>CM060830.1:22471250-23835000 GCA_030762175.1 Metallyticus violacea | reverse complement strand
AATCTGATTGGTTATCTCATAGGAAGCTCGTTATTCATGCTGATGTAGCAATCGTTACGGCAAGATTAGAACTTCTGTTTGTTCCCGGGTCAAACTTAGGGTAACGAAAGAATAATCCCCAACATTCCATTCCAGATCTTGGGGGGAGAGAGTAGTAGAAGAAAGTCCATCTTGAGCAGAAGCCAAAATCGTAGCTTTTGACATGTACATCATTCCCCAAGTAGAGAAGCCAACCTTCCTATTACACTAGTAGTTAATAATTAGCAGTGGTACGTATGGAATTTAATATTCTCTGAGGTATATTCATCCGTAATATTCACGCTACGTGTTGTTGAACTAATAATTGTCAGTCACGTTGAACTAGCACCAAGACATTGATAGGTAAGTGAATGCCGTTTTAAAATAATGAGTAAGTGGAGGAAAATGAATGGAAAAGGAACATGTATAACGAGTGTACTAAAGGTACGTTAATTATGAATATTAAATTATTAAAAAAGTAATATGGCTTCAGTCTTTGCCGTCCTCAACACGTGAACAGTCCACCTGCCTTCTAGCTCTGTACATAGCACAACTGTCTACTTTGCGTGAAAAGAAAGTACACACAGACATAAAATGGCCATTCTGGCTACACACAAAAGACTCGGGTGGCAGAAAAAAATGGTCTTTCTCCCTTCCTTCTTTTTTTTTTGTCTCTTTAGGATAACCTCCCTTTTTTTAAAACTCAACCCTTCTCGCTTTTCTGCACATCAAACACCCTAACAGTGGCTACAGTAGTGGAGAGAGGGGGGAAAAAAGCAGAAAAACTGCTCATGTGATCGCTAAAGAGGTTTATTTCCAGGGTCTCCAAATGTAGTCTGTGCTTATTTTTCCTAATAAAATAACACATTGAGTATGTGTCTAGAGACACGGCTATCCTTGTGCCATAAATGAGAGGGGTTAATTAATGATTTTATGTAATGCATTCAAGGAGTTAATTTAATTAGCCAATTAATGAATTTTACCTAAAGGATGCCATCTCTTTAATTAATAAGTGCGAGTAGATTCAAGTTACTTCGTGGTTCTAAGGTATTTTAGAACACATCTCATTACCTAAATAAGGGCTATTTGTAACATAGCGAGACGGGAGAAAATCCCTTTTCAATAAAGTATATTGGAGAATACAGAGAGATAGGCTAATAAAGAAAATTGCATTATTCTGATAAATCCATGTTCCAAAATACAGCTCGTAGACTGTGACCTGCACCAAAGGACGCCTAAAGGAGTACATGCTACCATTCACTTACTGTAAAAGAAACAAACGTGGTGTTTGGCTGCTTTTTGAAATAAACGATTCAATTGAAAGAACCGACACTGTTTCGTCACAAAGAATATTTATATTGATTATTTTATTAATAGAAAACAGTCAAAAAAGTCTTACGGAATACCGAATCTTTAGCACAGTTTTGTGATATGTAAATCTGCCATCAACTTCGTCCCCCATAATAATGTAATGATGACTTAAGTCCACCGCTCTTTGCTGTTAAACAAAAAAGACCTGTTACAATATTTTTGGAAGCCGTTGGTGCGTTATAGAAAAGTATAAACTTAACCCTTCTATAACTAAATAACAGCAAACGTTCCCTCCAATATATACATCAACTTCCTTGACACCCTTCCCTATTTCTTTCTTAATTAATATTGATAATATCTCCCTGGCCATCTTCCTCTCATCTGTCTAACCCTACTATCTTGTTAAAAGAGTGAAAGTCGGTTTAGCCTCTATATAGCGTCCTATAGAAAAAATGCACCAAGGATTGCGTTAAGTGTGCACCTTGTTGGATTCCCATTAAACAATGTATCAACCAGATCCTTTTAATTTTGTTTAACTCCCATTTTTACTACTAAGGCATCACAGACGATGGACACTGATGATACATAAGATAAAATGATAAATTTGCAAAAGTTTTTTTTAGAACGAAGTGCTGCAGGTCTAAATATAGGGTACCTTCCCTCGTTTGCAGTTCAGAATAAAGAAAAACCTGTAGAAAAAATCAGTCACAGAGGACGGTTCTCCTTCGGGAATCGAAACCCTCGATTTACGACTCTGTGGCCTCGTTCTCCTGTGTCGGAAGTAAATCAGATGCATGTTGCAAGAGATGAAATCAACAGTTCAACATATTCGGCGATCTACCTAAATGATGATGGCAGTAATCAAAATCTGGTTCATTGTGGAAGAATACCTTAATCATAGGCTTGGAAAATGTTTGTAAGCTTAGCTGCAAACGAACGCAAATTTTCAAAGCAAAATTGTCATCACGAAATAATTTTCTGTGTGATTGTTGACCATGCGTGTTTTGTGCATTGCTCTCATTATTATTATTATTATTATTATTATTATTATTATTATTATTATTATTATTATTATTGTTATTGTTATTATTATTATTATTATTATTATTATTATTATTATTATTATTATTATTATTAATGAACGCGGAGTCTCAGTGAGAAATGACACTGGGCAACAAAAAATAATTTTTCAATGTTTCGAGCACTTCATGAGGCAATTCCTACTAATTATGGGTTGAGAAAAACAAATATGACAATGAAAAAATTGTATTAGCTCTAGTTTCTATGATATACACAAGGTGGAAGTATTACATATTAACGGATTGAGAGAAAAGGATACATTTTAATTACATACATGCTAACAACAATGAAAGTGCATTTGATTTTTTTAACTGGTAATTACATGCTAAGAGTTCTAAATTGCTGGAAAAATACTTCGCAGATAGTCGTGTCTGAAGAGAATCATGTGGTGGCCTATTGACTTCGTCGTCTTTTAGCTTGCCTCTTGTGATGGAGTTCCGCAGAATCCCTATACAAAGACCAACAGTAATCCGCAAGCATTACTTCATTCCAACGGCCCTGATATCTTTGTTCCATAACAGAAATGTCCTGATGGAATCTCTCCCCATGTTCATCACTAACAGCTCCACAACTAGGAGGGAAAAAGTCTAGGTGGATCTTAAGGGACATGTTGCATCCAAGGTTACGGCATTTTTGCAGGAGCACTGTCACCAAATGCTTGTAGTTGTCATCTCTTTTGTTGCCTAAAAATCCATGAACAACACCCTTGAAAGCTTCCAAAGCTTCCTTTTCTTTCCCCTCCAAAACTTGGTCAAACGCAGGATCCTTTGCAAGTTCTCTTATTTGTGGTCCGACAAAAATGCCTTCCTTAACTTTTGCATCACTTAATTTCGAAAATTTCTCTGTGATGTACTTAAAGGCCCGTCCTTCTCGGTTCATAGCTTACAAAGTTTTTCATCAAACCCAGCTTGATATGCAGGGGTGAAAGAAGAACGTCTTTTGGGTCCACAAGAGGCTTGGCAGTCTTTACAAGAGGCGTCAGATTGCGTTTCTGTGAGGAAAAATGTTATTTCACCACAAATATAACAAAAGTTATTCACCATATTTACACATTTTCGTGGCATTTTTACAAATTTTACACTAAAAAGCACTCGCTAACCAGAAATTTTGCACTAATTTGAGTAGAAACTACATGTATTTCACAGTCACAGCAACAGTATCTATGTTTATGACTTACAAACAGCTGAAGAGCATTTGTGTTTTGTTATTTGACAGGTGTGCCAACTCCCAAAAAAATTTCCCCAAATTTAAAATCTTCACTCTAAAAAATGAAATGTCACTTTATCTTCAAAACAAGAGCTAATCTATCATTTTTATGGTGATTTTTGAATTCAGCAGATGGAAATACATGTAAATTCACTATTTGTAAGCCCGAAACATTTTCATTGTTGCCCAGTGTAATGGCATTAACAAAATTTGATAATTTTTAACAAAAATATACCAGGTATTCCCTTGTCGAGCTTTAAGACTTGATGTTTTAATTCTCTTTGCTTACATAGCTTGGCTTTTTTCAAGCACTGAAGTCTTATCTTCAACAGCGGCTGCCTGTATTTGATTCCCACAAGGTTGGAAAACTTAAGAAATAAAATTAAACAAGCGTTTATGTTGTGAGTACGCAAGCAAAAAATATTTGAATAGCGGCGCTGGAATTACCTCCGTTCTGGATTTCGGTAGGAAAGCACACAATAAACTCACGAGCGCTGTTACGCGCTGTAATTAACGAGGTCAGGAGTGGAGCAATTGTCATAAGAACGTGGAATTTTCTTCAAAAGTGGTGAAGTGCGCTAACGAGGTGACGCATAATGTGATGAAATATTCACTCTGCCAGATAACTGTGAAGGAAAAAGCAACACAAGTAGACACGTGCAAGCGCTAAGGGTACCTGATTCCTGGCAGCTTCTGTCAGTGATTGAATTACTATCATCATCTTTTCATATCTTTTGTCTTCTTTTGCTCGTATTTTTCTACTTATTCTCCTCCCTGATTATTCATCCTTTGTTGTGTTGTTTACCTTAGTCTTCTTTTTAATGTTTTTCACCCTTTTCATTCGTCTTCCATCTCGTTTTTGTTCCTTTCCTTTTTTCGTTCAAATCTTATTTGTTTCATCCGTTTTTTGTTCTCCTTTCTTCTTTACTCCTCAGTTTTCTAATTTTCATCCACTTTTTCCATTCATTTATCATAATGTTCTTCTTATACAGGTCTTTACATCTGTTTTTTTTCCTCCATTATTCTTGTTTTTGTTCTTTTTCTTTCTCTTCTGCCTCTTTTGTTCATCATTCCTTTTTAAAAGCTCCTTTGTTAATTTCTTCATCCCCCCCCCTTTTCTTATTCTTCGTCATGCATCAGGACTTCCCCCCGATACTGTTTCATTCATCAACTCAGCTCTTCAGGGATAGCTAATAAAATGAATTAATCACGGCTCTTTATTATGACTGTAACAAAGTAAAATCAACGCTAACAACCTCCACTTGAAAATTAGCAGCTGTAGTTAACAGTTACTAAAGGGCTCACCTTCACATCACTTGCCGCTTTCGCTTAGCATGATGTAAATATTTTCGTTATACAACACAGGTGTCACATACTGCCAACACAAGGTGCCTCAATTTCGTATGGGTTCTCCACTTCTAATGCCTGGATAGTGGTGCCAATGCGGAAGGTGTTGGAACTTCCCATGCTTTATCGGTGGTCTAGTAACGGCCGCTAGCGTGTGCTAGCTAATCTTTGTTGGGTTTTTTTTCGAGTTTCTTTGTAAAATTCCTGCATAGGACATTAATTCTATTATAAAGAAGGTAAGTGGCTCAAATTCATGTATATTATAACGGAAATGCCTCTTTTTATCGAACTATTCGGAGTAATAATTAAGACTGGTTTCATAATCTGTTGGCCAGTATTGCCAACTTTAATTTTATAAAAGAAGTTTGCCCAATTTCGACCATCCGAAAATGCGACATATTTTAGAATATGATCAAAAGTAAGTCTTTTTCCAAAGATTCCTGGCAAGAAAAGGAAAAGCTGATCAGAAGAAAATATGAAGAATGTGTAACAGCTGCAAAAAAGTAAATAAATGGACTTTCTGAAGGCTTCTATGATATCCGCGCATATCCGGCAGGATGTTGGTTCGCAGTGTCATTTTTAGCATGGCTTCGAATTTTGTAACATAGTCGTACTCTATTTTCCTTTCTGTGCCAAAAGAGTTGTAATTTTCTACCGAGGTGCTAATTTGCGACAACCAGTGAGGAGGATCAAAATTTCCATCTTCTTCCTTTTTTATTTTGTTCATATATTGTTTGCATCAGCCGGATATTCTTCCGAAAACTTCGTTTTTGTTTTTCTTGCAAGTGATAACTAATAACTGTTTCACCGGTCATTCACCACTGTTGACATTGCTTCATACCTCAAGACACTATCATTTCATCTGATATCTTCCTATTAAAAGTGTACATATCTCTTCTATAACACTTTCTTCTTCAAAAACAACATTCTGTAGAGCATTTTCGGAATCATCAGAGTAATCCACCGACAGTTTCACAATTCCGCCTGTTTCATTGCAGAACACTGTACATGATCAACTCTGTAAATACACTCCCACAGCACAGATTTCTTTCTGGCCGCTCGCTGCTTGCAGTAAGATTGAGAAGCCTACACCATCCATCTGTCAATACCGTTGCATCATAGCAGTTTGATATTTGCAATGATATTTTGTTTATGATATATTTGTTCTATTCTCCGAAATAATTACCTTGACCCTTTCTTGTAGTCGTATATTTAAAAGTTAATGAATTATATGTTCTTTAAACAATGCGTTTGTTAAAGAACATCATTATGAATAAAATAAATAAAATATGCCTCATTGCTCCTTAAAAATAATTTTATTTCCTTTCATGTAATGTAAACTTTGACTGAGCTGTATAATATTGTATTCTATACTCAATAAAGTATTTGAAAAGAAAGTTTCGTCATTTTTTCCTCCAGTGTTTGCTTTACAATAGATACACAAAATATGAACATCGACAGGGGTTCCCCCTGTGCCCAGGAAAACAAATATTGACTGATGTTTGTTTGTTATGTGTCAATGCTCCAAGAAGGCGCGCAAGCGGCCGCCTGGGATATATTCGCGCTCTCCCTTTTCAATGCGTTTATTCCTTTCAGAATTCCCGTTTTCTGTGCAACAAAAGAGTCGGAAATTTATAGTCGTATTTTTGCGAAGGAAAGTATATTGAATAAAAAAATATATTCTTTAAGCCGCAGTGTAGTACAGTTATCCAGGCGTTGTTTGTTTATGCACCCATTAGTTATTCCTCTAGTGTGCAGAATAGTTGTGTGGCATTTTATATAAAATAACTTTAACACTCTTCATATACTATTTTTAGACAATACTTAATATACAGTGCTAAATAGTAAACAGGTTGAGAGGGAAGAAAGGCTCTAATTCAAAGGTGTGTGTGCGTGTATGTGTGTGTTTTTTTTTTCCTGGTAGTGTTAAGGCCATTAGGCATTTCCTTCCGCTCTAGCAATCTAATAGTAATTCATTAAGTTTTAGGTTAAACACTACTCAAAAAAAAAGTTTTAGTTACAGTATTGTAGCGATTACAAAAATGGCACTCTATAATATGTTGACAATGCAGTAGCCATTGTCAACATATTATAGAGTCATTGTCAACAATAATGTGAGGGACAACTTGTTTTAAAAGGCTAACCAAGTCCGTTAAAATAAGAGTAGAAGGGGAGAGTTTAATATATAGATAGCGATTGGACTACGCTTTATGCGTGGCAACGGTTGCCTTGGTTTGCAACGATAGCTCAGATGTGACAGCACTAGAAACCGCTTCAGTCTGCTCCCTGGGAACCCAGAGTCCACCCAGGACGCATACTTTAAAAAGGCAATGCTAAAATACTAGAATATTTAAACATTTTTTCACATCTTTTTAGGAAATTATTCATCACTCACCCTACTTCATTTGGAGAAGTTCGGACAATTTCCTGAAAAATATTATCTTTGAGTTTTGTATAGTGTGCGGGTTCGTCTTATACATAACATTTTTTTTTTTAATTTAGCCCAGAGATAATAATAGCAGACTGTTAAATTGGAGGACCAAGGAAGGCACAAATCCCTACTAATAACTCTTGTCTTCTGGAAACGCATTGTGAAATGCTCTAATGTAATTATTCACAATGTGAGCAGTGGCTGAGCCCTGTAGAAAAAAACGCATGATCACGGTACCTGTCTATTAATCCTGTGAAAAAATGAGTAAGTTTGATATTCACCTAAGTAACAGAATCAAACATATGATTCAAAATGGTTCTACGGTGCTTTCAGCACTGAGTTAACACATAATATCGTACATAAAGACACACTGTGCCTTTGTAAACACACAAGGTAAACTTTATGTATACTGTGGAATTAAGAAACAAACAACACAACACACAGCCGGGAATAGCTGTGCTACGACTGCAAGGTCAATGAGTAAGCAAACGAGCTTGCTTGCTACCTCCCCTCCACGGCGAGGCAAATGAATGGAGCTCACTCACAGGAAAAAATCCGCGCTACAGGGGAAAGCACCACTAATCGCATGGTACTTTGCGTAACAGGGCTTACCCTTCAGAAATGCTTCCGAGCCTAACGATTTAAAGAGAAGGGGAAACGCAGAACACTCTCCGTGAGAAAGGAAGGCGAGAGCTTACATGCCTGTCAGAACGATTACGTCAGAGAAGGGTAGAACTTTCAGTAGGCCAGGAACCAGTTATTAGCTGGGGAACCAACCTGATATAGCCAGGTGAAAAAAAAATTAATAACAGAGGAAAAGGAATGAAGGAAGAAGGAAATGCGTGCAAAAACGGCACAATGTATAAACAATTACGAACTACTTGTTTTCTGTGCCATACTTTGGAATATTTACATTTCTATACTGTGTTTTGGAAGGAGGCGAGTATACAGTAATTATATGGTCGCCAAGTATATTTAGTTGAAATAGCTTTTGGAAATCCAAACATCTAAAGCAGTTTGTAGCTGTACGCTATAATTAGATAGTCTAAATTTTAACATTTCTTCTTCAACAAAACAAGAGTTCTTTACGCAAATAAAACCAGAATATTGTAATTAATATTACCACAAAGGAAATTTGCATAGGTTATCAGAACAGCAAATAATCTGTTTAGTTATAGAGAAATGTAAACAATATGATCAAGGCCCTCTCTCAACAATTTCGAAAGCAGATTGTACAAATAAATTGTACAACTATCGGCATTTGTCCGACAAAACTGAATACGTCTGATAATTATACTGGATTTGTTTACTTTCCACAAATTTCTAAGACTTCTTTGCCTCTAGATTCCACCGCTTTGCTATGAATGTCATCTATCCTCAAATTATTTGTAACAATACCTCATCTGTGAACGATAAATTTTTGTACATCAAGTTTAATAAACAAGAAGGATTTGAATAATGATTAATTGGACACGTTATTATAAGGGAACTAAATTAAGTATTGTGTAATAAAAGAATAAGAACTTAATTAAGAATATTTATTAATATAATAATAATAATAATAATAATGGAGCAACAGGTTGATATAATAATAGGGTTGACAAAGAGTACTGCTGAGATTTCAGATAATAACAAACCAGCATATCTGTCACAGTAAAAGTAACAAATTTCATACCCGCAATTCATTAAAATTGTTTAATTTCCTTTTCTCATCCCACGCTATTGATTTCTGACCTTCATTTAAGAGAATAGGCAATAGATGCTTAAATACTTGATATATCTCTAGTAAAATAATTTCGCATATTCTAACAGCACGTATAAAATGTACTTATCAATGGAATAGGCAGAAAATAAGCAGAAGTACGAAATAAACACACCGACCATCAAACGTTTACATTTGCTCTCTAAGTTCGAGTGTGCGCATAATTCATCCGAGATATCCTGTTCTTCTCTATGGCGTGACAGCCTGATATCAAACCCTGGCCTACTGCAGCAGCGACCGCTTCGTCCTCTACCTCTGTATTGTTACGTCATTCATGGAGGACGGTATTGCTGGAGGATATGTGATAAGCATTGCGGCACTCTGCCCGTCTTTTATAACACAGTTTTCGAGATCCGAGATATAGGTAGATTAAAAAGAAACTATCACGATTTGTTTATGAGTCGCTGTAGTATTTTGTGGGTAATATTGGCATAAGTTATTTAAGTAAGATAAACAATTAATTTTTATATACCACTGATTAAAATTAGCTGTGGTTATTACTACATTTAATTAAGGAAAATTCCAAGACCAATATAACATAATATATAAACATGAACCAGAATGATTTGTTTTAGAAGATAAAACACGGCTTAGAAACAATTTTTCCAGCCTTAATGATGTTTCTGAGTTTGAATTTTAGCTGCTGATAGACAATAGTTCTAGCACATAAGAAATGAAGATATAATAAAAAGTTTAAGACCATAGATGATATAATTGTGAAACGAAGAAGTGAAAGGTGCGTTCATTTAAAGCTAATGGATATTACAGTTACGCTAGTTGAGTTAAAAGCCGGAAGAGTTCGACTGAGAAGTCAGTTTTCAAGGTCGTATTATGCATATACAGGTAGAAACTTGCAGTTTATTTGGGGAATGGTTTTTCAGCTAGCGAATGGGCTTCATGTGCTGTTAAGTAATATCATTGTGTAAAAGTTGTTTGCTAATTGTTTTTCGTTAGTTATGACATTACATAAATATAGTCTTGAAGAACGGGGTTTTAATATGATACATATTTGAAAATAGATTCTTGCAGAGAAATGATAAAACGATTCACAAGAAAATAACCTGGGAATTGTGTTCCAGGAAGAGAATTTATCCAAAATTGTTGAAAGGTTACGAGAGATCCTGTCTTATGGAACAAAAGATGGATAAAATACCAGAATTTCCCATGCAGATGTTGGGAATTTATTGCCGCTGAGAGGCATCATTTTCAATCTCTCTTATGGTGCTATTATTATCAGTATCGTTTTATGTTTTCAGTAAAAATGGAAATATACGCTTTACGCGAGGTGTTTGTCTCTCTTTTTTCCGGTTGCCTCTGCTGCATTTCCCCAGTAAGCACCCGCATTCGTGCGGCTCATAACTCAAATAACGTCACTGTACTAGGGTGTCAAAGCAAATTTTAAAATATAAAACAACAGGAAAGAGAATTTTAGTTTGGCTAAAGACGAGATGATTCAATCAGGCTGTGTTAAGACATAACGGGTCTACTTAGCCCAAAAGGTGTAGTAAATGATGGTGAACATATTAAACACTGAATTTATTTCTGATTTTTTATTAAAATATTCTAATCCAATCATGAATCTGCTAAATGTATATTAGCTTTCACTGTATAATTAGTACCTGTTGGTTTATTTAAATGTAATTCATTAAATAAAATAATTAAAATAATTCTTCTGTTAGTTACGCTGCCTTCCCCTGGAAAAGGTGCAGCATATTGGGAGATCATTCTGCTATGCTCGTTATAAACGACTCGCTCCGTTAAGTTCTATTATTTCAAAGCATTTGGGCCAGTACGGTATAACAAAAAAGCGTCCAAAATGAACATCAATCACGGCACATAGTTATCTGAATCATAGCCGGTCACAAATGTGCGTCCACCGTGAAAAGCCGCACAAAAAGCCGTATCGCACAGTGAAACAAAAAGAATCAACTTTGGAGGGAAGTAATATCAAACGCCCATCGGCAGTAATAGTGTCAGCAATATCATTTTGCACCTTTGTCATCGGAATCGAGGCGGAGTACGTTTGTATAGAGGGGAGGTATTTGACCTGTCATACATGCCCATGGTTGTACTAACAAAAGTAATTCATCGGCTTCACTTCAGAGAACGAATTCCCACGGTAATCATTAGTGGCGTTTGTGCTGATTTTAACAAAGCCCAGCCGCCAGAATCACTCACAAAATGAAATTCAGGGCATCCGTTACACAGGAACAAGTTACTGGGGATTTGCTTTCGATTTGCTGAATTGAAACCAACTACAAAAATAGACTGCATAGGGGAAAAAACTAAGAAACAGAACATTCCTATCACCTCCATTGGGCTTTAGGATAATAGTGGTAGTAGGTGCATCTTTATAGCTATAAAATTCTATATACACATTACAAATATATTTTATGCATAGATCGTAGACCATACATGTTTAGATATGATACACAATTAGAAAGAAGAACAAATAATTGCAAATAAATAATCTTAAATTTGGGAAAAACGATATTTACAGATATATGAATTGAAAAAGATTATTTACAATTACACTAGTTATTGCGTTCTGTAAAAAAAAAAATAAATTGCTTCTTGCTTCGCGCACTTTGACTAGGAAAATGGTCATATTCAATCAATTAGTGTGTTTTGCATACAGGCCCAAGAACATCAGTCGTCCTCTAATTGCCTCCAAAAGTTTTCAGAAAACAGCGGGTACATTCTGCCAGAATATGTACCCACTCCTCGTCCCCTCAACAAAAGGGGCAGACTCCTACCAAAACTATCTTTTGTTTCTTAGTCTATCAACCTCCCAGTCTAAACCAGGTCATTCCTGATCTCATCTTTTTCCTTAGAACGAGCATATACAGCTCTTTACCCTAGGTTAATTTAATTGCATTCGATAGGCTCAAGGAGAATTTCGCGTTACATTATACCTCGATTTCCTGCCTGCTGATAATCTCTAGCCTTGTTTTAATCTTCTTCAATAAGTTTTTATTATTCTCATTGCCATATTGGATCCCGGTCAATTCCACTGAGCCCTCTTTCCACAACTGCAGCAAAACGTTGGATCTATATTTTGTAGTGTATATATCATTTAACACAAATATATACTGGTCTCTCTGCATTAGTCTAAGGCAGTATTTCACCGTTCTTGTTTTACTATTAACTGTACCTTCATAATTATCGATTTTTGGATATTCGACATAGTTTCCTGTGCTTAATAAACCAGCAAAAACGCAAGTGAACGCCTTCGGTTTTTTTTTTTTTTTGTTTTTTTTTTGTTTTTTTTTTTTTTTTTGGCGCCCGTTTTTACTTCTGAGGCACCACAGGTGGCACCTTCGTTTTTATGTTTTTATATAGCCTTCCAAAATTTGTAAGACTCATTACAGACTTGCAAATAAAACGATATTATTATTATTATTATTATTATTATTATTATTATTATTATTATTATTATTATTTATTATTATTATTATTATTATTATTATTATTATTTAAGGATGTATAATCAAATTCTCTCACCAGTTTAACTTAAAAATACTGGGTGTATTTTTCTCTTCACTCTTTTTAATCAACCCTTCCCTTTCTCTCCTTGTTTTATTTATCTCTAGTTTCAAGTGGCACTAGGATTTTTTTTTCTGTCGGTGTTTTATCTATAACTTCATTCGACATTCTTTCCTCAGGTATTTTTTCCTATAAGTTTATTCCCTTCATTTAAGGTAACTCAAGGAATCGTGCATTTAAAAATATTGTGATCAACTTACGTATATGGTTTAACAATGCATCTTCAATAGGGACACAATTGGGTGCAGCATATATGTCCTATGTCTAAGGACAAATATTAGCATAAGCCGTGGGATATACTTCACGGTTTTTCAGGCAGAAGTATTTGCTATCCCGAACTGTGCTTTTAGAGAACTTGAGAAGGGTTACCGTGATAAACAAACTCTCATCCTCTCAGATATTCAAAGTGCCCTAAAAACATTTTCCTTCGACCAGGTTAAATCTAAAATTGTATGAGAATGTCTAAATGCTCTAGCATCTAGCAACAGGCTTTAACTGCAGTGGGTGCATGGGTATTAGGCGTTTCAAAAATGGTTCTAAAAACCCTATTTTGGCCCTGAATCCGTGGGTAAAATCGGCACATGTAAAGCCAAAACCGCAATAAAAACATTTAAGTGAAAAACATTAACCTAGGTGGCAAACCTATCCAGAACAAATGAAAGATAAAGATTGCCTATTGTATCTCTTAAGGACAAAGACCTAACAAGTAGCGAAAGCTGGCTTATTCCTAACGTGTTGATGTATTCCGCGCTAGTTGTTCGTATGCTGTTTAAGACACTCTGACTGATTTTTTCTTTGGTTACTCCATTTCTCATTGTACTAGTTTCTTCTTGAGAGATCTCCATTATTCTCTTCCGCTTGCTACTCTTGACCAATCTGGACCTGCATGTTCCTTGAAGAGGTCTGTCCATTTTCCACTGGGTCTGCTTTGTGTCCTTTTTCCTACTCGGGGGTCCCACATGGAGATGTTGTAGGTCCAGGACAAATACAAGCTATGAATTAAGTGCTAGGTCTTTATTTATTTCCCTCAAATTGGCTAGAAGAGGTATAAAAAAAGTATTTGCATTAATTATTGAACTTGGTTACTTCAGAAAACATCTCGAAAAGTGGGACTCCATAAATATGGAACTATCTGCAGAATGTGCAGAAAGGATCAGGAATCTGCCTCGCATATCCTGCTTAACTGCCCATTCCAGGTAAGAGAGAGACTTACTCTTTCTATAATGAAGGAAGACCTAGGGTCGGACGCTGATGTTGGAACCAAAATACTGCAACTTGTTCAAAGAACAGATTTTGGGAAACAATGAAGGCGTCTCTACCCATAGAATCGGATGGTAACATTGGAACCAAGACACTGCAACTTGTTCAAGGAACAGATTTTTGGGAGTTGGTCCTGATGGTGTAGTTGTAACCACACTTGCCTTCTAAACCCAAGATCGCGGGTTCATACCCGGCCAGAATCAATGGATTTTTCGGGCGTATAAATCATGTATGACTTCCTTCTGAAGGGAAATAAAGCCGTGGGTCCATGTCATACATTTACGGCACCATGAAGAACTTCAAGCCTGAAAGAAGACACCTCTGAGTAAAATTTGTCGGCCGTTTCACGCCCTGATTTGAATGAGACGCTGATGACCTGAGATGTTAAAGAGCGTCCGTAAATAAAACAAATAAAATCAGATTTTGGGAAACAATGAAGGCGTCTCTTCCTATGGGGTAGCATAATTAATCTTATAGGTGATGTGCAAGAAGTTGTTTATACTCCTTTAATCGCCGTTATCTAATGCAATCTAATCTACAAGTCCATACTATTACACAGAGTGATTCTTTAAATACAAAACTCTAGAAAATACAATTTATTCATGTATTAGATTAAAAACATACATCAAGTATGATTAAAAACACCGACAACTGAATATGGTGTGCGTAACAGCAAACTGATAATAAAGCGAAATGTTTTAAATTAACATAAAAATATTTTCTGTTTTTCACCATCTTTGTGTATCAAAAATAATAATGGGCATTCTTGCGAAAATCTCAAAATTTGGAAATTATTGTCATGTTTTAAATGTCTCGTTTGTAACAAATGGCACAAGTAGTGCACGAGGAAATTTTCTTATTTACGGTTGATGTTGTGCCTACTAGTCTATCATGTAATTGTTTATAAACTGAAATATTTCATCAATTCAGAGTGTTATAGAGGTCGCAGCAGTAAGTGCTTATCAGAATCTTTTATTAATTTTAAATATTTTATTTGACGGAAATTTTTGACTTTGCTCATTAACTGAAAATTCTTTTCTGTGCAAGCTCTTAATATCTTAATCTGATCAGCAGAAAATTTATATATATCTATGGTTTCTGTCTCCAGACTCGTTTGAGCTGCTTTTAAACCTGAGATTAAATCAAAGTCTGAATCCAATCTTAAATCATATAACATTCGTTCAGCTAAGGATAGCTCAGTCGAATCTCTTCTTTCTAATGGTGGGCAGGGGAACCTTGTCATATATATTGAAACTGCAAGTCTGTGCATTTCTGTTGGTGAAATGTCTGGGATATCATGTTCTGATGATCCTAAATTTACAGATGGTACAGAACCTTTGATGATTGGAGGATTTGCAGATTCGGAATGTTTTGAAGGTGCCACTGCGAGTGTTGAAAGCGACCCAGACTCTAATATTAAAGGTTCTGGCTCTGCTGCAGGTGACGACAACGATTCTAAAGAGGTTTGCTTAAAAAGAATGGATAGCAGTGCTTGAGCTGTCAATATCTCAGTCTCTGATAAAACCAAGGAGTCTTCGGTTAAATTTTGTGATGAAACTTGGGACCCCATTAAGAGGCAGTTGCGGATAATTTTCCTGAGCCCTTCCACAGTAGGGCTGGAATATTTCGGCTCTGCTAATGTTTCAGTGACTGTTCTTGATTGCAGAGAATATGAGGAAGATAACGCCGAAGATAAGGAGGATTGTGAAGATAACGGTTGTGCCAAGGCTGAATCGAGTGACATTGTCAGATCTAGGTATTCTGAAGCAACTTCCATCAACAAGTCCTGCAGTAGCTGTGGCAAAGGCATGGTCAATGGCGCTGAAAGTGGTCCTGTTTCCGCCCTTATAGTGGTTAAAGGGAACGGTACACGTGTGAAATAGTCTTCATCTCTCTCTTCCAAACCCTTCAGCAACGTGCTAAGCTTCTCTTCAGCTGCGGTGAGCGTTAAATCCGAAACTAATTGAGTTTCAGAAGTAGAACCCAATTTAACGTTGGAATAAATCTTCTTAATGAAATCTAGGAAATATTCCAGTATGTACCCTGGAATCTTGGGCTCAGGTGCAGGCTCTATCGATATTGATGAAGGGAAGTTTGAAGGATCAAGTGAAGCGAGGAAAGTTAATAACTCCGCCGATTTCATGGGTGCTGTTGAAAGGTCAATCAAGGATTCTGAGTTCGTCATGTCTGAAAATACAGTGTTAACAATGTTAATTTTGTAATACAAATTGTCACTGCTAAATCTACAGTATCTCGTAGGTGCATTCATTACAGTAACTGAAGTATTAATTACGGTTTTTTAAGATGGCGTAATCATTTTCGTTTCCAACTGGAATAAATTATGTATTTTTTTTCTTTCTTTTTTCTTTCAACCTGAGAAAACACTTAGGTTACACGTTCCGGGTTGCATTATAACTAAAATCATGCTTCCTCACGGTAACAGTAAGTTCTTATATTTCAGGAAAAACAAAAGAAAAAAATATTATTCTACTTATAGCTGTATCGTTTTCGAATGGAAAATTTAATTGCACTTTTAAACAGGTTTATAGTGTAAAGTACATATAACGTAATATCCAACTGCTGGGAGTTCATGGTAAAGTGAATACCTACCTACCTACCTACCTACCTACCTACCTACCTACCTACCTACCTACCTACCTACCTACCTTACCTACCTTACCTACCTACCTACCTACCTACCTACCTACCTACCTACCTACCTACCTACCTACCTACCTACCTACCTACCTAGAAGCTTCTAAAAGTTCTCGGCCTTACCAAAAAAAACCAAGATTTAAGAGATTTTTTTCATATCAATAAATTAAGTCCAATGATTTTCCAACTTGTAATATTCTCAGAAAAATAAGATTTGTCCAAGTCCAACTATAAAAAATAAACGTCTGCCTAAGCTTCATCTTGCATATTTGATGTGAATCTTCGTCCAACCAGCCATTTCTTCAGGTTTGGGAACAAAAGATAATCGCTGGGAGCCAAATCCGGCGAATTTGGCGGATGTGGAAGCACTTAGAAGCAAAGGTCATGGAACTGCAGCAACAGTCTCAAATGTGTGTGAAGGCGTAATACCCTGTTGAAAGAGAACTTTTTTGTTTTTTGCAAGGTGTGAACGTTTAGCGTAGATAACATTCTTAAGTTGGTCCAGTAGTGAAGCGTCATACTTCCCAGTGGTGGTTCTGTTCTTCCAGAGGTAGTCTACGAACTCCACACTATAAGAATCCCATAGTCATGACTTCTTTCAGATGGAACAGTTTTTGCTTTCTTTGGTGCACTTTCACCTGTTGCCACCCACTCTTTGGACTACTCTTTTGTTTCGGGCTTCCATTTTTAATTTACTGTTGAGAAATTCACTGGAATTCCATTTAAATAAATCTAAACACTTCAGCAATGTTCGTAGTTCATTGTTAACAAACATGGTACCCACCGAGCGGAAATCTTTCTCATGCCCAAAACGTTGTGTAAACGTTGTGTAGTGGGCACGGCTTATCGATATCTTTGTAATGTCAGCCAAATCGTATACCTTCTTCAATCGGCGATCATTGAGTACCGCATTTTGAATTTTTGTCACAGTCTCGAGTTTTGCGATACCCTGAGTACTCATCATCTTGAATGGAAGCATCTCCTTTTTAAACTTCGAAAACGAAAGGAAGAATAATTTCATGGAATCTAACTCTTATTGTGTTTCTGTTGGGCTTAAACCCTTCAAAACGAAGTGCCTTATCATAGCTCGTATTTCAGTGCTATTTTCTTTTCTTTTTTTTTTTTTTTTTGTATAAAATTTAAAACTAGTTTGCACGATTGTCATAAACAAGTGACTACATTAAAGTGTCTGAAACTTTATAGCGCGTCATCTAAAGAATGATTCTTAACAACTATCATAGCAATGTGGACATCTTAACTACATCTCTTAGTCAGGCAGAGACATTTTAGAACACCTCTCGTATGTGTATGTTATGCATTATTTTATTAATGGGAATAAACATATGAAATGATTATTTAATATTTAATCCGAGTATTCTAAAAAGTAAGAAATAATGCCTGCTCATATTAATTGGTGTGTGTGTATGTGTTATGGGCACAGTGGAAACTGCAGTAAATAATCACATTATTGCGAACATTTTCCTTGTTATTTGGTAATTGTACACAGCAGAAAGAAATCGTTGTATGTTTGTCCTATTTCCCGCAAATTTGTCAACGTTTATTGCAAAGTGTACACATTTAATGTTGATAGGCCTAATTTAATCAGTTTTCCCTCCAAAGTTTCATTGTTGCATTGCTTCTACGTTTGTGTAAAGGTGCTTTGGAATTGCTGCAAATTGTTAATTGAACGATTAGATCTCATTGCTTTATGTTTTATTACAAAATCGAATGGACGAGAGATTTAATTTTCTAGTGAGATACGAAGAAATAATCAAAAAGCGAAATGTTCAAAATTTAAAGTGCCAAATAGCCTAGTAAATACGTTTCACACCATTATGACGAGATATATTTATTTCTCCAGTAGTGAATATTTTGCTGATGGTGCATTCAAATACTTCGTCTTAATAAAGATTTGTTTAAAATAATTTATTATGCTAATATACAAGGGTAGGTCCATAAGTTTCCGGCCTAACAATTTTATAGTATGATAAAGACAAAAACTATAGTAATAAATTGGAAAGGTTCTTCCACACTTCACACTTCTTTGAATTAACATTTCAACTCCCCCCCGCAAATAATCAGAAGTCTTGTCTACAAAATGGACATAAACAGCATCCATCGCTTTTTCGTCACAGCTAAATTTCTGTTCTCGAAGGTCCTTCTTGAATTTTGAGAAGAGAAAATATTCACTGGGAGCTATATCTAGGCTGTAGGGTGGATGGTCGACCTCCTTGAAACCAGATTTCTTCACATCTTCCTTTGAAACAAGAGATGTGTACACAGGCGCGTTGTAGTGAAGCAGACACACAGCATCACCTCGCCTTTTCTCTTAATGGAAATACGTAGTCTGTGCAGTAGGCCAGCATAGTCTCTCAATTTACTGTGTTCCTCTCCTTGAAGTCAATGAAGAAATGCCTTCATAGTCCCAAAAGATTGTGATTATGATCTTCTTGGTTGATTGACCTTGGCCTTTAGAGGCGGTACTTCGCCAGGTTTGCGCCATTCCATTGAATCTCTTTTGGACAAGGGATCATAGTAAAGAACCATAGTTTCATCTCCTGTAACAATGGTTTGCATAACTTCTCTCTCGTTGCCACGGCAGAGCACCAAAAATGCCTGACAATAAATGACTCATTGCTGCTTTTGGAATAACAAGAGAAAAGAAGTCTAGGTAACCATCTTGTGTTAACCTTATTCATGGTTAAATATTCATGAATAATTAGAGGGACTGTTGTTTTAGAAAAGCCCAACCTTGCTGCTATTTCTGTAACTCTGAGCCGCCGGTCTTCCATAATTTCTCCTACCACAAGAGCGATGTTTTCAGGAGTGAATACCTCCAAGAACCAAACTGCACTATCTTCGTATTCAATGCTTTCTCGATCCATTCGAAAAAGTTTGGCCCGGTCTTTTACGGTAGAATATGAGGGGAATGTTTCCCCATATACACCGTCCAATCTCTGTTTAATTTCATTTGGAGTAAGTCCTTGTTTTGTGAATAACTTAATAACAGCTCGAAACTCCATTTTGAACATGTCACAATCTTCTACATCTGAACAAGTGAATAGAGCGGAGCGAAAGTCACTGCTACAATAATTTACTTAACTGATAAAGTGTGACATCATACTTTGTTTTGTGAAGGAGATGAGCCTTATCGAAAAGGCCGAAAACTTATGGACCTACCCTCGTATGTATAGTATATTAATAGAAACTTTCAAGTAAGATTTATTCAATTCAGGGTGAATGTAGTTAAATATTTGTGAAATGGCTAAAATAATTAATAAAATACAGAATAATGAAATACCAAGAATCACCTGTTTTTAATATTTAAATAAATTTCATGAAGAAACAAACACAATGGTGAGTTGATAAGTAAGGCAGCAAATTCTTACACGCTATTATTATTGACTATAATTTATTGCTGAACAAAACACTCATTTGTACATATCCATTTAATAAAATGCACACAAAAATATTTTGAATTCAATTAAATGTGCATTTCACGTATGTGAAATAAATTTATTACTAAAAGCAAAGGCATTTGAAGTTGGAGTAAATCATTAAAAAGTAGTTGGAGATTACAGAACTCTGGTATCAATGATAACTGGTATAAATAATTTATTAAACCTGTTTCCTTTGCTGTCATGTGCTCCTTACTTCATATTTTTGATGAAGTAACCAGCTGTAAAGCTCTAAGTTTGCAGGGTAAGTATACTATGTTGTCATAAGGAAACTTTTATAGCTATTACTTACCTGCAATTTTAAATTGTTGTTTAAATGGTAAAATAGCTTACGGAGCGAAACAGGAAAAATTTTGTAGCTTGTACGCAGTGAAATCAAAAAGAGAGTAACCATGGCAACAAAATGAAAACAGTATTGTTTTGATTCAATTATGTGTCAATATAGAAGGAACAAAAGATATACACGGATATTAATAGCAGAGTAGGTATAGTATACAAATTAGATTCCCAGTTTTTCTGCTTCTTTCTTTGTTTTTCTTCCATATCTTTACGTTTATTTTCTGTACAAACCCATTGTCTGAAATCAAATCGTGACCATTGAAATGTATTTTCCACAGATAAATGGTAATTATAAAGTGTAAATTAAATGCAAACTCATGACATTTATAAATATTTATTTAAATTACGATATCATTAATCAGCCTAATTATTTATATTTCTAAATTTAAGAGAGTGTAAAATAAATTTAGCGAAAGACATATATATTCAGGAATCAAAGAAGAAAGTTTAAGAATCACATACATTTAAAATATATGTAGGGCCGATTAATGAGTCTCTTAAAAAGTTTTGATATAATTGAAGTTACAAATGAATTTTGTAATCGTACTAAAATTAGCCTTTCATTTATTTCAACAATGTTAATATTTAAAATATTAAACATTATCAGAAGCTCAGTAACTATTGTAACAAGCCACATACCCCTGGACTTTGGCTGGGAGAGTCAAAGCATATTTAAAGAGTGGGAATATCGGACGTTCTAAGTACCATTTTTAAATTTAATCGTTTTATTTCAAAAGTACGGTGTGCCCAGGTGCATATTCCTAGTCGTGTTTTAAGTGTCTGCGCAGAATTAAGTAGAAATACTCGTTAATAGATGGTGCAATTCTAAATGTCATGTTATGATGTCATCTGGTGTTCTAAGTGCCATGTCATGATAATATTAGTTTTTAATGTGAAATATTTATAATGTAAATAATTGCAAGTGGCCATAGGTTTTTCAGTTGCGATAGAGATCTCGCTATTATAGGGAAAAGAAGAAGAAGAATAAGTAAGAAGTTCATCACCCAAGATTTACACAGGATTGTAGGTTAAGCTAAAGCTATAAATACTTTTCATGTAGTTCCAATAGAGTCAAGTGATTTCATTATTTTTATATTGTTCATTCACTGTTAACATTAAATAAATGCAATATTTCAAAATGTACAATGCTTAAAGTATCTCGATCTCATTCACCTCAAATAGCTATTAAACAACGTAACATTAGAAGGGTGGAGATTAATGAAGTTTTAAAGACAGGAAAATCAATGGCTGATATACAGCAACCTGTGCTTCGTCTGAAAGATCGTTTATCGGTTCAAAAAAACAAATACCTCTCCTTCATGTTATCATTTCTTCCTGGAGAACACATAGAGTTTTTTGATGCATCAGTTTCAACTCCTGTGTAAGAATGAAAAACTAAACTCTTCCTGTCAGTTGTAGGGAGAAAATATGAAGATTGGTATTCTTGATAATACATTTTTGTACTCTTGCCCTACATAATATATTTTGTGCCAACTAACATTATAGTTCATGTTTCGGCTAATTATCAATTTTATTTTTGTAATTATTTTCCTCTAAAACCTGAAATTAGGTGCAACAAAATTTGAATGGCACTTGTAACCGACTTTTCCATCACATCACACATAGAACTTTCCTATTGTTATTAATTTTTTCGCCCCGACTATTGTATTTATGGCAATGATATGATAACTAAAAAGAATTTTATAATTAAAGAATGTCTTCAAAGTGATTTTGGGTGTAATAAGTTAAATCCTAATAAGAGATGGATAGTTTTTTATTAATTTGGAACATGGCGCTTAGAACACTTAACATTTCATGAAGGTACGTGGCAACCTTTTTGTTATAGGCAAACCGATAAAACACCAACAAAAAAGAGGTGAATGTTTGGGTTTTAATGACTTCTCTGCAAACATGCTTGTTCCCAAAAGAGTTGGTTTTGAGTTAAGTGAAACAATCGAGGCATTTCATTACATTGATCTTTCTCTTGCCCTTAACGTGCTAGATATTGCTGTACGGCAATCAGAACTTTTCCTTAATTGCAAACAAAGCAAGTTCCTTGTCATAGCTGGAAATTTTACTGAGAGAGTTCAGTTTGTAGAACTGGGACATTCAAAGTTCATCACTCACATTCCTGTATATGAAAATTGCTCTCAAAATCGCTTTAAGTTTTAAAAATTCATAAATGTGAATTTAAAATTCTGAAAAGTTCAACTTCGCCAAAAACCTTCATATACGTGTAAAGAATACACAACATTTGGACTTCTCATTATTTTAAATTAGAAAATGAAATGCTTTCTGTAATTCAACAAATGTGTATTTTGTGGAAGGGGCATTCTAGTGCCTGCCACGAATTTTGTTTATGCTTACAGCTGGAAGTAAAGTAAGCAAATGAAGTGGACCGATTAATACCTACCAGTGGAACTAAAATATACTTATTTACCGATATAAAACTGTGATTCATTTAAATTCATCATTTTCTTACACGAAATAGTAAAAGTAAAGCATTTGATAACTGCTTTGAAAATTAAAAAAACAGAAAAATATGATCCATTTGGGTTTGAACACTGCAAAACATTTATTACTGATTTACATTTTCAAACTTTGTGTATACAACATTCAAAGATGGAAATATCTCAGAACGCTACATGGCCCCCATTGAGCACCATACACAACTCAAACCGGTGATGTAGTTCAACCCATGCAAAGAAAGCTCCATACACTTTATTGCGGCTTATTCCACACGTTAACTTTGGGACTTGCTCTTTCAAACTGGTAGAAGACACGTGGATTTTCCCTTGTCCAAACAATGCAGTTGTGTTTACTCTCCCGCTGACATGTCTGTAGATAGTCATTTGTTTTACAAGCCGTCATATTCTTTTATCCGTTAGCACATCATGGATGCAAAATTACAACGAGCTTTATGATTCTCGTCGCGTAAGACTTGTAGACTTGTTAAGTGATATAGGTAAAGTTTCAGGTACTTTCGAACAATACGCTGACAGGACGTATACGGTACATTCATTTCTGCTGACGGTTGTCTTTAACTTTTCGTAAGGCTTCTTGTCATGGCTTCAGGGATAGCTGTTTCTCGTACTGGGTTTTGCTAGCGACATCCTACATGCTTTATAACACAAAATTGTTACTACAAATGTTGATTTGTTTATTTATGGACACTCTTTAACATCTCAGATTATCAGTGTCCCATTCATTTCAGGGCGTGAAACGGCCGATCAGTTTTGCACAGAGGTTTCTTCTTTCAGGCTTGAAGTTCTTTTTCGTGCCGTAAATGTACGACGCGGGACCCACGGCTTTACTTCCCTTCCGAAGGAAGCCATTACTTAGAATTTTTACGCCCGAAAAAATCCATCGACCTTGGCCGGGATTGAGCCCGCGATCTGGGGTTTAGGGAGGCAACCATTGCACCACCAGGACCAACAAGCTGTTTCTACAAATGTTCGATATCACAATATTGTGTAATCTTATTTATGTACACTACACACACCATACTCACGTCGAAATGTTTGACTCTCTCAAATTTAGCACATTAAAAAACCCGTTGTGCTCGCTGTTGATTTGTACCACCGTTGATTTTCATTTGCCATTATGAATTGTTGATTTTCATTCTTGCCATGTATGGAAACTCCCATCTTTTAAGCAAAACGTTACCAGTAAGAAATGTTTTCAATTATCATATTAGCTTTTATACTAATATTTAATATTGTCCATATCCAAATAGATCACGCTATATATTATAAATTGAGTGTTAAACAACAAATAGTTTTGTGTAATTTTAAAAACTACGAATCGAAATATAAGAAGAAACATCAATTTATAGTTTTATAGCTTCTGAATCGTTGCTGATCTTTCATGAACATATCTGCAGTAGAAAGTGATCACGCAGTAGAGCAAATGATCGTTCTATATCTATACATTACTTCCTCTACAGCGCTGCCTACACTATTTGGAATGCTCATTCAGGTAAAGTAAATGCGTCCCCAAATAAAATAACGATTTATACCTTCGCCCCATTCCCTAAACACTAGCAGAGGTCGGATTATGTCACGCGGATATCTAATCCATAATTTAGCAAACGTCTAGAGCCGAACAAGAGCAGAAAGTTAATTACCGCATGGCTAGGAGGGGGGTGGTGGTAGTGTAGAGTTTAATTCCTTCCAATTACACGACTGCCACCAGCAAGCAAACCGAAATATATCGGCCGTGTTCCCCTCTAAACTTAAACTTGCAAGAGCAAAACTTAGGAATATATATATGAGTGTGTGTGTATGCTGTTTAGGCAAGTGTCGTATTCACACGAATAACATAATGCTATCTCGTTAGCAGACATACAGTGATGCAGAGTTCGAAAGGAAATTGACAGGAAGCCTCCAAAATTAACCGTTAAGTGCTAGTTAAAGTTTCTATCCTCATTTTCAAGGAAATAAATACTCGTGTGTCTACATATTTTATGCAGTCCATAGATTGAAAGTATTCCGGAATTCCTTTTGTAAATCTACGACTCCTGCGCACAATCGTCGGTAAAATCTTAACGCATAATGAAAAATAAAATCTACATATACATAAAACTAGAAACTGAATATTAAAAATATAGATATTACTTACAAAGAATATTGAATATGAATTAATTAAGAAGCTTTTTTTTTAATTTTGTTTTAACATACAGAGCCTTCGCGTATGAGCTTGGCCATTAATGACTCTGCCCAGGCGCGTTGTTTTTCACTCTTTCTGTCCTTGTTTCTTCTGCGTTCATCCAGTCAGAGCACGTGCCGATACTATTTTGTTGTATTTAAAAGTGTGGTCTAAATTGTGTTATTAATGTTTTCGTAATGCCACAACAGAAATACACACTAAAAGTGAAAATATGCCCGCACAATTGGTACGTTATTGTACGATTTCAATCAAATTCCGGGTATACCTAATCTCTAGAAAAGCTGTACGGTTACTTGTAAACAAAATCACACATTCTATTCCAAATAAGAAGCTACGGGTAGAGTGGAGTGCTTACTGAGGCGAAATTAGAAGAAATTACAGAAAGGTTAGAACATAGTCCTAAAAAGCACTTCGATGGCTTGCACAGTAAACATATTTCAGCTTCAACTTAAAATCGCAACCGTATAGAGTCACCATTGTCCATCAAGTACAGCTACATAGCGATGAGCTCGGTAAAGTTTCTGTAATTGACTTTTTCGGAGTGTTAAGGGAACACTGAAATGAAATTTGAAATGTTTTAGAGTTGTTTGACATAGATATTTTAGCATTAGAGCTTCAAATTTATTGATAAAAGCCTCCTAAAAATCTCCTAAAGTGAAACGTATTCTACAAAACTTTGTAACTGTGTTCTAAATATTGTCTCACATAAAAGTTACCATCGATTTTTAATTATGACTGTTGGAAAGTTTTTAAAAATATAAAATGAGCATTCAAATGCAAAGACTTGGAAAAGTTAGTAACTAACTGTATTAAAAAGAAATTTTGTTTGCTTTTACAGAAAAAATATATGCTAACTTTCATAAAGTAAGGTTTACAGAATGTCTCCAAAAAGTTTCAGGTATGTACATAAAGATTGTGGAAGAAGTTTTGACTGCAGGCAAACATACTAAAAGTTGAAACCAATTTTTTTTTTAATTCCTTTTATTTAAGGACGCTCTTTAACATCTCAGGTCATCAGCGTCTCATTCAATTCCGGGCGTGAAACGGCCGACAAATTTTGCTCAGAGGCCTCTTCTTTCAGGCTTGAGGTTCTTTTTCGTGCCGTAAATGTACGACACGGGACCCACGGCTTTACTGCCCTTCCGAAGGAAGCCATACTTAGTATATTTACGCCCGGAAAAAATCCATCGATTCTGGCCGGGTTTGAACCCGCGACCTTTGGTTAAAAAGCAAGTATGGTTACCACTACACCACCAGGACCAACGGTTAAAACCGAGAAAAGGATGTTTGAAGTTTTGGATGATATGATAAAGTTAAAGGCTAAAACGGAGGATTTAAAGAGCGCAGGTAATTAAAAATAAGAACTTAGATGTTTGGAACTTCTCAAGTAGGTTCTCTGGGGTTCAAAGTAATATTTAAGAGTAAAAAATAAAAATTAATGTTTGACCAAAAATTACATTTTTTCATTTCGGTGTCCACTTAAGGATCCGTGTTTCAATTCTTCGCGTATTTAAATGAAACATTTAAATGACCTTGTTGCATCGCACAATAAAAATTTGGAACAGAGAGACCCGAAATTATACCTGAAATCACCACGCATGATAGAAAGATTATTGTGTAGAGAGAAGTTACTCATATGAACGTATTATAATGTTGACTGTAATTTTATGTTTAGACAACTTAATTTAAAAAAGAACCAGCTTCTAAAAAACGGCGACATTAAACAAAGTTCGTCGGAGGTCGACGCATTCTCGAGTTTGTTGCGGGCTAACGGCCAAGCTCACTCGCGAAGCCTCTGTGCTATCAAAATAGCTTTAATGTTTTTGAATTTTTAACAGTCGTTAGCCTTGGATAGTATATATTACGTAGAAATAGCGCAATTTAATTTAAAAACATATCAAGTCTGATTCAGATTACGTGTTTAGCACATAGTTCATTTAAACAAAATCATGTCAATTTAGATATTTAAGGGGAAGTTTATAATCATGTTCAATTTCGTTATCCGGCATCCTACACTATTCTGTTTTTGAGTTTTCAAAGAATATTTGTATAAGGATTACAGAGCATTTTAAATAATTGTTGAGTTTTGGTAATAAATTGTTTCAAAATTTTATATAACCTGCGAGAAAAAAAAATGTAGACGGATTAGCCGAGAGTTTCTAAATATCCCATATTACCGTAATTCTAATAATTAACACAGTGGTCAAAAATTTAGAGGATCCCAAAATAAATATTTGTACATTTTAATTTTTGATAGTTTCTAATTAAACATTGAAGATTTGTGTAAAATTAGAATAGACATTCTAACAAGCTTTTATATCACAGGATTATGAATAAAAACAAATCAGTGGTACGGAAATCAAAGTGGAAATACAAGATTACTTTGTTTAGTGTTCTCGCACTAGCCTCCTAATAAAGATTTGTGGGATTCTCTTCCATTCTTCAGTGAGGGCATTTTCTAGTTCTCCCAGGTTCTGTGGCACAACAGGACGCTCGTGAACAATTTTTACCAGTTTATTCCACCGGTGCTCAATCAGTTTGAAGTCAGAACTGCATGCAGGCCCGAATTTGGCATTCTTACAGGACATCTTTGGTATTCCGTGCAGTATGAGATTTAGCATTATCATGCATTAGAAGAAAATAGGGTCCATAACATAAGCAAAGGGTACGACATGTTGGAGGATAATGTCATTAATGTAAACATCAACATTCATGAGGTGTGGAACAACAACAAGCTCTGTCCGAGACTCAAGAGTAATGCCAGCCCAAACCGCCTCCAAGTCTGTCATGTTCAATAATAGTGACTGGAGCAAGATGTTCACCAGGACGTCTCCATACACGTGTACAACAATTACAACCAGTCAAACGAAATCTTGACTCATCTGTGAAGAGAACAGCCTTCCATTGCCAGTTGAGATATTTCTGAACAAATCTCAGCCGGGCTTCCTTGTGCTAACGTAATAAAAGTGCAGCTTGAAAGAGGATTCTAGATCTCAACCCTGCATTTCTCACTCTGTTCACTATTACATCATTTTGTCGGTTTCTGACTGTAGATTTGCATCCGCGCAAGGCGATAGGACAAGATATCTATCATTACCGTTGTTGTCTTCTTCTTACGCTCTTGTCCAGGCTGCCTCTTGTATCCACCTATCTCTATATATCGCCCCCAAACCCTATGGATGACAGAAGGGTTGGTATGAAGAATCCCGGAGACAAAGCGAATGGAATGACCATCTTCAACCATGCCACTACGTGTGGCTGATGTTTCATTCAGAAGTCTAATTGATCTGTATTAGCCTCAGAGATCACAAAATAGCAATTTCCCACTAAAGATTGCTGTTAAACTCTGTTTTTTAAAAAATATGTCAAAGAGCACTCACTTTGGTTTCAACAGTTCTTGAAATTTCACTAATTTATTCAGAGAAAAACTTACAAATTCTAGAAGATCTTTATTCTAGTTTTAAACAAACAATGACAGTCAAAAATCACTTTGTATCAATGTTTATTTTGGGGCTTTGATTTAAACTTGTGTTCTTCTAATTATTTGAGCAGCATATTACCCAAATATAAATATATATATATATTCATAATCCAGTAATGACTCGTATTTATTCTGTTCAAATTCAGACAACAATAACAACCGCCCAGTGGCCAGACGACGAAAGATATTGATAATAATTGCATCCTCTTTCAAATTGAAGTATCAAAAGATGGGTTTACCATTTGAAATTACAAGTGAGGGGTGAACCAGCAATTTTCCTATACGTTTAAACTTCTCTTTCAATAACTTAATTGACTTGTTTATTCAAATTAAATTAATGTTAAATATGTAGTTTCTCAGAGTGGGGAGTTTTGAAATGAAAGTATTACATATTGGGTTTGATGCAACAATTAACTACATTTTGCTGTTAATTAAAATAAATAGTTAACCTGTTGTATATTTTAAATCTCTTGCACGTTTTTGCATTTCGAGAAATTTCTTTTTTGGAAGTGAAGGAAGGAAATGCTGAATACATAACAAACATAACTTACAATTAGATTTTATAAGCATTCCAGCAACTTAAGTACGAAATAAAACAAGAATGATATTGTTTATTTGTTCTGCGTTTCATGTTCTCGTCTTTTAAGCTGGCAACTTGTTTTTTTCTACGTAAATATTTTGCCTCTTTGCGTCTTGAAGCAATTTATTATGAGGTATTCACTGACCTGCAGGGCTGCCATAACACCTGACTGCGCTTTAAATGTGATGATAAACTACACTAGAGCTTAACTGCTGTGTCTCCGTCAGGCAAACTTCCAGAACCGTTGTTTTAAATATATCACTGCGTAAGTCTGCGGAGATTACTGAGCAAGAGCAACTGTCTCGCATTCCTCGGTACAAATTATGTAATTTTGTGCTTAAGCACTCTGTTAACCGCGCAAAACTGGTTTAAGGCATTACCAGCTTATATCTAGGACTTCTCTCAGAGATGTAATCCTTTACAGGAAAGTTTCAAGTAGTTAATATTTCAACTCGTTCTAAAGTACACCATTACAGAACTGCAAGCCTTCTCAAAAGCTTTATCTTATTACGATTTTGTTTAGAAAAATACTCCTAAATATACAGGACGTTTCATAAGTGACGATATGAACTGAAACGTAACAAGTGTACATTAGTAGATGCATTTTGTAAAAATGGGTCCGTAAATGAACATTTTTCCGTAATGCGCACCTTTTTGTCCAAATTTAGTATTCAAAATTGTGGTGCGCATTAAATTCGATGGCGTATTAGATTGGAGTGCAAATCCGCTCCGTAGTTCGCCGGAACTTCATTCAGATTTGTCGTTTACTACGTCATAATTGCATTGCTACAATTCTCGACCTCATTTAATTTATTGTTGGCTATTATTGCTTAGAGGATTTGAGTAGTAGGTACCTAGGTAATCACGAAATGGAAGGCAAACAGAGAAGAACATCTTAAGATGCTACTTTGAAGCGTAAAGTAATTCTTTATGCTGAAAAAATGATAACAGAAAGGCAGGAAGAGAATTCAATGTAGCTGAGAGCAACGTTCGCTTGTGGCGGCAACAGAAATTGACATTATTTACAACTAAAGCTGGTAGGAAGAAATTCACTGGTCCTTGAAAAGGAAGATATCCTAACACTGAAGAAAAAGTCTTAGAATTCATACATGAAAGAAGGAAGAACGGGCAACCTGTGACTAGTGACTCCATAAGAATTTTTTTTCTCTAACTTACGTCAACGGTCCTGACAACAGCACGAGTGATGGATTTTGTCCCACGTGCTCCAAGGTATAACAATAGTTCACTTATAAATTCTATGTTCTGATTGTTTTGTGAAAAGGACGGGCTTATTTCTAAAACGCCGTACAACAATATGCCAAAATATTTTTTTTATGATTGTAAGTTCCGAAATTGGGGTGCGCATTACATTCTATGGCGCATTAGATTCGCGTAAATACGACAATATGAAGATCCATCACTGACTTGATTGTTTGTACTTATAGATATATTGTATGCTTTTCTCCATTGTGTACTATATATATATCAGATAAACATAAAACTTACGCTTTGACAGAATAGCTTTTATTAAATATAAGATATTTTATATCTGTTTTAAAGTGCTACACACTCTCCTTGCATCTGCACCCTTCTCAGCATTTACTTTCTTATTTTTGGAACATCCTGGCTCGTTTCTCTATTCTAATTTTTCAACTGTGTCTGAAGAGGTGTACTCTAGCTTCTTTTTCTCCTCTTTAACGTATGTATACTAGGAAAACACTCTCGGTTATCTTGACTATTCATTCTGTTATTGTCTGTCCTGGTGGTGTAGTGGTAACATACTTGCCTCTTAAACCAGGCCGCGGGTTCAAACCCGGCCAGGATCGATGGATTTTTTTCCGGGCGTAAAAATACTAAGTATAGCTTCCTTCGGAAGGGAAGTAAAGGCGTGGATCCCGTGTCGTACATTTACGGAAGGTAAAAGAACCTCAAGCCTGAAAGAAGAGACTTCTGAGCAAAATTTGTCGACCGTTTCATGCTGCGAATTGAATGGAACGCTGATGACCTGAGATGTTAAAGAGCGTCCGCAAATAAAACAAATCAACAAAAAAAAATCTGTTCATGTAGTCACTGTATTAAAATTTTATTTCCTTTGTCCATTAATATTTATTTTTATATAGTTTTGTCTAATATTGCGGCATAGCTTTTTGTAGTGTCTGTTGGTTTTTTTTATTGTTGCATGGGGGAAAACGTCCGTTGCTTGAAAGTGGCGGCTGGATGTTCGTTACTCGGAAGTTTCAATGCAATTGATGGCTTGAAGCCTCCCACGTAAGGGTAACTCAATAGTCCACAGGCTAACGCTCTCTACTCTCGAAATTAAACCCGGCCGAGGTCGGTATATTGTTCTGGGCGGAAAAAATCTTGCCATGGGTCCCCTGTTATACATTTGTGGTACGTTAAAGAACTCCATGCCTGAAGAAAGAAATCCCTGGACAAAATTACCGGCCATTTCACGTTCGAGTAATATCATAGTATCACACTAGATGGTACATGAAGGATTGGCGAATCACTTTCCTTCTGACATCTGTTGGTACGAAACGTAACTAAATTGAAATTGTACGTATGGTCCATCAGCGCAAACGTTGACAAGTGGAATTTCCGAAGAAGAAAAAGATGTATTTGTTTTGCTTCTGAAGGAAAGAGTTTTCCTGAGCAATTGATATGTTGGAGGATTGCATCGCACACGCTGTGACAGATATTCAAGAGCATGAACTCAGAGCTGTTACTTGTGCAAGAATAAAATGATGGAAATATTCTATATCTAAGAGGGAGATATAGTAACAGGTGGTTATCCAAAGAATTTCACTACTTGAGTAATAAATCAGTGTCAGAATTTTTATTATTGTATAGAAAACGAACATATGAAAGCAATTAGATTTACCTCTCTTATTTTTAAAAAATCCTGTATGAAAAGTACCAGTGAATCTGACAAAATCTGGTTAAGACTTTTATACATTTAGAATGCTACAAAAATTACAAAACCTATTCTTCTAGGCGTTTAATGTGACATAATATATAGGGTATCAGAATAACTAGTTTTAATTTTATGTTGTGATAGAGGATATAAAAAATATTTTTTTCATAATAAAGTAATGTCCAAAATGCCTCGTTTTTAAGATATAGTGGTATGAAGGAATAAATTAATGAATTTCAACTTGAAAATGTATTTACTTTTTATGATTACACAGTAAAATTTTTAAATCTATACCATACATAAAGAAAACGATGAGGACAAACTATAGAAACTGTTCTAAATTGCGACTGCCATTATTGACACACGAAGTATAACGCTGTATGATTGAACGACGAATCCTATGAAATATCTGTGGCCGGTTACAAAGATCGTCAAAAGCAAGAATGATTCTGGCAACTAATTCTTCTGCTGTGTCTATGGATGTTTCATAAACAATTGATTTAATATGATCCCAAACACAAAAATAAATTGGAGTCATATCTGGGGCACGTGCCGGCCAATCAACTGAACCTGCTCTCCCTATCTAACAATTCCAAAAATGTACTTTAAATAATTTCGACAATTTAAGACGAAACGTGCATGTGCACCATGCTGTTGAAAGATCATGTTTCTCCGAATATTCATCGAGACATATTTAAGTAGTTCCGGAAGCATTTCCGCAAGAAAAATACCATAAACATGTTCATTCAATCGCGCAGACATAACATTTGGTCCCACTAGAAAGAAATCGACAAATCCAACCCAATTATTTGCAGAAAACTTCCATTGTTTGTGGACATTCTCCACAGCTTTAGGATTTACGTCATTTCAAATGTGACTGTTTTGTATATTAAAAAAAAACATTTCTTAAAAAACTTGCCTCATATGTCCATAGAATGCCTCTAGCAAAAGCAGGCTCATAGCTAACGGTGTGTAAATACCATTCGGCAAATATGTCGTCTGTTAGGATATTCATCTGGGATTAATGTTTGTACTTTCTGGATACGAAATGGATGCTTTTCATACTCACTTAAGACTCTCCAAATGGCATTCATCAAAAGGTCAACAGCTGGAGTGCTAGTTCGTGGATTATTTCCAATCCACTGCAGAACCTCATCTTCAAAGTATAATGTTCTCGCAGTTCTCATACGCTCTTGATTTACTTTCTTTACCTGTGACTGACCACTATCTGGAAGACATTGATCCAGTCTTGAAAATGTTGTATGGCAAGGAATATGGTGCTGAGGGTGTTGCTCTTCAAAGATTTGCTTCACCAAATTAGCATTGCCGTAAGCTGCTCCAAATGCCCTATGCATATCTGTAAATTCAATATTTGTATACCAATGCGTTATAATACCATGAAATTAAATAAATGGATCTTACAGTAGAAATTTGGTTACATACAGGAACAAAATAACTTCAGTTGTTTATTATTTTCATGGTAACAAGAATAGCTGAAACATTTTAACTTCAATTTTTATAGTAACAAAAACAGCTAAAACATAAATACAGTCGCAAGGTGGATGGTAAGCTTTGTCCTTTATATTGAAAACAAAGTATTTCCAGACACTACTTCATATATTTATTTTCATGTCCTCTATCACACCAGAAAATTTGAAATAGCTATTCTGATACATCCTGATAACATAAATAGTTTAATATTTAAAGTCATATCTGAAGAATCTCTTATTGCACTTTACAATCATACGGTTGTTTCCAGCTAATCTACATATACAGCGTGTATCAGAATAACTAGTGGCCAGTTCCAGGTAAAGAAAGTAAATTCAGGAGCGAAGAGTACTATTAGAACATCATCAAAAGGGCTGCAGAGGCGATTCTGAAGGATTTGCCAAAAATGGTACAGTGCATTGCATCCAACGAGGACTTTTTGAGAAATATCAAAATTATGAGGACGAGTAAAGATATGTTGTCAGAAAGTATGGCCATCTTTCTTTGAATGTTTCTTGTAATTTAGAAATATGAAATTACTAATACTATTACATGTTAGATCCTTTTTACAAATTGTTTGTCATCTTAGGCATTCAGTTTCTTTCCTTTCCTGTTCTTATTATTTACACTAGAAAAATTCGGTCAGTACACGAGTATCGAAATAGTACTAGAGGGGTAAAAAGTATTGAGTGGAAGGGTCGGAGGAAATGTTGTTAGTGGTAGCGGTTCTGTACCTGCGCTGGCTTCTCCTGAAACAGATTCTCTGTATTTACAAACTTTTCTTAATACTTCCAGGAAATCCAATTTTCGTTCTCCTCCTTTGTTCACAGAGCAAGAGAAAGTTCCAGAAAACCTCTCTTAAAGGAAATAAAGTTTAAGCAGAAGCATGGTACCGCTGTATGAAAGAATACTTGATTTATGTTAGCTGTAATGCATTCGTAAGAAAAGTTTAATGCTATTGCTGGGGTTCTTTCCTCGTATACTTGTATAAAATTATGTTCTCCTTGTCCGTATTTTAACTGTGATTTATTACTAACTATGTTAAGAAATTGCCAAAGGATAGGTGAGTAAATAAATGACTGTTTACATGTCCGTGAAAGTAATATACAGTGGTGTGAAAGGTCTGCCAAAATTGGAATGCGTACGTACATTAGGTGGGATTCTAATGAATGTTGTAAACAATTTATAGTTGCGTCCGCCAGAAGCAGGACAGTAGAATACTTTCGAGAAAATAGGCGTAAAACTTGGGTCAAATTCAAATTTTTGGAGATGTTCTTTATTTTGTTTTTTATAAGCGTTTAACGTCCCGCAACTGCCAAGGTTGAAAATATTTCCAAAATCAAGGTCTCTTGATCAAAATGTTTCCTGTGTTCTTTACAAAAAATATAATAAAATAAAATAATTTTAAATGGTAATAATAAAAAGTTTATATAATACACCATTAAGTATATTTTTATTATTTTATTGTGTTTATTATGTTTGTTTTATTGTTTCAAAATTTAATAATATATAGTTTATATAATACACCATTAAGTATATTTTTATTATTTACTTACACGAATTCGAGCACGCCAGTTTGAACACGGCGGTGGACAACAGCTGTTCTTCTTTAAACTTTGTAAATTATTGATAGATAATAACTTTAACACTAATTAACTTTAACAACTTTCAAGCAAAAATTTTAATGATCTTGTAGCGCTCATATCCCGCACTCTTCAATTATGTCGCCTTTGACTCTGGATAATGTAAGGTTTAGAGTATAGAAATGCATTAGACAAATTATTTGAGGGAGGTAATCCTGTATCTACTTTTTTAAACCCCAAAATTAGGAAAAAGGAACATTCAAAAGGTGTGACGCCACTGACTTCTACCAAATGCTATTAAAAGTAGCTTATGGTCACAAGTGTTTTTGTAGATTTTTGGTTAGTCTTTAATTTTCTAGTAAAATGCACGGTGATAAAACTCCATTAACTGCTAAAAAGATCTGTATTTGGCATTGTTAATGGTGGAAATGATTCATAATTTATAAATTCCTCTAAATTGTCCTTTTGAGCTTGAAAATATGTAGATATTTTTCAAAGTCGCATTACTGGTTCATTAAATCCTTGGAAACAAAATTAAAAGAACTTCTCCAAACAAGAACCAACATGTACAATTTGCGTAGAAAGACATAAGAGTATTCTGAACTTAACTTAATATTTAACATAACATTGTGCACTTTGGCTACTATTTGAAATGCGTGTAGGCTCCAAAAACGATCAATATAAAGGCACAAAAACTGTCATAAAATATCAGTCGTGCAGAAACATTTGTTTTGTAATAAGGTTCGCATATGTTTATCACAACCGTCTACATAATATGCTTTTATTAAAAATATTTAATAACATGACGAAATAAATATAAAAAAATACCAGTTGTGGAAAAAATATTTGTTTTGTAATCTGTATATGTCTATCGTTTACCGTCTACAGAATATGCTTTTATTAAAAAAGGTTTAATAACATAAAACACTCTAATTATTTTAGGAAGTATTAATGTTTATGTTTCCAGTAGATTTTCATCGTCACAGTGCTCTTAAAATACAGGGAAAACATAAAAGCACATGTTACGTCCCACTGGGCGGTTGGCAGTGCTTGCTAAAGAATGTGGGAACACTGTTTTATGGCTCTTGTCGCTACATAAATCTCAGATGAAAGCCCACGCAAAAAAACTGCAAATATATTTCATAAGAGCCACGATATGTTTTAGGTATATTTTATGTACATTCCTACTAATATTATGTTATTTCTAAGTACATTAATAATCAAAAGTTTTCATAGGAACGGCCATGAATATTTCATAAAGTAATTAAATGAAATTAATTTTAATTAACTACTTATTATTTCTTTTTATAATTGTTCAGTATTTACACACAGTGTTTCGTCTAAAAATGCTGGCTCATTAATTGAAAATGTTTGTAAATCTTAATAACTGCTTTGGAGCTTCTTTTATAGCATTCTCATTTAGGCTAAGTTCTCTAACGGAGAACTTTTACAAATAAATAATATATAGTTTCTGTTTTCCATCCGGATTAGTTTTTCTGTAAAGTGTTTCTCGTAGTTTTTTAATGTTTAACATACAGAAGCCGGAATTAACGAAATTAATAACATAGAAATAGTATATATATTACAAATCACCTGGTGTTAAAATAATATAATTAGTGCAAAGCTTCCTTCTTATTGGGTAAGGTAATATTACGAATATTGAGGAAAAGATAACATATCGTCGCTGCGCCTCCAAAACCCGCTATGAGCATATTAAAAAAAATAATAATCAGACACATAAAACGCCGTAAATCTTTAATTCCTTTCATTTGTAAAGTCGCTTTTACTACTATTCCTATGCATTTCTTGAAATACTTAATTGTTGACGCGTTCTACAAAATATTTACATTTAAAGACCGAAAGTTACAAAAAAAAATAAGATTTTATTATGCATAGCGTGTTTTGACTGCGCCAAATTCCAACGCTTAGTATACTTTGCGGTGTATAATATTAGTACTCAAACGCATCTAATGAGTTGGATAAGCATTTGTTAAAAATGTATAGAAATTTAATCAAATATACAAATAACACAGTCTATAACATCATACTATCAAAATTAAACGTGGCCTTCAGTTTCCACACTATCAGCTGACTGCACAGATGAACATAATTGCAGGCAATTTCTGTCGCATTTAGATTATTGCAACTTTTTACAAAAAATCGATAAAAAATCGAAAATCATATTTCTTGCTGCAAATGGTTCCTTGAACCTTTGGGATAACACAGAGAGTTGTTTGATTGTCCCCCCCCCTCCCTTCGGGCTTTACAGCCATTTAAAGAGCTCCACTTGTCCTTTTAAATCACATATTTCCCAGCATACATTTTTATAAAACAATATTTTTCTAAAAACTTCATTTCCACACATTCAAAATGTCTTACGTGTCACAATGTTGGTTCAAATGCAATTAAAATTTAGCACAATGTGCAGAAATATGCATTATAACATTCTACAGGAAAAAATACATGCTAACGCCAATAATAATAATAATAATAATAATAATAATAATAATTTCTATAAAAATTAAAATTTCTTATAGATTTGAAAAGTATCAAAGTGGTTATGCAATGTGAATGAAATTTGATAGACATATAACTTTACAACAATGCAAACTCTGTAAAAGTTTCAGAAACATCGACACAAATCTGTGGAACTCCCAGTGTCCCTTAACGACCTCGGCTACCCGTGGCAGTACTATGCCCAAACTTATCATTAATTTGTAACCTTGAAATTATAACACACTTTTTAATAATGTTTAACGCCCGTTTTAACTACTGAGGCAGCACCACAGGCAGTGAACACTGATGATATATGAAATGAAATGATATATTGGGAAAAGATTTATTTAAGGAAGGAAACGTTCCAAGCCTAAGCTTATGGTACCTTCCCGGCTTTTGCCATTTATGAGGACTGAGGAAAACTTGGAAAAAACCACAGTCAGGGAGGACAGTCCTAGGCGGGATTCGAACTCCTGAACCTTCCGCTCACGAGTCCGGGCCTTAACCACCTGGGCCACTCGTGGCGGTTTATAACACTCTCATGACATATTATGTATGCACATTTTCATTAAAAAAAAGTATCCAAATTAATTATTTATCTTCATTGGGAGAAAAAATTGGTTCATTAAATATTCTAATTGTTTTCAAAATAATAATACACTAAATAAAGAAAATTGTACTCAAAAGTTAAGAAGCGGAGGGCGTGAGTGTATAGTATTGAAATATTTTGATTCTGGCTATCTAAATCGGATTAAAATTTAGAAAATATGTGATGCACTGTGCTCATTCTTTTGAATTAATTACATTGGACATAGAAATAATAGCTCAACGTCGCTTAAAAATAGTGTTTTCTTCTGCAGTGAAAACGTTATCGATTACACTTAGGGCAAACTTGATTTTAAAACTCGCTACAAGGATCATAGCTCTGAAGTTGGGGTGCAGTTTACGTTTTTCCTGTTGCCTTTTGTATCTCCGAGTGAAAAACTTCTTCATACTGGTCGGTTTTTACGATTTTGTGCTAAATACGTACATTCTTAGAGATTCCCGCCAGAGTTGTAGGTTGCATCTTCTTAGACTCTCTTATGCAGCATCTGAAAGACTTGTTTAATGCGGCCATCCTTCTGTACATGAACATAACCAATTCCTGAAATATTGGAAATCAATTTGAAGATAAATATATATATATATATATATATATATATATATATATATATATATATATATATATGCAAATATGGCATTAAAGCGTTTCGCCAAGAAAGTTTGGAATGATTACGCAAATAACTTGACTTCAAATTCCAATCCACACATCACGAAAATGTGATATCTTGCTTTATTGCAACTGTGTTTGTTTGCGCTTATTATTTCTAAAAGCTTTCCTTTTGCACTCTTGGGACTAGCATTAAAGTGGTTTCCGGGCTTATGGACTGCAGTCAACCTGATGTTAATATGTTCCTTTGTGTTACAGCCACTAATTCTGGCGCTAGATGACAGTCTCAGATGCTTTGTGTCTCGTCACGTGACTGCGCGAGAACGTGCAGCTGAATACGCAACCGTTACAATTCTATGAGGAAGGTACAAGTATGAATGCAGCTGTTAAGTCTTAGTAATAGCACAGCGTTGCTTTATGCAGTGGAAGGCAATTCTGTCCCTTTATGTCATCATAATGCTGTAAGCTGTTCCAGCGTTTCTGTTTTGCATTTACTGAACAGAAACTGTATGCAATCCTGACATTTTTCCATCTCCCTTGGGTGAGCTCACTCTTGCTATTACACATCATATAACTGTCAAGTGACGCTTTCTTTCAATTCATTCACCGTTTTCTTGATAACATGCACCTCTCTTTAATGTTGTAAAACTCGCCTGCTTTTTGCAAGTGTTTATCTGAAAGTATCGTCTGATAGTTGCTGAGTTAAGTTTTCACTCCTATTAAAAACGTTCACTGAGCGAAGTGACAACGCTCGGGAGTTGCGTCCGAGCATCGATCATCCTCATCTTGGGGTTTCAAGATCGCTTAGGTGACAAATCTCCCATTTCCTTGCAGGGTCGAAAGTGTCAGGCGATGTGGACTGGTGCTGTTTGTTAAAGTGTCAGGCGATGTGGACTGGTGCTGTTTGTTACGTGACGGTGTATTGACCTCTGGTCTGAAAGCAACCTCTCTGATTGGGGGGAAACTCAGGCCGTCAAATTACTTAATCACGAAATTACATTAGGAACCCCATCTACATTCGTGCTTCGCCACCCCTTCGTTTCTAGCCGCCGTTGTCTCCCTCATCTCATACCTTCCTCCCCGAGGTACCCTTGCGGGGCCTAATAATCTAATGTATGTACTGTGTTGCATGACATTCACGACTTGCCCAATAATTTCTGTTATATAAAGTTTCTTAGCAGATATTTTCATATAAAATGTATACAGCTGAGATAAAATATATTAAAGTAGATTGTGAATTTTAAAGAAATAACTCTAACTAAAGCTACAAATTGTAAAATAGTGTGAGTATTTGGGACAGTATAAAGTAACTCTTTTATAAAAAGAAATTATCGATGTTAAAACTATATAATAACCAGATGAAGCAGCTTATGTTTGCGTTGGATGAAATTGCAACAGGTGTTCCTTTGTCTACATAGTTGTCAAAACAAGCAAATATAAATGTTTAAAACGACTTCAAGTGTTGTAATAGATACTTCCTTTTGTTATTCATTGATCTCTGTTATCAGTTATTAGACAATGGCGCATTCTGTTTCCCCTAGTTTTTTCGATACCTTCTTTCGATCCAGTTCTTCGATACCTTCCAGCCTGAAGATTCTGCGCATCATCTGTCCTCCTGCCTTTGCAGTGGTTAACTGCAATCGTCTGCTTGCTGCTCTTTGCCTGACGTTCTCTGAAGTTTCGATTTCTTGAAGTCTCTTACTGGAGATTTTGTCTCTTAATGGAATTCCTAATATCTTCCTCTACATTTTCCACGATTTTCCGGTGTCTTTTCCGGTTTGTCATCCATATATCAGCATAGGATATACACCATAACTTAGTGTCTCGAGTCTGAATTTTTTGGTTTAGATATTTCTTTAGTACTATGGATCTGGCCTTACAAGATTGGACTATTCTGTTTTATTTCTTTGTCATTCTTAGTAATGTAAATATCTGAAGAATATTAGCTACCTCTCTACATAGCATATGTCGACTGAGTAAGGCATTTAACTCGGTCGAATGCACAAACGTTCTGCAACCTCAGTACAAATAGGGAATAGAAACCAAGTACATCAGAATTGTGAACAAACTGTATAGTTAGAGCAAAGCAAAAGTGAAAATAGAAAAAGTGTGACAACTCTTCAATCTAGGAAGAAGAATCAGGCGTGGCGGCCCAATTTCGCCCTAGTTTGGAAAACTTCTTCAGCAAACTAAGTGGGAGAAGAACTATGGCCTTAATATAAATTGATATTATAAGGAGCAGTAGTACAAAATGTTCAAATCAACAATATACACATATACATTTGTTTATTACTAGTGATATATTATATTGAGAATTAAATACGAGAGGTGTTCTGAAAGTTCTCGGCTTCACTGAAACATGTCGTGAAGATGGCCAAATTACTATAATAGTTGTTAGCTATACCCTTTAGAAGACGAGCTGTAAAAGTTCGACACGCGCAAGTGTATTCACTTGTTTGTAACGATCGTGTAAACATATTCTACAAAATGGATCAAACTGAAATACAAGCTGTGATAAAGTACTTCGAAGGGTTCAACCCCAACAGAAATGCAAAAGAAGTTAGATTCCATATTAAAGGATGCTATCCCTTCATACTCGACTGTTAAAAAGTGGGCTGCTGAATGTAAACGTGGTCGTACTTCCATTCAAGTCAGAATTTTCCAAAATTGTTACGACCAACGAGATTGTGACAAAATTTCACAATGCCGTACTCATTGGTCGCCGATTGAAGGTAAGAGTTGGCTGACATTGCATAGACCTCAAAGCCTGTGTCTACTATGTTAACACGAACTATTGTGCATGAAAAGCTTTCCTCTTAATGGGTGCCGTGTTTGTTAATATTGCACCAAAAACGCGTTCGAACGAACATTTCGCAAGAGTGTTTGAACTGGTTTAAATGCAATTTCAGTGAGTTTCTCCGAGCTTTCGTAACAATAGATGAAACATGAATTCCTCTCTATACGCCAGATACGAAAGAACAGTCCAAACAGTGGATGGAAACAAGTGAAAGTGCACCAAAAAGCAAATAAACGGTTCCATCTGCAGGAAAAGACATGTCTACTGTTTTCTGGGATTCTCATGGTGTGATGCTCGTAGACTACCTCTAGAAGGGCAGAACCATTACGGGGGAGTATTACGCTTCACTACTGGACCCACTGTAGGGTACTATGCGGGCTAAACCGAACCCCTTAAGCGAAAAAGAAAGTTCTCTTTCATCATGATAATGCGCATTCTCTCACGTCTGAGGTTGTTGCTGCAAAATTGCTTGACCTTCACTACCAAGTGCTTCCACGTCCGTCGAATTTTGCTTCCAGCGGCTACTTTATGTTCCCAAACCTGAAGAAATGGCTGGATGGACGCAGATTCACATCAAATGAGGGTAAAACTGAGACCGAAGTTTATTTTTCACACATGGACAAATCTTGTATTACTGAGGGTTAAAAAGTTGGAGAGTCGTTGGACTAAATGTATTGATTTACAAGGTCAGCTCGAGAACCTTTAGAACGCTCCTCCTAATCAACTGAAGCGAGGTATGTTCTGTGCCGAAATACACTGGATGCTTGATAAACAGAGAAGTTGTGTAAATACGCAGTGGTTATGTGATTAGACCGCTCGGCTTTCAGGTTTGATTAAAAGGACAGCTGTGCAAACTTTATTCAGTAATGGACCTCAAAAGAGAACACCCTGTTTAGTTTTGTTCATGCCCTTTAGAATATTAAGTTTTTGAAGAATCCGCCTAAATATAATTAATTTCATGTAATGTTTTAGCATGTCACTGATACCTTTGCAGGAAATGTTTTGGTATTAAAACGCTTAGCGTTGTTGAGTTCTATCCTCTCTCTTATTTACTGCAGCAAAAAGGAGGGGATTATAGGGCTCTACTTTTACGCCTTCTTTGCTATAGCAAGTTCCCTTTTCTGCAGTGGCATTGAGTGAGTACTTTTTTTTATCCTCCATTCCGTGCTGATAGCCAAGAAGGGACCTTTTGGTCAATTCTTTCTTCTTTTTGTACTCTTTTTATTTCTTTCACTTCTTGCTTTCCTCTCCATTCTTGTACTATTCTTGCCTCAAGAAAAGTCTTCTTTACTAGGCGATATATTTAGGGCGAAATTATGTTTCTTCATTGAAAGAGGTTAGGCAAGATTACTGGCTGCGGTTTGCGTGATAAGAGTTGGTTCTTTAAGAGGACAAAAGAAGAGTTATTCCCCTCTCTCATTTTGTGAGCTGTTCGCTTCAGCTCATATCTTACCATCTTTATCGCTGCAGACAGTTTAATCAGGCCGAAGAAAAATTTCCCTCCATCTTTGCAGATAAAAGCTGCTTCTCTGCTACAGAAATCCTTCCGTTCATTTTTACTTTCGCATTTTCTGAGCTATGCCAAAATTGAGGCTCTAGTCTCTGTTTAAATAGAAAAAAGAGGCCACTCGTTATCGATTTGCTATGTTCTATATCTTAGTTCACATTTGCATGAGACGGGCGCTTCTGCATCTAACTGCCGATTATAGATTTCCATTGAACGTCATAACTTTAATGGAAACATTTTTTTACTTGATCTATAGACTGTGCTATATAATTTAGATTACATAAATATGTTTGTGTGCAGGTTGACGTTGTTTAGAACATTTGTGAACCAGCCAGACACGGTATGAGGTTCGCTCTAGCAAAAGAATGGTTTCCTCCCGTTTCTTGTCCCTCTCGGGTATGGTGCGAAGGTATTTGCGTTTGCTGTCTGCAATATCCTGCATATGTGATGTGAGATTTTGCTAGTTGAAAGGGCATTGTCGACGACTTTTTCGGTGTTTTCAAATTAAAACACGAGTTAATTTTTCCCTGGACTATCTAACCTCTCGTTTTCCCTCTGAATTATACAACAAAAGCAGTTCAGATTGTGGTATAGTTCGGCCTGTCGGCAATTAGACCCTGCCGATACTTTCTTACAATAAAGTTGATACTCGATTCAATAAAATAATTATTACAATACTTAAAAAAATCAATCTTATTTCTTCCCAGTCCTCAAAATAAATAATATAATTTATAATATAATGCACTCTTAAAACAAAGGTCAAATAAGATCATGCGTGAACTCATGGCTTTCAAGCGCTTTACTATGTTAAAACTTACAAATATTAAACAACAGAATGGGGTACTCGCCCTCCTTACAATAAGGAAAAAATAAAGACAGCCTACTGCGTCCATTACAGGGCAAAAGCCTCCTAATAAGTAGGGAAATCTCGCTTTTTCCTAACGTGGTGAATCATTCCACGCTAGTTGTTCGTACGCTGTTTAAGACACTCTTTGGTTACTCCATTTCACACTGCACAAGTTGCTTCTCGAGAGGTTTCCATTTTTCTCTTCCTTTTGCTACTCTTGACCAATCTGGACCTGCATGTTCCTTGAACAGCTCTGTCCATCTTCTTCTGGGTCTGCCTTGTGTACTTTTTCTTATTCGGGTGTCTATCAGGTATTTTGTGATTATTCCAAACAAATAAGATTGTTGTTTAAATTGTATGAATAATTGTTTAAACTATTTACTTTTTATATCAAATAAATTGCATACAACTTTAGATAAGTAATTATTTGTAAAAATAATTTCATTTTAATTCCGCTTAAACGCATTTTAAAGACCAGAAAGCGTTGATAATGCCTTATTTTCTTCTATATTGCATATTTCAATGCTTCTCTGCCCGCTTTTTCTTTATTTTATAATGGCCAGTCTCTATTCATAAATAATGTCATTTACTTGTGCCAGTTCTCCAAAGGGATCTTTCAATCCTGTTCTTCATGTATACTGACAGGTTTCTTCCACCTGCCTACCTCTCTTTCTTATGTAATAATTTAAAAAGCATTTAACCCGATTTTCTTTATTCTGACATAGTATCCTTTGCATTCCGTTTGAACAGTCAATAATTTTTAATTCATCATATAAATTTTACTTTAAAATTTAAAACAGCACATAATTTTTTCAGCATAATATGTGTGTCATTCTAAATGCCGTTATCTCACCAAATGGGATTTAATCAAGATACATGATACGTTTATTATTTTCTATTCTTCAATAAATGTTGTATAATTTATAAATAGGTCTATATATTTTCTAAGTATTAGGGTTAACAGCAAAATATTCAGTGACTCGAATATTATATGCTTTTTTTTCAATTATAAGACAAATAGGCCGCATTATTTTCCTGCTACTTCTCGTGGATGAAGTTCGGAAGCAATTTTTAACTTTTTTTATTTCGAAATAAATTAAATAATATTCTAAAACTCGTCACATAATAACCATCTTTTTGTAGCATTTTCAGTATCGTAGCACCAATTTTTCAATATCATTGTCTGTACCATGCCGTGTACTGTTTGCTGAGCCCTCTGTTTATTGTGATTTTCACTTCAGCATTTTCAGCACTCGAGACAACACCAGAGAAATAAGGATAGCAGAAAATGTCCCATTTTAATTTCTTAAGCACAAGTTCTTGGTTCCTTCGGACAAATGTGGACGAGCGTTATCATGCAGAACTTTGCTATTCAAAAGTCCGGAGTGTTTCCGCTTCATCCTTGCTATAAGTTGTGTCTAAGGATTCATAGCATCTTTAAGTATTCATTGAGGGTTTCTGAGGCAAGTAATGCGCAAGCAAAACCCCCTGACAGCCTCAAAATGTCGTCCCTGCAACCGGTCTTCCGCTGGTTGCTCGTCATGCACATTTCACATCCTTCACGCCAACTCGAACCATCTGAATGCTCATATACAGACTAACTCACGATGGATATCCGCAACAGTAGATGGATGTCATATGCCTGCATGTAATTCACAATCGGATAGGCTTTGTGCCGATGTCTGGTTAAGTACTGTCAAAGTATCCGCTTTATTAAACTACAAATAGACCCTAATGAAAGTTCTTATTCAAAAGATCTTCATTCTTGCTGTTTGTTTTTCAGAGATAAAAATTATAATAACTTCTTATTGATTACACTTGTAACAGCTTACAGGTTCTGAATGTTAGGTTTTTGAGGTTGACTGTGTTTGGTAATTGCTAAATTTTCTGGGTACTCTCTAAAGCATTGCTTGTTGCAGTCTCATTTTGATTCAAGATTATATTGAATAATATTTTATTTCTATAATAGTTTTAGCCACGTATTTTAACATATTTTTTCGACCTTCTGCTTTGCATAAACTAAAAAGTAAATCGCAAAAAAAGTTGAGATAAAAAAGCAACTGAATTTAAGATTTCCTCCTTTTGGTGAATTTCAAACAAATGTTGCTATTGCGTTTGTACCCATGAAACGTTTTCTTCAAGTCTCCGTGTGTGTGTGTGTGTGTGTGTGTGTGTGTGTGTGTGTGTGTTAACGCTCTAGCAGTTGCAATTATTGTTTTTCCTCAACGAAACTCGGCATGTAACCATCAATTAATAAACGATTCGTCGAGTTCGTTAACTAGTACAATTGGACCATTGGGTGGTGGTTAACCTAAAGCGAAAACTTTTTTAAAAAAAATTAAAATAGTTCTACGGCCACAATTTTAAAAATGTTAAAGGAAACTCTGTAAATTCCATTGAAATAAAATAAGTAAAAAATAGTTTCTGAAAAGCAATGAACCATGAACTATTAGGAGGTGGGGTTTACTAAAAAACCTAAAATATAAAAATCGGCTTAGCGGCATTAATATTTGTTATTCGCAAAGAAACTCCGGATATACCGTTTAAATAAAATAAGAAAAATAATTCCTGAAAAGCAGGCAAATCGGGCCATTAGAAGTTGGGAAATTACTTAAAACCCAAAATTTAAAAATCGCTCTAGTAGTACCAATATTTATTTTGTTCATAATGCAACTCCGCATATACCATTTAAATGTATAAAAAAAATTCTGATAATCAGCGAAATCAGAGTATTACGAGAAGTGGAGATTTATCTGCACAAAATTACGGAATCACTTTAGCGGCATCAATATTTGTTTTTTGCAACTAAAATCCGAATGTTTCATTTAAATAAAATAAGAAATATATTTTCCGATAATTAGATAAATCGGTCCTGAACCAAAAAATTTAAAAATCGCTCTTTCGGCATTAATATTTGTTTGTTCACCAGAAAACTCGTCATATGCCATATAAATCAAATAAATTTCTGAAAATTAGGGGAATGAGACCGTTAGGAGCAGGGATATACTTGAAAACCGAAATTTAATTCTCTTTCGTTTAGTTTTCTCAGTACTGTTTTAAAATAAAATGAGAAATTAATATAGCATACAAACTGTATTTATAACGTTGCATGTTTCATATTTAACAAAAGCATGCTCATGAACATAGCAAATGTGAAATATTAATCTACTATGTGTTTGAAAAATTTATTTGTATGCAAGAGCGCTCTGTAATAACCTTCAGAAAACGTTGCGTTACATGTTTTTACCATCATTTAAATTAAATTTCAAAGCCAATGAAAGTCGATGAAACTTTCCATTGTTGATTGTGTATATTTGCTTAGTGTATTGTAATTGTTTTTAAATAGTAGACTTTTTTGTTTTATTTGAACATATGAACATTTTAAATACCGAGATAAATAGGAACATTCTGTTATTTCTCTCTATTTTAGTGAATGTAAAGCTGATATTAAGGGCTCAGTTCATAAACAGGATTACATTTAAAAATGTTTAAATACTCACACAGTGTAGCTTTGTCTATAAGTGGTGATATATTTCATTTAATTAATAGTATACCATTAATTTTTGTGCTTTAATATCAACAACAACAACAACAACAACAACAATAATAATAATAATAATAATAATAATAATAATAATAATAATAATAATAATAATAATCGCGTAGTTTTCGCAGCTCCTGCGTGACGGGACTTTTCTCTCAGCAGTTTGATCCACAGTCTGTGTTCATTTCACGCTCTATTCGCGGACCCCGTCGTCAGCTGGCACGATGATAATGGTGATGGTGATGAATGGCAGAGAAGCCTCATTCTTGAGAGTCAATGAGCACAAAAGCGGCTTTGTCTGCCGCGGCACACGGAACATAACTGCAGTTCTAAGTATTTACCCACTTCGGCACACGAAGTGAACTTATCGTTCTTTCCGTTTCGTATGTTAAGTCAGATCGCTCCTTCCCTTTGTTGGGGGAGTCTCATTTCCGGTCCGGTTCTGGAGTTCCGTGATCCGACAGATGTGAACCGTTCCCTGATTGGTTCACTTCCTCTCAGAGGCGCCTGCTGCAGATTGAATTAACCGCGGGTGAGCGCACAACTCTCTTTGCTCGCAATTTCTGGGAAGTTGGAGCGGTAAACGGACATCGGTGCCGTTCACGATCTGGGGGGCGTAGCAATAAATTTTCAGTCCACAAAACACTTTGCTTGTTGCCCGCTCGAATGAGCATATAGCCTCTAGTGTAGCTAGTTTCCGAAAGGTCAATATGTTTCAATCCCACGCAAAAATAAATACAGTGTGATTAATAATAAATTAACGACAATCCTTAATAAAATAATTTGAACTTGATTTAAGACAAATAAAAGAGTCCCTATCTCTTATTACGACTAACTTTATACGCATTTGAACGTTTAGCAGTGCGTGATATCCGCTTGTGCTTCACTTCAGCTACGCTAGAGGTGTACAGTGCTATTGTTTGTCGTTGAGCAGCAAATATCCATATAAGTGACATAATGTTTTCAGTAAACTATCAGATATTAAAATTTATATTCCGTGAACTTTGTATATATGTTCGATAAATTAAAAAAAAATTAAAAGCGTACTAAATAGAGCTACTAAGGATGTTCTAAAAGTTCTCGGACTGAATCAGAGATGTCGTGAAGTTGGCAAAATTACTATGATAGTTGTTAAGCATCATCCTTTAGTTGGTGCGCTGTAAATTTTTTCAGACCATAATTATAATCACTTATTTGTGACGATCGTGTAAACAAACTAGTGTTAACAACGTCTACAAAATGGAAAAAGACTCTAATACGAGCTGTGATAAAGTACTTCGTTTTGAAGGGCTCAACCCCAACAGTATACAAAAGGAGTTGGATTTCAAATTTAAAAGTTTTTCCTTTTCGTTTTCGACAGTTAAAAAGCGGGCTGCTGAATTTCAGGTTGTCATATATAAGATTATGAGCACTCACGATGTCCCAAAGCTGCTAGATCGACGTGATTATGACAAAAATTCACGGTTCGGCACTGAATGATCGCCGATTGGAGGTACACGAAATGACTGACGTTGCAAATACCTCGATAGGCTGTACCCACCATGTTTTATACCAAATTTTGGTTATGAGAAAGCTTTCCGCTCCATGGGTACCATGTTTGTTAATAATGAACCAAAAATGCATTCGAATGAACATTTTCCAAGTATGTTTAAACGCAATACCAGTAAGTTTCTCCAACATGTAGTAGCAATATATGAAACATGAATTCACCACTACCCGTCAGAGACGAAGGAGCAGTCAAACAATGAATGGGAGGCAATAGGTTAAAGTGCACCAAGGAAAGAAAAAACCTTTCCATCCGCACGAAATATCATGGCTACATTTTTCTAGGATTCGATTGGTGTGATGCTTTTTTTTTTTTTTTTTGAGTAGTGTTTAAACGCCCGTTTTTACTACTGAGGCACCACAGGCGGTGGACACTGATGACACATGAGATGAAATGATAAATTGGGAAAGGATATTTTTTTTTAAGGAAGGAAGCGTTCCAGGCCTAAGTTTAGGTACCTCCCCGGCATTTGCCAGTTATGAAGACTGAGGAAAACCTAGAAAAAGCCCCAGTCAGGGAGGACGGTCCAGGCGGGATTCGAACCGCAGACCTCCCGCTCACGAGTCCGTGCCTTAACGACCTCGGTCACCCGTGGCGGTGGTGTGATGCTCGCAGACTACCTCCAGAAGGGCAAAACCGTCACCGGGGAGTATTACGGTTCACTACTGGACAACTGAAGGATGCTATTCATGCTAAACGTCCACACCTTGCGAAAAAGAAATTTCTCTTTCATCACGATAATGAGCCTTCACACACGTCTGGAAATGTTGCTGCAAAACTGTATTACCTGAACTTCCAAGTGCTTCCACATCGCCGTTTTCGCCGGATTTAGCTCCCGGTGATTATTTTTTATTCCCAAACATGAAGAAATGGCTGGGTGGACAAAGATTGACATCAAATGATGAGATTGAAGCTGAGACAGCCGCTTATTTTACTGGGGGTGTTAAAAAGTTGGAAAGTGACGGTGATTGTTCTAATCAAGAACTTTTAGAGCGCCCCTAGTGTTCTATTTGTAATAAAGAAAGTGCACTCTTTGTCTTCATCTGCCATTTTCATTAAATATTGTTCTTAGTTCTGAAAACAGATAAGCATAATAGTATCGTGCAAAAAATGTATCAGTAGGTTTTTTGTGAATTATAAAAAAGTATGAACACAATTTTCCTTATAGAAAGTTTGCACATTTTTTAGCTGCCGCACTAGATGCAGTAATCTCCAGGAATTAAATCTTGGGCAGCAAAATGAGAAACTGAAAATAATGTCACGATATTAAATTATGAATAATCGTGTCATGGCATTCTATGTTATGCGTTTAAAATAAATATCCAAAGACGGAAGCAACTTAGTGGAAAGTCTGTCGTGTTCCCTGAGAAACCGAGGTTTCACTTTAATGCATGCCGCTGGTACAGATGTATTCTTAATGAGGTGAATCTTGTTGCATTTATTCGTATCATGATTATGTGCGATTTTCCATTTTACCTGCACAGTATGAGCAGTCGCTCAACATTACTTAGAGATCCATGGTCATTTTGCAAATAAAAACCGTGCCTTTATCACTGAGCATCGAATTTGGAACCCACTATGTAATATGAAGTTGAGAAATTAACACATGTCCATCATACAAAAAAATGCTAAAACCAATACTGCATAAATATCTCAAATTGGCTTATTAGAGCAAAAATCGGTATATACTACCTTTCTAGTTGAATGCACTAGGGAACTCAAAGTCCTTGTTGGCAATTTCCAGAAGTTAGCAGCAAAACTTTTATCTGCGCCCTACGTCAACACCTTTACTTCAGGCAACTTCTCCAACTTCTCTGTTGTGCGGTGCAGTATGAGCCCGAATTAACAGGCGTTGCACTTCTAGAAAACTTCACGTAACTCAATATGGAAACTTTGCCAACAGGCATAAAACTGCATCACATCGGCTTAACATATATTCAGGGTATTCGCTTTAAAACCTGCCAATCTGAATAATTTCCAGTTCAGTATAAACTCAATGAAAACAAAAAGACACATAAATTTATATATTATATATTAGTTGCGGAAGTGATTTTAGTTTTCACTCCCTCATCCCCAGACACTCAGCTTTTAGATATCCTACCATGTATATATATTTTTTTTCTTCCCCCCCCGTTACCTGTCCACCTTGGGCAATTGATTCGAAAACATAAAGTTCTTAACCTTATCATAGACACACACAAACACATACAACAGAAAGCGATAAAGACAAATTTGTTTTTAAGGATTGAAATAAGAAAAAAATAATAATATAATCACTAAAATATTAAAAAATAAAAGTAGCAATAATATTGCATAATTTCTTTGGTGCTTTTATTATTAAACCTTTAATTACAAAAATTATACGGTTCGTACAATGTTAAGTGCCTTGCCTTCTTTCTTTTTACTATGATTTATTTATAGCCGCTTTGACTGCACTGGTCTTCTCTCATTGTTCGTACATTGGACGTGAACATTATAGGTGTACGTTTGTAGTCGAATGAAATAAAATAAAATGAATTAATGATGCCGCAAATGAACTCGGAGTCCTTGGCGCTTTAAAGCTATTCAGCATTCCTCTTCTCGGGGTAAGGAAAAACTCAAAAACTAGACCGCTTGGCCTAACCGGATATCGAATTCAGAATCTCCGGATTAGTAATTGTAGACGCTACCACTAGACCACGGATGTGGTCATTAATAATGTTAACACCCTAAATACTGGAATTCCAAACATCTTATATCGTTTTTACTTTCCAGAAATAATTTTGGGTAAAATACTCTTTTGATGCCTAAGCTTCAACTAAATGAATCATATTTATTTTCATAAAATGGCCCTTATAAGAAGCTGTGTACAATTTTGATATGGGTAAAACTCAACACACCAATATTTCAAATTGTTTATAAAAATTCAAAATATCTGGTAAATGTTAATGCTTTTTAGCCCATCAGGTCTTTATATCATTAAGAAAATATTCCTTTTTATTCTAGGTATAAGGTGTTATAAAATCTTATTACTTTGGACATTCAATTATATTTGTCTTTTTAAATGCTTCAAGTAAAGTACATTATTTGCTTCTAAACAATAAATGTTCTGTAATATTTTTTCTCTGAGTATGCACGTGCACGCGCTATTTAGTAAACAAAGGCATTAATTAATTAAAAATATAAGGTACAAGTATAAAAGAAAAATCGTTATTAAAATGTTTTATTTTAATTGCGATTATAAATAAGACACAATATATCTGTTACAAAAAGTAATCGCAATAAATTCAAATTCCCGGTCCTCGGCAAGTACCTACTGAAATTCAAAGTACCAAACAAGTCCAATCTTACAATAAGCTTTATGTTTGTACACTGCTCACTATTCCAGTCAAAACCTTTACTGTTATATAACTCTGCGCTTCTCAATAGTCCACATCCACTTTAACTTAACTTTCCATAGAAACTTTTTCAAGACTATTTACCTGTCTCTTAACATTAAACATGTTGCTCAAGTTCACTATTTTACTTCTTCAAACATCGCTCCTGCAGAAATACTGTCCTCTGCAATCATTAGTCACTTTGCAATTAATCTTCCTTGTCTGTAAAAATGAGACATGTCATGCGGAATTATGGCCGTTAACAATTTCTGAAGGAGAGCAGCCAGAAGGAGTTGAGGAGGTTCCCGCCACAGACGACACAGGCTTATGGAGAGACTGTCCTTCCTACCTCCGTCACCGCAGTAACGCTTGGGATGCGCATTCAGGAGATCAGGGTTCAAATCCCTTGGGGCTGGTCATTCTCACCTAGAATTTTTCGTGGTTTTTCCCTGGTCTCTTAGTCGAATGCTGGGATGGATATTAACTTTTCAATAATTTTTCGATCTCCCATTTCATATCGTTTAATTCATTGATGGTGCGGTGTGGCGGTAGCTTGCGCTTTGAAAAGGTTTCTGGTATGAAAGCGGATCTTTAGAGGGGTTCTAACTCTTCCAAAAGATAGCTTCACTGCCGTCGGAGTCTCTTAATCTGGAAAAAATGTTTGGGACCCCCGTCTCAGGTGTCTTATATCTCTTCCTGTTGGAGGTGCTCTCGCTGGGGGGCGGGGGGGGGCGTAGGCACCGAAGTACCAGCCTCCCTAATTGGTATTATTATTCTTGTACTGCTTCTCAAATGCCACTCTCCTGAACGAAACTATGTAATCTCTATTCTTTCGTATTTATCACACACTAATACACCTTTCTCTTTCAAACTCAAATGTTAGTCTCCTATAAAAATTTAACGATCTTTTCTCAGAAATTTGTGAATATACATTTGTCTGTACATATCTAACTTAGTTATTACTTCCGAATAAATTCCCTGATCAAATTGCCACCCCGCACATCTCCTAGTGCATTCTTAATCAAACGTTCTCTAAGCACTAGTTAGTGCAAATGCATACACCAAGTTAACATAAAAAGGTGACCAGTGCTATAGGCTTATGCGCACTGACGGCGCTCGTGAATTAGATTCCCGGTTGAACACGAACTATTACCTATCATTTATCATCTGGTACAATATAGTACAAGTTATAGTGCCATGTTAATTTAAAAAATGAAAAAAATACTGTAAAAAGTAAATCTAATCAAAAGTAAACACTGAATTAATGAGCAGTATATATTCGTTGACCTATATGCATTATAAACAGTAATTTTCATTTTTTTTTCATACTGAATAGAACTAGCAATGTTTTAACAAATACTACAGGGACTAGCTATGTAACATGAGTCACACACATAGGTAGTAGTAATTAATGGAGCTGCGACCTGGCTAGAGTATAACATGTTTATTTCCTAGACTCTCGGTGAAATCCTAATGTTGCGGTAATATATCACTACGCCGTCGAAATGCCTATAAAGGGCATATACCGAAAAAGCCAATGGATAACTGAACTCTATGGCAGGTAATGCAGAGGGCAACCCATGTGCCCGTATTTCATCAGTGACGGGCAGAATGTGAAGGGCTCACATTTAATTACCAGGTCGTGACGAACTTTGTAACGACACTTATCATCAGCTGCCACCATACAGTCCGGGCCGGACCGCTCTGCTCCATTAATAATTCTGTGCATGTCACACGTAGCCCCTCTTTCCCTTTCCACATGTATGTGCTGTAATTCTGAACAACGTACCTATGTGTTTTACAAATATATTATGTGACATATCCACAAGGGAGAAAAACTAAAAAGTTAATATTCTTTCGTAGGAAAACTGTTTTAATTACGGGAATGATCGAAAGAAACTTTTTGAAATCACTAATTGTAGTTTTAGAACACGAAAGGAAAAATTTAAAGTGCGTTATTGAACCCGTTCATTAGAAATAAATACTCTTTTACGATGACAGATAATATTCTATATAATCGGTAATGTTGATAACTTTCGTTGACTTGTTATGTCTGTGAGAGCCTATAAAAATAGTAGCAGTAGCAGCAATAGTGTTATGAAATTCTATATACACATTACAAATACATTTTATGATACACAATTAGAAAGAAGAACAAATAATAATAATAATAATAATAATAATAATAATAATAATAATAAACTAAAACGGTATTAATAATAATAATAATAATAATAATAATAATAATAATAATAATAATAAACAAATAAAAGTTTTTAAAAATAGGAAAAGCGATATTTACAAATATATGAATGGAAACATATTGCATGTTATTTATAATTGTATTATTTATTGCGTTCTATCCAGAAAATAAATTGCTGTTAGCTTCGTGCACCTTGGCTAGGAAAATGTCCATGTTCAACCAATTAGTGTGATCCGCAAACAGGTTCAGCATGTCAATCGACCTCTAATTGCCTTAAAAAGTGTTCTAGAAACAGCAATTTTCTCTTGTGCTCTTAGTGGGTACATTCTGCCAGAATTTATACCCATTCCTCATCCCCTCCACAAAATGGGCAGATTCTCCTACCAGAACTATCCGTTATTTCATGATCCTTCCAACTTCCCAGCCTAATTCCTGATTTTGCCTTTCTCCCTAGAATAAGCATATACACCTCTTTACCACAGGTTAATTTAATTTCATTCGATAGACTCAAGGAGACTTTCGTGTTACAGTCTGCCTCGATTTCCTGTCTGCTGATACTCTCTAGCCTTGTTCTAACATTCTGCCATGCGTTTTTATTATTTTCATTATCTCGTTACCATATTTGACCCAGGTCAATTCCCTCCGAGCCCTCTTTCCACCTCTGCAGCCCAAAACGTTTGTGTTATATTTTGTATTTGGTGTCTATTGCATTTAGCCGAAGTGTGGATTCGTCTCCTTGCAACTAATCTAAGCCAGTACTTCACCATCCTTGTTTTACTATTAACTGTATCTTAATAGCAACTCACCTCCCTCATGAGCCCACAGTTCCTTTGGAGAGCCCGAGAGCTCTTTTCCAAAAATCGACTTTTATTTACATATTCAGATCTTCCGCATCCCCACATTTCACTTCCATACAGCAGAATAGCATTGTACATCGTGTCTAGTGTATATCTGGAAGGTAGTAACTCATTTAATTCGTCTCGTGCTTTATAAATAATAACAGATAAATGATTATTCCATTTCCCACTCATGTTAAAGATAACTCCAAAATAACAAATAGTTTTAACATTTTGTATTTCTTGTCCACTGTAGTACCCTTTTTCATCTCTGTCACACACACACATAGCCATTGTTTTAATTTTGGTAACATTTACCAAATTTAACATTTAACATTTACCTTACCCCATTTCAGACAATGCTGTTCTAGGATGTAAATGCCGTTTTGAAAACTATCCCTGGTCAGGGATAAAACAATTAGATTATAAGCATGCAAAAGCACAGGAGGCATATACCGTCCACTTTAGGAGCATTCATTTGCTCCGCTAACAATCTTCTGTATATAAATTAAACCGTGACGGAGATAGAAACATCCCTGACGAACTCCTCTATTGGGTGATCTAAATTCCGATATACTGTTTCGGTCTATCTTAACACCGAATTTCATGTCGCTGTACATCTGCATCAGAGCTTTTATCATTTTGTTGCATTCACCTTTCTGACACAGTTTTTTTAAAGAGTCCCTCTCTGAACACTGTCAAAGGCTATTTTAAAATCAACAAATACGCTGTATAATTTACCCAGTTTTCTTTTTAATTATATGTCTATTAGCGTCTTTAAAACAAATATAATATGCACCGTAAAAACCCTTCCGTGAAACCTGCTTGCTAGGTGTATATTTTATGGTATTCGTTAACCCATCCCCGTATTCGATCATACAAAATCTTGCAGTATATTTTACCTCTTCTTTTCCCATTTCCAACTTTATTTTGTATTTGCACCAAAACCCGTTGTTTTAAGTAAAATTCCATATTAATATTCTCAGCAACAACAAGACATTTGTGGTCCTATTACTTCGCACTGAGGAAATAGAGGTCCTCCGATATGCATGTTTAACTATTTACTCTGTCCACCCTTGATCTGTAGCCCCATGGCTTGTCAACAATGGAACTGGACTGTTTGTATTTCATAGACAATTTGCTCCAGACGGATTATACTCGCCCCCCCCCCCTCTCTCTCAGATTGCTTATGTGTATAGGATTCGTGGCACTGGAACATGCCTGTTATCCATTATTTCTATTAAGCAGTAGTAGTACTACTACTATATTTGTTTACAATAAATATTTATTACAAATCTAACTCATCCATATCTCACGGGTCTTGGGACCTACGTACTTTCCCAATACCCAAAAAATACATGAAATTGCAAAAAGCAATATTTAACTTTTTAAATATATAAATAAAATAAACAGAAAAGAAAACAGTACATAATAAATAACTGACACTCCCTCACATATATTTAAAATTAATTACAAAATTTTCTGATTCATCTTTCCCTACTCCCCTTCCCGGTTGTCTGCCTCTGCCGATCTGAGCTGTCTAAAATTGTTTAAAAATTTACCTACTCCCTCCTCCTTCCTATCTGTCAAGAAAAGTGCAGCACTGCCAATGTCCTCTTCCAGCATTAACAAAGGTACCGGTAGATATTTCTTTATCCATTCTTACGTACCCTTGCAGTACGCTAAGATGTGTATTTAAGAAAAAAAACTAAATATGCTGAAAGTGCTCAATTCTTCAGAGTCACTTGATACGTTTGGGGCGATACTTCTTGCCGATGTCCTTGAATGAGCGTACAACGAAGGAGTTTAGTTGTAGCATGAGGTAGTTTGCTGATTCAGTTGTTATGCATGCGACCGCCGCAGCAGCGCTAGTGTCTTACTGTACTGCCTACTCCAGCCATGTTACTGGCTATATATCATGTAATTGTACAGTATTTAGGCCTAAGTTTGAAAATAAAATTGTCTGCATTATTAAGATAATTTTAAAAGACAGGTGCACATAGAGCTTTCTACATAAAGAAAGAGACGATTTTAAACACCATGTATAACAGTCGATATATATATATATATATATATATATATATATATATATATATATATATAATAGTACAAAAGGATAAAACACCAAGAAAAAGTCACATTTGAGATCGCTATATTTCGGACTCGTGGAGTCCTCCTATGGCAAGAAGAGAAGTGACCTGTCATTGTATTATATGTATTAAACAATAAAGTCTATTTAAAAACACAGAGAAAGAAAGAAACAAAGAAAGATATGATAATATGATAAATGACATAAAGATAATATACACTCAAAAATGTTGAAAAACAGGATATTTAGATTCACATAACCCATAATGCAGCTGTAAGATACTTCGGTAACTATCTATCAGCAATTTCATATTTAAATTCGCGAGATAGCTCTAAACAGATACTTAGAATACGAAAATACGTTAAATAATTACCTTATTAAAACAAGTGTAAGAAATGATTCTCGCCTTTACTGGAAGTGGGGATATTGTGGATGTAAAATCAACTGATATTATTACCTTTTATACAAAGGAAAACTAACTTGAGAAAAGTTATGAGCGATCGGTTCCTTTTTTTGGACGAGCATTCAATTATTTTTATGGGGGGGGGTTTCTTTAGTCTGTAATTTCTAATTCTTCGTTTTGATAGTTTTGGCAGTTTTTCTTTTCGTTTTTTCTCCTTTCTTTCTCCCATACTTCGCTGTTTTCCACGCTGTTTGCATTTACACATAGGGAACATTTCCCCTGCACTGCAGTTTTAATTACCATAACGATCTAACGAGCTTCCTCTTCGCTGAAAGGGATGAAATTCTTCGGCTAAAACTTTAAAGAGCTTGCTCGCTCTCCTTCTATCCCAACTTTGCTCCTTCCCCTCACCAAATACATTTTACTTTCATTCCCATGCCTATCGGATAAGACTCAGGGCGAAGTGATAACGAACGGTTTGAGATACTGCCACCAGAGTGCAGTGCGTCGTAATTAGGAAGTTTATCGCCCTCAGTGCCTGTAATAAATATAATATCAACTCTTGCTGTTGGTTTTACTTCTTGCTTTTTATTTGTGAGTAACAAGTGGAAACATGTTCGCTAATTAACAGTAGGACGTAAAAACGAAGCTGCAGCTAATAAAGAGAAGATTGTAACTAAGCCATAATCTCATTACAAATTCACTGCTGTAAATCACAACAAGGTACTTCGTCGACTACCGGAAGGAAATGCTGATCGGTGCCATTATAATATCATGAGGTCTGTAATACCTAGGTTTGATACACCTTGCTCATAATATTGAATTTAAAAGCTAATTAAATATTAAATTACATAAAAATAACCGAACTGTTCTAATCGCCAAAATTTGTATTTTCTCTTGTTTATAGACATTTAAAATAATCTGCCTCTGGTGCATCACATTGTCAACCTTTTTTGATAATTGTACGCGAGCGTCTTTCAGCCATGTACGCCTCCCCTTTCCATTGGTGACATAACTGTAGTGGTGGTGGTGGTGGTAAACAAAATTAACTATCATAATAACGAAGGAATGAAAAATAAATGTTTAAACTTGCATGCTACTGGTACTATTGTACTGCGAAATTTGGTGCAGCTCTCCTACAAAATTTGACTCTCCTGTAATTTCTAGTGAGTACCAATGATATAAAGTAATAAAGTTTGCATTTGATGATCTAAAGCGAAATTTGAAAAATTGCTCTAGCGGCCGCAATTTTTTGTTTAGCCCAACGAAACTCTTTAAAATCTATTAATAAAAGCCGTTTCGAAAATCGGGTAATTAGTCATTAAGAATGGGGGTAACATCTGAAAAATAAGTGCGGGTTAAAGCGAAATTTAAATATCGCTCTAGCGACCGCAATTTTAAATGGATTTTAAAGGAAACTTGATTTATGCCATTGAGATAAAATAAGGAAATATTATCTGAAAATCGGTGAAATCGAACGATTAGGAGGGAGGGTTAGTTATGTTTTGTTGAAACGTATGTACATTTTCTTAAATACACAGAGAGAATGTGTTATTTCTCTCTGTTTCAGCGAATGTAAAGTTTATATCAAGGGCTCAGTTCATAAACATGGCTACATTTAAAATGTTTAAAAATACATATACAATATAGCTCTTCTAGAATTGGTCATATATTTCATTCAATTAATAAAATGCTATTATTATTATTATTATTATTATTATTATTATTATTATTATTATTATTATTATTATTATTATGTAGTTTCTCTTTCGTGACACTTATAGATTACACCAATTCTAATTTTGTTCCACTAACACCACACATGTTTTTTTATTTTTGCATTTCATTAATTAATATAATAATTTGAATTTTATTATATTCTTTTTTAAAGTTAGTCTACTACATGAGGGATTAGCTTAGTTGATGCAGCTCCTCGGTATTTATATTCGGTTAGACTTTATGAGAAAGAATAATTAGAAACTGTCTAATTTTTCTATATATGCATAGATTTATCAAAAATAGTTTATAAGTCAAGAACAGGCTATCATATATATATGTTAATTCATATATCTATGCAGTTACTAATAACCACCATTTTATACCCACTGCTGTTTCAATTCCACAATCCTTACTTAAATAATAAATTAGAAGTAAAGACTTGATGGTACCTAAAGTATTTAAATCCAAGGTACACAGTGGGAAAGTATAGTAAGAAAAATGGACATGGAGGAGAGTGCTTGTTAGCCTTTCACTCTTAACATAATACCAAAGGCATAACAAAATATTGTCATTAATATCGGTTCGCGCCATCTATAGACGCTGCATGTAAGCTGTAAGTATACTTGAGCTCCATCTCTTGCAGGTGCAGTTAACTACAAACCACCAGCTGCAACAAATCGGTGATTACCTGAGCTTAATTTCTTGTAACTGATTCGGTTTATGCGCAGTGCATGACACGTAATTACGTCAAAGTTTTGATAGGGGTCTAAAGTTCCCTTTAGCAGTTCTAATTAGATCAGTATTATCGCCGTAACAAAGTAAAAGATGAGTAACATTTTTAGAATTCCTCCCCCCTACTTTCTTCAAAAGTTTCCATGCCCTGAATCATTAATTATAATATTTAAGACTCCTTGATTCAGTTCTTATTCTCTCTGGACAGGGCTGTGTTATTTCATTTTAATTAAATAATGTTTCAGGGATTACCGAAAGGATTGGCTGAGGGTAACGCCTGGGATTCATATTTGAGAATCCTTGGGTGCAAATCCTGCGATCGGCCAAATTGAGGCAGGAACTTTGTAGTTTCCCTCAGTTCACTTTTAAAAGGGGCAGATGTCGATAGAAAGTACTTCTCTGCCATGCATGCAAACCGCCACGAGTGGCGGAGGTCGTTAAGGTGCGGACTCGTGAGCGGAAGGTCTGGGTTCGAATCCCGCAAGGACCTTCCTCCCTGACTGAGGTTTTTTATAGGTTTTCCTCAGTCCTCCTAAATGGCAAATGCCGGGGAAGTGCCATAAACTTAGGCCTGGAACCATTCCTTCCTTAAAAAATAAATTCTTTCCTAATATGTAACTTCATCTCATGTATCATCAGAGTCCATAGCCTGTGGTGCCTCTGTAGCAAAAACGGGCATTAAGCATATTCATTCACCTTTCCATTTGCCAGCAATTTAAAAAGAGGTTCCCCCCACATTGCTCAAAGGTTAGTTTATGTTTCTATTATTTAACAAAGGAGTCTTTCAGCATTTTCACAGTTGCCTGTTTTTAGGATGGTCTGTTTTCTAGACCGGCCAGTCCTTAAGGCTACGAAATTCTTTTTAAATTTCAGGTGGGTCTGGTCCCTTATCCTAATTAAATTATTTATAATAGCAATCCCCTAAAAGGTTTTTGCACGTGTTCCCTGTTAAAATGAAAATAAATACGTTGATGTAAATAGATGTCAGGTTCCATTCAAGTCATATTCGTACATCAGAATATATTTATAAAATATTAATGTTGATTACAAGCACATTATCAATTAATGGACGTGAAGCTTTGAGTTTCGGTCTCAAAGTGAGGAGGTGAGAAGCAGAACCACATGAAAGACGCTCTCAATTCTGTCGAAAGTCTAAAATGGAAATGGGTACACGTGGCGAGGTTGGGCCACAGGGAAATGAATACACAGAACAACTTGGGAGCCGAAAATCGGAGGAATGTGGGACGATAAAATATCTGATGGCTGATTCCTCCAGACGGAGGACCGGGGGAGAGCAAATGAGTGGAAAAACCTTCAAAGAATTCAATTCTTTTCAATGACTAGTGTAGGTAACAGGAACCAAGGGAACAATGCACTTTGGGAAGTTTGTGTAAATGTGTAACAGTGAAATGTGGATGACTATGTGAAGAGAATCATAAGAATGGGTGTAGGTAACCCTGAGCTACTCAAGGTTATGCACTTACTCCATAAGAACTAGCTTACTGAATGAGTCAATATTGAGCTCAGTCCCTGATTTGTCAGGTGGTCAAATCCCTTAGGGGGTTCCCAGGCTATTTTATTTATTAAAAATAATGGAAAACATTCTTACTTGTGTATCTCGTAAACATTTCCCTTTTTAGTACATAAATATATAGCATTAAAGTATGTAAATCGGGTCTCTACTGATGATAGAACACTGTGAGGCTTTTCCCTTCTCTTTTCTTAAGATTTATACCTTACCTCAAAAACGAGCTGTACTTTTCATGATGCAACTGCAGTCACGACTTGTACATAGCTGCGGAGGTTTTCTTCTTGCTGTATCTTCTAGCCGGCGAAGAATCTCGCTGTAACATTTATTTATTGCCTATACTGAAGGATTATACTCGTTGTGAACGACACCTTTATGACCTAAAAAATTCCCGCAACAAGGCCTCGATCGTGGTTCCTCTCTATCGCACGGTATTTACGTTGTAGAGCCCAGTGTTATCGTTTTTTTTTTTTTTTTTTTTTTTCCTTTCCTAAGCAGTAACACAATGCTACAAGATACTTGGAAACCCTCCAGCGCTGTCATACGAACAGAAACGATGAATATTTCCTGTTTCTCACATTACTAGGAACACGTGAGAATGTCTTTAATGAATAGATAGCTTACTCTCAATGTCGCACGCAATTTCTGGTAGCACTAAACAGTATTGAGAAGATTGCGCAGTCGGTCCGGGAAGTGTAGTGGTAACCATACGCCTCCTAAACCCAAGATCGTGGGTTAATCCCGGTCAGGACTGATGGATTTTTTCGGAGCGTAAAAATTCTAAGTATGGCTTCCTTCGGAAGGAAAGTAAAGCCGTGGGTCCCGTGTCGTACATTTACGGCACGAAAAAGGACCTCAAGCCTGAAAGAAGAGACCTCTGAGCAAAATTTATATGGCGTTTCACGCTCTGGATTGAATAGAAGGTTGATGACCTGAGATATGTAAAATTAAAATTAAAATTAAAAAAAAAATTACTGGTTAATCTAATATCGTGCGTTGAATGTAATGGTACGTCACTGGAAAAGGTGGAGAACCCCTGGTCTAAATGATTAAAACAGTTTCTCCTATTTATGATGTTCATTACATTCTGAAATTAAATGGCCGTTAAAAGCAATAAAGAATCCAATATTAATGCATGAACTTCATAATCTATATTACCAAATGTCAATACTGTTTACATACCTAATGCTTTTACGGAAAACAGTTTATTAATCACTGGTGTTTCTGTGGTGTGTTGATAGCACTTCCTTCAGCAGAATCAATTTTAGCGCGAACATCCAATAACAAATCATGGAATGCAACATTAGTTTGTCGCGTGACATAACAATGCATTGTAATCTCATTTATCTACGAATCAGAAGTTTGTAACTTTAGTATTGACACACGTGGAAGTTTAAAATAGAGATATTAAAAATGACATTGTTTTGAAGTTGTGATTGATAGAAAAAACTGATTTATGATCTGTTACCAATTTATGTTAGAACAGTACGGGACAAGCCTTGATGGCCATTTTCCTGGAAATGAGATTACAATCCTCCAGTTGTTTATTCATGTTATGTGCATTCGGTGAATGGCGTGAGGTTATGTCTCGCACTTTACTCTTTTTTCCTCAGTAGCGAAACCACTGTAGACTATCTATAGCATGGCAGCTACAGCCAGTTCGCTTAGCCCTGAAGAACATCACAGAGGAATTACGTGGTCAGTACAATGATATATTATCAGCCTCCATCTTCACCAGACTGTACCCCCTCAGTAGTGCCGAATCAGCGCCCAGACACGCTGATCGCTGAATCAGGATGTATTCTTTCTTTAAAGCGATTTATGTGATGTAAACTGTAATTTGATAACTTGTCGTTACAGGTAGAATAAATTCTGGAGCTCCAGTACCGAGTGACAGCGGAGAAAGCCGAGCTCCGCAGTCCCGAATGTAAGATGAAGGAATGCTTGTAACAGTTTAAATGTTACATGTGTTATTTTTTACTAAACATAATGTCACCTATGCGTTATACTCCGTAACTTTCTGGGTGCAATATGTTGATCGTTATTGCAAAACTGAATAATTCATGTTTTACCCGCGTTGTCATATTGGAATTCACAATTAATTCACATATATATATATATATACACTATCCTTAACGCTAACCTCAGGCAAATTCTAGAAACCGATGGAGCCAGTGGTTTGCCGCGGCGAGCTACGGCTTGACGGCCTACGCTCACCTTTTCGTAAATATAAAGTGATTGGGGATTGTGTGCTACTAAGTAGGCGGGTAAATCACTGTAATGGTGACAAATTTCCTTTGATAGCAGCAAAAAAAAAAATCTTAAATATCAATTTATAGCTGATTATGTGCGTGGTACTATGTTAGTGAGTAAATCGTTGTAATGTTGGCTAATCACCTTTAACTCAAAAAAAAAATAAATAAATAAAGGTTAGTGCATGAGGATTCCAACGCATCGCCGTTACAGCTATATCATGACTCTCGAATCATCTGAGCTATTAAACCGTTGTGTTAAAATGGCTATATTTCACTATCCTCAAATTTTCCGCTACCGCTCGGGAATAGATGCGGACTGGAGTTGCAGAATTTGTTCTCCCTGTAACGTTAAGTGTTTGATAGCTTGACCCAGGCCGGCATTGTGTGCGTGACAGCGTGTGACATTACAAACAGCGTTTTAGAGATGGAAAACGAGTATTTGCTGCCTTGGTTTTCCTAGCATAGTAGACACAGGAAGCAACTGCATAGCTGCAAGGCATGTTAATTCCTTCTCACAATATTAGACGCCTATTTTAACAAAACTCACCACAATGTTGCCAGTAAGGAAATCACTAACAAACAGGAAATGAAACTGCGCATACCATCCACGATAACTGCCTTATACAACACTGTGGTTTACCATATCGCGAAATTTTTCTATTAAGTTGGTCATTCATTTGCGGCAACCGGTTAGGAAAGTTTTTGCATTCAGGTGAGCGGAGGTCTGTGGTTTGATTCCCCCAGCATCATCCTTCCTTACTGAAGTTTTTTCCAGCTTTTCCTCAGCCCTCATAAATGGCAAATGCCGAAGATGTACCCTAAACTTAGGCCTTGAAAGTTTCCTTCCTTTCAAAAAAAAATCCTTTCTCAATTTATCATTTCACCTCGCATATCATAGTGTCCACCGCTTGTGGTGCCTCAGTAGTAAAAACGAGCAAAAAAGAACCTTATGAATTTGGTCATTGAACAAGACAATAAATATGTATAATCCACATTAATTTAGAAAATAGGAATTAAATACTGAAATGATGGCATAAAAACAATTATGTAAATGAGGAATATAACCGGTAAAGAGCTAGGGTTTGAACGCCGGCTATATTCACTCTCACAGGTGTAGTTTACTTAGCATAATTATATATATTATTACCTTTAATATTATTGCGTGAAGTATAACTTAATATTGCATTGAATGTATAAATTATCTTCAGTTTTTCTTTGGTTGGGTCGTAGCCTGGTCCCCTGGATATTCCAGTAGGTAGTTGCTGATGAACCGGGGACTGGGGGGCTGAGCCAATCAATTTGGAATAAATTGGTTAGGAGAGAGTGTCTTCTGGAATTGCCGAAGGCACTCCTCCTAATTGTTATATTCAAAATTCTTTTTTTTTTTTTTAGTTGTGTTTACTTTTTTATTAAATTTTTATGTTGATATATGAGAAATAAATAGATTCCAAATAAAAATTTAAAAACAATAGTCATTATGAGATATATCCGTAAATTATCCAGCAATTTGGGTACTTCAGCAAGTGTCCTTGGTGTAATTTATCAATTAAGTAGAGGTTCCCCAGGAAAGTTAAACAGTGAGATGCCGTTATATTGTTGAACGTATGTTATATTTAGTATACGGTAGGTATTACATTAATGCCTGCAACAAAATGCAAATGGCGTGTTATATTTCAATAATTAGCTATCGGATATGAGTGAAAGGTCTAGGAATAGAATAGAAAGTTTGATTGAGTAGTTCACTCACTATTGGAATTAGTTCACCTAACCGTCGAATCAGAACTTTCCCTGCGTCTGTTTCATTGGGGGATTTTTAGGGTTAATCATTCATTGATTCATTCATTTTAGCGGCGGTACAGCAGTATACAGGATACACAACTTCGCTATTGCTGCTGAATATACTGTGCGACCAATTTTTACAGTGCAACCCCCAGCTCATTTGCCGCGCTATGGAGGGGATAGCAGACTTGCTTTCTTACTTGTTGACCTTGATGGCTGTTGCAGTCATAGGGCATCTGTTCCTGAGTGTGTGTTGTGTTATCCGCTTCCTAATTTGACAGTATTATGGCTCGCGTGTTTACAACGACTGAAGAAGTCGTCAAGCCAAGTTTGTTAAGCATACTGTTATCGAATGAGTTCCTCGAAGATTGTTTGACAGAGAAGTGGAAGTCTGAGGGTGTAAGATCGGAGGAATATGTGGAATTTGAGATTATCTCTTAACCAAGCTCCTCAGTTATTGACGAGAAGCGCGCTCATAGTGTCAAGTAGACATGTTTTTCTTCTGAAGATGTACGCTATAGTGTCGGATGAAACATCAGGTCACCATAAATGTGAATTGGCCATTAGACCACGGCTAAAATACCCGGTAAAGTTTGTTAAGATTATTATAAAAGTCAGAAAAGAATATTTTAATAGTTTTATGAACAGCATAAATCGTTAAGAAACATATTACATTACCTTAAATAAATTCTGATGAAAGAAATACGGACACCTAATGTGATTAATAATAAATAAGTACCCAGTTTATTACCTAAGGGGATATTTCAAGTTTGGTTAGAACATTGTTGCTACTTCAGTAATCGCACCGTACATAACCTCAATAGATAGTGCATGAAACAGATAGGCCCAAATAAAGCTTTGATAGTTTCTAAACTAAAGTTTTCATCAGCTATAAAACAGGCAAATATACGAAGTTCTTTTGCGAGCAATGGCTTTAGTAAAAAGAGCTGTGTGTGATTTTGCAAATGGTCATCGCTATGGAAATTTCTTCCTCCTTTAGATGTTTTTTTTTTTTTTTTTTTTTTCCTGCTCGTTTGCATCAGCTTTTGAGTTGGGTTGTGTTGTGTTAAAAGCATGCACTAGCACTTTGTATAGAGAAGCCGAGTGCAAAAGAAGCGCCCTTCAATATGACCTTAAATGTATCTTTTCCAGCGTAATGCTTTCTAGGACGGCCTGGTTGCTGCACTTTTTCTGCGTCTAAAATTCCCACACAGCTCTTGTAATGCAAGCATCTATTTTATCAGCGAGAACGCTCAGAGAGAGAGTCGATGCTCGCCTACCCATAAGGGGCCATTTCCATACCACAGTTGACTATCATATAGCATCTGTATCGGGGCTAAAGACAAAGTAATTAAGGGCAGCACCAGATTGTATTTAATAATCCATTTATTAAAGATTAAGAGGAATATTAAAGGCTTATCCTTGAAATGTAAAGTTTACCAACTTCAGTTCCCATTTTCTCGAGGACTATCAAAACTAATAAAATGAAATTTATACAGCATACAGATAAGCATAATTGAAATATGCTGATCTATTTTTACTTCTATGCCATGACTTTGACCAAATTATAAATTATTTTCAATTGTTTGTTTTTCCATTTTTTCCCCAACATTCTATTTTTTTACGTTGTCACATTTTGCCCTAGCATTACCATAATAGATCTACATCATCACAATAATATCATGAATAAGTGATAAAAGTTTCAAAGTGATAGTATATACAGATCCTGAGAAACTTAAGCAAAAGAAAATGTAATTTTTCAACAATTGCAACGATTTTTTTTTTTTTTTACAGAGAAACTAACTTTTTGAGAAGAACACTAGCTAAATTCTCCAACGTTGTAAACAACAAAGAATGATGTCATGGAAACAGTGGCAATTTATGAAATACAACTTTTTCTATCGTTCAAGATAAACCGCAGCCTTCTAGAGCAAGTAGTTCCTGAGATATAGAAGTTTAACTGAACAAGCTCGCGATATTCCCCTTCCCCCAAAATTGCCAACTGCAGTGACATAATTAAACTTTTAATACAAATATTTATAACCGGGTACATTAATGAAAATCATACCAAATAAACAGAAAATTCCAAATATTAAAATGGTATACAAAAGTAAAATATTACTTTTACCCCCCCCCCGCCCCTTCCTTTTAATGCTTTCCTTAAGTATCCTATATGTGTAAAGAAGGGGAAAATATCTATTTAAATATTTGAAGGAAAAGTTCCAAACCAAAGTTGATTAAATATTAGGTTTCACCTCTTGATTATCATGTTAAATGGAATTCTACCTTATTTATATGATACATTTTAATACAAAAACGCTAAAGAAAACTCACATATTGATGCTGAAAGAGTATGTTTATGGAAATCTGATAGTGATGAAATATTAATGCCAGAATCAGGGCCTTGAATTCAGTTGGATTGAATTTTTAGAGTCACAGGAGGATGTTTCGATACTACAACTTGCTCAAAGGCTGGCCGTTTGTTTCTACGTCCCCTATGCTCCCACCTTCAGTAGGAAGGGATGCGGTGAGGGAAAACCGGCTGCAAGGATTAACGGGTTGTAAGTAATGACATGGACTGATTCCCTAATATTGTTTCCAGATAGAACACCTCGAAGCCGGCGAAACCTCCCCCTTCCAAGATCCTCACGAAACCTTTCCAAAACGCAAGTCACTGCCACGGCACACCAGCACACCTCGCTCTGGCATGTTCGATCTGTAATGGAACCAATAGAATGAAATTAAATGGTAAAGGAGAAAATTCGTGGAAGTAAACGTTCGTCTAAGTAACCAGAGAAGTCCACGAATATACCCAAGATCAGGATGACCGGCTCCAAGGAATTTCAACCCCTGAGTTACCTCGTCTATCTCGAACAGGTTCATACTTGCCTTCAAAACCCAAGATCGCAGTTTAGATCCCAGCCATGACCGATGGATTTTTTTCGGGCGTAAAAATCCTAAGTATGCCTTCCTTCGGATGGGAAGTAAAACCGTGGGTCCCGTGTAGCACATTTACGGCACGAAAAAGAACCTCAAGCCTGAAAGAGGAGGCCTCTGAGTTAGGTTTTTCGGCCGTTTCACGCCCTGAATTGAATGGGACATTGAAGGCCTGAGTTGTTAAAGAGCATCCATAAATAAAACAAATCAAATCGAACAGATTTTAATATTTGACATACAATAGATCCTTGAATCAAAACATTTAAAATCTTCCGGGATTTTTTGCCTTGGTCCATGGTTTAATATGCTCCCATAGCCTGGAGGAAGTCCATGAAAAATGCAACAATATACAATTTTAATTTTAACAATTTTAATAGCGTGATGGCGTGTTCATTTCTTAAAAACAAACAACTACCTCCTTCCCCTTTCCCTGCACATCTAATATTGATCGAACTTCTAAAACCAGACAGAGAGGAATCAATATGTAGTCTTTTAGCATTCAGTTCTTGTTCATCATCCATTGATGATGCTAACCGCAGAAGTTAGTAACAGCTATGGTAGCATTTATGGACCACGGCAAAACAGCCCGGAAGATTTTAGCTATTTTAATAATAACACTGGTCGTGAACGGGCAGGATGTATCAGAATAAATCCTGGCAATTGTTTTCGCTCAGATATTTGCTATACGATTCAGTAGACATATTTGAGCATTTCAACCATCAAGAAAATAGACATGAACAAAATTGTTTATTCAGAATCGAATTCAGAAAAGAAACAACGACTTATTATGACATTAGAGTTAAGTATAAATTTTTGGTTTACAAAATGCCTTACAGTCGGAATATTGCGCGAAGTGACTGTCATTTGGTTGAACTCCTTCAGTCAAGATAGATTTTGTTTTGAGATACACGATGCAACGCTCATTTACTGAAGAAATAATCGTCAAACTTCTGCGCTGCGGAACACAAAAGATGATTAGGTAACCGGAAATATGTGAAGAAATCAGAGCAAATAACGTTAAAAATGTTGGGTGTGTTGCTGACCAAACAATGACAGCATTTACAACACAAAAAAAATACACTAAAGAATGATGCAGCGCACCGCAAAGCAAGCCCGTAATTACTTCCCGATCATCCTGTCAGGAAGGTTTACAGGTTTCTTCATGTGTTGCTGTATTGCCCTGAGGGCCAATGGCACAGCGCTTTCCTGTCTCAATTATAAGGGACGCAAGTACACCCAACACATGCGCGACGTCGGAATGTTCTCATTAGCGTCGGCTCCCCCAAGCAACCTGATCCCTTTCTTACACATACACTGCATGGATTCCATAGGCTATGTAAGAATCCGCACTTTGTAGTAAGAAATCATTAACCGCAAGCCTTTATTTCTTCCCTCGTTTTAATTAGAGATGGCATTGGTTCTGAATATTTTCTTTGCGATATATTTTCCTCATTATTACACTCATAAGAATAAACCCTAAGATAGTAGCGTTCGCCCTCATTTCTCCTACTAAAGTCAATAACTTTTAAGTGCACTTTTCTGCTATCAAAGGAATGAATGTACTTCGAATCGCTTTAATGTTTTTTTTTCCCCAGATTGAGTATTAATATTTACTTATTTTTGTTTAAAACTATTACGTCATTATATTACCAGCGTTTAAATAAAATAATAAGTGTAATTATTAAGAAAGATTATAGGGTGTTGTTTGCGACCTATGGTAACAAATATAGAGATTCGCAGTAGCGACGCACTTAAAACTCTGGAAAAAAAATATTACTTTGACAATGTGAGTAATTCATGGCTAATACTGCAGGGTCCTCTCGTGCCTGTTTTACCTTAAAATGAAGAAAAATATGACCATTCTGGGAAGGGTATATTACTTCCCTTTCCGATGCGAAATATGAGGGTAGGTCCATTAGTTTCCGCCCTCACCGATAAGGATTATCGCCTTCACAAAACCATTATCGGCTGTCATACCTTATCTGTTAAGTAAATAATTGCAGCTGTAAATTCCGCTCCGCTGTGTTCATTTGTTCAAATACAGCATAAAGAAGGCTATGTGTAGAATATTATGACATGTTCAAAATGGAGTATCGAGCTGTATTAAGTTCTTCACAAAGAAGCACCTACTCCAAACGGAATTAAACAGCAATTGGACGGTGTTATATTCTACTGTAAAAGAATGGGCCATACTTTTTCGAATGGGTAGAGAAAGCATTGAAGACGAAGAGCGTGCAGCCGGACCTTGGATTTGCACACTCTGAAAATATCGCGCTTGTGGAAGGAGAAATTATGGAACACCTGCGGCGGCTCAAAATTACAGAAATAGCAGCAAGATTGGGCCTTTCTAAAACATCAGTCCTTCGAATTATTCATGAACATTTAAACATGAATACGGTCAGTGCAAGATGGGCTCCTAAACTTCTTTCCTCAGTCATCTGTTGTCAGGTATTTTTGGAGCTCAGGCAGCGAGAGAGAAGTTCTGCAAACCATTGTTACAGGAGGTGAAACAATGGTCCTCTACTATGATCTCTCGTCCAAAAGAGATTCCTTGGAGTGGCGTAAACCTGGCTAAGCACCGTCCCTAAAGGTCAAGATCACTCAGTCAACCAATAAGATCATGGCCACAATCTTTGGGTTTGTGAAGGAATACTCGTCAATGACTTCAAGGAAAGGAACACCGCAGTAAATGGGGAGTACTATGCTGGCCTACGTGCTTCCATCAAAGAGAAAAGGCGAGTAAAGCTTAGTAGTGGTGTGCGCGTTCTTCACGACAAAGCGCCTGTGCACAGACCTCTTGTTGCAAAGGAAGCTGTGAAGAAATCTTCGGGGAGATCGACCATCCACCCTACAGCCCAGATCTAGCTCCCAGTGACTATTGCCTCTTTTCAAAATTCAAGAAGAAAGAAGGAAGAAAATTTAAGTTTGAAGAAGGAGTGATTGATGATGTGTATGCCCATTTTGCAGACAATACTTATTTGGGGGGGAGGGTGGTTCAAATGTTAATTCAAAGATGTGAGAAGTATAATGCAATAAATGGTCACTAATTTGAAAAGTGAAATATAGTTTTTGCCTTTATCATACCTTAAAAATGGTTAGGCCGAAAACTTATGGACCTACCCTTGTACGTTTGTTGCCTGACTTCCTGGCCGCTGAGTTCCCTAGTTTCTAGTCAACCTCGCACTTCCAGGGTGACATGGTGCTGTATTACCATACTGAAAACATAGTGTTACACACTCCTTCCATCTTTTACCTAAGAGTTAATGAAAAAAATATTTAAAAACACCAGAATAAAAATATTATTTATTAATTTACATATGTGGATAACTAAAGCGCTCCTCCTTTTAAGAGCAGCCTTCAAGACCCTTGTCGAAGCTTGAAATATTTCCATACAGTATAAGAATTGCTCTCAGACAACTTTTAAATCAATATAATCATTTTAAATTGATAGGAGATAGTTAGGCAGGTAAAACATTGCAGTGATGCCAAATCTGCTCTTTTTGGAATTCGCACCGGTGAACCCGGTGATTTGCTGCAGCTCGCTACGACCTGACTAACCTACGTTCGCCTCCTTTTCGTAAATTGCACTTCGGCAAATCTCCTTTAACTCAGGCAGGAACAAAAAGGGGGGGGAGGAGATTCGAAACCACTATCTTCACAACTATAGCATGACGGTCTAACCGTCTGAGCTATCATACCGCTGAGCTAAAAGCTTATTATCTAGCTATATCTGTGGAAGTTACAGCCTTCTGCTCTCTCCGCAGCACTTGATTTCCGCGCTCCGTGAAGTATAAATATAAAGGAAAGTAGTATACATGTTTAGCCGCACATGCGCAGAAGACGCATATAGTGCGAGAACTTGCAAAAGACTGTTGGCTTACTCACCCTTCTCCCAAGGGTTGGACTGGGCTTGCAACTCTTCGCCTTGCTTCGGAACCTCGGTTGTCGTATTCTTCTTCAAAGACAGAAGACATTATAACCGTAATATATTAGATTCAAGTGCGAATCTGTTTCATAGCTCGCAGGTAACTTCATTCAAATTTATCGTTTATTACGTCATAATGTAATGCTGCAATTATCGATTTCGTTACATTTATTGTTGTCCTATTATTGCATACTACTTAAGTAGTCACGAAATGGGAGGCAAACAGAGAGCTACATCTTATGATGCTACTTTCAAGCGTAAAGTAATTCTTTATCCTGAAAAAAATATTAACAGAAAGGCAGGAAGAGAGTTAAAATTAGCTGAGAGCAACGTTTGCAACAGATATAGGCATTAATTGTAACTAAAGCTAGTAAGAAGACATTCACTTTTATATTCACAGTTTTCAGATATATCTATAGCTTCTTTTACTAAACATCAGTGCGCACTAGAAATCAATAATCAACATGGCAGGCTTTGAACTTATGCATGCATGACAGTTTTCTGAAATAAATAAATTCCGTATTTACGCGAATCTTGTAACACATGCTGACTCTTGGTAGTTTTACTACATTTTTCAGAATGGCACTTTAAACTATTTCGTTTCATGTCTTTGGCTACTAATAAAGCCTTATATCTTCACTAATCATACATAATATGACAGTTGTAAATAACATATACGCTTTAAAAAATTAAAATGGTTAATGATGGAAGTGCAATAATGTTTGTTATTTCCCGTAATTTTTGTATCTAGGTTTATAACGTTTCCAACAGACAGTTCAAATTTACTTACCCAACTATGTTTTGTCCAATAGGTGACTCGTATTCCTATCGCCAACTAGCAAGCAGTATAACGATTCTTCTTTAATATCAGTATCGCCATTTATAGTAATTTTGTAGCTCGTGAATACTCCTGTATGAGAATATAAGGAATTCCAAACAATCGCAGCTACGTCCAATTGCTTTTATGCAAATTAAATAGGTCTCATATGTGTTGCATATTTCTAACATTTTAGATCTGTATCATAGAGCCCTACTTATATATGTTGTACATGATATTAAGATACCGGGTTTAGTAACGTAAAGATGCGTTCTTTGAATTGTACAGCATCGCTTAACATCGCCTCTCAGCGTTTTTTACTGCAGCCAATTACAGTCGTTCTCTTCTTTCCCACCCACTGCTGAACCTAGCGGGCTGCGCGTGGTTTCTGCGCATAATCTTTTGCAAATTGTTGTACTATTCATCTCCCCTCTCTCTCTCTCTCTTTCAAAAATTTGAAAACTGCACTGTAAGGACCGCATAAAAATAATAATAAAAAAAAAAGCAAATAACATTCGATGTATTTGTCTGAAATTGTGTGGCTAATTTTTATTTCATGTCATTAATATATGGTAAAAAGAATGTGAATTGGTCAAGAAATGTAGAAAAGTTGGTTTTCTCAGGTAATTTCCTTTAAAGGAAGCTCAGCTCTGCTTCTGATTTCTTACAAATAAGGAGGGAATTAATTTTTATTACTTTTATTTTAAATTTAATTTCGCTTCCTGTCTTTGCTTGAGTAGAACAGGCTGGAAATTATACCAAAATATTCGTTAGTAATTTTAGAAATATGAATAAATTAACTTCAACAGATTAATATGCTAATGTTTGCACTAGTAGGCGGAAAATGTCTTATGTCACTGAAAATAGAGTTCTGAAGATATTCAGGATGTCATTTCGATATTACATCAGACACCGTAGTACAAGAAAGTTTTGGTTTAAAGATAAGGAAACGCCTACTTGTGCTTCACGATCTTCTCGTTTTGTAAATAAAAAAGGGGATGCTAAAGAGGACTTGTCCTTCCTTTAATTAAGCAGTTTCCACGTCCAAAGTGTCGTCAAACGGGCTCCTGCCCAAGTAATGAGATTTCTGTCTGTTTGGGGAACAGCTACGCGATTCTCTCACTTGTTGGAATCTTGTACCAACAGAGGGCAAGAGAGGTACAACGATCAAAGGCACTGCTCATTCGTTTTACAGCTTATGACGTACCTGAAACAAGATTAGTATTTGAGCCCTATACAAATGGCATCAAGCTTTAAATAAATAAATGCAAAATATCACACGTAAGCTTCAGGTATAATTAGGAAACGAGAAAGAAGTTTAATTTATTCATTTAAATTTAATTAGTTTAATTAAAAACTCTTACCTACATAATGCGGTGATTTTTCCTTTGCGGTACCGCTCCTCCGACTGGTCGGTCGGTTCAAGCTGGTACTGCGGTGACCGGAAATCAGTTATGATGTTCCAACTATTACTAATACTTAAACACTGAAAGATACATTTACTCGCCACCCACTAAACACTGCAATTACCTCCCTTCATTTCTGTGATCGGTTTATGAAAGTAACCATTATCCTCTGCAGATCCCTCTGAGAAATGGGATAAACAAATCAGAATATCTACTGTGTGTGACTTTTGTCTTGAATGACCCCTCAGAGATAAAAACTGCAGGTCAATAAATGGGAGAACCGAAGGGTCCATATGTTGCTACTGATGACTCTCTCGTCGAATATTTTGTGAATGGCATGCAAGGAGACATGGGTTGTATGTTCCATTGCAGAGTACTGTTGGAAAATTGCGAGTCTACGTTCCCTCACAGTTAATTTCCGCATAAAGAGCTGCATAATATTCTGCACTGTTAATTGTTTCTTTTAAAAAAAAAAAAAAAAAAAAAAAAAAAAGCAAGGTATTTTATTCTCTCGCGCATCACACTCCTATGCAGGGGTTCCTCGTGAAGCACGTTATGTTTATCTGAACTGCAGTATCGACTTAGGTGATACCGTAGGAAAATTAGATTAGAGTCAATTTCTTCGTCATACACTTAATTGAAATAAATTTATAAAATCTGCTCCTGGATGCAGGGTCACCCGGTTGAAGTTCGTGCACTACGGTAATTTTATAGAGTTTTAACTTCAGTAGCTTTGTAGCAGTTCGAACAGAGGAGTACAGAATTCACATTTTTTTAGAGAAATGTTGCAGAGAGCATGTCCAAAGTTATCTTAAGTTTCTTCAAGGCTATTAAGCTTTTAATCAAGAATATGAAATTGATTTATCAATCTGTGAATCGAAGTTCGACTTGGAAGTTGAAAATCAGGGAATCTTTCTTGAAACAATCTCGTACATTACGAACCGTTTCTGTACGTATGCAACAATTGTAAATTCTTTGGGGAATAGAATACCTGAATTCAGCCATAATAATGTAATTGATGCACTGTATTAAACCTTCTAATAAATACTTAATATACTGTACACAACACTCAAAAACACATCAGTATATTCCTAGGGTTAAACTCGTACTGACCTCCCCTCGGGCTCTCCGGCTGGCTTTCAAGCATGGGAACGCTTGAACGCCCGCGCAAAATAGAAAATTTAAAATAAAAATCGCGTCCGAAACAGGCTAACATCATAAAACATTAAAGAGATTAAATAAAATACAGTACAATAATTTGAAACACAAATTAAGTTTTATGAACTAGATGCATTTGTAGTTTAATTTGGTACAAAAAATACAGTTCTGAAACTAAACTGTCAGAAATAAATTGTTGTCGTATGAAGCACCTAACTCAATACTCTAAGGGTTAAATAATCTTCACTTGTATCTGACATAAACAAATTTGTATTGGTCATTTTGCAAGTCGTTTAAACTTTGCAACACTATTGTTAATATGGGAAAGGAGATCCTTGTGTTACTATACATCTCACACATCTTTTAACTTGTTTGCATTCATGCCAGTTGTATAACGCCATTTTTTACTGCTGAGGCACCACAGGCGGTGGACACTGATGATACATGAGATGAAATGATAAATTGGAAAAGAGTTTTTTTTTTTAAGGGAGGAAACGTTCCAGGCCTAAGTTTAAGGTACCTCCCCGGCATTAGCTACTTATGAGGACTGAGGAAAACCTGGAAAAAACCTCAGTAGGGAAGAACGGTGTTGGTGAGAATCCAACCCCAGACCTCCCGATCACGAGTATGATCCTTAACGACCTCGGCCACTCGTGGCAATGCTGCTGTAGCTCCTAAAAGGCTAATATCATCTATTGATTACTTTTATCTCTATAAATAAGTATTCGTTGTCAATAAATATCTCTATAAAGGAATGCGACAGAGATGGCATTAAAATATAAAATGCCATCTTGGTTTGTTCACATAACGATCGTTGAGAAGATGCTCATAGGTAATTTTAGTGTCCATATTGCTCATAATACACTGCTGAAAGCTTCTTAAAAAGTCATTTAATTGTTTTGTCACTTTTATTCCCATGATGCCTTTTAGGGTGAGGTTCTCCAGTTTCTTGCGGAGTTTGTATCCAACATAAAAAGGGTGTAAAAAGATACATGTACTCAAAATATATTTTTAACAAAATAACACTAGACCCAATTCCGCAAAAGTAAGGTGTAATATATTACAGGTGTATTAGTGCAAGTCCTGCTAAAGTACGGTCTTGTAGCCTTCTGTTCCATAAAAGAAGTGCAACAATTGTAAAGTATTAGTAAAAAGTTACAAGTCACACTACATAATAGCGAGGAGGAACAGCTAGCTGTTTGCCATACGTTGCAATTGGGTAAGGTCAGTGTTTTAATGTACAGAACTGATTGCCATTTCTGTCATTCATATAATGATAATTTAACTACTTTATTATGTATTTGTCGATACTTTGTGGGACAGAATTTACTAATAATTACAAGTTACGGTACATACACTTGTAATGTATTAGATAATATTTTTATGGAACAGGGCCCTAATAGCGTGTTCCTCGGTGCTCAGAAATACAAAGTAGTACTCTATGCACATTGCACATGTATGCTCGGGGTTTTTCTTTTACATTATTTGTTTATCTTTTTTTTTCTGTTTTATCCGATAACAATCTCTGTTAAAGTGCGTACTCGTACAAGTCGGAAAGTTGGGGGTGGTTTTTTGTATGCTTTGGAATGAAATATGGTGCCAGTTAAAGGTGTTTTCTACTTCCCCCGCAACGTGGCGCTGAGAAAACTTTTGCGTATTGCCAAAAGGAAAACTTCTCTCTTCCTCTACTTAGCAATTCTCCCTCTTACGTTTTAATTGTTTCCTGGTTGGCAAAACTTTCCAAGCACTGCTACAAGCAGAAGAAAAGTGAAATATGTGTCTCGAAAGAAGAAGAAATTACAGTAGCAGACTATTTATAGCTTTTTGCTGTAGTTATTCTATTTGAGAAAAGTGCTTTATTAGTTTATAGGCATTAGAAATGCGATAAATAAAAATAAAGCATAACTAATCTTAAAACAAAAGAAATAAAATTAATATTAACTGTTAACAAGTAAAAGTTAGAAGCAGTGTTTCTTTCAACTTTGAAAAAAAGTATTTTCTTAATCTTGAAATAATTTTCACTGAGTTCGTGTAATTTTCGGGAATTGCACTTTAAATATTTTGTTCAAGGACCTGAGTATTTTCTTAATAATTTGTAGTTTTTATCAGGAAATACTGCTGACCTGGACATTTGTGGATTAACATGGTTGGAATATTCTCCGTTTTTCATTGGGATTTTCTTGTTTTCCCATTCCATCACTTTATCACACTCAACATTTGATTCCTAATAACATTTCATGTAAAACCTTCTAATTGGAGATCACAGATGGACTTATGTGAATGACAGGATCGCGTAGGACTTTTTTCCACTCTTCTTTCACTCTCGAACCATGTGAATTTTTCCTGGTTGCGGTGCCTTAGTCCCGGACAGGAGAGGAATGTCCCTGGATTAACTGGAAACTGAACCTCGAGCCTATGAAGTTGAGATTAGATCTATTGCGTGCGGAAAGTTAGTGAATAGGCAGGATGTGCCCTAGACTTGCCGACCAACTGAAAGATGTTGGCAATGCCGCTTGGATCAAAGATGAAGCACCTATTTTGCTTCCTTAAGTCTGGCCATGTTTTCCTCGGTCTGCCTATTATTTCTCTTTTAAAATGAATGTTCAGGAATCATATCATTAAGCAAAGTTTTATATATATAATGAGGTAATGAATATAATAATAATAGCATATGAAAAAAAGTTAAAACAAGGCTAGAGAGTATCAGCAGGCAGGAAATCGAGGCAGAATGGAACACGAAGGTTTCCTTGAGCCTATCGAATGAAATTAAATTAATATAGTGTAAAGAGGCATATGCTGGTCTAAGGAGAAAGGCGAAATCAGGAATAGCCTGGTTTAGACTGGAAAGTTAGACGGCTAACAAAATAGGATAGTTCTGGTAGGAAAATCTGCAGCAACATAAACCTGGGGTGCACAACTTTACTACTGCTACTGTCACTGCTGAATATAAATTGCCTCCTTCTAGAATCTTAATAACAAGAATTAAAAAGCATACATACTAGGCTTAATGCACACAACAGAAAGAGAGAAGGAGAGAGTAAATTTAATAAAAACATCTACATTCATAGTAACGTTCCGATTTATGGACATTCATTCTCCTGGTTTTCATGTCAATTGATGGCCATTTGATTAAATTCTGGGAGCCTATCAGAAAGCGTTGCATATTTCATAAGTTTGGAAATGACGATTTGATTCAAAGTAATACTTGAAGCTGGATGTTAACTTCCATTCACTCTTTCGTTGATCTCAAAGAAAAATACTTTGTTTAGTGTTCACTTTCTGTACATTCAATTAACACAAAGCTTGCTTCACGAATTCACCTAAACTTCATTCATCAATAGCTTACTACTAACGAGACTGGACAATTAAAGGATCATTGGGACAAATGGGGAATGATCACGAACTATCACTTTTAATTTAGATCATTTTACAGTAAATGAGAAATGTAAAACTTTTGATTATCTTGGTGTATGAGTGGAAGGTGGATTAATCACATTGACACGTCATATAAAGCCCGTGGAAAATGAGAGAGGTTTTCGTACTTTGTCGTGGATGTCTGATATTCCTGCAATTATTATGGAGAATATTTAGCGCCATGGTAAGCTCTGTCATGTTCTGAGGCTCTGAAAAAGTGAACTGACTGAGCAAGTTTTTAAGCAAGCTACATTCGGGAAGAATACAGCAAACTGTTGTATTTCACGGGAATTTGAGCTCTATGAAGAAACGATTCACTTTTTTTTAAAGTCTATTTACGGACGCGCTTTAACATGCCAGACAACGCAAAATGGAGGGTTCTTCAAAACGTTTTGGTGATGCGTCAAATGTACAGATTGGTCTTATCATTAAGAATTCCAAACCAAAGAATACAAAGAAAAATGGACTTGTATGTTTTTTTTTTTTTTTTTTTTTTTTGTAAGGTGGTATTATAAAATAGAATTGTAGCTATTGTAATAGTGGACTTTATTCCATTTCAGTCTCATGGTTTCTGAATAGAATAGATGTTCATAAGTATAACATTTTATACAAGGTTAATATACTGTGCGGGAATTTCAAATATACTTTTATTCTTATTCTATTCATGAAATGGTCCTAAACCCGTATTTTGCTCTTCTCCATTGGCATTACTGAAAAGATTAAGTACAAATATACAATTATTATAATTTTGCGAGTCAGGTTTAGAGGAATTAGATTTAAATTATTATTCGTGAAATAGACCTATAAAATATTACTACGTTCGTAAATTTATCGGTAATCTCAAACCGTCTCGTGATATTACTCGTGATAAATTTATATATAATTTTCAGTTAACATAAAACATTAATTATAGCAAATAAAAATGTATTTATAAATTGCGTGTACATTTTAAAGCAGTATTAACCCTATTTCTTTCATTTCCATTTAGGATGCATTGTAAAGTCCAAACGTCTCCGGTTAATTTATTGTCTTTTCTCTTCAAGTCGATATACTTTTTTAGAACAATACAGTGTATTTGTACATGTTCAGTAAGGGATGTTATCACTCTTGGCTTAAATAGCAGCTCGCATCCGGGTCGGAATACTTAAAAATATTGTTATAAATGTCAATTTCCTGAATAAGGGCTACCCGAGGATCACGGAATGTATGGAAAACTCATCCACGTCAGAGCATACATGCTCAATGGGAGTGAGATACGGACTTCGAGCAGACCATTCACAGCTTCCTCCAGAAACTGTGACACTAGAGCGTTATCGTGCATTAGAAAGAAGTTCGCCGTAGTATGCAGCATATGAATGGAAGTAGCATCTGGTCAATATATCGATGTGTTATTAAACGTTCATTTTCTCGGTACATCCACAGTGCTTACATCACCCCATACGATAACCTGTTGTGAGCTTCCTCCATAAGGCACCCTTGAGGAAAACGTACAAGCAGCATAGCGTTCTCCGGGTCTTCTCCAGCCCTCTCTCTTCCACCTGGAGTTTTAAGGTTGAATTTGGACTCATCTGTATAGAGAACTTGGCTCTTGCTCGGTTGTCCAGCCACGTGCTCTCGGGCAAAGTGAAGACGATCTCTTGGGTGTTTTTGAGTTCATAGTGGTCCTGTGACAGATTTCCTTCTTTGAGTCTTCTTCTGTATGTCCATTAGATTTTGAAACTCTTCCAGACTATTTCTCAACTGCTGTCACAACAGTGTTGGATTGACGAAAAAGCGCGGGCTTGCAAAACTTAACAAATCTACAGCAACAATGTTGCAAATCAGGCAAGGACCTTCAAAATGCATAAAAGTGTATCTTTATAAGAGCGAAAAACTTTCATACTCTTTTGCAAAGTGTATATGAATATAAATTTTGGCACAGAACCTGAAAGAATAGGATGCGAAAACACGTGTCAGTTTCAATTTTCCGCGAGTGTTTACATTTTTTCCCGACAGTGTATTTTTTAATAAATTATTATTCAAACCCAATACAATTTTAAAATTAACCACTTACTCTTGGCAGGTTTTCTACGTAATGTTCAATTTCGAAAACAGTTCTTGCCAAGATGTTTACGGCTTAAATGAAAAAAGTATAAAAAAAAAATAGATGGAACTTATTAATGTGAACCTCAAACGCACATTTTAACATCTGTGAGGAAATGTTTCTCTTTCCTGGTGTATTTAAATATGTAAAAGTTATCCAACACACAAAAAGGATGAACGACTTGACTATTCAAACTACAGGCCCTTTAGGTTATTCCAACAGTCTCCAAGATATTTGAAGTTATTAAATAACTACTTCGAAAGCACCAATTGTTTGTAAACCTATAGGTCTTTAGATTTTCTCATAGTACGATTGAAGCGAAAGGAAAGGCGCTTTGACTCTAGAAATTTCCAAGTTAATGACAGGTAATTTGGTTTTACAAACATTTGTATTAAGTTTTTAAGTTCTTATTTAGCAGGAAGACATAAAACATTGTACTGAAATAACTCAACATCTCAGTTTAATCGTGTAAACCATGGTGTCCCCCAGGGTTCCTTCCTTAACCCCATTTTTTATTATTATTTATAAATGATTTACCAAGTTTCATCGAGGGTAAATATGTTCATACATGTTGTCAGATAATCTATGTATCTCATAGCAGTCAAACTACTATTAGAACTAAATCAAACAAGCTGTTCTTGCTATAGATGCAAATGAACTTATTTTAAGCATAATAAGACCGTTGACTTAAATGTTACATATAATCGAAATAGTTGTGACTTGCATTCTTCAGTAAAGTTGTCAATCACCTCGAGGCCGGATTGGGTTCGAGTGTTCATGCAAATTACTTTATAAATAAAATTAATAGAGGGAAATTCATGTTGTATATTCTTGAACAATGGCTATCAACTGAATATTTTATAATGTTGTATTATGCACATATTTACAGCATTTCACTTATGAAATGTGGGACAACCATGCTTCTGGTTCTCGGTTATCTTACAGCTGTGAAAGTTATTTGCGGTGTTGCACCAGGAACTCACTGTAGACAGTTTTTCGTAGATCTAGGAATACTTTGCTTTGCCTCCAATGTTTATTCTTAAATGTCTTTTGTAAGCAAAAGGTAATTTATACGGTGTCCTACTTGTTTTTTACCTGCTTGATTATCAACTCGTTCTAGATCATATATAAAAGAAAAATAAAAATAAAGTAACACTATTAACAATGTAACAAATTAACAGTAATTATAAAAGTAGAAAAGGATAAAACACTAAGATAAAGAGATCTCAATTATATATATATATATATATATCATAAGTTGCCTGCATTCAAGTTATCAGTTAGAATGACTTTGTTGTAAAATGCTCTCTGTATGTGCTGACAATTTTTAACTTAAGATTTTAATACTTGCCTTTATAAATTTTAGTATGAACATGTAATAGACCTATATGAATGCATGGTAATTATGCAAATATGTATTCAGTACTTATTTTATTTCAAAACGAGCAAAAACGATACAAAAAATAAATAGAATCAACATGTTGGCTACTACAATCTCGTGAAATCTAGAGATATCCTTTGTCACATTTCGTGTTTCAAAGTTTAGAACTTTTAGAACCATTGAATGCCCCAGCAGAGGTCAATGTAGTGATGCCCTGATCCCTTGAAGTCTTTCAGCAATCAGTGAGAGAACAAGATGTCGTAAGTCTTAAGGAATGAACTATTAGCTATGGGAGACCAGAAATATGTTGATGAGTCCTCACATTATCAGCTTTGAAATTAAAACATAATGACTGCTGCTGATTTTTCTATACAACATAATTTTAAAAATCAGCCAAACTGTATAAGTTTCTTCGAAAGTAAAAGTTTAATTAATGATGGAGTGAAACCTATAGGTACTTACTTACTTTTGACCTAAAATTGGCATCACGTCATTAGTACAGTTTCACTCAAATTGTTAGCTTTTCTTAAGTTACACCACGAAAGTGAAATTGATAGTAAGCACATCCAAAATTAAAACAAAAGTCTGATGTCTATACAGCTATGGGATACAGTGTTTAGTTGTTTGATTCTGCCAATATCCAGTCGTGTGATTTATATTAAAATATATAGAATGGAAGGAAACCTTAAGACAGTGGTATTAGGCTGTTTTGAATACCCGGCAATCGCGTCATTGTCACCGTCTAGAGGCGGTTGCGTCGCTTCCAAGTCATGTGATACCCACCACGCAGAGAAAGTCCAGAGACAGGAGAGGCAGGACAGGTATACACCAAGAGAAGCGTCGGCTGCCTGTCTTAAAAAAAATTTACTGCTTTCTTGGATGTAAGGTAAAAAATTTCGAAACCTGTTATGACATTTCCCCACTGCAGTTTGATAGAAATAAGGGTAGGTCATGTACGATTGCTTTCATTTAATGCCGGGGGAAATGAGTATGTTTTGATGCAATAGTTTGTAACGGTCAGCCTCTTTCATTAGGATAGTAGTGTTTAAATGTTTTGGTTAAAGTAATGTCTGACCTTTTAAAGTGTTAATGACAATGTTTTCACGCTGCATGTTACATGCCATTTCTCATGTAAATTCTCATAAGCGCCTCTTTCTTCCTTAATATTTAATAAGTGAAACCTCTGGGATTATAGGACACGAAGTGTCGTCGATTATTCTGAAAATCGACCATTGTTTTTATTTAATGGTGTTTAACTACTGAGGCATTTCAGGGGGTGGACACTGATGATACATGACATGAAATGACAAACTAGTAAATTATTTTTTTAGTAAGAAAGAGTTCCAGGCCTAAGTTTAGGATACCTTCCTGGCATTTGCCATTTATGAGGACTGAGGAAAATCTGGGGGGAGGGGGGGAATCTTTCAGGGAGGGCAGTCCTGATGGGAAATGAACTATAAACCTCCGCTCAAGGGTCCGACCTCGGCTACCAGTGACGGTTTCGCCCATTCTAATAGGACAGTGGCTACACAAGACGACCTGCCGAAGGGGGAATGGCGCAACCAATGCATTCCTTTTTAGATTTTTTTTTTAATGGTGTTTAACGCCCGTTTTTACTACTGAGGCACCATAGGCTGTGGACACTGATGATGCATGAAATGAAATGGTAAATGAGAAAGGATTTTTTTAAGGAAGGAAGCATTCCAGGCCTAAGTTTAGGATACCTCCCCGGCATAAATGTCATTTTTTTCTTTTTTTAGGTACTATTCCTTAAGTGTGGTAAACAAAAGCGTGTAATAATATTGTTTATCTTCTTGCAAATAAGACATTTCAATGTCTATTTTTATGAAAATGTTGTAAAATATTCTAGAATATACTTAACTTAAGAGTTAGTTTGGGTTAGTTATTAAATTCGATTCACTGCCCAAAAACGAATTATTGAAGTTCATTCATTAGCTCTAAAAAGCCAAAAAATGTGAAAACTGGTAACATTGTAGACAAACGTACTTAATGGAAACAAAAGGCATCATTTAGGAAAAAAAAATTTCATTCACTTTTTCCTGGTCACCATTTATGCTTAATGCTTTCTGTTATAAATTGTTATCTATGATTTCTACAATTTAAGGTAAAATAAATATCATTTGCATGTCAATATAAAGGAAATATTCGATACAAGATTCCAACTTTTCCATACCAAAAAACTTACATAATATTTTGCTAAAGTGTTCGAGGAAAATTTCTTAAGGGAATTAAACCGTTTCCATTGCATTTCTAAATGTGCGTTCTTGGTCTCAAGTATCAATTTTCTCGTTCTTTATTCATTTTCTTGCTCATATTATTGACTATTTCAATCGAAATTTTACTTAATTTTTAAAACATAATAGAGAAAATTTTGGCCCATTTGGTTTCTTTCTGTAGCAACTTCATAGAACACGTTTTCTGTGTTGCAACATGTTTCATTTTACTTTCTCAAAAAATTGGAATTATCTCGTTAGCTGGTAGCCATATCAAGAAAAATATTTTAAAAATTCGACTAGTAAAAATGTAATCTACAACCTGTGTGCATTAATATGTTCGGGTTCTTTCCAAGTATATAAAAGAACCGAGAATGTAGCGCAAGCGTTTTCTTTTTTTTTTTAAAGCTGATTCTACCATTCATTCAAAGATAACATTTTTATATTTCATACATTTTTGTTGACTGATATTTATCAACGATTTAAAAGATGTCCCCTTGCACAGCTTTGGAAAAAATGAAGTAGAAGGTTATTCAATTTTTTTTTTTTTTTTTTTTTTTTTTATCACGCATGTTCGTTTTCACTACAAGATTTCATATAGGGTTTGAAAATCTTATAGCTCACATATCTGACAGGAGTTTTTTTTTTATCGATAAAATACCTGTAAAGTTACATTTACATAATTATTTTTTCTCTTGGTTTTGTTTCCCGATATTTTCTTTTCTCCTTTCTTGTTTCGTTTACTTTATTAATTTAATGCTGTAACTGAGTAATAAAATAACTTGCAAAATAAAAACAAATAAAAGGATATAAACAAACTGTTTTCTCAGAAAGTTGTATGTTTTAATGGCATAAGTTAAGTTCGTTTCTTCGAGAGATAGATACGATGTACAGATTTTCTTTTTTTTTTTTTTCTTTTTTTTTTTTTGCCAACATATAATACAAGTATTTAATTTCACAATCGCATGCAATTTTTTTTTAAAAGTTATTCATTTAATAATGACAGTACAAAGTTAATTCTAAAGGAAATTATATTGCTTTTGCATTGATTTTGCACGTTCTGACCCTATCTTTAAAAGTCACGTGTAAACTTTAATGCCAAAAAGGAAATTTTTGTCTGCAGCCTTTGAATCGCTTTTGCACCCAAATTGGGAGCACGCAACGGGGAGGAGTAAAGCTTTTAATTAAGTCTATCGTCATTTGTTCCCCATCCTTTGCGACACGACAAGTGGAAAAGGAACGGGACAAATTAAATGAGTACTTTTTCCACCATCGCCACATCCTGTTCTGCGCATGCGTGAAACATGCGAATATAACGCTGCCGTGATCAGTGACAGCGGAATCTGATCTGGAAGAGGAATTCTGAAAATCAAAAACGAGGGAAACTATCAAACAAAAGAAGTAGTGACTGGGAGAAAATATGAAGAGCAAAGGGCAGGAAATTAACTCTTTTGAGGTTAAACTTGTACGAATTCATTTGTTCTAACATTTCAGCCTCAAGGCTCGTATTCAAAATTAATTGTTGTATGTTTTGATCTCTTTATGCAAGCTTAAACCGCTTTAACAAAGTATTCTGTATAAATTATTTTGTCTATTTTTATTTTCCTAAAAATATATATATATGAAATAAAAGGTTAATATTACCAGACAAGTTACGAATCAAACTGTCCATATATATATTTGTTAAATATACACAAAAAATTGCACAAAAATGGTGTGTGGTATGTCTAAACAAATGATAAATAATAAATAAATATGGGTGCTTTGCTCTACGCACTAGTTATATAGTTGTCAATTATTATTTATTAAAACTATAAATAATTGCCCTTTAACATAGTCTAGCAACTTGTCTTAAAATAATGAGAGAAACATAAAAGAGTGTTTAATAAACGAAATGAATTTTCAATTTCATTTAAGTGTTGATGAAATATGTTTGACGATCAAAGCACAAATATACAAATGTTAACTTTTTCCCTGAGGTTTCCATTCTAATATGTGGATATGCCTAAGTCGACCAGGCTGAATGTAAATATGAACTAATGTTTCCTCCCTCTCATACGAATTCTCCAAATAATAAAATATACTTTGTTACACTCAAATTTGTGTTCTATTATTAAATATAAGTTAATAAATCCACGACATTCATCAACATAAAGTAATACTTGGCCACTGTACTTAATTAATCACTTATATTTGAACATTGCGCAAGTGATTTTTATCTGCTATCTGGAAATTAACTTTTTTTTATGAAAAAACGTTGGTTCATCTCTTTTAGTGGTTAGCAATTGTCTGCTATCGTGTTTACATTCCACTTTAACTGGTAATGCCTGTCCATTTCCTTTGTGTCCTGGTGAAATCTTTCATCCCCCTTCTCGAATACACAACTAAGATTTTCCGGGAAAAAGTTCATATGAGAGTATAGGAAATGTAGTTTCACACTCATATTCCACCCCAATTTTCGAAATTTCTTGAGCAAATCTTCTACAATATTTTTGTAGTTTCCTTGGATATTTTTGAGACCTTGCAAAATAAATGTGTTTCTCAGTATATTTTATAGTTTCTTTAAATTAACTTCCTAATCTGTATTTCTTCAAGTATTCCACGGAACCTCTTGTAGATATTTATAGCAGTTACCGTCCTTGTTTAAGGTCTTCACGAATTGCTTCATTAAGCCTAGTTTTATATGTAGAGGAGCTAATAGAACATTTTTGGAGGGTTCACAATCATGACCTACATATTTTATTCCTGCACGAGATTGTCTCTCTGTTCACAATGTTTTCTTGCCCAATGATCAGATCGGCTCTACTATCTCATTCATATGTGAAACATAACATTTCGGTATAGGACCGTTACGGGTGGTCGAGGTTATTTAGGTGCAGACTCATGAGCAGGAGACTGGGGTTCGAATCCCGCCAGGACCGTCCTCCCTGACTGATGCTTTTTCCAGGTTTTCCTCAGTCCTCATAAATAGCAAATGCCAGGGCTGTACCCTAAACTTAGACCTGGAACATTTCCTTCCTTAAAAATGTTATTTCCCAATTTATCATTTCATTTCATGTATCAACATTGTTCGCCATCTGTGATGCCTCGGTAGTAAAAACGGGCGTTAAACACCATTCAAAAAAGCATCGCTCTTACCAATAATTGCACTTCCATTGTTATTTGAACTATTATCATCATAAATATATAACTTTTATTATATTTGAAACTTATAGAAAGAGTGTATTTGACAATAAAAAACCTTCCCTGTACTGTTAAAAGTTTAATATTGCATATTGCTGGTATCAGTTTGTACACCTTTTGTTTTCCATTTCTTACAAATAAAAAGGAAACGTGCTGTCTTTTATAATAAACCTTGTAACGCCAGTGTTTCTAAATAATAGGCCCGTATGTGTATACGTATAAAGGTTGCTAAAATCGGCACTGTAGGACACATTTTGAAAAACTGTTTGATGCAGAAGATGGAGGTATAATTCTCTTTTTTGAAATCGTTTCATATTTACGGCGCATTGCATTATTTCGTGTTTCTCTTTATTTATATTCGTTTTATCTTTGCATCTTTTTATTATTTTCTTAAATTGCATCCGCACTGATTGAAGATGCGTTTTTTTTAATTACTAAACTGAATTTCTTGGAATTTGCTAATATCATTTTCCAAGTTGCCTGTATTAATGGCCTGAGACAAAACAAATGAGATTTCTCCGCATATCCACCTCTCTATACAACGTACCGCTTAGACTGAACTAAAGATACTAGTCCTCATTGATATTGCCCCAGTTTTCTTAATATGCTCTATGAAAGTTGAGATATGTGATATTAAGTGAGGATTTAATCTCATAGACCTCGACACCCAGCGGGCAACACGCCATTTATCATGCGTTATTTTCTCAACTGCTTTTACTCATGACCCTTGCATGAGTAGTACAATTGCCTTAAAAATGGGACATGACTTTATTGTTTCCCAAGGAGACCAGCGCATTGTAATATATGAACGTTTTGTTTGAGCCGAAGATTTTTGGACACAATTTTGAAGCAGATTAACCTCTTTTGAGACACATGACTAGCGTCTGTTCTTGTTCTGAAGAGAAAACACTCCGAGGTTATGCACATCCTGCATGTATAGTGAGAGTGTTCCCCTGATTTGTTTTTACAAGTGCAGCATACTTCTGTTTGTCTTGAGATAATACAGGCAGGGTGGATCTGTCCCGTGAATATGCTCTGTCTACGGTAATTTTGCTATCCTTTTCTTTCTGATAGTTTTTCCTTCTCATGCCATTCCTATCACTAAAATATTATTAAAAGGGTTTTATTATATTAAAATGGGAAAAAATACGTGGTGCATAAAACAAGATGACCGGTTATTGCAATTAATCCTGTCACCTCAGTTCCAAAGTATAACCAAATAGGTTCCATTTAACAACAATTTCACATTAAGAACTAGATACATACATGAGGCATTGAAACATTCTAACATTTAATGCAAAAATTAAAATTCTAAAGAAACTTTTTTTTTTTCATTAATATATCAGGAAACCTTTTCTCTCCTCCTTTCTTTCCTGCGAAACTAAAATGTCGCAGCAACCTTAAAGCTTTCACTCGTGTACCCGCTACATTGTTAATATTCTCTTCTATCTGGGTATTGTCAAAGCTGATTCTATCTTTAAACTCTACTGCAACTAACCTCCTTTTATTAAAGCTCCCTTTCGCTACTGAGGCACCACAGACGGTGGACACTGGTGATACATGATATGAAATGATAAATTAAAGAAAAGTTTTTTTTTAAGGAAGAAAGCGTTTTAGACCCAAGTTAAGGGTACCTTTCCAACATTTTACATAGGTAGTACTTTTAACATCGATTAGTCGTAAAATACTTGTATTAGAAACATGCGGTAAAGGCCATTATTATTATTATTATTATTATTATTATTATTATTATAATTTATTTCGTTTAATTTCAGCTTACCTTTCAGTCTTTGATCCATGTGTGCTGAAAATAGTAACTTTTTCTGACCATCATCAGTTATATATAGGCTATATTGATGAGCTCTTATGCATCTTTAAATCTAGTGATAACATCTCGATATCAATAATAGTATATGAGATATTTGAGCTGGAAGTTTTAAATGCCTCACTTTGTAAAAACTAAATAAATCAACTTCATACAAAATGTGGTAAATGATTTAAATTTAGTCGAATATATTCACATTATACAGAGGGATTATTTGAGTTACGGGCTGCCTGAGCGCAAATGCTTACTGGGGAAGTATAGCAGCAGCAACAACCGGAAACAGGGAAATATAGTCGTCGTGTTTTATTTTAGTATTTATAATTTGCTGAAAGCATGTCATGATAGTGTATTTATAGCTGATATTTATAATACTAATCTGTTTTATAAGAGATTTTGAAAACGATGCGCCTTAGCGGCAAACCATTGCCGCATCTGCATAGGAAATTACTGTATACCATCTAACTTTTCATCCGTAAGAACATAGCGTTTCGTAATACCTTTCTTGTCATTGAGCGGTCCTATCTCTAGTAAATTTTTAACCAGTTGGTGAACAGTTTCTCTATATGGAGCACGATTACTTGGATATCTTTTCGCTGATCGCCTTATCACTCTCTGCAAGAATCCATTCTCACTTATGTATCATATCTTAAACGCTATTGTATGGCTAACGAAAAACAATTAGTACACAATTTACTCGCAATGAAAGCACCATGTAAACAATATACTATCACTCGTTAATAAAGTCATCCTCAAAGTATAAGCTGGTACCTGCACGTGCATTATGCGGTCTTGGCGGCTGGCTTCTCTTAGTACTCTCGCGCTCTGCCTGCTCTTAACTGAAATAACCTCATTGTGTGTATGTATGTGTGTGTGTATATATATATACATATATATAACTATGTGTAGAAAAGTATTTCTTATGATTGGTAGTAATCCTCTACAGGTTGGTAGGCTCTTATGTGCTCCTAAATCTAGCAAAAACAGTTCGTCCATATCAATAATACAACATAAATGTTTTAAGGTGGAAAATTTAAAGGAAAGGTTCCCTTTTTCTGATTTTATCATAAATTGACACCAAATTATAAATATAAGCGTTTTGGTTTAGAAATCTGATATAAAAGTTGTACCAAACTGAAAAGTTAGGGGTAATTTTCATGACTTATGTTTTTACATTGTGTGTGTATATATATTTGATTTAGCCCACCTCCCTCTCCCGAAAAAAACGTAAACGTAAGTGAAATAAAGCGTTATAAATTTGTAACATCTGGCAATCTACATACCAAGAAACATTTAGAAAGTTAAAATATTAAGAATTCCTTCAAGACCGTTTATGTATTTAGTGTGCTTAAAACTTTTGAAGAGACACTTGGGATTAGCTCAAATTAAGAAATTTGTACTTTAAAAAAAAAAGTAAAGGGAGAGCAGTAATTTGGTCACAAAGTTCCTGCCCCTCATCCTTCCATTGGGACATGCTCAATAGAAGACCAGAAAGAGGGAAAAAACTAAAAAGAAAGAGAAAGAACTGTAAAGAAAAGTATTGTAGTGCTAGGCCTCTCAAGAGTAAGAGCCTGCCTAATGCACGATACGGTTGGCAACCCTGATGTAAATAACTATTTCTTACTTCCACTTCTATAGTGTTGTCTGCTTTCACTTTAGCTCCTGTAGACCTGTATGTCATTGTCAACTAAAGCACTCTGCGCACAGCACTCTTGCTAGCCTACCTTCATTTGTTTTGCGACAAGCACTCCGCGTTAAACATTTGTTTCTTAAAAATTACCAGACTGTTATACGAAATTGTGTTTTTATGTATGAAGCTTTTTAAGTTTCGTACTAAAATTTGATCATAATTTAATCTAAAATAAAAGGCTCATAAGCTCGTAGCTTTCTTTCGTTGGTAAATGATGTGGTCGTTACTTCTGTATTTCTGTAACTTTTACTTGTACATGAATTTTCTTGCCAACTTAATTGTTGATGTTTAATTGATTATATTTAATCATGCCATTATAAATTATAGTATAAGAATGCTCTCTATTAAATTAATTTCGTTATCTTTCATAATTTTAAGAATTTTGCCAATAAATACATGCAGTTATATAACAAACTTTTATCGGGTTGTTACCAAAACATCGTCTTTCTTTTTACACACTTATTTTCTTCTATTTTATTAATTTAAAATATTAGTGATGCTCTGTCTCCTATTTATGATCATCTAAATGGTCTTTAATATTTATTTTTTCAATCATATATTTTCTTTCAGTAGGTCTTGTTTACTTACACAGGGTAGACCATAGGAACCTAGCCATTTTAACATACAAATTAATAATATAGCATGCATATTAAAAGTTTTAATGAACTGAACTAGTTATTTAATGCCATTTGGGGTCTTGACTTCAATTTCTAAATAGCACACCTCTTAAATGACCCCCATCACCTAGGTTGTTGCAATATGTCACGCGGATCCTATATCTTGTTGTTTGATATGCCTGTGATTTCCTCCGGTATTGCCTTCTTGTATCCATTAATGCTCCTTGGTTTCCTAATGTACACTTAAGACTTAAGGTAAACTCAAAGAAAATAGTTACGTACTGATAGATTAGGAGAACATGCGGGACACGGAATGCCTCCTCTTCTGGAAATAACCATTGTAATGGACACGGTGGCAGTGTGATCTGTAACTGCATCTTGTTCAACCCAGATGCCATTGAAATCGATTCCACGATAATGTAGCTTTGGAATAAGGAAGTTCCCTAACGTCTCTGTGTATCGATCAGAAGTTACAGTAACAGTTTTATCATTCTCTTCAAAGTAAATGTCCTATGATTCCAAAACTGGCAACACCACACCAGGCTATGGCGAGAGAGCATCTGCAGCTGCTGTGGGTTTGAATCAGATCAATATCTAAAATTATGTTTGTTTACTGTGTCATTTAAATGAAAGTGTGCTTCGTGCATCATTAACAGGACCATGTCATCAGTAAACACGTTGAGCAAGCTTACAGAATGTCTTTCGATTTGCTTTTTCACTGTTGAACCACAACCATCTTGCGAGGATTAAACAGTGTTTAACGCCCGTTTTTATTGCAGGCGGTGGACACTGATGATGCACGACATGAAATGATAAATTGGAAAATAATATTTTTTTAAAGTAAGGAAGCGTTCCAGGACTAAGTTTAGGGTACCTCCCCGGCGTTTGCCATTTTTGAGTACTGAGGAAAACCTGGAAAAAGCCTCAGTCGGAAGGACGGTCCTGACGAGAATCGAACCCTAGACCTTGCATTCACGATTTCGCACCTTAACGACCTCGGCCAGAGATTTTGAAAGATTCTGAAGGATCTGTCAAAAATGGGATACTTTGAAATAGATGATGAAAATTATGAGGGTGATTAAAGGCATGTTGTCAATAAAACTATGATTATTCTTTATTGAACAGCCCTTGTATTGTGTTCTGTCTAAAAGCTAGAATTGCGCTCATTTCCATCGGAGGGTATTATTGAGTAGCGCTGATGCAACCTTACAACAGTTTCCAAATTACTGTCATAGGTGCTGAAACTGGCTACTTGTCTATACATTTTGGCACCTCTTTAAAAAGCTATCCATCACTCTCCGTAGTTCGGATATTTTCTTTCATTGTTTCCAGGGTGTGTGGGTTTGTCTTGTACACGATATTTTTTAATTTGTCCCACAGATAAAAGTGGCAAGGATTTGCGCTGGGAACGAGGAGCCACAAATCTTTATTAATAACTCTGTCATTATTTGACACGCTTTCAATTTCTCTCATCAAAATATTTGCTGTCGAGAGTCTTGTAGAGATAAGGCGAAATCATGTGCCCTGTAGATAATTTTTATTTTTAAAAAAATGGTGCAAATTATATCTATTCACGTGTGCCACAGTTATTGCATAGAGTTTTACTAGCTCTTTGCTTAGAGCCACAAGAAACGCCTATTTGTTATTGTGAAAGATGTCTAGGTAATTTTTTTCTGTGGGGGGGGGGGGTTTCCAAAGGATAGCCAATATCATCTAATGCTTTTTCGGTGAGAACCGTACGCTATCAGGTTTCTTAAACTGAACACTACCCATGACCTAAACTGTACAAAGATTATAGATTTGGTTATGGGGTGGAACTTTTACACTTGGGAAGTATCAAGTCATTTTTTAACTTGACGAACTGACTAAGTTAACACATATGAATCCTAAATAATTGCACGTTATGCAGTAGACAGTATATATAAGCCATAACTCACTTCGCGATTAAATGCAGAGCAAATCACAACATTCGCAATTAAGTTAAGCAAACTCGAGCACTATCGGATCCGTCAGTCCTGGTGGTGTAGGGGTAACCATGTTGTACATTTACTCCACGATAAAGAACCTCAAGCCTGAAAGAACAGGCTTTTGAGCAAAATTTGTCGGCCGTTTCACATCCTAGTTGAATAGCATGCTGGTGACCTGAGATGTCAAAAGCGTCCATAAATAAAACAAATAAAAAAATATTATCGGATCCACACTGACAGCCAGAAGCTAGTGTAACCGTGTTCCAATCAACGGCGAGAAACGAGTGTGCACAAGCTCTGTGAAAAAAACTCTCCACGTTCCTTCATATAATTAAATTAAATATAATGTATAAAATGCAACGATAATTACCTCCAGATGAAACTTTTATGTTATATAAAAATAAATAAAGAACAAAGTGAATTTAGAACTGGCGGTCATGTATGAATAATTCTTTTATAACAAAACAAAATATATATATATAAATGAAGAGCATATAATTTCGAAACACACACAGCATTTGTTGACCTAGAAAAAGCCTGTAAATGGGGAATATTGTAACAAACAAGATACCCTATCATCTAATAAAAGCCATAAACTTATACATGAATACAAAAATGATAATAGATGTAAATGGGAAGTGAAGTGAAGAAATAAAAACAAATTTTAGTCTAAAACAAGGATGTAGTCTCCGATATTTATATATAATATATACATGGAAATTCTTAAAGATTTGAAAAAGAAATGAAGTTGGAACAGAATAGATCAGTAAATATTTTGCTGTTGAGGATTATATAGTATTAATTTTTGACATGGAGGATAGGCAACAAAAAGCAATATACTAACTAAATACAACAAAGAAAGAATAATATATGATTTTAAAGTAAAACAAAAGTATAGGCTTTCCGGGGTCAAACCCAATAAGAACAAAAATTGTGATAGAAGATAAAAAATTATAGAACAAGTATCGCACATTCAATATTTAACTTGTAGTGTCACATAAGAAGAAGATCAAGATATTAATACAAAAGTACAAGAGTTCTAAGCTTTGTGTGGAACAAATAGAAAAGTTTTGAAAAACAAAGTGAGGTAAGGGGTACAACTAATATTCTACGCAGACATGACCTTACCAGTTACTTTTAATGCAAATAATGCTTGGACCTTAGGAGAAAGAGAGAGAGAGAATAAAATCCAAATATCAGAAATGTGCTTTTTACGATTACTCAAAGGCTGGACAAAAGAAGATCATATAAGAAAATAATTAGAACTGCAATCGACATTACAACAATTAAGGAATTTTAGACAAGGCTTAAACAGAATGGCAGGATATATAATACCAAAAAATATGTTGGCATATAACCGGAAAGAGAGAACATCAATTGCAAGATCAAAAAAAAGAGGGATAGAAATGAAAATGTGAGATCGAAATAGGTAGGAAATAATCCGTGATGGAAGAGGAAGATGATGTTGGTTCATAGCTCATTGGATCGCTCTGTATATGCCGAAAATGTTCAGTAATTAACCAACAAACCTCAGAAACATAATAAAATATTAAATAGCATGAAAAACAAACATTAAAACTGATGTTTTAAAACTTTATTCTACACACTTAAGACAACAAATACCTACATCTAATAATTTTAATTTAATTTAAATTCTTGGACTTAACTTGTAGGAATTAGCTACTCATAGAACACAGAGATTAATTGTTAAAAATCATTACAATAATTACAAGCTACTTTTACCACAAGAACAGCTTTATCTTCCATCCGCTGTCTCGTCTTCTCGTCTTTCAAGCTTGTAAGATCCAATTCTCATTTATGCAAGTCCTTGAGTTTGATCAATTCATTTGTAAATTTAGAAAAACGCAAACTACTGAAAGTAGGCTTATAAATCGCAGTAAGAGTTGCTGCATGTGAGTGAACGACACTTTTGCGAATATAGCCGTTTCTTTCTTCTACACTTCCCTTTTCTAGTCATTTTCCAAGCTACATCAAGAGGAACAGAGAGAGAGTCGGAAGAATGTCTCTCATTCGTATCCGTACAAGGGAAGAGAGAGAAAGAGGTTTCTTCTATGTAATTATCCTGGTAGGAAACAAGTTGTTGTGGTTGTCTCTTACAACACCTTTCCTTAGCACTAATCAAGAGTAATGATACAGGATATATTTCTGCAGAATATTCAACTTGAAGCGTGTAACCAGGATTTTGTTTGTGAATCGTTGTAGTTTCTAGCCTACTTTTCTTTATTTCGGAAAGGAAACTGCATAATAGCCCGAGCATGTGACAAATAGTTGTAGCATGTTATTTATCTACTTCCTCTCATATGAAAAGTAATGTGAATATACTGCATATTCACCTTGTAACTTATAAGAAATACATTGAGTGAGGGAAAAATGTGTACATTGCAGAAAAGGGTGTGATATAAATGATTTCACCTTAGAAATGAATGATCTAAGATGCTTCAGATATCTATGTGAATCAATGTCATAGCTACCTTGTGATGTAACGTGTGTACATAGCCAGATAAATGTAAACTGTCATAAACCGACTTCTTCCTGGAATTGGTAAGAGGTTTAGAGATCTCCTGCAGGTAATTTATGAATGAATACTACACTTGAACTTCAATTAATGTGAACTACCAGAATTAATGTTCTTATTTGACAAAATAAATTATTATTTTAGTTCTCTTGGCCATACACGAGCCTCACCATGAAAGTTTTGGGTCGCGTCAAAGTGATAGTTGATAGACTCACCCCAACTCTTGCATCTTTTCAAAGTATTCCCCACCACACGCTGTACACTTTCTGATCCTCAAAAACTACGAATCAAAACACACCTCTCACGTATTTTCCTCAAGGGTGAAAAATAAATTTTCAAATACAGTTCTAGCCTCTTTAGAAATGGATAGTCCCATTCCTCGCATGCGATTTTTTTACCACTGGGCAGAGAAAATAACCGCATGGAGCCAGGTCCGGATTGTAAGGAGGATGAACAATGAGTCTGACCGCTGTGGACTCCAGGAACTGGATGGTGATGTTAGCCGGGTGAGCGGAGGCGTTGTAGTGGTGAAGCAGATCCCCCTCAGTCCTGTGTTTTGACGGGTTCTCGGAGCTTGTAAAAAACTTTCGGCAGGCACACTGCTGTGTACCACACACTCAGCAATAGCTGTCCTTTATTCCCCCAATGAAATTTTGGCAATTTTCGTCCGAATACTTCGGCCCCTCTTCTCTTTCGTTGGGGATCTCTTCTGGAAAAATCTAAACTGCTCCATCGTTCAGTCTCCGGGTCAAATTGCTAAACCATTTCATCTCCCGTGATGATACAGAAAGACACCTTGAGCTCCCTCGGTCGAATCTCTGCAGAATTTCTTCGCATCATTCGAGGCGGATACACGTTTGTGCCTCTTGTCAAATTGTGGAGCACCCAATGGGAGGATACCTTCCTGACATGAGGATTTTTGATACTGCGGGAGATCCAATTTGGAAGGCTTTCTCATTGCCCTTAAATGTAACCTGGTTGTTTTCGCTTACCATTTTTTTCACTGCGACTATGTTTTCCTCAGTCATTGCCGTTGACGGACGCCTACTTCTCTACCCGTCTTGTAATGAAGTTTGGCTCCTTTTAAATTTCGCACGCCTGCGGGAAATGTTGCCCTAGATGGAGCAAGGTTTAGCGTACAAGACTTTGGGACACATTTAAACCACTCTTGAAATCATACAGATTTATAGTACGAAAATGCTCTCCCAACTCCATCGTAACGACAGGCTGACAGTACACGGAACAAGTTATCTACCATCACACTCTGAAATGGAGGAATGGGGAACAGTTTTGCGCGCAAGACATATGACTACCACATGTCACTTTCCTTTCAAGTGTTGAACATTCACTTTTCCTCATCCCAAAACTTTCGCAGTGACCCTCGTTAACACATTTGTAACTTATGTCAACGACTGCACCACTACAACGAAGCATTTGTTCCTGTCCTTGAGGTGTTTATTATAAATATTTTCAATATCCTAGATGCAAGAAGGTTAATAAAAGGATTTGTATTGTACTTGAGAAAGTATTAATTTAAATATTATTATCAAACTCACTTACAGACAATAGTGTATCAGTTTCACAAACATAATGATGATAAACCGAAAGTTCAAAATCTCAAATTGAAATATAAGGTGCAATTTAGTATTTGAGTAGTATCAGCTGCTTAATGGAGTATTTGCAGCTTTGGGATATACCAAATTCCAAAAATGTAATTTTAAAAATGTTTATTTGTATTGCCAGTCCTAATTGACCTCTATTAATCTAGAAATTGTGTAGATACACTTGAGCTATTACTACAATTTAAAATATGCAGAATATCCTCCGAATTAATTTGATATTACCTACTCTATAAAGACTACAATTGCAAGACCCTAGGATAGAGAAAGCAAAATTATAACTGACAACATGAATGATTCCACATATAAATGTTTATAAATATTCTCAAAGACCAATTTGTAATACTCGATTGGGTTGTAAAGGAGAGTTTTGGAAGTTAATGCAGGATATAAATCTGATTTGTTCTGCAGTGGTGATAAACATTCGTTTTATTTAAACGACAACGCTAAAAGGAATTCATACTACAAAAGCATGGTTTCGTTAATTATGAGAACGTTTACTAATTAACGGTGGATATTCATTGAGATAGTTATAACCAACTTATATATATGGTTATAGCTTTAAAGCTGAAACGTTATGGATTCAAATCGCAAATTGACTATCGTATAGTAGCTTGTGCTAATGAGAAGTTACAGAGGCAAAATGGCATGACATGTCGGTGTTTGTAATTTCATTTTCAAATAAATTAATATAATTGGGAAAAAGTATACCTACGCAATGATTCCAAAGAAAAGAATGTTTAGGGAATATTTTTATTTTTGAATAACAGTAACGCAAGAATAACTATGGAATGTAAAACTTTTAAAAATACTTTTATAACAAAATAAAATAAATAAGGATAAAAATCTGAAGATTCTCCATTTCCGGACTGGTCAAACTGTTCCTGAAACAACAATGGTTAACTTCTGAAAGGTCATGTTAACAGAAGTTAATCATAAGTTGCTATTATTATTATTATTGTTTAATAAAACAAAAATAATGTTAAAATTGTTATTAATTAACTCTTGTCTTTGGCAACGAGAGAGAAGTTCTGCAAACCAATGTTACAGGAGATGAAACTATGGTCCTCTGCTATGACCCCTTGTCCCAAAGAGAATCAATGGCGGAAACCTGGAGAAGGTCACTTTCAAACAATAAGATCTTTTGTCACTGTAAAAGAATACTCTCCATTGACTTCAAGAAGAGGAACACCACAGTAAATGGGGAGTACTATGCTGGCCTACTGCACAGACTACGTGCTTCCATCAAAGAGAAAAGGCGAGGAAAGCTGGGTGGTGGTATGCGCCTTCTTCAGGACAACGCGCTTGTGCACACAGTTCTTGTTCCAAAGGAAGCTGGCTGAAAGGTGGCTTCAAATAGATCGACCATCCACCCTAAAGCCCACCTTTAGTTCCCAGTGACTATTTTATCTTCTCAAAACTCAAGAAAGACCTCCGAGGAAGGAAATTTAAGTGTGATGAAGAAGTGATAGATGCTCTTTATGCCTATTTTGCAGTCAAGACTTCTGACTATTGGGGGAGGGATGAAAATATTAATTCAAAGGGGGGAAGTGTGTTGAAATAAAGGATAACTATATTGAAAAGCGAAATATCTGTTTTGTCTTTAGAATAACTAGAAAATGGTTAGGTCGGAAACTTATGGATCTACTCTCGTGCATCAAGACGACAGTTAAGTTCTTTACACAATCGTAGCTGTTGTGGTGCTTTTTTATATAAAAACAGCCTATTGTTTCAAAACTCTTATGGCAGTCGTAGGTAGACCGTTTTGTTACTGGGATTACTCTGAAAAGTTAACAATATAGAAGAATCATGTCATTGCTGTATTCAGAATTTTAGATTGCAGATTTTATAGTGTAAACTACAAATATGAACGAGTATCAACAATATATTGTGTAGGCAGGTAACTAGACTTGTTGCTTCAGACGAGAGCGTTTCCAGACCTTGATTTTCTACGATTTTAAAGTTGGACCAGATGAGAGTCGTGAAAAATAGCAGCTGGCACTTGGGAATCTTCACCTTTCACATGTCACAGTTTATCGATGGTTGGCAGGATTTAAGAGGGAATGGCATTCCTTAAATCATAAAGACCACACAGAGTGGCCATCAACTGCAACAAGGTACAAAAATGTGACGAGAATAAAGTGAATGTTGAGAGAACAGCAACTGTACACATTTGTTCATTCTCGAAAAACCTCTATGTTTTAAAAAGATCGTGACTGGGGAATATAAAAAAATGTCTGGAAGCTCTGCAGCCGCTGGAACGCAAATAACTACAAAAAAGAAGCAGTGATTTGGATTAGAGCCAGAAAATGCTGAAAAATGTTGATGGAGGAATATAAAAAAAAATCATGTTTAATATTACAAATGGTGCTAAAACCAACAAGTGTGAACAGATGGAGAGGTGTAGGCAAGAACATAATTTACTGATAGTTCCTCTTGAGGGTCAGAATACAGTTGGTGTAAGATGCTACATCACAAAATACCTGCCCTAAATGTTGGATACTCTGTACAAAGACAGCACTGAGAAGAATTCTGCTGCACCTTGACAATGCTTCTACTTACATCTCGCACGAAACACTGTGGTGGTTGTTTTTAGCCTTAAAGTAAAAAAAAAATGTTTGTCGTTGTCAATTTAGTTTATATGGAGAAATGTTGGAGAAGAAATAACGGCTATAATTTCATTTTTATTGCCTTTATTCTCAAGAATTTTAGAGCGATCCTCGTATTCCATTGCACAACAGTAAGTCACATTTTAGTTCATATAAAATACAGGATCATTCGTTTGGGTATGGATAAAATAACACTCTGAAACGTTTACTACTGAATGTTATCTATATAGAGCATGGCTTATGCTCAGCTAATAACACTGATGCAATTCATTCCATGTCCATTGTCCCATCACAGGGGTGATTTGTGGTGAAACTTGAGTCATCTTTCTTTGCAGATCATTATTTCTGTAATTGGAATATCTTTGACAAGACCTCACATGGAGAAGTCAGAAGATGTGAGATCTGGGGTAATTGGAGGCCAAGCAATTGGCCCAAGACAATCAAGCCACATATAATTGATGGCAGTATTTGGAAAATCAGGAACCCCCCTTGCACAGTGCACCATTTTGATTGTTTGTTGTTGGGGTGCGCAGTAATAAATCTTGACACTTGAACTGCAAGGGCCTTTGTGCACTTCTTCATTCCTAGCTTTGTAGTTTCAGATAAATCTCTATAATTTTCCTACAACATTTCCTGAAGAATTGAACTGTAATAGATGTGCTATTCGTCTTCCCAGAGCTTACACTCCAGTATGCTGTGTTTTACAATCTCTTCAAACTATTATGGCATGTGAGATTTGCGTTAGAGAGTCCTATTGTCCGTAGGTATTTTCGTAATAGTCAATGACCAAAGCGCATCATCTTGCTGGAATACAAGGTTCATATTCTTGTCTTCCTCGAGTTGGAAAAAATGAAACATTTCTAAATAAGGTTCACAGCGTTGTTTTGTGTTTGCTGAGCGAAAATCTGTATATTAGGTTAAAATAAATTAATAAAAATAGTTTCTGAAAATCAGGAAAATCGGATCATTAGGAGTAGCAGAATACCTGAAAACCGAAATTTAAAGACTGGGAGTTAAAGCGAAATTTAAAAATCACTCTAGCGGCAGCAATTTTAAAATTTTGTTAAAGAAAACTTAGTATATGAAATTGAAATAAAATAAAAATAAGACAAATACTTTCTGAAAATTATTGAAATTAGACTATTAGGTGCAGAGGTTTTACCTAAAACCTTAAATATAAAAAACGCATAGCTACATTAATATTTTTTTTCCACGACGAAAGTTCTTATTTAAATGAAATATGAAAAACATTTTATGAAAAGTAGGGAAATACGACCATTAGGAATATAGGTGTACTTAAAAAGCGAAATTTAAAAAACAAACTAGCATTTAATTTTTCCTATTGTTTCGAAATAAAAGGATAAATTAACTTATAATATAAACTGAAATTATAAAGAGGCATACGTTTATATTTGACAAAAGTCTTTTCTTGAGGATAGCAAAGGTGAAATATTAATCTAATATGTGTGTGAGAATTATAATTGTATGTAAGAGCGCTTTGTAATAACCTTCAGAAAACGTTTGCATTACATGTTTTTACTACAATAACATTTAATCTGAATTTCATAGCCAATGAAAATAGATGGAACTTTCTATTGTATATTAATTGATTGTGTGTACCTGCTTAGTTCATCGAAATTGTTTTTAAATAGTGATATGCTTTTGTTTTATTGAAACATACGAACATCTTAAATACACATGTAAGTCGAAACTTTCTGCTTTTTCTCTCTGTTTCAGTGAATCTAAAGATGATATCAAGAGCTCAGTTTAGTGTACCATTAATTTTTGTGGCTTAATAATAATAATAATAATAATAATAATAATAATAATAATAATAATTTATCTATTTTCTTTAATTAATAAGGCTCTACTTTGGATTTTATAATGTTTTATTTAAATTTATTAAACTTGCTGAGCATTTCGGTTAGTTTACGCCGCTCCTGCGTGATGGTCTGTTTTCCATATCACTGCTGCTTACGTGATAATTAACTATACTGACCCTTTTACTGCTGTACTGTTTTGTGTTCTGTAAACGAATATTGTTACCATAGAGTATACAGAAAATGTAGTCATGTAAAGTTAAAGGTAAAAAAGCAAGTTTATATTTATATGAAATAATTTATTTTATGCAGAGCTTCAGTTTGTAGTTGATGTGCTGCATTGTTCATGTTTATAGTTAGTGGCTTTCCTCTTTTGAACAGATAATAGTATTACACAGACGCTATTGCTTCATAGCCAGACATGTCACGACCGAAATCAGACGAAAAAGAAAAGCGAAAAGGTGCACGGATAAACACCTTGTTGCTGCTTGTCGACCATTGGTCCACAAGCACTAAAAACGAACAATACAAACTATTTGCCTCAACTGTACTTACAGCTGACGGTGGGTAATAAAACCAGTTGTTTATTGCATATCTGAAACGATGCCCTTAACAATCCTTTTTTATTACACATTTTACACCCCTAATCGATCACACGGCTGTACGGGTCCGTACTCCTCAAATCCGACAAATGTCTGCTTTTTTGTGAGACTTTCTAGACCAAGGGAACTTTATACCATCAGTATTAAGGGTAGGTAAAGAGCAATGCGTTGATATATTATTGCTTAAATTGTAAACTATGTTCTTCAATTTTGTACCAAATTTAATGAGCAATTCTACTATACTCTTTATGTTTTAAAAACTATAAACAAAATTATGGTTCTTTTAATTATGTCACTAAAATTTCCCTTGCGAAAAAAATTACTTTTTTTAATCTCACATTTTGCCAACAAGTTCATTATATGTAAAGTAACACTATTAATAATGTAACAAATTAACATCAATTATAAAAGAAGAAAGTATATCTGGTCACTTGTCTTCTTGCCATAGAAGGACTCAACGAGTTCGAAATGTAACGAACTCAAGTGTGACTTTATCTTAGTGTTTAATCCTTTTCTACTTTTAAATATATGGTTTGTCCTATATTTTAATATGCATTTGACAGGTCTGTAGTATTTTTAAAATAAATTATATATTTTTCACAAAGTTTTGCAAATTTTGGTATTAAAACCATGCTAAATGTACTTAAGAACTACTACAATAAAATCCAGGGCAACCTTTGTTCATCATATACCTGTGAGGTTGTTTACTTAATTGCAAAAATTAGCACTCAAGCAACCAAATACTGAAAAAACAGCTGCTAAATGTGCACATGCATAATTCACATTAAAATCTCTCTGGTTGATAGGTTAGGCCTTCAGATGTATCTTCTCCATCTCTGCTGCTATTTCATCCATCTTCCTCTTCTTCTTCCTCTTCCTTTTTTCTGAAGAGTTCCACTTTTTACTGCGGATAAAGCGATTTGATCATACAACAAACGTTTTTTCTTGCACAGCTCTAACGCCTTGCTTAAACCCAAGTAATTCCATACCTCCATATTAAATACATTAATTGGTTTAATAACTATTAAATCCAATTTTTGTTTTTAGACAGATTTCTTTGATGTGATGAGATTCGTTTGCATTCTGGGTTTTACTTTAGTCCTGGTCTTCATGTGCTTTCCCCGTCACATTTGCAAAGGAGTCATCAGATTCTGAAACGAATTTCCAAAACAGTGGCAGTAATTTCGATACAATCCCATTAGCTAATTGGAAACAATCTGTACGTGGTAGGAAAAAACGATTGCAGTTTTGAAATAAGTATATCCGATTTAGCTAAATAAGACATATTTTGTAGGAAACTCCAGAATCATGCATACCAGTGATCAATGCATGCTAAGGAAATCCTGAGCTGTTAAAGAGCGTCCATAAATAAATCTAAGGAAATCTACCCAGACCAATTTCAGCAATATTCTGTTAGGAAAAGTAATTTGTTACGAATACATTTTAATATATAGGTCCTTCGTAAAACTCTTAATTAACAATGATAAACCCTCCAAAACTTCCCTTAAAAATACATTACTATTCTATAGATTATACCGAAAGATTTTCAGAGAGTGTAGAGATGTCATATATAAGCAATTTCAGATAGGCAATGTATGGCTCAAACATAACGCCATTTTATGGTGTTAAATATTTTGGCATCAAATGCTGATAAGTCGGCTTTAAAGCCAAGTCGGGTGAAAAATTAGTTTACAATGTCTTTAAAAGTGCCTTGCGAGCATAGATTTTCCGCAACCTGTTATCAGCGTTTTCAAGATTTGATGTAAAAATCCCTCAAATCTGGAACTAGTCATGTCACAGTGCGACACTGATCATCTATTAACTGCTTTCTTGTATTATGTAGCCTATCCTAGAAGGAACTCTTTGCTTGTGTGGCGTAATGCATAACGCAATAGCTGATGTTCCGCAAACCGCGGGTAAATTCTTGCCATGAATTATTTTTTATCCCTTTAATAAGTGCTGCGATGCGCATTCTAAAGAATTATGAATGAAATTCAGATCTTTTTTGAATATACGACACCCAAATCATTAAGATTACGCATAATTCTACCTTTTGTAAGCAACGATTGAAATTATATGAATTGATATGTTAAGATTTAAGTGTGTAAATTGAAACATTAACTTAAAAGGAATGCTAAAAGCTGTTAGGCCAGTCAGAAAAGGAGTCCCCCAAGTATTAAACGAGACTCGAATTAGAAACCAAATGACCATCTCTTAATCAGATGTTATAACCATGGCGCTAGAGAAATACGTTCAGAAACCTTCTTTCTTTATCGTGTGTTGTGCTTTCGAGGGGCATGTTCATTAGTAAGTGGCGCACTGGCGCTTTAGAAACTTATAGCCATAGCTTCGAAATTTGAACAGATAGGTAGGTCATCGTTATCTATTCCAAATTGCTTACATAGGGCATCTCTACACTCTGAAAGTATTTCAGTGTAGTTCATTAACAGCCTCTATATATATATATATACAATGACAATACACCATATTAATGTATAGCTTTTATATATATATACATATATATAGATCTATATGTAACCATATATAGGCATATACTGTTCTTATATGTGTACAAACCGGCGGATTCGTGTATTAATGAATATTGCACTAACTGCTCCGAAAAATTAACCAACAATTCCGATCGAGCAGAATCATTTTCCTCGGCAAATGGCACAGCCCTTTCGCAGAAATTGCCGACAGGTAAATCCAAATCAGATTATAGAAACTAAAATTCATTTTCGGTCTTAAACTTTATGTATTAAATATAAGCGTTTACATACAAAGTTGCTTAGATGCCCTAAATGGGCTCAGATACACATTATAGGTACCTGTTGCATTAATAACTCGTCATGTGAAGAAACTGGATATATCCATTTAGGATTAAAGCAAAGATATGTTTGATTTAGCAAATGACCCAGGGATTTCGTGACGTATAGATGATGTGCTAAATCCGCCATAGCTTTGCTAAAGTTCTTTATGCTGCTAAACTGTTACAAACTGAAAAAATAAAGATCATGAAAGAGTACTCATTATAAATATAATATTGAGAAAAGTGCGTAAATATCGTATAGAAGATAGTCTCGCCATAATTAGTATGCCAATAAACCTTACCACACTATTTATAAAATAACGTTTACTTATAAATTTTGTTGCTCGTGCAGTGTTTTACGTTTCTCCCACCAAGTGACTCCCTCCTGTGCTTAATCTCGCTTCCTAACGCCTATAGAAGATGCTAGGATTGTCTTCGTCGGCTGACACATATTTTACCGGGAAAAAGCATTCTAACTGACGTTTCTTTACTACTTAAGCTGCTAATTTCGAGAGTGATTTTGTTCAACTTATTAGTTGGGACTAAAATATCTTCCGCTAAATCGTTCTTTGGTAATAATAATAATAATAATAATAATAATAATAATAATAATAATAGACATATTAAATAATATCCATCGGTACAATGACGTCACAATTATAACATAAAATATTTACTTCAGACTAGTTTATTAGAAAATCCGTGTTAATTGAGTTCATTTTTGTAAATCATTTTTATAGTTCTATGTAGTATACAAAAATAGTGCAAGACGCTCGTTTACAGTGTTAAGATTGCATCCGTTAAAATGACAAAACTCTCTTTGTTTATTTCTTAAATTTATTTTTTCATCCAATAAAGTAGTGTATTAATTATATTTATGTATAAAATATAATATTGTGAAATACCATTTAAGTGAATTCTGAAATTTAAAAAGTGTTCTTACTTTCAATTTTCTCTATATTGTTTTAAAATAAAAGGACAAATTAATTTAGCATATCAACTTTATTTATAACGATGCATATGTTTTATATTTAACAACGCACCGTCGTGAAGATTGCAAATGTGAAACATCAATCTAATATGTGTGTGAGAATTACGTCTGTATGCAAGAGCGCTCTGGATTAACCTTCAGAAAACCTTTGCGTTACACGTTTTTACTACAATAAAAGTAAATTAATTTCAAAGCCAATGAAAAAGATGAAACGTTCGATTGTTTATTGTTGATTAGTATATTTTCATAGTACATTGTATTTTTTTTTTTTTCCAAATAGTAACATGTGTTTTGTTTTTTGAAGCGTATGAGCATCTTTTTAAATACACAATGTATCTCGAAACTTTCTGTTATTTTTCTCTATTTTAGTGAATGTAATGATAATACCAAGGCTCAGTTCATAAATATGGCTACATATAAAAATGTTTAAGAATACCCACACAGTATAGCTTTTTCTATTAGGGATCTTATATTTAATTTAATTAATAGTTGAAACAGCAATATATGGTTTCTGATGCTGAGGGGAGAACGGAATTTTGGACTGTTTTTAATGACGTAAAGTCATTAGGGGGGAAGGAGATTGTTCACTGTAATAATGATGTTCGGCACTAGTTGAACATTTAATTTATTTTACAACTTGGAAGGTTCTGGAACATGCTGTTCTTCGGCGGATTATAGTTCACGGTATTCACTCGCGAATTTATTCGCTTGAACACGATAGTGATTATTACTTTGCACTGCCTGATTGACTCTTACTGCTTTAGAATGACTGTAGAATGACTTAGAATTCCTTAGACTGCCCTCGACCGACTTTAGAAAATGCTTTTTGAATGAATGACTAAATGATCAACTTTTGATCCTGTATTCCAGTTTTCTATATCGTCGCCACGCCTCTCGCTAAATTAAATTCCCTTGATTCTTATTCTATTCCTTAGTTATCTGTTCGCCATTGGCTATCTTAAGATATGTATTGTATCACTAAGTTCTGCTCATTCGTTGATTTTTATTCGATGCCCATTGGCTAAAATTATTTTCTCCCTCCTGGTCTACAATATCTTTCCACGCTTGAGTTTTCCTAGAACGGCCTGTCATAAATTTCGGCACTTTCCTTAAATGTTTGATTTCTAAGGTAATGTCTTTTTCCTCCCTTAGTTATAGATAGTTTGGTTTCTACGAAAACGCGTGTCTCTGCCCGGGGTAAATCCTTTTGAAAAAGGGCAAGTGCCGTTTCCAATTGAACCCTAGCTATTTGCAGTTTTATTACACCTGGCGCCGAACAGGTGTCTCGGTGAGGGTTTGACAATGGGTAAAGCTTAACCGAAAGACCTTTTTTTCTCAGCAACGGTAATGGCTTCCGACAAGGACAGCAGTTCCATTCCCTTTACTAACATAACAAACTCACATTGGCCACATTTTCAATCATTGGTATTATAGAAAGATAACTTGAATATTGCTTACTATTAACAAGATATAATATATATATATATATATATATATATATATATATATATATATATATACACATAAAATATAGGGGTCCTCCTTTTAATTATTATATTATAATATAATTGATTACCGGAAATAAGATACAATTAAATTATAGTAGTTGTCAGAAGTAATTATACTTAAAAAGAAATTTTTGGGATAACATTTCCTGCTTCAAAGTATACAATTAATCTCAATAATAATAATAATAATAATAATAATAATAATAATTATTATTATTATTATTATTATTATTATTATTATTATTATTCAAAAAATGTGTTACTCTTTTTTGATACTTTATACATTGCAAGAATTGTAATTTTGTTTCCGTAATACCATAACTTATTTTTTCATTAATTAATAAGGCCATAGTTTGGATTTTATATGTTTTTTTAAATTACTGTGCTAGGTGAGGAATTCATTTTTTTACGCAGTTCTTGCTTGGCGACAATTTATTATTACAATTTACTAATGTTATTTAGAAGTATTTTTTGGCGAAGGGAGGTCATTATGATGTTCTCTTATGAAGTTTCATCCTAAAACTAGAAATACGTCTTAACGATTATGTGGGTGGCGTTAGAGAAACAAAAGCGAAGAAATGAACGTTATCATTGCTATGTTTATTAACTCACCTCCCAAACAACCGCTATTACATACACAAACAAGCTTAGTTTTTAATGAAAAATGCAGTGTGATGATGCAGAAAATACCGCAAGAAAATGGAAGTAGTGTATTAATACCCACGATTTATGAATGCCTTCTTTAAGATTCGGAAAGAGTGCGGTGAATCAGCAATGTAACTTGTTGCTAGTGCGCTAATTTATCGGCTGGAGGACATGACGTGTTTTAATTAGAGATTCTTGGCACCAAACCGCTGGGGAAGAGTTATTGCACTGCATTCAAGTATTTACTCTTCTTTTTTTCCTCCAACATATCCTTTCTCTCCCACGCTGTGTTTTAATCACAATGAGCGAACTGAATGCAGACCAAGCTGCTGAAAAAGTGAATGGAGGTAAATTGTTTGTGACGTACTTACAGCAATGAGTGACGTTTCCGGACTGGTCGCTTTGATTATGTTGCTGTCACGTCTCAGGTATACACAGAAGTGTTAAGTATTCATCTCACCTGGCTCTACCCACAGCCCGGATGTTGATGTTGTATGCTTTTGAAAGGTGATCTCAATATACATTTTAAAGCGTTTAGAAAAGCAATGGTGTTTGCTTATAGAAGGTGTTGCCACTATTAACATTTCTTTTGCTGTTTTATAAAGCATTTAGTGACTGCAACATCCGTGCTTGCTGAAGCGAATAAGGGTTGTAAAATTGCAATATTGTAATGATTCCCTCCTAAATACTTATTTTATACTCAATTACTACACAATTCCATGTTAGAATAATTATAAATGTTTCAATTTTTATGGATGCTTTTTCTCTGTAAAAAAAATGTTTCAGTAAAAAATAAAATTTATATTTTATTTATATAATTTATTAAATATGTTACTTGATAAGATTTCTTTATTAGTTAGCGTGGTTCCTTAATAAGTGATAGGTTTTATAGATTAATAACATAATGTTTGCACGAATAACGGCAAACTAACATCGAAACCTCACAAGGAGTTTATAGCATAAAATTCAATCTTCAGATACAAATGAAAGGCACAAGGCAAAAACAATCAAATTCCACGTTTTACAAGAATGTAATTTGAAGTTTAAAAACGCTACAAAATTAAGCACATTAGATATATGCAGAAATGTTTTTTTCTAGAATAATTCTTAAGGCAGCTTTTCAACAGACCCTTCATTTGAAAGTAGTGTAGTTATGTGTTATTACTCACGTTAATCCTCTGGGTGCAATGTGGTAGGTAGCGCGATAACCCAGTTTTTATGCGCCAGAGCCGATCTGGTCGGCTTCATTAATTCAGTCCTAAGATTGCCAGCGCCGATCTCTTCGGCCGGGTTAAAATCTTATGACGTACTTTCTAGTATAATTCCAACATACCCTTCTTTTGAAAGTAGTGCTGTCGTGTGTTGCTTATGAGGTTTTTCTATGTGTAACATACCTACTACTGTGCTGCTGCAATTTTGGGCGATTCATTTAAAGAACACAATTACTCTTTAACAAATATGGTTAGTGTTCAATGCTTCTACATTCGGATAATACAATGTTTTGCATACTGATTCCGTAACTTGTTTCTTTTTCTGAGAGTATGTGTTCCAAAGTAGCTGGCATAAAGTTTCCAAACATTTCATTCCCACCAGTTCTCGTTGCCAGGTATGAGAAGAAACAAGCTGTAGCTTCAGGTCTTTGCTCGTCACGCGATTTGTGCTGTAATCTCCACGCCACGACACCACTTGCTTTTTATACACCACGAAGATGCTGCCTCTGTGACATTAGCTATGTCCACAAGGTCTATAAATTATTCATAACTAATGACATTGAGCGCGTAGGATGCCCACCGTGACGGCTAAGTCCATTATTAGTCGAATAGTTCTGTCAAGTCGATTTCATCTAAAAGCTACATGCACTTTGATGATTTCATTCTGAAATCAGCTAACAGCTGTCCTATCACATTCTTCGGTTTAAGAGTTGATTTAGCAAGCAGATCGTTATTCAATACGTGACTTGAAAACCAATCTAGAACAAGAAAAATATGAAGGGTTGGCAGGAAGAACGATGAGGGGTCGAAATAACAAGCTTGAAAGAAAAACGAATTTTAAGTTTAAAATCCACTGGTACAGTATGTATGCATAACGTCATTAAGTTTAGTTAATTTTATCTTGCTTTAATAAAAAATGGAAAGAGTTGTAATATTAAAAATAATAATTTTGAAAAATGATAAATATCACTGATCACAAAAAAAACTGTAAACAAAACTTGAACATTGTCTTATAATCGGATTATGTAAGCCTATTGTTGCAACAGCTTGTTTTGTTGCACTGTTCATGAGGCAGCTTGAAGCATATATCCTTTGGATTTGAACATGATGCACCTGTAGAATGTAATAGTAAAAAGGGGGGGTTGGTCATTTTTCATAATTTTTCGTACTGGGTTTCTGACGTACTGTAGGCTAATTATCACATAACTTAATTACTTTGCCATTAATTATTCATATACTACTGTATAACCTTTCTAGATATTGAAACTCACCAGCACCCAATGCAGGAATATCTTGTACTCTGCTCTTCCTTGTCCAGGTAACAACAGTCTTAAACCAGGATCTATCATATGTGTAACGATGAGAGATTAGATGATTATTTGCAGTTTTTTATGGAACTTTAAGAAAGGGGCTGTGTGTGTGTGCGCGCGCTTGTGTGTGTGTGTGTGAGAGAGAGAGAGAGAGAGAGTAATTTAGGCTTTAAAATGTCAAACCTTCCACGAAATATTGAATGCTTACATTCAGTAACTTTGAAGTAGAATGTCTTTTGTCTGGCACATTTAATATCTCACCATTCAGTGAGGAGTTTTACTATAGCCGTCGGTCCAGCTGATCTAGTGGTAAGTCCAAGATCGCGGGTTCAATCCTGGCCAGTACGGATGGATTTTTTCGGGCGTAAGTATGGCTTCCTTCCGAAGAGAAGTAAAGCCGTGAGTCCCGTTACGTAGATTTACGGCACGTAAAAGGATCTCAAGCTTGAAAAAAAGAGGTCTCTGAGGAAAATTTGTCGGCTGTTTCACGCCCTGAATTGAATGCGAAGCTGATGACCTGAGATGTTAAAGAGCATCCGTAAATAAACAAAATCAACTACTATAGTCTTCTGATTAACAACTCTAACCCTAAATTTGAAATATGTGCTAGTCAGATCATAAGTCTTAAGTTTTCTAGGCCGACAGCTTTTAACCAATGAACAAGAAATGAAGCCTCCTAGATAGATATTTTGTTCATTATAGGTTGTATGTTATTAAATTATTAAAAAATGGGCGTTATATCGTCCAAGTTAATGTTTTAGAAACATTTCAGTCAGGTATAATGATAAGATGGGCCCAACTCATAACTTTGTGCTAATAACTTCTGATTTTTACTCGTCGTATAGCTGTAGCAGCATTGCACCTTCAATCATGGCCAGGGTCGATGGAATAGTAAGAAATTTCGAAATGGGCTACATTGCTGTTATATTATTAATTGTAACGTTACCCAAAATAAATTGTATTTTCATCCTACAACTAAATGACATTTTTTATTCTGTCCAAACTCACCTTCAGATAACGAATGAAGTTTTAAAACCAATATTCATTAAATTTTTAGGTTTCACCCATTTACCCTCTGCTGCCACTACTTTGAAATGTCAAACGGCATAGATAATTAAATTTTAAACAAGAATAAATTATTACTTTTTTGTTTCATATCGTTGCCTAGCAACCTACACTATTATTTTTGTTTAATTTGGACAGAATAAAAAATAAATCTAATGCAGCATGAAAAAGCAACTTATTTAAGGTAAAATTACAACAATGTAGTCTATTTCGAAACTACGGACTATTCGCTTATGTTTTGTTCCTTCTTGTAGAGTATAACTTTTATTCCAAATTATTTCATTAAATACAGAGCAGTTTTATTAAAATTCAAACAATTCAGGTTTCCAGGGAAGGAGAAAAGACACAATATATGAAAACAATTTACTCCTCTTTTAAAATTTAATCCTGGAAATGTAAGTTTGTCATTTGAAATTTAAAATTGGAGGTATCTGGCTGGATATGAAGTGTGAAACCTAAAATTTAATTAGCATTGGTTTTAAATCACTCCTTCAGTATCTAAATCGACGTGTGTTTTGTTTAAATTAAGTTTATGTTGAATAGATAGTTATTCCGACAGGCAAATTTTGAAGTGAAAGCGCTTTAAGGCCATCTTTCTTTTCACTAATTTATTGGGTTTATTGAGAACCCATTAGGGATCCATAAATTTGAATGTGTTTTCAAAACCAATACACTAACGAAAAAAAAAATGCCTTGTCATTGCAAATGATGTCATTTATATCTACTTTTTCTCCTTTTGACATTTTACAATAAAGTTACACATTTCTCAGAAGCTATTACAGGCTATAAAATTTAAATTTCAGTAATTCTTTATTTGTGTTTATTAAGAAATATAAATATATTGGCAATCTTATACATGTTATATGAAATAACATATACAATGTTTTTAATTTTGAAAAACTAAATCACTAATTGAGTGTTATGGAAGATGGATGTAATTTTTTATATTGGAGACACATTTTTCTTTTTAAAAGTGCTTGAAATTCTTAAATGGTGTGTAAAAATTTTGATTTTATTAATTATACAAACTATAATAATATGTTTTTAAAGTTTAATTATGTGTTACATTCCGCATTAAATCTGTCGGTTTGTTAAGTTGCCGGAACTGAAATTTAACATACATAACGTACTCTGTATTGCGATTAACGATTGTCTTTTGTGTGTATTGTTATCAGCTAAAATGGAGCGATACACAAAAGATCAGCATGTTCTGCAGAGACAGTCAAAAGACCTCGTCTAATTTTTGGTAGATTAAATACGCCTAACGCGTCAACAGTGTAGAAATTGATAAGAAAATTTGAAAATACAGGATCGATAGAGAACATCAAACCACCCAGACGTTCTCGTCGATCTGTAGAGAATGTTGCCCTCGTTAGACAGAGCGTTGCTACGAGCACAATGAAGTCGATTCGCCGCCGTTCTCAACAATTAAACATTCCGAGAAGCACTTTGCAGCGAATTTTAACAAAATATTTGAATATGCATCGTTTTAAGATCGAACTAACACAAGAGCTGAAGCCGACGGGTCACTTGCACTGTCAAACATTTACCTCTCTTGCAGCGACGATCAAATTTGGCTACCGAGATCTTGTGATTTGACACAATGTGACTATTGTTTATGGGGATATGCAAAATCTTGTGTTTATGTGGGCAATCCACGAGCCATCCCTAAACTTAAGCAGAAATTAGACGTGTCATGGAATGTCAGCCGGAATTTTGCTCTAAAGTCATTGAAAAATTTGCCACCAACAGAGTAAAGGTGTGTCAACGAAGCAGTGGAAGACATTTGCCTGACGATTTGTTTCATATTGATTTAATAATATTAGAAAATTTTAAATAAATTGTGTGTTTTATTATTTAATTAAAATTTGAATTCATTATGGGATACTCTATAGTTCAGGCTTTTTGGCCTGTCGATAACAATCTACATAATGATCCACACTTCTCATACAACATATCAAGGGATTCTTGTTTCATTCCCTAGTCATATATATATATATATATATATATATATTACACCTTTATTAATATGTAAAGATTGCATCTAATGTGAACAAATGAGCTGCATAAAATATTGTTGCTATACTTTTACTTTCCTTTCTACTTGATTCAGTTATCTACTCAGAAAGAGATACGAGCGTATTTATGGACACAAAACTCACTGACACTGCTATATTGGTGTTAATTAACTTTTTATTACAGGGTGGATGGACAGTGCTTTGTGTCGACTTCCCAAGTTTCATTTGCGGTAAATGTCATGTTGCAATTCTGAGCTACTAACGTTAGGAAACTAGCCCCTAAAACTATTAATTATCTTTAATTGGTTCTCACAACATTTTGCAAGTTGTAATGGAGTCTGCAATCACGCATTTTAATGGACCGCCAGCGCCGACCAAGGATTCTAATATGGATGTCACAATACCTGACTGGTTCTCTGTTCAGGGCGATCCAGTAATTTGATGACTCATTGTCTGTGGATTAAAATGGCCATGATTGATAGCAGGCTAATTTAATGAGCTCTAATCGGCACATGTTTTCAATTAGCAGCTGTCCAAATACAGATATACTGTCCTTTCCTTAAGGGAAGTGTTGTGGTGTTCAATAAAAACTTTATTATCTGGTTAACTATTGGCAAACTTGATGCACCTATATGGAGGGACTTGGTCATTCACTGGGGCTGACATCCTGATCTGTGAAGCATTAACTGCAAGTCGTACAACCTTATGCGGCGGTGGTAAATTGAACTTGAATAAAATGGAGAGATATCAGTCGATAAACTTCATCGAGAAGGCGACGGGTACAACATGTAATTGCATAAAGAGGTAACGATAGCAATAGAAGTAGTGAGGGCAAGAATCATTCATGTCCACTGGTAATCGAAAATGACTAATCCATTTGCTTTGCTTCTCCCCATAGAATGCGATATAAAAACAGTCGTAACAGAGTTTAGCATGTTTACTGCAGTTGAAAACCATTCCTGTCTATCGTAGTGAGTTTGAAACCCAATCATGTCTAACCTTGGGCTTATCGGCATTAAAGTTCACGCGCCATCACCACAGCTGTTGCTTGACTACTTGCCGTGTGGTTGTCTGGTGGCGGTGATAGTTGTTTTAAAGTACACAAATGTAAGTATAAATGTCGCATGGGCCGTACAGTCTTAACACCGTCCTTGTAACAATTAAAATATACACACATTACGTACCAGCACATCGATATATTTACATCACACGTTTTCTATGAGTAATTTTATATACATATATACAAACATGAATGGAACCCCTGAGCCCCCTTCTCTATACTCACCTACTCCCCAACTGCTTTATCTACGTTCCCGACTTCTTTGTCGGCCCTTCGCTAGAACTATTCCCAATTTGTGTGTGTATCTCTCGTGCACCAACATTTCCAGCAGATGTTCATACTTGTGTTCGAATTCAAAAATCGTGATAGTAAATGCTCTCTTTTCTTAAGATCTCCGTTACCGTGCATTCTGCCAGAATGTGCTTCCAGGTATCCCTTTCTCCGCACAGTGGGCAATATCTTTCCGCGAAAGCACTAACTGTTTTGTTTCCTTTACAAACCTCTAATCTGCGCCACGGGAGACCACTTCTTTCTTCTCTCCCACAGACATAACCCCCCTTCCCCACAACTGATCTATTTGAGCCTGCAGATTAAGCGATTCTTTTTCTGCGCATTGAGTCTCAGTATTTTGCCTACCTATATCCCACAAATGTCGGTTAACTATTTTCCAATTATTGCGCGAAATGTCCTCTACCCTTTACCCTAGTTCAATTTTGCCTAACCCTTTTTTTATTTGCTATGCCAGCCCATATCCCACTCTTTCCATATTTGCTCCTTTCAGACACACTGCTCGAAGAAGTGCTTGATTCCCCCGTATTACCATTTCGCATAGTATGTGCATTAAAACGATTTGGTTGTTAGTTAGTGGTGACTTTTTGCGTGCATAAACTTGGCGCATAGCAACGAACGACCTAGATGTGTACTAAGAACACAAGGAAGTCTTAGAAAACCAATAGAAAAAGTGCAAGTTCGGGAAAAATCAGAACAGTGTTAAGAATTGTACAACTATCTGCAAGTAAGAGCGAGCAGCCAGTATTTACGTGTCGTTCTCTGTTTCGGCGAGTTTTCGCCAGTGGATGTTCAATTATTAGAACAGTTTTATTTAATTAAATCCACGGCTTATACCTATGGTAATGTCTGAAAATAAAAGCAAGTTATCTTGCATACAATTTTTCTGATTAGTACTTTATTATATACTGAATACTGTCTTATGTTAAATTACAATACCTGTATTCCGCATATCAACCACGTTATTCTTTGCTCATCCCTCGCGATTTTTGGATTCTTTTCTCTCAACTAGTTTTAGAAATTTCTGAAGTAATAGGCTGTTGTACACAACCGAGCAATACATTTCAAATTGTCAACTGAATGTGATCTTCTATGACATTTTCATTATTTAAAAATTGTTCACACGTATGAATTGAACCATACATGTTCAATATATAATCACTTGCCTGTGTAATTGTAGAAATAAGGAACAGGATAAATGTAAGTAAACATCTTCCAACTTCAATGGGATTCCAACTTTTCCACATTGTAGTTTGTCTTAAATTAAACTCGTTGTGCTATTTTCTAATATCATGGCATATTCTTCAAAATAACTCATTTCTTGACATTGGAAAACGGATGTTAAGTTTTATTGACACAATCAGTTATTTACACAATATAGTTTTCGTAGAACGCTCTTATATAGTTATACAGCTAAGAAAATATTTCTTATTTCCATTGGAGAGAAAAATTAAAGTAGAGGGGATCAGTTATATCATCGGGGAAAGCAGGTCCAAAACATGTTTTTCATTTTGATGTTTGGGAGTATGCAAACAAATAATGCAAATGACAAGTCATCTATACTTTTTGCATAAGTTTACCCCAGGTTACTACCATACTTGACAGCAATAAGGAAGATCGTAAATGGTCCAGAAATCCTTAAACTGGTGATGAGGCATTCCTTTTGAAAGAAAAAAAAGTATGGTTTCCATTCAAGGCTTGAAATGGCCTGAAATTATCGATAAAGTCCAAGAAATATGTTGACTGACGAATGAGAGGAAGTGAGCGAGTTAGCAGAGGTCACGGATATGTGGGGATTTCACTTTATTTCAAAAGCGAAATCGCATGCGAACAACAGCCGACTGGCACTTGACTTTTCGTGCTATTGCATGGAAATTTATCGGATGTTTCAAGTAATTCTCGTACTTCTGGGGCAATAATTGTGAAAATGTCATAAACAGCACATGCTACGTACCGATCCTGAATTTTAGTTCTGCAGTATTTGTAAACCCATGGAATATCTACGCCCTCTGCATCCAACATCAGTTGCACGTGGTCATCCGTGCCAGTTATTTTAGAGTGCACTAAAACGTTTGAAGCCGTAATGACTTGTTTTTATAGTTAAAGAGTGTACAACCACGTCGAAAGTGTGCGCAATGTTTGCGTTTTACACCGGCTTTTCGCTTAATATTCCTCATAATGAGCCCGGCGCCTAATTGCGATGGTATTGGTACGGGGCAGAAACTGCAAGCCCCATAACCTCTCACGATACTGAACAGCAGCGTGTTTAATTAAGAGCAAGATCTTGCTTCACATTAACAGGCCTCCAGGCTAAATTCATAGAATGCCTTTTCAGCAACCTGCAATTTACGGCTATAATAAATACGTGAGCTGTTACACGGCTGTAAGCTCATTTCCGATCCACATAACACATGTAAAAAAAACACTGAGCCTACCTTTCGGTTAAGAATTTCCGAGACATTTAATATACACTCACCATCGATAGCAATAATAGTGATATGTTTTACTTTGAAGTTGGCCATTAAGGAAAAAAGATTCAAATCGCTGAAGACGTTTAATTTTAATAACCATACCTTAATTTCAGTTACTTAATTGTATTAAAATGAAAATTGAAAAGGTGGACTGGGATAAGCTTCAACTTATTTATAGTTACATGTACAAAAATGGTACCTTTGAAGTAAGTAATGGTTAATACTAATTCTATGAGAAACGCCCTAAAGAATATGTATGTATGACCTCAGAATACAAAAGTCTTGCTAAAATCTAAAACGGTCCCCAGTATTTAAACATAATTATACTAAATGTATTTATTTATTTACCCTAGTAAGAGTTAAGGCCATAGGTCTTTCTCTTCTGCTCTACCAGGCGAATAACCAGGAAAAACGCGGGGTGTAATATACATAGTTACATAAAATTTAGAGAAAAGGCAAGTTATAGTTATATACTGCATGGAAATATTACATATTTTAATGTAGTTAGAAAGAGATAAAGATAATGTTAGAATTCAACTTGTTCAATATTTTTTTTTTTTCCGAATACAAGGGGAGAAAAGGAGAAGGAGAAGAAGAGAAAAAAAATAAAAAGAGGAAGAAGAATAAGAAGAAGCGAGAGATTAGCTGTTGTGATTTCTAGAGTGGCGATGACAGTTTACTCTACGTTTAAATTGCTTTATTTTCCCACAATCTCTGATTTCAGGAGGAAGGGAGTTCCGGATTCTCGGAACTGACACGCTGAATGAGACTGAATAGAAAATGTGTGTTCGGTGCCGAGGGATGGACAGTGAAGTCATATTCCGGATTCAAGTAGGGAAGGCATACAAAGCGAGAGGCTATATATTGAAGGATGCAGGTAAAGAGGATTTTGAACCGGAGGGTAAGGGAATGGAAAGCCCTACGTTGTTTTAGAGATAGCCAGTAGAAGTTAATTGCATGGAGGTCACATGATAAAATTTAATATTTTGAAGACGGAAGAGAGACAGCATTATGGACGCGTTTTAACCTGCCTATATGCCCAATATTCAGATTAGAGTGCAAGACATCACAATAAACGAAGTGAGGCATAACAAACGCTTGAATGAGATTTTTTCAGATTGAGAGTTGGATCTTTTGCTATATGTTTTATGTGTGAATCGAAGAAAATGTTTTATTGTATGTGTTTACCTTACTGTGCCATTCTACATCGGAGTCTATGTAAACACCCAGGTTTTTGCTGTGCTGGTAAAATTAATTACATTGTTGTTTATCATAGCGGCACAACGTTTACCTTTATTTTACGTGGTGCGCGTTTATGTTTCACTACTATAGCCTGTGATTTAAGTGGATTGAGTTTTAGTCCAAAAGTTTGTGTCCAAAGGGAGATGTTCAGTTACTACAGTCACGGCGTCATGAACAGAACGAGGGGCAGTGTAAGAGTAAATTTATAGTTAAACAAAATAAATAGTAAGCTATGGCTGCGGCTTACAATAAAATGTGTTATTTTTTTTATATAGATTTTCGATTTTCGATTTTCGATTATTCCTAGCACTGAATTACTACATATAATAATTAACATATGTAGTAATTAGCAACTGCCCATCTTCACAAATCTGCGAAAATTATTTCTGCATGTATAGAAGCAACAGTAACATATAATTTAATCTTTTTATCCAATAAAATGCCCACTATCGAACATGCCTTTCAAAATGTTCATACTTTTTTCATAATTTTAATATCATGATTAAATTAATTTGGGATTTTTATCCCCCCCCCCATAGTGTAATTAGTTTGCTCTCTACGGAGCGTTGCCCCAGTTAAGCTCGGACAATCTTGAGTGATTCGTCTGCCGTGGCACAGCACACATGTGCATTTTCATGTGGATCTGAGGACATTGTTGGTACAGTCATATGCAAGAATTGGTGTCAGGGGCAAAATATTGCGGTTTTGTGGCAAGGGTACATTATTGAACGTCATTATCAAGTTTTGGGTATCGTATTACTCAACTCTACAAGAATGAGTTCTCATCTGAAGCCCAAAGTGTAGAAAAGATAAAAAGAAAGCTTTTCTGCAGCAATAGTGACCCATATCAAGAAAACTCATCGTTACCGATAAACTTTTCCTTGCACTGGAACATCCATATGCACAAAATGTCGCATAGTAATGAAAAAGTAGGCGTTAGAACCATAAAGCGTGTCATGATAAGAGTCCTATGATGAAAATTGTATTAAGGCACCTGGCGAGTGACGTATGGCTATGGGTCTTTCTCTGGTCGAGGAATGGATGAAACAAATTTACTTCAAGCAATTTACTATCGCTTAATGAGATAAAAGGGCACTCCAAATTCGTCCAGATAAACAAAGAAAAGTTACCCAAAGAGTTCAGGTTATTGTGCCCAGAGAAAACAAAAGATGTAGCCTACTTCCAGAAAGAGATTCTTCGGCTGGATGGTGACGGCATCTGAACACCTGAGCAGTTTGCATTCACAGGGACAAGGCATCCAGCCACAGTGCTAGATCATCCCGCACCTACTGTCCTTGAGACTGGTGTCCATGTGATATACTTTAAACAAATCCCTGTTAAGTCAGTAGTGCCTCATTTGTGGATATTTGTTGATTATTTCCTTTATATATCTATGAATTTTACGTATCCCCATTTCCCCTTCTGCAAAATGCTTCAAACATGAAGTTCAAAGTCCTGTGGCCCCCGGCACACAACGTGAGAACCTCTGCTCTAATTCTGCTATTCGTGATATTGATAAAAACTCATTTTTTTTTTTTCAGAGGTTACAAAAGTTCTAGATCTGTTACAGTCCAACCTGCCCACTGGCTCTTCGTTTGGAAAGCGATTTCAGTTCCCAGAGACACGTAGTAGTGAGAGAATGTTTCTGATTACCTACATAAAGAGAATTTTCTCTTACAACCCATCATCTGCATTCTGCTTTTTCCCCCTTCTTCTTCTTCTTTATTGCTTTCTCTTCTTCATCCTATAGGAATCACGTACTAAACGTTTTCAAAATAATTTTCCTTTGCTCTGCATTTTGCAGGGACAGAAACAGTCTGCAAACTGGTCCGCCCGGTTCTTAATGCTATTTTTCCCCTTCAGCATTACTCACAAAGCGCGCTTTGCAGTGTCTACCTTTACTAAAACTGAAAAGCGCGTACCTCGCAGCTTTATATAATTTCAAAGCTGGGTAGTACATAAAGGGAGTGTGTGTGTGCTTTTTTATGTGAACGAAAATGACGGAAATACTCTTACCTTCTTTGTTTTACTAAATTTCCTTTTTTTTTTTTTTTTTTTTTTTTTTGCACACCTGCCTTTATAAAAATTATATAGGGTGTCCCAGAAAGTTTGAGATATTTACGTAACGTTATTTAAAGCACGTTTGTTTAGGAACCCATTGACTGCGAGGTTTCTTTTCTGTGTAACAACGTAACGGTAAATTATTTTCTCCTTCAGCTCAGTATCATGCTTACCGCCATGGGTGGCCAAGGTCGTTAAGGCGCGGACTCATGAGCGGGAGGTCTGGGGTTCGAATTCCGCCATGACCGTCCTTTATGATTGAATTTTTTTTCCAGATTTTTCTCAGTTCTCATAAATGTCAAATGCCAGGGAGGTACCGTAAATTTAGGCCTGGAATGTTTCCTTTCTTATAAAAAAATCTTTTTCCAATTTATCATTTCATTTCATGTATCATCGGTGTCCACCGCCTGTGGTGCCTCAGTAGTAAAAACGAGCGTTAAACACCAATCAATCAGTTTCATGCTTGCATTCAGTTTAAGCGATCTTGCAACAGAAGAATGCTAATTGTCAGTAATGTCAATAGAGAAGAGCTATTAGTACTATTTCATGCTCAGAATGACCGCCTGTGGTGCCTCAGTAGTAAAAACGGGCGTTAAACACTACTCAAAAAAAAAAAATGCTCAGAATGAGAATAAAAGTGATATATATTTTAAATTTGCGCTCATAATATTAACAGTTGTTTAAAATGTTATAATTATGAATATCTATTCTATTCAGAAACAGTTAGACTGAAATGGACAAAAGTGGACCAATACAATTCAACCGTTTGAATTTCTAATACCAACTGAGAAGAAGAAAAGAAAAGGAACATACAGTGTCTCTATTTTACTTTGTATTCTGTGGTTTGGAATTCCTATTGCACATTTGAGCATCACCAAAACACTTTGAAGAACCCTCCATTTTGAGTTATGATTGTCGATTGTCCATGCTTTTTTTGCTATCAATAGCTGCCCATCACCTCTAGCAAAAATGGTTCGTGATGGTGTTTAGGAATTATATCGTGGAGATATACAGTTGGCTACACTGACCATAAGACAAATGCACGTCGCGTAATAAAAAAGATGTGATAATTTTTTCGATAATCTCACTCTGTAATCCAGCTGTGATTGGGCAAAATTCAAAATTTTGTTTCGTTTCATTGGTCGATTGTAAAATGACGTCACATGAGATAAATAGCTCTCGTAAATATAAAAAATTAAGGCAATTAAAAAGAAAAACATTTAAAAGAAAGTCCTTCTCATCCAACCAGAAGCCTAGAATATCCATGCATTGATTTTCTGCAAAACCTCAACGGATGGTTGGCAGAAGGCAGGATGAGCATTTGTGACAGTGCTGTAAAAGAGACTTGGGAAATAATCAACTGAAACTTAAACAACCAAAGCTGTCATTCGTGTTACAAAATGTTAAATAGAACATTTTCAGATATATCCCCTAGAACCTACTTGGCCAATATTAGTGCAGGAAATTGTATTTCAATAATGCAAGTTATGATATCAGAAAGACTTAAAACTCAGTATGAAACTGCATTCATTAAATATGAGGAATTTAAAAATAAGTGCATGACATTTTAACAGAAAGTGGTTGCAGAGAGGAAACAGGTTTGTGTTTTCACACACATTTAAAAATATACTTTATTAACCTAAATTGTCTATGTAAATGACTAGAATTAAGTGACCACTTTACATTTCTGTGTTGCTCGTCATTTAAAATGTGAAAAGCTGTAGAAGCACATAATGCTGTGAGCGGATTTATCCCGTAGATGTGATTTTGTTGTCTTCTGTGTGCTACAAGATAAGTCTTTTTAGATGTTGAGAGTTATTGCGAATGCTTGCTGCTAGACCCCCATATTCACCGGACGTTGCCCCTGGTAACTACTAATTCTTTTCGCATTCGAAGGATCACGTAAGAGTAAAAAGGTTTGCAAGCGATCTTGACGTGATGATGGTTGTGAAGAAATGATTGGAGAGTCCTATACCCTTCTATTTGAAAATTATAAGATTGCTTCAACATCTTTTGCAAAATGGAGTAGGATTCCATTGAAAATACAGAGAGCGTGCTCCATCTGAAACTTAACTGGTCAGTGTAGAAAATATAATGGATTCATAGAATTTGTTCTAATTTTAGTTTGTTATTAGCAAAATCCAACACATATGTTCTAGACGCTAACTCTTTTGCATTGAAATACTGTAAATAACAATCTACGAGTGTAGGGCCATAAGTTCCGGTCTTGTTGATAAGGATTATCGACTTCATAAAGGCCTTATCTGGTGTCATATCTTATCTGTTAAGTAAATAATTGCAGCTGTAACTTCCGTTCCGCTGTGTTAGTTCAGATACAGCTGCATAAAGAAGGCTATGTGTAGAAGATTGTGACATGTTCAAAATGGAGTATCGAACTCTTATTAAGTTCTTCACAAAAGAAGGGCTTACTCCAAATGAAATTAAACAGCAATTGGACGGTGTATATAAGGAAGCATCCCTCTCTTTTCTGCCGTAAAAGAATGGGCCAAACTTTTTCGAATAGTCGAATCGTCATTGAGGACGATTAGCGTGCAGATCAGCCCTTGGAGGTGCTCAGTCCTGAAAACATCGTTCTTCTGAAAGGAGAAATTATGGAAGACCGGCGGTTCAAAGTTACAGAAGTAATAGAAAGGTTGGGCCTCTCTAAAACAACAGTCCTTCGAATTATTCATGAACATTTAAACATGAATAAGGTTAGTGCGAGATGGGTGCCCACATTTCTTTCCTCAGCCCAAAACAACAATGAGTCATCTGTTGTTGAGCTCTGCCGTGGCAACGAGAGAGAAGTTCTGCAAACCATTGTTACAGCAGATGAAACTTGGTCCTCTTCTATGATCCCTTGTCCAAAAGAGAATCAATGGAATGGCAGGCATAAACGTGGCGAAGCACACCTCTAAATGCCAAGGTCACTCAGTCAACCAACAAGATCATGGGCACAATCTTTTGGGACCGTGAAGGAATACTCTTTATTGACTTCAAGGAGAGGAACATTACAGTAAAAGGGGAGTACTCTGCTGGCCTACTGCACAGATTACGTGCTTTCATTAGAGAAAATGCGAGGAAAACTGAATGGTGGTGTGCGCCTTCTTCACGACAACGCGCCTGTGCACACAACTCTTGTTGCAAAGGAAGCTGTGAAGAAATATAGCTTCAAGGAGATCGACTGTCCACTCTACAGCCCAGATTTAGTTCCCAGTTAAAATTTCCTCTTCTCAAAACTCAAGAAGGACCTTCGAGGAAGGAAATTGTAAGTGTGACGAAGAAGTGATGGATGCTGTTTATGCTCATTTTACAGACAATGACTAATGACTTTTTTAAGGTGGGAGGGATTGAAATGTTAATTCAAAGATGTAAGAACTATATTGCAATAAAGGGTAACTATATTGAAAAGTGAAATATAATTTTTGTCTTTATCATACCTATAAAATGATTAGGCCGGAAACTTATGGACCTACCCTCATATGTTCTCTGACGCGTCATTTAGAAGTTATACATCAGTATACGTGTTTAAATAAATTAATTAATTTAAATAAATAAATGAAGCAGTTAATGAACATGAATTGTTTCTGGGATAAATTATGTTAACCATTTTTCATAGAGTCGGTTTCAATATTAATTGTCTTTAAAAATTGTGTAATTTTTTTAATATTTTGCCTTTATGGCAGGTTTAGGATTCATTGATCTTCTCTCTACAGTTACAAAATATGAGCGATGTATGAAGCATTTTCTCATATTATCATCGCCTGTAAGTTTCACTAACTTGTTGCTAGTCATAACCTTTCGATTCCCCAAGAGGTGATTCATTTTTTGTTCCCTTGCATGTACTCGTCTGGGAGATTAAACCCATCAGCTATTCGCTCTCTGTTATAGTCTGGCATTACGACCTGGATGCCATTTCGAGGTTTAATGGCTACGTGACTTTACACTAGAATAACCTCAATGTCTGCCTTTCTCAGAGCACCGTAGTCTGGCTTATGTACCGGCACAAACTGCATATTGGCGTAAAAATAACCAATCACGAAGCACTTTCATTTCCCCTGTTTTATGCATGCAGCGTACATTTGAATGCAAAGCACATCCGTGCTAATACATAGTTTACACCACTGCACTGCCGATGTCAAAAGGCTGTAGTCATACTATTTCACTTATGGGTATCATCGCAAGTTGTTTGCTTTCTGTTTATTTTGGTTCGCGTTCCCTTGCGAGTCACTGAACAGAATTGCATGAGATTTTATGTCTTGGGTTTATTGAATTGGAAAATTGTACGGGCTTTGTTAAAAGTGGTAGTGTTCTTGACGTGTTTATTAAAAGAACTCACTAACTTTATATAAAATGAAAAACTGAATCAATATTAATGGGAAGTATTTTTAAATTTAAAAAAATATCTTAAAAGTCCTTCTAAAGTTTGACACCTATTTACTAACAAAATGTATGATATACTTAAGCCACTGTTTTTAACTGTGAAAAATATTATAACATATTTTCATTAGTCTGTACCAGTGGTTCTTCAACTTCCGTATTCCCTTTAAAGATCCCTTGCTCTCATGGACCCCTAAAATTTAACGTAAATTTTGAAATCTAAATTTGCACCATAAGCATATACAGGATGTCCCATTTATCTAGCTCAGTTTTATCTTATGCGTCAAATGAAACGTTGATTCCAACAATAACTTTTTAACATCATGGGGGAGTTTTTGCTCAGGGTGTACTTTTTGTATCTCATTTAATGTATGTATGCAATAGAGATTAGGGATAAACCTTCAGTTTTTTAAATGGCAGCATGTAAATTTTATCCAAGAATACGCTTAACTTCTCACATATCACACACTGTAATTTTAGTCAAGTAAGTAGTGGATATAGAACTTGTAAATAATGCTTGACTTCTTTTATTTAATAGCACTATAGTGTGTTTGTGTAACTAGATAATTTAACCTCTTCAAGGCCCGTTTAAACATTTCATAATGATCGATAAACATTGAGGAATGCAACAGGATGAACTGTATATGGATCTTGTTTTTGTACTATATTACTTGTTACCGTTTAAAAGTAAAACGCCCTTTGTATGTAGCACTGCTGCACTACCTGCAAAACAGGCCGTTTGCATCTTTTGAGTCAAATGGTGACCTATGGTATTCATACATTAGTCCACTAGACTTTTTTTCTTTAGTCAGAATGTTCCAACAACACCAGAGGATACGCAGTAAAGCATTGTTGGTACTTATTTCACGATCTAGGGATTCCTTGATCCACAGAGCGGACTTTGCATGAATGCCAAGCTCACCATTTGACCATGAGATATAAAAGGGCTGTTTCACAAGTATTGGTAGTACCATAGTGCTACAAAAGGTCATTTTAACTATGAATTGTGTTAAATAAATATCAATACAATACGTACAATAACAAGATCCATGTACCATACAGTACAGATCTGTTGTATTCCTCGAAGTTTATTGATCATTATGAAATGTTTAAACGATTCTTGAAGATATTTAATGAATTAGTTAAATGCCTTGCGGTGCCATTAAGTAAATGAAGTCAGCATTATTTATCATTTCAATATCAAATTTTCTTTACTAAAATGGCACCGTGTTATACATTTATGAATAGCTTAGGGGGGGGAGGTGTATCCTTGAATAAAATGTACATAAATCTCTATCTCGTATCTTCTACATTCATGAAGGCACCCTCAGCAAGAAATCCTCACCTCCATGATGTTTAAAAACTTGTGTTTCAAACAACATTTGTTGCATCAGAAAATGGTTATTTTGGTGAGCAAGATAAATGGGACATTATGTATTTTTAACTACCCATCGTTGTTTTACAAAATTTAAAGATTAAACAAACTGCACATTTTTAAATATTTATTGTAGTGTATACTTTACAGGATTGGGTTGGATTGTTAGGGGCGTAAGAAGGTATTTCGGTACTAAAGTCTGTATTTGAACTGAAAAGCTAGGCAATAAAGTATGTTTATATAGCACCCATCGGGAAAAATCTAAGAAACTGGTGTACTTGTAACAATATTTTTGCGGAAATGATTATACTTGGTTACGAACATAAAACAGCAGCAGACTCTTCGAAAACCAGTTTGAAATCTGTCCATGCCGTTAGTTCATCCAGCTAACATGAAGGAAGCATATGAAAGTATGTAAATCCTATTTGGTGGGGGGGGGGGGGTGAGAAGTACAGTTGAACTCTCTGTTGCAATTAAGTCCTTGTTTTTATGATGGTTTTGGCACCACGTTGGAGAGCCAAAAATATGAAGTGGTAATTTGTCGATGGACGATTTGGCTGCTGTTTAGTGCCTGGAGGATTGGAGAGGAGTGATCGCAAATTAATCATCGAGAATTCGTAGCTTTCTTAATGGTTTTATTTGGGCGACGCTCTCTGTCATACTCCTCGATGTGTGTCTGCCTGCATCACGAAGCTCATTTTGTTGGCGCTCGGATTGCATCGAAGATGGAAGCAAAGCTGATTGTGGAAAAATGATTAATTCACTAAGGGGAATGCCCCATGGTGAAGTGCCCGGGTGCTTTTTTTTTTTATTTATTTTTTTAACGACGCTCTTTAACATCAGGTCATCAGCGTACCCGCGTGCTGAACCACTAACGCCTCAACTAAGCGAAGACTGAACTAAAAATCTCAAGCCAGGCCAATATCAATACAATACCAAATCTCAAGCAAGAGTTGAAGCCAAGGTTGCAAACTGAACTAACAGTAATACTAAGAAGAGCCTAATGTGACAGCATTGGTTTGCATCGCTGCGTACGTGCAGACGAGCAAGCGAATGAGAAACTGCACTGCCAACTCTGCATGTCCACTAGGAGAGCGTAAAAACTGCGGAGGATGTTCCCCTTTTATATTAATTTTAAACAGTGGTGGCTCATACGGGGGATTCTTATCCATACCACGGAAGCTGAGCTCTTTAAATCCTCGCTTCTAATAGGAGAGTTTTAGCTCATGTTTCGGCGCTACTTTTAAACTTTCTGTTATTGGTTGCCCAAGAATTGCATGTTTAAGTGACCAGTAAGGTTATAACCTTGTTACGGGTACCTTTCGGAAAGTCTAACGGCCCAACCCTTCGCTTCGCGACTGGAAAAAACAGAAGTGCTTTTGTCTGGTCAGTCGGCAGTCAGTTGTTTCTTTTGTGAGGGACAGCTAGGTGGTTCCAGGCAGATAGGTGCATCGGGAAACAATCCTTACAAATATTCCTTCGCTATGCGTACAAAACTATTTTACAAATTATCTTATCCAGCATAGATGCATTTCTATTAAATATTGACATAAAATCACGTATCTATGTCCTGGTGGGCAGCGGGGTGCAAGAAGCGTTGCATTTTTAAATGGGTTTCCTACTCTGGTTTATATTATCATGGTTTTTGTTTCTGGTGATAATGGAGTAGTCAGGACACGAAAAAGCATTACATTAAAGTGAAACTACCAAGTGTGAGCTCATTTCAGGGAAGGGTTCTTCTTCATATATAATGTGTATAGCGGCATTAGAAGGATGTTTTGCTTATTGTAAATGAAAGAAAACTAAATACATAAAATCAGCTTGGCGAACATTGATAATTATTATGAGAAAAATATTTGTGAAATGTTCTTCTTGCATCATGTCTTAGACATTGTTATGTGTAGCTATTAACTTGTCTTGTTCATGCCAAACTTTTTTGGGTCTCCTATAATTCCTCTTAGTTTGTAATGTTTTAATTATATTGGTAATACTGTGAACGAGTTATGCACTTCGCCTTGTGTCCTTGAATTTTTTCGTTCAAGTTATACGTTCCTAATTCCTTTTATGTTTCTTCTTTTATTTTACGGTGAGCTTTCTTAATTTCTGCAATATATTTTAGAAATTTCTCTCAAACTTATAAGAAATTTTATTTATTTATTTTCCTCTCTTCCAACCACCATATAATATTAAAAATATTGCTTTTTATTACAGTCATACAATTAAATATTTCCATTTTGTTCGGTCTATTTTGCTATTTAGTACCAAAAGTAGCAAAAACTTGGGCTGTCTCAATGCCCAACCATGTTATTTGTTATTTGCTTTATAACCCGCATGCATATGACATGTGACATCCTAAACATTTAAATTCCTCTACTTGTTTTCTTTTATACTGTTTGATCTCTTACTTTCTTTCTGCCATTACTATACTTTTATTCTTTGACATCCGTTGACAGATGTTTTGTAATTCCTACTTTATCTTTCAGGTGCTATAATGTGTAAATGCGTCGGAATTCATACGGTTGCTTGCGCTCTACCAGAGAGAGTTATTTTTATACAGCCCTTCCTCTGAACGTTACGAGATTCCTAACTTAGTGTGCTCTCGTCTGCGAATCCAGCTATTGACTAAAAGACTGCCGCCGGAAGGCCTCTGGAATGGTTGGGGTGGCTATGTGTTCAGTGGAAGCTTCCCTCTTTACCGTCTTATGGATGTGAGGTCTATGATTGTCCTACATTCCAACTCTTCAACTCTTAATATCTACCATTATAAGCAACAAGGTTTTAGTCCGAGAAGCTTATCAGTAATGTTTGTTTATATATATTACGTATGGAATTATTTAGCTTTGGGTGAGGAAACAGGTGTAGCGGCCGCTCTTTGTAAGAGAAATGTTCCACACTTTTTTCATTTATATAACTGCAGACGTTGTTGTAATTTTTTATTGTTACTGCCAGTTTATTTAAAATGTTTTACTATTGTTGAGGCGGTACACTTTAGTGTTTTCAGGATTGATAATATCTGATTACGTACTTTTACTTTTTTAATGTTGTTTAACGCCCGTTTTTATTACTAAGGTATCACAGGCGATGGACACTGATGATGCATGGGATGAAACGATAAATTGGGAATTTTTTTTAAGGAAGGAAACGTTCCAGGCCTAAGTTTAGGATACCTCCCGAGCATTTGCCATTTATGAGGAAAACCTGATAAAACCTCATTCAGGGAGGACGATACTGACGGGATTCGATCCCAGATCTCCAGCTCACAGTCCGCGCCTTAACGACCTCGGCCCGTGGCAGTGTACCTTTACTTGTTTGACGTAATTTCTTAAAGACTCTTCATTTCCTTACATATATTAATCAAGGCCTTTGGGTTATGAGACACTTCCAGGTGCTGCCGTCGGGTGCTGTTACACATACTCGGCTGAAGGGGGCATGGCGCAGAATTACAATACATTGAAGAAATTCATTTTTTTTCTGTCAAACAATACATCAGGACAAAATGATAAAGTTTGTTCCATTTATGACATGAAATCATCTTATAAAGTTATGACGCTGATTTCCCTTTTAACTATGGTCATCTTCAAAATCTAAAAACGCTTCTATTTGTGGGGGTTGTAATAATTGTTTTCGAATCACTCGTTTCTCTGTGTCAAAAGTTTACACCTCAATTTAATTTTATGTTCAATGTATAATTCCACTTCTAATTATATTAGTGTTCGAAATGTTTAATGATTTTGGAGAAAAATCCATTTATTTCGATAAAAGAGAGTTCTAATTTTTGTTCCATCTCTCTTTTGAATGACACCAATAACTTTCATGAGTTATGAAATAACTGACTAATTACTGGACTGATTTTTTTTTTTTTTTTTTTTTTTTTTTTTTTTTTTTTTCCTGAGCAAGTGTAGCATTTATTTCAACAAAGTCGGGCGTACACTCTCTAATTGGAGATCGGAATTAAAAGCGTAAATTACTATCCCGGTAACAATGATAAATAACAGTCTAAAAATATGGAAAGCATTGCAAATTGCTGGATATTTGTCAAATATAGCATTGAATCTTTAGCGCTATTTCAGTCCCCCTTCGTATTATAAAAAGGTTTGGCAGCAGAATTATACCCATTTAGTTCGCGTTCCACTTTCTGAGTATTGGAATGCCAGGCTGTCCCAGCACACAGACATATAGCCTTTAATGTGACTGGAAATATTGCACGCCTTGCAGAGAATTTAATAAGGGGCTCATTATATACTAAGGAAGGAATAAGCTATCTTTTCATGGCATTCCTCTATGCTTTTTCTCGAAACCGAGGCCCGCAAGAAAGCTTTCTGCATATTTTATTAACTTTTCCGGAGGCACGTGTTATTAAGTGCCCTTGATAATTGTTTTATCTTCTCTCTCCAACACATATTTTGTTCCTCCTACCATTCTTGTTTTTCATTTAATGAAAAACGAAATGGGGAACGGCAGGCTGAAGAAAAATGGCCTTATATCTCTACTTTTGAATTCCTCGTTCTTAATTCACTCGTCTGTTCCAAGATGGCAGCACTTGTTTAACATCAAATAGCAGAAAATGAAAGTGTGATATCTCCCCCGCATATTCAACAAAGAAAGGGGAATTTCCTCTGGCATGTGGAATGTTTTTATTTCATTTTCTCTACTTTTTTGCATAATAGGATAAGAGTGTGTTCTTTAAAACCACAAACATGTAGTTAGAAATTCTCTCAAAATATTCTGCGTCTGTTAAATGAGTAATATACATATAAGTATCTAGAAAAGACCAAAATTAAAGTAAACGAAATAGAACATGATTATGCTTATATATGTATATATAAGCGAGTTAAACATTCCAATGAAGTATTAATTGTATAAATAAATAAATTAGCTTAAAGATAATTTATTACCTCAATAGCACAAAAGCGGTATATATTTTTCTTAGTGATAACTAGTATTTTTGAATAATATCTACTTAGGAATATAGCTTTTTTTAAGTATTTCAGTCTGATATTGGAAATGTCTCGTGCTTAATAATGCCATTTTGCTTTATCTATAGATATATGAATTTTCAAGAAACTGTATTCCAATTATTTATTAAAAAGTATTCCTCCGCAATCCTAATTGATTTGGAATATGGAAAAAGAACGTTCTACTTTCACTGAAATGAATGCAGCATATTTAAAACAATAAAACATCCACCTTTCACGACAAAGTGAAAATGTTGATCAAGACAAGTAAAGTGGTTTTGAATAGTCCTGGCGAACGAGCAAAAGATATGCAGTGGTTTCTGGTTGGGTTCATTTCCTGTTTATGCGTTTATAGGGGAATCGGGTTAGTATCTCTCTTACTTCCGTACTGAATACATTATAGGGGCGGCTTATTGTCAGCTGTACCGCCCTCATCTTTCTCGCTTGCAATTGTTTGTTACATTTGTGCAGCTGAGAAGTTACCCTCACCACACATTTCCTATAATTGTCTCCGGCATCGATCGTCAGGGCTATTAAAAACTACAGTACTTCCCTCATCCTATCTATTTCCTGGTATTTGTACTTCCAAGGTAATCGTGCGTTCTTTTCATTAATTAAGGTTCTGCTACTAAAAGAGCTTAAGTGAATGAGTTGGGGAGAAATTTTTGACTGCTTGAAAGGACATAAACATATAACAAAATTCTCAATAGATATTTTTGTATGGAGAGTAGGCCATTTAATTTTTATACGCTTTTTCACTTTGATAAATTGAAATTCTGTATGTGCTTTTTAAAATGCGTAAATAAAATCGATAACGATCCAAAAAGGTAAAAAAAAAATGTTTTAATGCTTAAAATGGGCAACAAAAGTCAAAATAGACGAATAAAAAAGGGCAAAATAAAAACTGGCCCTACCAACTCTAAATGTACGGATGTTCATTTCTCTCTGATTTGATCATTATATTTATTTGTATGTTTGTTTAAATTACTTGGCAATCCCATGCTCATTAAAAGCAAAAATTAAGGGAAAGTGTGTCACTGTCAAAAGAGATTATTTTAAAAGAGAATGAGTGTAAAGAAAATATTTTGGTAGCAGGTAGCAATTAACCGTAAAAAATTTTAAAAAAACAATAAAAATCCTAAGATGCTGAACTGAGATATACATTTGAAACAGAAAACGCCAATATCATTCATAAGCTGTACTTTAATTACATTTTACTTAAGTTTTTTGTATACAAATACTTATTATTCTTTCTTTATCTTTATCTTACTACTCTAATCAATATGCATCATATTCGCTAATATTTCGTGTATTTGTCAACTAACTCCTAAAAGTTTTTAAAAGATATAACATTTTGCACTAATATTGAAGTTACCAATTTTCCAACACTTGCATTTAATTTACACAAATTACTAATACTTTTGTGGAATAGAACAACGAAAAATCACTTGTATACTTGTAAATATGGAGTTATAAAGTACAAGTGTATTAAAACCGAATTTTATTAACAATTACAAATTACCCTATCATAAATCTTACTTCATTCTTATTCTATTCCATGCAAATGAGTAAAAATATCGTTGGTATTTTTTCCCAATTTTGTGCATAGAAATTTATCCAAGGAAAAAATGGAAATATTAATTTTTACAATTAACATCTTTTTAAATAAAATGAGATTTCATATTAAATAAAAGTAGGTAATACCGTAAATTTATAAAAATTGAAATATTACTTTTTACAATAAAAATTGTAAAATAAAATATGGGATTGGATATTTAATCAAAGTTAGTTTTATTGTAGTTTATAATTGGGTGTTACAAAATGGAGTGCCTTGTGTTACTATATCTACTTTTAGTAGGAACAGTCTGAAAACATTTAAGATGCCGAAAGAGAAAGAGAAAGAAAAGTTCTGCCGGAACCAGCGGAGTGCTTGCTATTCGTGCACTATGGACAAGTTTCTTGTTGATTTCTGTGGGGAATTCTGAAAAAGAAATACAACATCGCCTAATGTTTGCTCATGTCTCGTGTGTGAGGTTTTTATTTGTTTGTTTTCCTTCTTCTGCTCTAAAGTTTCGAACAACATTGTGCACTGTATAACGCTTTTACCGTTTTCGTTTCCTTAATATATTTTAAATGAAAAGTGAAATTATGAAGAAGGCATTATTTGAGACTAAGAAAATTAAAACTCAACCTGTCTCATTAATTATAGCCAACGCTTTCATCTTATCAACGATTCCATGGATAAAAGGAGTAACTGCAATGAAAACTGGTATATTGTAATCATAATTTAGAAACAATGGTTATATCTGGCTAATTAGCTAAAACCATTGTTAGGAGAAGTCTTTTCAGAGAATATTTATAAAGTGTTCCAAACAGATGTGTCAGTGATATTGAGCAACTTGATAGAGATTTTGCTCTTTGGCTGGTGAACAAAGAGAAAATTCTCTTGCAACAGAACAACACAGCACTCGATAATGCTTAACCAATCGAGGGGGTGAAAAAAAAACAGGAACCAAATGCAGGTGACTTCACAATCAGCTTAAAGTAGTGATCCTGTTCCTTTGGATTATCATCTGCACCGATGCATGATTCACTATTTCCGGAGAAGAAAGTTCTAGACAGAAGTTTAAATTTGTGCCCGCGTATTCCTTGTGACTATTGATTGATTGGTGATGTCATGGCACTGGCTGTAAAATGGCTCATAACAATAGCCCCGCGGTTAGACACCAGAAGCTCAAACAAACCGCAATAGTGTAGCTGTGCGTGAAGTATTGCTTGGCGGAAATCATCCCACTGCAGATAGCTTCCCTATAACTTGTACCGTATTGACTCGCCATGTTCTCCGCTCAAAGCGAAGGTTATGTGACTGTGACGAACACTTGGAGGGAATTCAAATTGACCACACGCAGGACTTTACTCGTAATTTATAGAATTCAACACCTGTTACTTTTTATTTATTTAAAATTGCAATGTCGGTTTAACATGATCATATAATCCCTTATTGGTTTCAAGATATGAATACTTTTTTTTTCGTTGTAGCAATAATAGGTGCATCATAAATGCTATATTTTATACATTAAAATATTATATGAATTAAGTTTTCCGGGCTGTAAGGTCGTGAACCGATGGGATTCTTCTGCTTCATCTTCCCAGTCGTTTAGTCCATAACTACGGTGGACACCATCAGTGGTGTGGTCACCATAATCTTCTTGGTGGCGAGGCAATCACACATAATTGACACCGGCCGCTTTTTTTGTTTTCTTTTTATTTTTATAATGAACTTTAACGTCCGTTTTTACTACTGAGGCACCACAGGCGGTAGGCGCTGCTGATACATAATATGAAATAAGTAGGGATAGGATTTTTTTAAGGAAGGAAGCGTTTCAGGCTTAAGTCAGGGCCATTTATGAGGACTGAGGAAAACCTGGAAAAAACCGCAGTCAGGGAGGGCGGTCCTGGTGGGATTCGAACCCCAGACCTCCTGGTCACGAGTCCGCGCTTTAACGACCTCGGCCACCCGTGGCGGTACAACTGCCATAGAAATATTTTATGCATCGGTCATGGTTCATATATGCTTGAGTACGATACACAATTATTTAGAGAAAAATTTACAAATAAAATAATAAGTAACACAAATTAAGAAAAGTGAAGGTAAATTAGTATGAATATTAGCTTTCGTTTCTATTTTGTCTTTCCTGAAAATATAAACAGGGTCTTGAGAATTGTGTGCCTTATAGTGTAGGACAAAAATATTTAACAATAATCAATGCCTAAAACGCAGTGAAAGGAAATGGTAAACTATTTATATAGCAAGCAAAATGAATAGAAGCCGGTAATAATAAAGAAATTTATTTGGAAAGATGGTCAGGAATCTCAAAATGATTTTATGAAATTTTTCTGAAAATCTGAAATTGAAATAGACCGTTCATCTATTTTTTAATACAAATAATGCCTATTTCTTCTTCTTCTCCTCCTTTCAAGGATTAGGTGATTTCACCTTTTCCAGTCTATATACTCAAGCCACCTTTTACGAAATCTATCCACATCTCTCTGCCCAATTGGTTGATGATTATTCATTATTTTCTTTGGCGGTCTGCCTTTCTGTCATCATATCAATATATTTCCATTTATTTTATTTTCATCTATTCTGTCGTTAACAAAAATAAAATTCCAATCTGGTCTTATTATTTCATTTCTTATTTTATCAACTCCAATGCTTTCTCTTACATATCACATATATGTCATCTTCGCAGACTGCATACGTGATCTCTCTCTTTTTGCCGCTGTCCATGATTCGGAACCACAAATAAAAGTAGGCGCAGTCTTAACCTTATAAAACTTTATTTGTGTTTATCTTCCAACAGTTCTTCTAATTGTTCCACAAATGGTTGGGAATTTGTTAACTTTCATTTCAATGTCTGTGTTAAGTTAAAACCTATATCTCATCCTAATTAATATAAGTGGAATACTTGTTTCAATATTACATATCTATTTTTATACGATTTGTAATCTTCAAATGATGACCGCCTCCTGATAGTGGTAATGTTTGCGATTACTAAACTGCAGGGCAGGAACAACTTGACCCGGACAGGTCAAACGTTACTCCAGTTTTCCCTTAGCCTGAGAGGGTGAATGACAGATATGTAAAAACACCAAGAGCATTTGCTTCATCGTTAGTTCATTTCATTCTTCCACAATCTTAAGCAGTTCACAGGTGCACCATAAGCACATCCTGGTAGGTCCTGGAGGTCTAGTGGTAACCATACTTGCCTCGTAAACCCTAAGAACGCGGGTTCAATCTCGATCAGGGTCGGTGGATTTTTTCTAGCGTAAAAATTCCATGGCTTCCTTCGTAAGGGAAGTAAAGCCGTACATTTACGGCACGAAAGAGAATCTCAAGCCTCCTCTGAGCAAAATTAATCGGCCGTTTCACGCCCTGAATTGAATGGAACGCTTATGACCTGAGCTGTTCAAGAGTATCAGCCACCCTCACCATCATCTCCTACAGAACAGCTGAGCGACTGGCATCAGAAGTCCACTACAGTACAGTAATGTCATGGGAGAATGCCCAGAAGTTAATGAAATAATGATTTTGCATGGAAACAATAAAAGCTTTAAATTATGTGTGTTTTCCTAAAATAAATATTCAATTTAGAATTTTAATTATACTTTTTTGTAGGGGTCACATTGTTAGCGCTAACCAGGAGGCCTGGGTTCGATTCCCGCTACCTACTTAGGAATTTTTCTCAGTTACGGGTGTCTGGAAAGGGGCCCGCCCAGCCTAGTGATAATTCAGGATAATTGAAGAGGGAGCGTTCTTCGATCGAGGAAATTGCATGATAGGCCGGGGAACTGGCATGCTGACTAGTAATCGCCTGTCCCCCGGCAATACTGCCCTCTATCAATGAAGTCGTAAGACGGAGGTAGAGTGAGCAGAGATTGCCGCAGTAGACCAAGGCCTACTCAGGGCTGTAGAGTGCCAAGAAGAATTACCCATCCTTAGTTTTTGACTATTTAATGTCAGGCTCACCCTCGGCCTATGGAATATGAGCGTGGAGCTAAATAGTGTTCTAAAAAGACACATGCACATAGAGTATATAGAACTTGGCGTATTAGCGGACCGTAGAAATCCTGTTGACTGACAGTGCACACCACGATAAGCCCGCTTGTAAAGTGGATTAGTTTGCGGTAAGCTTCCAAATTGTACGGCCCTTATCTAAATGGGATGGGGAACATAGTCCCATACACACTTTGGATCAGTGTTGTCTGTAAACAGGCAAACAAGGATTTGTGAGTGGAAACGACCAGACAACTTTATAATGTGCGGCAATGCATCTGTTACACGTGTGCACTGAGTTATACGCAAAGTAGAGTTGACATTATGATATAACTGATTGCTTGTCATAACATAAAAATTATGAAAGAAATTATAGACAAATTCTATTAAATTAACTAAAACAATTTACGTATAAAAAACATAGTGCTTCTTGATCCTGGACATGAATGCAGCTATTCGTTGTTTATGTCCGGAAGGGGCTGTGCCGGAGTGTCTTAAAGTGTACATTTAACATGCTTTTAGTTCAAATTCAGTTCTGGGGCAGGTAAATTTAATATTTGTTGCTAGTTTAGAAACATAGACGATGTTGAATATATGTTTTTATACGAAGTGAACAAACCAGAAGGAATGAAAACAAAAGTAGTTTTGCTATTACAAAAATGCTATCGTTTTTAAAAATCAATAAGTTATTTTAATGTATTAAAAAGAATTAATGTAATACCTCCTCAAAGGGCTACAATTGCGTGCAGCAATATATGGCTAATTTCAGTGCAAGTATTGGCAAACATTGTACAGTTTTTCAGGCAGAGATCTATGCCATCCTGAACTGTGCCTATAGAGGACTGCAAAGGGATATAGGAGGTAGCGAATTCTCATCCTCTCAGATACTCATACTGGACTAAAAGCACTTTCTTCTGACCAGGTGCGATCTGGACTGGTATGGGAATGTCAAAAGTCTTGTTTTCCTTGACATCCTGCAACAGGCTCGAACTGCGGTGGGTTCCGGGGCAGCAAGGTATTTATGGGAATGAAACGGAGATCAACTGACAAAAAGGGAACTGATACACCCCCTTTTGGCCCTAAGACCGTGGTCGGAATCAATACACGTACTGTAGTCAAAACACCTCAGCATCAACCAAGGTTGTAAACCTATCCTGGAAGATTCAAACTAGGAGATTCACCCTGGGCCCTAGCAAGAATCTCTCCCTGTCCCTTCTCCAATTAGACATAAGAGGAAAGAGGAAAGTATTTGTCTTATCGCTGAACATGGTCACTTCAGAAAACATGTACGAAAAGTGGAGATGAACCCACTTGCAGATCGTGTAAACAGGATGAGAAATCTGCCTTGCATACCCTGTTTGAGTGTCCAATCCTGGAAAGAAAGAGACTTGTTCTCTATATAACTTGGGAAGATCCGAGATAAGATGGCAACATTGGAACCAAAATACTGCATTGTATAAGGAACAGACTTTGGTAAACAATGGAGTAGCATCATTAGCCTTAAGACTGAGGCTGTGCAGAATTTTTCAAAACGCCATCAATGCCGCGATATCTAATCTGATCTAATGTAACGTAACACTCCTCAAAGTGACTCTGCTGTTGCAAGCAGTTTAAAAGAAAGAATCTTAACGCAATGTTGAATAAAAATATTTTCTGAGTAAAATTTCTTACTGTTTTCACAATGCTTGTCTGCAAAGATTTCCCCCAAGTACAGCAGATAATATGGGCTGAAAATAAACCTTTATGCACGTAACATCGTAAAATTAGTATTTAGGTTCGTTAACTGCAAACAGGTATAAGAGGAATGTTCTGAAAGTTATCGGTCTGCCTCAGAGATGTTAAGATGGCCAAATTACCATGATAGTTATTAAATACCGCCCTTTAGATGACACGCTATAAAGTTTCAGACGCGTAAGTATAATCACTTGTTTGTGACGATCGTGTAAACAAACTAGTTTTAACATTTTCTACAAAATGGATAAAATCAAAATACGAACTGTGATAAAGTACTTCGTTTTGATGGATTTACCCCATTAGAAAAGTAAAAGAAGGTAGATTCCCCATTAAAAGATTCTTTTCCTTCGTTTTCGATGGTTTAAATGTGGGCTGCTGATTTTAAGCGTGGTCGTACATTCATTTAAGATGAAGAGCGCTCAGGGCGTCCCAAAAACTGCTACGACTGACGAGATTGTTACAAAAATTGATAATGCCGTACTCAATGATCGTCGATTGAAGGTACGCGTCATTTTACACGAAGTTTAGAATATAAAACAAATTTCCGCTCGATTGGTGCTTCCTTTGTTAACCTAAAAAAGCATTCAAATGAACACTTTGCAAGAGTATTCAGACTTGTTTACACGCAATTCCAGCGAGTTTCTCCGACGTTTCATAACGGTAGCTGAAACATGGATTCATCTCTAAACGCCAGAGGCAAGAAGCAGTCCAAACAGTGGGCGACAACAAGTTAAAGTGCACCAAAGAAAGCAAAAACGGTTCCAGCTGCAGGAAAAGGCATGGCTATGGTGTGATGCTTGTAGACTACCTCCAGAAGTAAAACTCCCAACCGGGGAATATTACGCTTCACTACTGGACCATCTGAAGGATGTTATTCAGACTAAACGTCTACACCTTGCGAAAAAGAAAGCTCTCTTTCATCACGATAGTGCGCCTTCTCTCGTCTTGCTTGTTGCTGCAAAACTGCTGGTATTTGCTTCCACATCCGCCATATTCTCCACATTGGCTCCCAGAAATTACTTTTTGTTCCCAAACCTGAAGAAATGGCTGGGTGAACGAAGATTCACATCAAGTGACTAGGTTGAAGCTCAGACAGAAGCTTATTTTTCACAGTTGGAAAAATCTTATTTTACTGAGGATAATAAAAAGATAAAATTGTTGGACTAAATGTATTAATTTACAAGGTAATTATGTTCAAAATTTTTAAAAAAAAATTGATAAATTTGGTGTTTTCTTGGTCAGTCCGATTACTTTTAGAGCCTCCCTCTTAAATGAAATTTCAATTTTAGGTTCAAATCATTTAATAACTCATAGTACATTTTTGTGGGCATTTGAGTCTGTGCTCAAAGAGAAATATGAAGCTTTTTCTGTGAAACTTTTCTTAAATAATCATTGACCTCTGGGAAGTTTAACATAAAATTATATTTGCGTGCTATTTCTTGAGTATAAATTCCAGAGGGCATTATAAAAACATAGTGGTTTATGTGTGATGAAATTGATATACTCTCATAATTAGTTTCAGCTCTGATTGCTGCAAATTTTTGTTTAAAACGGAGCATAAGAAGTTTTGATACGCTTTAGGGAAATTTTGGAATAGCGCTTTTAGAAGTAATGCAAGACTTTCTAGAGAAAATTTAATTTATTTGTAATCTATTGTACACGTGGTCATTAATATACAATGTAATGTATGTTTATAGCAGCACCTCTATGTTCGTTAAGGAAACCATTAACAAACTATGCACACAAGTCCGCAGTTTGTCTCACAAAATGATGCTAGCTTATAGCGTCATTCATTTCATCCTGAAGTTCTTGAAACATTTAATATTTTATGTATATGATGGCCCATCTACTGCACAGTTCCAACCTAGAGAACGTCCCCAGTGATTGGGGACCCTGGCTAGATGCATGTAATGAAGCCATTAAATTAGAACAGTGTCTAAATGTGTTGATCCTTAGATACGGTGAAGTTTAAACAGAGGACAGTAAAACAAAACAAAACAAAATGGTAACGTATACACTACATATAATTAACAAAAATTACAATTTTATCATTTTAATAAGAAATACTTAATTGCATTCACAATGTAGAGCAAAAGAATTCAATGATATAATTAAATCTACATTAGCGTCTAAAGTGGTTTAAGCAATAAACTAAATAATTTACCTTAATTTGATACGCTAAAGAGAGAGCTCTTATTCAAAATTAGAAAGGAAACACAAATAAAGTTTATAAAAAAGATAACTGTGTTTTAAATTGATATCGCTAACCCATACTATGAGATATGTTGAAAATGATGCTCCTCGACGGTATCTGCGTAGCAAATTCCTGTATTTCATTTATTAATTCCTCCCTAAGAACACCGCGGCTCGGAACATGTTTCTTGTCCCTTGAACGCAATTGCCGGGATATTTTCTTGCTAATCACTTTACCACTTCTCTGCAGGAATGCGTTCTTGAAAGTTGTATTTATGTAATGGCGTGACGAATAACAATTAACAAACAATTTACACTCAACGAAATAACCAAGTAACACACGAAAACGCAACCACTCGCTGACAAAGCCTCCCTCAAACAACTATAAGCTCTTTTTTTTTTTTAATGGTGTTTAACGCCAGTTTTTACTGCTGGGGCACCACAGGCGGTGGGCACTGAAGATGCATGTGATGAAATGATAAATTGGGAATTTTTTTTAAAGGAAGGAAACGTTCCAGGTCTACGTTTTGGGTACCTTCCCGACATTTGTCATTTATGAGAACTGAGGAAAACCTAAAAAAGAACCCAGCCAGGGAGGACGGTCCTGGCGGGATTCGAACCCCAAACCTCCCACTCACGAGTCCGCGCCTTAACGACCTCGGTCACCCGTGGCGGTGACTCCAAAGCTGATAATATTTATGGATGGTTAAGAAGAATATAAAGCCAATAGCTTACTTCAAGCAGAGGATTTATTCTGCAGATACAGAGTATCACATCTGTGGATAATACATGTTCAAAATGAGCATCGAATACTTACATTCAGAGCTAAATGTCAGCCTTCACTTTATGAGTGAAAAATTAGCTATGTTATTCCCTTCAAACAGCAACAACAGCTCACATTAAATTCTAACACCTAATTTTATTAACTGAACTTCAAGTGCAGTAATCGTTCATGAAACTTGCCTATTGTAGTTCTCAAAACAGATTGAGGCATAAACGGAGCAACAGTGTGTTATTTGTGGTCAGATTGAGGTGCAGCATGCTTACGACTGCACCTCCGCCAATGACATCCGTTTAAATTTAACTGGTATCCGCACACGTCACATCGCAACGTACTTATAACGTCGATACCTATAGCTATATATTGAAGCGTCTGTAACCGTTCTATCCCGTTCATTATCATTTTAATAAATGTAATATTTCCTTCTGTTAAAAGAATCTTAGATGTATTTGTCTCCAATTAATATAACTGGATTTGCAAATGCGATCTGCGTTTATATTTTAAACGATATAAATTATTTTTGTTTTAATGAAGGCTTTAACTATTTTATTAAAAACGTTTCGGAGGGAAGGTTAAACAGAGTCTGATGTCTCTTTTTAAAAACACTGGAAAATTTTCAAATATCTTCCCATACCCATCAACTTTGCAAAATACAAAGCTCTAAACAGGGAAAAAATATAATAATAAGTGGAAATAAATTAAGTTTTAGCCAGGGGGAGAATTTTACCACCACAGAAAGTTTTATGCTTAGAGTGAGTGAGTAAATAATTGCATATACATTAACTACAGAAACCTTTACGGTTTTTTTTTTTTTTTTTTTTTTTTTTTGTGGCAGCGCTAAATATATTTTCAATATTTCGCCTGGTTGCCCTAAGATAAAAAAGGCAGAGAGAATGTCTAACTTTTATCGATAACCAATGAGGCAGTGGCAGCCTGGAGAAAGGAAGCTGTGGTGGGTAATAGAATTAAAAACAAAATATAGTTCCATAATTAAGCGCGTAGTGTATTGCAAAAGTTTGGTGCCCTGCATTTTTTTCTTCCGTTCGCGCGGTTGCCCCTAATTGGGAAAGTTCGACTTCATATCTATTCTGCTCTCGCTAGTCGTCCCGCCCAATTATGTCGCCCATACAGCTAGAGCTATACAAAAAAAAAAAAAAGTTATTTAGGGTAAGCAAACCAATAGATGCAACGGCTAGTGAAGTTACCGGAGTAATTTTATGTATGTTAAATAAAATAACGCCTGTAATTTAATTTATATAATGAAAAGTTAATACAAAATTAAAAATAATACATCTACCAAATGCTTTAATATTATTGTAAAATTTATATGAAAAAGCATCACAGTTTTTCGCCTTTATATTTCTTCTTTGTATATAAATTTTACGAAAATGTTCAAGACTAGTACAGGCGGTGAACACTGGTAATACTGGAGATGAAATGATATATTGAGAAAGGATTTATTTTTAGGGAAGTAAGCGTTCCAGGCATAAGTTTAGGGTACCTCCTCGGCATTTGCCATTTATGAAAACTGAGAAAAATCTGGAAAAAAAAAAACTCAGTCAGGGAGGACGGTTCTGGCGGGATTGGAACCCCAGACCTCGCGCTCAAGAGTCAGCGTCTTAACGACTTAGGCCACTCGTGGCGGTGTGTCGATATCTTGTTAGCGAAGGAATTATTCCAACTGTAATGATATCGCTTTCTTGTTTGATGTTACATAATCTGTTATTGATTTATGGCCCTGTATGGACTATTGGTGATGAACTTCTTTTTAAATAAAATGCATTTGAAATCTTAAAATCGTTGACAGGTGTAAAGTGTGTTATTCCACTACTATTTACATATAAAACGCTTCTGTTACTCATTGCTTTGAAATTCCAGCATTGAAATCTCCTCGAATACTGCCTTACTTTATTTTTCTAATATATTTCTTTCTTTAAAACATTATAAAATGATTTTGTTGCTTTCATCAACATATGCAGTGTATTATATAATTCTTACACTGGAAATAAAGTACATTATGTATATTTTAGATCCCTAAATTTAGTCATGTGTATGCAGCTATAAAACATCGCTGCATTAACCATTTTCTATCCTTTCAACTATTTCAATGTCATTCTTTATTTGCTACTGGTCGTGAATTAGTTTATTCATCCGCATTTTATATTCCTCCGCTGAAGTTTATGAGTAATAAAAAATATATATGCATGAAAATCCTAGTTAAATCTCTATGCCAGAAAGAGTTTTGAGGTATTTGTTCTTCCCATAAAGAGACTGCCTTCACTACAGTTTACATATCTCCTCTTTTCGTTAGGAGTCGCTCATAACTATGCCTCTTCTCTTCGGAAACAATAACATTTAGATTTTATGTTTGTATAAGCAGTGTAGATGACACATACAGACGAGCTCGCAACTAAGAAATGTTTTTCATTTGTTTCTTTACATGTAGCAGGTCTTAGTAACATATTTCCTGGTACTGTTCATTATACACCGAATTATATGGTATTATCTTGACATTAGATTTGTGCTAATTGATAGGAGGGCGCTAGAAAACCCTTTTTGGGGGGGTACTTGCTTAGTAAATAAATATGTAAAATAATGACTTTGATATAATTGTTTTAAAACTAACAATAATATATGTAAGTCAAGACAACTTTTACTAGAACTATTTATAAGAATGTGATGCCCAGCGTATATTGATCACAAAACACACAGCTTACATATTTGTGCTTTTGTTCTAAATCAGCTCTATATCATAAAATATACTAGCCCTTTCGATTTGTTTTATTTCCTTTATAATAAGTACATGCCAGATAGTAAAGCATTAGTAGATTATCAAGAAATAAAAACCTAAAAATAAATGTTTTAATATTCTTATTACTATTCCATTAATTTTGAGAGGGCAAAATGTCAAAAAAAAAAATTAAAGCTAGTAAAAGATGATTACATTATTGGTCTTATTTTGATTCATGTATAAAGCTGAAAAGCGTAAACACTTCTGATTTCCATACACTGAAAAATGGATGCTTCAATTCCCAACTGATTACAGTCAATATACTTTCTATCTTACAACTGTATTACTTTTATTTGTGCTATCAGTTAAGTAGTTCCTTAACACTTCGCTCACATCCCTAAGTGTTCTGAAAAAGTGATATTTTAATAACATCATGTCTCTTATTTGTCATATACACGCTGAGACAAAACTAGTTTCCCTGAAGTTTAACAAGGAAAGATTTTCCTTGTATGCTATACTACTTTTCTATATAACGATTATTCAAAATGTAAACCATGTTTATCGATGCAGTTAAGGCACCGTTTCACAGATGACAGAACATATAGTTTCATATTCTAGTTCTGGAACTGGAAAGTGATGCAGATCTCTGATTCCTGCGCAAAAATGTCATGTTTCACGAAAAAATTAAGAGAAAAATCCATACTGTGTAAGCTCATGTGACCATTCTGTTGTGCCACAACGGCCACTTAATTCGTGTTGTTTGTTTAAGAACTTTCTCATATTTAAACCATATTGAGGTAGTTTTCCGTTGCTATAAGAATACCGACGTCATCTAAACAAAATGAGGATTGTGTTAGAGTTTTGGAATAATCACCCCTTTTAATATCAAGATATCATTCACTGTAAAAATGACTTCTCCAGTCTAAATCATTCCAGTCACATTAGGAAAGCTTGAAATATTTGGCAATCATTCCATCATTAACCCAGTAAAGACAATAGCGTCGGTTTATAGAGCCGTTCCACTTTTGTTGCACAAGCAACCATTTTCATGCAACACTTTAGTATCTGTTGCAGATCAATATAACAGCATTCTTAATACGTAATGATTGTCAGATTGAGAGGACATGTTAGAAATAATGAACATCGAGATGTACATTTCTTTTCTTCTATTTGAAGTCCACCGTTGTGCAAGGTTCATGACACCTGTTAGCTCAAATTTTGCGTTACTTGAAGCGTCAAAATTGAACAAGAAATTTCTATTCAAAGTCTGCTATAATTAATTATCTGTGTTTATTGTGTTTCCGCCAAAGTTGTGACACAAAAACACGTTGCATTGTTGATTTCCGATTTATTTCACAGTAGTTACAATAATCTTGTATAATTATATTGTGGCAAAGTTCCTTTAATAATATATTGTTTTTTATTTCTTTTCAGGTAAATTCAGAATTGCTGTACTTCAGTGTGTTTATGGTAAGTGCGCATGGAGTAGCTAATTATCTTATTTATGTGACAATTTACTACATAATTTAAACCACACAAGCTGATAATGCATAACCGCTACACATTTTCCTGTATTATCACACCAAATTAAGATATAACTATACTGTAATCACGCTAAAACGTTTAAAAGTATGTTTTTGTATTATTTCTCTGTTTTCAGCACATAAATATATGACCCGCCTTTACACCAAAATCACTTCACATTTTCGTGAAGTGCAAATTTTACAGTATCTTAGATACATAATATAATACTAGATAACCTGTATATTTTAAACACTAAAACAATTTTATTACAATGAAAATATATTTCAAGATATAAAAAATCAAATACTTCTAGTACAATTACCGAACAGTTGTTCTTGTTTGGTGATTTATTACAATATACAGCATTTAGAGCAAACTTTTCATTATTAAGTAAGCAATATATCAATACAATTATTCACAGTAGTTATAAAAAATTCTAAATTTATTTGTTGCTTATGTAGCAACGCACTTATTGTTTAACATGTACGCAAAGTTTCAAAATGTTCCATTAAAATTTGATTTTGAAATTTTAATATAATGTCGCTTAAATATATTTAAAAATAGTTTAAAAGCATTGAATGTTATACCTTTAAAATTAGCCAGGCGAGATAAGAGAAATAAATAATTTTAACAATCTTAATAGTATATTATAAACCAATTTCATACTCTATTTTTGTACACACACAGATTTATATTGTCTATTAATAAAAAATATATCAACGTAGATTTCCTAATGAATTACTCTGTTGTCAATTCCGGATTTTATAATCCTTGTGGCGTCATTGTACCGATCAGAGATTGTTTTCTATTATTGTTGATAGCGAAGAATAAATTTTAGCCCAAGTTGAAAAGGTTAAATTGTCATTAATATCGAGCCGATCTTTTATCATTATGGATGTACTTTTGCTATTCACTTCTTACTAAAACCACCTCTTTTTGGTTCAGACTTATTGTTTATAAGATCTTTAGATGGTTATCGATCATTCCAAAGGCATATTAAAGTACATATTTCCAGTTAAAATGAAAGTGAAAAAATATTTTTTTTGCATATATTAGCTAGAATTGTTGTCAGGATTTTTAAATTCAGCATTAGGGAACTCCAATTACTTCCAGGTGCAGAAAGGTGTATTTTTGGAAGAGAACATCCCAGCATTTTTACATTTCCAAACATGTACAGCACAATTTATGCGTTTAAGATTTAATCAGCAGGAGAACTGCTTGAAAGTGGCATCCTGGCTTGATGCGAGACTCAAAAAGCAACCACAGGCTGCTTAGACGTTGCCATGTTTCGCGCTTCATAATTTCTTCAGCTTACCTTTTCGTATCTACGCAGAATATTAATGGAAGGTTCGCGCTTTTGTGCCAACCGGTTCTGCACTTCTGAGTTCTCATTAAACACTTTTTCTGACGTATACCCTGAAGCCCTAGGACTTCTTTTTTACCAGAAGTATATGAGGGAAGGCTGCGGCCCTATACAGGGGTTTTCAAAATATAAATCGTAGGTCAGAAGTGGCCCGATCTTAAAATAAAGGTGTAATTTAGAGAACCCTTTGCCTTTTTGCTTCTTTTCTTGTTAGTGATCTCGCTGCATTTTATGTATTGCTCACTATAACTGAAATAGGGGCAACTGTTCTGGTATTGAGTAAACATAGGAGTGATAATACAACAAGCTATTTTTAAAAAGTTTTCAAACGTTTACACGTTCCAATAACTGCTAATTTTTCAAAATATAGTTTTAAATTCACTAAAACTGAAAACGCTATGATTATTATTATTATTATTATTATTATTATTATTATTATAGTGTAATAGCAAGATTGCTTTTGCCGATGATACTTTTAATACATTTCTGTCATCAGATTACGTGAGTGTTTATAAGGGAAAATATGCGCTGCATATTAGAATGATGGCTATAAATTGGAACCGAAACTATAATGGGTGGGGTGGGGTATTTTGTGAATTATGGAGATTTATTGTTATTGTTTATTTAAACGGACAATTATATGTTCTTATCTTGCCTCGGCTCTTAAAGCTATGAGTTCGATGCTTCCTATTTCTCCGGTTCCAATGCAGAGGATAGGGATCTCAGGGGAATTGGGACTGTTTTTAATGACTTGAAGTAATTGGAAAGGAAGGAGATTCTTCACTGTAATAAAATAAGGTTCGGCTCTGGTAGGAATTTTGGTTTATTCCACAATTTGAAAGGTTCAGGAACATGCTGTGCGTCTGTCCTGTGGTTATTGTTCTGGTCCTGCTGTACTTTGTAATCTACCCTCAGGTTATTATCCACTGATCACTTGTGTATTTACTCACTTTAACACAATTTTGAAATCTGAATCTGACAGTCACCTATAATTTCGAGTAAACACTTTGTAATCACACTACTCACTTTGCTGCAAAGACTTTATCGTGCTGTCACATGGACGGTACCTTATCACTGATTCCGCTTGATTATTCTTACTATTACTCTCGTACTGACTGACTCTCACTGACCGACCGATTTACTTTGACTCTCCGCGGCGGTTTAACTGGTCAACTAATAACTAATGAATGATGCTGATACTGAACAACTGTTACTAACTCTCAAATGCCTAAAACTTAGTTCTAATAGTTAATGTTAAATCTATTGTGTGAATTCGCTCCTCCCCCGGAAAATTATTGAATAGCAAGGGGGGTTCTGGATTTCAAAGCATCATTTCATATATCAGAAAATGTTAAATGTTAAATTTCCATTCAATTTAATTTAGTAGTTATAGTCATTAATTTTATTGGTGTTGTAAGCGGGACATTCTGCATTTCATAGCAATCAGCTGTATATGAAGTAACCAGGAAGTGTAAATCTACAGAATAATGCAGCAGAATATATTTTACTCTGTATCTCAGAAAATTTTAAAACTATCAATATGAAATATTTGTGATATATGAAGAAATTTAACTAAAGATGCTCTGTAAAATTTAATACTCCAATACATATAAAAAGTTTTAAAAACATTTTTAAACAAAAATAAAAAATCTAGTTAAAAACTGAAATATAAATGATTTTTATAAACTATTAATGGAATTGGTACTTTTTTTTTTTTTTTTTTTTTTTTTTTTTTACATAAAGTACAGACATGTTATCCTGGGAACTAGAATAATATATCTATGCTAGTTGCTTGAAAAGATAATTTTCAAATTATGAAAGAAATAAAATAGAAATATTTTTCACTTCTTATTGTTATGTATTTTATCAACTAAAAGTGATATTTAAAAACCTCTAGTTACCAGTTGTTTATGTGCATTAGAGAATTAAGATTTTAAGAACATGTTTATTTAAGTATTCTTAATATCTCACAAAATTTTCATATTGATAGTTTATACATTTTTAAGATACAGTGCACAATGTATACTGGTGCATTATTTGCTAGATATCTTTAAAGAATTAGTCTCTGTCTGGAACACATGTACACGACACCTGGTGCCTAGGGAAGCGTCTTTGTGAGATAAGTAAAAACATCATTACACTCCTTTCGATTTAATCCTCCAAAATGAGAATTAGTATCATCCCCACTCCCAAATGCAACTGTCTTTTTATAAATGTAAAAAAATTTTGCATTATTTCATAAAAGGTACTGAAAGTGTAGAAGAAGGTTCATTGAATAGTTCATAAAATTCGATCAAAATCTTTTTCAAAAAATTGGACTAAAATTGAAAATATTTTGTGAAAATTTTGTTGTTACAATTATTACTTTCACTTACAGTATGTTATGTTACACCTAGGTCGTAGTTGTGACGATCAAGTTCTACTGTTACAACCTAATAGCATAAGAATCTTTATTTGCAGAGACAAAATATAAATTTGAAAATGCCGCACTTGTCTCATCTATTCACAGAGCACAGTAAGCTCTAAAATCAGGATTCTTATAATTTTCTCGGCGCACAAAATCGAGACAATCCCAGACATGAGGCAGGCCAGGAAATATTCTGACAAAACTCAAGCAAAACAAAAACTAGTGACGATAGCTAATTTTAATTGCAACACACATAGAAAAACTGAAAACTTGAAATTAAAAAAATGTTATTACTCTCATTTGTTCGCATTAATTTGCACAATGGTACACCGTGTGCTAAGTTATATTCAGAGATAAACAAGTGCTCAGAACCTTGTTGTACATTTTACCTGGTTTTAACTTCGTTAAGCTTTAATATTCGGCTTTTCATTGCAGCGGAAAAATCTGAAATGATCCCAAGATAAACCAAGAAACACTTTAGCCATACTAGTGAACTCTTCGAAAGAAACCAGGAACAAGCGTTCAATCGTATGTCACCATGTGATATACCAGGTTAGCAAGCTCTCTTCCTACCAACTGTTGTCTCCTTTACCCTATTGCGCCCTCGGGGCGAGAAACAAAAACATTGCATGTCTGGGAGCAGGGGCTAGAAACAAAAAGAAGAACTGAAATTGCATCATTAGCTCAACTTTTTGTTTAGTGAGGAAACCTTCCGCATAAAACATCCCGACCAGGCGTAGACAGGAGCAACGAATGGAAATAGAATAAAAGCCCTTTACCGAGTAGCCAGCTAATGCTTCTCTCCCTCTAATTATTATTTTCTTTTGTTACTCATTCTGCCAAAGATGTTTCTGGCTTTAGGGTTTGCATTCCTAAATCAGATGTATCGAAAATGGATGTTGAGTAATCAGTTATGGTGGGAACAGCATTCGAAATTCCATGTATACTTTTTAAATACACTTAAGATAACAGTTTAACTACCACAAGATTACTAGAACATTAAATTGCACTGTCAAGAAACATTAAAAAATAAAAGTGTTGGTAGCGGGAAGCTGGTAGTAATGGCAGTGCTGGTGATGGAAGTATTAGTATTTATAATAGTGACATCAATACAGTACAGCTTCAAAGGGCGCATGGGACCACAGAAATGTTCATTCAAAGAATAGAGAAGTGCATTGCAATAAAGGGTAGCTATATTGAAAAGCTAAATATAGTTTTTGACTTTATCATGCTTAGAAAATGGTTAGGCCGGAAACTTATGGACCTACCCTCGTAGACAAAGGAAGAAAATACATTGCTGATTAATTTCTGTATGCCATTCATCTCAAATAGAAATATTTATTATAGCTAAAGCGCTACATCAACCTGATAGTTTTTTTAATAGATCTTTTTCACAGAATTTCATTTTACTTTATTTATTTTTCCTGCATAGATTGTAAAATATCCTCTCCGCCAAAAAAGCATTTTAACCAAAAGTTTTTGTGGAGGGTAAGATTTGTACTGTCTTAACTTTTTTTTATTTTCCCCCCTACCTCTTCTGTTTATACCACGTATTATATTACCTACCTCTGTCTGCGCTACTGTCCATTTCTTCGACTATAAAACCACACTGCACCATAAAAGTTATATTACTGCTGTAAAATATGTATATGTGTAGAAACATGAATTAAAGAGGAATTACTGTCCACTCTTTTAAACCAAAACTACAATTTGCTACTTTGTGGTGCAGTAAAACTGTTAGACAGTAAAATATGCATTTAAAAAATATAAACTACAATTGCCTACCATATAAGCGAAGCGTATACTGCACGCTTCAAAAAGCATAAAACATATCTACACTCTGAAAAAGGCAAGTTATAATAAAGATTACAAATTGTGATAATAAAACATTAAATTGATTTTCATTTCACGTAACAGCATTTCCCTTAAACAATGCGGGGGAGGGGGGACAAAACCAAAGCAATAAAAACCGTAACTGATTTGAATTTGACTCACGACCATGCATTAACAATGAACAAACACTGACCGTAAAAAAGTTATTATTAACTCATAGACTGTACAGGAAACACTGGTTGCAAACCAAACTTCTACTCGTTCGTAAATAAATGTTTTCTGAAGTTTAACATTTAATTCTATTGTGTAATATATTACAGAAAATGTAAACAGCTTAAAATTATGATTATTTTGAATTTCGATGCTTTGAATACATACTGAGCGTCGTACTGGCATCTTCAATAGAGAAAGGAACCTAGTAATGGCTAGCAAGAACTAGCAAGAGAATAGATATGATTTGAAACATAGGGGGTACGGAATCACTTGAAATAATTCGTGAATAAGATTTGTTTAAATACTAGACGTTCACTGCAGAATTAGCTTGAGGGAATGCTATCAGTAGGGCTGATAAATGGGTACAATTAAAATTCTAAAATGTACTTGCAAATATGCACTTAAAACGCCAAAACATGCACTAAAAGTGTGATTAGTCTGTACACCGTAAGTTTTTTCCTATTGAAACTTTGTGTCACAAAATATTGTGCTTGTTTTCTTAGCCCAACTTATTTTTCCTGTACTTGTGTACAAAGAATGTCCTTTTTCATGATGTGATAACAAAGTTACATCTCTACATGCTCTTGAAGTGCTTTGTTAATTTCTCTCACTTCCTACACAAATCATTCTTTGTAAGGACGCCAGCCAATTTGTGTTTTACATCTTTAACTTTAGTAGCATCTGTTACATCCACATTTCAAATTTAATTTGGTATTTTCCAACATATCCCATGGCATTCCTGCTGTAATGACCACCTCATAAAGCTACTGTTTAAAATCCTCTGCCAAATTGATCCTGGATTCTAAACAGTTGGCGAGGAATGTCGGTTTTCCTTTCGTGGACAATTGAGCCCTTGGCGTGCGATCATTTTTGTTTTCTCACGGAGTATTTTGCCTATGGGCGAGCTCGCCCACGTTTGCCGGTTAGCCGGCCAGCCGGATCTCGGTGATTAGCCGCAGGGTAAAAATACACAAACCGCTTTAAGAGACTAACTGGGTTGACTACGGGTAAAATTCCTCCATACATTTTTTCTCGACCCTTGTCATTGCCAAATGCCGGATAGGTATCCTCCATTTAGGTTGAGAAAGTTTTATTTTCATCATTTTTCTCCCACTTTATTGTTATATCTTACGTGCATTTTTGGGAAAATTCGAGAAATTGGGCCTTTTCTATACACCCCTACCTTTTTCCTATAGTTTAGGTTTGACGTTTCCCATATACCTAAATATATTCACTCTTATCATAGAGGGTTCTGCAATCTTAATGTCATAAATCTTTGTTCCGAACTATCTCTGCACTGTATAAGCATTAACAGTGCAACTTTTACATGAAAAATCCCAGTTAAATACAGTACTACAGAATCACTTTCTTTTTTCTGTAAATTCATTCATGATATCTTTAATTGTGGTCTTGAAATCAATAGAAACTGGTGCACCGACGTAAGCTACATAAAGTAATTTGCATGACTTTCATTGAAGTTGCTACGGAGCAACAATTTTAGGGGAATTTTCCAATTGAAAGCTAGCTCATAAGTTTCCCATATTTTTCTATAGCTATTTTTAAGCCTTCCGGAATTTACCTGATGACCCTCTAGAACAAGCTTTGTGTGAACATTGTCATTGAGTCTATCTGAGCTGGTGTTTTGGAGCGCATAACAGTGGGAATATCGTCTTAATGTTTGCAACGCGACACGCCGAGGATATATGTGTCTTTGAAGTAGGCACTAAATTATTTAAGTTTCTCTTTCAAACGCCACTGTTTTCAAGTAAATATAACTGTTGAGAAAGGCACTGTATATGCATATAATCTGTGAACACTCTGTATTTTCCATGTTTTTCTCTGTTTATAACACTGAACAGAACAGAAAGTGCAAATAGTAAGAGGTAGGGGAGGGATTTGCTTCAAACACCGAATACCGATATTGTTTTAACAGACAGGCGTTTGGAAATAGCAGAAACACGTATTCCCTGAAGGTCGTTTCCGAAACAATAGAAACTATGACCCTGGAAGGTTAAATTATTCGAAAATGGCTTAATGGTTCGTGTGCTTGTAAATTGTAATCGAAATTCGCGTGCGCTTCCAGTAACAGGTTCTTTGTGGTGTATAGAGTAGCATTTGGCAGTCAGATATGAGATCCATAGATTGCATCAGCCAACATCAATTCGTTGTTCATTTGTTCTTCCTTTGACACGTGTCTTTGAAAGCAGCACAGTGGGATTATTTGCTTATAGTCGGGTTTACTAAGGGTTGTTTCATATTAGAATTCATTGCTCATATTTCTTTACATAATTCGCTATCTTTGAAATCGGTCAATGTTGGATTCTGATCATAAAACAGCATTGGTAAAAAATAGTAAATATTTATATAAATATAATAAAAGTGTTACATGGAATAAAATGATTGTTAGTGCCTGTAAGCAAGGCCTTTAGGTTTAGTTACTGTGTAACTACAGTCAGCGGCAGAAAAAACGGAATATCAAGCTATTCTCTGTTTTATTTTTATACAACATAGGATTGGGTTTCAAGGTCAACTTTGCGACATTACAACATGCCTAATGGTTAATCAATGAATTTAAAAATTAATCGTGCATGCCTTGGCTTTTTTTTTTTTTTTTTTATCCCCTTTCCTTTTCTGATTAACCTACCGGCAATTTAAAGCATTCAGGCTTCCTACCAATCGTCTTAAATCAGTTTTAACATTTTGAAATGGCTCTTGGAGCTGAAGATGCAGCAAGGGCTTTTGTATTAGCGGAAGATGGACGTAATCTACGTTATGTTGTTCACATTATTAGCGCTTCTTATTCCAATGTGCGCAGGACTGTCCTGAGGTTCAGAGAGGGCTAGGAGGCCCCCCCCGTTCTCATCGCGGCAGTACTTCTGATCGCGACGATCGCTTACTTTTACTGCAAGTTCTTCGTGATTGGCACGAACATCGGTAGAGGCCAGGAATAATTTGATACAAGTACATGTTAATATCGGTGAAGGGATAGTTAGAAGAAGGCTGTGTGAAGAGAATTTACAGTCCAAGAGACCTGCAAAGTAACCACTGCTGACCAGGGAACACCACATCTCTCGGATGCAGTTTGCAGTTTGCAAAGCTGACTATGGAGCAATGAAGACTGTGCTCTTCACGGATGAGAGCAGCTTCTGTTTGAGGGCATCAAATGGAGGGGAAGAATTTGAAGAAGTCCAGAAGAACGTTATGTACGCTGCACTTTCTCTTCAAGGATACTTTTTAATGGAGGTTCGCTATTGGTTTGGGCTGGGATCAACATTGAAGCAAGAATGAAACTGAATTGGTCACTGACAGCTCATTTGCACATCGGGAGCATTCTTGTTGATCATGTAGTGCATTTTGTACCGGATATAGGCGACAACATTATCCTTATGTGCGATAAAGCTCTTCCACTCATTGCATAGTGTGTTTCTGAGTTCCTGGACATGGTTGGAATTGAAAGTATCGTATGGTTTGGAAAATACAAGGATTCTTTTCTTTAAGCTGCTGAAATGGAATGAGCATGAGACCTGAACCTGATAGAACATGTCTGGAACATGCCTGGGAAGCGTGCTAAGGGTCGATTCCCCGACTCTCTCGCAGATCTTCGGGTTGTACTTCAAACACTTTCCTAGTTTCACCCATGGGCTCTTCTACTGTATAAGCCGCGGGAGAATTTTGTCGAATTCGCTTTATTTCTCTTCTTTCGTAATCTGATTAAAAATGGGGTCACAATCCAGACCATATAATTTGGATTTTCAAAAGACACATAGAGATTTATTCTTGTTATGTAAGGACGCTCTTTAACATTTCAAGTCATCAACGTCCCATTCAATTCCGGGCGTGAAACGGCCGACAGATTTTGCTCAGAGGCCTCTCTTTCAGGTTTGATGTTCTTTATCGTGCCGTAAATGTACGATACGGGACCCACGGCTTTACTTCCTTTCCGAAGGAAGCCATACTTAGGATTTTTACGCCCGAAAAAATCCATCGATCCTGGCCGGGTTGGAACCCGCGACCTTGGGTTTAGAAGGCAAGTATAATTACCACTATACCACCAGGACCGACAGATACAGAGAGAGTGTTGTGAGTGTTCACATGGATCATTTTGGTGTACCCACGCCTCGTCTGGAAAGAACACAAGCTGTGGGTAGATTAGTCCTTCACTCATTGATGAAAGATACCACTCACAATAAAGCACACGTGCTGCGGGATCACTTCGCAGTAAACAATGAACACATGTACACTTGTAGGGTTTGAGTTTTAACAATTTTGCTGCGTATGTTCAGAGGATACAAAAACCTTAATTTTGTCCTAATTTTGATATGTATTTTGTTGGGAAACGTTCAAAATTTGCCCAATGTTCTCTAATTTGAGTTCTGTTAAAAGTGTACGTCTTCGCCCGTGTTTCTTGTTTTGCATTGAATCAGAAATATAACATTTTAATACAGATCATATTTTTAATAACACTTACACACAATAAACAAGTATTTCTGTTCCATATTTGCGAACAAATGTAAACTGGTGATGCTCGGAACTCAGTGACGGACGGTTGGTTGAGGAAGAAATCGGCCTTGACTTAGATCCAAAAACCCGTGTGAGCCGTCAGAACCTATTTTGGAAGTCCAGTACTTATCCGTATGTTTATACTTATCTACTTGTTTGTGAAAATCATATATGCATATATACCCGGCCTTCTTATGGCTATTTATAGTAAATACAATCCATTCTTTGACTTTTGAACACTGTAACTGTTTCCCATTCTATATTCGTTCCAAGTAACCTTATTTATTTAGTCTGTATAGAACTCAATATGCAAATACATATACTATTAGCGAACAAATAGGCTACTTCCCTTACATTTGCAATACCTCACTCAATATTCTAATTAATAAATATATTTCCCTCTGTTGTTGTTTTCATGGTCGTCCCACGCAAGCTAGTTATTGAAATAAAACTCCAAATATTTTCAGAGACCTATTTTTTGAAATGCCCCTTCCAGTGACAAGCATAAAGTTACAGCTTTACTTATGCCATTAGTTTCATTCTTGGCTATGGCCCAGTTAGCAACATGCCAGATCAAATTGAAAAGAATGTCCTAAAAAAAATTTGCCCCCGCCTCGAAAACATTGCGGACATTGACCTGTTGCTTCAACGTATGTATCCTAGCTTTGTAGGGCTACTGCGCATTCGTGCTTAATATCCGCTACCAAGGCAGATGTAAGAATGGACAGGGATTTTTGCTCGCAATAGATCTCATTGCACACCACTTTTCCATCGCTGCTCTTTGCAGCAACACCATCAAGACATTTAGCTGTAAAATTCTCCCACGTGGAGTCGTTACGTACATACATCTCCACTATTGCAAAGAATACATCTCGCATATCACGAACTGCTTCCTCGCACGACATAAATGATTAAAAAAAACACCACCTGTGGGTTGAGAATTCCTTTCCCCTATCCGCTAGTATTCCTTCATTAGCTGACTCGCTGTAGCTCAGATGAGAAGCTCGTTTGCTCTTTTTTTTTTTTTCTGTAAGTAGTAGGCGACTTTATTTTATCTAATGTCACTGGTCAATATCAATTAAATCAATTTGGTCATAAATTCCGTTACAAAGATTTTGTTGAATAACAGGGACTTCAACATTTGTATTGTGGTTTTTATGTGTAATATTCAAATATATTTCTTATATGTAGGGCAGTATTTTTTTTCCAAAATGCACCGCTTTTATTTTCATAAATGAGTGAAGTCTACATACACTATCTCCAAGGGGAAACACACTAAGGATCGGTTGAGGCTCTCAATACTGAGACAAACTGCACTTACATGTTAGGGCTTAAATTTCAAATGAGTATGGAAACCATTTGACTTTCATTTTTACTTGCACCTTAAATCATACCATTTCACCAAACGCCATCAACAGGTTTGTAATGTATGATTTGGATGGCTTCTATTAAGCAGCTTTTCTCTGTAGATCTCAGCAGTACTTGCAACATAACCTCTTGCTTCCCCTAATTCACGAGTATGTCAACAAGTTTAGAATAAATGTAATCATTCTCCATTACTTCTATTTATAATTATTTTGGTTATTAAGTTTTATATCTTTGGGTTACAAATCTTGCATGAAATAATAGGCGTATACAGAATGATTTATATACAAGTAACACATTTCTTTCTTTATTTATTTCAAAGCGAATTATGTTAGCGACAAGTTATTATACCTCAAATATACAGTATTTTTCGCAGATTATTAACCTCTATAGAAAATGTCCTCCCTCATGCATAAGGCATAACACAACATGTCGTTCCATGTTACTGGCCACTTGTTGGAGGACTGTGATGTCATACCATTAATCTCCTATGTAATGTTGTGTATCAAATCGTCCAATTTCTTGGGGCGTGCGGTGTAAACTCTGTATTTTAAGTAATCCCACTGGAAGAAGTCTTGTGTTATCAAATCAGGAGAGCTCGAAGGTCACAGGTTCTTGGAGATTATCCAGTCGTCAAAGAAACTTTCAATTAGCCCACGGATTGTTTTGATATATGTGATGTAGCGCCATCTTGTTCAAAATATTCATGATCCCGCTCTACATCACCCAGTTGCTGAACAAACCTATGAAACTTCTGCCGTGTCCCGCTATTCTGTATGCGGATATTGCACACCAATCGCCGACTTTAATTGGGTGCATATGCTTCATGAATGACATGTGGACTTTGGACGGTCCAACAGCGTGAGTTCTCATAGCCGCATAAATGAACTTCATCTGTGAACCATGTGATGAACAATATGTCAGGATTTCGCACAATGAACGACGTGTTGTGTTATGCCTTATGCAGGAGAGAGGACATTTTCAATATTTTCTATAGAGGCTAATAATTTCCTAACGATACTCTACATTTGAGGTCGGGCGTAAAAATCCTAAGTACGGTTTCCTTAGGAAGGGAAGTTCTCGTGTCGTACAGTACGTAAAAGAACCTCAAGCCTGAAAGAAGAGACTTCTGAGCAACATTTGTCGGCCATTTCACGCCCTGAATTGAATGGACGCTGGTGACCTGAGATGTTAAAGATCGTCCATAAATAAACAAACCAACAACATATGACGTGTAACCAGTTGTGGTAGAATCATTCGTTTTGAAATAATAAACAAAGAGATGTGTTAGTTACGGTATTTAGCGTAAACACGAATTTTATGAGCACAAAATTGCAATTACCTCAATATACAATAACTTTGACATATGTAAGAATTTCCTTATCAAATTATAATATTAATATGTTAATATTTTCTTTTTTATACAGAGTTTGTTCATTTAGTAACAATAAAAGTACATTTATAAAAGTATTCCTATTATAATATTCCTTTATAGTAATTGTATTAATTTATTACCAAAATGTCTAAGGCTTTCCCTACGCTATATTCATAAGCACAATTTATATTCATGAAACTAATTAAGAACCTAACTTCGTGTATATTTCTAGGGAGTGAAAATGAAGGCTTTCTTAGAAAATTTATGATGCAGCGCCCGTAGTGGATTCTGTGATCCTCGCCCGAAAGACCGGTCATGAATATGCACCCGAGTTATCGTATAACAATGGACTACCTATAAGGGTGCCATTAGAACTTGTCTCGCCAGAAATCCTGGAAATTTCAAGGACGTTATAAAAGGGGAAGTTGAACAAACTTTGGAGCATGTGCATGACTCACAAAAATATACAGGGCACTCAGTTATACAATCTTAAGGCTACAAAACACCTCAATTGTTATGTTTGTTTCAAATATTTAATTAAAACAACAGAAAATTTAATTAACTATAAAGATAATAAATAAATTATCACAATTAATATCACGAAGTAGTGAGTAGTGAATTTATCTGGAAAGCTCAGAATTTCGAGTGATATTCATTAAGACTATTTCATGAATAAAATAATTTAAATATAATTCCTCTAAACTTAACTTACAAAATTGTAATAGTTATATACTTGTACTTAACCTTTTCAAGCAATCTTGCGAAGCAGAATGCCGATTGTCAATAATGGCAAAAGAGAAGAGCAAAATACGGGTTTAGGACTATTTCATGAATATAATAACAATAAAAGTGATATGTATTTGAAATTCACACACAGAATGTTAACACTACATTCGACTATTACAATTCAACCGTTCGAATTTCTAATACCACATGAGAAAAATAAAAGATAACATGCAGTGGCTTTGTTTTTCTTTGTGTACTGTGGTTTGGAATTCCCAAAGATAAAATCAATGTGTACATTTGGCGCTTCACCAAAACTCTTTGAAGAACCCTCCACTTTGCGTTATGGTTTTCTATTGTCCACACTTTTGTTGCTAACAATAGCTCATACCGCCTCTAGCAAAAAGTGGTCAGTGATGAGTTATCAGGAATTATATAGTGGAGGTATAAAGTTGGCTACACTGACCGTAAGACAAATGTACGTCGTGTGATAAAACAAATTTGATAACTTTTTTTCTCGATAATTTCACTCCGTAATCCTGCTGTGATGGTCAAAATTCAAAATTTTGTTTCGTTTCATTGGTCGATTTTAAGATGAGGTCACATGTGTCAAATAATTATAAAAATGTAATATAACCAAAGGTTATGCTAGGAATGCTTTCTCCAATATTGCTCAACATGCATTTAGAAGTTTTACAGTTTTCAGATGACAAAGTTATAATAGCTAAAAATATATAATGTAGAATACCTAAGTAAGAAACTTAGTGAAACCCCCACGGGTCGTGAGCGGGAGGTCTGGGGTTCGAATCCAGCCAGGCCAGGACCGTCCTCCCTGACTGAGGTTTTTTCCAGGTTTTCTTCAGTCCTCATTAATGGCAAATGCCGGTGAGGTACCCTAACGGTGATTTAAGTACGGCAGTTGAGCCAGCAGTATTGATGTCCCCGCAGTGATGATGTTTCCTCCTGTTGTGCAAGTTATTGTCGTCGTGTTGCCTTGGCTGCCGATTTGCTACTCCCGTTCCAATGAGGAGTTAGTCAATGGGACAGGAAGAGGGTGCTGATATAAATGAAGAAGCATCGAATATTAGATTGAGTTCACAATTTATTGAGTAAGTGCTTTCAAATCACTAAGTGCCGTGCCGTTTACCATGTGAACGAAGAATAAGTGTAGACTGCACTAATAAATTTGCACTGAACCAACTGAATAAGCTGAGTAAAACCTTAATATCTATTTTAAATCGTCCTACACTGCCGAAGATAAACTTTAAGTGAACCTATCACGGCCTACTATTATCGAAATTAATCTTGAAGTGAACCTCGCGGCTTCAGATGGCCTGTATATGCAGAATTTGAATCTGTTAAGCTGGGCCTCTTTATGTTCCTCTAATTTCATAAAACGTCGCTTTTATAAAATGTAAGTTTGAACCCAGCTCCCTGACAGGCTACTAAAACTTGGCAGGGCTGGTCTGATTCGTTAATTTACAAGTCTCAAGGAACGTCTTCGCTTATACGAAGGTTTTTAAATTTCCTGACTGTTTTGGGTGCTTCACCCCTAGGCGTGGTTTTTAACTCCTTCCATACACAACTTTCCTAAATCAGTAGCTGCTAACTTAACAACAGGTCTCTTTAAAATGTCGAGCAATAGCACAGATACCTCGCTGCTTCAAAGAAAACCCTGTTTTCCCCCGCTTGCTATTTGAAAGATTTTGTTATGGGCGAACGGCGACAGGCACTTCCTAAGTTACAAAAATCTTGTGTATCTAAATCATATACTCGTACAGTAAGACAAATTATTACACTGTTCATGATTGTTACACTACATACACATACACCAATTAAAATAATACGAAGAATAATAGAGCTGATAATATTATCAATAATAACTTTAATAGGAATATTAATTAATTACAAGAATTACAATAATAATAATAATAATAATAATAATGACAATGGCAATAATGATTAGGATGAGGGGGTGGAGCCGGTAATACTGCTTTAGAATGATAGATGGAAAAAACTTAGGCAAATGTTAAATACCATAAATTTTTTAAAAAAATTCATATCAACAAGGATTGGCGACTCCAGTAAATAATTTGACATGGGAACGATCCCTATTCTTTACTTATTAATTAAAATCACCTCATATATTCTTAATAATATGTTAAACAGGAATATTCATATTTTCTGCTCAATCTTTGATGTACGAAAGTAACATTGGCAACACGGGAGAATTACCAGGTATCTTGTGGTAGTGTGTTGCTGTTTAGACAAAAGGGATAGACTCAAAATTCTGTTGGATGGGGCGAGATTATTAAGTTTTGTTTCCCTGGATTTCTACGAAAGATCTCATTACCAAAGCTGGAAAAATGTTTTATTTCTAATTTTTTGTGTTCATATTTAATGATGTATATTTCCTATCTGATTCTCATTCACTTCACTTGTGATTCATTATTTACACTTCCAGCTTCAGTGTGTAGCAAAAAATGTTTAAAAAAAACGGTTTGTTTACTGAAAAAGGGTATGCGTAACGAAATTACACAAGGAAATTCATCGTACTAGATACAGTTGCAAATGATGGAACTTTTCTCCATTTACAGACTGATGTTTCTTGGTACAAAGAGGAAGAAGAAGAATAATAAAGATGAAGTCTGATCCGGCAAAAGGAAGTCGGGTGGAAGGAGAATTTGAGAAATGGCGTGGAATTTTCTTCGCTGAAAGCGACAAGGCAGAAAGATGGTGGAGATTTGGTACAGACCTCACCCCCACTTGCACATTTGAGAACCAGTTTTTCCCTTCCTCCGCTCAAACAAGTGAAGAAGCAAGGGATATTCAAAGACGGGCTTTTCGGGTTCACAATAAGAGAGAAAAAAATATTTCTTTCACAACGAATTCCACCGACAGATGTATAACAAAAAGCTACCTCATTTGTGGGGATTTATAGCTTTCGAAAGCAGTGCTTTACAGAGATATACAGAGTGATGTTCAGAAGGAGAAAAGAATTGTTTCAGATTTGTTGACCAAGCTTTTGTTACATGCACTTCTTTTAAATGTGTTCATTTGAAATCGCTTTCAGAAGAATGTGCTTTCCCAGTGTTTTCGTTACTTGTACTGCTTCGGTGTAATTGTTGGATTTCAGCTATCCAGAAGCAAGGTGTTTGGACAATGTATTTAAAATCAATAAATCCCAAAATGCCTTGATTAAGTTGGAGAGTTTGTTGAAAATCATGCGAGGGTCGCCCAGAAAGTAATGCCCCACATTTTTTTTCAACCGACAACAAAGTTGCGAATGCGAAACTTAGGTATGAATTATTAGATTTTCCTGAGTGCGCGTGCAAAATAATATAAGAAAAATAGTTCCTGAAAATTAGGGAAAATTGACTTAGGAGTAGGGACATACTTGAAAACCGAAAGTTAAAAAACGCTCTAGCGTTTAATTTTCTCTGTATTGTTTAAAAATAAATGAAAAATTTAATTCACCATAAAAACTGTGTTTATAACGATGCATGTGTTTTATTTTAGCAAGTGTCGTAGTGAAAATAGCAATTGTAAAATATTAATCTAATATGTTTCAGAATTATATTTGTGTATAGGAGTGTTTTGTAATAACCCTCAGAAAACGTTTGTATTACATGCTTTTACTACAATAACATTTCAATTAAGTTTCAAATCCGATGAAAATCCATGAAACTTTCGATTGTTTTATTTACTTAGTGCATTGCAATTGTTTGTGAACAGTAACATATGTGTGTTTTATTGAAACATATGAACATCTTCTTCTTAAATACACAGCGTAACTCAAAATCAATCTGTGCTCGAAAGTTCCTGTTATTTTGTGGTTTAATCTCAACAACAACAACAACAACAACAACAATAATAATAATAATAATAATAATAATAATAATAATAATAATAATAATAATAATAATAATAATGTGGTTTCTCTTTTGTAATACTTATAAGTTGGAGATTTCTAATTTGTTCCCGTAATATCACACAGTAATGCTATATATTATTTCATTTTATTAATTAACGAGGCCTAATTTGGATTTCCTATTAATTTTTATTGAAAGTTATTCAATTAGGTGCGGAATTCGCTTATTTACGCAACTCCTGCGTGACGGACTTTATCGTGCGGTTCCTTTCTGCACAATGTGATATAATCTGAGTATGTTTTACTTTACGCTTGCAAACCTACCACTTCATATCTTGCATTTTACAACAAGGTACTCTCGAAAGTTAAATAAATGCTGCGATAGAAACGCATGCAGTGTCAGAGGATGCGAACGATGCCCAGATAGATCGATTCATAATATCTTTAGGCGGTAATCAGGTTGAAGGGGTAAACTCCTCCTTCAAAGCCATTTTAAAGATTGTATATAAAAATTAATAATTAGTATTTATTATATAAAGTTTAGTAATTAAATATGTATGTATAATAAACGGGTTTTCAGGTGATTCAATATTTCTTGGTCTAGGGGTATCTTGAGCTAAAGGAAATGATACACTTAATTACATAAATCTACACGTGCCCTTGATCGACATTGCATATGTTTGCATACAATGACCCAGATCGATCACGAAACGACTAGCACACTTGCCTTTTCATAGCCATGTAATTTGCACTGACTGTGTTTCGTGCTGAAAACATAATTACAGAGCAAATAATTGCCTGTACAAAGCCTGAAATTTCATTGACTTTGTTTCACTTTATATGCGCACTCTTCCAACCGTACCAGGACCTTAAGGCGCAATATCCCTTTGTTTATTTTCATGCCCGTCTGCAAAAGTGACATATTTGTTAGCCTACTTTATAGTGTGTTCATAAGACTCCACATTAAGTGTATCTTGGCATACTCCATGGATCCAAAATTTTAAAAAGAGTGCAAAGAACCAATAAGTTATTGGGGTTAGTTACTCTTACATTCCCTGCCTATCATTACAAACACTATTAAAACATAGATGATGAGACTGATATAATCCAGTGTCACAAAAATGAACATTTCAGCAGAACGTGATAAAAGTGCTGTAGGCATGTTTCTTAATATGTGAAATGTGTTGAAAGATATTGAGTAACCAGCAATACATTTGTGAGAAATAATGTATTCATTTTACACCTAAAAAGAATAATAACAGTAACAATCAGAAATTTAGCTGTTAAAACCGTCTCATACTTTTAAACAATAGGAAGTGCGTAAACTAAGGGAATTTCTCAGCAAGTCGAATTTGTGAAGGTTATTATAGAGCGCTAGAGCAGAGAAATTGCTGCCATTGAGACATTTTTAAATTTGGTTTTCGGGTATACCCGCACTCCTAATATCTCGATTTCGCAGATTTTCAGAAAATATTAAAAATATTTCATTTCAATGGCATATATTGAGTTTCGTTGCCAAAAAACAAATATTGGAGCCGCTAGAGCAATTCTTAAATTTTGGATTTCATACAAGCCCTCACTCCTAATAGTCTGATTTCATTGATTTTCAGAATTTTTTTATTATTTTATTTCAATTGCAAATAAAAAATCTCTTTCAGTACAAAAAAAATTCTGGGCACTAAAGCGATTTTTAAATTTACACTTTAGGTTAACTATTACTTTTTAAATGTTAAGTTTTCAGGTATATTCCCATTTCTAATGGTTTAATAGACTTGATTTTCGCAAACTGTTTTTCTTACTTTACTTAAATGACATATACAGAGTTTTCCGAAAAAAAAAACACACAAAATTGGTGCCACTAGAGTAATTTTTAACTTTTGGACTTCAGACAAACCGCCAATCGTAATAGTCTCATATCGCTGATTTTCAGAAACTGTTTTTATTATTTAATTTCAATGGCATATGCCGAGTTTCGTTGCGAACAAACGCTAGAGCAAATGTTAATTTTTGGATTTCATGTCAACCCTCACTCCTAATTGCTGATTTCACGTATTTTCAGAAAATATTTTTATTATCTTATTTCAATTGCAAATAAAGACTTTCGTTGAGTACAAAAAACTGTGGCCGCCAAAATGATTTTTAAATGTTCGCTTTAGGCAAACTCCCACTCTTTAAATTTTGGTTTCCAGGTATACCCCCACTCCTAATGGCTTATTTCATTAATTTTCTAAATTATTTTTCTTATTTTACCTAAATGATATAAGTATAGTAAAAATTTGAAACTACTCTGATGGCTGCATTTTTTTAGATCCTGGATCCCTCAACGAAACTCTGTATATGCTTTGAAATAAAAAATTAAAGGCAGTTTCCGGAAATCAGCGAAATCAGACAGTGAAGATGGATTTAACAGTTGTTCTAGCGGCACCAATATTTTCGCAACGAAACTCTCCTATGAACACCTACAAAAATCAGGTAATCATATTTGGTAATTTTTGAGATAATAGGTGATAGATTTGCTAAATTTAACAATGGTGGGGATGAAGCATTTTAACTACCATTAAGAAACGCAGGAAAATGTTTGTTTCTGGTGTTGGTGTTCCTGTAAAGAGCACTATACAAGATTTTATGAAATAATGGCATACATTGTAATCAAATGCGAACGCAAACAAATTGCCAAGCTAGGTCCGCTCTTATACCTCTTATACCTGTGGTAATATATATTCAGCACAGAGTCCAGAAGTCTACAAGTCGAGAAATAAACTGACGTAACAGGTACAATGCCCACTTTTGTATATCAGGTGAGGGGGTCGGTTTTACGTAAGCCATCAATATAAATAGAACATTTTTTTATGATATAAGGTTTTCACCAGTAGCTGCATTGTCCCATTAATGTTTTGCTGAACGTAGATAATAAAGTTAAAATAAACAGAATACTGGCAACTCTCATTCGTTGACAAAAGCACACTTGATTACTTATTCTCGTTTGTTTCGCTTTTTATGTAGATTCCTGTTCACATTTATTGAATCATTATTCCTTTCCTTACAGACTGTTTTCGGTTTCATTGTGGTTCGCACTTCATTACGTCCAATTGGGCGAGGTGTGAAGTTCCAATCGGCATGGTGACAAACCATTCTATGAGGATTCATTACACATCAATTTCGTTTTAAGTTTCACAGCGGAATTCCCGCTACTCCAAGTAAAGTGGCATGCTGTTATTAACCAAACCTACATTAAGAAGTCTGAGTACAACGAAATCTTTATAGCTGGCTGAAAAGAGAATAATAGCAACATTTATAAATACCAAGTAATCTACTCTAGAACCTGGGGACTTTTACATTAATATAAATTTCGCTCGCTGTTCATCGCCAGTTCACCTTCAGCAGCGATTGAATAAAATCAACAGGACGATCTGCATGTGGCGCACCTTGCACACTATCACGTCCTTGTCGAAAGTATGACACCCAATGGACCATCAAAGTTTCATTGGTATAGGCTTCTCGGCGACCCGCATGGTACTGACACATGCCACCTCAGTTTTGATCCTAGAACGCTGCTAACTATTTGAAAAATTCGCTTAAGACTGTCCTTACTTCGAAGATTCGTACTCTTCCATCATCCCAGTGCATTAGTGACACTTAGCCGTCAAACAGTTAATGTCCTTCTAAAGCTTCTAAAAAGTAATTTGTTTACGAATATAAAAACGTACACATAAGAAAATACATAAATAGGTAAAACACTTAAATAATCGCACAATTTTCGCTGTATTTTGAATAATTCATGTTCTTCAAAGGCAGAAGACAAGTGAAGGTGGTAAAAATAAATATTGAAATGCTTGGATATAAACAAGCAGAGAGAGAGAGAGAGAATGATAAGATTTAAACCCGGTGGTATACGCGCTTTATGCAAAACTATAGCTGCCATCTCCCTGTTTTATTAAACTTTCAGAGCTATGAATCGGTAATGGTACAATAGGTATTAAATTAAATGCATCATCGAAATCCTTACAGTGAGATAAGGCATGTTGGACAATTGGCAACGGAGATTTGATTTTAACAGAACGTCTATGATTGTTCATACCGAGCGAAACAACAGTAGAAGTTAAACCAATAACAAATGCTTTACAAAGCTCACAAGATAACATACATACAACGTTCTTAGAAGAACAGGTAGCAAATGAGTAATCTTAAGGGGGCTGTAGAATGAATGGCATAGCATAATCAGCGCACAGTTTTGCATTGACAAGGATATGAATTTGCGAACGGACGAGGTAATTTGAAAGGAGAAAGGTTTCGGCGAAATATGGCTTTAAGGTTAGGGGGTGCTCTAAAAGTAAGGCGGGATACAAATTTAGAAAATGCACTTAAAGCTCAGTGCATTAATAATGTATGGTGACATTCTTTTAAAGTAGAGTTGATGCTCTCATTTCCTGGCAAAGTAGTAACAAGGTTAATGGAAGTTCTTATTGAAAGCTTTTGATTTGCATTGAATTTTTTTTTTTTTTTTTTTTTTTTTGTGCACTGGAGTGATACGGGATTTTAAAAGATAGGATGGATATTTTTGGTCTTGGAACTTTAGAGCTAGGTTTTTAATATACTTGTCAAGAGGTGAGAAGTTGTTATAAAGACGGTGTCCACGGATTGAAAGAGAAAAAGGAATAAATTATTTGGTATGACAGCTATCAAAATGAAGATAATGTTGTAAATTGGTAGGCTTAATGTGCAGGGACGTAGGAAAAGAGCCGTTGCATAAAGAAAGATCAATATCTAGGAACTTAGAAGCATTAGCAGAGACAGAAGAAGTGAATTTAACTGAAAATTTGAAGTTAAGATTAGTAAGGTACTGATGGATTGCAGTTTTTGGGGTCTAGGAGAACCCCTAAATCAAATCGCCAAGGCGATGAACCAGCAGGAAGAATAAAATTAGGCGTCGCTTATCGATCTCTGCATCTCACTAACTAGTAGGCCACAAAGACAATTCCTACTAGTTGCCAATATAAAAAATTACGAATTGCAAAAGTTGCAGTATCCATTAAAAGATTTTGTGCACTTATGTTGAGAAAGTCATTTAGCTAGTCATTTTATTTTCTATATTTTTTGTAATAAATTGTCTGAACTTTTCAGAGAAAACGTTTTTAAGATAGGCTTTTCCTGACAAGTTCACAAACGTCTTACTGAAATTGATTCTATATATAAACGATTATACTTGCACGAGTAAGAAGAAAAGTCGCTTACCTATGAACGGAAAGACCCCGTCGAAGTTCACGATTTTATCTCAAGAGAGAAATTCTGTATTGTTTATTGGGTACCTGGCAACCTCAGAATTCGATCTTGCCACTTTCTATCTGATAAGCATAAATTGTCTAAATATAAGTCCGATCAGTTCCTGCAAACTTATGAGTAAACTTTTTTTCAAAATAACTGAAAAAAGTGATAGTGAAAATAAAAAGTGCGCTCCAGTAAACAACACACTATCTGAATTTCCTTTAGATTTATCACGTATATTCGTGATCGGAAATCGAAGACCCGCAATGCTTCCAAACCTGGTGCTGACATGAAAGATTTACTTCAGTTCATTTCCTAAGGTCCTCTGCCAATACTAAATGTCTTCCGCTATGTTGACTCGCTTCCTATAACGGCCTATTTTCCCAATAACCAACATTTCTTTTTTCCTGGAAAATCTGCGTGCGTGGGAGGATTTCCTTGGGCAAATCGCCATCACATCAGGTGCAGTTTGATCAAGGCATTGCTGCCTTGCCGAATCTCCAAAGTGTCTTCTGCTTCTTCCTTTCCCTCTATTCTCATTATTTGCTGCTTATTGATCTTCTCACTCATCAGTGAAACGAAACATTCGTGTATTTATAAACCCAGGTACACCAGCACACAAATACCCCTAATAAGTAATCGCAATAAGGTAGTGATTTTAGTGAGCTACCTGTATATAAAGCTGCTCCTATCTGCTTATTGCAATTAGATCTTGGCCATATGTGATGTTTCCTACAGGTAAGAAGTGTATGTGTTGCTTAGTTTACCTGTGTATACCTTAACGGAGACCTGTCTTTGCAGCAGGCATTAACTGAACTGTACATTGTTCTTCCATTTCTAAAATAACTGTTGCTTCACTCCATTTTATTTAATGCAATTAACATCTGCTTTCTCTTTTCCAGATATTTTCCTGTAATTTCCAACAATTTTTTTTTCAATGTCACATAGAGAGTTTTATGAAAATTTTCAATTTTTCTACCTTATTAAAAACTGTCCATTGAGAAATAATTTGAATGATTAATGAATATTATAAAGCTTTTCGTAAAATGAAATCTCAACTTTGACAAGTATGACTTTTCTAATATTAATAAGCATAACCCGGAAGTTCAGGCATTCATTTTGGTTAAAATAGGCAGGCAAAAGGGCACTTAAAATACTGAAAATATGCATTAATATAATTAAAATATGTTTTTGTTAAAAGCGAAAACAAAGAGTAATGTCAATTATTATTAATGGAATTATCTCCTACTATTCTTATAGGATTTGATTGTACGTGTGTCTCTCCGTCAGCATAGTCCTCAGTACACAGATAATTCGTGGAAAGTGTAACAGGCAATTGCTACAAAAATGTATGAATTGGCGTAATAAACACTACTGAGCAAGCTCAGTTGCCAGTGTCAGTAGAACTTTAATTCCAGTCTTATCAGAAATCGCACGACCACTGAAGGTCAAACGATTTCCAATAGTGTATACAACTCCGACCGCGTAGCGGAATGAGGGCAAGCTTTTAAGGTAGAATATATTTAAAGCGTCGTCCCTTCCTTCTTGCTTATTAATTGATTCTGCAGCTTCGCATTTAGGCAAACTTAAAATTTATAGCGTAATGCCTTAGCTAAATAACTTAAGTTATTGTTTCCACAACACTTGCATCTGTTGTGATGTTCTGTTCAATTTCGTACAAAACAGGAAAAAGTTTTAATGTAAAATTTATAGGTATTTACAAAATATGAAAACGAATTCACCTGTCAATGTAATTATATGCAAGAATGCCATAAAATATACATCCAAATGAAACCTGGTGTCTTTTATATGCAGGAATTTATTTCAAAACTTGCCACTTTGAATAACTGCATATTTAAAATAAAAATAATTACAAACAACAAAAAATTTTTAAAAATGATAATCATAGAGAAGAAAAATTCGAGACCATGGCTGGGACTCGAACCGCATATTTTCGGCTTATCGTTCGGATGCTCTTATCTCTGAGCTACCGTGCCCTGTCCGACAAAAATTGCGAATCTCTCTCCCTTTCGAATTGATACACCCTGTGAACCTCTAAAGTTATCTTGTTGCAGAGATTTTATCCGTAAGAGGCAACAAATCTTTGTACTTCACCAACTCTTAGCGTTATTTTGGACCTTGGTCTTGTGGTCAGCAAGACCAAGGTGCTGGCTGCTGTCCGGAAGGTTCCAGGTTCAATTTTCTGTATCTCATTAGAAATTTCCGAGGAAGGGGCGTCTGGAATGTTCTCCACCCAGTCTCGTGAGGACAATTGGACAAATTCCTGACTGGCGGAGTTGATCACATATCCCTCTAGAATACCGCTCTCTACCCACAGTACAGGGAGGTAGAGGACGCAGCGGTCATTGCGGTCAAGAGAAATGAGATTAGCGTTAAATTATATAAAGAAAATAGTTTATTTTTTGAAATGTAACCTCTTTTTCTGTTAACACTGTCTCTCTTAAATAAACATAGAGTCATTGTAATATTCGTTTCGTTAAAATGACTAAGTAAAGTAACAATCTAAAACTGTGCACCATTCTTAATAATAAAATCCTTAGGTTAGTTATATTATTTTTCCTTTTTTTTTTTTTTTTTTTTTTTTTTGTATATAGGTATCAGTGGTGAAGCACTTGCTACCAGTATAAAACTGTTTCAGGTAACTGCGCATCTATGCACTGTAACCCAACTGGTCGATCTGTAATGGGGCAGCACCGCACTTAATACAATTTATTGAATTCCTACGCTGCTATATATTTCACTATGTTGCAGCAGTAAGGGTAGAAGAAATTCATTCTCCCTCGCACGCACACACACGCGCGCGCAACATGTACTGCTAGCTAGCAGCATGCCTCATTTGAATTTTAAATAAACACCAAGCCGACTGCACACAAAACCCCGGAGTAACCGAAAGAAACAATTTAATTTGGGTTTTGCGTCGAGAGGGGGCGGATCCTTGAATAGAGAGTTGACAGATGCCGCCACAGGGTTCACTGTCTGTCTTTCGGCTCGCTTTTACAACCGCTAAAACCTCTAGCCTACCGATTCATTAATTACTTAGTGAGAGCAGGGTAGGAAGAAGATAGGTGGGGAATAGTCAAGGGCGTGACGGTGCACGACAGGAAGACCGGGACCATGAGGAAATGGCTTGCCCAACAAAGCCGGCTTTGCTTGATGAATCAACATAACCTCAAATATTTACATACATAACTTTGAAATTTGTTGGCAGCAGTGACAAAGGAGAAAACAGTGTAACCAATCAACGGTAACACAAATATTTACCGAAATACTCGTGCCTTTAAGATTTAAAGGAGCCTGTAAAACAGTCGATCGACGTAAAATTAACGTTAAAGCTAATTTAAGGTGCGACCAGACGTCCTATATTAATAATGCAAAGTTATTCATTTTATGTGTCTTTTCCTTACAAGTATTACAGATACCCCAGTGAAACTTTTACTGCTTGTTTTTCGTTACATTACAAATTCTGAGTTCTAGTTTAGAAAATGTACTTTATATAATAAGTTATTATATTTGTAACAGACTCATTTTTATAAAAGAAAAATTATATTAATACTCATGTACAAGAAAGTTCTTATGTAAATAATCTGAAACTAAAGCTCGGCAATGAATGTAATTTTATAGATCAGCTGTAAAAAGTTCGTGCTTTTGTCTTCATTAGTTTATGAGAAAAAACTACAAATAATGCAAAATTTTCACTTATCACTAAACTAACGTAAATTAATACAACTAATTGTCAATTTACATACTAATTAATTTCTTGCACATGCATGTTCACACAAAGTAATATTACCATCACACATGTTACAGGAAACAGCTTTACTCGACACTGTAAGTAAAATATTCAAGTCAATCACTATATTAATATTTCCTTTGTTGTCTTCAATATCTTCCATATGATTACTAGATATCTTTTACCTTAGACTTTCCTTTAAAAATCAAAAATACTTTTCCAATTTATCATTTTATCTCACGTCATCAATGCCCACCGCCTGTGATGTCTCAATAGTTAAGAGCGTTCGTTAAACACTATTCAAGCTCTAAAACTCTTTTGAGATTATTCTATATGCCTCACTTCACAAAGTTGGCATGTATTTTTCTGTGAAAACAAAATAGATTAAAAAAAACAGCCATTTATAGCTTTTCCGTTATATATTTTATATTTTTAAAGCATTACCAACTGTCACAATTAAAAATCCATGTTAATTTTTATGCAATAAAATATGTAAGTTTTGCAGAAAAGTTTCGTCTTTTATGAGAGGAGATTTTTAGCAATAATGGTGAATGGCCAAAAAAGTTATAAATGTTTAAAACAACAGTGAAACGCTGACCATTTGAGTTTATGTAGATAATTTAAAAAATTGCAATAACATCTGTGAAAAATTCAAGATCTCTTAAGTTTAACCACTCAACATTTACAAAATTTAATTCGGTGTCTTACATACAGCAAACCTAAATGAAATATTTTCATAATAATTGCCAATAGTATAGTATTCTTTACTGCGTCGGTCGGTCCTGGTGGTGTAGTGGTTACCATATTTGCCTCCTAAACCCAAGATCGCGGGTTCGAACCCGGCCAGGACCGATGGATTTTTTCGGGGCGTAAAAATCCTAAGTATGGCTTCCTTCGGAAGGGAAGTAAAGCCGTGGGTCCCGTGTCGTACATTTACGGCACGATAAAGAACCTCAAGCCTGAAAGAGAGGCCTCTGAGCAAAATTTGTCGGCCCTTTCACGCCCTGAGTTGAATGGGACGCTGATGACCTGAGCTGTTAAAGAGCGTCCATAAATAAATCATTCAAAAAAAAAATTTACTGCGTCAATAAAAAGCCTAGGGGTACATTTCGATGGAAACCTAAATTGAAGTATTCACATTGTAGAAATGTCCAAGAAAATGTGTTCTATAATATACGTGTTAAAAACTCTTTATTTCTCTTCCCTTTTCCCTGATAAACATTCTTGAACAAACAATTTTGATGCCTCACTTCTATTATGGAACTTTTTGTTTACTGACCAGCGCCGACTTAAGCCAAAAGTTTCATTGTGTTGACAATGTGTGTCTACGTTACATTTGTAACATTCGTCGATTTGAACATATCATTCCATCTCTCTATTACCCTGGTTCCGTCTTAAGGAACCAAGAACTTTCCACTCTCTCACCTTACTCTATCAGATCCTTCACACCTCCACTCCATGTAGTTTTCGTAAACTATCTTCATGTTTTTAAAACGGTTAAAATCTTCCAGGCTGTTTTGTTTAATATGATATCCTAGCTTCACCAACTACTGCGGTTGACAACCATGGACCACGGCAAAACAGCCTGGAAGATTGTAGCTGTTTTAATTAACACCGGCTGTGAAAGTTAAAGAAGCGTTATCTTCGCATCAAAGCCTCGACAGCAGGCACAACATCATTCTTTACTACCAAACACCATTACTTTTTCTTTAATATTCTTCCTTTATCACAATTTTTCACAATCTTATCTTGTAATGTCAGGGACTGTAGAATCATTTCACGATTTAAATCTAAATTAAAACACTATATAATTTTCTTCTTCTTATCAGGCGCTACATCTTTCGATTGAACGTTTTGGCCTTCTCAACAATTTTCTATCATGTCTCCAATTTTTTCTTTTAAGTCTTTCATTATGCTATCAACCCAACTATTTCAGAGCTTCCACGTCTCTTGTTCTGGTTGACTGTTATATATTTCTTTAGGTAATTTTTCTTTCAGCATTCTCATTATATAACCAAACCATGTAAATATTTGACAGTTAATTAAATTTATATCTTCATTTTTATTTAATGGATGTTACTCTTTTGTCGTGTTCTCCAATTGACATTTCTACTTAATTGATCCATTGTCTTTCCTGTGTGTTATATAACTTCAGTTTAGCATTTCTGAATATTACCTTACTTTTGAATAGATCTAAGTTTCCGTAATATTGTGGGTTTCCTAATGGGATTATTGCTTTGATTTCTTCTTCTATTATATTACTATCGTTCACTTTTTTTTACAAGCCCTTTTAACATCTCAGGTCATCATCAGACCTGAGATGTTAAGAGAGCGTCCGTAAATAAAACAAATTAACTAAAGATGTTTTGCTTTCTGTATGTTTCTTCTTTGTCCATATTTGATCGACTTTTCTTTTAGTTTCTCATAGTCTTCAATGTTTAATACTATATATATATATATATATATATATATTAAATCGTGATTGTGGTTTATATTTAATTTAATATTTTTACAACGCGTTTAATTATCTATTTGTTGTATTTTAAGCATACGTTTATAATTTACCATTGTATATAAAGTAATTTTTGTAAATGTATTTTGCTCATTGTAATCGACAGTACTTTTATTGTTAGAATAATTAAATTAGTTCGTAACATATTTCTTTATAAATCGCTTACTTTACATTTTATTAGTATTATCGTATTATTTTTTGTAACAAGTAAGTGTACTGCCAATGCGGAAGAATGGACTTATTGGTCTTAGCATTTCCAGTTTAAATAATATAACCTAACCTAAATATTTGAAGATAAAAAAAAGACGAAAGTCTAAATGAATGTGCCTTAAATGAAAGATAATTTCAAGTATTTTGAATATATAAGTATATAGATATAATTGAAAGTAAAATATAAAGCTAATATCAAATTTTCTTCAGACCGCGCAAGCGCAGCCACTGGAATGATTTTGTCAACCTTCAGTTTAACATTTTATGCAGAAAATTGGAGGGAAGAAATTGGTTCAGGCCTGGACTTGTGGAGTGACTATGTTCATATACCAGGAAAAATATGTTGCAAACAAAATACGTAAATAAAATAGAAATTGTTCATGCGAAGTCTGTTAATTTAACTATGCCTCATTACCAAAACTTCATTGATTTCACGTACGAAAGCTAAACTTGAAACGTCATTGTCATGTCATTTGAGACGGAATTCTTTTCCATCGTCTCCACCTAGAGCGCATTCTGTTCTCACGCTTAACATTGAGCGTCGACCTTTACTGCAAATATATTAATGTACAATAAATATATATCACTGGTCTATCAAATAAAATCCTTGCTTATTGTATTTTTCCACTTGGATACATTTAATACAAATGCCCTGAATGCAAATGTTTTCATTTTTATTCTTTGGGCTAGATTTTTAAACAAAATCACATCAAATGTAATAATGTATTTATATTTTTGATTAAATATTAATAAGTTTTAAGATACATAGCTGAGATAAAACTGTATTTGTAGGTTTCTTTTAATTTAAATATCAATGAATATATTGAAAAAGCTATGTAATTATGAATTTTCTAACTTCTTCCATGTTAGGGAGAAGAAAATTTAATTATTTTCCAAGTTCTAATATGTCCTTCAAAAGTGTCTCTCTTCAAACACCAGCAAAAATCAGTCATCATTTACACATTCCAAAGACCTTGAAAGCGGGTTTCCATTGTTTTACTGTCTTTATGAAACCGCTTACCTTGTTCTTCACTATTTGCACTAATTTTCGCAGGGAAGTAATCAATATGGTTGTTGAGAAAATGCACTTTAACACTCATTCTACACCCTAGATTTCTAAAATGTTATAACATTTCCTCCACAATTTCTTTATAGTTCTCAGATTGTTTGTTGTCAAGAAAGTTTTCTGTCACTTTTCTGTATGACAACCATGCTCTCTTCTCTAATTCGAAAAGGAAAGGTCTCATCCTGCATAAGCTCAGAATCTGGAGTCTATCAAAAATACCTGCTGCTATATTAGCTTCAATTATCTGTGGGATATTTGTAACAAAAAGGTTGAAACAATCAAAGCAATAACAAATTGCTTCGTCAAGCCTAACTTAATATGCAGTGCTGAAAGAAGGACATTAGAAGGGAAAATCAGTTGTTCATACTTCACATTTTTCTTCTCCAGGAGTCGGTCATGGTGGTGTAGTGGTTACCATACTTGCCTCCTACGCCCAAGATCGTGGGTTCGAACCCGGCCAGGACCGATGGATTTTTTCGGGGCGTAAAAATCCTAAGTATGGCTTCCTTCGGAAGGGAAGTAAAGCTGTGGGTCCCGTGTCGTACATTTACGGCACGAAAAAGAACCTCAAGCCTGAAAGAGAGACCTCTGAGCAAACTTTGTCGGCCGTTTCACGCCCTGAGTTGAATGGGACGCTGATGACCTGAGATGTTAAAGAGCGTCCTTAAATAAATCAATCAATCAATCTTCTCGAGGAACTAAATTGCTCCTTTATGGCCAATTTTCTCTAGTCCAATGCTCCTATTTAGCCGCACTGTTTCATTCTCAAAGTGAACCATTTACCATCTTATTTAAATATCTAAAAATATTTATTTTATGTATCTGCTCATTGAACAAATAATAAAAACTGTTATTTTCTATAATACAGATTTCTTAAAAACTGTAGCCCAATGAAACAAAGCTAAGGCTGGTTTGAGAGATTCATGTGGTAAGGAATGAGAAAATATGAACAGCTTTCATTCAGCAAAACTTGTGTAGACCAGTGTCATTTTTAGGTGAGCGAACTTCTGTATTTTACGATCAAAAAGTAAAAACAGGTACCTTTATTGCTATAATTAGTGACACTACCACGTACAGCAGCAGGCGCCGACGTAAATTAGACACGGCATGCAACACATAACTACACGCTCACAATTATGAATATCAACGGGAGTACTATTTTTAAAAACGAAGGCGGTTTGCCCGCAGCGAAGCTATTAATAGTTAGCCCACACACACACACTATCTACGGCTTGACATCAAAGCCTAGTTCTTCACACATTTCTTCTTGTTTCCCTTTTTTATCCAGCCGCATTCTGGGAATGATTTAATGTTTTTTTCTTCATCATCCCCTTTCCTCCGCCTTCTGTTTTAGTAAAGCAGCTGAGATAGAGGAGAAATTTCAATGTAATACAGCCAGACTTGATGTAGGTTAATGTTTTATGCATCGGTTGCAGGCTGTAAGAATTCAACTTGCGTCTTTTAACAATACAGGGTTAAATTCTAATTATTCCATCTTTGGGCTCTTCCTTCCCCCTCTTGTGAAGAATAAGTACGGAGGTTTTAGAATGATGTTGATCAATATGATGAAAAAACACAAATAAAACACATAATTATTAATCTCTTCAAATCAGTACCCTAGAGTTTAAATAATTTCAGGTTATGCAATGCGCATATGATTTCAGTGTTTAGCAATACACGCAGTTTAACTTTGTATATTTTCATGTGTGTGTTGTTATGACATTTCCTTGCACGGGAAGATTTAGCAATGTTTAAAGACACTATCGGGCTTTAATTTGTGTATTTTATTTTGATGTTTGGTGACATTCTATCTTATTCGTTTATTTATTTTTATCCACTTACTACAACCGTGAAGAATTCTGAGCTGGCTCGAACTGCTACAAATTATTTAACAGCCGGAAGCTCTGATGGCGACGGAAGTGAAAATGAATGCGCTTGAATTATCGAAGAATTGAGACTACATTTTACCTTTGAAATTACTATCGATTACAAAAGATATTTAGTGAGAACCTGTTTTTTTTTTTTTTTTGCCAACTTTTTCAGGTTTAATTAAAGTAACCTGCATTATATACAGGGTGAAACAGACGAAGTGACTGAGGTCTTTAAGGCGTGGACTCGTAAGCGGGAGGTCTGAGGTTCGCTTCCCGCCAGGACCGTCCTTCCTGACTGAGACTTTTTCTGAGACTGAGACTGAGGTTTTCCTCAGTCCTCATAAATGGCAAATGCCGGGGAGGTACTCTAAAATTAGGCCTGGAACGTTTTCTTCCTTTAAAAATCCTTTCCCAGTTTAATATTTCATTTCCTGTATCATCAATGTCCACCGCCTGTGGTGCCTCAGTAGTAAAAAGGGCGTTAAAACTATTTAAAAAAAAGAGAGTAAAATAGGAGTAATACAAGGCTATAAATAAAGTCTAACACTGTTCAATCTCTATATTGATGATATTCTGGACGAGACTCAAAGGAAAGGTCACATTTATCATTAATGAATAATAAAGAAATGCCAGTGTTGCCTTTTGCAGATGATTTAGTAAAAGGGTCTATATCTTAGTGGCGGATTGAGAAAGGCAATTGAAGTAGTGAATACCTTTTGTAACGAATGGGGTTAAAAATAAATTAAGAAATCAAACACCGTGTTTTTTAAAAGAGGATATAAATTGAGAAAGGATAAGACATGACAGTTAAATGGGAGAGAAATGGAAGTGCTAAGAAATTGAATTATCTAGGGCAAGATTAATTCTAATGGAAGTTGGAATGAACAGAAAAAAGGGGAAAAGCAAAAGGAAAAGTAGCTATGAATGTTATAAGAGCATGTTTAAGAACCCAACCCTTATGGCGTAATTTCGGTTGCCTATTCCGGTAAATTTTACGGCGATTCTGTGACACCGTGCTTATGTAATTCATCATATGTAATTTTAAACAATTTACTCTAACTATTCAATGAAAATCTTGCCATGTTATACGTTCAAAATCTCTCTGGACTTGAAATCTTGTAATGTTTTGCAAGAGCCTTTGGTGGAAAAATAAGATATGACCTTAATATAGCGTGTTATGAAATAATGTCCTCAAGTCTTTAAAAATTAAGCAATTAAATTGATAAATAAAGGGGAAATTTTCGTTATGTTAACAATTCTAGTCGTAGTGTTTGAATATACTTATTGAGAATAGAATTTGCTGCTTTCAATTTTTATAATAATTCGTAGTAATGTTAATATAACACTTCTTATTTTAAATTGTTGTATGGTTAATTATTGTACTCAACTTAGATGCAAAATATCATACTCTTTTGAATTTATAATAGTGTACATTGTATTTCAAGAAGAATGAGAAACTATACAGAAAATATATATATATATATATATATATATTTCTATCATCAATGAAACAGTTGTTTACTGACACTGTTTAGAACTTTAGGCATTCACGAAACTAATTCCAGTACTGGTCCACACTTTCCAGTAAAGGTCATTAATATACCGGAATGCATTAAGAATTATCTCTGTAGAGAGTGTTAGTATGAGAGGCCTGCTAGAAAACACATCCTTAACAAATAAAAGCCCATACAGATAAGATGTGAAGTTTACCCCACTCTGCTGTACCAGGAGAGTGTCGCCCTACATGAAGGAACGCAGATCTGAGCTACATCCTGCTGGAGTACTACGATTTATCTTGTTCCTTGGGGCTTAAAAAACTGAAAATCCCGCATTCTGGTTTACTGACGACTCAAAATGACGAACAAATAAGCTTGACATTAATGTGTTCAGTATGTCTAACTGTAAGTGTGGGTGCATTGCTTTGTCAACAATTAAAGTTCTGACTGAATTCTTGCTGTGAATTAATGTTTTGTCTATAACATTCATTTCATTAAAAATAGCCAGATGAATAACCAGAATCTTTGTTATGTGAATATTATTGCTTATAATAGTTAATGCATTGGGATAAAGTTTGTTTTTATTGACAATCCTCGCCAGAGGTTCATATCCAGTCAGAACACTGGGACCTTATCTTGTGTTTACTACTTGGTGGTCTGCAAACTCTCCTTCCATAATCTGAGGGCTCATTCTGTTGCACTTTCGGTGCCAAACACACATCCAAATGAATTTCAAAGATTGTCGGAGAAGTGCATTACACTTATCCACACGAATAGATGTACATAAATAGAATAAGCATCAGGTTTACATTTTTTCACGTTTTTTTATTGTTCACTCCATTGTTTATTCTTTTCGTTTCAGCGAAATCCGAAAGAATAAAGCTTTTGCAGCCGTACCCGTAAAATATCTATTTTATTTCTTTGTATTTATTTATACTTTAACGAATTTCGAAGGAATGTAAGCTACTGCGATTGCTAATAGAATTCGTTTTGAATAATATTTTCTTATCTACACCGATTTTGCCTAATAGGCTCCGAAAAATACAAATATGTGTATTTTAATGTATGTTCACACTCTACCAGTCGCAATTTTTTTTCAACGAAACTTAGCATAAACCCGCCATTTAACAAACGATTTGTCCAGTTCGTTAAACAACAAAATTGGACCATTGGGGGGTGGGGTTTAGCCTAAAGCAATTTTTTTTTTACAAAAAAAATTAAATGTCGCTCTAGTGGCCGCAATTTTTGCTTTATCAACGAAACTCAATAGATTTCTTTAAAATTAATTCATAAAAGTTGTTTCCAAAAGTTACAGAAATCCAGCCTTTAGGAGTGGGTGGTATCCTGAAAAACAAATGGGGATTAAAGTGTAATATAAAAATCGCTCTACCGGCCGCAATTTCAAATGTTTTTACTGGTAATTCGGAATATGCCATTGAATTAAAATACGCAAAATAGATACCGAAAATCAATGAAATCAAACTATTAGGTTTACCTAAAACCCAAAATTTAAAAATAGCTATAGTGGCATTAAATTTTTTTTTCACAACAAATAGTATGTACCATTTAAATAAAATAAAGAATTAAAAATTGGGGAATTTGGACCATTAAGAGCGGGGGCTCACCTGAAATTCAAAATGTAGTTTTCTTTATAATGTTTTAAAATAAAAGGACGAATTAATTCAATATAGCAAATGTGAAATATTAATTTAATATATGTTTCAGAAATATATTTATATGCAAGAGCGCTCTGTAACAAACTTCAGAAAACGCTTGCACTATATGTTTTTTTTTTTATTACAATATCATTTAAATTAAAGTTCAAAGTCAATGAAAATACATGTAACTTTTGATTGTTTTTATTTGCTTACTACATTGTAATTTTTTTAAATAGTAACATGTTTTTGTTTTATTGAAACATGTGAACATCTTTTTATATATACAATGTAACTCAAAACTTTGTTATTTTTCTCTATTTTAGTGAATGTAAAGATAATACCAAGGGCTCAATTCATACACATGGTTACATTTAAAATGTTTTAAAATCACCTACACAATATAATTTTGTCTATTAGTGGTCATATAATTAATTTATTTAATAGTGCACCATTAATTTTTGTGATTTAATCTCAATAATAATGATAATTCTGAAAATGTGGCTTCTCTTTTGTATAACTTATAGGTTGCAAGAATTATAATTTTGTTCGCCGAATACCAGACAGTAATGTGATAACTTATGTAATTTCATAATTCTTTTTGTGAGGAATTGGCTTAGGTTTTTTATATACGCTTCTGGGATGTTTCTCGTCACATTTCAATAGTGTCGGCACACATAGATGCTCTTTCTTGATGGAACACTCCCCACTTTCGTCACTCACTGCAACACAGGTTTGGGGAAAGAAGTCGAGAAAAATCCAGCACTTGATCTTGAGTGACATGATTATCAGCATTGTCACTAACAGCTGCAACATAGTTCTCATCACTTCGATTGCTTACGAAGTTGTGAACAACAAACTTGAACGTTTCCCAAGCTACTTTCCCATCCCCTTGAATTTAGTTGTTGAAAGTTTATCTTCACATACTTGAACAGTTCTCTTCATCGATTCCTGTAGTGCAGTCCAATGTTGCCAACAATTGCATAGAAACTGTAATATTTTCAAATGTTATATTTATTTTACTTATACAAAAGTTAATATAGTAGGGACTGAATGGTGGAAGTGAATCTTTATTGTAATAAATTTCTATACCTTACAAGTATATTTGATGCACGGTTCATCGAATGCACATTCTTAAATATGATACCAATTTGAGAAAGTAAAAAATAAAAATAATGGGAAAAAATATTTGCATATATATAAATGAAACAAGTTGCATATTATTTACAGTTACACTAGTTATTGGGTTCTAATCAGAAATAAATGTCTTCTAACTTCGCACTTTTTGACTATGAAAATGCTCATACTCAGTTAATTTGTATAATGAGCAAACAGGTCCCAACTTGCCAATCAATGCAAGATAATGTTCTGGAAACAGCGTTTTTCCCAGGTGCTCCCAGTAGAAGCCCGTTCCTCGTCCCCTCCACAAATGAGTAGATTCTCCTACCAGAACTATCCGTCACTTAGATAGATCTAAGGCCATTCCTGATCTTGTATTTCTTCTAGATTTCATTCGAAAGGCCCAATTAGAATTCCGTGTTACATTCTGCCACGATTTCTTGCCTGCTGATATCTTCTAGCCTTGTTCTAACCTTCTTCCATACATATTTATTATTCTTATTGCCTTATTGTGTCGGTCCTGATGGTGTAGTGGTAACCATACTTGCCTCCTAAACCTAAGATCGCGGGTTCAATTCCGGCCAGGGTAGATGGAGTTTTTCGGGCGTAAAAATCCGAAGTATGGCTTCCTTCGGAAGGGAAGTAAAGAAGTGGATTTACGGCACGTAAAAGAACCTCAAGCTTGTGCTAAATGGTTTTACAATGTTGTATGCCCTATGAGAAATAATTTAAGCGGGCGTTAGTTCCGTAATATTACCCATAATGAATTCTATTTTCATTCCGACTTCAATTTTATTCTGTCGAAATTTAAATAACTATAACAACAATCTAGATTGATAAGGAAAGGATATAAAACAAAAGACGCAACAACAATTGAATTCTCTTTAAATTTTAACTTTCGTAAAGCAATAATTTGAAATTTGAAAGTAGGGATTATTTGGAGAAAATGAAATATAAATGAAATGTACATTTGTATTAAACGTCCCTTAAAATCTAAGTTGGTGTGTTTTTTTTAAAATTAAGTTTATTTTAAGGGGAATATGAAAGGCCTATCCTTGTAATGTTAAATTACAAAACTTTAGTTTTCATTTTTTGAAGGACTATTAAAACTAATGAAATGAAACTATTACAGCATCCAAATGTACATAATTGAAATTTGCTTATCTATTTTCACTACTATACCACAATTATGAATTACTTTCATTTTTTCTGTAATTTTTTCACAAAAGTTTTTTTTTTTTTTTTTTTTTTTTTTTTTTTTTTTTTGCACATTTTGTCCTAGCTCTGTCATAATAAATCCACATCACAATAATATCATGAGTAGGTGGTAAATATTTCAAAGTGATAGCTTATGCCGATCCTAAAATATTGGCAAACTTAAGCAAAGTATGTAATTTTTCAATAATTAAAGTGAAACTAACTTTTTGAGGGAAATACCAACTAAAAACACTCCAACATTGTAAAACAACAAAAGATTATGTCATGGAAACAAACACTGCCAATTTATGAAATACAACTTTTTTTTTCCGCACACTACCATCTCAGGACTTCAGCGTCCCATTCAATTCAGGGCATGAAACGGCTGTTAAATTTTGCTCAGAGGCCTCTTCTTTTAGGCTGAGGTTCTGTTACATGCCAAGAAATAACGACACGGGGCCTACGGATTCTTTACTTCCCTTCCGAAGGAAGACATGCTTAGAATTTTTACAACCGTAAAAATCCATTGACCCTGACTGGGATTGAACCCGCGATATTGGGTTTAAAAGGCAAGTATTTTCAAACCACCAGGTCCGACACAGCCTTCGTGCAAATAGTTCCTGCGATATAGTACTTTTAACTGAACAAATGCTCGCGAAATGCCCCAAAATGATTTCTGCACTAACATAATTAAAAATGTATTAACAGTTTTATAATGAAGGAACATTAGTGAAAATCATATGAAAATTCAAAAAATTTAAATGGTACAAAAATAAAAAAAATTGGACCCCTCCCTTAATACTATCATTAAATAAGTGGCTATTCATACTGAAAAGTTTAGAAACGAAACCCTCCGAATTTCAATTCTCGATGCTTATCCAGATGTAAAGTTGCAAAATGTTTGATCTTTTGGATTTAGTGGCACTGGACTTTGATGGATAAATGTTTGTATCAAGTCTTTTGTGACGATCTTACTAGAGATGATTAACACAAAAACATGGTGGATCTGATGTGATGAAGCATCCGTTGCCACACAAGAAGTGACCGCGAGATATCTTTGTAATCTGTTCCACACCATTTTTCAACTGCTCTTCCAACACGTCCATTGTCATGCAGCTGCCGCTGCTGCCACTCAATAAAAACACTTGTAGTGAAGTTTTTCTTGCGCTCCTCCATTCACAGCGGGTTGTTATACGGAAGCTGTCCCAAGTAAGACTTCTAGACCGTATCTGTCCTGGAAAATTTATTACATCGCCCATAACGTAACGTCCTTTGTGTGCCTGTTGAAAAGAAAATAATTTATTAAAGAACAGAGCATTGCGTAACTGCCAAATTCATCATTGTGTAATTAAATAAGATGGATCGGGTTACATTCTTTAAAATTGTTAATGATACTTGAATGCTCTCCCGCTAACCAAGGAAGGCTTGATGTTAAATGAGTTTCCAAGGTTTATAAACATGGTTTATTGTGATCAAAATAGTTAATAAAATACTGCATTGTAAATTAGAATAAGGGTAGCTTGCGTCGGCATCTAAAATCCTCTCCGAGTTGCGTTTACTTCGCAATGAATCCACTTTATGTCGCAGCTACCGCTACTGTGCATTTTTTAACGAATTGTTAAACGTAGAAATTACAGATTAATTTATTAAAGCGTTGATTGTAATGGAAATGTACTTTGTCTTTTCAAAATCGACCTGAAATTTTAGTGTTTGTTTCTGAAATAAAAGGTAGGTGAAACCGCCAAGGGTGGCTGAGATCGTTAAAGCATGAACTCGTGAGCGGGAAGTCTGGGGTTCGAACCCCATCAGTTCCGTTCTACCTGACTGAGATTTTTTCCAGGTTTTCCTCAGTCCTCATAAATGGAAAATGCCGGGGAGGTACCCTGAACTTAGGTCTGGAACGTTTCCTTCCTTAAAAAAAAAAAAAAAATAAATCCTTTTCCAATATATCATTTCATCTTATGTATCATCAGTGTCCACAGCCTTAGTAGTAAAAACGGGCGTTAAACACTTCAACAAACAAACAAAATGCAGTGCAGTGAATCGCGTTTGTACTGTGGTATTCTGTTAGGCTACTTTATTACTGATTTCAGAATGGCGGTCAGTAGAGCCTATATACAATGGAATTCGGATAATTCGAAGGTTTATTATTTGCAATCGTTGTTAATTCTAAGATTTTTCTCGGACCCTTGAATTTTATATTAAAGCAATATAAAAGAAGAAATGTAATTCGAATTTCAACCTCTTTAATTCGAAGTTTGAATTCAGAAATGTCAGAGAAAAATGAATCTAAACGCGGAAATTTAAGATGTTAACTGTGTCTATATGTTTCTGTAAAATAGGCAGAACGCAGTCCTCGGGGCTGGAATGTGCACTTATTCCAGTCGCTGGCCTACCCCAAGTTACTTCTGCTGTTTAACACTTGTGCCTTCAGTTGTCTCTCGAGCTTCCTGCTGTTGCAAACCAGTACAAGTAAACCAGTGTTCAGTACAAAACGTTAACCTTTGCAGAAAGAGGCTTGAACCTCTTTCCTTCTTACCTTGGTAATTATTCTCACTGTAGTACCATACACAGACCTGTTCGCAGTAGTGTGACAAGTGGCAGATGCAAATTTAATATATTAAGCGAAACAATCTAAAAGTGGTTGAGAATTTTATTACCACCTATTGGCGAACTGTATTTATAGTAATGGTGTTACACAATGTTGCCAATATTATAACATATTTCAACGGTGTGTTCACAGGTTATCTAATAAACTGTATATGTGTAAAAATTTACATTTTTCATCGAAATAAAAAGCCTGTTAAAAATCTAGATAAATGTGTAGATCAAAGATAGTTAAAAGGCGTTACAAAGAGAATTGATAGGAAAATTTATGGATAAGAAACGTTTAATCAAACCCCCTTTGAGGCCGTGTGGACCCCAGCTTGCAAGATGAGAGTTATTCTTATTTATGTCCAAAATCTGAAATAATATGAATTTTTGGTAGGTTCTGTACGAAATATTAATTTACTTCTGGTAATGTAAATTTAATATTGTCTACTGTTGACATGTGATGCCATAGCGGTAACCAATAGAGCAGGTTATTATTATTATTATTATTATTATTATTATTATTACATTGCGTGTGATAAATGCTGACTCTCAAAATACACTATTTTTTTTTTTTTAATTTCTGCTGTGTTTTCCGTGATACATAATCTAAAGGAATAATTGGATTAGTTTTTAAATGTTCAAAGGATCGGTTATTTTTGCTCATTTGATTCGCTTAGCATGAGATTTCAATTTCTCAGCGTAATCACTGAAAAATAATTGTGTTTCAGTTGTGTCCCAGTAATGATTACAGTTTGTATGCCAGGAGCGGTCTGAACATTCGAAGTTTCGAAGCTGCTTTTCAATTTCATAACTGTCGATATTTGTTCCATTTATCGAAAATGGATGTAATGCAATATCAGTTCATTATCTAGAGCTTCACAAATTATCATCAAGTACAGGAATTGGCTCCGATACTTTTATCCGATAGTATGTGTGATATAGTGGCCTGCAAATTAAACTTAGAATGATTTAAATTAACAAGTTACAATGCAGTTTTACCTTACTTAGCTACTGAACGAAAATACATCACCCTTTTTGTTCGTGAGTGGTCACAAGGATCAGCAAGTCTCCTCATATCCGCCACAGAGAAGTTTGATGACTGCAGACTCTTCTCAAAATCCAACAGTTGATTGATGATTGGAAACTCTTGTCACTGATAAGCAGAAAGCATACAATGACCCAATATCCTGCGACGTTTGCGTCTTATATTTCTCCACTATTCTCTGTACACTACTCTCAGATACTCTCAGAAGATCCTCAAAGCAAAGTGCTTGAATGAATAGATATATGGCGATGAGAAGAAGGCAAGCATGAGGAATGTGCTACGTTCCCCTCACTATGCTCACGTAAGTTAGTACCGATAAAAGAACAGTATAGTCAGACACTCGCCCATGGTTAAAAGTCCAGCGGGTGTGCAAGACCTCAGCCTGAGAGGTCCTCATTCATGTGGCAGCATGCATGGGTATCTCACATACACTCGTAAACAGTTCAAGCCCACCTCGTACTTCAGATCGCCACTATGTAATTGCCTCTTTCGTCGTGTACCCAACCGGCCTACTTTGAGTACGTAACAATGGTGTGTAATTAGTTGCCCCGTATTTTTCAGAGCCTTTGATAATTAGCAATTGATTCTCTCTCTTATTGCACCAATAGTATTTTAGCTTGAGCCAATAGCAGTCTAGAATTAACAGCAGACATAAGTACAGCTGCTGGAGAGTTTATCACAAGAGGGTCTGAGATCACCAATAAATTCGCGAACGCAGGAAGTAGCCGAGTCTAACCACAGCACCGAACAAAATTCTTAACTAAAGCGTGGCTTTTAATAGGATATGCTTGGAATCTATTTATATTTTATTAATATTTCATTTTCAGAATAATCTAAAAGAGTCTTTATTGGAAAAAAAAATAGTCGGTTATTGCCATTTCTTGATGTGACGTATGCAGAGGTGCAATAGAAATTCATTTGGAAATTTATGAAATTGGCGCCAACAAAAAGATGCAACCATATACTTATCAATAAGGACAGAAAATGCTGCAGAATCTGGCAGCATTTCTGTACCTGAGGAGAACGTGAGAGCAGTCCTCATACATCATCAACTCGTCCTTTGAACAACCGACTAAACTGTTTTGCGCGTTACACTAAAAACGTGACTTTACCACATTCAGGTCCTGCTTCATAAATTAGACGATGAAGGCAAAGCTTGTAAACAAAGAAAACCTCATGGTTCATATCCGAGGCCGCTTCATACATGTACAGTTGACGAATCTCATGATGCACACCCAAATTTATGTGCATCCGGGTTCATAAAGACCAAAATGTGTCCTCCATTTATTTTCGCAGAAACTACAACTTCCTGCAACATTTCTCTCGACATGCAAAGGTTTCCTAAAGCGGGAACTACCCTCTTAATGCGCAACAGTTGTTAGAACCGATCTCAATAAACTGCTTTTTCAGCAGGTGGGTCGGCAAAGATTCAGCACGTTATGAATTAATTCCCTTATATTCTTTTGCTGGAGTTTTGTCGAACAGCTCAGCTACTTCAGCAAGCATGCCAAAGAAAATATTTTCGAACTCTGGGTGAGGTATATGTTGATCTGTAATGATTATTCCCATATATTTCAAGGTAGAGTTAAGTTTGCTATCGTATGTCTTCCTAAAAGCACTTTAAATGTTTGTCTGAATCATATTTTGGTTTTCCCCTTCGTTTCGGAAGAAAAGGGCCGCGAAACTATAAATGCCTCACTCTGTATACACATATAAAGCGAATATACAAGGGATAAGTCAAACGTCATGGCGCTATTTTTCCCCCCTCACGAACAAGGGACAATACAAAAAATCTAAGATACATGATTGAAAGTATGTAGCATATACTGCCGATCGATGCCACAAACGGAAGGCTGGATGTAGGCAACTCTCGTTGGGAAGAAGCAAAACACAGACAACCGGACATCATTTGTTTACCATGATATGAGCAAAAGTTCCCCACAATTGCTTACACTTGGTTGTAAATCCGTTACAGGACTGGTCTCTCAGGTAATCACGGTGTTTACCAGTCTTCGAAGTAGTCTTCAAGTACATCGACGGTTCATTGGGAAGACACTGAATACATTTACTGCATGTGAGATGCTAACCTGAGCCTAATAATCCTTTTCCGTTCCTTTTTATTTAATTAACATATGGAAATAAATTCTTATTTTCGCTCCTCGTGGTCTCCATTCCGTACCAATGTGGTTCACCAAATGAACTTCGGGGCGTGCTGAGACACGCAGCTCTGCTCACGTACGCCATCTCAAGGCTTCGTTCCAAAGTATGTTCATATACCCTTAATCGTACATCTTAGATTTATCATGTGGTCCCTTGTTCGCGAGAGAAAAAAATAAATAGTTGTCAAGACTTAAGACTTTACATACCTCCACTTCTATTATATCACAATTAAAGTTTATAACCATCCTGCATTTTTGAACACTACTAGCGTGTTAGCTTGCCATTCAGAATGTTTATTGCGTAAATATTTTTTTCAATGCCATCATTTTCCATTCCGATTGTGAGATGCTCCCTGGCCTGAAGAGAGTGTAGCCAACTTCTGAGGTAGGTCTTCGTTTTCCTAATGATACCTGCCTAGGAGATGATTCATTTGGCCGAATGAGCTAAGGATACTTTGTGGCCTAAGTTTATAAGGCATTCATCCTAAGAGCTGAGGGAAAACTACTGAAAAAACATCAATCAGGAACTGACCCATTCGGAAGACGATCCCGTGCCCGCCGCGTAATGCTGTCACTAGACCACTGCTATGGTCAGTTTATTACATATTTTGACAATGCATTATGAAAACAAACTTCCATCAACGGCCCCGTAGTCAATAACAGTTGAAGGTGGAATCCAAAAACAGGCTTAATGCTAAACTACTGTTTATCAGTCATAATGATGTAGTTTTACATTTTGATCAGTAATTTTAGGAATGTTATTGTACATTAACTCTTCTATTAAGTTGTAATAATTGCTTTGCGTAAAAATATGAAATGATAAAGTCAGAAATTGTAGATATAAAGCTCATTATACACTTTGATCCTATGTGCCACTGAAATTAGTCATAGAAAAACTATGAACTCACGTTCTTACAAAGAAGATACCTATATTATTATGTATCCGCTTTCTCCATATTATTTAATTACATTTGTCCTTACATTCCCTTATTATAACACATTTATGAAGTCATAAGTCTTCACTCCATTTATTTTTCAGGTTTTTAATTTACGAAATATATTTTTCACTTCTAAGACTTCTGATTAATTTGCTGCGGCTCTTCAGAAAACAAATGTCTTGCTCAATCTCTAATTCTTCTTACTGTAAGTGTTAAATATTCCATGCTGACTACAAAGCTGTTCAAGTGAATGAGTTAATAATGACGCAAATCAGTCAGGAGTTCTCCGAGGCTTAAAATTAGCAGTCATTAGTCTTCCCAGAGTGAGGAAAAGAAAGAAAAAACTGCAAGGATAAAGCAACACCTGGGAAACTTAGACAAGCAGGGTTCGAATCTAGGCTTCCTTTTTTGCAGATGGTTGCATGATAGCCGGTGGCTATTTTTTTTTTTTTTTTTTTTTATTGGAAATGCTCTTGTGAAACAGATCAAAGAGTGTACACAATTGAGCAATATCTCGTACTATCTTCCACAAGTATTTTTTGCAGTGCTGTATTATGAATGTAATGTTGGCAACGTCCTGCATTAAAATGTTTTCAATTTCACGAATGTTTTCGCACTTACTTGCAACATCATAAAATTGCGCAGCCCTTTGATCAAGAGGTGTTGTGAAATACACACAGAATTTTATTTTACAGGAACTGTATCACATGTAAAAATATCCAGGCTTTATATCAGCTCCGTGATCTGCTGCCAAACTGGCCTCCTCAGTTTACTATAAAACTTCCACAGTAAAGAAATAGAAATTTCCTTAACTAATCCAGTTAAATATCGTCCTAACAGATTTCCTATAGCCGTCTTAATGCTTTAGTTGGCTAGAGCTGCGAATTTGTATCTGTAGTAGAAAAATCCGAGCTGCAGAGAATTTTCTTCGGTTTCGTCCGTTTCCCCACTTTCCTTCCCGCTTTCACTCTCCACATTCATTTCACCCTTGCAAATACCAGGGTTTCGGCCGGATCTATTGGATAGTCATAAGTTTATAGTTCCTATTTCATTTTGAGAACTGTTGCCTCTGAACCTAAGGGTGACAACAACCTTGATCCTGCAGTACTAGTAGTAGGGTGTGTGGAGTATTGTATTCCTTCATCTCATGAAGTTTAGATTTTAATGGTAGCGTTATTGATCACTGAAATGATTCTGCGAGAGAGAGGAGGCATCAGGATTAGTTTAAGTACTTGTTCGTTTGTTAAATGTTTCCCAGTAGCCAATTGAAAAGGAATGGTCATTTTAAATGTACAGCATGGCGTCCTACCGCCGTGCGCCAATACAACTTACCGGTAATTGTCTTACGAAGGATAACAAAATCTATGAGATTTCAAGTACATTTGATATCTCCTTGGTGTGTGGAGATTATTTTCAAGTTTTATGCATTCTCGGTTGCTTTAACTTCAGTTACATCTAAAAGAGGGAGAAAATTCTCCCTGCGCCATTGTTTTGATGTTGTGCATAAGTTTAAAACCTGAAGTACCTATACAATTCAATGTTGAAAATATTACACATAAAATCAACCCATATCAGTTAAAATTCTTTCGATATAATTGGTAAATTTTCTTACAGTTGTTGCACTCGATATGGGTAATTTTTTGGAGCCTACAAATATTTAAAATAAAATCAAATATGAGCCTACACGTAATGGTATTGTTAAATAATAATTCATTTAAAAATTACAAAAGCTCTTTTTGTAATGTCTTCATATGCACTTTCAGTAACTTTCCCAGCCCGTCTTCAAGAATAAACAGCTTACCGTGAAAAATGTACGTTTTATGTGTTTAACGCCTGTTTTAACCACTGAGGCATCACAGACGGTGGACACTGGTGATACATGAGATGAAATGATAATTTGGGAAAGGATTTTTTTTTAAGGAAGGAAGCGTTCCAGGCCTAAGTTTTGGGTACCTCCCCGGCATTTACCATTTATGAGGAAACCTAGAAAAAACCTGTCAGGGAGGACGATCCCGTTGGGATTCTTCGAACCCCAGACCTCCCAATCACGAATCCGCGCCTTAACGACCTCGGCCACTCGTGGCGATATGTACAGAGTGATTTATGTAGTACTACCCATTTCTGTCGTTATTTCAAAACAAATAATGCTAACCAAAACTTATAATATATAAAACGTGGAGTATCTTTGGGAGATTATTAGCCTCCATAGAAAATGTTGAAAATATCCTCCCTCCTGCATAAGCCATAGCACAACACGGCGCTCATTGTGCAAAATCCTGACATGCTGTCCATCACATGGTTCACAGATGAAGCATGGTTCCATTTATGCGGCTATGAGAATACTCACAGAACCTGCACTACTGGACCGTACAAAAGTCATGTCATTCACGAAGTACCTGTTACATCCTGTTAAATTCGGCTTTTGTGCGAAATATCCGCTCAGAGAATAACGAGGTCAATATTAAGCATACAGTACCGTCCTATTTTCATGTTTTGTTGAGTAATTGGACTGGGTCATAGATATTTTCAACAAACTGGCATACATCAAACATGGCTCTAATTGAAAGATTCTTTACAACTGGATAATCTCCAAGATCTCCTGACTTGACAACACCGGACTTCTTCCTATGGGGTTACTTAAAAGACACAGTTTACGTCACACGCCCCAGACATTGGACGATCTGAAGCCATCATTACACAGGAGAGTTAATTGTATTGACAAAACAATCCTACAATGAACGGTCGGTAACAGAACTGCGTGCTAATTTATGCCTTTTGCTGAAGAAATGTTTCAACATTTTCTATAGAAGCTACTAATCTACCAAAGCTACTGTACATTTGAGGTATAGTAAGTTATGACTAGCATAATACGATTTGAAATAAGTAAATATATATATGTGTGTGTGTGTGTGTGTGTGTGTGTGTGTGTGTGTGTGTGTGTGTGTGTGTGTGTGTGTTAGGGACGTAACATCTGTACGACACATGCACAAATTACTTTGGAAAGGCATGAAATTCACTTCCGCGGACTCCGAACAACGTAGTGGAATTCTTTCAATATATTCTTCTGGTGCTCAAAGACCTTCTTCTATTGTACACTACCAGTCTCCTTAAATTGTTTGTACCATCGAGTGATATTGTTTTCATTGTGAATTCTTGTTGTACTCTTGTCTGAATCAGCATTGTACCAGAGTCACTGATTTGCGTTCCACCAGTCAAAAGCATGCGCAACTTTTTCTTGTATGGTATACAAATTAAATAACATAATTTTATCCTTTTTTCCCATATGTCAAGAAAATTATGATTTTAACGTTACTTTATCATAACACTAACAGAAAATAAAAACTTCAGCTCAATTTGTTTCACTTAATGAGAAGAAACCCTACCATCATTATACATTGTATGTTTTAATATCTGTTAGAAGACGACATTTTGTTAATGAGGTGTGTTAACCAAGGTTGATAAGATATTTTTTCTCACCCTTGGCGACGGGGAGACTCGAACAATATCACATTGTACCGATGAGAGATTTCCCTGTTCCTGGTCGGATTAGTTCCCTAATTCCACGCATTCTGTGGAGTTTTTGTACATCCTGGCCATGCTTAATGCCCCTACCTCACACGAAGACCTACAGATGTGATATTCCGACGTTTATTTATGAAAGCTAACGGGGTTTTCTCTTGCAGCCGCCACCACAGCTATGCGCACACAAATCCTAATCTTCCCCTTCTCCCACCGCACAGAAATTAATGACCGCAGACGCAGAGGATGACAAGGGACCTTAAAAAACCCTCACATACACACAAGGGAGGTAATAGAATTACATCAGGCGGACTCTAACCTACAACAAGTGGTATGTGAAAGTGCATGACAGAGATTAAGCGACGGTTTTAATGCCCTTCCCTGTCTTGCAGGTGAGGCGAGCGATGTAAGGCGACCCAGAGACACGAGAGGACTTTATGGCGAATTCGAAAGCATGCTATACAATCAAAACCATTGACAAATGCAATTATCACATCTTGAAGATTCACTAAGGAAATAAACAGAAACAATAGGTGTACATTTTTTGTGTTAAGTAATTTGTGTTTGTTATTTTTATGAGAAATGTTATTTTGTTGCTTCCTATATTTCTCTAAGATCAACGAAACGCACTCTAAAAACCACATTTTTTTTTATTTTTAACGTGTTTAATTAAGTAACGTATCAGATTTTACCCCTATTTTGTTCTATAATTTAAAACTTTAAGGAGTTTTTCTATTGACATTTGATTCACCTGTTTTAGTCATATGTGGCTGCTGTTATTTGTTATTTCAATTGTTTTATATATTATTGTCTTATATTTTAGCGAATTCTAAGGAAATTAGGAGTGGGGATTACCCTAAAGTGATATATACATGCGCATGTATGTATGTTAACGCTCTAGAGACCGCAATTTTTGTTTTTTCTCAACGAAATTCGTCATATAATAATCAAATAATTAACTATTCATGGAGTTCTTTAACAAATTAAAATGGACCATTAGGAGTGCGGTTTAATCTAAAGTGATTTGTGTGTTAGTGTGTATGTATATATATCGAGGGTGCCAAAAACTGTGTACACACTTTCACAATAGATATCTATTTAATATATTTCAAAGTTGGACCGAAAAACAACAGTAATGTCTAGTATGATGTTCTGTAAACAGATGTGATTCACATTACGTTATGCTAGCTTTGCTACAACAAAATGGGGGCCAAGACATCGTTAGAACAGCTGAAAGCAATTTTGAAGTGGTATTGGAAAACTGAGAATGTTGTTGAAGTTCAAAGGCAATGGAGAGTTTAACAATTAAGCTGTTAATGAAGAGATCCACATTGTGTTTTCAGAGGACAATGACATAGGAAACGCAAGAGTGGAAGCGCAATCAAGAATAAGGCGATGATATCTCAGACCTCCACCAATCAGATGAAGAACACGCAATCGCCCCCAAAGCGGCACAACCATCCACAGGTCACGTGACGACATCTTAATGGTATAAGGGGTTGCTCATGATAAATTAATGCACGTGGGAGCTGGAAACTCGATTAGTCGCGACCTTGGCGAGGTTATGTTTTAGAGTACTTATTTATGACAGACAAACGAGATTAATGTTATCTTCCGTTTTCTCCACAGTCGGTATGCGCAAGGTATTTTACCATTCCAGCTGAGAAAAAAATTATGGTACCCAAACTATACTGGAATTGTTACAGAAGTAATGTCTTACTTCTCGCACCTCTGTATTCTAATAATAAAAAGCATGAAAACATAATTATGGTATACTGACAAAATATCATAGGCATCTATGACATTTCACCCACTGGGCTTCTTCCCCTTCCCTTGGGCCGTTCTTCATCAACGTCTTTCACTTTCCTGTCAAAATCTACAAAAGCTCATAAATGATTTAATGTTGCAGTCTAGCGATACGAAAATAGTTCCACATGAATAACAATGGGATGACTGCCATAAGACGATGTTTGCGGTACAACACGTATCACGAGAAGTCTGCAATTGCCGATAAATTCAGGAATGTAGTGAGTAATGAATTTATCTGGAAAACTCAGACCCTCGAGTGATATTTATTAGAATTATTTAAATAAAAATTTAAATATTCATTTCTCTAAACTTGGCTTATAAAATTGTAATAATGGCATATTTATACTTAACCTTTTCATGCAATCTTGCGACAGAGGAATGTCGATTGCCATTAATGCCAATAGAGAAGAGCAAAATATCGATTTAGGACTATTTCATGACTAGAATAAGAATAAAAGTGATATATATTTGAAATTCCCGCTCAGAATATATCAGTTGTATACGATGTTATACTTATGAATATTTATTCTATTCAGAAACCGTGAGACCGAAATGGATAGAAGTCGACATTACAATTCTATCGTTCGATTTTCTAATACCAACTGAGGAAAACAAAAAGAAGCACACAGAGTTTATTTTTCTTCGCACTCTGTGGTTTGGAATTCCTAATTATAAGATCGATTTGCACAATTGACGCATCACCAAAACGCTTTGAATAGCCCTCCATTTTGCGTTATGAGTGTCGATTGTCCATGTTTTTGTTGCTATCAATAGCTCACACAGCCTCTAGCAGAAGTGGTCACAGTGATGCGTGTTCAGAAATTGTATAATGGAGGTATGGAGTTGGCTATACTGACCACAAGGTAAATGCACGTCGCATGATAAAATGGATTTGATAATTTTTTTCGATAATTTCAATCCTGCTGTGAGTGGTCAAAATTTAAAATTTTGTTTCGTTTCATTGGTTCATTTTAAGATGACGCCACATGAGTGAAATAGTCAAATATAATTCAGCATGTTTAGACCTAGACACTTATCAGCTTGAATAGTAATACCAGAAGTTAAATGTAGTCAATTAAATAAATAATAAGTTAACAATATATGAAGTAGGTGGGAAAAACTGAAATTTAAACATAATTACATTCATGTCCTCTTTTATCGATGAAATATTTCTACACATTATTTTAGGTAACTTTTAAATCTTGTCAGAAAAGGACAACTCTCAAAGATAACCTCCGGTAATACATTCCAATAATTTTTGGTTTATTTACAAGCCTACATCCGTTCTCTGTTGCCTACAAATGATTTAAAACCATGATAGATCCTACTATAGTGTGTCGATTTTTCTAAGTTGTGATATCTTTCCATTCATTCTGTTCTCAATACGCTTTGTATAATGACGTAATCCTCACTTTGTTTCGTCTCTCTGCTAGTGTTTCCCAACCTAATGCTTTATCATGCTTTTTTTTTTTTTTTTTTTTTTAAACGAATTGTGCTACACCACGCTTGGTGTTTTTAGAACATTTAATTCATATATCCTGTATGGATACTAACAAATTGTTCCATGCTTCATAAAGGATAAATAAGCTATTTCCTTCGATTTTGAACTGAGCTTGTTTTAGCATTATCATAACAAAAGGTAACCCTCTCGTAACGCTATTAATTTGCTCGTCTCATGCAATTTAGAACTTAAGTATTTACATAAGGTTTCTTGTGAAGTTCTACTTCATTGAGTTTATAATCAAGATTAATTTCTTTTCGGCTTTTACAAAGGTTATGGTCTTACTCTTAGAACCATTTACGTATTTTCATCCTATAATTAACCTCCCAATTATAAATATCATTAAAATCGCTTTGTAAAAGCTTCATATCGTAACCGTTGTTAATTTTTCTATAAGCAAAACAATCGTGGGCAAATAATCGTACTTTTGACTTTATATGTAAACAAAGATCGTTAATATAAGTAATACACAATAGTGGCTCAAGAATGCTACCTTGTGCAACTCCTGATGCCACCTTCCCGATAATTGACATTTCCTGACCTACCCTAACTCGCTCTTCTAAAAAACCATCGGGTAGGCTTTATCGTGTATCACATTATGGCTAGCTAAAATTATCATATCATGTAATGTAATAACTTATTGCTGCCGTACATGCTATGACAGGTAAACATTATCCTGTCGATTCTGCTTGACAATTTTATGAATATCTGCTTGTCACTATCGCATGTATCATAAAACATAGATGTCAAATTATTTATGACAAATTGTCACTTTTTGTCAGTAACACTAAAAGTTTTATGAAACATAATATGACAATTTTGTAAATTTGACATGCTTTATAAACAGAAATTTGTCAAGTTATTGACTTATAAAACTGTTACCTGTCGAATTGTCAGTATTTTTGAAACGGAGCTCTGGCTCGTTTTACAGTCTGTTTTGCCAGATTTCAAATATAACTCGCTGTAATAGAGCAGGACTTAGGAAGAGCATAGTGAATAGCTTAGAAAAGTGTACACTATAGCAGTAGAAGAAATCAAAAGGCATGTGGAGTCTAAAAAGCTAAATATCTAAGAGCAATCAAGAATACGACAGAAAGAAAGTTTCTGAAATCTAAATAAAGAACAAAATAATTGTTGTTCAAAGGTGTGTGAAAGAAGAAGATAAGGCATTTAAATGCTGTCACGAAACAAAACTTAATTCACGTCTTATTAAACAAGTCAAGTTCTAGCCTAAGTGTTAGAGGGTGCAGCTCAATCGAGATGATTAAAATGTAAATTAATTCTAAGCGTACTGTTACTACGTTCAAGTGTTGGAGACGTAAATTCTCTTAGCTTTGGACATGGCACCCTTCTAAAGCCAAGATGAACTACATTTGGTTGCCTGGTCTCAGTCTTTTACCCTACTTTCCTGGTCAGTTTTCTCCAAAATGAAATATTAAACATGAACATTTTATATTCACCAATTTATTTTCAAAGGGCGTGTTGTTAAATTCTTAATTTAGTAGTAGAGTAGTGGTAGTGGTAGTGGTAGTAATGAACTTTTTATTGTATCAGTTTCAAAATACACACATCTACTATCACATGGGCCTTACGGCCGTACATGCAAATATTGTCCTTGTAATAATCAAAATGGTCATGCACACATGCATACATGCATACATACAAACACATCGACATACTTACATCACAGGATTTCTATGAGGTTTTTTATTTTTTTTTTTTATTATTGTTATTGTTGTTTTTTTTTTCGCTCCTGGTGGTGTAGTGGTAACCATACTTGCCTTTTAAACCCAATATTGCGGGTTCGAACCCGGCCTGGATCCTCCGGAAGGGAAGTAAAGCCTTGGGTCACGTGTCTACATTTACGGCACGATAAAGAACCTCAAGCCTGAAAGAAGAGGCCTCTGAGTAAAATTTGTCGGCCGTTTCACTCCCTGAACTGAATGGGACGCTGATGAGCTGAGATGTTAAAGAGTGTCCGTAAATAAACAAATAAAAAATATGAGTAATTTTATATTTACATATATAAACACACAAACATGAATATAACCCTTACTCTTGATCCCCCTTCCATTTACTCACACCTCCTCCCCACCTCCCCTCTGCTCTCTATAGCCATTAACCTTCTTTGTCGGGTCTTCTCTAGAAATATTTTCAAATTGTGTGATATCTCGCATGCACCAACACTTCCGGTAAATATTCAAATTTCTATTGCCATTCAAAATTTGCGGTGGTAAATGCTCGCTTCTTAAAATCTCCTTTCCCCTGCTTTTAACCGCCATAAGTGGCCGAGATCGTTAAGGTGCGGACTCGTGAGTGGGAGGTCTGGAGTTCGAATTCCGCCAGGACCGTCCTTCCTGACTGAGGCCCCCCCCCCCCCCCAGGTTTCCTCAGTCATAAATGGTAAATGCCGGGGAGGTTCTCTAAACTTAGGCTGGAACGCTTCCTTCCTTAAAAATATCCCTTCCCAGTTTATCATTTCATTTCATGCATCATCACTGTTCACCACCTGTGGTGCCTCAGTAGTAAAAACGGGCGTTAAACACTATTTAAAAAAAACAGTTGATACCTGTGCATTACCACAGATGAATATTTATCCCTGTTTGCAAGATTGTATTTCTTTCTGTAATACATTTGGGAATGGAGGAGTAATATAAAATAGGTCTATAGAACTTTCTTCTTCACAAGTCTCTATCAACATAATGACATACGATGTCTATCACTTGGGGTAGAAAAGTGAATATAGATCCTACATGTTCCGGAGAATGTTTCACATCACCCCTAGTAAATGTAGAGCCTCAAGAATAAAACGTTTACGATTTACAAGCGGCGAGTACCGATGTCCATAATGTGACAATACGGTCCTACGGTCGTTTCAAATGTCATTAAATTTGATTCCCAGTAGCTCAGCCCTAATTTGCAGGTCATTCCCAAGTCTGTTGTGATAGTCTGCAGTTGTTATAGAGAAAAATGGAAAAGTTAATATATTTACATGGTAAAGCAGTTTCACCGCATTCTAAAGATTACAATCTTGCATTGCCAAGAGCGCCGGAGAGTAACCAGAGTAATCATGCGAATCGGAAATCCAATCAACATCAAACAAGAAGATGAGCACTCAAGACTCTAAGGAATGTTATTTGTGGCAAATCTCCAAGAGAGGCGCCATATATTTTTGAAATGAACAGGAAAAAATGCCTACAGTTTGCCAAGGCATATCTCAATAATCTAGTTCAACTGGTCTGGACGCGACAGAAGGGAGTAAAAAAAGTGTAACGGAAACCAAACACTGAGCTTCAATCCAATGGTTTGGGGCTATATGGCAGGCTCTGGGGTTGGAAACTTAGCAGTCATAAAAGGAAGAAATAGTGTGGAGACTATGGAATAATTTACATAGCCATGATCAATGCGAACAAATTCGCCGCATAATGATAAAAACATAATATGAACATTTCTTGTAAAATAACAAGTATGCTTATATGGATTTGAATTTTGACACCTAATATTACAAGCCTTTCATTGTGTTTCTAAAAAGATGATAAAGATATCGAAGTTACCTCATTGAAATTGGTTAACTTATAACTTCGCCGACCAAAAAGTATTGAGAAAAAAAAAAACATTATCATCGAAACAGAACACAGTTACTTCTTTGAAAGAAGAATATAAAGAGGGGAAAGAGGTGCATGAAAAGGAGAGGAAACGCAGTAAAGTTAAAGCATGCTTGTACTAATTAAAAATGGAAATAAGAGTGACAGAAAAGTGAGGAAAACTGAAAATAGAGAGAGAATAACGGAAGACCCAGGTACCGACTTTGAGATTACAAATTCTTGAAAGACATAGAGGACTACACACTTGTTAACATTTTTGTTATTATTATTATTATTATTATTATTATTACTACTACTACTACTACTACTACTACTACTACTACTACTACTACTACTACTACTACTACTACTACTAAAGAAAAGTAGTAAGGAAAAGAAAGAATGAAGAATTAACACTAATGCATTAAGGATGTAAATTGTAAAGGATATTATGTTTCGAGCTATACATTTCATGATCTTAAAATGTGGAAAATTCAGCCCCTGATTTTTGCATTCCTTAATTTCTCCAGTAAGAGAAGCCCGGGCTCGATTCCCGGTACCTGCTTAAAAATTACTCTAAGTTTGGGAGGTCTGGAACAGGGGCCATCCAGCCAGCTTCGTTAGGAAAATTGGGAAGCTGCCTAATGTGCTCCTGCAACACTGCCCTCTATCAATGAAGTCGTAAGACGGAGGAAGAGGATGCAGAGGTCGCTGCAGCAGGCCAATGCTCACCCCGGGCTGTAGCGCCAATGAGAAAAAGAAGTTCCTCAGTCATCATAACGAACGAAGACAGCTTTAGTGGTCGAAAACCTGACATCGATTTCTCATAAGAGCCTATGCACAATAAAAATTAGGCATGTGATGCAAATAAAATAAAATAAAATAAAATAAAATCTTCAATACTCCGTTCCGGCACTTTGTTACCTGCAACAGGATGTGCATTTCTAAATTTTATCATTTATTAAATTTTCTGTTTCCCACAGTGCATAATAATTTTACAGATTAAATCTGTATTTATATAAAAAAAAACAAAAAATATAACTTAAATGAAAATTAAACATTTCACTTCTAGAAAAAAAACTAAGTTAAATAAAATTAAAAATGTACTAGAAGTCAATAAACACAACCAATAGATATCTACCTAAACTAAAAGTTGTTCCGTCGGGAACCGTTCTCACCCTCTCTTCTATATACTTCTTCTTCTTCTTCTTCTTCTTCTTCTTCTTCTTCTTCTTCTTCTTCTTCTTCTTCTTCCGCTTCTTCATCATCGCTGCTTTTTATGTATTTTCCTCTAACTCCTCTCTGTTATTTGATTCTTTTGTTTCTCTTCTTCTTCTTCTTCTTCTTCTCCTCCTCCTCCTATACTCATCCATATTTCTCTTGCAATTTGCATGATTTTTATAGGTAAAAATCTTCCCCTCTATATCTCCCCATTCTATACTACAAGTTATAGTTCGAAATTATTCCCATCTGTTATAAATTTAGGTATCTTCTTCTCCTTAATCACTCCCTTCTTTCTTGCCTTCTTCTTCTTCCTTACATTCTCTTCCTGTTGATTAAATAGAAGTTATCTCTTCTTGTTTAGTTGTGTTTTGGGATTGTCTTTGTGTACGTGTGCGTTCTGATCTTCTTACTTCTTCTGGTTCTTCAATAATTCTTATGATCTGTTCTTTTGGTATTCAAATGATACGTGCTCTGGGTATAAAATCTACATATAGCGTCCTGTGTCTTATTCATTTTTTCCAGTAAGTTTTGCAAGGTCCATGGTCTGTAGCACATGCTTGGGTAGGTTGTATAAATTTTAGCTTTAATCTCTCAAAGATGTTAAATAAATAACATGAAATAACAGATAAAGACAAGAAATGCATACTAATAAAGAAAGGGGGTGAATTGTGGGAAGATGCGTATTACAGAAAAAATCAAACTGATCAAAGAGTCAATAAGCGAAAGGTTGAGAAGAAAGAGGAGTGTTTGTGTGTTCATCGCTTTCTTGTTTAAGAACGTCAATTGTTTTATAGCGTTAAACATTTCAACAGTGAAGAGTAACGTACTTGATATTCCAGCGTGTTATGTATGGTTAGTTTATGGCCTTACACCGTCGATGACAGCCGTCCGTGAATCACCGAGATGTACGACTGTTTTATCACTTTAATTTAAACTACCTCTTTTCTGATGCCGTTATCAGAAAAGCTGTTTAAAAATACTGCTCGCTGTTTCATAAACAGTAATTAAAGCTCCAGCAAGCCAGTGTGAAAAAAAGTTCAACTAACAAGAGAAAGAGCAGGAAATGGGATAGTAGAAACTGATAAGGCTCACAGCTGAGCTAACATGTGTACGTCACCATATCACCAATGATTGAAGGCATGTTCGTAGTATTTTAAATACTGAAATAAGCAGTTTTAGAGAACAAACAAATATATTTTAATTTTACCCGGAAAAAAAAAAACATGAGCACTTCAACACCAGAGACCTAGGCAGAAATGTTACTATTACTATGACGTAAACGGCGTTAAGAAACCTAGTCCGATTTGCATCATTGCCCTCTGCCATTAAAGGTAAGTCGGCATGAGTCAAATCGTTATCTTTCTTAAAGGTTAAGTGTTAAAAACTTTTTCATAGTTCCAATGTGTCCAATAAGTTGGTTGTAACGTTGTTTCCAGAAGATGCAATGTGATTGAAACGTTTTCCCTTAATGACTTTATCCCTTTTCTTGATACCAGTACTGCACGATTAGAAAACACATTTTCATCTTAGAATAAAATGTCTGTCATGCAAGAGCTGCGTAAACTAAGTGAATTCCTCAGCAAGTTGAATTTGTGAACAGCGCTAGAGAAGGTAAATAAATTAATAAATAAATAAAATAAAATAAATAAATAAATAATCCACTACTGAAGGTAAAAAAGTATTAAAAAAAAACCTTTCACGCTTAAAGTAATCACTTTAAATCAAATACTAACTGTAATGTTGCATATGTATATATATATATATATATATATATATATATATATGTGTGTGTGTGTGTGTGTGTAGTGTATATATACTACACTACACTACACTAACCTCGGGTAAATCCTAGAAATCGGTGGACCCAGTGGTTTGCTGCGGCTCGCTACGGCCTGACGGTCTATGCTCGCCTCCTTTTCGTAAATATAAATTGATAGGAACTGGCAAATCACTGTAATGGTGGCAAATCTCATTTGTTTCCAGTAGTAAAAAAAAGCTTAAATATCAATTTATAGTGCATTGTGTGCTGGTAGAAGGTTAGTGAGTAAATCATTGTAACGGTGGCAAATCTCCCTTAACTCCAAAATAAAGAAAGAAAAGAAAAGAAAAAACTTTAGGATGTGAGGATTCAAACCCACTACCTTTACACTCATAGCATGGCGCTCTAACCATCTGAGTTTTCAATCCTTTGCGTTAAAACGCCATATTATCTAGCTTTATCTCACTACCCTCGGCTTACCCCGCTGCGGTTCGGGAGTGAAACTCCAGTGAATTTGTCGTGTCTGTAACAAAAATTGGCCAATATAAAGATACTTTAATTCTAGATCGGATATCTTCAAGTGCCTCTTCTGTGAAGTTGTCTTTACATAGTGTCTTTTTATGTTTAAGATGGAACATTGCTTCCATTGAGATCCATTTCTTTGCTTCATGTTGCACGATCGATCATGTCTGTTGCATGACTTGACGCGTTCCGGTGTGCGGCCGGCCTTACGCTTCTGAATAGCTCTGAGGGGGAGACAGTGTATTCTTGAATAATGCACATGGTGCCTTTTAAATAACGAAGCTCCCGTATCTCCTAGATTAATGAAGATGCAAAATATTTTCCCTCAGCAAGAACTCCCCTATGTTTTTAAAAAACTTTTATTTAAACAAAATTTCATTTGATAATATCAGAAAAAAAAATATTTTGGCCGAGCATGATAAATGGGATACTGTATAAATATTTACTTAGAAATAACGAGTACATTAATCGTAAGCCACTCCATACTATTGATATTATGATCTGAACCGCGTGGGCGATTTTAAGCCACGCAGTTGTTATCACGCGTCCATTTATTGATAACACGGCGTAAAAATCGTAAAGGAAAGACTACACAGTCAGTCCGAGTTCTTGCTGCGCTGCGTGCGGTGCGTCAGTAAGTCTGTGAAATAAATATGTAAACCAGTTTGAACTTGCATATTGGCATCTTAATGTTAATTAGTACTGGAAGTGACGGAAGCAGTAGATATTTCAATGTTTGGAAAGGTGTGTTTAGTTTTCACAGCATCTTCAAAACTGCGTGTGAAGAACCCGCAAATGACTAACATTTCCAAGAGACGAGAACTATGAGCCTTGTCTTAGAAACAGCAGTGGCACAGACGATAGCAATGGGGAAGAAAAAAAAAGAAAAAAAAAAGAAAAGAAAAAAGAAAAGAAAAAAAGTTATTGGCATGACCGGGAGGGGGTTTGCTCCTGGTTTATAATAATGTGTTTTTAATGTAGCGTTGTATAAAAATTTAGTGGAAGTGATACGGCGCATGCATTTGTGAATAGCAGCATGTAGCACATACGTTTCGCGTGGAATTACAGATTGAGGCGATAGTACTAGGCCTTTCTTGATTTCCTCGCCGATTTCACGGCGGTGGGTAGTCAAAGCGGCCACTCTCGGCGAAGCTAATGTAATATCTATGCAGTTCTTGCAATTTCAGCACGTACCTTATGGCAGGAGAGTTTGTCCTGCTACAGCCATACATTTCTGACATCTTTAATGGATTCCGAAGGTAGCTATTACGGTTGTACCCATGAAAAGATTTTTTTTTTTTTTAATCACTTCAAATCTCCATCAATCCTATTACAAGGCACCAAAAACAACAATGAAAAAAGTTATACATGTCTGTCAACGTAATTTTTATATTGTTCTCAACGAAACTGGGCATATAACCACCAACAAACATATTTTTAATTTATTTACTTTTATTCTGCAATAACTTGATTCTATACCAGGACAAAATACTCCAGACTAATTTTTATTTATTTGTTCCTCTTTTACATTTATCAGTACAATTAAAATTCCACAGATTTTAAAATCTACAACTAATACTATAACTAAACAATACTAAAACTTCAAAAAATTAAACCGGTACTGGAAACCAGCACCATACTGTTTTTGCTATCAAATATTGAACCATCAGCTAACAAAAGATTCATAGAGTTCGTTAAACAGCAAACTTGGACCGTTAGGGGTGGAGGTTAACCTGAAGCGAAAATTTAAAAAACACTAGCAATTTTTGTTTTTTGTTAACGAAACTAGGTGTATGCCATTGAAATAAATTAGTAAAAATAATTTCTGAAAATCAGACAAATTAGACCGTTAGGCGTTTACCTGAAAGTCAAAATTTAAAAATCGCTCTAGTGGCACCAATATTTGCTTTTTCACAAATAAATTCGGTATGTACCTTTTATATAAAGTAAGAAAAATAGTTCCTGCAAATCAGGGAAATGAGTCATTAGACGTGGGGGGTCTACCTAAAACCCCTCTAACGGCACCGATATTTGTTTTTTCACAACAAAATTCTGCTTATGCCATTTAAATAAAACAAGAAAAGTAGTTTCTGAATATCAGGGAAATCGGATCATTAGGTGTGGGGGTATATCTGAAAATGGAAAATTTAAAACGCCTCAGATTTTCTCTCAATTGTTTTAAAATAAAAAGACAAATTAACTCAGCATTTACACTGTATTTATAATAATGCAAGTGTTATATATTTAACAAAAGCATTATCGTGAAGATAGCAAATGTGAAATATTAATCTAATATGTGTGTGAGAATTATATTTGTATGTAAGAGAGCTCTGTAATAAGATTCAGGAAACTTTTACATTACGTGCATTTACTGCAATAACATTTAAATTAAATAGCAGATTATATGTATATTGTTGACTATGTATATTTGCTTAGTATGTTTTAATCGTTTTAAATAGTAACATATTTTTGTTTTATTGAAACATATAAAACTTCTTCTTAAATACACAAAGATTCTTTCTGTTATTTCTCTCTATTTTAGTGAATGTAAAAATGATGCCAAGAGCTCACTTCACAAATTGATTATATTTAAAAATGTTTTAAAAATGACACAGGTACTTTTGTCTATCATTGTCCATATATTTCATTTAATTAATAGTATATCGTTAATTTTTGTGATTTAACCTCAGTGATAACAATAATTCTAAAAGTGTGGTTTCTCTTTTCTAATACAGATTACAAGAACTCTAATTTTGTTCCCCTTACTTTTGAAAATTAGAGTAATTTCAATACGTACATTCATTTTCAAGTCATTTTGAAGGACTAAGGACTATGCAGTTAGACTGAGCAAAATTAAAATATCCTTTTTCGAATGCTGGTATACTGTTAACTTTATGTTGCATATCTGTAACACATATAGAATCCATTGAGTTATTTGTTTCTATACCTACTACATTTTGAAAGGAAAAAACAGCTATGGGTGTTATAAGAGCATGGTTGTAAAAAGTTCCAGATATTAGAGCAAATTTACAGAAACACAATAGAAGCCAGTGGGGTAGAAATATGGGGTGCAGAGGCGGCAAGATGTTGATAAAATAAATAGAAGTTTTTGTAAAATGGTGTAGCGCAGCTAGAATTAGGTAGGCGATAAGATAAAATTTATTACAATAATTATAAAATACATACATAGAATTACCACATGGGAAGAGATTGATATTATTAAAGAATATTTCAGTATCCAAGAGAAATGTAAGTGTAAAGATTAATGGTATCTCAAAGTGCAGGAAATTTGCAACAGAGAAACTTATGGGCAAATAGGGAATATCAAAACAGAGGATTCTTGAAAGAAATAAACCTAAGATTGGAAGATATTGAAAGACAAGAAATTTTTGTTAGTATGAAGGGAAATAGTTCATTGAGACTTTATAGGGAAATAAAAATAGTATAAGATAGGGAAAAATACATAGAGTAATATCATAAGGTAGGTCTGAAAGAGTTTGTAGGGGGTAGAACTTGAGTTATGAATTTAAAAGATAAAGATATAGTAAATATGTAGAAAAATGTTCAAGTTAGAGAAACCAATACAGATTTTCAGTGTTTATTACACTACAAGCAAAGTTAATGAAAGAACAGGCTTGGAACAGAAATGGAAGAATTTAGATGAGAAATATTATCTAGAAATATTTTAACCGTAAAAGGAGAGAACAATATAAAATAATAGGGAACTATTTGTGCTAATTTAGAGAGAAATGGATAAGAATGATTAAGAGAAAGATAGAGGGAAACATAACTTAAGAAGTACAGTAGGTCAGATAAACATAAAAAGGTGGATAATAGAGCAATAAATATGATGGTCACCAGTACACTAATAACCTGGAGTTGTGTGTATTGGAACTGTAAGCAAGTAATTCTGTAGAGAAAATATATTAAGTAAAAATGATATTATTTTATTTTTAGATCTTATTTTGTAGTGAATTGACAAAGTATGTATTTTGAATAATATATTATGTAGTCTTTTGGGATATATTTTCAACAAATTTTAATTTACTACTTTTGGGGAAAAGTTGTCATATTTTGGAACACCGTAAACAACAGGTATCTATAGAATATTTTGGAACACCGTAACAATGGAGGTGTCGTATATTTATCAGTAATTCTAGAAGGCTCCAAAGGAATCGAGGAACACAGTTTGAAAACCGCAGGTCTCGTTATTAAACCAGCGTCCAAATGTGAGAACTACCTCTGTTGGCGCGAGGTCATGGGGTCACAGACAATGCAGGTGCGCCCTCCTTTGTAACATTCGCAGGATTGCCATTCGCTCGAGAAAAAAAAAACTGCACTCAGTCAAGCTGGCCTTGAAAACCTGCCGTCTGCTGGTGTTATTGTTAGGCTTTTATGGCAGGTGGTTTTTAATCACCCTAAAGACACTTGGGGTAGCGTAAAACAATAAACGTTAAAAATACCTTTACATTCCGAGACTAGGCGGCAAGTGCAGACAGAGGCTTATAAAACAAGTTAACCAAATATATTCATGGTTCAGGAGACCTATCCTCATTTGTTCACTGTATAGAATAGAACTGACAGAACCCGTCTCTGTTCGCCGTCGATTTTGATGAAATATGTGTATTGGCATTTGATCTCTCTGTACCCCATAATATTTGAGTATTTTGTAATAATTCAAGAAGCAACCTGGTGCGTTTCCTTTCCTTTCCTTTCTTTGAGCTGCAGGTTCTTGAATTTTCTTATTTTACAGTTTGGCAAGCAGAATTTAACCGTTGTAAGGGTTTGCATCCTGAGAAATGGTGTGAGCTACGGAGGTTTAGGTTAAATAAATCGATGGTGTAGAAAGAGGAAAAAGAGAGGGAAAGTAGTAGATTCTCCTTTGTTTCTTTTTCCTACGCTTACCCCCGAAACCTTTATTATTTATATTCACCAACCCTCACATTTTCGCTCATTTTTCTTTTTTCTTTCCATACCTTCCTTTCCTTTATTGTAAAATTTTTTTTCTTTGAAATGTTCACCACTTTTTACATCTCTTTTTTACTTTTTGTTCCTCATTTAACTTGCTTGTATAGCTTACTTTCGCATGGGCCTTTGTTGTTTCTTATATCATTCTTTTTAACTACCCCTTTACTATTATTCTTATAAATTCTTTTTTCTTTTTGTCTTACATTCTTTGTACACTCTCTAACCTCTTTGTTTATTCCATTTCTTCAAATTTCGATTCTTCTGTCATGTCTATTTCCCTAAATAAACCTATTTGTAAGCTTTTATATTCATTTCCATGCACAGCACTCACTGACAAAGCCTGCCTCAAATGAACCTGCTGCTACCTGCACATGCATTATACAGCCTTGGCAACTAACTTCTTCCAGTATGTAGGCACACTCTGACGGCCGATAACTCAAATATCCTCAATGTATATAGTCAAACACCTCAAATTCCTGAGGTACCATATTCTACCTTTCATTCTTGTACAAGACTCTTGACATTTAAAACAGGCGTTACACACACACACAAAAAAGGCATTCCCCTTTGTTCTGATAGATTGAAAATGAGTCATATCTTGAGCGCAAAGTTCTTCTTGTCGTACTCGTTACAGCGCGCGGTTCACAAGGTAACCAGCAATACTGTATAGCCACTGCAGCAGCTGTGTTGTATGCATGTACTAAAGACGCAGGTTAGTTTGGTTAAGAGCGTAAGTTCACCTCCCGGCATGAAATACTGTTTTTTTAAATAAAACTTGGTAACATATGACAAACTAGTTTTGTAATATTATTTCCCATACAAAGCAAGCTTTAACGTTAACATCTGATAGACATTATAATGAATATTATAGTATTTCCTTCAGTATTTGTCCTATACAAATGCAATATGCTACACACGCTTTCCCTGTAAATGCAAGAAGGACAAAAGATGACTAATTGTCACAAATTCAAAAAGCCTGGGGTGTTGTACCTCTCGTCCACACGACTGTAGAAATCTGACATCATGTATACCCCGCAGATTGAGGGTAGTTATACATGCTGAGGTTCATACCTATATTAATTTGTGTTTATTTGTGTGTTTTCACTCTAGAAGATAAATGTTTCTGTTCTTGTATTTATTGAGTTATTTGTAAAGAAGTTAGTGATTACGTTTTTAAGTGTGCATAGGTAATGTCATAAAACTCATATGATACGTTAAAATGTAATGTGATATTAAGGCAACATCGTTTTCTACATACACACTTTTAAACCAGTAATAAAAAAATAAAACAAAAATGTTGTGTAATATTTGAACCCAGGAGCTTACACAAGAGCAATGTCTTCTAAACCGCTCGGCCACGCTACTCTACCCTAACGTTCTCTTTCCAAATGCTTGTGATTGCGACCATTACAGGCAAAGCGCCCAATGCAGTACACCAGTCGCTGCTTGCGCGTTGTGAAAACAGCGTTTACTAGCGTCCCCTGAAGTTCTCCGACCCACACGTAGAATCTGGAATTGATTTTTTTATGTCACAGTGTACATTTCCACCCCTCCCCATTCTTTATTTCGTCTATAATTGTGCTTATTTCTTCATAGTATACCACCCTAAAAGTTCTTATAAAAATGTATTCGGAAATAAAACGCATTTTGATATAACCATGGTGTAGTGTAGCCTATTAGCTTCGCTGTCTGTCGGTGGTAGTGGAAGTGATAGTGCCGATTTATTTATTCCAGTGGTACCATTATAATAAACTTTAACAGGCGCATGAATTCAACAGACCATACGTAGTTTTGCAATACACTAGATTTTGTTTTATTTAATAGAAGATATTGTTATAAATCTTATTCCTTTGTCACTCAAATATTAAGTATGGAACGATGGTCACCGAAATAATTACTACTAACTTATCTAAAAATACAGAAGAGAGCTTCTTAAATCAAAATTCTCGTGTTTCGCTAGATTTTATAAGATTTGTTAAATATTCCACGTCATCGTTACAATTGTTACATACCCGATTTAACTGTGCTTTGGGGGAAGGAAGATGACATATACACCCTGCCCATTTGGCTGCCTGTTTACAACTAGCTCTGCTCTAGCATTCCCCACGACTTGTTACATAAGTAAGCATATTCCAATCACCAATCAGGTTTAGGCTCAAGACTTTCTTCTGGAAATTTCTGACAACGAACCGCGACCAACAGATATTCTTCTTAACGAACTTTTTACTCCAATAATAATAATAATAATAATAATAATAATATATGCTAATAAGAAACTAATAAAGTATAGGGACTTACCGGACATAATTGTACAGAGGTAAACACAGCTAAGTAATAAGATAAGGTAAATACAAGCCACACACAATAGCCTGTTATCTTGGATCCGTGTTTATTAGAGTGATCGCTATACATAGAAAGAACGTAGTAGTGGTGGCAGTCTCTTTATTGTATAAATTTCTCCGAGAGCTAATTTTTTTTCCAACTTCCAATGGGGCATAACAAGACAATTAATATTGTTTATCGCCCGTTTTTACTACTAAGGCACCACAGGCAGTGGACACTGATGATACGTGAAATGAAATGATAAACTGGGAAAGGATTTTTTTAAGGAAGTAAACGTTCCAGAAATAAGTTTAGGGTACATCCCCGGCATTTGCCATTTATGTGGACTGAGAATAACCTGGAAAAAAACTCAGTCAAGGAGGACTGTCCTGACGGGATTCGAACCCCATACCTCGCGCTCACGGGTCCGTGTTTTAACGACCTTGTCCACTCGTGGCAGTGGATAATCACCATGAAGATTAAGATATTTATCATATCGATAAAGGGCTTTCCAACACCCTCTTCATATTGTTGATTTTTTTTTTTTTTTTTTTTTACAGACGCTCTTTAACATTTCAGGTCATCAGCGTCCCATTTAATTCAGGGCGTGAAATGGCCGACAAATTTTGCTCAGAGGCCTCTTCTTTCAGGCTTGAGGTTCTTTTTAATGTACGAAATGGGACCCACGGCTTTACTTCCCTTCCGAAGGATGCCATACTTTGGCTTTTTACGCCCGAAAAAAATTCATCGATCCTGGCCGGGTTTGAACCCACAATCTTAGGTTTAGAAGGCAAGTATGGTTACCACTACACCACCAGGACCGACACCCTCTTCATAGAAGACTGCGTCAGCGTATGGAGTTGGATCTTCACGGCTTCTTGAAGTTCTCCGTTGATGCGGAAGCGTTGTACTACCAGATCTTTCTTCAGCTGCCGAAAAAGATGAAAGTCACTCGGCGCTAGATCTGGGCTGTATGCTGGGATATCGAGCACTTCCCAATGAAACTAAGTAAGCAGCTGTTGAGTTACGCAGTAGTATGCGGTTTTGCGTTGTCATGAATCAAAGCAATTCCAGGTGATAGCATACCTCTTTTTTTGTTTTGAATTGCCTTCCGCAGGCGTCATAATGTCTGAAAATACATGTGTGCATTGATCCTTGTCCCTGACTCCACAAGCTCCACGAGCAACACCTTTCTGATTCCAGAAAACAGAATCCATGATCTTCCTGTTGATGAAAGTTTGTTTGAACTTTTTTGTTGGGGGAGTGTGTTTGCGCATCCATCGTTTGAATTGTTCTTTTGATTCTGGATTGTCGTAATGAATCCACGTTTCATTCCCTGTCACAATGGAGTTCAAAACATCTTCCCCATTATCAGCGTAACACGTGAAGAACAAGATGATGCCATGCGCTGTGCTATGTGGTCCTCAGACAGCTTTTGGGGAACTCAGCGTGCACAAAGTTTTCGATACGTAGATGTTTTGTAACAATCGTGTACAGAGTCGATCTTGAAATGTCCGGAAATTCCACAGACAACTCACTGATGGTAAACCTCGTCTCTCTCGAACCACTTAATCAACTCGCTGAACAATTTCTTTCATCATGAACATCAGTTCGGCCTTCTTTAAATTTCCTACATCATTCACGCGCAACACCCTCACTCATACAGTTTGCACATAAACACGACTCATATTGCGATGAATTTCTGTCACACCATTCCCTTCTGCCTTTAGAAAACAAATGACGCTAAGCAACTCGCACTTGACGGGAGAATCAATCATGTTGAAGCGCCTATAGCTCAGCTGCAACTGATGTATTGAATTTGGCCTTGGCGGACGTTATGGTGGGGTAGTAGCGCAGTACCACAGTGCGCAGATCCGCCTCCTTATGCTTGTCTGGTCACGTAGCAGAGCGATCGGAGATTGAAAAAAAAAATCCCTCGTATATACACATTGCAAATATATTTTATGCATGGGTCTGGTAGACCGTACATGCTTAAGTATGATATACAGTTTGAAAGAGAAATAAACAATAAATTTAAGACAATATTAATAATAATAATACATATTTTTTAATTTTGTTTAAAATATTAAAAACGATATTTACAGATATATGAATTGAACATATGAATGAGTCATAACCCAACATGTTGTTTCCGGATATAAGGGTGTTAATGAACTACATCGAAATAATTTCAGAGAGTGTAGAAATAGAAACGCAGCTTCCAAATGTTAACAGATAGGCAATACTTTTCCATCTCAAGCTGCTTATACTATACAACATCTTTACAATCGGAAATTATTTCGGTGTAGTTCATTAACCTACTGTATGCTTAAAGGAAAAATGTTAATTCTTTTACCAACTTCATCTGCTATGAAAATATGCGGCACTTTTAAACATACTGTATATGATATTTAGTTTTTCGTTTTCTAGTTGTTATTTTCTTATCATGACTTTCGCTTCTCTTTCCAACTATGTTTCTTTTTCCCTTTTTTATCACCTTTTCTTTTGCTGTTTCTCTCATAGCACGCCTTTCCATAGCTCTGCGGTTGTTGCCTTCATTTTTTTGAACTAACTACACGTTTTAAGGCCACAGCAAACGCCAGAAAGTGTTATACTTGGAATTCCAGAAAGATTACAATAAAGAATGTCTTGATTAAGCATATAGTTATTTAATTTGATTCTCTAGAAACGAGTTTATGCACAGCGCATTCCTTCTCACATAAAAATGGAAACAGACACTATCAAGCTGCTCTAAGTGTCGTTGTTTTTGTAACCGTATGAACCTTACCGTTGAGATTTAGGAATGTGTTTTATACCTGTAGCGCATTATAAGTGGTTCAGCGACATTTGCAAAGAGTCACATTTTATCGTTTATTATGCCATAAGGAATAAAATAACGAATCGTATAACCTTTTATGTCGGGAAGCTGCATTCCAGGCTTTATGGGCAGAGAAAAGACTGCTGCTGCTTTTAAAAAACGTTTACTGCTTCGTGACCTTTACGTTAACAATTGAACATGCGAATAAATACGGCATGCCACTTAATAAACGTTCTTGTGGCGCCCATTGCATCGTTCCATTTTTGGTTTGTTTCTTATTTTGCGCTGGGAATATATACATCCATTCGTTTATCATAAGAGGGTTCGAGATTGTTGATAAAATCACGAACGTAATGAGTAATAATTGCATATTTGTATTATGACCTTTTAGGCCATCTTGCAACAGACAAATGTCGATTGTCAGTATTGCCAATAGAGAAGAGCCAAATACGGTTTTAGAGCTATTTCATTAATAGAATAAGAATAAAAGTAATATATATAATATAAAAAAATAAAAATAAAGTAACACTATTAACAATGTAACAAATTAACAGTAATTATAATAATAGAAAAGGATAAAACACTAAGAAAAAGTCACACTTGGGATCGCTATATTTCGAACTCGTGGAGTCTTTCTATGGCAAGAAAACAAGTGACAATTACTGTTCATTTATATATATATATATATATATATATATATATATATATATATATATATCCGCAGATAAAATATTAACAATTATATGAAATGTTAGATTTATGAATAATATACATAATCAGAGACCGTGAGAATGAAACAAACGAAAGTCTTACAATCACTACCGTTCCATTTACTAATACCAACTGAGAAAAACAAAACATTTACTAATACCAACAGTGGAAAACAAAACAGACATAACATTTTACCATCCTGCACAAAGTGTTTATTAAAATTTATGGTTGCTTAGGCAGGTATTGTTACATAACTTACAAAATGATTTCAGACTGTTTGGGTGAATACACAAAAACAACTGCTTGAGTGAATACACATTAAGTTAGTTAATTGTACAATTATTGAAATTACAGTTATTAAATTTAAATGAATGGGCTGCAATTTCATCGGGTACAATGGACATTTGGGAATTTTTAAATGAAGATATGAAAGCAGAATTGTGGATTAAATTATTTCGTCGTTCATGAAACCCGAATATTTTAAAAATGTTTAATTCACGGTTTTAATTCATTCCTTGAAATAGGTTTTGAAAGAGAATTGGAGGAGAATAAATGCACTTTAGGGGTAACATGTACTTACTAAGAGATAAACGAAATGAAATAAACAATAACAACTATCAAATTAAGATTTCTGCAGATAATTTCCTTAACTCTGAAGACTGCATTTACAAGAACGAATTTCTTCACAATTACTGAAGGGGCAACAAATTTATCTTCACTTAAAACATCTTTCGGTGTAAATATATAATTTTACCTTGGACATTTTCATTTATTACGCTCATATATTCACAAAGAATTCCAGAATACTTCATGTTATTTATTCTATATATCCACAACAACCAACATTATCGTCATCGACAACAACCGGCTCTAATTTAAGCAATGACAAATGTGCATACTATTTAATTGAAATTAAATATTACTTTCATTGAAATATTAATATCGTGCTAGTATAGAAAAAAATATTGAATGCAACCTAGAGTAAACACATGTTATACTCTCTTGTTACTTAAATAAGTAGTAGTGGATATATATTTATTATACAATTCTGTACATATGCATGCATCTCTGGCCAATCATTCCTATTTCAGAGAACAAAAGTTCGGTTTAAATTTGAATAATTTAATAATTTTAAATTTGAATAGTTATATATATGAAGAAAATCATGGTTTAGCTCTCCTGTAGCAATAACCCCACAACAGAACAGTTGCTTACACGTACAGTAGGTAAATATTCGCTTTCACCTGTGATTAAATGGGACAAGGGTGCTGTGACTATTCTTAATTCCTAACTTCACAGTTGTTGTGGTCGTTTTGTGCCATATAGACCGCTTTTTATGCTATTCACTTCATTGCTTGACGTAGCACCGAGCACGTAGTGTCAGTTCTGTATGTTTACGGACCTCGTTACAGATACAGTAAAATGAGATATTTAAATGCGGAGTTGGCAGATACTCATATCATCTATGGATTAGCCTAAGGCGTAAAGAGTCTTCGTGCTCGTATTCTGCAAAACTGTCACACAATACGATCTACTCCAAGAACATATCAACACATCAGAGAGTTCACGTGACTGCGGGTTGATGATTGTATGCATGCTAACGGAGGACATTTTGAACATTTCATGTGATTTTCTGTTTCCTACAGTTCTGTTTTAGAATATTTTGCTATGATACATGTATTGAAAAGGGGCTCTAACAAGGAAATAATGCAATTGTAGACCACGTCCATATAATATTTGCATGCAGTATATGTAAGGAAAGTTTTCCCAAAGGTATGAAGTATTTTTGTTACGTCCTCAGTAAAATAAAATAACCCTCTTGAATAAAAACTCTTATAAGTATCATATTAACTATAGACTCCCCTGCATTAAGGCATTTAGTTTCCATTCCATTGACCTTTTAAATAAGTACAAATACGCAGGAGGTAAATAAAATGATCTATTTGAAATTTATTGCCTGACAATCGCTTCATTACTTTATACAAATCTCTATTCCTGATCGTCCCAGTTCGTTTGCGCTGACCCTGAACCAAATAGAAATACGTTGAGGAAGATGAATTAAAATTGCCTAATCTAAATCGCACTGCTTAAAATCCCCGGCAACTTTGCCACCTGTCACAATATATCACGTCTTTGCGAGGCCAGATGAGAGGCACTTAAGTCAGAATTGGGCCACTGCCTTGAGCTTTCACCGTAGTGTTAACAATATCGCATCATTATTTCAATCAAGCTGCATGCGGTTGGCAGCCGTGACGTTAGTAAACAATACACTGCAGAACAGCGCAGTACTAAGGTGAGGGAAACATCTGCGTTTAGTAGTGGGAAAGAGTTACTTTAAACTTTAGGAATTAATTAACTTTATATTTTATCAGCCGTTATCTTTCTCCTAATTAAGTGCTTATTTTAGTGATTATATAAGCGGCACATCTGTCTTAAGTATTCATTTGAAATATCAAATCATTTTACTCAAATAGTTATTTTAACATAGCTTTCTAGTGCAGACCAGTTGTGGGTATAAAGTGCTTTGCAAAAAATGGTTTAACGCCGAAGGAAATGTATGTCAACTTTATGAAAGATTACAGGGAACCGATCTCCTTCATTTTCAACGATTAAAAATGGGCTGCTGAATATGGTCGTTCCAGCCTTGAAGATGTTTCACGTTAAGGCGTCTGCAGAATTCATTGATATGGTGTTAGATGACCGGAAGTTAACTTTTCTGGGCTATAGACACATCAAAGAAACGTAGAGGTTTTATTTTACATAAATATTTGCTTACCACAAGATGGGTACAGTACTCGCTAACTTCAGATCAAAGACTCTAGCGTTTTAACAGCAGCAAACCTGATTTTGTGCGTTGACTTATTACTGCTACACACCACAATTGAAACAGTGAACAGAAGCCGGTTATTCATCACCAAAGAAGACAAAATCGGTTCCATTTACAGGAAGAGTACTGACATTGATCTTTTGGAACTCTAATGGTATATTATGATATTAATTTGAGTATTTGTTTCATGTGGTTTTTTTCATGCCGTAATCATAAAAGGACTTTCTCTGAAGCCAATGCCTTCTATTATTATACTTATGACATCGCTGTATCGATGGAGATTGTTTAGAGCGAAGATAAATTTACTTCTTCTTCTTCCCATCCAAAGTCTGAGGTATTAATTTTTCCGAAGCAACCATTTTCAGAAATACTGAGCTATCCATCTCTTCCTTGGGCGTCCTACTGATCCTCTTGGTTTGTACTGAAGTACACCCTTAGCTAGTCTTCCCTCTTCCATCCTATTCACGACATCTTTTCATTTCTTTCTGTACACTTGAATTTCCTTGGTAATGTTTTGGACTCCAGTTTGCTGTCGAGTATAATGTTTGTGATTTGATCTCCGCTTGTCACGCCTACTAATGATTTTAAAAATCTAATCTCAAGTCGTCGTTCTTCATTTTTTGTCTAGATCAATAATTCACAACATTAACACAGGTTTACTCACATTATAGTAGAATTTTCATTGCATTTCTTTTCTTATTTGTCTTCTGTAGTTTCTTTTAAAACTCTGTCTATCAATTTCCTCTCTCTTTAAATTACTTGTGTCACATCCTAAACATTTAAAGGGTCTAACTTGTTCCATATCTAATTCCATATAACTATTTTTTCTCTTCTCATATATTTTCTTTCAAAAGCCATTGTTTTAGTTTTATCTGTGGATATTTGCGTATTGTACTCTTCTTCAACGTCCGACAGCATCTTGGAAAATATCTGGAGGTCTTCTTCTGTGTCAGAAATTAAAATCTGGTCATCCGCGTATATGAGGGTTTCTAGTTGTTTGTTTATTGTTGTCGATTTTTACTCCTTTTGGGTTTTTCATTTTCCATTGTATAACTATTTATAATGTTTATAAATGATTAGTTTTAACTAATATATGTTTGTTTACAACGTGTTTTATTGCTTTGATTAAAACTTTATCAACTTCTGTAATTTCTAAAAATTTAATGAATTTATTTTTATCTACTTTGTCATGTGGCTTTCCATAATCAAGCCTCGACCATGTAATCAGCAATTACTTTAGTACATCTGTCCAAAGCATTCATTTAAAATATCAAGTCATTGTAGAACGTAGAACGTAGGTGTCAACTATGCAGAGTCTTCCGGGCTGTAAGGTGGAGAGCATGAAATTCATTTTCAAGATACTGACACAATACCCTCAACATCTCATTATCACCCTCGCTTATTTCGGTAGGTAGTTGAAATTCACAAGCATAGTAACAATTTTAACAGGAAAGAAGCAGCTCAGAAACTGCTCTCAGCACGGTATCCGACTTCACAAAATACCAAGATAAAGAAACTACCCGAACCAATCGATAACCAACACCCACGAGTCCAGCTAAGATTTTTTTTATACAGCTAAGAAAATTCTGTGGTAAGGGAGGTTTGCGAGGTCCCGCATAAAACACTCTCGTTAGTGTAAGGAAAGTGTGGAGCTGCAGAGGCCAATAGCCTGAGCGGGTAAGGAGATTTTCCCCTATGTCACCATGGTCGAAACTCTTGAGTGACACCCAGGGGATCAGTTGGTGAGGGAGAATTCTGGGGTGAATCATCAAGCGAAATAATCAGAGTTCAGTTTCATAGGCAATCACTATATATATACCGCCACAATTTCCATTAATGAGTCAGTCACTGCCACTCTCCAAGAAGATTACGTCGAGCACATCACTGATGATGTCCCCCGCAGTCATGGATGAAACGTCTGGGAAGATGGAGAAGAATTCCATTGGACCGGCCTTACAGCCCGAAAGACTCAGTTAGCATATCAAGTCTTTGTTTCAAATAGTTTATTTGTAAACCAAACTTGTTATTGGGCACTAAATACCCTGCAGGGATAAAATTATTTGTAAAAGATGTTTCAACGCCAAAGGAAATTCATACAAAATTATTAAAGTTAAAAGAAAATCTTATCATTCGTTTTAAACGATAAAAAAAACGGGCTGCTATATTTAAACTTGTTGTATCAGCCTTGAAGATGATCCACATGAAGAACGTCCAAAAAGTGCAACAACAGCCGAATTCATTCCGGTTTTAGATGACCAGAGAATTAAAGTTCCGCGCTTGCTGTCAGCAAATTAGAAACACATTTGTATGACAATAGTGCAACAGTGTTTTAAGACCAAATAGAACTAATTTTGTGAATGAATTATAACAGGGAATGAGACTTGTATCCAGCTGAATACATCAGACAAAACAGTGAACAGAAGTCGATTTTTCCGCACCAGAGAACACAAAAGTCGCTTCTCTCTGCAGGAAAGATTATGATATCGGTCTTTGGGAATCTGCTGAAAATCTTCAGGATGATAAAACCATAACCAGGGATTACTATTGCAAATTTTTAAACGAACTAGGTGAAAAATTCGTGAGAAAAGGCCCAAATTGTGCAAGAGAAAAATAACAATTTTCATCAAGAATGTGCATGATAACAAAAGTGTTTAGTGAGAGATTTGAACTATGAATAGTTTAATATCCTGCCTACTCCGCAAATTTGCCTCCCTCGAACTTCCACTTGTTCCCAACGCTGAAGTTTTTTTCTAACTGGTCACCAGTTTTCATCAATTTCTGCTGTAGAGAAGTATTTTGCACATCTTGAAAATCAACCTGAGAGACAGGAAAATGCATTGGAGCAACTGCACGCAGGTCACTCTGAAAGTTTTTAAAATGGACAACGAGGGAGTTGTGACAAGCCAGTGCAGGGTTTTCTAGCTTTAGGTTGTAGTTTATAATAGCAACGTGTGCAAGTCCGAGCGCGCTGCAACACAGCTGTGTATGTAAGCGGATGTTGCTACGTCAAATGCAGGATCGTTCTCAAGATGGAGCATTTTCGCGCTATGATTTACCACTTTAAAGTCATTTGAAGGGAGAGAGAATGCCTTGAAACATTGCCTCGTGCATTTGGGGATGTTTGCACTTCGCAATCCACTATTCAAAGACTTAGAGTTTAGGAGAGGAAGGGACTCCCTTGAAGATGAAGAGAATGGTCTGCTACAGCAACAACGGATGAAAATGTGATGAAAGCAGGAAGATAATCGCTGTATATGCTATCAGATGAATACCGGAATCTCAGTAGTGAATACAATCCTAGAATAAAAACTTCATGTCAGGAAAATCTGCAGTCCCAACCCCACTCTCTCGCAGATGAGCAGAAAAAGTGCCTGTGGGTTGGTACCAGAAAATATTGCGACATTGTGACGGAGAAAGATCAAAAAACCTATTTAACATCTTAACAGGTGACGAAGCTATCTATCAGTATGATCCAGACACTAAGCGACAGTCATCGGTCTGGGTCTCCAAGAGAGGATCCCCAGCAAAAACGAGCTGAGCGAGAAATGTTGACAAGCAGAGTATTTTTTCTTCTTCTCAACTAGTGGCCAAATTGTGATAGACAAAAATCGGCTTTTGATCTCTGAAGTAGAGAGACAAGTAACGCATTTATCCCACACTGCACTGGAAACAACCAGTTTCTGCACAATACAGGAGTCAAGTACTTTCATCGACCTCCCTACAGTCCATGCCTGGCCCCATACGATATTTTTCTATTCTCCAAAATAAAAGGAAAAAAAAATCGGTCAACAATTTGAATCGCTGAAGCCGTAGGTTGCATATTAGCACCCTATCGAAAGAAGCATGGCGTTCAGCACTTACAAAATATTTTTAATGGATGAGACATTGTATAGAGTGTAATAGAAAATACTTTGAAACGATTCAGTGATAAGATCAAATTTTAAAAATGTTTATTGCTTTCATTCTCAAAACTTTCAGACCGACCCTATTGTTGACTTTAGGTGAGATTTTTATATTGAAAAATAAATTTAACGACTCATATATATTGCACTTTTCAGACCGCTCTTGTCCTCAAGTATTTCAAACTGATATGCATGACTCTTATTTGTTATGCCACCTAAACAGTGCGAAAGACAACATCTAGCACGTTCAAATCCATTTTAAAAAAAATAACACATTATTTGTTATCGATCTGAAAAACTGCCCTAATGAAAGTTAGGCATAGAAGATGTCAGTACCGTTCACCGTTTTGGCATATCCCTCAGATATTTTATTTGATATCTGGTATATTATTTTAGCGATCTAGAAAGAAATGTTAAGCAGAGTAAACAACTTATGAGTCGTAACAGGCTACACCGCTTATGTTATTACTTAAATTATTTTGGGTTATATTTCTTACACGCATCTTCGTTCATAAACAACAACGCATTACTGGAACGCAAACAACTTTTGTGTTACATTAGCCGCCACTGGTGCGTGTTGTTGAAGGACAGGAGGAGCAGGAGACACAGATTGGTGTCGTTTTAAATTTAACCCAAAGTATGGAGCACGAGAACTTCCTTGGCTCTCTGAATGAACAGCTCAACTGTAACTGGGAGCGTTGAACCTCGAAAATCTTGTCAACCCTGCCAAGAAATGCCACGCATTTGTTAGGCGTCATTTAGCTGGTATTCATTTCGTTAAACAACTCAAGATACCGGCCTTTTCTAATTTTTCGGCAAATAATTAAAGGAGATTAACAAGAAGATTTATTAATTTGATAGAAGTCTCTTTAGAATTCTTGATTTCATCCTTCAGCACAGTGTTCTCATACCTGGTGGCTAATACAGCTATATTTTCTATCATAAACGATGATTTCTACAAATAATGGGAGACTTGTAAAAATTCGTAATAAGTGGGTGCCCCCAGTATAGCCTATACATTAATATGGCCTAATTCTAATTTCTAAGAAGTTACGATCTAAACTCTGAATATGGGGACACCAGTTAGACTAAGAAGCTACTGCTGGGTCTATTACTTCTTCAGCAATTGCCGTATGGTTTGAGTGACAAGCGGTTGTTCGGCGCGTTAACTGTCTCATTCAACTAGGAGGATTGGACAGAAAATAGTAGCAGCACTGTCGCCACGCTGTTAATAATCATACGAGGCTTTGTTGTTCTCATGAAGTCTAGAGGAATAGCATAGCTGTTCAACATACTCAGCATCACTAGTGCACCATCTATAGACGGACAAATACTTCTTTGCAAACAATAATTAACTAATTAAATGTTTGCACTTAATAGAAGAAAGACATCCTCGGAAACATACACTGAGTGAAGAAAATATAATCTGTAAGTGGGCTGTCGAGTAATGGTAAATATGAACTTTCCTAAAGTGATGGTTTCTAAAAGTGAGCACTGTACATGGATTAAATTTGAGGTGGTACATGCATTTCTGCGAGAAGCCTGTGGCATAAGGAACGGTGGTTCTTGGGGTGCCAGACTTTCAATAAGGACGCAATAGAGTGAGAGAGGTACTACGTTTACGTTCTCTTATCCTTGAAGCGCATTATATTGATTTGATTCAATCACTGCTGGAGATGGGTCGTTGATGAACAGTGAGCGAGTTAGCTGTGGAAGTCAGAACAAGCCACACTACAGTGATGCAATAGGGCGTTGTTTCTCAAACCAATAAAAACGGCTTAGGTACGGATGTCCATTGTCCTCTAGTAGTGTGACAACGGATGATAAATGTGGCATTATCACATTGAAGGAATGTAAGTCTCCAAGGCTTCATTGTGTAATAAATAATAAAAGTATATGTATTGTGCAATGAACAATATATTTAATCTATATTAATAGTATTACATTGCGTTTATCGTTGCACTTTCTTGTGACCGGTTATTAAAAAAGATATGAATACAAAACATTCAACTGTCTATCATTAATTAAATAGTATAATATAATCATATTTCATTATTATTCTGATGATAGCATACAATAATTACCAGATTGTAATGCAATTATTTGCGCAGAATGAAAAGTACGGAGTTCAACTCTCAGATGATGAAGTACAAGATAAAGGCAATCTTTCAGTTTCTAATCTACTCGCCTAAAGTAAAGAAGTGTAAAGAAATAAGCCATAATCAGAATCGTTGTCGTTATAAAAAAATCCTTGTTTCGGAAGGCGGAGAGAGAGAGAGAGAGAGAGAGAGAGAGAGCAGTAAACAACCTGAGCCCAAATTATCATCAAAGAACTCAACAACAGGGAAACAGTCTATCAAAACGGAAACGGTTAAGCCAAGTTCCTCTAGTAAAGTTAAATATATAAAAAAGTAATTGTGTTCAACTTGTGAAGAAGACATAGTGACGTATATGAGAATGGGGTATCTGTTTTGTGGTGCCGAAAAACGAGTGGAACTAACAGAAGACAGTAAGGACCCATTGATATTTCCATAATGTAAAATGTGAATTATAAATAATGTTCGGTTTACAATAATAAACTAATTTTCATTTAAAATGAGATTTTTTTTTTTTTTTTTTTTTTTAATTTCGCCTAACATTCATTACTGCCATCAATTTATTAGTACCGCATTGAGTACTCGGTATTTCCAATCCAGAAAAGATATTATTTCATAAAATGTGTTCCTGTGGTCGTTATATTAATTTAATTTGCTTCTAGTTTATTTTAAATTCAATAAAAGCTTTTTAAACTCCCTATTGTTAACCACACAAATCTTTTTATAAAAATGTAATTAATTCCCATCATAAAATACGCACAGTACTGCCCCCAAAGAAATAGCAAGAGGGTGTCTATAAACGCTAATAGATCATTTTTATAGTTTTGAAATATCATAGATTTTGCTCGTTTTTAACGTTCCTCATTAAGTCCAAGAATCTTGGAAAGGTAAAAGGACCGAGGATACATTAATATAACCTAAAACGAAAATTTAAATATTTCTCTAGCGGCCGCAACTTTTTTTGCTCAACGAAACTCCGTATATGCCATTAAAATAAATTAATAAAAAAGGTTTAAAAATCAGTGAAATCGGAATATTAGAAGTGGGGGGGTTATCTGAAACCCAAAATTATAAAATCGCTCTATCGGCATTCAATGGTATATAACAGAACTCGTTATATGCTATTTAAATAAAATAGTATCAATATTTTTTTAAGATCATTAAAATCGGTCCATTATTATTATAAGTATATCTGAAAACCTAAATTTAAAGAGTGGGGTTAAAATCGAAATTTAAAAATCGTTCTAGCGGCCGCAATTTTTAAGGCAACTCGGTATATGCCATTAAAACAAATAATAATAATAATAATAATAATAATAATAATAATAATAACAATAATAACAATAAAGATAGTTTCTGAAATAAAATCAGATTATTAGAAGTGGAAATTTACCTAAAACCTAAAATTTTAAAATCGCTCTAGCTGCACTAATATTTTTTTCGCAACTAAACTGGATATACAGTATTTAAATAAAATTTAAAAAAAGTAGTTGCAGAAAATTAGTGAAATCAGCATATTGGGAGTAGGGGTGTACCTAAAAACCGAAATTTAAAAAGCGCTCTAGCTTCTAATTTTCCCTTTCAAAATAAAAGAACAAATTAACTCGGCATATAAGCTGTATTCATAATGATGCATATTTTTATATTTAACAAAAGTATCGTCATGAAGATAGTAAATATGAAATATTAATCAAATATGTGTTTGAGAATAATATTTGTGTGTAAGAGAGCTCTGTAATAACCTTCAGAACAAGTTTTCATTGCATGTTTTTACTACATTAATATTTAAATTAAATTTCGAAAGCCACTGAAAATCAATGGAACTTTCCATTGCTTTTATTTGCATAGTATAGTGTAATTTTGTGTGTGTGTTTTTGAGTTATTGAAACATACGAACACTTCTTAAATATACATTGTAACTGGAAATTTTTCTTTATTTTAGTAAATGTAAATATGATACCAAAGGCTCAGTTCATAAACATAGTTACATTTAAAAATGTTTATAAAATACCCACACAGTGTAGCTTTGTCTATCAGTGGTCATATATTTCATTTAATTAATAGTATATAATTAATTTTGTGGTTTACTATGAATAGTAATAATAATAATAATAATAATAATAATAATAATAATAATTCTAAAAATGTTGTTTCTCTTTTGTAATACTTATAATTACAATACTTCTAATTGTGTTCCCCTAATACCACACAGTAATGGCATAAATTATTTCATTTAATTAATTAATTAATAAGGACTATTTTAGAGTTTATGTTCACTTTTAAAGTTATTCGGCTTGCTGAGGAATTCCCTTAGTTTACGCGTGACGGACTTTTTCCCCCTTCATTTTTTTCCCCCAATATATTCATTTTATATTTTTTCCCATAAGAATTTATTTTCATTAGGATATCATATTACGCATCAAATGACTTGAAATCTTATATATGTGTTAGTTTAATGGGGGTAGACTATTCAACCTATTCCGTATATTTTACCTGAAAGGAAAAGAAAAAACATTTTAATAGCAATTAAACAACTGCAGATTGTAACTTATTCAACATAAAGTGCACTTGGAAAGTACTAGTTACCTTGAGGTGTATTTTTCTTTTCTGGTGTATTGTAATTGAGTATATGCAAGCACGTACTGACATAATTGTGTAAAAATATTGTTTAGTTATCTTTTTTGGTATTATTTTCAGAAGGCAGTACTCGCTAGCAATAATCATGCAACTACCGTGCCAACGGCCAGTAGACAAACTATAATTATCAGAGAGATAGCCGACCCCTTCCTAAGGGTATCTGACTGGAAAAATAGTTTTAACTTTGTACCCAGGTCGAAGCAACGCATCATTTGGTAGGCGGGCGACGTAAGGCATACCAGCTAAATACAGATGCTGGTTTAATGTTACCGTAAAAACATTTTATCTTTATCCGAACTAGTAGTCAATAAATCAAAATGCTTTGCCAATTTTGTAGTCGTAGAGAGCGCGGTGGGGAGGGTCAAGCCACAAGGGAATCTTTTTTCAATTTTAAATTATGCACGCAAGCTAGCCGCGGTTATGAAATGGCGGAGAAATGGAAATAAAAGTGTCAGTTGTTGTACGCCGAATTCCGTGACGGTCTGCCTCCGCTCCCCTCTCTAGTAATTACGTCACTGCCCGGTCGGATGGCTCTCGAAATGAGACTGAGCTCCAAGGTCGTAGCCTCACACACGGTCAAGGTCGCTGGGAAATACACAACACTGAGATTTCCATTCCAAAGCAAGGAAGCTTGAAGCGACCGTATAGAGAAACTTTTCCAACTTCTCTGGAGCTTCGTGCTGAAACAAGACGGTACATACAGAAAACACTGACTGGTTATCGGTTACCAGATCCACGGCGGAAAAAAGAAAAAAACGGAACGGAAAAATGTCTCCTGAAAGACACTAATTAGATAAAACATTGCTACCAAAAATAAGAAGAAATCAAAGTCCTTGCGCAGGAACTGCGTAAACTAAGCGAATTCCTCAGCAAGTTGAATAAATTTTAAAATTGATATAAAATTCAAATTATGGCCTTTAATTAATGTAATGAAATAAGTTATGGTATTACTGTGTAGTATTAGTGGAACAAAATTAGAATTCTTGCTATCTATAAGTATTACAAAAGAGATGTGTGTTAAACGTGTTGGATAACGTTGGTTATCAAAACTATTGAGTGACGTAAGAAGCTATTACACATAAGGGAATAATGCAGTAACGGTACCGTTAGTATACTGAGTTTCTTTTGATTTATTTCCAGAATACCATGTTATTACTAGGCTATGTGCTATCTTACAGTTTAGTCTTCTATTTAGTTTCTGCTTTTGATGTCACGTTGCTATTTTAGGATAAATAAATTGACTACCTTATACATAACAAAATATTTTAAAATCTTTAATTCACTACTGGCCATTAAAATTGCAATGCCCATAAGAGACACGTTAAACCGAAAGGAACGAGTATGATTCGTCGAAAATATGACCAGCAAGTGTTTGAATTTGATTAGGGGAAATTGTGGCATACCGAGAGTGTGTGATGATATTCCGATAAATTGGTACTCGCGTTGGATGAAATACGTCCACAGCCAAACGATTATGAGATCAATAGATCGACGTAGGACAAACACACAGACGTGAAGGATTCCAATAGCCCGGCCAAACGACCGAATTAAGACACATCATTTCCGCATGGATAATATGTTGGAATTTAAATGACTAGCATTTATTATCTTTAGAGAAATGTTTCTGTTCTGTAAGGGAATAGTGAGCTGGTACTATTTCATTAGTCTATTTTTAACGATTATTGCGGATTGTTGTAAAGTGAATATGCAACAGTACTTGAAAATATTTTTTGTGGTAATCCATACATACAGGACCCCTTCGATAAGGGGAAGGAAAAAAACTGTTTCTAAAAGCTTTTTAAGCACATTTAGACCATTAACTTGGTTCTATATTACAAGAAATGTTTAAGCCCTATACGTGGGAAAATAAGAGAACTAATGGATTCCTAAATGGAACCGGAATATTGTCTTACAAAGAATCCTCAAAAAGAAAAATATTCATTTCAACTATGGGCAGCTCTGCTAAACTAATAGGCCAAAGGTTTTTCCATGATCTTAAATTGGGTATATGCATAATCCTTTAACATGAAAAAATAATATATTCTTTGAGAGATGTTATTTGCTATAGAAACAGTCTAATATGCAATTCCTATCTCAATTGAAAAAAAAGTATAATATATAAGGTGACTAAGCTAATAGCGACATGCATATCTTTACCACCAATAAAATAGCTCTTAAAAAGATACCAGATTGCAATAATGCACTAAAGGAATTTCCAGTCTTCTAGTTATTATCTCGTATAACGAGGTAACAGAAACAACATATTTTATTTTTTGGATTCAGTCTGAGAACAAATATATAACGTTATATATTTTCATGATTCTTGAAACCTCCTGTATAGTGAGAAATATGTTACAGACTACTCAATAGCACATACAATGTCATGATAACACTAAAGATCTATACCTATATTTAGGTTGTTCGCGACACATATTTGGGTAGTTCATATTTGATAACACTATTTATCTCTTGACATATTTATTTTATATGCACAAAATGCCGAAATGAACCATCTTTTTTAAAAAGAAGACTAAATTCAAAACGTACGTGTCTATTCCATTTGTAGTTTCATCACCAGACCAAAAAAAACTTACTTAATATCCAGTGAATAATTAATGCAGTACGCAAGTTTTCCCTAATTGAGTCATGTTTTGTTATAATTTTCTTGTTTGTATATAATTTTAAAAATGCGGTGCACAAGATAATGAACACCATACATATAGTTTAAGCATTAAAATATGTACGATGCTTTAACACGTAACAGATGTATTTATTAAATAATACTCTGCTCTTTGATGAGAAAAATGCATATATTTTGACAGAAATGTAGACAATTACGCCAGAGATAAATACAATGAAATAATAGGCAGCTCATAACAACCTGCCTATTACTAGTTGGGATAAATTATCTAAATTACCTTTGTTTCTGAACTTTACCTCATTGTGAAAACGCAAATTTAAAGTAGTTTTACGTGTCCGCATTCGCAAAAGTAATTTGCATCATCATTAATTAGTTCCATTTGTATTTCTCAAGATATAAGACAATCGATATGAGATGTTAAAGACTTAAAATATATGAAAATGCCAACAATAAGACCAGAATTGGAAAGAATGCTCAAGGGAGTACATTTTAAATTGGATACAGCAGTTCGAACGATTGCGAGAGAAACGATATAGGCTGATCTTGGGTATAATTAGCGTATGAGTGTCTACTCATCTATTATAGCGCGTGAGAGCGCCATGCTAGAAACAAGCACCGCACTCTCGCCCGGCTTTTTAACCTTTTTCCAATAGCCCATGACTACTGCTCAAAGAATCTTTTGAATTGAGTTCGGCATATATAAATAAAGCGTGCAAACGAATAATTCTGTCTTTGGTAGAGAACTACACACTGCCGCTCCCTACCTACTAAGCAATATTTCTATTATTTCCTTCTCAACACTAAATTTGTACCTAGAATTCAGATTTTTCCATTAAGAATAACTATGGCTGTTTCAATTTCATTTCAAGAGTACTTTCAAGATTCTTTCCTCTGTTAAAACTTCTTTGAAAGGCAAATGACCAGCATGTAATATGCGAGGGTAAGACATTAGATAAATTACAGATGGATAGGAATATAGATTTGAAGAATTCTTTTATTTCTCAACATAATCATCCTATACTTTGAGGTATTTATTCCATCGCTTCACAAGCCGTGAACTCTAGAAGCAAAAAAAAAAAAAAACTCTTCTGTGTTTTGTCGAAACCAGACAGTGACTTCCCGTTCTACAGCTTCATTGTCGGGAAGACGCTCATCCGAAAAAACTGTGTTTAAGAGGGCGGAACAAATGCAAGTCTCTCGCAGCGAGATAGTTGTTGATTTTGTTATTTACGGACGCTCCTTTATATTTCAGGTTATCAGCGTCCCATTCAATTCAGGGCGTGAAACGGCCGATAAATTTTGCTCAGAGACCTCTTCTTTCATGCTTGGGGTTCTTTATTGTGCCGTAAATCTATGACATGGGACCCACGACTTTATTTCCCTACCGAAGGAAGCCATTCTTAGGATCTTGGTTTTAGGAGGCAAGTATGGTTACCACTACACATCAGGACTGACCGAGCCAGACCGAGGTTATATGGAGGATGCTCGAGGTCTTCCTACTTGAAATTTGGCACAGTATCATTTGCTTTGTTGACAATGTGAGGACGCGCGTTGTCATACAAAATATTGTGCACATACCTATCAAAGACACTAAAGGAAAAGTGCAAGATAAATGCACACACATATTATATAAACTGGATAAATATTTGTGAAGATATTCTTCTATTTCTAAGAGGAAAATTGCTAATTTCATACGCCGATGTCAGAAATGTGTGGGGAAAAGAAGGAAGGCATCAGTTTCAGCACCTTCTTGCTTAATAATGATGAGTTATGGTACCTTTTAAGTGTTTAAGTGTCAGTAGCAGCTTAACGCGACAAACATTGTATTACACAATAATGAACTCGTTCCTGCAACCCGTGAACAGCAGTTCCGTTACCTTTGTAAGCCTTAGACCTCTCCTTTTCATAATTTTTGAGCAAATGGCTGTTGATTCTCACCCCACTCCTTTCCCTCTCGATTCATACACACAGCGCAACTTTCTTTCAACGTCCTTTGTTTGGCAACGCTGAATATTAAAACTAATGTTTAACAGTGAAAACGCTAAACTGCCCGACGTCATTGGTAGACTCTTTGAAAGATTTAACTAGTAAAACAATTCATTCATTCTGTTCATATATTACATTGGAAAACAATTTAAAGCCGATACTAAAAAGTTATAACCTTAATTTGAATATGAGTAAGAGGCAGATTCAACTCAGGGCGTGAAACGGCCGACAAATTTTGCTCAGAGGCCTCTCTTTCAGGCTTGAGGTTCTTTTTCGTGCCGTAAATGTACGACACGGGACCCACGGCTTTACTTCCCTTCCGAAGGAAGCCATACTTAGGATTTTTACACTCGAAAAAATCCATCGGTCCTTGCTGGGTTCGAACCCGCGATCTTGGGTATAGGAGGTAACCACTACACCACCAGGACCGACAAGAGGCAGATCGCAGATAAAAAAGAATTAAAATGACGAAGACAAATTTAGATTAAAAATAGAGAATGGGACAGAAGAGGAATGTCGAGATCTAAAAGGTCATAAAGCTGGTGAAAGAAAATGTTACAGAGATGTAACTTGTCAGCTAACAAATGAAAGCATTAGGAAATATTAAAGGACCACTTGTTGAGTTAAAGGCTTCATTACATAAAGTATGTTATTCGTGTTTGCTCTTTAACATCTCGGAGCACTGTCACGAACCAGTTGAAGAATTAAATATGCTTGAAGAATCTTGAGTTCCTCCTAACGCAGAGCTTTAATGCTTGTACGATAAGGTGGAGCCATCCCTGGGATACACCGTCACTGTCAACTTTTGTCCTCCACTCTGCAGATTTTTCTAACTGCAGCAGCTGATTTGTAATCTGCTTCCAGAAGTTTGTTGCTGATATTTTGACTGCGGTCTTGACTGCGACCACAGGATCAGGGCCAAAATAGGTGTGTCAGCTCAGGATTGTAATTCAGAGCCAATGAAAAAAGAGCTGCAGCACAGGATATTTGGCATGCTCCGGAAGGTTTTGTACACGGAGTATTGAGAATAGTGACTTCCTGACTCCCAGAAACAACGGTTAGACACAAAGGAACTGGCTAAAACCGTGGTTAAAAGAAGCCGCTTCGAGTAAAAGGAGCATGTCTGTTGAAGTTGTAAAGGGCAACTGCCCTTTGAACTTGTTCCAAATAGACAGGCTAATGATGCTCAGCTTTATTCTGGATAAATAAAAAAGTTTGTACTGTTTTGGATCAAGGCTGAATTTTGCTGCAACTCTACTATGTAATCCGCGTAACCGGAGAAAATATCCTGGATAAATCCAGCTCTACTACACCCGCATGCAGCCATGGTCTTGCACCCTCGGATTACCATGCGGTTCTATCCACGACTAATTTTTTCCTGGGAAGAAACTTCTAGAGCATGGCAGGAGCTGAAATTTGTGTTCGCGAATTCTTTGCATCAAAGTATGACTGAAAAGTGGCTCAGGAACATAAAATTCAGTGGTTGTTACTTCGAAGAGAAAATATTCTATTGGGTTGATGCATAAGTTGTAGCGTTATTTAGCAGTGATAAAATTTTGATTTGATAAGAATAACATACAGAAATTAATGAGTAATGTATTATCCTCCATTGTCTTATGAATCTCTCCTAACCGCAGTTGCCAATTTAGCCCTTTTCAGGCTAGTTCTAGCCTTTTTTACTTCGTCTTTGGCCCCATCTTTTGAAAAAGCCCCTTCGGGCATTCTAGGCTTTTAGGATAAAATCTGGTGTAAAATCTGGGGCTTTTGTAATATTTGAGGTAAAATCTAGGGATTTGTGTAATTCATCGACTCAACATTCTGAACATACTGTACCGTATGGCTCCATAAATGACATAACAACGAAATTTATTAGTAGTAACTACCATAATCGTATTTGTATATGGTGCACCTTAAAAGGAGTAGGGGAGGGTTGGAAGGAATAGTTTCAAATCCACGAATTAGCTAATAGCAGGCGCCATGCACCACGCTCAACAATGTAAAGTAATCTAGTTTAATCATTAGATGTTCTCCAGTTTAATTTAAATAATCGTGTAAACTTACTCAAGAGCCAAAGGAAAGGCAGAGAATAAATGTTTTGAATGTTCCAGTCAAGACTACTGTCAATCTGTTTTCTGATTTGACCTCACTTATTAAATCTCTATGTTCCAAAATCACAATACCAACGCAACAAATAAGCTGCTGGTAACTTTATTTAACAAATTAATTGATCCCAGAGCTTATCTAGGCTATGACTTCAAAAATGAGAAAACTGGAGTTTCCTTACAGTCAAGTGAATGGAATTCGAGAAGGTGCGTTAAGTTTGTTCAAACTGTAATGAATGGATTAAGACTCCGCAGAAAAAGTTGTACTTGTGAAGCAAATGAAGAGTTAGTCCCCTAAGAAGCATTGTTGAAAGTCAAAATCCGATTGGCCAGCTGGCATCATTATTCTTAATACCTGCTCTGGTGACCAATATTGAAAATCAATGGAAAAATCTCAATTACGTAACCTTGCACAATAGTGATGTAACAAACGTTTTGTCCGAAGTTCTGAATTTCATTGATTTACCATCCTTTGCTCTATCCATTTCACATTTCCTCACTCACATGGGGACATAGAACGCATATTCAGTGTAATGAATGTAGTGAAAAACAAATCAAGAAATAGAATGCTACTCCCTTTGTTATCCACAATTCTCTTAATATGGTATGGATTAAAAAGAAGTAACAGCAATTGCTATACATATACGAGGATAGGTCTATAAGTTTCCGGCCTGGCCGATAAGGATTATGGCCTTCACAGAATCCTTATCAGGTGTCATGCCTTATCTGTTAAGTAAATAATTGCGGCTGTAACTTCGCTCTGCTGTGTTCAGTTCAGATATAGTTGCATAGGGAAGGCTATGTGTACAAGATTGTGACATGTTCAAAATGTAGTATCGAGCTGTTATTAAGTTCTTCACAAAAGGACTTACTCCAAATGAAATTAAACAGCGATTGGACGGTGTATATGGGGAAGCATCTCCCTCATATTCTACCGTAAAAGAATGGGCCAAAATTTTTCGAATGAGTCGAGAAAGCATTGAAGACGAAGAGCGTGCAGGTCAGCCCTTGGAGGTCCTTACGCCTGAAAACATCGCTCTTTGGAAGAATAAATTATGGAAGACCGCCGTATCAAAGTTACAGAAATAGCAGCAAGGTTGGACCTTTCTAAAACAATAGTCCTTCGAATTATTCATGCACATTTAAACATGAATAAGGTTAGTGCAAGATGAGTGCCTAGACTTCTTTCCTCAGCAGCAAGGAGTCATCTGTTGTCCGGCATTTTTGGAACTCTGCCGTGGCAACGAGAGAGAACTTGTGCAAAAAATTGTTACAGGAAATGAAACTTCGCCGTCTGCTATGATTCCTTGTCCAAAAGAGAATCCATGGAGTGCCATAAACCTGGCGAAGCAACGCCTCTAAAGGTCAAGGTCACCAGTTGACCAAGAAGATCATGGCCACAATCTTTTGGGACTGTGAAGGAATATTCTTCATTGACTTCAAGGAGAGGAACAACACAGTAAATAGGGAGTGCTATGCTGGCCTACTGCACAGACTACGTGCTTTCATCAAAGAGAAAGCGCGAGGAAAGCTGAGTGGTGGTATGCGCCTTCTTCACAATTCGCCTGTGCACACAGCTCTTGTTGCAAAGGAAGCTTTGTGGTTTCAAGGAGATCGACCCTCCATCCTACAGCCCAGATCTAGCTCCCAATGACTATTTTGTATTCTCAAAACTCAAGAAGTACCTTCGAGAAAGGAAATATAAGTGCGACGAAGCAGTGATGGATGCTGTATAAACCTATTTTGCAGACAAGACTTCTGACTACTATTTTAAAGGGGGTATTGAAATATTAATTCAAAGTTTTGAGAAGTGTATTGCAATAAAGAGTAACAACTATATTGAAATGTGAAATATATTTTTTCTTTTTATCATACCTAGAAAATGGTTAGGCCGGAAACTTATGAGCCTACGCTTCAAAGAGTATACAGCACCATTATTTTGTAAATAAGGTAAATTTCATCTGGTAAGGACTAAGCCTAAATCTATGGGAAAGCAAAAGAGCCAAGATATATAATTACCTAATATATTACATCACGGTCGGTTCTGGTAGTGTATTGGTAACCATTCTTGCCTCCTAATCCCAGATCGCGAGTTCAGTCCCGGCCAAGATCGATGGATTTTTTTCGGTAGTAAAAATCCAAAGTATGGCTTCCTTCGGAAGGGAAGTAAAACCGTTGGTTCCATGTCGTAAATTAAAGGCACGATAAAGAACCTCAAACCTCAAAGAAGAAGCCGCTTGGCAAAATTTGTCGGCTGTTTCACACCCTGAATTGAATGACCTGAAATGTTAAGAGCGATAACTAAACCAAAGACACGATACGACTGGAAGGAAATTGTTACTTGTTTGCCATTGCTTATGCATAGAACTACGAACGCTCGTTCCCTAAGGATGGTCTAAAATCTTGTTGGTGAACTCACAAATTTTGTGATGCTTAAACTGGCCTAAAATTTTAAGTGTTAAAAAGAGTGCTGTGACGTGCATAATCACCTCTGACGAGTTGGCTGTGTCGTCCAAATGATTTATTTTGTTTTAATATTTTTCTTTCTTTTTAATGGCGTTTAACGCCCGTTTTAGTACTGAGGCACCACAAGCGGTGGTAATTGAAAAACGGGTTTCCCCCCCCCCCCCCTCCACGAGTCCGCACCTTAACGACCTCGGCCACCTCGGTTTGATGAAAATGAGAAGAGTAAATCGTTCGGTGCGTTAACAGAAAAGTACGACAGTTGTTGAACTGTTAAAGAGTGCTAGGCTCTCTTGTGGTGTTTCCTTTTACACAGTATTGCTAGTGTAATGAATTTGATTCAGTTTATTAACATACTAGCTACTCAATTTGCTTAAGGTTAACAACACACAGTCGACATCATAAACAGAACGTGTTACACATTTTACAAAATATATGCTTTGTTGGTCACCTTTGCATGCTCATTGTTTTGTGACGGACCTTGCCTGCGGACTTGTGGTAGCCCTGCTTGTTGACAACAATGGCGGGCCAAGCAAGCCGCGAGCGGTACCTGCCGGCCGGCCATCTCAAGAGGCGTGTATTGCGGGCGTCTCTAACATGACGGGCGCCGGCTGGTAAGTTTTTAAAACAGTACACAACACAGAAGTATAAAGGCAGGCAGAGTAGAGCCAAGGTCTCTCAGTTGAGAGTGACGAGGCGAGCAGAGTGCTTCGTACGGTGTAGCTGCCAACATAAAACGTGGCTTCTCAGCCGGAGCAAAGCACGCGTGATTGTTTTCGTTCGGTGACAGCAGACTGCGGGCTCTTATTTCTGGTCCCGGCTCTGCAACAACAATAAAAAAAGCTGTAAACTTTAACCAGAAAAAAAAAAAAATAATAATAACTGCAGTGGCTCTTCTTCCCCTTTTTTTTTATTTATCCCTGTTTAGATAGTGATATCGGATTTGTTGACACTGGAAAGATACGATGCGTGGCGCTTATATAGGGGAATGTGTTACGAGTTTGTGTGTTTCTTGCGGTTGTGATGTGATTTGGTGTGCTTGTTGATTAGATATATTTTATTTATTTTACTTTCCACTTACCGCCTTTTGACAGTTTAGTGTGGCTAAGTATTTATTTATATACTTTTAACAGCAGATAGTTTATTTTTCATTACTGCAAGCTTCGCCATGGAAGAAGGTAGAAAAGCGTGTTCATCGCGACATTTAATATATTTGCTGGTGGCTGTCGTGATTTGCTTGGTGAGCCAGGTGCCGGCATCTGCAAATCCTACCGGTGAGTTTCTATTTAATGTAACGCATCTCTTGAACAATTGCTTAAGGTTTTAAATTAACAATGTCAACCCTGATATTCGCCATTGTATAGACTTTCACGATTTGAGTCCAGTTTGACGTTGCGCAATTTTACTGTCTTCGTAGTTTCTTCAGGAATTACGAGGAAAGGCATCCGCTAGGTTATTTTTGAAAAATTAGGAAGTGACAAGTTTTGTATCAGTAGGTATCAACCAGTTTCTCTAGTGTCAACACAAGTTTTATCAGCTGGTACTAATGTAAATTTACCTTGAACTTTGTCTCGTGTTACCGCATTTCACATCATTGTTTTCGAAGACAATAATTCTGACTTTATGACTCTTGCGGAGTAGCAATGCCGCAATTTACTGCCGGACTTCGGTAGAGGTCACTGCTGCGAACACTATAGCTAATGTTTTGTTTTTCTTTGCATACATTTAAAACAATGTTACGTTGTATGGGATGACCTAACCTAATGCATCATTTGTTGGAAAGGTCAGCAGCGGTTTTCTCGCATTATTTATGTTTAAAAGTGCCATAACCGGGTTTTAGATGTATTTACGGCTTAAAATTAAATTTATGCAGTTACTAGGGTAAATGAAATCTACTCGCCTGGTTAGCTTCCAATATAGAATGCGGAAATATGTATGGGTTCATATGCAATGCAGGGAAGAAATATATACCGAGGTGCCAAAAAATGTACACACACTTTCACAGTAGATATCTATTTAATATATTTCAAAGTTGAACTGAAAAACAACATGTGACAGATAAATCAACAATAAACAAATAAAGCCAACATTGTCGTAAATCAACAATGAACAAATGAAGTCGAGGTTATTGTATGGTGTTCCGTAAACAGATGTGATCCACATTACGTTATGCTCTAGCGTTGCTACAACAAAATGGAGCCAAGATTATCGTTTGAACAGCAAGCAATTTTGAAGTGGTATTGGCTCACCGAGAATGTTATTGAAGTTCAAAAGCAATGGAGATGTGTGTACAGAATAGAACCGCCAACGCGAATAACAATAGCACGCATTCGATACAATTTGAGACTCGTGGTACGCGATGTTCATATGGGCAGATCTGGCAGATCACCACATTACCACCGAGATGTGCGTGCGTACCTTGATGACAATCTTCCAGAAGGCACTGGATAGGACGAAGAGGTCCGATTGAGTTTCCACCGCGTTCTCCGGATTTAACTCCCTTGGACTTCTACCTATGGGGAACTCTTAAGGATGTAGGAAACCAGTTAAACTGACAAGAAATTAAAACGACATGTTCTACAATCGCTGTGGACACTTTCGCCTACGTTGCTCAATCAGTAGTTCAACTTATTCATAAGTGTATCTGTAACTATAAAATTCTATAATGATTAGTGCTCATCATTTTCTGCTTGTATGAATTCAGTTTTGTTATGTTAACAAAGGTTTTTCTTTGCTTGAAGTGTATATACTTTTTTGGCACCCTCTATGTGTGTGTGTGTGTGTGTATATATATATATATATATATATATATATATATATAATTTAATTTTATTTATGTACTGGCATAAATAACGAAGAACAATAGCATACAATTTACTCATAACGAAAGTACCTTGTACCAATGTACAACCGCTCGCAGACAAAGCCTCCCACAAACTAAGTATAAGCTGCTACCTGAACATGCATTACTCAGTCACTACGATTGGCTTTTCCCAGCATGCGGCCGCGCCCTACCGGCCTTTAGCTCAAATATCCTCGCTATTAGCTCTATTGGCGGAACAATGCAGACTACTACAGCTCTGTATTGTAAAATGTAAGCTACAAGCTGGATGACGTTTAGGTATAGTAGGAATTCTAAAAACTCGGAAGCTTTTGTGGAGCTAAGTCGCAAAATATTCGTTTGAACATTCCCTCCCCCAAAATGTGTGCTCAAGAGTTGTATTTTACATGACGCAATAATAATAATAATAATACAGAGAAAGATTTATATCATCTGCATGCTCTAACAATTGCAAAAGAAGAGAAAAGATTTTCGATGGACAGGTATCCCCAGGACTTCCTGGTAACCATACTTGCCTTCTAAACCCAAGATCACGGGTTCAATCCCGGCCAGGGTCGATGGATTTTTGGGCTTAAAATCCTAAGTATAGCTTCCTTCGGAATGAAGTAAAGCCGAGGATCCCGTGACACATTTATGGCACGATAAAGAACCTCAAGCACGAAAAAAGAGGCCTCTGAGCAAAATTTATCGGCCGTTTCACGCCCTGAATAGAATGGGATGCTTATGACCTGAGATGTTCTACTCGCGGAAATTTTGTCTATTTTAGCATTAACACAATATTTGAGCGCCGACATGTGTCGGGAGTTGTTGAATGTGGTGTCCGTCAACAGTTAAGCACTTCTTGGCTTCTGTAATTCTCCCAGGCGGGTAATCCTTTTGAGACGTTCTTTTTATGTTCTAGTGGTAATGTTGCAATACATACACAATAGTGTAAATTTCACGACACTAACACCGAAGTTCAAATTGCCTATAACGGCATTTTATAATTGAAGGAAGGAAATTATATTTTCTCGTAAAAGTAAATTGCGATTGACTGACCACGTGCAGCTATCGGCGCTGTGTTATGACAGGCGGCTGGTGTAAGTTCCATCCAGCGCGGCTTGCGGTAATATTCAGAGTGTTTGTAGGGTGTTCATTACCAAATCTTTAAAATTCCAAGTTTGTAGAATGGAAGTTTTAATTTATGAATTACTATTTATTTTCCTATTGGTGCTGCTCAAAATGAGTGTTTTAAACTTTTTACCCATTTTTATATAATGTAAGCTCTTATAAAATAAATTGGCAACAACTGATAACCCATTTCTTACATCAGCAAGAACTAACACAAGCAATACGCCATAAAATATAGCCTAAAACATAGCAACAATATTTGCAAAAAATAAATAAATAAATAAAAGGTAAAATGTTTATTAAATGCTCTATTAAGACACTAGCTGGATAGCATTACTACAGTAACAGTTACGTCATTAAATTGTTTTCATTGCTAATTACTGAAAACAAAATCAATCGATATTCTTCATTTCAGAGTACATAAGTAGAAAATAATAAAATAATTCATACTTTGTTATAAACTACCAAATGAATTAGTAGAGTTTGGTAGTACAAGTATGAACCTGTTCTAAAATTAACGCCAACACTTTCTGAAATATCCTTTATATTTTTACTGTTTATCCAAATAATATCTGCTGGTGAAATAAATCCCTTGCTTTTTTATTTTTACACATGGATCTATGTAATATGATGCCCTGAATTCAAATATGTTTTCAGTTTTACTCTATTGGGCTAGGTTTTTATGCAAAATCATATCAAATGTAATAATTTACTTATATCTTTGATGAAATATTTAGTTTTTAAGGCATATATCTGAGATAAAACTGTTTTTGTAAGTTTCATTGTAATTTAAGTAATAATGCTAAGAAAATAATTATCTTCTACTTCATTAATAAGTAGAAATATACAGAAATATTCATATTACATCAACAAAATGTCAATACCAAGAGGCTGCTTCAAACCCAAAATGAAGATGTGAGGAAAAATGGGCGGAATATATTCATTAATGAATATATAGATAAAAAAGGTGCGTCAATAATTATGAATTGGCAAACGTTTTTCACTATTAGGGAGAACTAATTTTCATTTGGTTCGACATGCTGATATTTCCTTCACTGGTGTCTGTTTTCAGATTAAGTTAATTGTCACTTTTATGTGTGTCAACCAACCATGCTGACTTCTCTTAACTCCGGACATCGACTAAGAAAAGGTTTCATCCTGCATAAGCTCACACGAATCTGACTGGGGTTCATCGAAAATACCTGCTGCTATCTCAGCTTCAGTTTTCTGTGGGAACTTTGTAACAAGAAAGGTGAAACAATCACTGTTCTTATTCAGAGCAGTAACAAAATGCTTCATCAGGCCTAACTTAATATCGAGTGGTGGAAGAAGGACATTAGAAGCAGACATCACATTTTTTTCTCCAATAACTAAATTGTTCCTTTGTGGCCGATTTTTTTGGCCCATGTTTTGATATAGCCCTATTGTTTCATTCACAAAGTGAACAACTTATCTTGTTTAAATCTTTCAGAATATTTATTTTGTATAACTGCTTAATGAACAAATAATAAAAATTGCTATTTTCTGTAATACCGATTTTGGAAAAATTATAGCCTGATGAATCAAAACTAAGGCTGGTTTGAACGATTCCACGTGATGAGGAATCAGAAAATATGAACAGGTTTCATTCAGAAAAAATTGTGTATACCAATGTAATCACTTGCGTGGTAGACCCAAGATCATGGGGCTCAACCCCTGCCGTGGTCGATGGAATTTCCAGCGTAAAAATCCCAAGTATGACTTCCTTCGGAATGGAAGTAAAACCATGGGTTTTACTTGTCATAGAGCTAAGGCACGTAAAAGAGCCTCAAGCCTGAAAGAAGAAGCAAAATTTATCGGCCGTTTAACGCCCTGAATTGAGTAGGGCACTAATAACCGGAGATGTTTTAAAGTGTCCGTAAATAAACAAATAATTTGTCGTATTTCTTCCGATAAATATCATAAGATGTCGATATTTGTAGCATTTCACCTTTTTAGCTGAGACCAAAATTTGTTTGGTAACCACAATAACAAGTGACAAACGGACCACGACCTGGTTTAGTGATAGCATTTGTCACTATTAATCCTGGGTTCTTGGGCTCCATTCCCGGTGAGGTCAAACTGTTTTTAAAGTTTTTTATTGAAGATTTTTCTTTACCCTGAGAAGGTGAATGCCAGATAGCTTTAAGGTGCCAAGAACTACGAGACCATTTGCGCTATCATTAATACATTTCATTTCATTCATAACTGCTTACACTTTATCACGTTCATTCTACAGACGTAGCGAGAAGATTAATACAATAAAAGCGACAGTAAATAGCACAGTTAAAAAAGAGAGACATAGAGAGAAAAAACTAAATAATATCAAGCTTATTTTATTAATATTATTCTATAGTTCTGATATATACAATATTTTATAAAACTCGTGTATGATGTTTTACAATTATTGCATTATAAACTAATATAACTTAAATTCTAAACTTTCAGAATATTTGGGAAAAGAAGAAAAAAACTGGATTATTGATACTATAGTTTTTTTAATGGTGTTTAACGCCCTGTTTTTACTGCTGAGGCATCGTAGGTGGTGGACACTGGCGATTCATAGGTTGAAATGATAAACTGACAAACGATTCTTTTTAAAGGAAGAAAGCGTTTCAGGCTCCCCGGCATTTGTCATTTATGATGACTGGGGAAAAAAATTCAGGGAGGATGGTCCTGTTGGGAATCGAACCCTAGATCTCCCGCTCGGCCACCCGTGGCGGTCTATATAGTTTATTGAATAACAACGAGCGTTGTCGTATTTATTTCTGAGCACTATAAATAGCCTACGACGGATAACTTCAATTATTTGTGATGCTGTTTCATATGTTGTGCAGTATTCCTGCTTTTATCTTCTGTGCATTTAACCCTGGGGCTCATCCCAAAATCTGTTTGATCTTTTTACATTATTATATAGACGACGAAGTGACCAAGGTCAGGTTCGATGAAGGCCTCTTATATGACGATTAAAGCAGCATCCAGCAACTATTCTTGAGTGTCCTATGCCGCACTCTCTTCATGAGGTAGTAGGACGATAGGCACATGCAGGAAGCGCCCAAACCTTCAAGGGAAAAGTTACACACTCTAAAGGCGTTCGACACAATCAACCGAGCAAACTGCTCATGGCGAAGGTCGAGAGCCTAATAGGGAAAGAGCGAGAGCGGCAAGGCACACAAGATCTCGACTGGCGATACGATCGGCGTTTCCGAACTAATCGATCACATAACCAGAATCTTCGTGGCGACACGTTGAATCCACTTCTACGCAGCATGCCACATGAGGCGTAATGCAAAAAGTAAACACACGGATGCCATAGGTGTTATGCGGACGATTTTATACTGGCTGCAGTGCGCCTTAGTTCGAATAATTAAATGAACGACAAAGGAAAAATGAATTGTTAGAATGGAGGCAGACAATTCCACCCGCTTAGGAGGACAACCATTAAATTGAGCATTTTAAATACCAAGACATCGCCAATATAGCTCAGTCTAGAGAAAGGTCAGTAGCAGAAGTATTTTTCAGCAAAACACATTTGAATTATTCAAGGTTAAAAATGATTTAACTTTTAATCTTATGGGTATAGCCAAAATGAAATGAAATGACAAACCAGATGGCTGAAATAATGCAAATTACGGTCTCCAAGTGCATTATTACAAACGCAATATTTATTTTGTATTTTTTTTATACGGCTGGTATGACTGATGTTGGTTTTTTCTCAGTTTCTTCTGAATGAAAGTGAAATATTCAAAGTTTGTATAGAGTTAAGAGAAATACTGGAAGATGTTTATGAATTATATAGGCTATTTTACTATCGAACAGAGAATATTCGATAGGCCAATGCAAGACAATTTCTCCAGAGATGGTCTATTGGTAACCATAATTGCCTCGTACACCCAAGATCGTGAATTCGAATCCGGCCAGTTCGATGTAATTTCTAGGGCGTAAAATCCTAAGTATGGCTTCTTTCGGGTAGCAAATAAAGACAATGGTACCTTGACGTAGATTTACGGCACGTAAAAGAACCTCAATCCTGAAAGAAGGAGCTTCTGAGGAAAATTTATCGGCCGTTTCACGTCCTGAATTGAATGAGACACTAATAACCAAAGTTTTAAAGAGTTCCCTTAAATAATATTTACGTGGCTGAACCATTTAAATAATATTTGCACATAATTTGACTGTATGCTCGTATTTCAAAAGAGTTATAGTTCTCCGTTTCTTTGAAAAAAAAAAAAAAGAATAAATAAAGAATGCGCAACTCCTAATATAATTATGTAGCAATTTATGATAAATAATGTGCCCCTTTTGACGGTCTATTTGATTTAAAATTTTCAAAGCTTCAAATTAATAAAACAAACACCTTAAACATCATGGAGATAATTTTAATTGTGCAACGTGCCCTGTCCCAACGAATGACACAGGCTACTCTACTGTTAGAATACCTAGCTAACAAAAACCAATTGAAGGGTACTAAGTTCTTACTCGATGCCACCAAAGCCCCAGCCTAAAGACTTAAGCAAAGTAACTGTCACTAGAAAATTTTCTTCTTCTTTTGGTACTACAACCCGAGATCGATCTATGGCCTGCCGTACCGACTTCTGCTTCCTCTACGTTTTACGACTTCAATGCTAGAGGGCAGAATTGCAGGGGGCTGTGTGATCAGCATGCCGTCATCTCGCCGGTCGCCTATCACGCGGCCTTCTAGATCGAAGAACGGCACCTCTCCATCAGGCAGCTCCCCAATTGTTCTCACGAGGCTGCGTGGACCCCGTTCTAGAACTCCTTGACTTAGAAATTCCTAAACTGGTACCTGGAATCGAACCCTTCTCCCGATCAGTAATCAGCAGCGCTAACCTTTAGACTAGACACACACATTCATACAAATTAAAGAAGGCATCCAAAGAATATAAATTAGAAATGTCATCAAAGCTTTAAAAAAATCTGCGTTAGATGATCGAAATAAATAGATGGAACACAGAATAAATTGGACATTTTATAAACACAGGGTGAGCTATATAAGTATCGACCACCTGTACATACAATCCTCAGAGGTATACTCTGTTTAGCAAACTATGTCACGGCTGTTAAAAGGCAGTAATTAGCAGTCGACTTCGTTAACTTTTCAAAGTGCATCATAGATCAGCACCCACAAGAAATGTTTATAGATTTGGTCAGTTCGAACACGATTGTTTATGGTTCCTTGGGCAAGTAGTTTTATATTTATATAATTTTATTTCATCAGCATAGTAGAAACAGATAACTTTTAGAGAAAATAAAACCGATTAGTTAAATTTAAAGCAACTTTCTATTAAAGTATGGAAGTGAGATGGATATTAAGACTCCCAAGATGAAAGGAAATTTGCAATCCAATCATTTGAAATTTCGGAGATAATTGTTTAGTACCACACCTCACACTAAAGTACAGAATTAAAGATACGGTTAAAAACATTTATTTTAGAATGAAGAACGACAGTGTAAGAATAATAACGAAAAACAGGAAGACTGTAACAAAATTCCTACAAGCATTAGATGTTTAGAGAGAATCTCGCCGACTTACTAAAAAATTAGGCCGAAACCGTGACAGTGGTAAAATAACTGCTTACTCGTGTTAGTCTATAGAAACGCCACCCGAACACAGAACGAAGACGAGATGTGGGGTGAATTCTACGCCACAGACCCAATGGTTTAGATCGCACTGAAAGCTATGGGGGCAGTTAATGATCAGGTTCGCGGTGCACGGGTTTCAAAACACGATTTGCCCGACAAAATGCTTTAACGAACCAAAGCTAGAATGCGCTTGCTTACTATGCTATACCACGTCGCGGGATACAAAAACCTATGTATGCCTGTAGCAAAGTGCGGATTAGGAAGTGTATTCAGCTGCACAGAGGGTTTTATTATTATTAATTTTATTATTATTATTATTATTATTATTATTATTATTATTATTATTATTATTATTATAGAACAGAAATGGAACGTTGCTGCTAATAAACCTCGTCCACATTTGATTTGATTTTTATACCCATTCACGTCCCATGCCATTGTTACAGGTTAGAATTTTTCCCTTATAGAAATTTATTATGTAATCAAGTTTAGTGTTTATAGGATTTAGTTTTTTGCCTACTTTTTAATAAGGGCCTTTGAAGTTCTTTTATCTCTCATTTATAATATGATTTCAAAGAACAGTTCATTTTGGTAATAGGAACAAAAAAAAAACGTGTCATTTGCTAACAGTGTCCAAGATTTTGCAATAATTATTACTTTTAGTTTTTTTTTTCTCCCTATTTCACCGAAATGAGACGTGATTGCGGCAAATCACGAAATTCCTAAAGTGTTGCTACGACCCTCTCTCCTTTTTTTTTTTTTTTTTTTTTTCCTCCCTTCCCGAGCTGTCTTTTCAATATTTCACTTCAGATGACTGATATGGCCTATTCTTTATTTCTTTATTTTAAAATCCCGTGTATCGGATAGATTACTATTATTAATAATTACTAATAACTTAGGGTAAAATAATACAATAAAATAATAGAAATAACTCAAAATTAATTCAATTAAACCAAAATATAAATTTACTAAACTATTTTCCAATTTAATATTCTAAAATGTACATAATTAACAAAATTACTGGTAACCATATATTCTATCCTTATTTATTACATTACGACTACACTACTGGCCTCTTGTTACCAGCAGTATGTACTGGTATCTAGTATTTTTGCTGGAATTTCTCTTAAATTTACACACACTTGATATTCTTTTAAATTCTTTAACTCATCTCAGTCACACTATTCACCTTTTCATTAACAACTTGCTTCACTTAAAGTTCATTTTTCACTATTAATCTTTCCTATTCGTTTAATTTATCCTAACAATATCACCTCGCTTCCACCGTAACACTCCACCTTTTCTTTCCAGCCGTCCCTTCCTACTTACTTTTAAAGGTAGCTAAGACAGTTGATTGCGTAAGGGTGTGACAAAATCAAATTTACGAATGTTGAAGACGAAAGGAACACAAACACATTATGAACACTAAGTAATCTTTCGATCGGCCCAGTATTCAGATTAGTACATCACAATAATCACAGTGAAGCATAACAAACACTTGAATTTTATTCTTTTTGAGAATGAGAGGTAATTCTTTTGGCTGCATGTTTTATAGCCGTGTTATAATTAATCACATTTATTGTTTATTATGATGGGCGGCATATCATTTGAGTTTGTTTTACGTGGTGCACTTTTTATGACCAAAAGTAGTTCAAGAAAGTCAGTTCTACTAGCTTCATTTATAATGTATCAAGTTCATAAACCCTAAATGCTATTTGGTACTTACCTTCCCAGGCAGAATTCCGGTGTAGAACTCGGAACATAAATTTGTTCTAGCACATACTTCGTTCACAACAGTCATTGCTGAAAATCGGGGATTATATTTCTAGCAAATCCATCTCCCAGCACTTCATAATTGTCTGCTGCCTATCCATATCCCCGAAATAGTTAGTAATCCTCCATGCATTCTTTCTATTCCACTGTCCCGCTATCCAAAACTCTTTCTATTCCTCTGAGCCGTAATCCAAATCGAGCCCAGCCCTATCTTAATTTGGATGACCAAGCCATGGTCCCTCCCTGCTTTAACCGTTCATGGTACCATAATATCCTAATTAAAGTTTGTTTCCCATTAATAATTCGCAAGTAATTTTATCCCTCCAATTTGACACTGTAATGACACTGTAGGTCCCTATTACCTCTTGATTCCTCAATTCGCTATATCGCACCCCAGCCCCAAAATTCCTTTTCAAAAACATGTCATCGCTGAGTCCATCCCCAAAATTCTACCCCAAATGTCATCGCAGGTCTGACTAGTGCACAATAGACGGTTCAATAAATCTATAATCACAATTGGGATTCTACTTAGTAGCCGAAATATCTCTGTTGCTTTCACTTTTGGTGTATGCTTTGTCCACCTTCCGTCTTGTAAAAGTAATGTTCAAGTGCACAAAAATCTAAACGTTGTCTAGCGTCTGTTGCGCATACATTCATGTCCCTGCATTACTACATGCCGATCCGTTTTTGAAAGTAATCAGATAGCAATTGGTGTTTAGGCGGTAAATTAAATAAAAATGAACTAAGCACATGCCACAATGCACTAAATTCATTAATAATTCGATCTACAAATAACATTTACTCCTAACATCCAACTTTTCCGATGAAAGGAACAAACAAGCGATATCTTTATCGATGTTCTCATCTTTTAATGACACAACAGTACAAAAATGGTGTTTTATGGGTAGTAGGAGTGTAAAATGACGCACCTATGACTCGCATCCGTGTGGCTAAATATTCTCCGTTGCAAGTCAATGCTATTTTCTTATGTTTGGAAAAGAGCAAATATTTAAATAAAAACAAAAGTATTTAGTGCAATAAATCTGTAAAATATGAAATATTAGTGACTATTGCGTGACATCATAAAGCCGTCAAATGAAATTAAACAAAATTTTGAATTTTGACCAATCACAGCCCGATATCGCAGTAAAATTATCGTAACGTTTTATCAAATCCCGTACATCACGCAAAGTGAATTTGTCTTGTGTTTAGGGTAGCCAACTCTACACTCCCACTATATAATTCCTGAGCACTCATTATTGACCACTTCCCTTTGTTTCCAGTCATTGCACATTTAACTAACTTAATGTACACAAAGAAACGAAGAAAAACTGGGACACTTTTATGTTTTGTTCTTAATTCTTACATTTTCTTCTAATTATTTTAAAATAAAAGAATGTCCATTTAAACAAAAGGTTGTTCTATTAAGCTCCTTAAATTACAACAATAGAAACAAAAACTTAACTTGGTTAGAAAAGTTACAAAAGCCGTAAAACAATGATAAGTTTTGTTTTAACTCTGAGTACATTTTTCGGTGTTTGAAACATTAAAAACGCATTCTAATAACAGGCGTGCCCTCTAGCTTGAATAACTGTGTTTCTATATATATATATATATATATATATATATATATATATAATTAAACATACCTTCTATCAGGCTACCAGTGACTTCTTGAGGAATATGCTCCCAGTCATGTCTTAACACGCGGTTCCAGCGTGTCCCACACGTGTTTAGCGGATTGATGACGGGACTCCTTGCTGGCCATGGTAAAACATGGATTACCACTTCTTGAAGATAATCTCTGACCACGTAGACAATGTTCGGGCGTGCGTTGTCGTGCATTAGAAGAAAATTGTCGCCTGGAAATGGTACACATAATGAACCAAACATATTTAAGTACCTATCAGTTGTTAAGACTTCAATTTTCTACTATAATTAACTCAGTACGAACATCCATAGACACTCCTGCCCAAACCATCACTCCACCACCTCCATATTGTAACACTTCGGAAATGCAGCATGGTGTGAATCGTTCTCCCCTTCTCCAAACTCTTTCACGTCCATCAAGTGAGCGCAGATTGAAACACAACGCAGCTCTACTGTTCATTTCTCCAACCCCTATGATCATTTGCAAAACGCAATCGTTCGACTCTGTGCATTCTGAGCAAACTGGGTCCAGTTGCAGGTCTACTTGATATCAGTTCATTTGCTTTCAACCTTCTTCTAACCTTTTTGGCCGAAATCGTACGTCCATGCACGTTAACAAATTGCTGGGCTATAGTCATAGCTGGCAGATTGTTCTTCCTAACACTGTTAACGCCATGTACCTCTCTTCTTTTTGATTTGTGGCTCTCGACCGGCCCGAACCTGGTCTTCTGGTATATTCTAGGTTCCCTCTAAACCGTTTTATGGTATTGTAGACTGTGGTTATAGCCATGTTCATTACATTTGCAATATAACGTACACTGGGTCCATCATCGGTTAGGGTTACAGATCGAGCCACATCTTCAGGTAGCATATTTTTAAGGTGAAATGTGACATCCCTACTTACATTTTACAATATAAAAATAAAAAATAATGATAATGAAGCACAAAATGGTTAACACAAATCTGAGACTTTATAAACATAATTGGAATATTTGGTTACAACAACTTGTTTATAAAACAAGCAGCATTCAACACAGCGTACATGTCTCCACGATGCCTACCATAATATTGACAAGCAAATATAGTTTTTTTCTTTGTTTCATTTTTTTCTTTCTTTTTTCTTTTCTTTTCTTTTCCCCTTTTTTTCTGAATGTATATTCAAGCAATTTATTTTGCTTAATCAGCCAAACAGTCGGAAATAATGTTGTAACAATACTTGCCAAAACAATCATGAATTTTAATAATCATGTTGTTCGGAATGGTAAAATGTTTTCTGAGTTGGTATTGGTAAATCGAACGGTAGTAATTGTAGAAGTCGACTTTCGTCTATTTCATTGTTAGGGTTTCTGAACAGGTAGGTATGCATAAGTTAATATATAATGTTATATTTATTAATATTCTTTGCGCGAATTTCAAATACATGTTACTTTTATTTTATTGATGAAATAGTCCTAAACCTGTATTTGATTATTCTCAATTTGGCATTACTGACAATCGACATTCGTCTATTGCGAGATGGTTTGAAAAGAGTAAGTATTCATAAAGCAAACACACAATTAGTGCAATATTATAAGCCCAGTTTACGAAAATTGTATTAAATATATATATATATATATTATTTATTTATTTATTTATTTTTTTTTTGTATTAGTCCTAATAAGAAGTTCTGAACTTTCCAGATAAACTCATTCACTGCGTTCACGAACTTATCGGCAGTCTCGGACCCGTTTGTGCTATACTTGTAGTAAAGCACGGTGTAAACGAAAAAGTATTTTATTCGTTTAGTTTACGTCCACCAGTGCATTTGATTATAATTTACCGCTTCTATACATTCGCTGTTTAGAAAGGAATACTTTGGTAAGACAATTTGTTCTTATTTTTCCAATATCAAGGTTGTCCAATCTCTCGCATTTGGCTCGAAAATGATTTGAACTTTCATCAGCCTGACCTATGAACGTAACGTTCCGAAATGCAATACTTAATGCAGAGCTGGTCATAACCAGTGCTTGGAAGTTTGGCAAAATGCCTTTTATTATAAGATGGACTTATTTCTCATTCTCTTAACGTTCTTTTTCTTCTATTCTTTAATAACTGAAACAGTGTGTTTCTTTTGTTCATTAACTCGAGAGAATGCAGAGAGAAAATAAACAATGAAGTGAAGGTGTTTCCGTGTTTTTCCTTCTTTATCTCTTCTCAGTTTACTTGTTTCTTAGTTCGGAAAAAAAAAAAAAACAAGGAAAAGAAAGAGCGAAAAAGAAAAAGAATAAAAGGAAACACCTCTACTTCTAGGCTTATAAATAAATGTTAATAAATCATTTTTCTGTTCCCTGCAAATTCATTAAGACACAAGATAAATGAGTTAATTAACATCAAGAACAGATAAATTTAAATAAGCAGATTTTCTGATTTTTGGGGAGGGGGAAGTCTTCCTTCCTTATTTTCTTTTCTCCTTTAGATTTTTTGTTTTTCCGTTTGGGCTAATCTTCACGTTTCTTCATTCTTCATGGTTTAGCTTCTGTTTCTGTTTTAAAGTTAATTTATGTAATTGTTATTTATGATACAAAACTTCCGGCCTGGTTTCGCAAATATTTTATGACCAAATAAACTCACTTATAACACCTGTATCATTCATTTAAATAAATTAGTAATTATAAATGAAATTAATTCCAGTAATTCCGAAAAAATACTTCTTTTTTTCTAAATATTTCGTTTAAATATTTCAAAAAATCTTCTCAGACGCCGGTTTGTGCATCACAATTTCAACAGCTCTTGTAGGAGCGGGGGAGATGGAATATCGATAGAAACTGCAATTGATTATGACTGCATAACGTGATGCTTGTAAACGGGATGTAGAGTTCTGTGTAAGATAATATAATTCCCACAATATTGAATAGTTCATAAAATCAGCGGGTTTACTAAAATAACGTTTGTTATAATTCTATATCAGTAATGTCCTAAAAAGAAAAGGATATTTTAAACTTATTTCTTAGCACATTTAATTGCACTCTTATTAGATGTTTTTCGTTAACTTTAAAAAAATATATTTTAACCAACACGCCTACCTAACATCCAGCATTTATTTATTAATTGAGCTCGCAGTATTACGGACTAAAAATAGCGAAATGTTCTAAATAAAAAAAGTGTAGATAAATAAGAAATATACAGGTTTCTCACGAAAAACCGGCCTCCCGGTACGTAAACAGAAGTGGGGATTGTGCCTGTTGCGTTAATTTAGGTGTCGAGTTTGTAGGGATTCTCAGCTTCTGTGCTTGAAAATGTGCGACCGCAGTAGATTAAGAACAAACGGAGCTCTTTTTTTTTTTTTTTCCTCGACGTTCGCAACTTTTTTTTTACGAAATCTTTGTAGGAATGCCAGCACCATGAAATTTGGTTGCAATTTTTTTTTTCCTTAATGGAATATGTACCCACATGCATCTCCCCTATTGCAATTCTTTGTTCAGAGAATATTCTTGCATGCCAGGCTTAGCTGTGAACACTTCTGCAAGACACAAACTGGCCTGAGACAACAAAACTTCCTTTCCTTTTTTCCCCACTTGGCTAATATTCCTTTACTGTCTGGCCTTGACCGTAAGCATGCTCGAGAGCTCTAAACTCATAAGCAACATCAAAATAAATTATATAGATACAATAATATAAAACAGAAAGTATATATATATATATATATATATATATTTTTTTGTGAACTCCATCTCCGATCTGAATGGACATTTGTATGCCCTACCTTAAATGTTGACAAAACACAACGTTTTGATACATGGACATTCGAATATATACTTCGGGTGTTCAACAGTCGAGACTAAATTATAAAACTGCTCTTTAACACCACATGAAAATTTTAGCTACACCTAACATTTTCCCTAAGCATTAAACATAGAATATTATTATGGATGTCTTGCCTGATGTATGTTTTAATACAATAGAGAAAGATCTCGCATCATATGATGCATTTTATTGGATCTTCACCAGTTAGTACACTCAATTGCATCTTCCAGTGTTCCAAGTGCTGGATACCGACAACACAGAATCAGAAGAAAGGTTTTCCACTTGTGACCTCGAAGCTTCGAAGTGATAAGAGAGATTTACAGCTTGAATCAGATTCAGGTGTCAGAACTATCTGAATCAGTTGCTTATAACATGGAAATAGTGAGGTGCTTGCTGATATCAAAGTTTATATGCTTCCAGAAACAAGATAATGTGAGCATTATTCATGGCACAGTTGAATGATTTATTTCTTTCAAAGTTTTTATTATACCAAATAGGTTTCGGTTGAGTCTCTGAGTCTGACATGTCCACAGTAAGATCTGCGATGAACGTTCTAAAACATTTGTTGTCTCTTGACCACATGTATTTTTATATGGTGGCAGTATCGCAAGTTTTGTATTAATTTCTCTAGAATATTGTTTCGTTCCTGATGTTGTGGCTACAATGTTTCTCTAAAAGGAATTACTTTTCTGGCCTATTTCTTTTAGTAGTAGTGATAGTGGTAATGTAGTGTGTTTATTTACCAAATATATTTGTTACAAATCAAGCTCATCCATGTCGCATGGGTCCTGGGTAAGTGCGTTCCCTGAAATTGCACAAACAAATATTTAACTCTTAAAGACAAAGAGTGTGTATAAAATAAATAAATAAAAGGAAAAAAATATAATAGATTTTTTTCGAAATACATAAATACAATAACGAGAAAAAAGTACAAAAAATAAATAACTTACGCACCAACACATATATGTACAAATAATTCCAAAAATAGCGTGACTAATATACCCCTAACCCCCTTCTCGATTGTCTGTCTCTTACGATCTGAGCCGTCTCACTTTGTTTAAAAATTTACCTACTCCCTCCTCCTCCCTATCTGCCAGCAAAGTCCAGCACTGCCACTCTTCAACAAACCCTGCCGGTAGATAACTCTTTCTCCATTCGTCGTCATCTGAATAGACCCGGATCGCCAACTACCTATTTTGATTACGTGTCTAGTTGGTAAATGCAGCTTCCGTCATCTGTGAAGATAGCATAGATATGCCGGGAGCTGCTGACTGTCGAAAGGACGAATAATTTCAGTGAAGTTGTGAGATATCCAACTGCAGCAATGCTTCTTCACATGTCCTGTATGATTTCTGACAATTCCTCTTATGTCACTTGTGAACCGTTCTTCCCTGTGGCTTCTACAGCAGCGAAGTTTTATCTGTGACTGCTGTTGCTGGACTCCCCGTGCGTTTTTCGTCTTTTATTTCCCGTCCAAACTCTGCAAATCAATACAAATGTTTGTACACGAAGGAACAGAGTAGAATTTTTCCAGGCATTCGTTTCCTCATACTGCACTCATAATCATAAAATACTTTGCTAAACACAATTACAGAGATAAAAGTTTGAAATATGGATTGCTATAGTAGTTGCGTTTAGTGTGGTATTTTTTTTTTTTCAGAAAGTTTAAATCCTTATTTAACAGCAGTGTACGAGTACATTTTGTTTACTTATTTTACACAAGAATGCTGTAAGTCGAAATCACAGACAATGTTGAAAACCACAGTGATGTTCAACAATTGGCGATGTTTGAAACTGGCCTGTAGGTGAAGGGTTCAACTTTGTACTCTTTGCTTACATTCACATAGTGTGTCAACCTGAGGCGCAGATGTAGAAACTGTTCGAGCGTCACATTGGTGCAGAAAAGTTGCATTATTCGTGCATTGACTAAATCTGTTATTGGTAGGGCATGGAAGCGCTTCACCTGTAGGAAACCAGGCCAGAGGTCGAAAGCGTAAAACATCGGTCAGAAAAGACCGATTTGTAGTTCGTTGTGCTCTTCGGCTGAGCAGAGCTACTGCTCGGATTCACAAAAATGATCTGAGGGCGGCAACTGGTGCAAATGTCAGTGACCAAACAATAAGAAACAGACTTAGAGAAGCAGGTTTAAGACCATGATGATCTGAGATTAACGCTGCTCACAAGAGAATCCGGCTGAGTTTTGTTCAAGAACTGACAGCTTCGTCACTGACGCAATGTTCTGTTTACAGACTCATCTAACAGTATGATGGACCTCTCTCTGTGTGCATCTTCGCCGTGGTGAAACAGTCCAAGTAAGGGACAGATTTGGTGGTGGGTCAGTCATGGTGCTATTGATGACCGAACAGATCTTATAGTGGTCATAAACCGACTCAGTGCTGCTGTAATGGAACAGAACGTGTTATGCCTATTGCAATCGGAAGAGAACCCCGGTTTGTTTTGCAGCAAGACAATGCTAGAGCACATAGGGCAAGAGCCACCACTCTACAGGAACTCCAGATTCAAGCAATGAACTGATCTGCTAGCAGTCATGACTTTAACCCCATTGAGCATTTATGGAATAAGCTGGAGAAACGAGTACAAGGCAGTCCTGTAGCCCTTAAAGCTCTTCAACAGCTCGAAGAATGGAGGAACATCTCACAAGAGGAAATACGTAGATTGCCTCAAAGATGTGAGGCAGTAACTCAGACACCTGGAGACCATACCAGATACTGAAGTGTTTCTTTATATACAAGATTTAAATAATTGAAGGAGTTTCCACTTTAATTTCGGCTTAAGCATCCCTGTGTGAAGTGAGAAGTAAACAAGATGTACAAAGATTTAAACTTTTTGTAAATAAAATATTTACCAGCAATACATAGGCTCAAACTTTTGTCCCTCTAACAGTTTTGAACAGTGTATAACCGCATGAAAATACCCTCAAGTCACCTCGAGCACACAATCACAATTTACATTTTTGTGCAAGTTCAACGAGTATCGCGCGCTACTAATGAAGACCTGCTCTTCACAGTGTTACCAACAGGAAACTTACAGTTCTCATGGTTTCTTCGAATTCCGAAAATTAAATAACGACCTTCATAGTAGCAGTAATCAATTCCATGCGCTTATCTTTGTAACCCACTGAAAGATTACGAAGTCTGGCGCTGTTTCTTTGAAGTAGCCGCTTATTTATTTCTAGCATCAAGCTGCTTCCCAAATGTTATTGTAATTAAGAGTTCATCAAACATCCAACATGTTTATCACAGGTTTGAAAGAAAATTGCGTTACACTAGTTGGAAAAGCATTGCCTATTTATGTGCACGATTTTAACTGGAATGATAAAAGATGATGCGACCAAGGTCATCACTGAAAACCAACTATTCTCTTTAAACTCGCATCCTGCAAGAATTATGGTGCTGTATGGGAGCGAGAAAGATAAGCGGCATTCTTGAGTGTTTATTGCCGACAATAAACTTTAAAAGAGTAAAAATATGAGATGAAGATAATAATAGTAAAAGTTGGAAATAATGAAATTTATAAGCCGGGATATATGATATACGTAGAAAAAGAATAGTAAATAACACGCAATTTTATAAAAATATGAAATGTAAAAATAATATTGCAAAAGCATTTACTTGATTCCAGTAGATCATTACTTCAAGAGAAAAAAATTGTAGGCAGGTATGAATATGTTGACATATAAACAAATAAGCAGAGCCCCGAAGTTAGGCTAAGTACCTTTTCTGTCTGGGTGGATATCTGTTTTGGATCGTTATGGATCTTTTCTGCGATTATTTATGAATTTTAAAAGGCACATAAAAATTTCAATGTAACGAAGTGAAAAAAAAAATTAATAAATAAATGGAATGTTCACCTCACAAAAATGTCTATTAAGAATTTTGTTATACATTTATTTCTTTTCAAGCAGTCAAAAACTTTCTCCTCAACACTTAAGCTGTTTAAAAAGCAGAACCTTCATTAGTGAAAGGAACGCACGGTTACCTCCGACAAATAAATATAGAGGATGAGAGAAGTACTGTAGTTTGGAATAGTCCTGGCGAATAACCTTGTATCGATCTGCGCGAGACAATGCTAGGAAATTTGGTGGGAGTGACTTCTCAGCTGCATAAATGTAACAAACAATTGCAAGCGAGAATGATGATAGCTGTGCAACAAACCGTCCCTATAATGTGTTCAGTACGGAAATAAAAGAGATAGTAGCCTGATTTCCCTATAAACGCATAACAGAAAATGAACTCGACCCAAAACCACTGCGTATCTTTTACTCATTCGCCAGGACTATTCAAAACTAATTCACTTTGTCTTTATCGATATTTCCATGAAATCCTGAAAGATGAATGTTGCTATAACTGGTATGAGTCCTTCCGAAATACCTTGTTTTAAATAAGCTCTAATCATTTCAGTTCCTTTTTGACGATGAAAAATATTCACCTTGACAAGCGGCTGACTATGACAGTTGCTACCTTGAAAAAACATCTTCTTGTTGCTTGTAACAGAAAAGTAAACTTAAGTACTTTAATTATGTGGTAAAGAATTGATTAAGTATCTTAAATACTCGTTTTCATTAATCATTAGTGATACTCCCTATTTTCACTTTTAATAACTGCATATTTAAATTTTATTACTGCCTATTTTCATTATTTTTTGCCTCGGTATTTTAACCAAAATAATCTGCTCTTCCGGGCTCTGCTAATAAGTTAAAAACACAAGAATGTGGGCTTCCGATCATAGCAATAATAAATAATATCTTAAGATAAAGCAACAAACCGTCTGCTAGTTTTCCCCCAAAGTCGGGGTGGAGTGTGGGTTGATTTTTATTTGACCTTGGAATTGTAAAGTGATATTGCAAGATATACACATGCGCCTGTGTAGTCTTAGTAGTTAAAACGGGCGTTTAACATAAAAAAAGCGCGCGCAAAGTTGAGCTAAGGGGGGCGGGGGAGAGTGGAAAGTATAACGCAATGATGACGGTATTTTCACGAGTCCCCTCTTATATTATCTCTCATTTTATGATCCCTAAATTCTAGATGAAAAGCTAAAAAAAATAAACAAACACGAAAAAGATGTTGCAAAATCAGTGTGTTCAGTAATAATTTCCCATTTAAAGGTAATTTATCTTGTGGAATTGCCTTAAAATCGCATGCTGTTAACTAATGGGAGAAAAAAAAGGAAAATTCCGTAGTTTTTATTGCTGTGCGGGCTTTAAAGTCAAGAAATAGTTAGTTGTTAGATTGAGACCGGTTCTAAAATGTTGCCCGGCACATTATGATGATGGTTATTATTGTTGTTGAAACAGTGGCGCTGAAAATTGAAAAAGTTGCACTTGACACTAAAGCGACCCGTAACAAAGGAAATGCATCTTTAGAAAAATGCTTGCCTTCTTTTGATGTACATGGCAGTATTTGAGGTTTGTTTACAGACTGTTGTAAATATTATAACAAAAGGAACACAAAGCCCAGTGATAAAATTGTTTTATTTATAGACCCTTTCTAACAACTCAGGTCATCAGCGACGCATTCAATTCAAGGCTTTGAAACGGCCGATAAATTTTGCTCAGATGCCTCTTCCTTCAGGCTTGAGGTTCTTTTACGTGCTGTAAATATACGGCACGGGACCCACGGCTTTACTGCTCTTCCGAAGACCGCCATACTTATTATTTTTACGCCAGAAAAAACTCCATCGACCCTAACTGGTATTAAACCTGCGATCTTGGGTTTACAAGGCAAATATGGTTGCTATTAGACCATTAGGACCGATATGTGCAACAACTTAGAAGTGTTTATTATTATTATTATTATTATTATTATTATTATTATTATTATTATTATTATTATTATTATTATTATTATATCCCGCTTTAGCGTATTAAATTTTTCTGCCTCATATTTCCTATAAACAAATTATTAATGTTTTATCGCTTAAGAGGAGCAAACCTTCTGATCTAATGCCCGAGGACGGTCTGAAAAGATCTCGACCTTACCATAAGTGACCATACAATTGGCAAGATACATTGATTCATCCGTCTTAAGCATTCATTTGAAATATCAAGTCATTGTTTCAAATAGCTTATTTAACATGGCTTCCTAAAGCAGTCTTTTCGTGGGAATTATATAAAACAAATACAATTTAGTGTTGGATACGGACAGAGCCTTGTAATGGATGATGTGGGAACTCTTCCGCTATATTTTCAAGATTTTTTTTTTTTGAATGGTGTTTAACGGCCGTTTTTACTACTGGGGCAACACAGGCGGTGAACATTGATGATACATGATATGAAATATTTGGAAAGGATTTTTTTTTAAGGAAGGAAACGTTCCAGGCCTATGTTTAGAGTACCTCCCCGGCATTTGCCAGTTATGAAGACTGAGGAAAACCTAGAAAAAAATTCAGTCATGGAGGACGGTCCTTTCGGGATTCGAACCCCAGACTTCCCGCTCACGAGTCCGCGCCCTAACGACCTCGACCATCCGTGGCGGTATTTTTAAGGGTGAAAAAACGGGCTGCTGTATTAAGTTTGTCCGTACAAGCCTTGAAGATAACCTCGTGAAGGACGTCCAAAATGTACAACAGTAGAATTCGTTTAACAAATACGGTAAGGTTATTTTAATTCCAGGCCGACAGACCGCGATTGCTTACTGGGAGAAGTAGGTCAAAGGCCTATGCTGCATATGCAGATAGCAGCTTGTAGTTAATTTAACGAAGACTTTGTCAGCAAATAGTTCTGCGTTCATATGTATCTCTGCTTTCATTGTGTGTAAACTGTGTGCTAATTGTTCTTCGTTGGTTATGCCACTACATAAAAATATACTTCAACAGGTATTTATGTATGATACATATGTGAAAACTGGGTCTTCCAGCGAAGTGGTAAGGCATTTCAGAAGAAAATATCCTGATTATTTTTTCCAGCTAGAGAAACTATTCGACAATGTGTAAAAAGGCAGAAGAGATAGGACCTCTCAGGGACCGCCCGTGACCTTACGGAAGAAAAATGAATGAAATGGATTGCAATTTCATCTCCCCCCCCCCTTTGGTTGCAGCGGCTGCACTTCCCCATAAGCAGCTCGCTCAGGGGCCCTTAATTTAAATAACCTCACTTTACCTGATGTGCTCATAGATAATCGGCAAGTTAAAGTACAAAAAATTGCTGATGATATTAGATATTTGAAAGAGCATGTTGGTGTCGCCTGTTTAAAAAATAAATTCAGAAATAGACTTTTTATACTACCATGTCGTAATATGCCTACCTAATTTTAGAACTGAAAGCAGCAGTCTAGCGGCACTGGAATAAAACAATTGAAGATTAGTGCTGCAAAGTAACTTTGTGACACTATTTTGCACTACTGAAAGTAGTAGTCTTGCTATATCACACAATTTAATAGACTACACGTACGAAATTATTCAAGCAATGCAAATTACTTGCTGTTAATATGAATAGCTACACTACACAAGGTATACTAAGTAAAATTAATTCCTGTCACTTTATTAACAACACTAGAATCTGAAACATCAGCATTCGTCATAAAATATTCTGTACCAGCAGCTTCGAACAAAAAATTTACACGTGTCCTCTCCTGTAAAATCACTGGAATTTTTCGCTACATACCCAACAATTTTTTTCCCCCAAGAAAGCGGTCAAACTTCCAAACCTCGATAGGACTCGGATTAATATGGAATAAATATATCTTGATGTTCAAGAGTTCAAGTATTTATTGTAATAGTTACCAACTATTGATTATTTTAGATGGTAATTTTGTTTAGTGTAGTTAAAAGTTTTGGTAATTAATTAATAAATGATAAATTTTCGAAATATATGTCGCGGAATAGGCTATAAGGTGCCGGAACGGTTTTTTTTCCCTCAGCCGTAAAAAGGAGGAGGGAGGTTTGACACTATTCAGCAACGCTGAAAATGTAAATAAAGTTCTAGTTAAAAATTCGTTTGTTCATTTTTCAAACCGTTCTCGTGTTATTTGATGGTGTGAGCTTAATTTTTCATGAGACATTTGCATGTAGCGAAGAACTTCTTTAGTATTGACCACTAAACTGTGAACGTCATGACTTATTAATCGGCATTCGCTCATTGGATTTACAATAATGGTGTAAGTTTTGTAATGAAATTACAAAAACGAAGTAACGGCAATTGTGTCAGACGAAAAACAGGTGCCAAACGGATCAACTGCTGACCGCATTGGCACACTTCGGTTTATCTTTTGTTTTTATTACAAGTGTTTTGTTTTCTGTTGTGTTTTATGCTTAACGGTTGGCAATACTTAAAACAAATCGAGCCTCTGTTACTCTGCTATTCAGTTGTCTGCGAGCAAGAGGTGGTGCAGTCAAGATTTGCTTAACTGTGCTGTATTATAATAAGGCAGCTTTTATTTTTAAATGATACGGTGAACAGTAAATGATACCTCGTGGCGAACTGTGGACAGCTGCCCACACGTGAAGAGCGGCGGGTACTTGCTTCATGAACACCGTTCACCCGGTCGATCCAGTCCTGTACCGAATTTAGGGCTATGCTCCCGGAACCAAGCCATCCGGCTGAGCATGACCAATCACAAAATGGCTCGCTCAGATGGATCTTGTTTCAGACTGGATCAGTGGCGTAGCATCTTTACATAAAGAAGAATAGGAGATGAGGTTATTTCTGCGGAACTCAAAAAGAATCGACCGGATTTTTAAAAAATCGTTCAATTGATTTGTTTTCTCTTTTGAAAATGCCTGAATATTCAGTAATTTTAAGTTTGAGTTTAGTTTCTAAGAAAGATTGCTTTTATTGTCATGTCTATATTTAAATGATGAAAGCAACTTTCAAAAAAAATTTGGCTTGTAGTAATAAGATGTTTAAAAGTTCCCGTTTTAGGGGATATTTTCGTTTCTATAAAGATAATAGTAGTGATAAGGGTGTGCAGAATAGTTCAGATTACCGTATTTACGCGAATCTAATGCGCACTTTTTGTCCAAGTGTAATATTCTAAATTGTGACGGAAAACAAATCCGTCCCGTAGTTGGCCGGTAATTTCATTCGAATTTATCGTTTAATGCGTCATGCATTGCTGCAATTCTATATTTCTTTACATTTATGTGGGCCTATTATTGCACACAGCGTTTGAATAGTAGATAGTCACGAAATGGGGGGGGGGGGGGGGGGGCTAACAGAGAGGAACATCTTTTGATGCTACTTTCACCTATGCTGAAAAAAATAACAGAAAGGCGGAAGAGAGTTCAATGCAGCTGAAAGCAGCGTTCGCTTGCGACAACAGATTTTGACATTATTAAAACTAAAGCTAGTAGGAAGAAATTCACTGGTCCTTGTAGAGGAAGACATCCTGACATTGAAGAAAACGTTTTGGAATTCGTACATGAAAGCAGGAGGAACGGGCAACCTGTGACTAGTGACACCATAAGAAATAACTTTTTCTTCTTTGACTTACGTCAACTGTCCTGACAACAGTCCACAGTTGTCCTACGTGCATCAAGATGTAACAATAGTTCACTCATAAATTCTATGTTCTGATTCTTTTATGAAGCGAACGGGCTTATCTCTAAGACTCCGTTCAACAATATGCTAAATCTTTTTTTTAATGGTTTTAAGTTTCAAAATTGGAGTACGCATTACATTCAATGGCGCATTAGATCGGCGTAAATACGGCAGTAGACACTAAGAACGTAATAAATTGAGACTCAAATAAGCTGTAGCGTAAAAACGTTTATTGTCATTTATAAATATTGTTTGTATACAAAAATATATTTTTTACATTATTAAAGAACATTTAATAGTTTTCTCAGATACTGCACCGGTAGTGTCTGTACTTTTTTTTATTTAGTTTATACGCCGCTGTGTTTTTGCATTAATCAAGAATACAAATTTTCTTAAATTTTTATCTGAGAGAATGAAAGTTATACATGGCTAGTTAATTAGTCAATCACCAGGTTATATGAAGTTAGTGTATAAAACAAACCTTTTTAGTACTAACTTTGCAGAAAATAACCCATCCATTGTCTAAAAATAGCCTTCTTGATGTTTTCATCTTCGAAATTTTTACAATTACGTCATTGGTCAGAGACATTAAGCAAACCTGATGTTGAGAACGAATAAAAGACATGAACCTGGTTCACATTTTGACTAATGTCAATACTGGCCCCACAGATGAATCTGCAGCTGAGCGCAGCGTGCTCTGTGCAAGGTCACTCAGTCGTCTATCATAATAACAGATAGTTCCCAAGCTAACGGCTGCAGGTGGACAGTCAGTCGCAGTTTGCTGTTACGAGAGGAAATGTTATTTCCGCCATAGGATAGATACTTATAACTCGGTTTGCGGTTAAGAGATTAGTATAAATCAATTGTTCGTATTAATATGTATTGTTAAAAGTTGCTATTAATTGCAGTGTATTAGCGATGGCTTATCGGCCGATGCAGTCTCTCGCGGGCATTCCGTCTATGGATGATGTGATGACCCCTATAATTTTTTTGCTGTCAAAATGTTCCTATCTTTTTTAATTGGTATTGAATGAGAAGAAGGTTCGGATTCAGCCTCCATAGTACGGGGTGAACAATCCTTCATGCAACCGGTTTTGCGCGTGCGGTCTACCGGCAAGGCTGGCTGCTGTGTTGGCGGTAGGGGTGACAGGAAGTCCGCAGTAAATATAGTGCGGTTTGTTGCGTAAGTTATTTCTAACATACATAACATAAATACTTAAAAGGAAAAGTAAATTACTCACGTATAATAAGCAAGAAGATGCTGAAACTGCCTCCCTTCGTTATCCAAGCATTTCTGACACCTGCTTAGGAAATTGTTCAATGCACTCTGCAGTTCCCTCTGAGAAATAGCAACAATTTCTTGACGAATGTTAGTTTTAAGTTCATCTAAAGTGTGTGGATATGTTTTGTACGCTTTCTCTTTTAATGCCCCCCCCCCCAGAGATAAAGGTCACAGGGGGTTAAATCGGAGGAATCAGGAAATTCCTCTTGAAATAATCTCCTTACAGCACGCGCTGATTCTGTACACACGTATGAATCGTACATGAATACTTTTTGCGGAATAGAATACTTGTATTGCCCCGTTCACTTGATACACTTTCACTCAATACACTGCATTGCGTCGCCTAACAAACACGTGCTACTTGCGCAAGATTTCAACTCACACTGAAGCCACTGAAATATATTCCCCCCTCCGCCGACATAGAGCTGCCGGCCCGTCGCACGGTTGCGTCAAGCATTGCTCACCAAGTATTAGATAAGGTATATGAAGTAATATTCATATAAATTTTTCAAAATATACTCGGTCTAGGAAATTTTTGTAAGATGGTGCTTTCAGCACAATTTTGAGAAATGAAACAAATTTAATTAAAAATTAAAACTGCACCATGAACAAAACATTTCCACCAGGAGTTCCTGCTGGAGACCGGTGTTTTATATGTAATCTTTTGCTGACTTAACGTGAATTCCACGTACTGCATTTATAAATGGGCCTGGACATCGCAACTTGACACAGTGTACCGAATGTTAAAGTATATGAGAGGAGACGTAAGTTAACCTTGAGCGACGCTGTGCGCACAATGCACCCCTGATTTGCATGCAACTGTCGTTACGCGAAATTGCGCAGGTGAAATGTTGCGTAATATTTGGGAGTACCTCTGCACCGCCTTTCGACTTCGGCGTCATTCGGGAGTGCAGGGACGCGCGCTGGCGCCGTATGAAAAAAAAAATGTGAGTGAAAGGAAACATTGGCGTCGTAGCGATGCAGTATTTTTAGACGGACCATTAAAATTGTTACGCTAACGGTTCTATTTGAGTGGAAGCCAGGAGAGGAAATGCAGGCTCACTACCCTGGAATGTACACACGTAATGTGCTGTGCAGAATCTGTGCTAACATGCAGCAGCGCGCAGGCCGTTCTCTACTATACGAGCTTCATTCATTTTAATAAATAATCCATTTTATTATATAATTTATGTATTTATAGTTTGCATCATCTCAACAAACTTCTTTTATTCTATGTTTAAGGACATAAAGAGAAGCCTTAGTGCAGTTTTTCACTAAAATCATTTACATATTCTCAAAAATGTAAAAATATGTAACAATGTTGTTAGCATGAAGTAATAATGAGACTGAAAAAACTAATTATTTAAACATTATTTCAGCACAATTGAAAATAATAGTGCATATGATACACTTTAAGGTCAGGTCAGGGGGCTTATCCTACTAGTGCAAAGTTATTCATTTTTATGTACCTTTTTCTCAAAAATTATTACAGATATCTTATTGAGACTTTTACTGCTTATTTTTTTATTATATTATAAGTTCCTAGCTCTAGTTTAGAGAATGTACTTTATAAAAATAATAAGTCATTGATTTTTTTATAAATGATTTATAGTAAACTTCATATGCAAAAAATTCTTATGGAAATGATCTGAAACTAGAGCTGAGCAATGAATATAATAATGTAAATTATCTATAAAAATTTCATGCTTCTATCTTAATTAGATTGTGAGAAAAGGGTACATATGATGTGAATGTTTCACTTATCAAAATTATGATTAAAATAGCGTTAAAGTTAATAACAACTAATTGTCATTTTATACACTAACCCATTTCTTGCACCTGCATCTTCACACAGTGTAATATTACCACCACTCATATTAATTAAATGTAATTAAAATATTAAATTATCACTATATTAACATTTTCCTTGTTTTCTTCAATGTTTTCCATATGATTATCAGATATTTTTTTTCTTGGAAGCACTAAGTTGGGGGGAGAGAATGTAAGTAATAATTGAGAATATTTCACTGAATTAATTTTCACTATCACTACTACCACGTTTTACTGGATAGGCTTGTAATACTTATTTCCCATGTTTTTAATTTTTTTTAGAAATCCTGGCAGAGCTTGGCATTATATTAAATGTATTTAGGAAAGAAAATTGGGATGTATATCTTGTAAAACTTGGAACACAAATCTTTCCAATTACTTAAAAATTAAACAAACAAGTGCCCATTACTGTTATTGACATGTGAAACAGTAATTATCTACAAAATATATCAAACAGCCTTCTATTTTTCAGTAAAGGATATACGAAATTAAGCAGAAAAATCCAAATAATTGTTTGAAATAAACTATTTTATATTTTTTCCAAAGTTTGACTTCTAATCTTACCTTAACATGACCAGTCCCATGGTCTATTGGTCAGCGTTCCTATTAGCTTTCCGGATATACATTGGCTAGGAAAATCCCCATGGGACCAATGATACGGTTAGGTTAGGTCTCATATTTATGAACCCCCACGGCTCATCATAATCATTTCACCTTCATCATTCCCATTGGGCCGACATAGCTGCGCCTTAAGGGCTCCCGGCTTCAGAAGACAGCTACATTACTGCTACGCCGGGAGAAAGCCAATTCAAAGAGAATAGAGCCTAGAATTGGGGGAAATAATAAATTTACACATGACAAGAACCAGAGAAGCAAAAATTAATAAAACATTAAACAGTCGCACAAATAGCACCAATAGGGCTAACCGCTGGTGTTCCTCTTCAAGGACAGAAAAGTTAAATTGATTTAACAACCATTACTTAACCGTTTTTGCGCGCATTCCTTGATTTTCGAACAGTACACTGTCCTCTCCCCCTCTTTCCTTACGGAGCCCCGACATCATTGTGTGATGAGCAGGCTAGTTGGCCATTGGCTCAAGCTGTCGTATGTTCATGAGTTCTAGTCATGTTGGGTAATGAGCTCACTATACTTCGCTTCTGTTCCTCGGATACCCAGCATTGAGACTCAATGAGGCGGGATGCATATGCTTTCGGCTCCTTAATTATAAATTGTTAGGCCCGGGGCCTTCTTCGTAACCGACACCAGGTTACCCAGGTAGAACGAATCTTTAAAAAAATTTAGTATATTGTTATATTGGAGTAAGGTTGCGCCGTTACAAATTTGCTCGGCAAGGAACGTGCATTTGAAGTTATGATAATTTAGACACAACATTAAAGTTAAAGCAGGATCTTTTGTCACTTCTAGTTTTCATATCCATATCGAAAGTTGTGAATACACTAATTATGTTATAAAACATATGTAATGTGTAATGTTTCAGGGCCTTCCTGGTACTACCATGAATGTTGGCATCATTTTACCTGTATTTAGTTTATTATCGAAGTTCTGTTATTACAATCTTGTCTACTATAATCTCTGTGGCAATACGCCTGCTTTGTTATATTGTCAGCACAACACGTGATAATGATTGAGGTAGGTTTGTTTTTATTTTAGAATGTGCTAAATGATGAAGACATATGGACATTACAGTGACTTTATTCTCTCCTAAAGAACACGAATGTTGTTTGAAATTCTGATAACTTTTCATTAAATGACACACACGGACAAGCATTTTTATTGTTGTTTTTTTCCGTTTTAATTACATTTGCCTCCTTGGGACATCTGTAGAATGTGGACTGAATACTGTAAGTGTAGGTCCTTAGGGGTGAATGAAATGAAGTTAATGATGGCACAAATAAGCTCGGAGTCCTTAGCGCCTTAAAACTAACTGGCTTTCAGCTTCTCAGGGTAAGTAAAAACTCCATAAAAAACCTTAGCCAGATAACTTGACCCGATCGGGATTCGAACCCGGACTTTGGATGTAGTCGCAAACGCTATCATTAAACCACGGAGGCAGTCAATCGTTCTTGTAACTACAGCAGTTTCGGTACAATGAGAATAGACAAACATTTGAATCCAAGTACAATAGGGAAGGTTTGCAGTTCATTATCGATCGTGTTATTGACCCGGTGTTGCCCACCCTTACATTAGATATTCCCCCCCCCCCCCTTGGCATATTGTGTGTGGGTGGTTGCTTTCCGCAGAATGTGGTGTAATATTTCTTTCTCTTGTCTAGTCATAACCCTTCGTAAGAAAGATGTATACAGGCTTCACAACGCCTGTTCTAAGACCTACATACAACAAAAATCAAGAGTAGGACATTTTTCCTGGATGCCTATTTCCGAACTGTTAACAAAAATGGCTAAACACATGGCATAAAAATTTCGTCAAGCAGGTGCTGCGTAAATTAAGCGAATTCCTCAGCGAGTTGAATAACTTTAATAAAAATGAATATAAAATTCAAATTAGGCCTTTTTAATTAATGAAAAAAAATTAATTATGTCATTACTGGTTTTTTATTATTGTTTTATTTAAAACATCTCTGGTCATCAGCGTCCCATTCAATTCAGGGCGTGAAATGGCCGACAAATTTTGCTCAAAGGCCTCTTGTTTCTGGCTTGAAGTTCTTTATCCTGCGGTAAATCTACGACACGGGACCCATGATTATGCTTCCCTTCCGAAGGAAGCCATACTTAGAATTTTTACGCCCGAAAAAAATCCATCGATCCTGGCCGGGTTTGAACCCGCGATCTTGGGTTTAGGAGGCAGGTAATGTTTACCACTACACCAGGGCATTACTATGTGATATTAGTGGAACAAAATTAGAATTCTGGCAATCTATAAGCATCACAAATGAGAAACCACATTTTTAGAATTATCATTACTATTATTGATATTAAACCACAAAAAGTAACGGTACACTATTAATTAAATTAAATGAAATATATGACAATGATAGACTAAAGCTATACTGTATGGGTATTTTTTAAATGTTTTAAATGTAACCATGTTTATGAACTGAGTCCTTGATATCATCTTTACATTCACTAAAATAGAGAAAATTAGCAGAAAATTTCGACTTACATTCTGTATATAAGAAGATAAAAACATGCTACTGATTAAAAACATGAAGACTAAATAAAAACAATCAAAAGTTACATCTATTTTCATTTGCTTTGAAATATAATTTAAATATTATTGTGGTAAAAACATGTAACACAAACTTTTCTGAAGGTAACAGAGCGCTCTTACATACAAATATAATTCTCACACACACACATATTAGATTAATATTCACATTTTCTGTCTTCACGACAATGCTTTTGTTAAATATAAAGCATATGCATCGTTATAAATACAGTTTACATGCTGAATTAATTTTTCCTTTTATTTTAAAACAATATACAGAAAATTAAACTTAACAGCCCTTTTTAAAATTTCAGTTTTTAAATACACTCCTACTCCTAATGTGCAATTACCTTTATTTTCAAATACTATTTTTCTTGTTGTATTTAAGTGGTATATATCGGGTTTTATTTGAAGAAACACATCAGTGCTGCTAGAGCGAATTTTAAATTTTGGTTTTCAGGTGCACCCTTATTCCCAATGGTCCGACTTCCCTGATTTTCAAGAATTTTTTCCTTGTTTTATTTAAATGGTATGTACAGAGTCTCGTTGCGATAAAGAAATTATTAGTGGAGGCAGAGTGATTTTTAAATTTTCGTTTTCAGGTAAACCGGCACTCATAATTACCCGATTTTCCAGATTTTTAGAAAAATTGCGGTCCCTAGAACTATTTTTAATTTTTTTAATAAACGTTTTCTTTAGGTTAACCTATCACCCCTAATAGTCATAATTTGCTGATTAACGAACTCTTCGTTTGTTAATTGGTGGTTATATGCCGAGTTTCGTTGAGAAAAAAGAAACATTGCGACTGCTAGAGCATTAATATATATATTTACTCTTACACACACACTTTATTTCGTTGTCATTTTCGGTGCGTAGTAGGTAGGTTCGATGGAGATTTTAAGAAAAATTTTAAAAATCGTTTCTTGGTTAAAACCGCAATAGCTTACATCCCTCGAAATTCGCTAAAATGGGGTTGCAGTTAAACATATTTCTTGAACTAGAGATATCAATGCCACCAATTACTATTATGCAGAATTTAATAAAATATATTGGAAACTCGTTAACTCTCGTTAGCAGTATGTTGTGAACATTACTGGAGCATAGACTTCTCTCTCAACATAACAAGAGTGAAGTTATCACAACCGCCAGGAACCCACCTGGGTATGCTAATTTCCTCTCATGATCAACCGATAGCGTTGAAAAACCAGAAATTCGTAAGGCTAATCATCCCGTTTCAAGTTATAGCTGCAGTAACCCAAACAAAACTAATTGGAGTGAATTTTACTTTCATATATTCCATTATTCAATTAGAATGAGCTATAATAAATAATTCTAGGAATAACTGGAAATGAGAATGCTTAAAACTATTGATATCTGATTTTCAATATCTAAATTGACGTGTTATTAAATTCATGTTATGTAGGCAAAGTGGAAAATGTACACCTGCTGTAAACAGAAATGTTTTTAAGCAAGTTGCTTTATATGTTAAATTTAATGTAATTTTAATAACTAACATGTATTTCCTCTAATCTTAATAAGCAATTTATTTTACTAGGCATTGAAATCATCATCACTTATTATTTTTCTTGAATTTCTTTGAAAGCGTGACAATTGCCATGGTTTTGCTGAAAAGCAATGAACACTTCAGAATGTTTTTACATCCCTTTACAGGTGGCTTAGAATGAGACTCGAGTCCATAATTTTATCCCTGAGAGGAGCAACGTCATTTCCAAAGAAAGCCAACGTAATTGAGGCCACGGTCAACTTATTTTTTCACTTTTAAGGAAAAGTTTATCTGCATTGGTACACAGGCTGTAACAGGACAAATTTGCAGAAGCGCCGGTTGCCTTGAAAGCCTTTGTTAGGTATAAACGACCGCATCTGCGTGAAAGAGAGTGAATGCTGCTCTCATGACACTGCGCGTCTCCATATTTAGTCAAGGAGTATAAGCGTTTAGCTTCGTGATCGCCCAACTGGATTTGCTCTTTGTCGAATTTGAGGAAATGCCTCTCCCATTTAGGCTTTACAGTCTTTAAAAGAAGTGGTAAAAGCTGAGAGACTACTCAAATATGGAAACTTTTTATGAGAAATACCATAATTGCAAGATGAATAAAGATATGGGTAAAAAAATTATCATTCATTATTGAACTACAAACTAAGAAAATATTTTAAGAATTTTACGAAGGATTTTTTGATCCAAAAATTAAGCACGTATTAAGATCTGATCAGCGTTTCTCAAACCATTTTCAGGTGCAGTTTTTATGCTAAAAGGTTTTGTGTACCACTCTACCCTTGCCCTGTGCGATAGCAATTTTATATTTTTTTCATGTCAGGACTGCTCAAAAAATTAGAGGAGCAGGTGCTTATTTCAAAGTTCCAAAAGAAATGTTGATACAATTAAAATTTTGACAGTTTGCAATTATAGATTGAAGAATTGTGTAAAAATTAGAATAGGCATTCTAACAAACTTTTGTTTCACAGGATTTCAAATATGGACAAATTATTGATTGATGCAGAAAGAAGTGGAAGCACAAGATAACGTTGTTTAGTAATCAAAGTTTGCATGGTTATTTCAACACTCAGTACCCAGTGTGTGTCTCCGTGAGATGCGATGACTTCATAACACCCACGTGACATGTTTCGCTCCAGCCTCCTAATAAACATTTGTGGGATTCTCTCCCATTCTTCCATGAGTGCATTTGCGAATTCTCCCAGTTCTGTGACACGGCAGGACGTTCGTGAACAAGTTTTATGAACTTATCCACAGATGCTCAATCGGACTGAGGTCAGGATTGTATGCAGGCCAGTTTATCGCCCAAATTTGGCTTTCTGTAGGACATCTTTGATACTCCGTGGTACGATATGTTGAAGGATAATGTCATTAATGTAAAGACACTCGATAGTAATGCCAGCCCAAAATCGCCTCCAAATCTGTCACGTTCAATAATAGTGACTGGAGCAAGATGTTCACCAGGACGTCTTCAAACACGTGTACGACCACCAAAACCGGTCAAACGAATCTTGACTCGTGTGTGAAGAGAACAGTCTTCCATTGGCAGAACTGCCAGTTGAGATGATTCTGAGCCACTCTCAGCCGGGCTTCCTTGTGCTGACCTGTCAAACGAGGAGCTTGAAAGGGGTTTCTAGATCTCATCCGTGCATTTCTCAGTCTGTTTCTTTCAGTCTGATCAGAAACCACTACTACATCATATTGCGGATCTCTGGCTGCAGATCTGCGTCTGCGCAAAACTGATAGGACAATATATCTATCCTTACCTCTGTTGTCTTCTTCTTATGCCCTTGTCCGGGCCTCCTCTTGTGTCCACTTGTCTCTCTCTACAGTCGCCTCCGAACTCTATGGACAACAGTAAGACAGACAAGAAGAATTCTGGAGATAAAGCGAATGGATTGGCCATCTCCAATCCACACAACTGTTTGTGTGATTCATGTTTCATTCAGATGTCTCATTGTTCTGCATTTGCCTCAGAGAACACAAAATAACAAGTCTCAACCACACATTGCTGTTAAAGCCTGTTTTCAAAAAAAAAAAAAAAAAAAAAAAAAAAAAAAAAAAAAAAAGTTAAAGCTTTCCCTTTAGTTTCAACAATTGTTGAAACTTCACTACTTTTTTCAGAGAAAAACTAACAAATCATACTCTAGTTTTAAACAATACTTCAAAACAAACTCTCTCCTGATGGGAATGAAACCCCAGACCCCCTGCTCACGAGTCCACGCCTTAACGACCTCGGCCACTCGTGGCGGTATGTAAATAAATATTGAAATGACGAAACTTTACATAGATTTAGGCATTTTAAACCGAATATTAACAAATTAGGCTGTAACAATCGTTTTAGAACATTTTAGGAATCTATCAAACTCTATGAATAGCTGTTAGTTTTCATGAAACATAAATTAATATACTTTTTTTTCCTTTCTCCTAAAGGAACAAAATAGGCATTTTCCCTAAAATCTGGTGTGTGCTTATAACATAGGCTAGTGCTTATTATAATTTTTACGAGCAGCATTTTTATGCTATCAGCAAAACATAAATATTAACCTTTCGCGCAACGACTTTCTTTTTTTCTGTTTGCTGTTCAGTCTAGATGGTATAGGACCAAAAGGGCAGACCTCGAGGACCATAGTTTGAGAAACGCTGCCTAGCGAAAACGATTGCTAATCAACCAATACGTTAATACTATACGTAACATTAACGTTTTCCCCTAGAGCCCCTATACTATTGTTAAAAAGTTTAATTTATCGTGCATTTCATTTCTACAATGTATTATTTATACTCGTTTATGTGCAACAGGATAATAAAAATTACGCCCCTCTTTAACTCGAGACATTCGACCTGGTTTTGTATCTCGAAATATCTGAATTAGTGCAAATTACAATACCGTGTTCCTCGTTATGTTCACCACCATATCATAATCATAGTGCGTGTATCCAAAGGCCTTGTAAAAATGGCGCCATAACACGTCATCGGTGTGGTTTCCTGCTCGTACCTTGTTTGGAAGTATCGTTAAAATTATGGTAATGTTGCCATAGAGGAAATTCCGCTGCTCCATTATAATTTTTTTTACCTCTTTTAAAATGACTCATTTAGAGCCCATTAGCAAACACGATACGGTTCACTGAAAATTTGACGGACACAGCCTTTTTATTCTTATAATTTATTCGCCGCTCTCCATTTTTCAGATGTAAAAATGGCTAATTAATTCAATGCAATATTTTGTGGAGGCCTTTCGCTTCGCGGAACAGCGTAATAGCGAGATAATGATAAGGTATCCAGCAATTAATCTTAATTTGTCCTAATTTTCTGTGCTGGCTAGTAAGTATTTCCAATGAGTGGTTTGTGTGTAAATAACCCTTCTCCTTGGTTATTTGCTTTTTCATTTGCTGTCTTTTTCGCGTTTTATATTTCTGGGAATATATCATGGATGGGTATATTTCAGGTGATTTTTTTTTAAATTACACATTATTTAAAGAATTCTAACTTTTATCTCCGTATCTAAATATTAACTGCTGGCTCTTCCCTTAATTGCTAGAGGTCAACAGTCGCGTTTCAAACGGGCTTCATTTATTCAGTGATTAAAATATTTACACAGAGAAGAGAAAATATAGCTCTTACGACCGTACACGTAATTAACTAAAAATGTTTTTTTTTTTTTCTCCCCAGATTGATATCAAAAGTTATGCTCTCTTTCCTTCTGTTCTGGAATACAAATAGACGTACTGAACGATTTAATTGTGAAATAGCCGCATTTATCAGAGAAAGGATCGAAAATAACCGGAGTTCCTCGGCTCTCTTTACCGTAAATCATTCATTCGTTAGTGTGCTGCGGCAACCGCGATTGCCGGGAAAGACTCGCTAACAAATCGGTTAAAATATAGGGACCGAGTATATGTGAGTTTTAAATCGTACCTTATATTCTAATTGAAGAGCGGCAAAACATGAAGCTTTGGAAGAAATATGAATTCTGTATTACTAAAATATGAAATATTTTAAAGAAATATTAAAGTATCCATATAAAGGAATAGCATTAAGGTTTAATATATTTTCATTTATGTTCCAGTATATATTAATTTGATCCGTACAGTATACTATTTTGAAAGTAAATGACAAGATTTTTTTCCATGATTTCAGCGAGAATGTTTTTGTACTATGAAAAAATTACGATGTGACAGGAGCAAATAAGTTCTACAGCTGGAATAGACCGTGCCTTATCTTCAAATATGTTAACTAACTTCACTACAATTATTTTAACTTAACCTCAGGTGGTACGGTTTTATTTGTATATTTTTTGTAAAACAAGTTCCATTTGTATGTTATAGCTTTTCAAATGTTGCATTTGCTTATGTAATGCTAGCTTTGTTTCCCACAAAGTGTTTTGCTTATGCTCGAGTGCCCCGCTCATTAGGCGACAGCCGGGTCTCGATGATTAGCGGCGAAATAAAATAATAAAACAACGCGGCGCGGCGAACGAGTAGGAGTTTGCTTATAGGAAAATCCCTTTCCGCGGCGGAAAACATCACTGATCTCACTTCTCGGGTTCCATTCCCGTTGGCCCTGCCATCCAGATTTTCTTCTTCTTCTTATTTTTCCTCCATGGTTTCTCCTGGTCAATTAGGTGAATGCCTGTTGGATGAATTTTCTGCGCTTTCATTTCAGACATCAGAGAAGAAAAGAGCAACTGGTTGTTGTGTAATGCAGAAGTTGGATGCCGAAGTGCCCCGGGTATCAAATTCCAGAAACTTGTCGTACATAATTGTCAAACTTTCAATGTCCGGGAACCTTAGTTAAATTAATAAGTGAAATAAAAAGAAGAAATAAATATTGTTTTCAACAATTGCATTACTATAATCAAGCATATATTAAAATGTTAACATTTCTGTGCGACTTTTGACCTGTCGGAAAATTTTGCGACCCAGAAAAAGTCCCCTTCGAATTCAGCAGTGGGGTAGGGACCCATAGGTTGAGAAACACTGCTCTAGATGTCAAGGGAAAGTAACGGTCAAATTTTATTGATAGATGTCACTATAAACTGTTAATGCATGCTGCACGCAAAATGCAAGGTTATCTCAGTCATTCGCGTTTCACAAACTGAAGTCCATGACATTTCATTAGTAACTACAGCAGTAATGTTACATTCGGTAATAAACGCCTTAATTTTACTCTCAATTTCTTCAAGTATCACAAAATTTGTTTTTATTCCAATGCATATTTCGTGCTGTCTCTTGCTTTAAGTGGCCGGACAGCCAGCACTTTTTTTTAACTCTTGAAAACACTGTTGTAATTTGCCATCTCAGATAGTTGACACAAAGTTAAGTAAATAAACATGGAATGAATGTAATGTGACCTAAAGTGGCGCCCACTAGTCTGTATCCGACCCTGACTGAGCCTACAGCAAGTTGAAAATACGTGGGAGTGCATATTATGCAGCGTTATGGACTTTGAACGCCTCCGGAGGAAGAGGAAACAAATGAACACGTCATCGGAATTGAGAGTTATTGAACGGAAGGTTAGCATTCGTGAATAAAGGAAATGTCACACAATGCTCCATTCATCAGTTCCCACGAGCTCGCAACATGCAGAGTGGCATTCTTTGCTTCATCGCCTCGGTCGTGAGTCCAGCTATAGCTCTCGATTTACAGATTTTGTAACCTTTTCAAACTTTAACTACGCATAACCTAAAAGTGATATCACTTTCGTAAGTTTCCCAATCTGAAAATAAACTTGCCAAGTTTGTTACACATTGTCACCGTGTTAATACATTGAGGTTTGATCGTCTTCTTGAAAAGAAAATCTGTTGGATATGTAGCACAATAATTCAGTGATTTCACAACAGAGAACATGTGTAAATTTTTTATAGAAGCTCCGGTTGCAAAATATTCAGATGTAAAGGTTGGGGTATCGCAGGCGTTTGTCGCAGAGATGAACTCGTGAAGATGGAACTCGAGGATGTAGAAGGGAAAGAGAATATACCCATCGTATTAGCTCCGAAGACAAAATACACCAGGACACTGTTCCACAGAAGTATGGTCTAATACATTACAAGTGTATGGAATTGTAACTTATTTACTTTCAAGCTACACTTGTACTTTACAATTATCAAGTGTATTTTCGTTGTTCTATTCTTTAGAAGCATTAGTATTGGGCACTGGTAATTTATATAAATTTTTCTTTTGCCATTTATGACGACTTAGGAAAACCTGGAAAAAACCTCGGTCTGGGAGGACGGTTAAGACCTCCCGCTCACGAGTCCGTGCGTGCCTTAACGACCTCGGCCATTCGTGGCGGCATTTTCTTTAGTGTTAAGCAGAGATCAAATATCTATGAGACAAAATAACATTTTCTTTTTTGTTTTGATATTTAGTTGATATACAAGACTCTCGTTTCACAACTACAAAATTATTGAGCATTTAATGTAATAGTTGTTTTTGGTAATACTTTTTTTTTTTTTTCAGAATTGTATATACGGAGTTTAAATTTATAAATGTAGACTACAATGACTATACCAACTAAATAAAATAAATAAAGAATACAATGTTATAATTTCAAAATGGAGATCCGAAGTACATACTCAATAAGAACAAAAATTGTGATAGAAGAAAAATAATAGAACAATTATCAATATTTAGGTTGTCATGTCACAAATGAATAAGGTGAAGGTGTTAATAATAAATACAAATGTTCCAAGCTGTATGTGGAACAAATAGAAATACTTTGAAAAATAAAGAGATAAAAGAATTAAGATTCTATACAGACATGGTCTTACTAGTTATATTTTTATAGAAGTAATATCTAAACTTAATAAAAAAATGCCCTTTTTACGATCTGCCAAAGGTTGTACAAAGTATATCATATAAGAAAAGAATCTGAAGTGCAAGCAATACAAAAGAATGGGTAAAGCATTTAAAAAGGATGACAGAAGATCGAAACCAAAAATTATGCTGACATGTAACCTGAAAGGAAGAAGATTAATTTGGAGGGGGGGGATGAAGGATGAATATAAACGAAAATGTGAGATCGGAACCTAATCCGTGATGGAAGGAGAAGAGGGTACTATTCCAACTGTTTGAAATAGAGTGGTGACTGCAAATTCACAGTTCTAGTGGTATATACATAGACTTCTCTTTCAACATAACACGCACCAAGTATCTTTACTGCCACGAACATATAACGCTGGGTGGTGCTAATTTCGTCTCCTGATCATCTGATAGCGTTGAAAAGCCAGAAACTCGTAACACCAGAAAAAACATGTAGTGTCAATTAACCCGTTCCAAGTTATGGGACTGACCTCCTTAACGGTCTCATGGTCTGTTGATAGTTGCAGAAACCTAAACGGAACTAATTGGTGTGTATTTTGCTTTCATTTAGTGAGGTATTCAGTTAAATAGAATGCGTCAGAATTAATAATTGTGGGAATAACATTAAATGAGACGAAATGCTTAAAATTGCTGATGTAATTAAACGTTCGGTATTGCACATTTTCAATCTATAATTAAACGATTTTAATTTCAAAATTTCCCAGTGTGAATAACTTTAATTTAAACAAAAAGTACCTTAATTTAGATATTTAGTGAGAAGTTCAAAACCAATATCGATTAAATTTTAGGTTTCACCCGTAACCCTCAGCCATTCCACTTTGAAATTTCAAATGACACTCATACTTTTGGAGATCAAATTTTAAAGAAGATAAAATATTCATAAATTTTATTGCTCCCTAGCAACCTGGGCGGTTATTGTTTGAATTTGTACAAAATATAAGTAGATAAACCATAAGTATTTGATGTATTAATTGTGTTTTCGTAATAAATTGATTAAAATGATGACTATCCTTTTAAAATGTGTAAATTAGTCAGAAATTTCGAGATATTGAATTTTATGCAAACTTATGTTTTTTCACCCTACAACTAATTTCTGTTATTTTGTATACTGTCCCAAATTTAAACAAATTACAATTTCCATTCAAAAGTTCAAAGTGGGATAACATGGGGTTGGTTTTAAACTTGCACTTCAATGTTGAAATTTTTTTTTGTTTGTTTAAATAAATTCGTGTTAAATATATCGTTATTCAGACTGGAAAGTTTTGAAATGAAAGCTCTGTATGTTCCGTTTTGAACGGAACTGTTTTTAAGCACTTGTCAAATTATTAACTCTTTAATGGTATAATTTTAATTAATACATTGTATTTCCTACTCTTAGACTTATTAAAGCAATAAATATCTTGCCAAGGCATTGAATCCATCAAACAATTTGCAATTTTATTGAATTTCTTGATTGTAAGACCACAATACAAATCAAGTTTTCTTTAGTAAACAGGCTATATTTCTGAGCCTTTTTCTACAAAGAATAATTCAATATATTGGGTCCAGAGCATTCTATAATTTTCATCACTTTTCTGAAAACACAGTTTTACTGAAAAGCAGTCTACCACATGTAAACATTTCCAAGATACCTTCACAGATGATTTATAAAATAAATAAATGAACAAACAAAACACGCTCAGAACATCTTGCCTGGAAGTTTTACTTTTAAGGTTCATCGTCTTATTTTAGTACTTTTTGCTCTTTTTTATTATTTATTAATACACTCACGTTGGCCTGGAGGATATACTAGTAGCAGTGGGTTGCTTTGTTAGTTCATCGGCAAGTATATAAAATAGTGTTTGCTAAAAACGGTTTGATTGTCTTCAGTAATATCACAAGTGCTGAAAATATTTCGGTAATTTATAAACAAGAAGGGAGTTCGGTAATATAATTGAAACGCGAATACAATGCCATTTTCTGTACTTTTGTATAATTCAAATTATTTGCCTTATAACAATTACCAATAACTACTGTTTTTGTGTCAATTATCTCATATTTTGAAAAATGATGAAAACTTCTTTTGGGAGGCAGTGAGATAATCGAATCGAAGAAGAGATGATAGAGTGCATTATTATTACTTTTTGTTCCAAAAAGGACTAGGAAGATACCTGTTTGAATAATTAAAAATAAAGGTTATAATAACAGTTCGTAGTAAATTTATTTATTTTAACAGTCAATTTAAAAATAGTGAACATGAAAATGCATGAGAATAGGCCGCCTAGATCCCTAGTAGAATCGAAGTTTATATTATAGGAATAAAAAACAAATTAAAAAATTAAGTGGGAGAAGAATACTCTGTTATTGGTTTTTAAGCATCGTGCTTTAAAACTATCGATTAAGTTCCATCATGAATTGGTGAATGAGGTTATCATTAAGACTGTACATCGACCGAAAGGCGCTTGCGTGCATTTATCTTCAGTGATACCACACGAGTGCTGATATTTTTCGGTAATTTAATTGAGGTTAACGAAATTTTGTCGTCATGACAACAAAAGCTCAAAACCTAAGAAAATCTATAAGCAAGAGGGGGATTCGGTTAGATAATTGAAATGCGAAAACAATGCCCCCCCCCCGTTTATTAAACCTTTAGTATAATCATTGAATTGATTTTGTTAATCTGTTGTGAAATCTTACATTAATTTTACTAGCTTTAATTCCAAGCAGAACCGCGCAGAGATTTAAATTATATAAAAAAGTAGACTATTACAACAATTACCATTTACTACTATTTTGTGTCAATTGTTGTGATGAGAACTTCTTTTGGGAGGCATTGAAATAATTGAATAGAAGCAGAGTTGATAGAATGCATTGTTATTAGTTTTTGTTTCAAGGACTACGAAGATATCTGTAATTGAATAATAAAAACAAATGAACATTTGAGGTTATAATGACAGTTCATAATTCATTTGTTTATTTTAACAGTAAGTTTAAAGTTAAAGTTTTGCTATTTTAATTTGTAATTTCATTTAAATAATGTTATTGTAATTTATTGTACAATTGTTGTAATTAATAACAGTCCCATGTTGTGAGTTCGTATAAACGGCTAATAGTGAACAAGAAAATGTATGAGAATAGGCTTCCTAGATCCCTAGTCGAGTCGAAGTAGAGATTATAGGAATAAAAAAAAATAAAAATAAAGAACGTAGAAGAAAAAATTCTCAGTTATTAGTTTTTGAACACCATGCTTTAAAACTATCGATTAAGTTTCATTCTGACTGGTGAATGAGGTATCAATAAGACCGTACATTGACTGAAAAGCGCTTGCGTGCATTTACCCAACTGAGAACGTACATTAACCTCTTAAACCTTTTCTTGTCTTTTCATTTTCCCCAGCCTAAAAGAAAGGTACCATCATATCTAGGTGCAGATTTCCATAAAGGAAGTTACGTAGCCAGCCAGTACTTAGTGTGTAGAAAGGAGGTTGTTAACGAAAGCCGCTGCACAGGATGTTGGCAATTCGCTTACACTAAATGTTATTATGTGCAGTAAAGCTGCATTTATTGCTTCTGCGAACATGAAGCAATACTAGTAGTAAATGCTAATGGATTCTCCAGACCGTGTCATAACTTGCTATTCTGAGAAACTTGCATTCATTTGTTTTCAAAGTAGAAATACGCGAAAGAAAGATGACAAAGGCATGTTCCCTACTGGGTATACTTGGCAGCAGTGAATCAACCAAAAGAGCGATGTGTAGACAAGAACTTCTTGCTGTTGTTGTAAACCTCGGAAAGCATGACATTTTATGTCACATATTGAGATAGCATATTACGCGTATCGCGTTAGGAATTCCGCCGTTGGCATCATGCAGTACTGTTGGAATGTTCTACGGACCATTAACTTGTCACACTCTCGCTTAGCTTATCATACCTGGAAGATAAAAACTGCGCAGAGTGGCTCTTATGAATCAGTGCATGGAAATTGACAAAAATAGGGCAAATGTGAGAAGTATATCTATGGTTTCGTAAACATGTTATTGGATCTTCAAACAAGCAGAAGTTTAAAAAAAAATCAGGCCGCTTCCAATCAAAAGTGTAAGAACATGCTCTGCTGTTTCTTCCTGCTGATTTCCGTATTGTGACATTTCTACTTTTGGCGAAAAGTTTGGTCTAATCTGCAGTTTCCATTCGTTTTTTTTTTTTTTTTTTTTTTTTTTTTTTTTTTTTTTTTTTGGGATAGCCCCCCTTTTTTTTTGATAAAATGTCCCCGTGTTTTGATTTTTTTCTCAAAGAACCCTTCCAAAAAGTGAATTATTTATTTAGATATTTATTTACCTTGGCAAGATTTAAAACCATGGGGACTTTTCTTCCATCCTACCAGGCGGAAAAAAAAAAAAAAAAACTAGTAAAAATACAGAGCTATATACAATACAGAAAAGAACAGCAAATTAAATATGTGTATGTATGTATATATATACATAGATTTCATTTTTATCATGTGACCAAGAGCCACAGCTCGAAATATAGTGTGATTTTAGTGTTCAATTTTACGGTTTTTAGTGTGAAAGTTTATGTGAACCCTTTTATATTGCACTCTGAGTGTTTTTTATGAGTTTTTATGCTTTTTAGAAGTTTTTATTACTCCATTAACAGTATATATATATATATATAATTAAAAGGAGATAAAGGTAGTGTTAGAATTACACTATTTCTGTTTGTCTTTAATAAAAGGGGAAGAAAGAAGGAGGACGAAAAGAAGAAGCAAGAGATATCTGTTGTGATTTCTTGAATTGAGATTGTAAATTAATCTACATTGAACTTGTTTTATTGTCCGACAATCTCTGACTTCAGGAGGAAGGGAGTTCCAGATTCTGGGAACTGACACGCTGAATGAGGTTAAGTAGAAATATGTTCGGTGACGAGAGATAGATAGTAAAGTCATATTCCGGGTTCCAGGTATAAGAAGCGAGAGCCGATATACTGAGGGGTGGAGATATGGATGATTTTGAACAGGAGCGTAAAGGAATGGAAAACCTTGCGTTCTTTTAGAGATAGCCATGATAGTTTATTGCGTTTATGGAATTTATTACATCTATATTGTATTGTGTAGCGCTGATGGCGCTGATGGCATTTATTACGATGTTGGTAATACTGTTGGTGATATGTAACATTTTCAGTTTAAGAAGTAAGATATATGTATCTCTTGACAATCCCCGTAATTAAGTGCACTATAGTCGAATCAGAAAAAAAAGTTTTGAAATTGTAATAATGCATTTTATGGTTTTATCTTGTGCTCAGATCTACATCCAAATAACAAAAGAAAAGTTTTTTTTTTTTTTTTAACAGGTTGATAAATATGATAAATGCCTTATTTAATAAATTTGGCTTTTAGTTTGTATATTTTTAAGTTTCGTTTTTATTAGAGTATGTCTGTGATATATGAAATGTGGTTAATGCATTTATGCTTTTCTTATTTTTAGCCTATGCCGTTTTTTTTATACAAAATGTCCCAGTTTTTATATTAAATGTTTCATTTTAAAAAAAAAAAACTCTGGAAACCCTAATCTAGCCCTTCTCCCATAGTTTACATTCATCTAAGGGAAGTTTTTTCAATTCCCTAAAGAAAAAATGTGTATAATTCGCAGTTTTAATGGCATGAAACTGCAGTGGCTACGCATTAAGAACAATGAAAACAGGTATAGCATAGTGAAAAAGATCGAAAGACATCTGTCCGACATAAACCGGAAGGAAATAGAAGCGCAATGCATGCAGATGTCATCTTTGAACTTGTAGAGTGAAATAAAAAATTGATGGGGCAAGAGACATATCACGGAGCTAGGGTATGAAACAGAGGTCAGAGATAGCATGACTTAGAACCGGAACCGGAAGACTGGGTGCACATTTTAGCTAAATGTGCACAGAAAGAAGATGCTAGGATAAATTTTCTCCCCGATTTATTTTTGACTTGTAGTAGGGGGAGGCTGGCATGTTGGCACATAATGTAAATAGACAGAATTGGCTAAACCTGGACATCTTTTTAAATGAAATACTTAGTTTTAGGAACGAGACATTTCTGTAAACATTCTACATAAACAATACGAAAATTATATGAATATCAGCTGTTTCATTTGTGTGTGTTCTTGTTAATTTTGTTGGTTTCTTATATTAATTTCAGAAATGAAGTATTTTACAAGAGCGAATGTGATATGCTATATATGTATACCTAATTTAATTGAAATAATAAATAATAGTACTGCTATTTACCATACCATGTGTTTAGTTTTGTTTTCCCCGCATTGTTTTGACTGCGAGCAAGCGTGCAGCTAGTTAGGCGGCTAGCCTGTCAGACGGGACTGTTATTAGTGAGAGTGTTAAAAAACCGTAGGAGGCTCATTACTTACAAAATTATCAAATGAAGTGTTGAAACTACCTGCTTTCATTCTCCACACATTTCTGGCATCTCTTTAGTAAATTATTCACCACTCTCTGTAGTTCATTTTGAGAAATCCGGACAGTTTCTTGACGAATATTATCTTTGAGTTCTTGTATAGTGTGCAGGTTCGTCTTTTTACACTGAATTTTTAATTTATCCCAGAGATAATAATCGCAGAGGCAGTTAAATCGGGAGACCAAGGGGAGACAAATCCCTACTAATAACTCTTGTCTTGTGGAAAGACATTGTGAATTGTTCTCGTAGAATTTTTCGCAGTGTGAGAAGCAGAGTTTCTGGAAAGGGGGCCAGTGTGGTATTCACATAAGCAACAGAATCAACTGAATGCTTAAAAAATGATCCTATGATTCTTTTACCACTCATTTAACACATGAATCGTACATAAAGATACACCAAGCATAATACATTTTATGTATATTGTCGAATTAATAAACAAAAAAACACAACACCCGGGAACAGCTGCGCTAGTCAGCAATTTCAACAAGTAAGCAGGGAGGTTTGCTACCCCCTCCTCCATAGCGCGGGAAACGTGTGGGGGCTCAGTCACAGGGAAAAGGTTATAGGTCATAGTTCAAGTATCACTGATCGTACTGTATTTATACATATAATCCTTACCCGTTTCCATCGTTTGCTCCATCCACACCTTCCTCTGTTCTCTACAGTCATTAATCCCGTTTGTCGGGCCTTCAGAAATATTCCAGTTTATGTAAGGAGGTAATAGAAAAGACATAACCTAATATTCCATCAAATCATAAAATTATGGAAAGCAGCTAGCAACATTGGTAAGTACCTCCAGAACTTTAATTTGGAAAGATCTGGGTTTTCATACAGAAAACGAACTTTAATTCATTTCCATTGACTTCACCTTATATGACAAATGCAAGGAAATTTTCTCAGACTGTTTGTCACGTGTCATATGCCATAAGTACTAAATGAGAAAATCTGCCTTTAATTAGAATACCGAAGGAGGTTAACGTCAACGTTGCTCTATGTAGAGAGTATTGTGGAAACAGATGCAGTAACCTTTACTCTGGAGAGCTGCCAAAAGTTACATTACACCATGACAAGGCATCCTGCTACATAATTAACTTGATGACAGTCTACCTTTAAGAGATAAAGAGCAGAAAAGAGTCAACCAAATAAACAAACGAAAAACACCCTACTAAATCATGTGACATAAACTCCACGCTTTTCCGTAAACAATAGCGTTACCGCGTTCTTTCCAAATTTTTGAAAGAGAATTGGTACAAAATTGTTCATTGAAGCATGCAAAAAGTACGGGTATGCTAACATATTGAGTAGATTAAAGCAATTCATAGGAAACCTTTTAGGAGAATTGCTTAACATGTCAAGATAGTTACAATTAAGTTTCTTTCCTACGTAATAAATCTAAATTTATAATTATAGGAACACAGATCTTCAAGAATATGCTGAAAGTTGTTCACAAATATCGTATAAGATTGCTTGTCTTATGTTTATGTTCCTCTCACCTATTGGACTTTCTCAAGTCCGATACTGCTTGAATTCTAGACTTCATGTGACAACCTCGGCCAATTAAGATGACAGCTCGTTTGCTCTGTTTTAATACCATTTTTTCAGTTAAGTCATGAAATTAAAAAAAAATGAACAAAATAAAATCGAGCATGCAGCCTTTGTGAGATTGCATTCCAAAGCAGTGCTTTAAACACATTAATTGCAATTGGGGGATTTTATTCTACAGGAATCGATTGGCAATTAGTTTTGCTTTAATTGAAAATGGCCGCTTCTGCACAGCAGTTTTTATTAATTGAACTTTTAGTTTTATTTTTTAAATTGCCAGACCACAATTTTATCTACTGTGCTACTGAAACCTCTTGACGTTTTCCGAGAGCCAATTACGTGCGTTGCCAAACATACTCTCGCTTCAGTAACAAGCTGTATCTATAAGCCATTTACAAGAGTGAAAACACCCACAAATAGGTAAACATTAAAGTAAGACAATTAGATACCTACCTCTTTAATGTTCATGTACTGTTTTTGTGCAAACTTTAATATGATCTTTGTAACATTGCAACTACATTTGCTCGACGATCATAGTATCGGTCTTGCTAAGTGGCAGTGAGGTTATTTGAGTTTGGGGCGTCACAGCACTTGATTTGGTTTATTTACGGACGCTCTTTAACATCTCAGATTATCAGCGTACCATTCAATTCCGGCTGTGAAACGGCCGACAAATTTTACTCAGAGGTCTTTTCTTTCAGGCTTGATATTTTTACGTACCTTAAATCTACGACATGTTACTTTACTTTCCAAGCATACTTGGGATTTTTACGCCAGAAAAAATCGACCCCGCCATCTTTGGCTGCGAGGTGATGAACTCTGACCATCAGGACCGACTCCGCCAAAGCGCGACTGCATTTATAAGCAATTGACGCTTTCGGAGTGCGCAGAAGAAGTTTCGCTGAGATAAAATCTAAGGTGAAAATTGGATGGGAGATGAAGCATCACATCCAAGCAGGAGCCAAAATCTGAAATCAGGGACTCGCGAGCACTTGGCGGATAACTAAAGTAACATAACAGAGAGGGTACGAGAATCTGCTCTATATGTGCGGAGAAAGAATCTTGGGAACATATTCTGGCCTACTGCAAGGGGACGGAAGAATGGATAAAAAATATCTACCGGCCTGGTTTGTTACGGGGGAGAGAGCAGTGGCAGTGGTGGTCTTTGCTGGCAGATAGAGATGAAGAGGAGGAGGAGGGAGTAGGTAAGTTTTTAAATAAAGTGAGGCAGCTCAGATCGGAAGAGGCAGACAACCGGGAAGGAGAGTAGGGAAACATGAGTCATATATGGAATTTTGAAATTACTTGTACATATCATATATATGGTAGTGTAAGTTATTTACTTTTGTACTGCTTTCCTTTGTTTTTATTTTATTTGTGTATTTCGAAAAAAAAATGTGTCCGTTATATATATATATATATATATATATATATATATATATTTCCGTCTATTTATTTCTTTTTCATGTATACGGCTTGTTTCTTAAGAATTAAAAATTGGTGTGAATAATTTCAAGTATTTCCTAGTGTATAGTGTATGGGGAAAGCATCTACGTTCCCAAGATCCGTGCGACATGGATGAACTAGATTTGTAACAAAAATATTTTGTAAATAAATGTACTACTACTACTACTACTACTACTACTACTACTACTACTACTACTGCTACTACTACTAAAATAAGTCAGTCGTCAAAGCTGTATGCTGCATATGCAGATTGCAACCTGTACTTAATTTGGGGTGGCCTTCGTCAGCGAATGTTTGTGTGTTCTTCTATTACTAGGTGCTTTCATTGTGTGTTTTTAGTTATGCAATTATATGTAGTCTTGAACGGGCATTGATGTAGGATACGTTTGTGAAAAAGAATTCTTGTACAGAAATGGTAAGGTGATTTCGCAGGAAAATATCCTTGCATGTGTTGCGGGTAGAGAAACTGTTCGCCAACTTGTTAAAAACTTAGGAGGTAGGTTCTCCCAGTGACAAGAAACTTGTTCCCAACCGTCGTGTTGTTAAGGAAGAAAAGTTTAATGAAATTCAGTAATTTCCTACGTAGAGGCCGGAAATATATTGCTATATCATTTTCAACATCTCCTATTACATAGGTAAATGCTTTTTATCAGCAGTTTTAAATACAGTATCGTTTTATGCTTTCAGTAAATACTAACTTTACGCGGCAACTCTCTCTTTATATAGTTGCGGCGGCTGCACTTCAAGCAGACACGCTCAGGATGCCCATACCCTAATCGTATCTAATAATTTTTAACATACAGGATCAGTTAAAAAATCTCCGGAGTTTTACAACGTAACTCCATACTCACTATTGAAAATATCATGCAAAAGTAAGCACAACGAACATAGAAACTGCAGAAGTTTACATTTTATTTCAAAGATATTAAACGTGGCTACGTTGTTAGCATTGTCGCATAAACTTCACGCCGGCTGCAGATGCAAATGTAGACAGGCATTTCTTCTTGACTACTCGACCAAAACTTTTAAATTGCATGTTCATGCAGAGATAAGACTTACCTGTTGGTGGACATTGTACTTTGAATATAGTCACTAAACTGACGTTTATTTTGAAAGGGCTCTCTATTAATTCTTGCATTTTAGGAGGTTTTGGTTATTCAAATGGGCACAATACCGGACCGACATCACAATTCCCTACCACATTCTTTTATGAGGCAATAAAGTACACAACACTAAACTATTCGTCTGGTGATGTTAAAAAGCAAGCATAAAGATATTTTATGTCGAATTCTAAAGAATAAAAAGAATTAATTTAGCTATAAACTAGTTACCAGAGACATTCGGAAGCCCTAAAATGCAAATCACTTATTGTAGAAATGTGATATTTGTTTGCAAATATTCAGAAAAATCCTAACAAGCTCACGAAGTCTCTGTCGTTAAATATTTGAACAAAAGCACCTTGTATTTTAATATTAATATTCGATAAATACTGTCTATATGAGGCAACGCAGCACTGCACTCCATATCAATTGCGGCATGGCTCTCTGTCGTTCTCTCACAAGTGTCTACTTGTGATAGGTAAACCTAACCTAACCTAACCTAACCTCTCCCATCATTCTGGAAATTTCCTTTGATCTGCATATCGACTGCATGAACTAGCATTTTGTATTCTGACTTGGCTCTATTATAGCTCCAAATTACCTAATTTTGAGGGACATTTGTTGATCCTGGTGGTCTATGGTAGCCATAATTGTCTCCGAATATCGCGGGTTCAACCCTATGGAGGGATTTTTTTCGGGCGTAAAAATGCTAAATATGGTTTCGTTCGAAAGGGAAGTAAAGGGGTGAGTTCCGTGTCGTAGATTCACTGCACGTAAAAGAACAAGCCTGAAAGACTAGGCCTTGAGCAAAAATTTTCTGCCATTTCGTGTCCTGAATTATATGGGACGCTGATGACCTGAAATATTAAAGAGCGTCCGTAAATTAACTAAATCAACAAACTTTAAGGGATATTTAGGCATAATTTTATAGAATTTACTAAATAGATTGTTTATATTTGTGGATCTTTCACCCAAAAGTTGCAATATCTTTGTGCAATATACGTGCTGTTCATTCGTTTCTCATTTTCACCTGTCTGCAAAATAGAAGATTGCCGTGAACCTTTAAATACTTTTCACTAATAGTTAATAGACCCAGCGCGGTGAATATGCAAATAGTACCAGTCATTTACGCAGAAATATAGCCACAGTAGATAGATCAGTTGTAAATTCTTACAAGGTTTAAAAAGCCTTACTTTGCTCATATGCAACAAACGGCCCGCCTGTTCTGCTGACAAACAAATTAATTAATCGCACTATTTACTCCTTTGCAGGGGAATGTAAAAAGATAATTATTTGTTTTAAATATTTTTGCAAGAAGTATCTGTTAACGGAAATTAAAAACTTGTACAAAGGAAATTACCCCTGGAAAAACAAATTATCATCATTTTTTGTACGAGTGACTCTTGGTAGGTAAAGCTGGATTCAAAGTAGGACGAACTTGTTTTCGTTTCTTATGTTTCTAGTGATTGTCGTGCCTATCAAAGATTATCTATTATGCTATAATCGATGATTCATTAATTTGTTTGTTTATTTACCCTGGAAAGAATTACAGCCAGGAGCTTTCTCTTCCTCTCTACCAAGAGAATAAAACCAGCGAAAATACAGAAAAAAAGTAAAGATATATACTCCAATGGCCGTTCTGCGGCTTCAATACCAAAAGGCAGCGGAAAAACCCAAATTCCAGGAAATGCTGGAGTGACACGGAGCGATGTATTAAATCTTAAACGGTTATGTGCATATACTGTCAATTTTGGTAGGGTAAAGTGTGTAATAAATACAGGCGAGAGGACACACGTTTTCGGAACACACAGAAACAAGCAATCATACTCCTAAAATTAACTATGCAGCTTAAGCGCTTTAGTTGTAATACAGCTAAGCGCAATTGGAAACGTTCAGCTATAAATATAAAAGGTAAATAAAATAATAATGATAGGGGAAAATATATGTTTTTATTAAATATATGTGCATCTTTACTTGTTTATATTATTATTATTATTATTATTATATATATATTATTTTTTATTTTTTTATTATATATATATATTTTTTTTACTACATTCTCTGCTCTAGCGCTCTGTAATAACCTTCACAAATTCAATTTACTGAAGAAAATTCCTGTCGTTAAATTTTTTCGAATATCTTCCTCCGAACTTTCATCATGACCCAAAACACCCTCGAAATGCAGCCAGCGTACAGTGGTTTAAGAAATGTTGCAACGAAGTTAAGACTACAATACATTTCACGATCAGATCGATTCAAAATGTCTTTGAATAAATCATATTAAAAGTGCAAAAGGAAATGGAGTAAAGGTTATATCAAAATAGTGAGAGAAGCGGCTTGCTCCGCGTTGCTGTTGTTGTAAATTCTTATTTTAAAAATCAATTTATTTGCGGTAAATTCAAATTAATTAGAAGTCGACCCGTATAAAAATGGGATTTCTACTCTGCATGTATGAACGTTCGCTTCTTGTTTCAAATTAGAAGTGACTGAAGATAAAAAGAACAGCGAAGGTTAGCAGCACTAAACCGCAATGAGTGGACATAGATATGGGTATTTCTCCCTTACACCACAGTCCTGCAACTGATACTTTACAAACATTTCTAACCAAACCGAGCACAAGCAGAAGCGAACCAAACCTCACAAGCCACAATGAGAGATTTTGATATTTACTCCAGAACAAATCTAACCGCTTTCAGAAACCTCAGCAGGAAGGAATGCACAACAAATTTAAGATCGCTGAACTCTCTTCATTCCAGTCGGTCGTAAGAAAAGCAAACGTTTTTCAAATATAAGAGGTACGAATCAATTATTTACCATGAAAAAACTCTGTTGCAATCAAAAAGTAAACCTTCATTCTACTTATGCAAGCACGATTCGGTTAAAAAGAGAATTTGCTTTTTAACTAATGTTTTCTCTTTTAAGATTATTACGAAATAATTTTATATTAATATAACTTGGACACTGATAGTTGTAAGATTGGGAGAGAACATGAGATGGCCATGCAAATTACGAAAGGGACTGGAGACAATAGGTTCCATTTGCATAGTAAGGTCGGGGAATAGGAAAAGGGACATGGATAGTTCGCAGACAATTGCGCAATGCAGGGAGATGATTTCACTGGAAAAACAATCGAGGCTAAAATATGAGTGGAGAATGGAGCAGTACCAAAACGGGTCAAACTCACTTAACTTACTGCTCGTGTGGCTCAGACAAGGTGCATTATGGATGATTAAGACCACTGACGAAAATAGATAGAGAAGTTGCCTTTTCTGTGAGGAGGGGGGATCAAGTATACCGAGGGTGCCAAAAAAATGTATATACACTTTCACAGTAGATGTCTGTTTAATATATTTCAAAGTCGAACCGAAAAGTGTAGTATGATGTTCTGTAAACAGATGTGACTCACATACATTATGATAGCGCTGCCACGTGACGGGTAAATCAACAATGAACAAATGAAGCCAAGATTATCGTATGATGCTCTGTAAACAGATGTGACTCACATTAGGTTATGCTAGCGTAGCTACAACAAAATAGAGCCAAGATTATCGATTGAACAGCGGAAAGAAATTTTGAAGTGGTATTGGTAAACCGAGGTGGTTGTTTAAGTTCAAAGGCAATAGAACGAAGAGGTATCCTAAACTTAGGCCTGAAACGTTTCCTTCCTTTCCTTATAAAAAAAAAAAAACTTTCCCAATATATGATATCTCGCTTATCATCAGTGCCGCCGCCTGTGATGCGATAGTAGTAAAATCGGGTGTTATACACCATTCAAAAAGTATTATTATTTATTGTAATTTGTTAGATTGTTACTTTAGGATTTCGACTCTTGTACAGCCCGGTTAGTCATGAGTGATGGCTTATCAGCTGATGCAGTCCCCGCCGCCTCGTCTGTCATCAGATAATTGAATGATCAATAAATCTAACAACGTTCAATTTTGTTCATGCAACATTGCTTAGTGGTTTTCACAACCTTATACCTAGTAGGTATCTATTCTACGCTTAGAAGTTGTCGCGTCCTTGTTATGTGCTTTGGTAATCGTTGGATATGGATAGTGGCTGCCGTTTTTAACACATTGTTCCAAAATGTTTCATTGAAAAGAATCAACAGTCAAATACATGAACTTACTATGTTAAAACTGAAGATCTATTCACTCTTTACTAGCAGCAAAATAATGGTCTTTGAGATGCTACAGCACAAGCAATTAATTCAAGATACAGCGGTGAAGTTTTGTGCCTTTGGTTTCAGATTTCGCCTTTCTAGGAAAAGATGACTCGCAGCACTGACTCACTGGGCTAAGGTCGAATAGTTCTCCCAAATATGCGACATGCTCACATACTTTTCTCCTTACCAAGTTTGGTACGCGTCTTGTTACCCGGAACGCAATCTGCATCTGCGTTATTTTTAGCCACACTTAACTTAGCGTCGTCTGCTTTTGCGTCTCCATTTTTTATCGTCTGATTCCGTATTTCTGTCTGCTTCACTTATCTGCGGTTTACACCTTGGCACGTGTCTAATCTCTTGTTGCTTTTGATAGTGAATAAGCTTCTCAATGTGTTGCAGTCACTCTGACCTCATTATTATTGTCAATGTTGTAGTTTTCACTGAGCCCTGTGCACTAAATCAATAAAGGGAAACACTAACACACTAATGGGACTCCTAAATGATGTATTCAACAATAATTTAAGTATCCATTCCCTGGGAATGCTTTGCACGTGTCGTAGTTTTGCAACGTTAACTGGCCATCACATTAAGTAATTATGTAAAATTGTATTTTAATAGTAGGAGAATGGTTCCAATGTTTCAGCACCCTGTTTCACAACAGTATGGTCTGATACGTTACAAGTGTATGAACGTATAGCTTGTAGTTATTAGTAAAATTCTGTTCCGCTAGGGTTTCTGCTGCTCTTGTTCTTTACATACAAGTACACACGTGTTGTTCTGTTTCACGAAGTATTCACATTAGTCGGGCACTGTAATTTGTATAACTTTCTCTACAAGTGTAAGGATATTGACAACTTCAAGTAATAGCACAAAATATAATATTTTTTAATATTTTTAGGAGTTAGGTGACCTAAATATGCGAAGTATTAGCGAAAGTGATAATGATAAAGAGTAGGAATATGTTTAAAGAAAGAATAATTCCGTATTTGTGTACAATTATAAAATTAGTTGAGTGCAATTGAAGTAGAACTTATGACTGATATTGACGTTTCCTGTTTCAAATGCATATTTCAGACGAACCTGTTGTTTTTAGCGTTTTCTTTTCATTCTTCTTTCGCTTTTAATCTCTTTTGACATAATTTCCCCCAGTTTTGCTCATAATGAGGACGTGATTGCCAGCAAAATAAACAAATAAATAAGTATAAATGACCAAATGGAATAATAAAAAAAAAAAAAATACGACCAAAAGCAATCGGAGAGCTCAATTTTCTAGCCATCTCTCGACGACTGAAATTAATGGTCCTAAATGTAGCTGCATGCGATCGTCGTCTCAAAGCGGATTATTATGTTAAAATATCGATAAAGCATAATAGAGTATTTAAATTGTCTTTATATCTGACAAAAAATACAAGACCCTTTTAGCAAGAATGACAATAATCTCCTCTGTACATTAAAAATACGAATTTATTACTAAAGAGTGGACATAACCTAATTCAAGATGTGGCGACGTGTGGCAAACAGCTGTTCCTCCATCTTGCTCTTTATGTGACGTCACTTGTAACTTTTTACTAATAATTTTACAAGTGTAGCACTTATTTTATGGAACAGAAAGTTACAAGAAGTTTGTATTAATACACTTGTAATGTATTAGACCATACAGGGCCCTGGTGTATTGAAATAGGTATGTTGAAAATTGAATTAACAATAAAGAGAAGTGTTTCTTTAGCAGTATTAATGCTTTAAATTATTCATAAAAGGAAATTAACAATGAATACAGGGTAAAATAGATTGGTAAAGTTTACTAGACTGCTTAAAAACGCAGTAAACGTTGAGTGTAGAGTTAGAGGTAAACTGGCTCATTAAAGATAACGCTGAATAGAAGAAGTGGCAAGGATTAGATACAGCCGCATACCAAAAGATAATGCCCTTGTATGGACGAATCAGATAAGGAAATTTGTTTTTCGAGACAAAGATATGCATTCCACGTTGTTTATCCTTAAAAAATAGCAATAACAATAATGGTTTAGAGATGAATTCCCTCAAAAAGTTTTTCTTTGTACTTTATTTTTCTTAGTGTCTATTAAAATGGTGTTTGCGTAAAACTTGATGTTTGTAATCCGGGGTAATTTCCAAAGTATTTTTTTCTACATTCTATTACTCTTGTTATTGATTTCCAATTTTTTTAACATTCTAGATTTCCTTACAGGTCTTCAAAAAGAATCCATTTTTGACTGCGATTTGTTTGTTTCCTTCTTTATTCATAATGCGGGATTTTGTTTCGTGTGACATAATACAGAATGGACATAAAGTTTTGATCTGTTTTAATGAAATAGTGGTTTGTTGTAAATTAAATGTTTACGGCACAGAGATATGCATATGTTCAGGTGTATGTTAATACTTTTTAATATTGTTTATTCCAATTCATCACCACATTTCCCATATTTGAATGCAGCCAGAAAGACGTCTGTAAGCACATCGTTTGAAACCTCCCCCCAAGAAAACAAGTCTGAGGGTGTCAAATCCGTTGAAAGTGATTGACTTATTCGAGGTGGTCCTCTGTCTTTTTGTCTATCCATCTACTGGTAAACGGAATAAAATCAATGTTTTTTATGACCTTACAACATAGTACCGTGCGATCAGTGATGCTTTCCCCCGCGGCGATCCCCTACTCGTTTGCCGCGCCGTTGAGGGGTTAGAAGCATGCTTGCTTACTTGTTAACCCTGCTAAGTGTCGCATTAGTAGCGCAACTGTTTCCGGGCGTGTGTTGTGTTGTTCCTTTCTTAATTCGACAGTATACATTAAGTGTATACGTTTGTTTACCATGACGCAGTGCGTCTATTTTTTTAAGAATACGGTTGATTCTGTTATTTACGTGAATACCATTTTTTATTCGTTTTATTTAAGGACGCTCTTTAACATCTCAGGTCATCAGCATCCCATTCAATTCAGGGCGTTAAACGGCCTACAAATTTTGCTCAGAGGCCTCTTCTTTCAGGCTTGAAGTTCTTTTTCGTTCCGTAAATGTACGACATGGAACCCACGGCTTTACTTCCCTTCCGAAATAAGCCATACTTGGGATTTTTACGCCCGAAAAAATCAATCGATTCTGGACCCGCGACTTTGGGTTTAGAAGGCAAGTATGGTTACCACTACACCACCAGGACCGACGCGGTGGACACTGATGACACAAGAAATGAAATGATAAATTGGGAAAACTATTTCATAAAGCTGAACTAAGTATTCCATTTGCATTTCATTTACACCTTTCTGTTTCTGTATTATTGCCATATTAAGATCTAGAATAATTGATTCCAAATATTTAAAATCATTGATGCTTTTAATACTTCAATATCAATTCTAATTCCTTGTTCTGTCCAATTTCAACGTTTGCTTTTTATAATTACATCCCATCTGTATTATTTATGTTTTCGTTGCTTCTTTTAAAAGTGGTATAATGGTAAGTGTTCTTGGTGACAAAAATGCTTTTTATCGTAAAAAAAGAGAAACTCAATTTTTCTTTTTCTTCTTCTCTTTTCTTTTTTCATTTAAGAAGAAGAGCTCAAAAATTAGATATACTTTGGAAGATTGCAAAATATGTTTAAATGTGTTATTGTAAAAGTTAAAGATATTTCAGTTTTCTAACTTTTATTTTCTGAATAAAAGAACGAGGAAAGGTTTTTAAAAGGTTCCCTCTGTTGGTGGTCAACAACAATTTAATAATAAAAGTAACAATAAGATGGCAATGATATGTCGCATTCGTGTACAAAATTCTAAAAACTGTGCATTTTATATATAATTGTTCATTTTACGGAGTAATTTAGTATTATTTTTAAATTCACCGATCATGTCGTCTGAATGAAAACTTCAGTTTCCCTATTATGTGTATTTCTTTAATTCGTCCTTTGCTGAAAGTATTTTGCATAGTTTTGGTATGACGTCATTTGTTAGAACAACTTTTTGCTATCAGACAACCTGGTTGATAGAAAATGTTCGTGAGCCCCGTAACTTCATTAGCATTCATTTCATGGGGGCGGGAAGAAGACTGAGCTGAAGCCTGTAAAAACGCACATTTATGCCCAAAATATGCATTTATCGAACAGTATGAAGCACAGCTGGGGTTTCCTGGCATGTCCTATTAAAAAACAACAACATTTGCATAGCCTATCTTGGTTGGTTTATTCCTTCCGTGTCGAAATAGCATTCGTCAGGCAATCGGCGGACATTTCCCCACAGTCACAGCTGCACACCGTTTTCATTTATACGTTAGTTTCCTGTATATTTATTAATTAAATTGGCATTGTAATTATTATGTACTTGTAAACTAAGGTACGCCAGTCATAAAGAATTGTTTTTGTTACTACTCATATTATGCATCACCAAATAAAGTTTTAAATGAAAAAATTGTTTTATAAAGTGTTTATATTAAAACATTTTACATAAATTGCAGAACCGTGGTCTGGTAGCTAGAGAGGGATATTTTTCTGGCGATGCCAATCAACTTGAGGTATTCATTTTACTCAACTTTTGGGAGTTGGTAAATACCTAATGCTAAGACACAAACTTTTCTTTTTAAATACAATCGTATATAAACGGTGCAATATTCAATATATATACATATAAATTATTTAATAACTTGCTATAATTAATTGCTCTACAGTTGACATAACACTTGTTTTTTTGCAATTAGCAGCATCACTCAAGTACCATTTTCTATTTTGCATCCAGGACAATTCGTCATTCCTTCAGATCAATAAAACTTATCAGTGATCCAGAGAAAACAGCTTTAGTAAGTTTGTAGTGAAAAGACAGAATAATAATATAACATTTCATGTAAAATTAATTGAGTCATTGTCAACCAAGATATATTTCTTACAATATATATTGACAGATTTGTCTTGAAACTATCATGCTTGCAAGAATGTAAGTACAGGTATATATGTGTTAAGGCAAATGTCAAAAACAGCTGACATGTTTGCTAAAGTGGTTGTTCCATATATACAATATACAGAAGCTTGGGACAACTACAACTGAGCTGAGTTAAATAGAATTCTTATATTACAAAATAAGGTTTGAGAGTTTAGTGAGTGTAGTAGTAAACGTTTTTATAAGGGAAATCATGTTCACAATTTTTTTCATATTGTATGTAAAATGAAGAATGTAGGCAATACCTTGTCCTCATTCCGCTAAGCAATCAGATTTTGTATACTCTGGTGGAAAGCAATTTACCTTTGGACCTGCCATTCCTGATGAGACTGCAGTTAATGAACCGTTGACGCAGGCATTTGAGCTTGCTCAGTCGAGTTTAGCATGTCAATTGTTGCAGTTGCATTTCTGTGGGAAGTTGTTGATTTGGTTTATTTACATATACTCTTCAACATCTCCGGTCATAGCGTCTCAATTTAGGGCGTGAAACGGCCGACAGATTTTGCTTAGAGGCCTCTTCTTTCAGGCTTGAGATTTTTACGTGCCGTAAATCTACGACACGGGATCCACGGCTTTACTTCCCTTCCGAAGGAATCCATACTTAGGATCACGCCCGAAAAAAATCCATCAATCCTAGTCAGAATTGAACCCGCGATCTTGGGTTTAGGAGGCAAATATGGTTACCACTACACCACCAGAAACGACATGTGTGGAAAGTTGTGGAGTATACCATGAGATAGACGCTAGGACAATAACTATTTATTTATGATTGTTATGTACAAAAGATATTGTGCAAGTACTGTAGGAGAAACTTCTTGATGCGTTTCCAGGAATAACATGCATTGGAAAGGCTAGTTTGGTGAACAAAGTTCGAACTCAACACGTTTTAACTGACAAGCCGAGAGCAAAAACCAAGTTTTAACATAGGAGAAGCCTCTACTCGAAAGTATTTAACACGATTAGCCCAGCAAATTGGTGTATCTGTCGAATGCGTGTATAGCCACTCAGCTACTGCTTTTTCCTCCATATAAAGTACTGCTATACCTTAAATGAAACCCGTGGAAGCACTGAAACAAAATATCGAAAGGCAGTTTACAATATTCAGTGGGAGTGTCTCAAAATATTTTCAAAAGAGAGAAGGACAGGCACTTCAAGCATTTGCTGTGTGGAAGTACAGCATTAAATGACATTTACTACAAATAAATAACGAAAGAAAAGGTACAAAAATATGTGCTATGAGTTCCTGCCGTGCTATGTAATTTCTTTTGGCAGCTGGCGAATTTGCTATGTATTAACTTGCCGCCTTCAAAATCAATTTCCGATTACGTTGCGGAATGAGGACCCTGTATATTATGTAATATTCACACATATTACATTATAGATAACTGAGTATGCATTTATTACAACTTAGGGCAAAGTATGTTAATAATAATCCATTTGTTTTAGGGTAAGGCTTTACAATCAGTTGCCTGGAGTCATAAATTGCTCCAGGGCTCTGGGTTAAAACATAAACTGAGGCATTGCTTACTGACTTTGTCTGTTATATTTTTAAACAGTACTTTCATGCTCCTGCTTAGTTTTTCAATTCAAATTTCGTCCAGACAGGCAGTCTGTTATACAGGTTCTTATAGACAAATTACTTAATTTGGAAATACCGTTTAAGATTACAAAGAGTAAAACTAGATGGTGTTCTACTTACGTACTTGCAGCTGTTTAAAATGTTATTGTTTTTCAAAGTAACTAGAAAATATTTTTGCGCTGTTGTTTTTACGATTTTAAGATGCAATTACAAAATGCGAGAGTGCCTGTAAAAGCTACAAAAAGCGACTTCATATTGTGCTCTTTTAGTATGGCTGATTTGCGCAGCTTAAATGAAGATCAACTGTGAAAAACAAATAGCATACAGAGCGTCCAGTAATTGAAAGCATTACTCCAGTGAAAGCTGTGGTAAAGAATGACTCACTAATGACCCACAGGACACAAAAGGGTCTCGATACCTTTATTTACTGTAAATTTCTGACATTTTGCCCCTCTGTTGCCGTGATAGTACTAGGAAAGTGTCATCGCCTCGACAACGAGAATTCTCCACAGGTACACCGCAGAAATGAAATGATATATTGGGAAAGGATTTTTTTTAAAGGGAGGAAACTTTCTAGATCTAACTTTAGTGTGCCTCTCCGGCATTTGCCATTTTTTTGAGGACTGAGGAAAACTTGAAAAAACCCTCAGTCGGGGAGGACGGTCTTGGCTGGATTCGAACTCCAGACCTCCCGCTCACGAGTCCACTTTAACGATCTTGGCCACCCATGAACTAGGTCTTCTCAAGCTACAGTCTCCTCATGTTAGTTAAACAAAAATTGGCTGTCAGATGTGCAACGGCCATATTTCGACTTTCAAAGTGAGAAAATTCTACATAGAAAGGCTTCAACACTTTCCTGCCATCTAAAAGGAGTTTAGTATAACATGCTCTTCCCTCTAGCTTAAAAGCCTTAATAAACAATGGTAAATTTTTTAAATCTGCTCTAAAAATACCTATGTAATGAGGCATATTATTGTGTAAAGAAATATATGAGTGACAAAATATTGTACTGTGTTTAAAACACTGTAACAATTTTATATCAATGCACATGTATACAGTACAACTTGTGTGATCGAGTGATTTGTCTGTTAGCTACTTCTCTGGTTTTTTGTTATTTTGGTTGAGTTGTTGTTTATGTTGCTTTTTTATTTTTTATTGTTAGCTATTTATGCAGATGTACACGATAATTTTTTTAAATTTACATTGTGTGCTGCTGTGGTAATTGTAAATGACAAGTTCATATTCGTAGGTCTCTGTAACCGCTTCGCGACTTACTGAATGCCCCAGAAACTATATAAATTAGAAAATGATGAACAGCTATTAATGTGCCACGCAAAGGCTTTTCTAAAGAAAATCGAAGTCTGCTCAAATCATTTGTACTTCATCATAAAACCTGGCCGTCTGCATGGAAAACGCCGAGATTCCTGCAAGAATCGGAACTTTGTTTCTTTTATCTTGTTTTCAAAAGCTAAGAAAAAGTTTTGGTCATCGTTTTGGGAGTGTTGTGTCATGGCGAGGCTGATTTCATGATTTGTTGTGGAGGACACAACTTAAGATCGGGTTTGGAGGGCTACTTTGAAAAGAAATGGGTAGAGTTTGCTAGTTAATAGTATTTAATGTACAATCCGAAAGATTAAATAGCAACACTCGTACATGATAATGAAAACGATTCAAAAAGAGACAGATAGAATCAGTCAGTAAGAATTAAGTCTTCAAGATAAATGGACTATTTCTTCAGCCAAGTCACGATAAAGCCGTCTAAGAATATAAAAACTCTCAGACAAAATGAAATAAAACAAAGCATAATGAAGATAGTATTTAATGAATAAATTGAGAACGGGTTGCGAAAAAATGTAATGAAATGTCAGCAATAAGGGATACAGGTTGACAAAAGAGAAGTTCAGCTGATGTGGAAGTAACAGATTATGTACAATCCATGACAGTTGATGGTGGTGATAACTGAAACAAGCGAAAATGGACATTTTTAACCCGAAAATATAATAAAACGTGACAAATGAGCGTAAAAAACCAAAGAAGGACTTGACGTTCCCCACTGCTAACCACTGTTCCACAAGGACGGTCACCACACTACTGTTGGCATTCAAATATTTTAAAAGGACGTGTAATGGACACACCTACATGGTCCTATTTTTATAGAACTCGTTCTTTTTGTGCCGTATATGGCAGAGAAGTGGTTTGGGAGATAGGTCATGGGTGAATTTCGCCAATGGCGGACAAGATAGTAGTAGTAACGTGGTGGGGCATGCGGGGGCTCATAAATCAACTGCCAGCGAGGAGCGTTAACCCACTTTGTCCCCTTTTTTTTTTTTCTTCTTTTTTATTAATATATCGCGTCACCTGCCTTGAATACATTACACTCTGAGACAGCTGCGAGGAAAAACGACTTTACTCGCACCTGCCTATTATGATAGTAATTCTTGCAATGAATATTTGTCACGCAATCGTCTGTAAATCCGGAATATAAATTTGAAACTGAAATAATGACAAATTGGCTTATATTTAACAAGAGTTTCTGTCCAAATAAGTATTTATTTTTATTTACACTGAGGCATTATCATAGCAAGGTTTTTAAAAGAAAAGCATTTCGTAATGTAATGCTGATAATACATCTCAGTGCATCATAATTAATGAGAGATGTAAATATGCTAACAGCATTTGTAAAAACTTTCATTTTTCTAAGCAATCGAAGAAAATCCTTACGGAATTTTTCATTCTCACGAGAAACAGCTTCGATTTGTAAGCAATAACCAATAATGCTACGATAGCTTCGTATTAATCATTGACTCTCTCCTGATAGTACCATGCAGCATTAATGCTTTTGACTTCAGGTTACAAAATGAAATAATTAGCCCCCAAGATGTGGTGAAAAGGTTAGTTCGTATCATCAAATATCAGGGTAGTAAAAGAGCCAGTCTCTAACACAGTGCTCTTAAACCTATTTAATAAACTTCAATAAATGCACTCCTTCAAGAATTACTTAGAATTTCCAGTATAAAAAGAACGAAATACACATTAAAAGTATGATTACATTGAACAAGAGCATTAAAATATTATTATTCCTTACCTACTTTCACCAAATTATTGCCCAATTTGAAGAAGTATGTCAAATGTTCTATAGATTCAATCATGGTGAAAATAATTCTTTATTTTACTTTATTCAAAACAATCCAAAAACGGTAGGAAACATACCCAAGTTCCCAACTTGGAGGAAATTCCATTACACGATTTACATAATTTCCCATAACGAATTTATTTGAAATACCTGGATTTAAAACAGTTATATAAAACGAATTTCGTAATCGATTTTACACAAGATTTTCTTAAGCGAAGAATTACCTGAAACACTCGTAAATGCACGAGTAGACCCCCCAAAGTTCATCTGAAAATACCAGGGGACGCCATCTACCTGCAACGAATTGAAGTTCAGCTCATGACGGGGAATGGCAGCTCATTCCGATATCCAAGTCAGAAGCCGAAAGGCGTTCTCCGCCAGGTAGCTCGCGACCAACTTACTGCTGCCTCTGAAACTATCTTGGAAGGCAGTCAGAAGAAAGCAAAGACGTCGCCTGTTTTTCAGTGATACAATAAATAATGTGACTACATGCTTCAACCAATGAGCGGTAATAATTGTTTAGACGGGAGTCAGTAACAAAAAGATAGCTGTCATGCAAGGGAAGGAAAGGCGGATTGCATAGCTTTATGTATAACGCTATGAGTTCTAACAAAAAATTATCGCAACATATTGCAGAATCCAGAGGGCGGTAAATATTTTTGAGAAATTATATATACAAAGCATATTCCTTTTCATTAGCATTCACATCGCTTCGCTCGCTTCCTAAACATACTCATGTAATACTATTGTTATATTCTGCTATTTTATTTCAGATGTTTATGAATTTTTAAATTTGAATAAATGTTTGTACAGCTATAATATTTAGTACTCATAAAGTCAACTTAGCTTTGTCAAACAATAAGGCTTGCATGTGCCGAATAAATTGTCAATCAAATGACTTTATTGCAAGGAACATTTTAAAGATACAAAAAGGTAATTTTTAGAAAAAAGCAATATTCCAATAAATTCGGTGTTTAAATAATTGCGCACGTCTATTTAAATAAAGCAAACTGGACTTTTAAAAATGGCTTTTTATAGAAAAAGTATATTGTAAAAAGTTCACACATGAACTAAAATCAACTATTAATGGGAGATAAAAACTACTATATTTATCTATCGTACAAGCACTGTAGGAAATAATTTCTTGTTCAGATTAGTGAACAAAGTTCAAACCTAAGGCATTTACATTGACAAGATAACGAGACAAAATAACCGGGCTTTAACGGAGGAGAAGCTTAATGAAATAGGTTGTCAATTAGAACCTGCTCCAAAGATTTTAACAAGAGTAGCCCAGCAAGTTGGTGTATCTGTCGGCAGTGCGTATGAATCCACTCAGCTGCTGCATTAATTCATATAAAAGTATTGCTCCAAGCGCTGAAACAATATTGGGAGGCAGTTTACAATATTCGGAAGGATGAATTACGGCCATTGTCTTAAAACTTTTAAATCAAGCATGTCTCGCATCGGAGGGCACAATTTGAACATCTACTATGATGCAGAGTGCAATATTAATTACTCTCTACTAATAAATAACGAAAGAAATAAAAAAGGCGTTCTGAGTTCGACCGCGCGACATATAGAGAGGCCGTTATATCTCGTAGTAATCTCCCGTCAGCATAATTGATTTCCGATTGCATAGAATGAAAACTATATGTAACATTTCTAAACATTAATTTCGCTGCTATTTTTGACAGGATAGTTTTGTTTGAAAGAGAGAACTAAAATAACATATCCACAAACATAAGAGTATATACAACAATAGAAAATTATAAGAAAAATACATATAAATACGTCAAAAATGACGAAAAGTTTCCTTTTCAAATACGAAAAATATTTACAGTTTTATTTACGCTAGAAACTTGCCAAGATTGTCTAATACAACACTTAAATTACATAGAAAATTTGGTAGTATGTCGGTATTGTGACCACGTTCACACAACTAGATCCTTATTAATAATAACAATATTATCTTCCGGGCAGCAAAAGGATTTATGGCATTAGTCATTACCTCACCATCACATTTAACATTTATTTTAAAAGTAATTAAAATAAAATTTGCATAAACATTTATGACATCTTTTTATAACATTTTATCAAACAAGTATCAAATTTTAAATATATTAATGGAAGCTAATATTAAGAGTAAATCTATTTTTGGTACGATTTATAAAAATTTAGCCTTTGGGAAGAACGTTTTAGGAAGCGTTTCAAGGCCTATGTTTAGAACATCTCCCTGGCATATACGTATGATTAGGACCGAGGAAAACCTGGTATAAGCTTCAATCGAAGAGTCTTGGCGGTATTTGAACCGCAGACCTAATGTTCACAAGTCCGTGCCTTAGGAATCTTGGCTACATTTTTTATCGATGTCTACTGATTAAATACTGTAGATGAAATGAAATGAATTAGTGATGACGCAAATGATTTCGAGGTCCTTGGCGCCTTAAAACTATTTGGCATTCACCTTCTCAGAGTAAGGAAAAACTCCAGAAAAACCTTAGCCAGACACATTGGCCTGACAGGGATTCGAACCCAGGACCTCCGAAATAGTGGTCGTAAACGCCACTACTAGACCAGATAGATGGCTTCTTCAACTTGTTAAAACGCATATTGGCTTCAGCAAGTTTAAAAATTAAACACAATGGCAGATTTATTTGTTATTAATTATATATTTTAACTGCTAATAATTAGTGTTTGTAATTATCCGTACGGAATCTCGTGGCTATCGACAGGGTATTCCAGAAAAAGTAGACTTGTAAGAGGGGTGTAATAGATATTTGTTAGCAACTGGTATTCCATTATTCAGAGATCAATAAATTTTGTGTACCTTCATACATATAGTAGAGCAAGAAATTGCCATTTTTTGTGGTTTTGAAGTTACCAAACGTGGTAAAACTCTATAGGGTTCTTTACCTTATGCAGAGCCTATCACAATCAATGGCGTTACGCATTTATAGTAACTCTTGTCATGTGTGGTTGAGTATATGGAAATGAGATATGTTTGTAATCAGAGTTAGACAGGAAAAATTCACGTTCACGACCGGGGCACGAACCCCGGTTCTTAAACTTACCGTGCGAATACTCATATCATCTGAACTACCGTTCTTATCTGACCAAACCGCGAATCTACCAGGCTTTCAATTAAAAACTATTCTGCACGTGCAATGTTTTGATTCTCGGAGGCTGGGCGTATCGCTGCCGCCCGAGAACGTACTTTAACTTCGCTTCTAAAATTGTATGTAAAAGCTTACCTCATAGAAAATGCTGGAAATGTCCTCCCCCTTTGACTGAACAGATATTGTATCGGGTAAACACATTTTAATTGACATATTTAAGTTCAGGCACTATAATTTTTCTGATTTCGTTTATGATATTTTCCGTTAGTTTCTCCAGTGTGCGAGGTTTTGTTTTATAAACTCTGCCCTTCAGGCAACCTTACTGTCAAATCTGGTGAGCGAGAGAGTCCTACACCAGCACCAATCTTCAAACACTTCCTTAATTTTATTCATGGACTCCGTTGCTGTATGAACAGCTGGAGAATCTGTTGAAACCACCCATAGGATTTCTCTCCTTCTGTAAGCTGCTGAAAAAATGGGTCGAAATGTCTTTTCCGTGCCTTTCTGCATCTCTTGTCATCTCATAAAAAGTCACCGATATTAGGCCTTGCACTAACAGTATACCAAAACCCAACTATTCTATCATAAGAGATGTTTCCTGTACACGATGTAGATTTTCGGTACGCTAGAACCGCTTATTTTAATTGTTCACGGCCGTTCAGGTGAAACCATCCCTCGTCTGAAAAAGATGTGTTGGGTTCGTTAAACCTTCATTCATAGATGAAAACAAATTACTCACAATAACCCACTTGCACTACTGGGTCGCTTGTTTCAAACAATAAACACGTGTGCACTTGTACGGTTTGAGGCTTAATAATTGTGTTGCTTTATGTGCAGAACCCACTGAAACCCCCACTTGTTGCACTAATTTGGTTTAGTTTATACTCCTTAAAACTGTAGGTTTCCGCGTGTGATTTTTGTCGTGCACTGATTCAGTAAAATCAAATTTATTCGCAAAGTCGTGAATTGCTTTTCTGGAAGAAGACAATTGACCAGGGAATTGTTAACGAAATTCTGCATGAACACGACGAGCTGACTGGTGTTTATGGTAACAGTTACACAAGAAAAGAGTCAACTGTACTATGTTGGCGAAGCTCAACTACTGCACTGCTTCGAAGCAACTTCAAGGGCAGAAGGAGATACTTGTAGGAGAAAGAGTTGGGAGCGCCGCTCGCAGCGGAAGGGATCGAAAACATCATGCATGCGGGATAGTTTTTACGTGAAAGCTCTGTATATACTCTGGATACTCTTTTGTTGAAGATATTTAACTCCAAAGAGGCGATACGAAACCTACGAGTACTTCTGGCCCAGGACTCATATCTACCAACACCACTGGGATTAATTTATATTGTTATTGTCTTTTATTCACATAAACCTGCATTATACCAAGACTTGGAATCAGATTTGGTTGGGGAAAGTTTGGCCGGGCCTCGTACCACGAATCTTCTTCTTAACGTGCCTATGTTCTTACAATCTAAAATACCTTGCTCTACCCGACCACAGCTGGGAATCTTCGCTGCCATGGAAACCCCAAAGGGAGATTTTATTCCCAAACCTCTGTCTTCCAGTACTTTTGGCAAAGCTTTCTATTAGGGTTAATTTATATAAATGCGTGCTTGGAATCAGAATTACATACCAAAAATTCGAGGTCACGACCTGGATTTAAACATTGGATCTTCGGCTTAAAGTGCCAATAACCTTGTCCAACGACAACAGCGAATCTTGCCCAACTGAATCAATATGCCCTAGAGATCCTCAAGTTTATTTTGCAAAGAGTTTATTCCCAAGAGGTGATTCGATGTATTCGATTACTTGCGGCTTATGGATGATAAAAGTGTGATTTTTTCCACACAAAAATTAAATAAATAGAGAGAGGGGGGGGGGGGTCTCGGAAAATATTCGTTTTTCTCAGGATTTTCCTTCCATTGGAGATTCGTTTGAGAAAGATACAGCGTGTCTTGAAGCGTATGAAGGTGAATAGTTATGTTTTGTTGAGTATAGCAGCTGCTCACCTCTCTTGACACTCATTGTATTTAAGGTGCAAAGTGAATATTTTTATAGTTTTCACACTTAAGTTACGCGATTACTGGTAAATGCTTTAAATTAAACGTCTTGTTTTTTTGAAATCTTAATTTTGTTTCTAATGTAGCACTTTTTTATTTTTTATATGCTTTTGATTATCCACGTGCCAAACTAGAGGTTATATATGCCTGTTTTATCTAGGATTCATAATAAAATTCAAAGTGGTCTCTGGCACAAAAAATAGCATATATTAATTTAATGGTGCAATGACTAATAAGAGTAGTAAAACCTGTCCAACCATAGGGAAACTTTCTTATCTTTGCCGCAGAACCAGAAATGGTATTCAAATGAGCTGTCAGAGTAAAATGCGATACGAACTGGTTTTCCACTTCGACCTTCACACATTATACCCATGTGTGGAAGTTTACAAGTTGCATTGCTCCAGTAAAGCTGAGGTTTAGAAACAGGTTCTATTTCTTTTATGGGGACGGCTGACGTAACAGAACAAATTTGATAGTTGTCCTTCTTCCTCCTTACTGTTGAAGATAATGATTTGGTAAACGTTCGTAGGTATCTCAAAAAAAAAAAAAAAAAAAATTAGTTTGGAGTAAATAAGTATAGGTGTAATAGTATCCCGCGTCAATTCTTAAATCACTTGCACAAGATGCAAAGGTGTGGTATATAAGTTTCCATACTGACCATGTTTGGTAGGTGATATACAGATATTTTTCAACGTAATCCCAATTTACTTTAATGCCTTTCTTACATCTCTACTAATAATTCGAGTTTTGTCTGAAAAATGCTGGAAAACAGCGTCCTTCAACTAATTATTGTTAGTGAATCTCCACCCTAGAAGGTCAGAGTTTCGTTTTGAAAACAGGTAACAGTAACTAGGACAAGAACTGGGCTGTACGGTGAAGCCATCTGTTTTCATAGTAGTCGTATGGGTTGGTGCGTTGTCGTGCAGCAGACTAACACCTCGATTTAGCATTCCATATCTTGGCACTGCGCAATTGATGCAGTTTCTCAGAATAGTATTTTTCAGTCACTGTTGTGTTCCTTTCTTTGAAGTCTATCGTTAGATATCCTCTGCAGCCCCAAAAAGTAGTCTTATTATTTTCTTCTTGGACTGTATGACCTTGGTCTTTCTAGGGGTTGCTCTACTCTTATTCCGCCACTCCGTTGATTCTCGTTTTGAAATAGGAACATGTTAGAGGACCATCATTTTGCTTCCCGTAACGTTGGTTCCAATACTGACCTCTCTTTACCACGGCAAAAGTTCAAACACTTAGATAACATTCCAATTTATCAATTACTCGTAGAATACGTGACATGGATTTTAAGCAAATTTTGTGGTATATGGGAGGGGGGAACTATTAAATATTATTGATTACACTGAAGTTGACAATGGGTGTGAATTTACATTTTGTTAGGCTTGTAGTCCAGGCGCTAGGTTCATTGCTTCATATGCATGTGACAATGGTAGGTTTTGAATTTGGGGGGAAACAAGCTTCGCGCATGCGCATAATGTGGATTCATCGAGTTTCAGCGTAAGTTTAGGTGAGAGTCTTGCTAAGAAATTTGGTGAGAGAGGATGTTACGCCACCATCTTCAGGATGGGCTATCTTGGCGACGACCACAAAGGTAAAGATAATCTAAAATGTCATTAAAATGATATAAATAAACTCGTGGATTCTGTTGCTAATATGACCTCTGTTCATTTATTATTCTAGTATTTGTTGGTTTTCCTTTGATGTTGATGAGGGATGATCATCATTTTCATAGATAAGTGATTTATGCTAGCCCTGTGCCCCGCCTCTTGGTGGTGAAATGAGTGAAATATGACAAAAAGTGAGTGGCTCTTTGATTGGCCGTGACAATATTAATGAAGGATATGAAATACAGTTGTTAAATTCTTGAAGTTATTTTTTTTTTTTTATCATCAGATATCTGTCACTTAGAACTTCTTCCTCGATAAGTGAGGTTATTTATCCACGAACCTACTCTCACATATCTTCAAGGGTTTTTCTAACAAAACAAAATATTATGAATACTCCTCCTTAGAGTAACATGAAGAGGAAGCTTCCCTATACAAGGCGCTGTTTAATATCACTGGATGAAAGTCGTTCTTTAGTTAAAATATTATTATGTACGCTCTATATGCAGTTTTAAACATCACGGTGTTATATAACATGCTTGATTATGCAAAAGACTTGACCGTAAATGAAATAATGCAGTGTTCACACTCCTGAACAATGTGAATGTATGATGATTGTAACAAATATATATAGTCGGTCCTGATAGTCTAGTGGTAACCATACTTGCATCGTAGTCCCAATTTCGCGGCCAATCGATGGATTTTTAGCTAAATATAGCTTCCTTCGGAAGGGAGGTAAAGCCGTGGGTCCCGTACATTTACGGCACGTAAAAGAACCTGAAGCCTGAAAGAAGAGGCCTCTGAGCAAAATTTGTCGGCCATTTCACTCCCTGAATTGAATGCGACACTGATGACCTGAAATGTTAAAAGAACGTCCATAAATAAACAAAATGAAGTAATAAATGCCAGGCCGGAATCTTACTCCAATATACTAACCACTGTTATTAGCGGACTTAAGTATAGTTTACGCCTCTGTTTCTACAATTCAATTCAATTACGTTGCAACAAACTGTGCATACTAAATTATATAAGGTTGGCAACACTGAAAAATAATGGAAGAACCACTGACGTAAGACATAAAGCAAACAGTGGAAACTTATGGCAAATATTGCAGAAAATAATGGAATTAGAGAACAAATAAAGCAAGACAAGTAAAATATTAAATACAGAGGTAACTTGTATGTAATTACAGTTAAGAAGCCTGGAGTATTTTCGAGGCCAAGTAATTCAAAAAAGACTATTTAGCGTTTAAAGACGTAATAAAAATTTGCTGAATTCTTTGAACAGCTTTTGTTTTAATAGATAGATGGAATAGCTTGTTTTATTATTACAAGTGTGTGTAATAAAATCGTAACCTAGAGTATTACATTAAAAGCTAAGGTTCTAAGCTGACAAAAATTAATTTATGGACCCTGGGTGCCATTTAAGAAATCAACTTTCTATAATTTTTACGATGTTCTACAGATAAGTAAAGTACCACGGTAGTATGCAGACCAGGTATGCATGCATGTTGGCTCTGCGCCAGAACGACGGCCCCAAAAAACGTAAACCGTTGTAAATGTCTTGCTCTGCCTTCTTGCATAAATGGACCACGAAGCGATCGGTGAATATCTGGAGTTCGAACGACTCTATTGCTCTAAATGACGCCATAAAACTCACAAAAATAGAGAGGACGTGTTTTGAATGTGAAAATGTTTTAATGGGATCCATACACCCGTGTTGTATCTCCGTTTAACAACTGAATGTAGGAGACACTGCATGTTTTTCTGAAAGCCAGAACGGGTTTTTATAGCTTGCGTGCTTATAAAGAGACAGTAAATAGGATTAGGAAGGAGGAACGAATAAGAGGATTGAGAAGATTAACAATGGAAGAAAGTGGGTGAGGAAGGAGTATGTGAGAAACTAGAAGGGGAGAGAAATAAGAGGAAAAGAATATTTAAGTGAGGAGGAGCTATGGAAGAATTTGGAAGACTTGTAAAACATGTAAAGACGTTTTCACTTAGGAAGTGTTGAAAGCAGATGTAATTAGAAATATGTTCATCTTATTTAATTTGTTTATCAACGGATAACAGTAGTTTTATGTTATTTCATTGTTAAATACGAAAATAGGTCAAAAATTGTAGTTAATGCCAGGCTGTAGTGCCACCACAAGAGGCCGAGGTCGTTAAGGCGCGGACTCGTGAACGGGAGATCTCGGTTTCGAGTCCTGCCAGAACCGTCCTCCCTGACTGAGATTTTTTTTTCGGGTTTTCTTCAGTCCTCATAAATGGCAAATGCCGGGTAGGTACCCTAAATTTAGGTCTGGAACGTTTGCTTCCTTTAAAAAAAAAATTCTTTCCCAATATATCATTTCATCTTGTGTATCACCAGTGCCCACCACGTTGGTGCCTCAGTAGTGAAAACGGGCGTTAAACATACACATAAAAGCTTTTGTAGTCCCTGAAGTGTCATTAATGCTTAATTTTATCCCCCACTGAAATATCCTAAGGCTTGAAAGCTTGATATTACGTTTGAAAGAAGAAAATATCCAATAACCTATTTGTTGAAAGCTGTTTAACATTAAATCCATTAAGCGTGAGCTTCTATTTCCCAGGAAAGTAAACAAAATTCGGTCTGCTTTCTTTTCGTTTGCAATCGTAACAAACTCGGGAATGCAGATTTCGTGGTCAACTAAGAATGTGTGAAGCAATACCAGCTATAATATGCTTAAGGGTAATTTAATCAAATGTACGTAAGTGCGACAGCTTCAGTTATGGAAACCGATCCTCAATATTGAGAAATATTTGTTCTCTTCATCCTCTTCCAGTATATGCTACACGCCATTGATCGGTCGTATCCACAAAATAGCGTCTGCCGTACAGTGCTCAGTTCTTAAGGATTGAAACTGGGGTACTGTTATCTATTCACTCTTAGAGTGATCCTAACATCAACACGCACAATGTATCCTTGCACAATTCGCGCCAAAACACGTAGCAAGTGTGAGCGACGTAATGGTCGTAGACCGGTAAATTCTGAGGTTAGGTTTACTACCCCTTTATTGCGAGTGCCGGATACTTTTCGCAGAACGGAGAAAGCGCGTTTAAAATAATTGTTTTCTCGCCACTAGTTAGTCTTGCCCGGTTTATGCTTTACGTGGTTCGTTAGCGTCAGCCATGATAACAAGCGCAAAGTGCTTACGCCTTGCCTTGTTTAAATGACTGTTGAATCAGGCTAGCTGCACCTTAGGAGTTGTAGCGCATCGATTTGTAACTTCGAAATCCAACTTAATTAAGTCAGCAGTAATTAAATTAAAGTCACAGGTATTGTTTTCCGTATAGTAGATGTTATTTACTGTTGAACCCATCTTCAACTTTAGATTGCTAACATGGGACTACTTTCTTTGCATGCATTGTTAACTGCACAGTCATGCTAGTGACGTCACATCACGTGACACTTTGATAGGGCTCGCTCAGAGAGTAGTGCAAACTCGAAAATATGCCATTTTCTTATTCTGTATAGTGGAAAGGGAAAGGGGGAAGGAAAAGGAAAGAAAATAAAAAAGAGAAATAAAACTATTATTGACACTGCAGGCCTTTCGCTATGTGCCAACACGGCCGAGGTCGCAAAGACACAGACTGGTGAACGAGAAGTCTGCTGTTCGAATCTAGCAAGGACAGCTCCCCCCCCCCTCTCCCGTCTCTCCATCACTGGTAAATGTACACATATATGGCAAGTCTTAAATGTGTATATATGAATACAAAATATATACGAAGCTGACAATTGAAATTTTCAAAATATATTGCGTTTTCTTATTACATAGTATAACAAGTTGTGTCTGCGACTCTAGTTGTGATTTCCTTAATCCGTTAATATATGGTGTGCATCATTGGGACGTGTAGGCGCCGGGCGCTTTATCTGAGATTGCAGCGGTAAATATAAATTTTACTTTATCGAAATATATTAGCATGTTCATAACACAAAAAGCTTCGTGTTGGAGATTAGCTATGGTAATAAGGGGGTGTAGTTGCTAGAGAAAATAAAAGTGACCGTTTTAGGCATGGTAAAAGAGTACACAATAGTTTTATCATTCTAGCAACTTGGGGTATAACACCAAAATCTGCTTAAGTGGATAAAATTGAATGTGAATTATGCCTACACGAATTCTGGAGATATTGAAGTTCGACCTCTAGGCATTCTTCTGGTAAATTTACGCGGTATTAGTGACGAACAAGGAGAAATTTGCGTGGGTCATAGTAATACGCCAAGGTCTGACATCCTATAGTTGTGAAGTATTATTATAAAACTCCAACACGCAGGAGCTGCCAATTCCTCAGCAAGTAGGAATTGTGAAGGATACTGCAGAGCAGCGAAATTGGTGCCGCTAGGGCGCTTTTTAAATTTCGGTTTTCAAGTAATGCCCTGATTTCCTTGATTTTCGGAAACTATTTCTCTTATTTTAAATAAATAGTTTATACCAATTTTCGTTGCGAAATATATATATATATATATATATATATATATATATATATTGGTGGCGTTAGAGAGATTTTTAAATTTCGGTTTTCAGGTATATCCCCCACTCCTAATTGTACGATTTCCTTGATTTTCAGAAAACTGTTTCTCTTATTTTATATAAATGGTATATACCGAGTTTCGTTGCGAAAAAACAGATATTGATGCCATTAGAGGGCTTTTTAATATTGGGTTTCAGGCAAATCCCTACACTTAATAATCTGGTTTAAATTTTTCTTAGTTTATTTCAATGCTATATATCGAGTTTCGTTGAGAAAGCGAAGTTTGCGGCCGCCAGAATGATTTTTAAATTTTCGATTTAACTCCCACTGTTATCGGTTTTGAGGGATACCCCCACTCCTAATTATCCGATATCCCTAATTTTAAGAAATTGTGGTACCATTAATAAAACAATTGTTTCCGAAATATGTAGAATTTCGTTGCGAAAAAACAAATACCGGTGCTGTTAAAGCGATTTTAAATTTTGGGTTTCAGGTAAATTCCTCTCCTAATAGTCTGATTTCGCTGATTTTCGGAAATTATTTTATTTCCTATGTATATACAGAGTTTCGGTGAAAAACTAAAAAACTAAAATTACGGCCGCAAGAGCGATTTTAAATTATTGCTTTAGTTAACCTCCATCCCAATGTTTTTTGTTTATTTACGTACGCTCTTTAACATCCCAGGTCATCAGCGTCCCATTCAATTCAGGGCGTGAAACGGCCGACAAATTTTGCTCAGAGGCCTCTTCTTTCAGACTTGAGGTTCTTTTTGTGCCGTAAATGTACGACACGGGACCCACAGCTTTACTTCCCTTCCGAAGGAAGCCATACTTAGGATTTTTACGTCGGAAAAAAAGTCATCGATCCTGACGGGTTTGAACCCGCGATCTTGGGTTTAGAAGGCAAGTATGGTTAGCACTACACCACCAGGACCGACACCCCAATGGTGAAATTTTGCTGGTTAACGAACTTATTTATCATTTGTTAATTGGTTCATTATATGCCGAGTTTCTTTGAGAAAAAACAAAAAATTGCGTCCGCTAGAGCGTTAACACACACACATTTTGTGTGTAAATATATAACATTTTCACAAAATTCAAATACTACACAGAAATATTACTGAAAACCCAAATATCTATAGCAAGAACAAGAAAGAGATGATGCATTCGTCTCCTGTACTAAGGCATTCTTCAAATCTTGTAAAAACATCAAGGGGATGATGCTTGGTTCAATAAGCACGATTTTATATACATAAAAAATATGATTATGACTGTGATTAGGATCACTAAAACTAATGAATCAAGTCTCATTTGTCCGAGATATTCATTAAATATTAGTTCTGGTCGTGATTTATCATCTGTCTAAAATTTGAAGTTGTTCAGACAAAAACAAGCCTTACTAAGTCATTAGCCAGGTATTATTATATTGCTGTTGGGAGATGAAGGTAGTAACACGTCATGTAACGTGATTTGATTGGCTAAATATACTTAAAACCCCTGGTTTTTTGTACCGGGTTATAAGCGAGGTAAAACATAAATCTACTCCTAAATAATCACATAAGTTGTTATAGCAGGAGTGGGTATATGTGCCAATGAACAAAAATAACTAACCCGAACTAGACCACTTTCTTGATGTAGTGTTTAGCGTTCCTGACTGCTGGCTTCGATTCCCGGTATCTGCTTACGAACTTTTTCAAGTTAGGGAGGTCGAAACAGGGTCCAGCTAGCCTCTTGAGGATAACTGGGAAGCTGCTCGATAGAGAAATGGCTTTTTTTTTTCGATACTGCGGTTTTATCATTGTAAGACAAGGTACAGGAAACAAAGCTCGCCCCAGGCTGTAGCGCCAATGAGAAGAATATTATTTATAGCAAAAATTGAGTAACCAAAGTGACAAGATATGACAGCTGGCGACACTGAGCGAGAAATGAATGTAAGTCAACCTTAATTCTATTGCGGGGGAAGAGTACTGCTTCAAGTTGTATTCGTGTTTCATGAATTATTGAATGACCACCTGCAGGAAACAGGAAGGTTTATAGTGAATTTGTTAGGAACAGTTTTTATGTTACATGACACATTGTTGCGCAATAAAATATTTTATATCAGAATTATAAACGCTCAAAACCAAATTAATAAAATTCTGCGTTTACCCAAGAGTTGTGTGAAAGTATACAGTAGCAAATATGTCATTAAATTGTTGTGATTTCTATCATTAACAGATAATATTAAGGAAATTTTTTATGAAATGCTGAACATATGTAATCAAAACAGAGTTAAGATGTTAACAAGTGTTAATGTTACCTGCTAAGTTAATTGATAGAATTTGATAAAGCTAATAGGTTGTTAAAGTTTCTGAAATGTCCTAAGTATTTTTACTGTTCAATTAATGAATCTGCCGTATTCCTTCCCATAAGCATCATAAGCTTTTCTCGGTATTCCTGACAGTTCAGCATCGGCTGAAATTTCTTGCGGTAAATCCATCTTAGCTAACACAACAATTGATAAAGAACTAAATAATCTCAATCGATACAATGACACAAGGATAATAAAAGAAGGCGTCGACTTCAGAGTAATTCATTAGGAAATCTATATCGATTATAATTTTATTTTATTAATATATTTTATATTTCTATAAAGTAGCGTATTGTAATAATAATGAAACTCGCATCTCTCTCTTCTTAAACGTGCAATAAGTATAACATTATTCGCAATATCATAATGTAATATTTATTATCACAATTTTCAGCTTTTTTTAAACAAAGTTAATTGGGTAGTAGGCGTGTGTTTTGGGTTGTAATTCAGACTGTTTTATCTTTTCTGTTGTTGTTCTCATGGGTAACCCTTGGTCTGCCGCAGCGACCTCTCTTTGCTCTATCTTACACTTCATTGATTAATAAATTAAAAATCTGCAATACTATATCCCGATACCTTGTTTCCTACACCGGGACTATCTTTATCCTTATTTCCAAATTTGTTTTTACATTTTTTATATTATTGTACAGATTTATTTAAATCTAAAACTAAATATGCAATACAACAAATATTATATAGTTAAATTACATTATAAATTTCATACATGCTGGAAGCCAGCATTTATTTGCAGCTGGTATCCAGCTATTCATCAAAATACAGATTATAATACATTGCTATTGTTTACTTACTAAACAAAACATAAACTGTTTCACCGGTTCCCGGCGAACGTGTGTACTGGAATCCTGTACTAATAATTTTCCTTAAATTCCTTTCATGTGTAGTTAACTAAAATTAATTCAATTCTTGTTAATTATATTTATAACAATTTTATTTATATACTATACAAATATACTTTAAAACTTATCCTATAATATACATTGTTGCTATTATACCTATTATTAATAGTCACATTTAGAGTTGTCCTAAATTTCACTTTATTTCACTTGGCTTCTTTTATTAAGACTTCTTTTTTTCCTACTCGGGCTCCTCTCTCCCTTCACTTCCATTCTTCTTCTCCTCAATTTCTCCCTTGGTGGCTGCGATTTTCCTTCTGTGTGTTCTCCACTTCATTTTAATATCCCTCTTCTTCCACTAGCCCATCTGTCCTCCTCTGGCCTCTAGATTGTATTGTTGAACACTCCGTTTAGTCCTCATCTTGATCTTCCTCTCCTCCCGCTCCTCCACCTTCTGCTTGTATGATCTATAGTAAGTTAATTGTTGGTATATTTATTAAATTAATGGTACGTAACCTATCTGATCGCACTATTTGTTCTTCTTTGGTACTTGTATCTCCTCCAGTTCAACTCCAGGCGATTTTACTTATTTTGTGAGTTAAAATATCAAGATTGTGGTATAATTATTCTGTTCTTAGGGTGTATTTTATCTGGTGTTCACTTAATGCCGTTCTGTCGCTCTGAACTTCATTGTATAGGGCAGTATTGCAGGGGGGCATGTGATCTGCTTGTTGGCACTCCTCTGGTCGCCTATTACGCGGCTCCGTAAATCGAAGAACGCCGCCTTTCTATCAGGCGGTTTCCAAATTTTTCTCACGAGGCTGAGTGGATCCCATTCCAAACCTACCTAACCCAGAAAAATTCCTAAGAAGGTACAGAAATCAAACCAGGGCCTCCCAACGCTAACTACTAGTCCAAGTAGTCGGTCCAGATAGATAATTCATAAATTTGCTTTTAAGGCTAACAGCACGAAATGAGTACTGTTAAAAGTTATAACGGAATGTTCACTTTTCTCATATTCAAATATAATACCTACATCTTCATCAAAACCTAGCGAGTGGGCTCAGGGATAGCTTCTGAAACTCACATTCAGAAGGTGTCGGGTTTTCTATAGTTACGAAGATAGATAATGGAATGTCTAATTGCCACAAACCCCTAAATGGCCTTCCTATTAGAAAGGAATGAATAAAAAGCGAAATAAATGGTACAGAAAAGAGAATAAGTAACAAGCATCATTTATCCGAGAAAATAAATTAAACATTACATTAGGTTTAACGTGATCAATAAATCAAATAGAGTAATACAGTCAAATACGTCACCTTTGTAACGAACCTAATGTGTCCAACATTTTACGAAAGTTTAAAGACCTGTTCGTGTTGATCTGTTTACAGGATACAATATTGCATTTAAGGTCGCTTTCTATTAAACACCCTGTATAATTTTATTTTGCATTATACGTAGAATAAAGTCCTTGCTAGCAACTTCCTGACTTATCTTAAAATATAAAAAATACTCAAACACTGTTGTAAATTTTATGGCAAGAGCAAAATCATCATTATAAGAATTCCAATCGATGGCATTACTAGGGAATAGAGGCAGGGCGCCGCGTCGTGGGAAATGCTCATCTTACAATCCTTTTTATTTTTCTCCTCTCGTGTGTGAAAAGCAAAGAGTGGCGATGATAATGGGAAGGGGGTCTTGCCTCATTAGCTCTCGGAGGGAGAAGTGTAAACATGGGTGTGTGGTTTGTACTCGCACGCTCTTCGCTTAACATGGTCATGTCTCGGACATGTGTCAATAAAGTGCATCCGCCGTAAAGAGATTTCAAGGATCTCTCTTGTCTCAGCTCCGCAACTTGAAAGGCGCCGTTTCGATGCTAGCTAGTGAAATGAGTCTCTTAATCATTAAAATGTCAAGGTTTATACACAGAGTGACGCACTGGAAAGTACGAACTTGAATAACTGAGCAAAGTTTTCGAAAGATAGAAAGGTACCTACTAATTTATCTGTTACAGCGCATTTGAACTCGTGTTTATCTACAGAAATTCAGCATTTTTACTTTGGTTACTAATAAAAAACACCTTTCATTAAGAGTTTCATATGTGTTACATAAACCATGCTCTCATTGATGAATAATGTAACACAGCACTAATTAATAGAGAAAATTATGGTATTGCTCATGGGTTTCGTTTGGCTTATGGAATCTGGAAATCATCCGGCCATCATTAACATCTTGTAAACCAGTCCGTGTGACCTTGATTAAACTTAGCAGCAGGTCAAAGACAACCAAGGCATACCATTAAGTAAATTTGCTTTGTGTGCTGTACAATGACCACACTATGCTTTTCTTCAAGTTCTCGAAAGTTTTCCCTTCTCAGTCTTAGAAATAACAGAGACGATGAAAATAATAAAAATGTATGGAATAAGATTAAAGCAAAAGGAACAGGCGCTACCTTCATAAAAAGAATCCTTTTCCAATTTATCATTTCATTTCATGTATTATCAGTGTCCACCGCCTGTTGCCTCAGCGAAAAAAAAATGGGCGTTAATCAATACTCAAAAATAAATGAGTTTCCATGTATTTAAAACATATAAACAGATGAAAATTGTATTTCTAGGCGCCTGAGCGGGCACATGACTGTTAAATGCCTACGTAGAATTTTTTTAAGTGTCGTTCTGGCATTTAAAAGTTGTTTAATAGAAATGCATAGAATACTTTAAGATAGAGGTGTAGTGATTGTATTAAATACAAATTGAAAACTCGTAGTTCTTTTCGCAAAGTTTGCTCAACGTTTAAGTTTTTTTTTTAATTACTGTTTATACAGGGTCCTTATTCCATTACGCAATCGGTAACTGATTTTGTCAACGGAAAGTTACTGCATAACGGCCTAGTCACTTGAGGAAGAAACCATCATTCGCAGTCGCAACTCATAGCGCGCAGGTTTGTTCCTTCTAATATATGTCCACTCTTAGAATAACAAACACAATGTATCCTTCCGCAATCCGCGCCAAGCTGTTAGAAACACGTGGCAAGTATAAGCGACGTAATGACAAGAGACCGGTAAATTTTGAGGTTAGGTATACTACCTCTTTTATTGCGAGTGCCGGATAGTTTTCGCAGAACTGTGAAAACACGTTTAAAATAATTGTTTTCTCGCCACTAGTTAAAGGCTTACACGGTTCAAGGTTTACATCATGTCTCGTAGAAACAGCAACACGTGTTTCCTTAGCGTCACCCGTGATAACAAGCGGAAACTACTTGCACTTGTGCCTTGCGTTGTTTAAACAACCGCTGAAACAGCCGAGCTGCATCATGGGTGTTGTAGCGTATCAATTTGTAACTTCGAAATTCAACTTCATTAAGTCAGAAATAATTAAATAAAAGTCACAAGTATTGTTTTGTGTATAGTAGCTGCTATTTATTACTGAACCCATCCTCAAATTTAGATTGGTAATATGGAACTACTTTCTTTGCGCATTACTACTGTGTAGTACTTACCTGCACCCAGCCATGCTAGTGACACGTTGCAGTGACATTATTTTGATCGAGTCCACTCTAAGGACGAATAGTGGTAAATAATAATGAATATTGTAATCACTAATATAAAGATGCTCGAAGTGCCTGCTCTTCTTTGTGAGAGGCATGAATGAGTTCTTTGAAAATATTTTGAGATACTCGCTACAGTTCATCTTCCTGAAAATTGTTAACTGCCTCCAGGATATTTTGTTTCCGCGTCTCCAAGGGTTTTGATTCAGGTACAGCAGTAATTTTATCTGAATTAAGTTGTAGCAGCTGAGTGGCTTTATACGCACTGTTGATAGATACACCAAGTTGCTAGGTTAGTCATGTAAAAAGACTTTCGAGAAGTTTCTAATCAATAACCTATTTCATTAAACTTCTCCTCTGTTAAAACAATTGCAATTTTATTTATCATACCCTTTAATAATGTTAAAATTCAAAGAATAAGATTCTACCAATTAATCAACTCCTTTTTTGATCATTAACTTCTACAGTCATTTCTCCATCACGGCTTCTTCCAGTGAAAAGGCCTTGGTTTTTAACGTTGTTCATTAATCTGAAGTTTGAACTTCAGGTATTATTTTTTATTTAATTTATTTACGGACGCTCTTTAACATCTCAGGTCATCAGCGTCCCATTCAATTCAGGGCGTGAAACGGCCGACAAATTTTGCTCAGAGGCCTCTTCTTTCAGACTTGAGATTCTTTTTCGTGCCGTAAATGTACGACACGGGACCCACGGCTATACTTCCCTTCCGAAGGAAGTCATACTTGCGATTTTTACGCCCGAAAAAATCCATCCATCCTGACCGGGTTTGAGCCCGCGGTCTTGGGTTTAGAAGGCAAGTATGGTTACCACTAGACCTCCAGGACCGACGAACTTCTCGGTGGAGATGTTACTCCTGGAAATGGAACAAGAAGTTCTCTCCTATAGTAATTATACCGTTTTTTTTTTTTTTTTTTTGCACATACGAGTAATATTGATAAATACTCTTTGTTTTAGCTCATTTCTCACTCTCGCAATAAACCAACTGACAGGAGGAAGCCTTTATACGCACTTACTACAAAAATGCTACTGAAACAGTTGACATGATACCGACACGGGTGGCCGAGGTTTTTTCCAGCTTTTCCCCAGTCCTCCTAAATGGCAAATGCCGGGGAGATACCTTAACTTGGGCCTGGAACGCTTCCTACCTTTAAAAAAAAAAAAAAAAAAAAAAAAAAAAAAAAAAAACCTTTCCCAGTTTATCATTTCATCTCATGTATCATCAATGTCCACCGCCTGTGATGCCTTAGTAGTGAAAACAGGTGTTAAACACTATTAAAAAAATTTACATGATTAACACAACCGAGCAAACTCAATTCTTGCAACATGGAACTTTGGAATCGCGCGTCCACTGAGGGTCAGGCACCAAGTTTTTTCTTATTAGTGTTAGATATGTGAACTCCGATTGCATAACGAAATGAGGGCAGTGATTTATACAGTACGATCGGTTTTGTTTTCCCTTGGAGCGTTTTGCCTATGGGCTCCTTTTGTTAGCCGGATCTCCGTAATTAGGAGCAGGGTTAAAAAAAACTTACAGTACACAAACTTATTTAAGAAGCTTATTACCTACCAAATTATCAAACGAGGTGTTAAGCTGTCCGCCTTCATTATCCACACATTTTTCACATCTCTTTAGAAAATTATGCATCACGCGCGCTGAAGTTCATTTTGAGAAATCCGAGAAATTTACTGACGAATATTATGTTCGAGTTCTTTTATGTTGGTCGGGTTTGTTCTGTAATTTTTAATTTACTCTATAGATAATAATCGCAGGCTGTTAAATCGGGGGATCGAGGGGGGGGGGGGGCACAAATCCCTACTAATAACTTTGTTTTGTAGAAACACATTTTGAATTATTCCCAGTGCGACGAAGAACTGTTGAAAAAAATGCATGATCACGCTCCCTGTCGATCAATTCTCTGAAGAAAAGGATTAGTATGGTATTCACTTCAATAAGAATCAACCGTATGCACAAAAAAAAAAGTCCTATGATTCTTTCACTACTAAGGTAACACAAGTGAATCATACATAAGCTGTGCCGTTGTAAACACTTCAAACACAGTACATTTTATGTATACGATGGAATTAAATAACGAGCAACACAACACACACTAGGGAACAGCTGCGCTACAATTGTGACAGTCAGCAAGGTCTACAAGTAAGCAAGCAGGCTTACTACTCCTTCCAAGGCGCTAAAACAAGTGGGATTCGCTCATTGAAAATCCCTGTCCGGCGGGTGAAAGCAATACTGATCGACATGTATTTTTATGGTTCAAATGCACATTTTTTTACAATATCTGCCTTCTTTTTATATGGCAGTTATAGATATACAGTTGTTAAAACTCGTTTTCCCTTTTTTATAAACAATTTTATTGGAACAAAGAATGGTTCACATTGAGAAATATTTTGAATCTGAAATGTATGTCAAATTAATTACTAAACTTTAGAGAATATCGAATAATAAGAAATATATCAATCCCCCTCTCTCTGTATTTCCCTCTTATTAAGAACAATACATGGGAAGAATTGAGCACTGATTTACTTGCTTTTTCCCACAGATTGACAATGTTATAATGACATAAGATATTAATTTGTTTACATGACATTTTCTCTATATTATTAACGTTCGTAATGTATCGCTGTATTTTAGAACCTCGTACCGTTTTAAATTAATCATGGCACGGAGGAGAGGAAAATCTGGCCCTCATTATAACCTTTAACTTGGCGCTTGGGAGGTGCCAGTCGATAGAATTCAAAATGAAGCTCATTTAACATCCTGTGAAGCAAAAGCCTAGAGTAACATTGTCCGATAGGATTGGAAAATCGTGACAAGTGAAAATTGTTCTGACGGAATATACGGAGTAAATTATCGACTACATCTTCGGTGCCCTAGGGCAAGGGAAGAGAAAGCAAAGCGAAGAGCGACTACTTAAAAATTAATTTCTGAAGATAATCCATTACTAAAAAATAACACACTGAATTTACTTTATAAAATTCTCTTTTATAATTTAAGAAGGTTTAAAAAAACTAATGATAGGTACTCGAATGCGAAGTTTTCACTTCTGGTTTGTAAGCGATGAATAATTCGCAAGCTGCTACCTTTGATATATCTTATTGGTTTTTATACTTGGAATGCTGTGTAACGCTGTTAAAACAAGGAGTCTCCTATATATATTCTTTTTTATGTAAGATTGGAAGAAGTTTTAGGCAAGATTTGCATTGTACAAATGTTTGTGAAATATGCTAATATAAAGGATGTTAAAACATTGAGACACAACAGAAAGAAGCTTATGCAACAGCGATTCGGGTTTTTTAAGAGTAAAAGTGAAACGATTAATGTAGCACATTTCACCTCTGAAAGAAATGTTAGTATATTTTAAAATAAAATGTATGTATTTAACTGCTATTCTTATTTTGTATTGACCAGGTAATGATTGGCGAAATTAAAAAATGCCTTACAATGAGAAGTTTTTAAATTCAATGAGATAAGCACTTGAATTGATTATGTCAAGCACACCACTGAAGATGTCCACCGCATTCGTGGACGAAACGTCCGAGAAGACGAAATAGAAGATTTCCATTGGACTATGGCCTTACAGCCCGGAAGATTCAGTTAATAATATACAGAAGACGATCGAGGACTTCCCACTTGAAATTTCGCAGCGTCTTATATATTGACAGTATAAGGATGCGCGTTGTCTTATAAGAGCAACACGTCTGGACGCTCCCGTTGAATGGCCTCAGAGAGGAAATTCCTGAGGATGTTATAGTAGGAGTCGACATTTACGGTTTGTTCTTGCGACTGGAATGCGGTGAACAGTATGCCTTCGTGATCCTAGCAGACTATGAACATCACCTTCCTGGGCAATAGTATCACTTTAAACTTGTTTTTCGCAGGTGACTCCGGACATTTCCATGCGCACGCTTTGACTCGGGTGGTAATGGTAAACCCAAGATCCGTGACAATTCGGGCTAGAATATCGTGAATATTGTGGTAGCGATTGAGATTCTGTAATGCCAAACCCATTTTGGTGAAAACCTAATGTCATTCATTATGACGTAGGCCGTGCCATGTGAAGAACCAATGGCAGCGGCTATGGTGTCTATAGCTACCTTCTTGTCTGCTCAAATTGAGTCTTGAACTCGTTGTTAATTCCCCTCTGTGGCAATCTTTGTTGGCTGGCCAACACGGTGTTCGTCTTCGATACTGTCCTCTCTTCATAATTTCCGCATCTTATCATCTAGATTATCTCCTTTTGTTTATTCTTTGATTCCATACTTTTTGCCCTCAAATATCGCACAATACCGCATTGCTCAAGGTTTGTACATTCACTCAAAAGTGCCGCCACTCTGAAACTGCTGTTTCGCTATTATAAATATCGATTGTCAACGTGTCGAATGTCACCAGTTGCTGTCGCACTAATGCTGCCATCTAGTGGCCTTCTCCAAAGGTGCCTCATTTCAACATGCGGTAACCCCACATCAATTTTAAACATAACTTAATGACCTACCCTCGTATATAATGAAAAAAATCAAGAATATTTTTGTTTTGCAGCATCAAAAGCTTACATTATAGTTTTATAGTGCATATAAGTGCATATTTTGACGTTAGCACCTACTCCTAAGTTTTGTGCTTAAAATATGTGTATTTACATATAAAATTGCAAACGCAATCAAATCAATTTTTATTAGGTTCTTCATACTTTTCATATTGAGTAACAGAGCCCAGACAAGGCAATATGTCTTCCCACTTCAAATCTATCCATTGCTTTTTCACTCTCATTTGGTGCGTGTAAGTAATATAATTTACCGCCACGGGGACCGAGGTCGTTAAGGCGCGGATTCGTGAGCGAGAGGTCTAGGGTTAGTTTCCCGCCAGGATCGTCCTACCTGACAGGTTTTTTTTTTTTTTTTTTTTTCCAGGTTTTCCTCAGTCCTCATAAATGCCAAATGCCGGGGAGATACCCTAAATTTATTTATATATATATATATAAAATGTGTAGATTGATTCGACAAAGCTGACAGAATTGCAATACACATATTCACCATGTGCGTAAGCTACAACCCACTGTCTACACCTTTATTCCGTTCTTAAACGTGGGTTACTACAACAGCACCAGTTGGGATAATTTTTGCAGAGTTCCTCGCAAGCATAGCTGAAAGCATATCCGCCTTCATATATTGTAGCATTGGCAAATACTTTGACAAGAAACAAAAGTAAATTTGACTGCGCTATTGATTTTTTTGCATGCATCGCGATGAACTATGCTTCTATGTCATCTGCTGATGTGGAAAAATCTTCTTCTGCCTTGAAACGTATACTTACAGGGGGGGGGGATTGTTGAGAAATTTGGAAAAGGTATTTGTAATTTATTTTGAAGTAAACACGGGAACTGGCTAATGTTTAACAGGGTAACCACGGTCCCTTTCCTAGTTGTCTAAAGCAACTCAAGCTCTGATTTAAAGTTTATTTCAAAAATTATTTTTTTATTGGTAAAAATTAATTAATCTGTAAACTATCTGTTAGACAGCGAGATGTGATTTTTCTTACAGCAATATTTTCTTGTTGTCTTTTTCAGGTACTAAATTCAAATACTTGTTAGATTGAATTAGTTTAAATAAGCCCCTTTTAAAATCCATTACAAGCATTTAACTTGTTAATAATATAGGTATCTCATCTATATGTGAAAATACCACCTCTTTAGTGTAGTGGTTAGCAATGTAATGCTGGCCGGGTTCGATTCTTGTACCTGCTTAGGAAATGTTCTAAGTTCGGGAGGTATGGGGAACGGGCTCCACCCATCGTCATGAAGGTAATTGGGAAGCTGACTCATAGAGAGGTGGCGTTCGATCTAGGGAGCTGCGAGATGCCGGGCATGCTGATCACACGAACTCCTGCAATACTGCCCTCTATCAGTGAAGTCGTAAGACGGAGATAGAGGAAGCAGAGGTCACTGCGGCAGACCAAGGTTCACTCCGGGCTGTACCGCCGAAGAGAAGAAGTTTATAATCAAGCAGTTGTAAAAATTAAAAAAATAAATATATGTTATTCATGCCTATTTTAGTTTTAAATTGCATATTTATTACTTTTTTTACTTTATTTTAGGCGCCAAAACCATTGTTTATAATGCCTTAAAGTCTGCTGTCTAATCGTGGAGATATTTTGGTATTTAATGCGCTATTCAAATGATATCAGTGCCAAACCTTTATTAACTTTTTGTAATTCTGTAGCAGCAAAAATGGCATGTTATAATTTCCTATCCTTTTTAGTTTGGGTGGCAGCTAGATGGATAAATGAGGCATATGAAATATGTTAAAAAAATAAACCATATTGTCCTTAAGCAAAAAACACACAAAGGAAAGGTCGGGAAAAATAAAACGTGCACAACTTCTTTTTCACCAAGACAATACACCAGCTATCGTGTTTCTCTGGTACATACCGAGTTGATTTCTCCGTACTACTCTACCTGTCCTGACCTTGCGCGGAGTGATTTATAGTCCCACAGATCACCGTGCAGCAGTCCACCAATCGAGGCGTTGATGGTGTCAAAAATACGTGAAGAGATAGGGAGACTGTGTACGAAATTGAGATAGGTTTCAACGCTGTCTAATTTAATCGGTGACGAGGAAGCAATAGAAAAAAGAAAATGAAACAGAATGCTTTGGAACTAAAATGCATGCCATGTATAGACACCTTCCCACCTTTTAAGCCTCATAAATTAAATTTCAATGGTAGAAGGATTAACTTAGTGGATAACGATGAAGAGTAAGAAATGAAATATAAACTGAAAAGGATATATGTAAAATGGTTTCAAAGAAATCCTGAACGTAAACCTAAAAGAAAGAAATTATTGATAAAGTTTAAGGTTATATTTTAGAGTCACTTAAGAGCATAGAAACTCGTGCAGTTATCTGATGACCGACCTGGCAACGGGACTACATTGACTGATAGGACATTGCTCGCGGCTAGGGCTACACCAGTTGGGGCACAGTCTAATAAATTCTGATGCACTGAAAAAATTAGTCCATTCACGCAAGAAGATACTGGAGCTGTCAGCAATTATTTTTGACACATTTCTGGCAACTGCTTAAACTACAAATAAATGTTCTTAATAATGATTAGAGAAATTATTCTCCCGAGGATGTTATTCTTTTTTTCGTTAAAGTGTGTATATTATTGCATATGATCACCTGTGAATTTCTCTTCAAATGATTTCCTGATAGCACGAACGGATTCGGTACGAGCATGCCAATAATAAATAAACATCGTTGTGGAACAGAATCAGTAGTTGACATTTAATGTTATTAGAAGGTAGCAAACCGCCACGGGTGACCGAGGTCATTAAGTTGCGGACTCATGAGCGGGAAGTCTGCGGTTCGATTGCCGCCAGGACTGTCCGTTCCAAGGTTTCCCAGTCCTTATAAATGACAATTGCCCTAAACGTAAGCCTGGAACGTTTCCTTCGTTAAAGAAATCCTTTCCCAGTTTACATTTCATCGCATGTAATGCCTCAGCAGTAAAAAAAGAGCGTTAAACATTGTTTAAAAATATCAGATAGCAGACCAACGTAGCAGTTCGCTAAACTCCCCAACCTCTCCGAATCGTGCAGTAATGGCTTACAAATTCACAATTGATCATAATGCAATTGCTACACGGACTAAAGAGTAACATCCGTCAAAAGATTAATTTCTCAAATAATTATTTGTAGTTTCGCATTGGTCATCAAATAATTAAAAATTAACGTATGCAGCATTTCTAAATGTGCATGTTTTTAAAGTTTTAAATGAATTAATGTTGAGCTGTTACTCCAGTTTATAGTGGCGGGAGAGTGACGAAAGAATTCTCAGGTAGCAGCTTTCGTCAAATATCCACATCGGGTCCACTGTTATTATAGGTAAAGCGTCTTGCACTGACAAGCCATACCTCGGACATGAAAGAGAAGCATCTTGATTTAGAGGAATGTAATTATTGCCAAATTTATTTGACGTATGTTCATACCACTTTGCTCTTTGCTCGGCACGGAATGTGCTTTCACGTTTCAGGATATTTAATTTCAAAACTAAGCGCAACTTTGTATTTCGTTCTGAGCACTCCTGTACTCTTTTGTAAAGTTTTCGACACCTATGGATACTGAAGCCGCCTCGCTGTAAAATCATTAAAGCCTTTTTGTTCGGTTGCAATTGACTGGTGTTCATTACTTATCGTAGAAACCTGGCCTGTCAGAAGCTTCCATCTAATCGCTTTGGTATGTTGATATCCACTAACGACGGAAATTTGATGTTGGATAAAGAATTTGCTGACTAAGTGCAACTATTGTAACACTGTAGGAGAAAGAGCTACCGATCCATCATTAATATTCCAAACCAGTCATGCTAAAGAGAAAAATAAAAATGTTTTTGGTAGCGTTCGTGTGGGCTTTCTGTCATATGTAAATCTTGAGCTAATTGAATAACCAACCGTTCTGTTCTCGCTTCTTCCCGTTGTGAGGAGCATGTGTGGGTGATTATTTGCAATGTAAATAGGGATTATTATTCTTTTTACTCAAGAAAGCGGCTTGCGGATTATGATGTAAGGCCTTAGCACTTCATCAGCTGCCATTGCGGATTACTCAAGTTTTATTATATGCTACCTGTAAATTACAATACAGATTTCAATGATAGGTTAATAAACAAATGTCTTCCTTCGGCTTCAGAGGCCAAAATAACTAAATTAATAATCCATATTAATAATAAAAAACGTAATATTATATATTTTCCAGCTCTAAAAAATATGCTAACAAGATTTTTTCATGAGTTAAATCAACATGTTACTCTTTTCTCCGTGTACAGGACTTGACATATTTTTTTCATATTCACTTTATGACACATTAACAAACTCTCAGCTTCCTTTTTAACTTCTGGAATTACGAGGATAGGTCCACAAATTCTCGGCCTCGCCGATAAGGATTATCGCTTTACAAAATCCATATCTGGTGTCATACTTTCTGTTAAGTAAATAATTGCAGCTGTAACTTGCGCTCCGCTGTGTGCGTTTCAGATATAGTTGCATAAAGATGGCTATGTGTAATAGATCGTGACATGTTCAGAATGGAGTTTCGAGCTGTTATTAAGTTCTTCACAAAAGAAGGACTTACTCCGAATGAAATTAAACAGCGATTGGATGGTGTACATGGGGAAGCATCCCCCCTCATATTCTACCGTAAAGGAATGGGTCGAGAAAACATTGAAGACGAAAAATATGCAGGTCGGCCCTTGAAGGATGCTCACTGCTGAAAACATCGCTCTTGTGGAAGGAGAAATTATGGAAAACCGGCGGCCGTTCAAAGTTACAGAAATAGCAGCAAGGTTGCGCCTTTCTAAAACGACAGTACTTCGAATTATTCATGGACATTTAAGCATGAATAAGGTTAGTGCCTAGACTTCTTTTCTCAGTCCAAATGCAGCAACGAGTCATCTGTTGTCATGCATTTTTGGAGTTTTGCCGTGGCAAGGAGAGAGAGAAGTTCTGCAAGCCATTGTTACAGGAGATGAAACTATGATCCTTTATTAAGCTCTCTTGTTTAAAAGAGAATCGATGGAGTGACGTGAACCTGGCTCTAAAGTCACTCAGTTAACCAAGATCATGGTCACAATCTTTTGGGACTGTGAAGGAATACTCTTCATAGACTTTAAGGAGAGGAACACCACAGTAAATGGGGAGTACTATGCTGACCTATTTCACAGACCACGTGCTTCCATCAAAGAGAAAAGGGCGAGGAAAGCTCAGTGATGGTGTGCGCCTTCTTCACGACAACGCGCCTGTGTGCACAGCTCTTGTTGCAAAGGAAGCTGTGAAGAAATGTGGCATCAAGGAGATCGACCATCCATCCTACAGTCCAGATCTAGCTTCCAGTGACCAGTTTGCTCTTCTCAAAACTCAGGAAAAACCTTCGAGGAAGGAATTTGAGTGTTATGGAGAAGTGATAGATGCTGTTTATGCGCATTTTGCAAACAAGACTTCTGACTATTTTTGGGGAGGGGGGAATTGAAATGTTAATACAAAGATGTGAGAAGTGTGTTGCAATAAGGGGTAACTATATTGAAAATGAAATATGTTTTTTTGTCTTTATCATACCTAGAAAATGGTTAGGTCGGAAACTTATGAACCTACCCTCGTATCTACTACGCCATAACATTACATTTTGCAAAAATGTAATACTTTTTATTAATGTCTCAGTGCTAAAATGGCATAAAACGTATGTAATAAGTGTATAACCTTTATTTTGAACACTGGTGAAAATTACCAAGATTATATGCTAGTTACATTAAGTAATTATTTTTAAACACCTATCATTGTATGCTCTTTTCGGATATTTTTTGTCAAGATGTTTTTTAAATTTTTACAATTCTGCACAGATCTTTTGTTACAATTTAAGTGTATGGATCATTATTTACACTTATTAATGTTTTATTTAACTAATATAAATTATGTATTAGTATTTGCTGTTTTTTTATCCCCTCGGAAACATCATTGTTGTCAGGTGTGCCGCGTCATCCAATAATCGCTAATCGTATAACAGAGAAATAGTCACCGTTCAGAAACAGAATAGGGAGGGATTCTTTTCACTTTCGCTGGCAGTCTGCTCATCTGACCATTTCTCCTGCACTTTAACTGTCACGTCACGTCCGTTTCTGATCGCGTTCTGATATGTTCCGGTCGCCACACATCAACAAATTCCTCACGCACGCAACTCTTGAAGGTTAGACACACACACAAAGTCCGATCTGACTTGATCCGCAGCGTTGCCAGGCTTCTGCCTTGCGGCTTCTCTCTTCCTTGTGCTCCTTAATCTTTTCTTTCGTTTGTTTGTTTTGGATGACGGGTCTTCTTTTTGACACTCGGCTACCGAATTGATTCGCGTGCCGGTAAGTGACACTGGCTTTACTTAATAACTTCCCTTTGTTGTAGCGTTCTCCGTGATGTTTTTATCAAAGACTTACCACTTCCGGCTCTTGTCCCACGAATCGTTCGTGTTTTGTTTTTATGTAGCTCAGCTAGAGAAAACACGGAATGCCATGCTGCTCACAAACGTACAGCGGGCAGGGATATATCGCCGAGGACAAGGCGGTATGCTGTTATCGGGCAGAATTTTAAGAGTAGTTAATGAGTTACACACATTCAGCATAAATTAACCCAAATCTCTTAACTAGAGATGTACCGTAAGTGAAAAGTTACACATCTCTTTACATATAAGTGTTTGATTTTAAATATCTCTTGTGAATAAAGTTATTTAAACATTATACATTGTTGTTGTTATTATTATTATTATTATTTGTTTTATATACGGACGCTCTTTAACATCTCCGGTCATCAGCGTCTCATTCAATTTAGGGCGTAAACTGCCGGTAAATTTTGCTCAGAGGCCCCTTCTTTCAGGCTTGAGGTTCTTTTGCCTGCCGTAAATCTACGACACGAGACCCACGGCTTTGCTTCCCTTCCAAAGGAGGCCATAGGATCTTTACACCCGGAATAATCCTTCGACCCTGGTCGGGATTGAGCCCTCAATCTTGGGTCTACGAGGTAAGACCACCAGAATTGACATTTGCTCATATCAAAGATCAAAGACTTGTTAAATATTTCTAAACAAATCTCATTATTGTGAAGTTATCACAAGTTGATGTAGTGCATGTGAAAATATCGGACAGTCACGCTCTCTGCCCTGGCTGCAGCACAAAGGCACGCAAATACGTCACTGTTTGGATATTGCACAGCACAGGCTAAAATAAATAAATAATAAAGCTGCATAAATAACTGCGTGACTTCACTGTCATGTGCATTCCCCGCTTTATGTGTTATGTCCGGAACGTTAGTGCTGCTGGTGCGGCGTTTGTTTACGTTTACATTTTTAACTCTTGACATGACAGTCACACACGCTGCAAACGCTCAGTTCCCTGCATCGCTTGGCATGGCTCGGGTATATTAGACCTCACTTTGGCAACTTTTCTTTTTAATAATTGTAATTCTCCTAACTTTAAATGTATTTACTGCTGGGAGCTGAAGGAATGGTTAACGACACATTGCAGAGAGAGGAGTAACCACGTGGAAATGTATCAAATACAAAAACAGTATATTAATAGTGAACATCAAAGTTCTTAGGTTTCACGGCCGGTGTCGTTACTGTGTACAGTATTTTTCGGGCTTGTAGGCCGTGGTCTACTGGGCTCCTTCTTCCTAAAGGTTTCGTCTACCGTGGATGTAGAAGAAAGAGCCCACTAGACAAGCCCGGAAAATACTGTGAACATTTGGACGCTTTGAATTGCATGACTAGTAAAGAGTATCGTTTCGCATATACAGGGTGTTAATGAAGTAACCGAATAGTTTCAGACAGTGTAGAGATATGGTATATAAGCAATTTCAGGTAGGCAATGTATGGTTCACAACTAAACATAAATCAGTTTTATCGTGTTAAACATTTTGGCATCAGATGTTAATAAGTAGGTGTTAAAGCCAAGCCGAGTGAAATTTTGTATTGATTGTCTTTAAAACTACCTTGCGAGCATAGAAATATCGATTTTCCACAGCCCGTTATCAGCGTTTTCAAGATTTAATACTATAAATATCCCTCAAATCTCGAACTATTCATGTGACAATGCGACACTGAACATCTGTTAACTGCCTTCTTGCATTATGTAAAGGAGCTCTTTAATTACTTGTTTGGCATAATACACAACGCAAAAACTGATGTTCCCCAAACCGCGAGTTCAAATCTTGGCATGGTATTAATTTTATTTTTGTTTTAGTTAAATATGAAATGCTGCGATATGCATATTAAAGAATTATAAATGAAATTTACTTAATGCTTTCAAGTTTTATTCTCTTTCTCAACAATGAATGTGTTGCCAATAATGCCTAATAATCTTACTACTAACATGAGCCTAAAACTTAAATTTACCTAGCACATACTCAGGACATGATTCCTATTGGCAAGTACAATAACTACAAAGTTTGTAATTATATGAATTGATTTGTTAAGATCTAAGTGTATAAATTGAAGCACCAACTCAAAACTTAGGCTAAACGCTGCATTATTAGGCCAATCAGAAAATAAATAAATAAATAAAAATGAACGAGAGTCGAACTCGAAAACAAATGACTACCTCTTATTTGAAAGCTAATATCATAACCATGGCGTCAGATGAACGATCAGAAACCTGTCTTCATTATCCAGCGTTATGCATTCGAGGGGCATCTTCATTAGTCAGTGGCGTACTGACGCTTTATAAACTTATAGCCGTAACTTCGAAATTTGAACACATAGGCCATAAGTTATCCATCCCAGATTGCTTGTATATACATGTACACTCTGAAATTATTTCGGTGTAGTTCATTAACACTCTTTATATTGGCCTACTAATAGAATTACATATTGAAGTAATGAACACAAAAAAAAAAAAAAAAAAAAAAAGGAAAAACTATAAGTAGTGATGCTAAGAAATTGAGATAATGTGTAGCTGCCTGTAATGAGTCGTGACAGTACAATCTAGATTGAAACAATCAAAAGTGTTACTTATCAAATTTACGTGTACATGTGTCCCAGTGTGAACAATTACCATTAAAAAGAGAAGGGGTTAAGGCCGTCGAGTCTTCGATGTCTACTCCAGGAAAACATAAAAACAGACCGGAGCATACAAAAGTGAACTTGATGATTTTGACAAGAATGTGATACGCTGCTGAATAGACGAATTTTATGTAGCGAGAAAGGAAGTTCCTAAATGTCCAAAATTGTTATGTGAAAGTGGAAAAAGAATTTAACCCTTGGTGGTTCACTATATGAGATAAATTCTTAAAGAAATGAAAAAAGTGCCAAAATTAGAGGGAAGTAGCAATTGAAAAGCCAAACATAAATGGAATAGCTTTGGGAGTATCTGAAAGCAATAGGTTGCTTTAGGGAGCAGAGTCTTGCTTGAACAATAATTTACAATTATAAAATTCTAGCAAAATGAAGGTCAAACAGACGTATTGATAAGCCAAAGTGCTGTAACAGTCTCTTAGTCATCCAAAATGGGGTTGGTGGAGAGAAAAATCCATTATTAATTTTCCAAGCAGACAAAAACTAGGGAGATTATCATAGTCGAATAAATTTCACAAACTTTAGCTTTGGATTAACATTCGAGTGTTCTTATAGATACTGTTCCGCAATATTCAGGAAAACAAACCCATTAAAATACAAATACGCCGTAAAAGAAGAGGTGAAATTATGGCTGCAAAATATAATTCCTCATGCGTCAAGAGACATGTGAAAGTTTAAATTCTACATATTAATAGAGATCCATAAATGGCAAGAAAAAGTGTTTCGCATGGACGAAATATGACCTCGAAGCATTAAGTTTATCCACATGTGTGTCCCTTCCTCAGATGTACAACGTTTTTGACTGCAATCTATGTTGGAATGTCTTCATGAATGATCACTGATCTATTCAAAAAGCTCGTAAATTGCAATTAAATAATTAATTAACGCTACACTGAAATCTTTCGTGTGCGTTTTTGATAAGCAGTAAACATCCGTTGCACTCATCGCGCATGCAGTATTTACATATAGGATATTGTGGCTTCATTCAGTTGAGACGCCCATCTCACTCAGCGGTGTTTTTCTTCGCGTTAACCTGGACGTATGGAGCTAACTTCATTTTTGGTGCACTTTCGACCACGTTTAACTCATGTATGCGGGAATAATATAGTACAGAGGCCCAATGAACTTATCCAACCGGGCTTTTTTGTTGATCATTTTATTTATTTATGTTTAACATCTCAGGTCATCAGCGTCCCATTCAATTCAGGGCGTGAAACTGCCTACAAATTTTGCTCACAGGTCTCACTTCCATGAGTACAACCGCAATAGTACATTCCGTGGGAATTCGCTAATATCTGTGCCTTAATAAATTTCCGTGCCATTTCGTGAAAATTTACTCAGCTTTTAATAGGACTCTTGTATACATTCTACATATCAATGTGTTTTCAACATGCCAATGAAAATAACATAAAAAATTCTAAGTAATTATTAAGGTTATTATAAGTTTTATTTGTCTCATTCATCAAGTAATTCATTTATGTAGAATATTAACACAAAGTAACAATTTATCGTAAATAATGGGGAATATATTTTATATAAACTTGTGTAAGATTATTTCACAAAAAATAACGCTTTGCTTTAATCCATATTTTTAAAAGCAGTTAAGGAACATCAGGAAAATGAACATAAGAGAAGACAAGAGTTGATCAAAACGCTCTGTCGGTCTGTGACTTCGGTTCTGGGCGCCTCACTTTGTTGTGAGTTTCACAAAAGCTCCGTGGGAAAGTGCACCTCTTACCAAGGAATACAGGCTGAGTAGAGCAAGGAGATTTCATCGCACATGTACATCTTGGCCCTCTCTACGTCAAAAGCGGCTTCAGCGGTACACTGGATCAAGTTGATGTGATGCAGATCAGTTGTGGGAGAGCTCATTGAGAAATTCTTGAGTTGACATATGGCTTGCCCTCGCACCGGGGAGACGCACATGCATTTCATTTCACTGTCAAGCACGTACACAAACCCCGGCGTGTGGGAGTGGCTTTCATAAACAGAGATATATAGACGCTTCATTCTTGTTAGTTCAGCACGTCCTCGCCGAATGATACTATTCGTGACTTCAAGAGAACCTTTTACGGCATTGCCATTCATCTCTTGGTTTGCGATGGCTCTCTGTGCTCGAGGAATGTTGCTAAAGGAAAAAAACCGTAAATAAGCTTGTGAACAGTAGCGGTAGAGTTATAGATCTTTCACAGCATGGACAAGAGTTGTACATTGTTTTGCATCTGCATGCAGTATTCAGAACATTTCCCCTGCAGTTCTGAGGCACCATAGGCGGTGGACACTGATGACACATGAGATGAAATCATATATTGGGAAAGCATTTTTAAAGGAAGGAAACGTTCCAGGTCTAATTTTAAGATACCTTCCCGGCATTTGCCATTTATGAGTACTGGAAATAACCCCAGTCAGGGAGGACGGTCCTGGCGGCGTTATATGAAACGAGACAAATGACTCGCACGTTGCAACATTTCGTCATTCACGCTGTAGCAGAACATACGGCAGTTGTATTTTGTGCGTTAGTAGGACATACTAATGAAATTTTTCCATTAGGGGAGTGTTTGTTATGTTCCAAATGGATATTGAAATGGTAATAAATGAAGTTCATAACAGACCTGTATTATGGGATACATCCTTAACTTGCAAAATGCCAAGAGATGAACTTTTATTTAAAAAGCGTAAAGGATTAAACATTCAAGATTCACTTAGGTTAGGAATCGCATGTTGAATCAGCTAATACAAACCTCTAGAGGAAAATTGTTTATAGTTCTAGTGTACATAATGATAGTTAAATAAGTGACCCAGAAAATAGAGTAACAAGTGGTACGATACAATAAATTTGAATTTACTACCAAGTGCTTTGTACAATTTTGTAATATGCAACTGCTGAATGTAAATGGCAATGTTGTATGGTTTTCTTTGTTAAACTTTTCACAAAATTGTTTTTAAGCGATATAGACACCTATAACTCAGAAAATATTTATGGTATGGTATTTCAAATTTTAACAGGTCACTGTACAAGATGTTTAATCTACTTAATTTTTTGCACTCCTATCTCAATATTTATGGTAGTTATTAAATTAAATAATCTGGAAAATGTATAAAAACAATATCTAAAAAAATTATTTCATATACACTAATGCAATTAAAAGTTAGTAGACACAAAACATGTTCACTAACGTGTGTACCAAATTTCACACACCTAGCACTGACATGTACCTAAACATGATAAAACTAACATTGTAAAGATAACGGGTACCACCTCCCCTTAAATTTTCAAAGTGACAGCTGTTAACCTCATTACAAGCGACACAGTGGATAGTCCCGTGTTCGTTGAAAACTATGAGGTGTCCCGTCGGTGTTTGTGGATGATGCGGGTTTAAAGGATCTGTGAAATGTCCTGCAAGATCCCTGAACCTCTTGCTGCACAAGATGGTGAACCCTTTCACTAGTTTCTGCCTCGATTTCCTGCCTGCTGATATCCTCTAGATTTGTTCTAATCTTCTTACATACTTTTTATTTTCTGCGTCGTTGCCATATTGAACACAGGCCGATTCCTTTGCGTACTCTTTCCACCTATGCAACCCAAAACGTTGGTGTTATATTTTGATCTGGTGTCTATAACATTAAGCTCGAAGTGTCGACTAAACTCCCTGAATTAGTCTAAGCCTGTATTTCACCGTTCTTGTTTTACTATTAACCGTATCTTCATAGTAACCCACTTCCCTCTTGACCCCGCTGTTTGACGTTCCTTTGGAGACTCCGAGAATTATTTAGCAAAAATGGACTTGAATTTTATTTATATGTTCAGCTCTCTCCCATCCCCTTATAGCAGAATAGACTTAATCAAAGCATTGTACATCCTCTCTAGTGTATCTGGAACGCTAAGACAGGGCAGCACTGCATTATCCGGCAGTACCTGACACACATATATTTAATGGGCTGCGTGTGACACATGAAGATCCATTAGTTTATCTGTTCTGTCCTTAGGTTTTAATCCTCTAGGTTTTTGGCTTTAATGCATTTAAAATATGATACTACATTTAACGTAGACAATAAATGATAATGCATTCTTTCAGGGGCTTAAAGGTTTTCAATAGTTGGTGAAGACAGGAATGCTGTTACCAAAGAAAACTCAGCACATCACACGAACGGGGGCGTGGTTGTGCCTCAGGCAGCTTGAAACGTGTTGTGAGATATCCGTTGTGAATCTTAACCGCAAGACGGTTAATAATAGAGCAAAACCGCCTTCTGAGCAGTAATATTCCCCATTTTTGCTGCTCACTTTCACCGTACACAGATTCATGAGAGTTTCGAGGAAAAAAGCGCCGCTGTGTTTTGGGCGAGCTTTTTATATTCTAGCAACCGTACACGTTTTGTTCGTTTTGGTTCCTGGAAATTCTTTGCCGCCACAACTCTTGCTCGTTTTTGTCTCACGAGTTTAACTTTCATGGGCACCCGTAGCTATTTATGACTGTAAACGAACTTTGGCAGCGTGCAGCAGGAAACATCGTTTTGGAAGTTGAAATGTTATGGTTTTATATGCACTGGGGGGCAGCAGTCGGAAACCCTGTTGCTTCATTGACGTTTTTATCGCTATCCAAACGTTGAATGTCGTTAATTCAACAGTGAACGTGCATAGTTCTTGACGGAAGAAGATGAAGGGACAACAATAATACATGGATAGTTGAAAAAATGCTAGTCGCCATTTTTATAAACATTTAAATAAAAATACTTCCACGTCGTAGTGAACATTGAAAATTAAACGGAGTTTTTAATTTATGGCAGCTATACTCTACTGTGGTCTAGTGATCAGCGTTCCTGGCTATTACTCTTGGACCGAGCAACGTGTCTCAGGCGCCAAATTCAATATGGGAGGTCCGGGGTTCAAATCCCTTGAAGCCGACCATCCTGGCCTTGGGGATTTTCGTGGTTTCCCCTGGTCGCTTAGGCACTGGGATGGATATTTCCTTTCCATCTCCTGTCATTTCATTCCGTTCTTTCTGTTGCACAGTGAAATAGCCGGTGCGACGTGACAGTGGCCTGCGCTTTGTAAAGTTTTCTTCCCCGGAAACAGCCCTACTCACTTCATCTGTTCCTTCCTTCCGATCCAATCCATTGCTCTCTTGGGTTCTATTCCCGGGTTGTCCTGAACATTTTTCGCCCATGGTTAGTCTCGCGAGGTTTTATGACACACCACAAGCATATAATAATTATCTTTATCACCATTGGATCGCCGTAGTTTCTTGCGCCATATGGGTGGCCCGGCCTCAGAAGTCAGCTATAATATTGCCAAGCCAGAGGATTTACTCAGTTTAAAGAAAGAGGTCAGGCATTGGGAGGGGGAATGCATAGTCTTATAAAGTTTCTCATGAATTCAATAACACCTTGCGTTTTCCTCTTCTTTTTTGTTTTTTAACAAAATTATTTTTTCTAGGAAATGTTATTCCTTCCTTAAGACGTTTAAACATATATTATTTTTATTCTCCTAAAACTGTGCTAATTGTTAGTTCAGTATACGTTATTTATTTCAATAAAGAACCAACTACAAAAATTACTAAATAAAAGGGTACATGCCTGGAGAAAATATGTTTTATAAAATTTATTTGACCTTTGGGGAAAATAATTGTGAATATTTTATAGAAGTGTCAGCCATATAATAATGCCCCCTTTTGCCTTGCAGGATTTAATTTTTCTTCTTTTCCTGGGTATTTTGTTTTGATTTAGCAAACATGCTTTTAGACGACAAAGTACACACCACAAGCACAAAAGCCAAGACTGTAAATAAGTCGCAAAGCCAGACAGTTGCAGATACCGCTGGAATGTTTGCAAAAAAAGTCACGATCATGAACCATAACCAAATATGTAATTGCGCACTTGAAGAAGCGCTATCAGTAGAAATAAATTTAAAGTGAATAGCATCGTGCATTTACAGCGCAAATTTAAACCAAAACATGTGTAAGGAGCAGCCTAAGTGACTTAAGCTTTCAAATGGTTTAAGGTACTTTTTGAAAGCGATAACAAAAATATAAAGTGTAAAAATTCTGTTTTTATTCTTCGGTGCTCTGGGTAACAATAAAAAATGTTTATTTTAATGGATTTGTGAAACGCAAAACCATAAATAATTAAAAAACGTGATAGTCTTAAAAACTATTTAAAAGTAGAATAATAATTCAGATTTTTTTCTTATATTGTAACCTTAAGAAGTATAATTTTTATTTATATAAGATGCCATTTGAAATGAATAATTATTTTGTGATTGAGTTTTCTGTAGTTTATAAATTACAGATATCCTCTATTTTGCCACTAAGGCTATAAGCTGTTTGTCTCATTGGCCACCAACTGTCCGAAATCATGCTTCCATCTCATGACGGAGATAAAATCAACTCTTTAATGCTTTTTTATCCACTCAAAGGTGTGATTTCAGCGTGTAAGACCCAGTTGGTTAAGAAACATCCTGTGGAAACCTTGCATGATATTAGCCGTTATATAAACCACACGTTATTGACACAGCAAAACAATACCATACGATAAGTTGCTTGTCGTCATATATTTTGGTGAGCAGAGTTTAAGCAACAAATATCTGTAACGGTACAGTTACGTATGGTGATTGTTATATAGATTCAATAGATAAGAGTTGGATGAATGTGTTTTTTGTACATTTTACACTAAAAGTAAATAGTTCTTTTAATACAAAGTACTCGCACCAGAAACTGCATTTGAAACGCTCAGTCTATCAGCATTTGTTAGTCCGGCATTACCAACTGAAGCGGTTTGGTATGGCAGCCACTTTGGGCACCAAAGTTTTTAGCGCTTATGGTATGTTGTTGTTATTGGCCCCAAGTTGGGCGCCAAAAGTTGAGATTGTTTGAATGGTTCCTGCTACGCTCCCAGGTTGGGCACCAATCTGTTGTTGAAGTTGAGTGGCCTCACGTTGTAATGCCCAGTATAGTATGCTGATTATTGGCCGCGTCGGTGTTGTTGCCTACTCTTCAATGGCAACAACTTTTCAGGGTGAAATCTGCTATTGTGTTGATTGGGACTCAACAGGACCGGGAGAGGAGTTCAGTGGTATAAATGAGCATGCGATGCGACATAATCTACATATTAATACTTTATTATCTCCAGATTATTTCGCATTCTCTGGTGTTTTGCGTAAGTTAGACTTGAGTACGTTGAATATGAACTTAGTTACCGCGTGTGAAACTTACAGATGAGTGCCGCGGCGCGTGAAACTGAAAGTGAATCTTCGGTGTTGTTGCCTACTCTTCAATGGCAACAAATTTTCAGGGTGAAATCTGCTATTGTGTTGATTGGGACTCAACAGGACCGGGAGAGGAGTTCAGTGGTATAAATGAGCACGCGATGCGACATAATCTACATATTAATACTTTATTATCTCCAGATTATTTCGCATTCTCTGGTGTTTTGCGTAAGTTAGACTTGGGTACGTTGAATACGAACTTAGTTACCGCTTGTGAAACTTACAGATGAGTGCCGCGGCGCGTGAAACTGAAAGTGAATCTTATGAGTACTGCGAACTGCGTGTATTTTACCGCATGTCGAACTGACTCGAGCGAACTGAATGTATCTCGCCGCGTGTGAAACTTCAAACTGAGTACTGAGCGACAAGCAAATGAGAACTGCATTGAACTCACTACTCCAGCAGAGCGACAGTCTCCTAAAATATTAAATTTCAAATAAAAAATTATTGGTTTTAACAATGCCAAAGGAGTAGCAAAGACACGCCGAATCTTCGCGCCTATCTTTAAAAGTTTAAACATACATTTTCCATTGGCTGATTTAATTTCACCTATCCCACGTTCCATTCGGTATTTTTTGAAAGTTTATTAGTTTAAAGAAACATAATTGGCTGGTTTAAAGGACTAACAGTACTACAGCTGATCGAGGTCAAAGACTCAGAGTTTAAAAACCTTCGTTTTATTAACCTTGCAGTAGCTGTCCCTTTTAAAAATAAGAAGGGACTTGACACAGCAACCCTCTTCAATTGAAGATTTTATTACCCTGTTGACATTTCAAGCTTCGCAACGGAAAACACCAGACTTTCTATTTTATGTAGCTCTTACGTCGTGTCAGCTTATGACACACGTATATAATAACATTTATATTAATAATTATATGCCAACATATGACTGGACTTTCATAAATATGTATTATAATAATATTTCAATGGGAGTGGGCCTTAAGGACTATTTCACACTCTTGGTTTAATACGGAATATGATTATTAACATATTTGATCGATTGTTCAAATGTTATATTTCTCGTAGCGATTTTTAATTCATACAATGTAAAGATGTAAACAATTGCAGTAATTGATTTTTGTTGTAGTATATCCCTTACACGGTAGTAATAAACTTAACTGTAATATTATATTAAAATTATAAAAAGCCCATAAAATAGCATTGAAAATAAATTATTTTTCTCTTTTGGCGCCATAGCCTGGAAGTGAGCCTTAGCCTACCGAGGCCATCTCTGCTTCCTCTACCTGCTTCTCCGTCTTACGACTTTATTGATAAAGGTCAATATTGCAGGAACAAATGTGATCTGCATGCTGACACCCCCCCCCCACTATAAATTAAAATGTATGGAGAAAGATTAGAACAAGGCTAGAGTATATCGGCAGGCAGGAAATCGAGGCAGAATGTAACACAAAAGTCTGCTTGAGCCTGTCGAATGAAATTAAGCTAACCTGGGGTAAAGAGGTATATATGCTCGTTCTAGGGAGAAAGGCGAGATCAGGAATAGCCTGGTTTAGGCTGGGAGTTTGGAAGACTGAAAAAATAACGGATCGTTCTGGTAGGATAATATGCATATTTTGTGAAAGGAATGAAGAATGGGTACATGTTCTGGGAGAGTGTATCCACTGGGAACACCTGAGATAAACGCGCTTTCCTGAAAAAATGTTGAGGCAATTAGAGGACGATTTGCTTGCTGGGACCTGTTTACCAACCACACTAATTGGTTAAATATAGGCATTGGCATTTTCCTAGCCAATTTTCGAGAAGCTTGAAGCAATTTATTTTCTGATTATAATGCAATAACTAGCGTAATTATAAATAATATGCAATATGTTTTCATTCATATATCTGTAAAAACGTTCTTCCCATTATAATGTTTATTTATTTATTATTAATTTTGTTTTATTTGTATTATTTGTCCTCTTTCTAATTGTGTATCATACTTAAGCATGTATGGTCAACGATCCATGGTCAACAATCCATTTGTAATGTGTACATAGAATTTTATATCAAAAAAGATATGCTTACTACTAATCGGATATCGAAGAACGCTACCTCTTGATCGGGCTGGATGGATCCCGTTCCAGACCTCCCTAACTTACTAGGCAGGTACTGAGAATCTAACCCGGGCCTCTCAGCCAACAGTCAGCAATGCTAAACACTAGACCAAGGAGGCGTAATAACAAAATCTATGAAAGGGTACTCGCAGATTATTTCTAAATGATAGGAATTGTACTGCATTTCACTTACAAGCAGAGATATATAGGAGAACTTTGTGTTCGGAATTACGACTATACTTTCAAAACGATTCACAGCTTGTGTTTTCAGATAAATGATGCAGAGAATTTCTTTTTCACACACGCAAGTTGATACTAAATGCATAAATACTTCCATAGCCTTCTTTGATAGTCCAGGCGAACCTCAGCCTACAAAAGCTGCATGCTGTTGCCAAGGAAAGCATGACGGCATTAATGAGTCTGCTGTGTGGTGCACCATTTTTGTCTTTACCAACTTGAAAACTTCCACCGGAGCACACAGTAGCCTTCAGTTTGATTCTAATTTACTTTATCTTAATAAATATGATACATTTATATCATATTTAGCTTATTCGTAACTCGTTTGTTTCTATACATTTAAAATAAAATGTTGTTAATAGTGCTATATTGTTTCATGATCTCCTGGCAGGGTCATTTTATAGCTTGTATAGAGTCAGTTTTCACTTTTACTACTTTCGCTGTGAAGAATACAAGCGGTTCGAAATATGGCCATATTTTTGTTACTATTTAAATGTTTTATCCATTTCTGTTTCTTTAGTTCTTGTTATTTTAGTTACATTGCTCCATGAGTTACTTTATTTTAAATTTTGTTATACACACATACACATACAAAATACATTACTTTTCTTCTTGCCATAGAAGAATTTAAGCAGTTCGAAATATAATAACTAATGCTTAGTGTTTTATCCTTTTCTACTTTTCTAGTTATTTGAGTTACATAGTTACCTAAAGTGATGTATGTGTGCGCTTGCGCGCGCATACCTTGCGATCAGTTTTGTTTTCCTTCAAAGTGTTTTGTCTATGGGCGACGCTACGCTCATTAGCCGGCCATTGGGCTCGGTGATTATCAAGAGCATAAAACAATAAAATAAATCAACAATATAACAATACACAAACCAGCTTAACAGACTTATTACTTAGCAAATTATCAAGTGAATGTTGAGCTCCGCCTGGGTGCCTCAGTAATAAAAATGGGCGTTTAAAACTATTCAAAAAAAAAAAAAAAAAAGTGGTGAGCTGCCCGCCTTCATTCTCCCATATTTTTAGCAAATTAATCATGTAGTTCATTTGAGAAATCCGGACAAATATTATCTTTGAGTTCTTGTATAGTGTGCGGGTTCGCTTTGTACACGGCATTTTTAATGTATCCCAAAAATGATAACCACAGGCTGTTATATGGAATTACCTAGGCGGTCACAAATCCCTACTAAGAACTCTGTCGTGTGAAAACACTTGTGAATTGCTCTCATGGAATTATTCCAGTGTGGGCAGTGGCAGAGTTCTGTTGAATAAATGCATGATCACGCTTCCTGTCGGTAAATTCTCTGAAAAAAGTGGTTAGTATAGTATTTACATAAGTCACAGAATCAACTGATGCTAAAAGAATTGGTTTCATGATTCTTTCACCTCTGAGTTAACACATATGAATTGTACATACAGACACGCTGTGCCGTTGTAAACAAACAGGCATAGATACACTTTATGTATACTGTCGAGTAAAGAAACGAACACACACCCGGGAGCAGCTGCGCTACAACCGGACAGTCAGCAAAGTCAATAAGTAAGCAAGCAGCCTTGCTGCGCCCTCCATGGCGCGCAAAATGAATGGGGGCTGTGCCTAAGCTGCTTTGCCTACTCTCCTGTGCTGAGCTCAGAAACCCTTGAGCAGTGAGGGAACGGAGATATTGTAAAGTAGATAGGTGGAGCTTGTAGACGCACTGAAAGTAGCCTCTACTTCAGGGCATTATTAACCCTTGCATCTCTTCTTTAACCTCTCGTTCTCTCCCCTAATCGTGGCTTCTTAGATCAGTGCAGAACTTTACTGTAATACACCTCAAACAAATAAATTTTTTTCAACATTTACCCAAAATAGAAGCAGTAACATAGTGATATCAAATGAATATGTTTATTTACATGTAATTTTTGTGCAAAGTGTTGCGTTGACTTGGATTTCAAAGTGGAGTTATTTTCCTATCAGTCACATTCGCTAGAGGTTATAGCTAACTAACTCTAGGCTGATAGTAATCGAATATTCAAGTTGCCTCTTGAGCAACATATCTCTGTAACGAGAAAATCTTCGAGCGCTACAGCATTTAGACTCGGATAGGAGAGGTTGCCGGAACAGGGCACGGTAGCTGACATCCATGTTCGCAGTCCCGGCCATGAACTCGATGTTTTCCTTTATGACTCGGGTATGTAATTTATTTATATTCCAACTTCTGTTTTATTTTTAAAAGCAAAACTCTAAACATGCTTTTTCCAAACCAGTATACGTTAATTTTTCCAATTTTCGCGCAAATAAACATTCGTTCAGCAGAAAGTGCGCAAAAATAGCAGCGCCCGGAGGTTGTTTTGATGAAGTATTCATAGGACTGTCAACATCTCTAACAGTACAGCCAAATATAAAACATCACCGCGAATATTCGATGCTCTAGTGAAACTGTCAGCAAGCTGCCTTTAGGGGAAATGTCGTTATCCGTCCTATAATGTGGAATAATTGAAACCTAAATACATTTGTCTGCGTTTCTGTCATCACAACAATGTATTGGATAAACTGCGTTAGTGTATACATCACAGCATTCAGTACATTGTTAATACCTGACGTTGATTACAGTTCCTAGTACTGACGGCTTTAAAAGGTAGCATTTGTTTTGTTTGTATATCTCCGATACGCAGACATGAGATACGAGGGTACGTCCATAAGTTTCCGGGCTAACCATGTTCTAGGAAGGATAAGACCAAAAACTATATTTCACTTTTCAAAACAGTTACCCTTTATTGCAATACACTTCTCACATCTTTGAATTAACGTTTCAATCCCCCTCCCCAAATAGAAGTCTTTCTGCAAAATAGGCATAAGCAGCATCTATCACTTCTTCGTCACACTTAAATTTCCTTCCTCGAAGGGCCTTCTTGAGTTTTGAGAAGAGGAAATAGTTACTGGTACCTAGATCTGGGCTGTATGGTGGGTGGTCGATCTTCTTGAAGCCACATTTCTTCACAGCTTCCTTAGTAACAAGAGCTGTGTGCACAAGCGCGTTGTCGTGAAGAAGGCGCACAACACTACTCAGCTTTCCTCGCCTTTTCTCTTTGATGGAAGCACGTAATCTGTGCAGTAGGCCAGCATAGTACTCCCCGTTTACTGTGGTGTTCCTCTCCTTGAAGTCAATGAAGAGTATTCCTTCACACTCCCAAAAATATGGCCATGATCTTCTTGGTTGACTGAGTGACCTTGGCCTTTAGAAGCGGTGCTTCGCCAGGTTTACGTCACTCCATTGATGCTCTTTTGGGCAAGTGATCATATTAGAGGAGCATAGTTTCATCTCCTGTAACAATGATTTGCAGAACTTCTCTCTCGTTTCCATGGCAGAGCTCCAAAAATGCCTGACAACAGATGACTCGTTGCTGCTTTTGGACTGAGAAAAGAAGTCTAGGTACCCATCCTGCACTAACCTTATTCTAAATGTTTCTGAATAATTCGAAGGATTGTTGTTTTAGAACAATCTGCTATTTCTGTAACTTTGAGCCGCCAGTCTTCCACAATTTCTCCTTCCACAAGAGCGATGTTTTCAGGAGTGAGCACCTCTAATGGCCGACCTGCACGCTCTTCGTCCTCAATGCTTTTTCGACCCATTCGAAAAAGTTGGCCCATTCTTTTACGGTAGAATATGAAGTGAATACTTCCCCATATACACCGTCTCCGAAAAAATTAAATTCGAAATTATTTGTCCAGCTTGGTTATGCAGCATCTGTCATTTGTTCCACAACTTTGGGACTGAACCAAGGACCGTTACTCGCTAGATGACCATTAGGTGCTTGAGAACTGGGAATACTGTGACGTATAAGGGTACGCACTTGCCTTAGTTCCCAATAACTATTAGATAGGAAGTACAACTGGTAACCTAATTAAAATTATTCGATCGCTCGTGTTTCCCATTTGTATTTGGAGAGACTGCTACGAAACATAGTGGCTCACGTAACTGCATAGCTCCTACCAGGCTCAAATTGTCGTGAAAATGCTTTTTTCTTCTTAGCGAGTGAAGTTAAAAGCTTAAAATGAAACTAACAAAGAGTGAAGACGAAACAGTTGAACTTGGGAGTTACCATAGATAGTTAGCTAAATAGAATGAGTAGCAGTTTTAAAACAGGTGTGTTATGTTATCAGCTGTCAATTGTTTTGTTCCAATGAGGGATAGAAGCGCTGTCAGAAGCCGTTATTTGTCGTGAACATGCATTATATGTAAAGGAAGATACACCAAAAGTAAATAAGCGGTTAAAAGCAGTTTGCTATGTGACTATGCTGATATCTGCATTGCATTATTGCGATATGGACTCGAGTTAGAAATTCGGTGCATCTGAGTGGCAAATGGGGTTTGTGGGTTTAATTGGTTTACAGACGTTCTTTAACATCTCAGGTCATCAACGTCCCATTCAATTCAGGGCGTGAAACGACCGGCTCGTGCCGTAAATCTATGACACGGGATCCGCGGCTTTACTTCTCTTCCGAAGGAAGTGATACTTCAATTTTAACGCCCGGAAAAATCTGTTGATTATGGCCGGGATCGACCCGCGATCTTGGGTCTACGAATTATCTAGGAATTAATATATATCCCCATTACATGCTTAACCATGTGTTAATGGTAATGGGGTACGGAACTCCATAAATTGGAGGTGATTAAATGGGAAATTTAAATATTTTAATGATACTGAGTTTGCATATATTCAGAATTGTTTACTTTGATTTTAACACTTTACTTATATGTGAAAATTTGCATTAAATTGGTCGTATTTACATGTTAAAGTGTTATATCTGCATGTAAATTAGAAAGTGGAAGAAATAAATTCATTCATGTTGATTAAGTGCGGTCCTAAACTTGCAATTTCTCATGCTACTTTGTGTATTGTTCTACTTGCAGTTCCTTTATTCATGTTAAATATATCCCTAAGTACTATCTGGAAACTACCAGTTGCAAAGAACCGAGTGAACGCATGCTTTTGTTTAGTTCTTGTTTTTTATCATTCCAGTTCCTGGACTACATATTTCCATAGTCGAAATCTCATGTTTTTAATCAAGCTCAATGATGGGATTGCTTCTGTGCCGAAATAAATATGGCGCCCGTTATAATTCAAACTGTTTGTTTTCGAATGAATCATCAAAGTGATCTGAAATCGTAAAATAACTAATCTACAAACACGCCCTTGTGAGTAGCTTGTAAACTGACAGTAATGCATTCAGCGAATAGTTAAAGCACGAAACATTCTTCTGTGCAAATTAAAACTATTATTTCACCAGTTCGCTTTCCTTTCTGTAATTGTGTAACTTCGCTAACCAGATCAACCTTAGAACATTTTCCGGTTAAGTTTAATCTTAAATGAAGGTGAAATGCTCTTGAATTAACTTTTTATGCAATCAAAATTCTAAATTCAGCTTGACTGAAGTTTAATTTTATTGCTTAAACCCTGATTAACTGTTTAGGCATGTACGGTCTACGACCCATGCATAAAATATGTTTGTGATATCTACATAAAATGTTATAACAATAAAGATACACCTATTACTGTTTCCAAAGCGACATGGAGAACTGAGAGGCGGCTGGCAAGAAGGGCTTGTGGTGCCGTAGGGCTAATTCCTCCTCACAGTAAGCCTCCATACCTTCATCAGCTCCAGTCCCTCCCCTTGTGTTACTCATATTTTTTATATTTTATTTTCTTTTTATACGATCTTTATCATCGCCTTATTCTTTCTTTTTAAGTTCTAGTTCTTACTATCTTTACCTTATGTGTACATACTTTCTGTCGTACTTCTTTGCCTGTTTTTCATGATTGTGCTGTTTTTCTTTGTCTTCCTCTTCCCCATATTTGTATTTATTTATTTCTGTTAATATGTTCCAATTTCGTTTCCTGGTCATTCTATATTTCTAACACAAACTTCATGGGCTAACTCTCCTCTTGATATATTGTTTAATGTTCCTTTTGGCATGTTCGCTGCTTCGCAACATCTATCCAGCATCTCTCTTTCCTCTATTCTTTCTTAGTTTGTTTATTTATGTGTTTTAAAGCCGGAAACCTGTTTAACTATGCTACTATGTTAAGCTGGAATTGCTAATTATGTGTCAAAACAGCATACGTCAGCATGTGTTGCAAAGTCCACCGACAAACCGCAAGCCGCTAAACAGATTTGGAAAAGGTGTATACGTCATTGAATACAACATCCGTTACGAGTAAGCCAGGAAGGATGTTTTAATTTTATGCGGATGGTTCACTCATAAGCGATTAAACCCTAAGGAACTTCCTTTCGGTGAGACATGTCTTCCTTATTGTGTTCAAATTAACACAGTAATAATTTTAACATAATTCTTTTTAAATTCCTTTCATTTTTAAAAAGGCAATGAACGAAATTTATTATAAAAGGAGATAACTTTTCTGTGCATTTTATAATTGTAAATCAAATTCAATTAAAAGCGAGCCTCAGGAACTGAAACATCGTAAACAGTTCTTGGTATGCAGAAACATCAAAACTGAAAAGCAGTCTAGTCCGAGCTCTCAGTTCATTATAGCGGCTGCCCCATGCTGCAACAGTCGTAAAGCATTTCCTTTCGCAATTCATTTGGCATACATAGTCTCCTTGTGACTTTCACATTATTGGGGAGTTGAAAAACAACCTGTGTGGTCACAGAAAACGAAGAGGCCATTAGCATTTCAGTATGTTCTATTTAAGGGAAATGTAATAGCCGATGCCTGCCATGGTAAAATAAAATTGTATTGGATTTTTTTTTTGATTCGTTTTATTTATGGAGACTTTAATATTTCAGGTTGTGTCCCATTCAAGTCAGGGCGTGAAACGGCTGACAAATTTTGCTCAGAGGCCTCTTCTTTCAGGCTTGAGGTTCTTTTACGTGCCGTAAATGTACGACACGGGACCCACAGCTTTACTACCCTTCCGAAGGAAGTCGTACCCTAAAATTTTTACGCCCGAAAAAATCCATCATTCTTGGCCTGGTTTAAACCCGCAATCTTGGGTTTAGAAGGCAAGTATGGCTACCACTACACCCCCAAGACCGACAAATTGTATTCAATGATATTAAACTAAAGTAGTCTTGTTGTTTTGGAAGAAAACGATTTGGAAACTTTTTTTTTTTTTTTTTTTGGTTAAAGGTATTTTTTTTTTTTTTTTGTTAAAGGTAAAATGTGACAACCCTGCGTACTCACAACATGTAAAAATAAAGAAATAATGATAATAAGCATAAAATGATTAACACACAGTTGCTATATCTGCCACTTTCTACACTTATTGTGATGTTCAGTTACAAAGACTTGTTTATAAAACAAAATACGTTCAACATAGCCTACATGTCTCCATGACAACAAAGCCTACCATAATATTTTATGACAAGAAGATGCATTTCCATATACAAACAAATATAAACTTTTTTTTTCCCCCTCCAAGTGTACATAATATTGCACTACCACCTAGTTGTAATTGTCAAGAAATTTTTGTTTCTGAATGCTGCTTCGGTTTATACATACAATGTCTCGTCAACGTTCAAGAGTAGAACTATTTTATTTCATGGTCAGTCTCCCAGAAGCACTTCACCCGCAATGTGTTCCGCAGCAATCTTTTCTATTTTCGCATCTGTCAAACACTCGGTTAGACTAAAATTTTCCCTCTTCTTTGACTATCGCTACCCTCAGGAAGTAGGACATATTTCCTCTGGGACTTAAATCACAATGCCAGGAAGCTAATTATTACTATGCTTGACACACAAACGCATACTAAGGGGCTTCCTGAATGCGTAATCAGTCCAATGTCACGCCTCGAAGACAACACAAACATTGAAAACGTAAACACTCACAGAGTTGAAATGAAGGTGAATGATCAAATGTAAAGTGCATTCGTGGGAAAGAAATGCTAAGCTGGCATTTGTCATTTCTGAAAATGGACTAAGGGGGAGCTCAATCAAGGTAGTGGACCGCAGGAACTGAGATGGTACCTCGCAAAACTATTCCCAAGCGCTGCTGCCTCAGTTAACCCGATCGGTAGGATTAAAACGACCCATTTGTCTAAGACGCGCCATAACGGATTGTCATTTGTTACGAACATGAAACCATGTAAGTTTTTCGAAGCGTAAGTGTTCAATTGTCAAAACACTGCGTGAACATCGGAAGAAAATAAACAGAAGCAACGGAAATGTAATATGCATGGTGTTGTATAAATACTAAATTCGAGAGAGACGGAAAGTGAAGAACATTTGTAAATAAAGACATGAGCTTAGTAAAGCTCTTAAAACATAACTGGCAAAAACAGTTAAATGTTTTAGATAGTCTTAAAAAGTCTAAAACTGTGTATTAAAGTAATAAAACAGTGGATAGGAAAAGAAAATGAAATCAAAACTTAAAGTCGAAATAACTGGTGTTGCATAGCATTATTATATTGAACTGTTCTGCCGAAAATAGAATGCGAAGCTAGCGGAAGAGAAAAAGCGATGAAGGCTAAAGAAGACGTGCCATATGCACACAAGACGAACATTTGTTGACTGGTTTTATTTGCAGACGCTCTTGAACAACTTAGGTCACCGGCCTCTAATTAAAATCAGAGCGTGAAGCGACCGATACATTTTGCTCAGAGACCTCTTCTTTCAGGCTTGAAATTCTGTTATCTGCCATAAATCTACGACACGGGACCCACGGCTCTACTTCCCTTCCGAAGGAAGCTAAACTTAGGATTTTTACGCCCAAAAAAATCATCGATCTTAGCCGAGATTGAACCCGTGATCTTGGATTTACGAGAAAAGTACGGTTACCACTTAGACCACTAGGACAGATAACAAAATGAAGATAAAAAGACGAAAATGAGAAATAAGAAATGGAATAACAACCAGAAAGAGAGAAAACAAATGTGGAAGGTGATAATAATCAGAAGTAAATAAACGGGCAGGAAAAATTTTTTGAACTGAGACGAAAGAAAAGAGGGCAGAAGAAAAGATCATGATAATGGACTGGAGGAGTTAAGCAATAGGAGAGGAATTTGACCTTCATGCGTAACAAATGCCGTAGCAGGCCGTTTCCACTTTTACGCTATAATTAAGCATGCTACAATTGGTTTCAAGTCTATGCCTGCGGAAGTTTTGTACGGCCCTGACTGGCGCCGGTCAAGTGAAAGCTATCGTCTCGGCGCCATCGAGTCAGTGACTACCTTTCCTTCCGGCGAACTCGCTGATCTGTCCCCATTATCCAGCAAGCGTGGGTGTTTAATTTTACTTCTTAATACAGCAACATGCCCGCGTAGTGGGCGTTAACAAGAATTCGATACCTGACTGGAGTCTCGGATGTCTTCCTGAAGCGTTCTTTGCGCTGACCTTAGCAGCGACAAACTTGCAAGACACTTCATGTCCACCTTTTCATTTCCTTGAGCAGTGAACTTGGAACGTGTATTATTTTAAATAAAGTTGAGCCTCAAGAATTATATATAATGAAATTTAATGCTACAACACTTTTTTCCTTTTCAGAGTTACTTTGTATTAGAAGGAATGTAATAACGCTTGGAATTCGCATTCTGGAGATCTGGGGTTCCTGATTTCCCCTGGTCGCTCAGCGAATGCTCGGATGAATCTTTCCTTTCCACGAATTTTTAGCTCTTCCATTTTATATCTTTTCATCCTGTTGGTTCTGTACAGGGTCAAAAGTGCCAGAGCAAGGCGGGTTGGTGCTGTGTGACGGTGGCTTGCGCTTTAGGTTTCGCCCCGCAATCCTTGGAGATGGCACTCAGCTGATGTCGGGGTATTTCATCTGGCAACAATGTTAGGGACCCCTATGTACGTACCTATCTCAACGTCGACCGCCACCGGTGGTCGAGGTCGTTATGGCACACTTTCTTGAACGAGAGATCCGAGGTTCGATTCTCGCCGGACCGTCCTCCATGACTGAGATTTTCCAGGTTTTCCTCAGTTCTCATAACTGGTAAATGCTGGGGATGCAACCTATGCCTGCACCGCTTCCTTCCTATTTAAAAATAATTATTGCTCACTTTATAATTTAATCAAATATATCATCAGCAGAACCCGGAGTTAGACAAAATTCTTTTCCATGTGGGTGGATATATTTGAGTCAGATAGAAGTGAACATGTTTCTCTACATTTGGTATCGGTTTTAATGTTTTTTTTTTATCCTTAAGAATTTTTCTGCGATTATTTACGCATTTTAAAAAGCGCATAAAGAATGTCGAGTTATAATAATTAAATCTCATGTTCACCTCGCAAAAATATCTATGAGAATCTTATTATATATTTATATTTATTAGTGAACAGAACGCATAGCGGTAATAGAGAGGACGAGGAAAGCACTGTAGTTTTGAATAGTCCTGGCGAATGACCTTGCATCAGTCTGCACGAGGCAATTCTTGGAAATTTGTGGTGGAGGTAACTTCTCAGCTGCATAAATGTAACAAACAATTGCAAGCGAGGAGGATGAGAGCGGTACAGCTGTGCAATAACGAAAGTAAGAGAGGTAAAACTATAAATACATTAATAGAAAATGAACTCCACCTGAAACCACTGCGCATTTTATGCTCATTCGTCAGGACTATCCATCTTTACTTGATCTTTATCAACATTTCCATGAGTCCTGAAAGGTGAATGTTCTGTTGTAATTGGTATGAGTCCAAGCTTGCTTTAAATATTCTCCAATCACTTCAGTGGATGTGGAACGTTCTTTTTCCATGATGAAAAATGTTCTCTTTGACAAGCAGCCGACTATGACACTTGATACCTTGAAAAAACATCTTGTTGTTGCTTGTAACCAAGAAAAGTAATAAGTACCTTAGTTGTGTGATAAAGAAATTATTTTAAACACCTATGTTTACTAATAAAGAATTTTAATAATGCCTATTTTAATTACATTGATGCATAATTTCAGTATTTTAACTGCCCTTTTGCCTGCCTATTTTAACCAAAATGAATGTCTGAACTTCTGGGCTCTGATCATCCGTGTTCACGGCATGTGGCGCCTCAGTAGTAAAAACGGGGTAAAGCGTTAAACAAAATTATCCCAACGCCCCTGGATCCTGGAGGTGTGCCTATTAGGTGCATTGACACAAACGGCCATTCTTGAGCAAGTACCAAAATATCCTCCCCCATCCCTATCCATGCAATCCAAACTTCCGTATTAGTCAAGCACACAAAGAAACAGAGAAAGATGCTCACTGCATGAATAGGGTAAAAGATAATGTAGAAATATTGAATAAATAGAATAAAAACGAAGACGAATTAAAACAAAAGGAAAACATTTTAAAAAGAAATAAAGTATAAGAATAGGAAATGACTATATAGGTTCTGGCATAACGCAGACTATTTTTACTTGTTTTAAGATCTTAATATCCCTTAAGGCGTAACTTTAGGAAAGAACACAAATCAAATTTAAGTTCACTGCTCAAGGAAATGAAAAGGTGGACATGAAGTGTCTTGCAAGTTTGTCGCTGCTAAGGTCAGCGCAAAGAACGCTTCAGGAAGACATCCGAGACTCCAGTCAGGTATCGAATTCTTGTTAACGCCCATTACGCGGGCATGTTGCTGTATTAAGAAGTAAAAATTAAACACCCACGCTTGCTGGGTAATGAGGACAGATCAGCCGGAAGTAACAACAAGGAATATTTTTATACACGAAAAATTGAATTTAGCTTAACGGAAAAATATGGAATATAAAGAAAAGAACGAAAACAAGAGGTGAAGAGTAACAACGGAATTGGGGAAAGACGAGAAATATGAATAAATTGGGTAGATACACATTTTAGAACAAAGAGGGGCGGGAAATGTATGAAACGAAATAAAATAAAACAGGAGGAAATAGCAAAAGAGAGAATGAAGAGGGACGAAAATCGGTAAGAACTGTAGGAAAAAGTAAAATGGGAAAATGTTTGGAAACACAGTGGGAAATACAAATATAATATGTAATTATTGTTATTATTTATTTATTTATTGTTAATTTCCGAACGCTCTTTAACATCTCAGGTCATCAGCATCCCATTCTATTCAGGGCGTGAAACGGCCGACAAATTTTGCTCAGAGGCCTCTTCTTTCAGACTAGAGGTTCTTTTACTTACCGTAAATGTACGACACGGGATGCACGGCTTTACTTCCCTTCCGAAGGAAGCCATACTTAAGATTTTTACGCCCGAAAAACCACATCGATCCTGGCAATACACGATCTTGGGTTTAAAAGGCAAGTATGGTTACCACTACACCACCAGGACCGAGGGTAAGTGGAAAAGGGTATATAAAACTAAAAGGCAAATTGTAAAACGGTGTAAAAATTACGTTATTAATATAAACATAGAAAAGGGATAAAATTATGGAATGGATAATAACATGGAAGGAATGGTAGAATAAGAAAAGAAGTAGGAACAGAATAAAAACGAGGAAAAAGAGATAAAGGATACAAGGAAGCAAAATCCGAGGTAGAACAGAACAAAGTTTCACGAAAAGTGTAAGTTATAGAAAGGAGGAAGCATTAGCAGAAGCAAATAAAAAATAAAATGTAATACGTACTTCATTTGATACGCGTATCGGGCATTTCTTATGGCCTACTGCTCTCCAAATTAGCTCTGTTGCCACCAATTCATCCCGACCAAATATCTTAGTTTATCAAGGAAAAGTGTTAACAAAAGTTCAACACAACCTTGCACCATGTTCCTACAGATATTCCATTGATGCCCGTATGCATGGACCAGGCACTCCTATCATAGAATTCTTCAGCTGTTAAACCGGCTATGTCCGGACTTCGCAAGTAACAAAGTGGCAGTCGCTTAGCGTGCAAGATCCCTACCAGCACGTGTTGGTTATTGCTCGCGCCTTATGAAATAATTTACCATGCTATTCACGGACGTGTGACATTGACAGATATGTCCAGTTGTCACGCAGTTAATAAAACAGCCGGCACTCTGCAATTACTGCCTAAATATTTCACAGCTCTCACGAAGTTCAACTTAAGTGGACGGTCATGTCTTAAGGATAATGCCGCTTTCCTCCAGCACTCTAATAGCAATCATTTTCTTCCTCTGCAGGCTTGATATCTTTGAGAAATCAAATGCCATGCGAGTATTTCTGTCATCTGATGTTTAGCACATGTCAGACCTTTAAGTTATTACGACAAGCTTGCAAAGGAATATAATTGCTTTAAAAATTCCTGATTTCACCTGAATTTAAAACTGATAAATACGGAATTAATATTTATATCACCCGCAACTGAGCATAGCGCAAGTTGAGACATGGTCTCATTAGTCTCCTATCAAAATGACAGTTCCCATGCTGTGCACATGAAGTCAGTCGCAGTTTGCTTTTAAGAGAACAGTTTTACTGTAATGTATTGTATTGAAAGTTACTACTAGTTCAAAGAACAAATAAAATCTATAGGAATAATCAACATGTTGTAGAAGAACTTATATTAATGAGGGAGGTATTGAAAAAGAAGCGGAGGCGAATCTTATTAAACAAGCAGAAATATGCGATTGCCGATGGACATTATTTCTAGTAACTCTTATACCATAATAATAATAATAATAATAATAATAATAATAATAATAATAATAATAATAATAATAATAATAATAATAATAATAATAATAATAATAATAACAATAATAACATAGTGTTATAAAACCTCACATTTCTTTCTTTTCCGATTTGCAATTATTTCACAAATTTACTGAATTTTGTTTAAATTGTTATTTATTTATTCATCATCACTTTGTATGTACTGTTGCAACCTAAGTAGTGAAATTTTCCGACCAATTGCTTTGTATGGCTCCAAAACATGGAAATAAGAAAGATTAAGGTAAAATACACGCAATGGAGATAAAATATTTCAGACCAGATTAAACGCAATAAAAACACATAGGAAGAAAAAGCACGGATCCTCTGTTAAGGATACCTCCGTTCTACTCCAGACTTACAAAAAACGCCCATAGACTATAGAAATGTAAAATGAGGTGCGTTCTGATCAGTTTTGTTTTCTCCCGGAATGTTTTGTATAGGTAATAGACTTTTATTATAGCAGTTTTAAAGTATACACAAGTGAGTATAATTGTCACATGGAACCTACGACGGTACATGCTGATATACCGTCCTTACAATAATCAATATATATATATATATATATATATATCTCCAATATATATATATATATATATATATATATATATACCCACATACATATGTATAAACACATCGATATACCTACATCACATGTTTTCTACACATATATACAGACATGAATAGGACTCTTACCCCTGAGCTCCCCCTTCCCCTTAATTCACTCCTCCCCAACTCCTCTCTCTTTCCCATAGCCATTAGCCTCCTTTGTCGGGTCTTCGGTAGAAATATTGCTGATCTCTAGAAATATTGCAGATCTCTCATGCACCAACCCTTCTCGGTATATTCAAATTTCTGTTGGAATTCAGAAATTGTGATGGTAAATGTTCATTTCTTAAAATCCCCGTTTCCCTGCATTCTGCCAGTATATGCCTCCAGGTATCGCTTTCTCCGCACAGTGGGCAAATTCTTTCCCCGAAAGCATGAACTATTTTATTTCCTTTCCAAGCCAAGCCATGCCTTTCTTCTCTACCACAGATATCCAGATAATCCCCCATTCCCCACTCGTGATCTATTTGAGCCTGCAGGTTAAGCGATATGTTTTCTTAGTATTTTGCCTATCTGTATATCTCCAACATCTGTTAACTATATTCTATCTATTGCGCGTAATGTCCTCTCCCCTTAACCATATATCCTAGAATTTTGTCTAAGCCGTTCCTTGTTTTTGATACCCATTCCCGTATCACCATCCTTCCCTTATTTACTCGTTCAGACAAATTGCGTTCCCCCTGCATTATTCTTAACCAGTATTTAATTGCTCTTATTTTTTTAATTTACACTTCGTTAAAATATCAAATGTGTTAACCGGCTAACCTGCCAACCGGGTCTCTGTTTTTATTGGGTGGGTATAATAATATAAACCAATCAGTCCTGCTGGTCCTAGCCCAAATAACTACTTTTTTCAATTTTATTTTTAGAATAAACTGTTCATATTTAAAATCAATACGCGATTTAATACACAGTGTATAATCTTATAATTAAAATTTTGTGGAACATGTGTATTTTTAATCGTTTTATTTTTAAATTTTGTTTGCAATATTTTATATTTTAGGTGATAAATGCATGCAATATTTTATATATTTAACTCGTATAACTCCGCCCTCTGTCTCTGACATCAGTGAAAGGAGATAAAAGGAGGTTGATTATATCACAGGCTTTCGGTGATAAACTTTTCGCTTCCAGTCGAAACAGAAAAGCCCTCCTACTCACTTCGCAGTTGTGCACTTCAACTGTTCTGCAATGCAGGTGAATGGAAATGTGTTTATATTTTTATTAGCAACTCATGTTGCAAAATTTAATTAGCAAATGTTACTTTTTTTGCAGCTTTTAGTGCACTGTGGCACAAAAGTAATTTTAATCATGCTCTCAGGGCATTTTAAACATTTTTACGCCAGTTAGGTATATACAACACTTTTTAAATAAATATCTACCTAGTCTGGCCACGAATGCTGATATTAATATTTTAAAGGCCTCTGCCAGGTGTTTTGGCCACCACCACATAAGTGTAAAACAGAGTATTTAGTTATACATTTATCACAAAATGTAGTTCTGCGATTATACTTATTGACTCACTGTCTGTCTTACTTTGGATGACCGTCTAATATTCGTTGTAGTGCACGAAAAAGAAGTACTGGCATAATTTTTTTCTATCTCCAATAAATATACCTGTATTTCTTTCGTTTTTCGTTTTTTTTTTTTTTCGTTTTTTTTCTCCTTTTTTTTTTTTTTTTTTTTTTAAGACTTTCGTTTCAAGCAAGAAAATTTGTGCAGTAAATGCATTAAAGACATTTTTAGACTTATTCTCCTTATCTATTTCTCTTATTCTTTAACTGAGTATTCATATTGGAATCTTATTCTAACCTTGAATAGATATTACGTAAATGATAAGCAACTATGCGTTAGCTTCTCTCTCATTGCGCTGTCTAGCATTGCTATTGCTATTTACCTAATTGCGGAATCCTTTGGAAACTTGGTGCTATAGCGAGATTATAGAATGCAGGGCCCGAGCAGTGAAGTGCTGGTTACGAATTGTTCATGAAAATCAGATACCTATTAAGGTCATCAGCTACCAGGAACAGTTGAGAATGGAGGGAAACAAGACCTGGGTTTCAAAATTAAGAAGGAGTCTGGAAAATATAAAAATTGGTTAACATTTGGATCGCAAAGTGAGGAAACAGCAGGGGGGTTTGCAGGAAAATTAAGAAACCTTTGAGGGACAGTAATAGGCAATTGACTCTTTCGTAGTGTGCAGAAAAAGCTTCACTGGAGATACAATCGGAGCTGAAAATCGGATGGGGGATGGAGCAATATATCCAAACAGGAGCCAAACTCTACAATTAGGGGATCGCTTGGTTATAATTTAAGCACGTGGAGGATGACTAAAGTAACTGACAGAGAGGGTACGAGAATCTGCCGTATAAGTGCGGAGATTTTGGGAACATATTCTGGCATACTGCAAGGGGACGGAAGAATTGATAAAGAGATATCTACTGGGCAGTGGCAATGCTGGACTTTGCTGGCAGATAGAAAGGAGGAGGAGGGAGTAGGTACATTTTTAAACAAAGCGAGACAGCTCAGATCGGAAGAGGCAGACAATCGGGAAGTGGGGTTTAGGAGAACATGAGTCGCAATATTTTTGAGGGGGAGGGAAATATTTGTACATATGTGTGAGGGAGTGTAAGTTATTTACTTTTGCACTATTTTCTTTTCTGATTCTTTTGTGTGTTTAATACAAATTTCTGTTATGTATTTTCCGTTTATATTTCACTAATTTGTATGTATATATTCTTTTAAGAGTTAAATATTGGTTTTTGCAATTTCATGTATTTCCTACGAGGAAAGCATATACGGTCCCAGGACCCGCGCGACATGGATAAGTTAGGTTTGTAACAAATATATTTTGTAAATAAATACACTACAATTATTTACTCAGGAAGATTAACTCTAAGGGAAGCCTGCAGGAACAGCAGTAAACGTGATATATCGACTGTTGACAAGCTCTGTTCTGAGTCACGAACACAAATTGAAAGCAATGAGATAATCATAAAGATGCAAAACCTGGCCTAGGCACGGCTTAACGCAACCTCACTCATTACTCGGGAGCCTTGGTTTTTTATTTTTATCCCCTCCCCAGAGCAGCACGCGTAGGAATGTGAAATTTAAATGAAGGTTTGTAATTGGCTCTTCCTCTCTGCGGAGTTTTGCTCTGGCATGCTCATTCCCCAGTCAGTGATTTTTTCCCCTCTCTGTGGTGGCGAATGCACATTCACAGACCGGTAGCCGTTATCTGCCACGTTCGGTTCAGAAATCCGGGAATATGTAAAGGGATTAAACCACATGAGTGGAATTGCCCTTGTAGTGACTTTTGAAAAAATCCTCTGGTAAAGGAGGTGGGGGAAAAAATTAAGTATTTCTGTTTGGAGGTTAAGGAACTAAAAAAGTTTTCTGACCCTATACCCTAAACGCTATTTCGACGTCATTAATTGCCGAACTAGCGAAATGTATCGCGGCGTTGATGTTTTATCACATTTACCCCAAAATGTTAGTTCTGAACCGAAGTTCGTCATTAAAGATAATTCAGTATCGCTGAGAGAAGCCCTTGCAGCTATTTTGTACGGAAACGGCAGGAGATGAGGAAGAAATCGCTAAAAGTTGCTACTATTACAGAAAAGAGCGCCTATTTCTAAATCAAAGCAACATTTATTTAATTTACCTTAGGGATAGGCACGGAAATTGTTAGCAATTCCTTCACATCCCAAGTGTTTAAATACATATGGCGCAATACAACAAACGAAATGTCATAGGTGAGATTGGAAGACCTCCGAAGTGAAATGAAAATTTACGGGAAAAGAGTTTTTATTGTGTGTTTCTGTTTGGCATCGTTAATTATAATTTGTCATTCATATATTGATATGTATTTAACTATTAACACGTAATAACATATGGCAAAAGGTTTATGTATGTAGAATATCTCGTGAAAGAACGGTATTAGAATGACTATTTCACTTAAGTGACGTCGTCAAAGCAAAATTTTCACCCATCATAGCTCGATATCGCAGTGAAATTATCGTAAATTTTTACCAAATGCCTTTACCGCGCGAAATGCATTTGTCTTCTGGTCAGTGTAGCCAACTCTATACCCCACTAAAATTCCTAAGTATCATACAGATTAAGCAAGAAAATCATTCGGCAATACTAAATAAAGAGCGGAATTCTACTTCCATATCTTCAGCTACTAATTCCCAAAAGTTTTTTGTATCCAATGAAATTGCAGCCACTTCATTTAAATTTAATAACTGTGTTTTAATTTGGAACAGGGTATCATGGATTTTGTTAATTTTTTGTATATTTGTATCTTACCATAAGTAAAAAAGAAAAAAAAAATATATATAATTTGCTAACCGACATATATTCAGTATTTGAAAACTAAAAGGGATACAAATCTTACGTGTTATTTTATAACTTATCAATAGGGCATAAATTTAATATATAACATGATACCATAATTATTTTTTTTTTAATTTACGCTTCTCGAAATTTTTAATTTTCATAGAAACGTAATTTATAAAAAAGAAAGAAAGAAAGAAACAGTACATATCTTATAGCTATTCAGTTCAAATTTCAAGGTGGTATTTCAATTATATTATACAAAACTTAAATTTTCTTCTTTGCAGTGGCAAGGAATTCAATGCTTCATGTTGGTTTTTGTACTATTTCTGTAGATGGTGAACAGAATCTAATAAAGTTATAATTTCATTTGTTACATATTGAAGTTGGAGGGAGATAAAGGGTGGCGTTAGTGAAAGTATCTTGTTATTTGAATTTAAACAAACTGAGGCGTATTTCTACCTGCTTGTTTATTTGTTCTTCCTCTTAGCTTTCCTCACAGCTCATTTAGGAATTTTTTTATGTGCACTTCGTTTTGTTTGAATAGTATGTGCGTTTATCCTTCAAGTCTTTTGTGATATTGGACAGCACTCTGGGGCCAGTATAATACAAAAATATTTTTTCTTGTGTTAGACTTTTTATGAAATTTAATGAAACAGCCTTGTGATAAGATTTGTTTCATTTTAAATGTGGAGGAGAATAAGTGGTCAAATATTGTTTCATATCCTTTGGGGGGGGGGGGGGGGTCTTAAACTGTGACCATCATAAAATGAACACAAGCTTACTTTATCTTGAAATACTCTGAGGAAAGGCATGAACTTTTTTATACGTTTATTATTAACAGCCTCGGGAAGGTGTGTATTTTTACCCCATTGACTTTATATGTGCTCAGGTTGACCCCTGTCTCCTACTCATCATACAGTGTTACGCTGCAAATCTGTGATGTAATGCCAAGCACGCAAGACCTTGGTACAGAACCAAGGTCAAGGTTGCTGGTATAGAAATATATGGAGCGCTGCGTATGTTTCCACTATGAAAACACACTCGGGCGTGAAACTCGTTGCGTGAGAAGAAACGCACCTTTACTTAAGTTGTGCCAGACATCGGTAAGTGCTAAGGTGTTAGAATATCCAACCTCTTGTCTCGCGCTACAACTTGCCGCGACAGCCAATTAAACACTTCTACTTTATGTTCTTTCTTTTCTCTCTTTCCTTACATCTCAGACGCGAGTATTTTTGTACAAAAAGCTCCCACTTTCCTTTTTGGAAAGAAAAATCTTTACATTTCAAGCTAGGACTCCATAAAAATACGATTATACGCTCTTTCTCGATAACTAATGTATGGCTTTTTTACAGTTTCAGTCAATTCGTTATTCAATGTAAGTTTATTAGACAACGGATATTCAGACAAGAGCCTATTTTAAATATTGTTTAATAAAAACACAATATTTATGGTTTGCGGCATTAAAAGCTTAAAATTTGTAGTTTTATAGCATGTATACGTAACTAAGTAATATCTTGCTCACCCAAAATAACTTTTTCCTGATTCGTCAAATAAAAAAATGTTTCAAGCCAAATTTTTTATTATTATTATTATTATTATTATTATTATTATTATTATTATTACATCATGGGAGAGATTTTGCTCAGGCATACCTTTTGTATCTCCGTTAATGTAAGAGTTACGGGATAGAGCTTCGTTTTTTTTTTTTTTTTTTTTTGTAATTACACCATGTATATTTTATTCAAAAATACACTTACCCTTTCCAACAGAGATTCTGTACCATTTTCACCAAAAAAAAAAAAAAAAAAAAAAAAAAAAAAAAAGAGAGAGAGAGGATCTGGAAATCATAAATAACGCATTACTTTTTTCATTTAATAGCACTACAGTGCATTTGTATAACTAAATCATTAGCGGCCATGTGCACCATTCTCGATCAAATCCGTGCTGATCGACGGTTACTGAAACGTGATCAACCTCTGACCGCGGTGAAATAGTGAAAAAGTAGTTAATAGTAGTTAGTAGTTAATAGTAGTAATAGTAGTTAATTCTCGTTCAACGAACAGCTATCAGCTGACCGGGCGCTAGGTTGCTGAACGATCACGATTCTATGATAATTACTAAAAGGAAACCATCAAACTCTATAGCCAAAGATGTTGTAGTGCAAATACAATATCCTCGTCTATATGTAGGTAAATGAAAATTTAAAAGAAACAGAGGTTTCCACCTTTTACTTAGCATGAGATAGGCATTCTGTTGGAACTATCTATCTCATATTCCAATAAACTGGAAAATAAAACCGATTCGTGTTTTTTAAAGGAAAAGAAGGAGGCACGCAACAACGCAACGATTTATCCGTGCATTTGTGCATTTCAACATGACACCAGGCGAGTTCTAATTACCAAATAAATAAATCGTTATTTGTTAAAACGGCGTGAATCATGGAGTGTAACATTCTATTCATGGGTGAAACAGGGTGATGACGGTTAATAGGAAACTCTAACCTATTAGTCATTTATATTATTTACTAGCTACAACACTGGGAATCTTTCATCAAATTTCCTATCCCCATATTCTTCAAAAGGGTCACGCTGTACCCGATTTAATTAATCCAGGTTATTATCTCGTCCTCATTACCTTTAAGAAAACAGAAGCAGGCAGCCATTTTGTGTAACTTGGCCGCAATCAACGGAGTCGATCGGTTCAGCACTCTCGGTCAAAGTTGACCATAATCAACAAGGTCGTTTAACTTCGATCATTGTCGATGCACCGAAATATCGCATTCAACTGAACGCGATCAAATGCCGATTTGACCGCCTTCAAACATTGATCGATGGTGGTGCACATGACCAAGGTCAAGGATGGACTGTACTCTACAGTCTCTTGTTATTGTACTGTACATATTACTTACTATTTTTCAGAAGTAAAATTAGCCTTTGTAGTACTATGCTACTACTACCTGCAAAGCAGATCGTTGATCAAAATGATCACCACTGGCATTCATACATAAGTTTACTTTGTGGATGAAGGGCATCCTAGATCGTTCTACTACTTCTTCCTGAATGACTGTACCATCATCAATAATGCATTGGTGCATGACCTCTGGTGATATATAGACTGACTCCCTACTGTTCGTGCACCTACAGAGAAACTGTTCGTAATCTTGTGAATAGATTTAGGAAAAGAGGACCCGTTCTTCATAAGAAACCGATAGTAAAACGCCGTGTTCTTACAGAGGAAAAACTCGATAATATCGAAGAAAAGTCATAACGCAGTACAAAGAAATATCTGAGAAAACTTGCGCAGGAATCAGGAATTTCGCAAACTTCGGCTTAGAATGCCACTAAACTTTTAAAATTAAATCCCTCTAAGGTAACTGTAAATCAGGAAATGCAACCACGCGATAATGTGAGTTGAGTGTTGGATAGTGTTAATGTTGCTCTGCGTTTATTTATTTACTTTATTTAGTTATTTTTGCGGGCGAAGCATGGTTATATTTACACGATCATGTAGCGACACAAAACAATAGACATTGGAGAGCAGAAAAACCCGATCTTGTAGACGAAACGTCATTGTATGACTCCAAAATTTGTTTGGTGTGCTGTGTAAATCTATGCGCTTGAATTTAAGGGACAATAAATATCTATTCCTTCAGCAAACAGCGTGCTTCCTGATGCCAAGTAAATTCCCGTTAAGCCGGCCATGCGTCCAAATGAAAACTCTGTAGAAGGGAGTGTTGCATCTTTTATTTTCATATATCATTGCTTTGATCACCAGTAGGTTTGTAATTTGTTTTCTGTTTCTAGAAGTTTGTTTTTGTTTTGTTTTGTTTTTGTTTTTGTTTTTTTTTTAAGCTTAACTTCCAAGTATGTATCAGTCATATCAAGAAGCGGGAGGAATAAATTAAAATTAAAATATTAATAAATGAATCCATTTTCATCTAATTTTGGTACTTTTCTGTTAACGAGCCGAACGGAAGGTGCACTTTCAAAAATCCGCCACTGCTTGTGAACCCATCACAATATTAGTTTGTATGCAGTAGCAAAGTTTCTGATAAGTGATATCACATAACAATAAGAGCATGTAAATTCATAATCGCATGTTTATAACCAGATAGCGAACTGATAAGTACTAAAAGTGCAAAATAATCAGTTTCTATAACACGTCTGGACACTGACCACAAAATATAAATCAATCATATACAGGGAAAAGACAGTGTATGACTAGAGCTGTTCAAGGTTCTACATAAATCCTGATCTGTCATTTGAAACATTTTTATATAGCCTTCACATCACAGGAACATGTCAGCAATATGCTTGATAGGCTCAGAATTAGAAATCAGTTCGCGTTTGTCATCTAATATTGAGTTTAATTTCACCCAAGTCTTATGCGACATCAACTTCTACTGTTTGTTTATTTTTTGTGAATGTGTTCTAAGTGAAAGACTTTGTTTAGTTTAACACAGTTCAGTAATATTCGTAGACCCTAAGTCGCGAATTCAAACTTGCTGGCTCGATGGATTTTTGGAGCGTAAAAATCCTAAGTATTGACTCTTTCGGAAGGGAAGTAAAATCGTTACTCCCGTCGTAGGTTTGCGGTACGTAAAAGAAGCGTAAATCTGAAAGAAGAGACCTCAGAGCAAAATTTATCGGCCGTTTATTGCCTTTTATTTTAATGGGACACTAATGACTAGAGCCCACAAGTTAGGCAAAATATCTTTTCTATCTGGGTGGATATATTTAACAGTCAGATAGAAACGAACACGCTTGTGGACGGTAGATTTAGTTTATATTTTGTCTTTATGTACATTTTAGCTTCTGTTGACGATTTAAAACATTTTGGATTATTTTGGATCGTTATGGATTTTTTTTCTGCAATTATGTACGATCTGAAAAAAACACATAAAGAAGTTCAATATATTGAAATGAAAAATATTATAAAAATTAAATATGTTCACGACACAAATATATATATATATATATATATATATATATATTTAGAATCTTGTTATACATTTATTTCTTTTCAAGCAATCAAAAACTTTCTCCTCAACATATTCACTAAGCTCTTTAAACAGTAGAACCTTCATTAGTGGAAGGAACGCACGGTTACCTCGGATATACGAATACCAGAACATTGAGAGGATGAGGGAAGTACTGTAGTTTTGAAGTTGTGGCGAATGAACTTGTATCGATCTGCGCTGGACTATTCTAGAAAATTTGTGGTGGAGTTAACTTCTAAACTCATAAATGTAACAAATGATTGCAAGAGAGAAAGATGAGAGCGGTACAGCTGTGCAATAAACCGTCCCTACAATGTGTTCAATACCGAAGCATGAGAGATACTAACCTGATTTCCCTATAAACGCATAAACAGAAAATGAACTCGACCAGAAACCACTGCGCACTTTTTTCATTTGCCAGGACTATTCAAAACTACTTTAATTTGTTTTGATGAACATTTTCATGATGTCCTGAAAGGTTAATATAACAGGTATGAGTTCTTCGGAAATATTTGTTTTAAATATGCTCCAATTACTTCAGTGGAAGTAGAACATTTTTTTTCCATGATGAAAAATGTTCTTTCTGACAAGCGGCTGTCTATGACAGTTGATATTTTGAAAAAAAACATCTTGTTGCTGCTTGTAACGAAGAAAAATAAGCTTAAGTACTCTAATTATGTGATAAAGAATTTATTAAGTATCTTAAATACCTATTTTCATTAATAATGAGTGATATTACCTCTGTTTTCACTTTTAAAAAAGCCTATTTCAATTATATTACTGCATATTTTCGGAATTTTAAGTGTGTTTTTGCCTGCCTATTTTAACCAAAATAAATGCCTGAACTTCCGGGCTGTGCTAATGACCATGGATGAATGAAATGTCGGAGAAACTCACTAGAATTGAGTTTAAACTGAAACACTCTTGTAAAATTCTTATTCGAATGTGTTTTTGGCCCATCGAGCGGAAAGCTTACGCATACCCAAAACTTCGTGTAAAATGTGGTGAACACGGCCTATCAAAGTCTTTGCCAACTCGCGTACCTTCACTCGGGACCACTGAGTGCAGCATTCTGAATATTTGTTACGATATCGTCGGTGGAACCCCCTGAGCGCTCATCATCTTGAATGAAATTCAGCAGCCCACTTTTTAGCATTAGAAAACGAAGAGGAAGAATTCTTTAAAGTGGAATTTAACTCTTTTGTATTTCTGTTGGGTTAAACCCTTCAAAATTAAGTATTTCATCAGAACTCGTATTTCAATTTTATCCATTTTGTAGAAAAGGTTAACACTAGTTTGTTTACATGATCGTCACAAACAAGTGACTATACCAAATCATCTGAAACCATTTAAAGTATGATACTTAACAACTATCATAATAATTAACAGCTATCATGGTAATTTGTCCATTCTTTACGACATCTGTGAGTAGGCCTAGAAATTTTAGAACACTACTAATATATATGAGGTAGTATACATTAGTAGTAAGTTATTGTTGAATACAAACTGGCGCAGTTCGTGTGAAATAGTTGCTTTCTTTCGTTTTCTGTTAATAGTGTGTATAAAAAACAAACACGGCACAAAATTTACATTGTAAGCCTTTTTCTTTGCCATCATTAGAAGAGAAAATTGAATCTGAAAAACTGGATAAACCCGCTGCAAATATTAATTTGAGTCGAACTGTGATATTATTACATAGGAAGTATATAATGTTCTCTGTAGAGACGGACTTTATCCTGCAGATTGCAGACTTCAAAGGATCATCGACAAGTTTGCCGCCATGAAAACCAGTAGAATGAATCTTTTGTTTAAAAAGGTGCATTAACGACATTTTTGTTACATTCGCTCTTTCTTTCAGTTATGCACCTGTAGCCATGCACGCAGAAGTTCTAGAAGTATTAATTCTAGAAGCTTTTGCTTATAATCTACATTAGCAGTGGTAAAACTGTGCACGCCGGTTTAAGTCTGCTGGGGTCTTTGGAATGATCTTAGTACTTTTCATGTTGATTAAATTGCGTTCAGTGTGAATATTTTCATCTGTATATAATCCTATTTTGGCGAGAAATATCCGCCACGAACTCATTTTATTCAACTTCTGTAGATGACATTCTGTTCACATAGTTACAACTATTGTTAGTCTCAACTGTCCTATGGGTCATTCCGATACTCGGGGGAAAAAACCCCTAAGTGAATAAAAAAGCGCGAAATGTTTTCCAGGATGTTTTACACAGCAGTGCCTTCAACGTACATGTTTGAATGTGCTCACATCTCCAGCTTGCAACTGTTCCCGACCTACCCTATATCAGCAGTTCCTTGAACATGTGACTCTCTTAATGAGAGACGACAGTGCTATTGCTATGTGGGTTTCCGTGGCCGTATAAGGAAATGTGGGGAGTGTTATCAGCCGGCGCGTCTACTCGAGGTGTGGCATGCGCCTTATGGATGTCATACCATACATTCCTGTGCTATTTTGTAGCAATTCCATTTATGAATGGCTCAGATCGATACGTCACAGTGATGTCATAGCGAAAACATGTGGAATGCAAATGAGTTCTGCGCCAAGGCGCGTGAGGGGAATTCCAGCATAACACGAGTGGCATCCCAAGCGCAACGGATTTGGATTAATTGGAATTAAAGATAGACCACTTGCGCTCGAGGGCAATAAAAATAGTGGGTTGTTTATAGGAAATCAAGCTGTAAAAGAAGCCTTAAGGTTGCGGGTTCTACTGTCTAGAAAAGTAACAAGAGGCAGGGATGAATGTCTTTAGCAGAAGCCCAGGAAATGCTGTAGACTGAAAGACAGGTACATTTGTGATTAGCGTTGCTGACTGCCGGCGAGGAGGATCCGGGTTCTACTCCCGGCACCTGTTGAGGAATTTTAATTTTAGCGAATTCGGAACGAATGAAGCTATTGCGGCAATACTCATGAAAATATTTTTTGAAAATTTTCTTCTAATCTCCTTCGAGGCAACGAAAATGAAGATGAAATAATTGTGGCTTATTGAAGTAATTAAAATTTGGTGCCAAGAAATTTATACTAAAGTTAAATACCGTTCATATTTATATTAGATGGCTTCATGTCTTCTTAATAATCGATATAAACTTGGCTGGATAAAAAACCAATGGAAGAAAGACTTTTCAGGAAATATCTAGTATATATTATGTATGTCTATCTGTTAACGCTTAGGACCCGCAATTTTTTTATTTTTCTCAACGAAATTTGGCATATATCAATCAATTAACAAACGATTCATTGAGCTCGCTAAGCAAAATTAGATTATTGGGGGTGGGGGATAATCTAATGCGAAAATTTAAAAATAGCTCTAGCGGTCGAAATACTTGGTTTTTCTCAACGAAACTCTGTATACGCCGTTGAAACAAAATAATAAAAACCAAGGATGAGCCTTGGATCCAGCATCACACACTAGAATGGAAACAGGTGACAGAAGCCGGTTATTCAGCGCCAAAGAAGGCAAAGTCGGTTCCATGCGCGCCATCAATCTTTTGGGACGCTAAAGAAAGTGCTAAATCCCTAGATTTGGCCCTTTCTGGCTTCTGTCCATCCCTAGAGCTAAAGATTTCCCCTGTTTGTCTCTTTTTCTCATCAGATCAAGAGGTGATTGTAGCTGTAGAGGAATATTTTGCAGACCTTCCGGAAAACCACTGGATAAGCGTCATTGAAATATACCTATTGACCTCAAGGAATATTTTATTGAAAAGTAAAAATAATGTTCACGTTAAAGACTCGTTCCTTTATTGCAGTTCGAGAGCTATTTAGTCCACCCTCGTAATTACATCTTTCAGAGGAGTAATCCTTTTATTTTATTCAAAGGACCTCGCCAAAACTCCCTCCCCCTCCCCCCCCAAAGAGCAATAGCCAGCGAATAGAGCTTATTTATTGAATCACCCTTTTCACTTCCAAATGCCAGACCGTTTAGATTTAGGTTAACTTTAAGTATTGACATTTATTAGATCACAAACTGTCAGTAATAGCTTTCCATGACTTCATAGGAATATATTTTCTTAAATTCCCCAAACCAGCCATTTACTCATATTTCGACTACTTTTTACTACAGTAACATTACTAAAAAAAAAAAAAAATAGCTGGTCTAAACCTAGGTGCTATTTAATATTAGAATGTTTCACTTAACAGCGTATGTAATTCAATAAAGTGTGTAGAGGAAAACGCAATAAGTTATATTTTACTAATTTTACAGGAGAGCAAAGTTTAAAGTTCTAGACTCAACATATATATTTGTTATCATTTTTCTTCTGCTTTAAAGAGTGAAGCATAACAAAAACAAACATAATTTGCGAAACTACACATACTGCTTTAAGGATAGCAGGGAAATACTTACTCAATTTTTAGAGCCGATTTTTTGGAGTCAAAGATGAAAAACGTGGTTAGTCATGATAATGCCGGTTCTAAGTCATTGCAACATATTTTTTTTCTCGTAAACAAGAGACAGCACAAAAAATCTTAAGATACACGCTTAAAAAGTGTATGAAGTGTACTTTAGAATGAAGCCACCAGATGGAGTATGTGAGCAGAGTTGCGTGTCTCGGTACACCCCGAAGTTCAGTTGATGAGTGGCACTGGTTAGGAATGAAGGTCGTGAAGAGTGAACAACGTGTTTATATGAAAATAGCATTTCTCCGCGGCAAGAACACAGCTATAGGAAGCACTGGGTACGCGTGTCGTGCCCTATCGAACAGTGGCGAGGTGGACAGAGGCCTTCGAATGGGACGGAATGTCGACTGCCTCTCTCCTTCTTTCCGAAATCTCGCCAGATTGATGCGATGTGTTTCGTAGCGAGCCCACGTCTTACCTCACTTAATTGATATTGCCGCCAGGAATATATAAATAGTTTTCAAGATATTCGTTTTGGCCCCCACTTTGCGATTTATGCTGCATCTCGTCATTGGTATTGAAACGGTGACGTTTGTCTGCCCGGGCACAGATCACACACCAACGGTGCCAGCAATGTCATTGGTTGTTCTCCTGCGATCTTCATGAACAATATCCCGGACTTTTTCAGCATTTTCGCGGGTCATGCTCGCGGTCTTCCATGGACATTCTTTCATTTTTGAAGCCCCCATACCACTCGATTTATTGCATAATTGCCGTAAGCTTGCCGAAGCATGTTTAATGTGTCTGTAGCACATTTCCCAAGTTTAACGCACAATTTCACGGTAACTGTCTGTTTCAACTTGCTGTCCATTACGAAATCCCAGGCAAGTACACGCAAGTAATGACAGAATACCCCATTGCACTACTCTTAAAGTAAATGCAGCTTTGTCGCTTGGCTCAGAGTTACAGCGCCCTAGTGCTGCGCGCATAACCTTGCACTGCCACCTTTTGACGCGTTACAAAACCAGTTCGGGAACTTTTTGATATCACCTCGTATGGACAGAACTGTGATTGTTGAGGAAAGAGTTTAAGAATGCTTTACCTAAAGTCGTCTGTCAGAAATGAAATGCATTTTATCATTCATCGGGAGAAATGAGTGCACTGTTAACTATAGAATTATTATACACAAATGCCAGCAGTTAACCGAAAGCATATAAGCAGGAACAGGACTATTAGAAAACAGTTTTTGTTGCAACAGAATAGTGCTCTAAGTTTAAGCAATGCTTTTTATTTATATATGTAATTGTGTTTAGTAAGCAGAATTACAATAAAAGAACCATTTTTGGAATCTGACAAATCTTTCAAAAAAAAGTGTACCCAATATCCCGCTCCTTCCCCAAGTATTTATTTCCTTTCTCAAGTTTTTTTATTTGTTTTATTATTATTATTATTATTATTATTATTATTATTATTATTATTATTATTATTATTATTATTATGCAATTTTAATTTTAAGATTATATTTTTCTTAAAATGCCTTCACTTCCTTTTCTGTGGTTGCTATTTTTAAATTATAAACACTGAAAATTTTAAATTTGATGGCATTTTGAAAATTATCCTCCACGTTAATTTAAAAATTTGACCATCATATAATGTTAAAATAGTACCTCACCGAAAACTTTGAGGAATGATTAGTCACGCATAGAAATTGATATTTTGTTAGGACCCTAATTATATTCGCTGATACTTGTTAAAGGGCCCATGTATCCGAAAAGTCAGACCGGCGGTAAAACTTTTTATAGTAATGAAATTCAATTCTCCGTGCATTTTGTAACAGTTCCTCCTATTCTCCCCCGCTGAAATATACTTTATTTATTTAAGCCCAATCATGTAATATAAATATTATGTATATATGCGTGTCATAAGCTTTAACTTCAATGTAAGAATTGTGCAAAAGAGAAAGTCTTTGATGTTTTGTAACGGAAGCTTGGAAAGCCAACAGGAGGGTCATTAAACTACACAATAGGAAGAAATCCAAGGGTCGAGTGTGAAACCCCATTAAATAAAGGGGAAGACTGCCATTGCAAGGTTAATAAACTGAAGAACCTTTAAACTGTCGAGGGCTTTGGCCCCGATAAGCTTTGTATTGTTATCCTTTAAACTAGCCAATGCCAACAAAATATTTTAAAATTAAAAAATAGTGAATGGCACGCATGGCAGGTGAACTTTAACCAGCCAATGGAAAATGTATGTTTGAATTTTTAAAGATAGACACGAAAATTGCAATCGTGACCACGTGGCAATCGTTAAACTAACGATTACTTGATTTGAATTTGAGATATAAGAAAGCATTTGCTCGGCCGGGGCAAGCAGTTCGCAGAAGCTCGGCACGCAGTTATGAGATCTACTTGCGGCTAGAGACAAGCAATTCCTCAGTTCTCAGTACGCATTATGCAGTTTGAAGTTTTCACGCGGCGAAATGCCAGCAATCTTGGGCACACAGTTCTGACACATCAGTTAGGCAGTTTTTTAAGTTGATATTCAGCTGAAAAGCAGTTATCCGTTACGCAGTTCCAGTACATCAGTTAAGCAGTTTTCAATTTCACGCACTGCGGCACTCATTTGTAAGTTCCACACGCGGCAACTAAGTTTTTATCGCCATAGCTAAGTCTGTCATAGGCAAAACACCAGAGGATGCGAGGTTTTTCAATATAATAAGATATCAATAATACGCGCGCATATATACAAACAAAACGGTATATTTTACCTGAGAAATTGTCATTGAAGCGTGGGCGACAATACCAAAGCTACCAACAATCGATCTACCAAACCACTTCAAAATTGGCAATACTACATTAGGCCACTCGATGTCGACAACAAATCGCTTCAAAATTAGTGCCCAGCGTGGGGCACATAGCCGGAGCCTACTAAACAACTTCATAATTTGGCACCAATGGGGGCCCTCAAAAAATACTCTCATAATTAGGCTGTAATTGTTGGGACCGACTAAACCGCTTCAATTTTTTGACAATTTATTTATTTATTTATTTTTTCCCCATAATTGAAATTTTGAAATTGAACGTTTATTTCGTAGCTTACCTTTGCTCTGTTGTAACTGGAGTGAGGAATTCTTAACATGTCCCCAGATTAAGAAAGGGGGAAAAAATTCAGCGGTTTTAATTTTTCGGTCGCGCTGGCCATGCAACAGGTCCCTGTCCTCAAATTCTCGGCGCAAATCAGTGCTGGAGTGGAGTCGAGTTCCGTCATGCTGGAGCCAGGTGTTTCCACACAGGTAAGAAAATGTGTCTTACATTAACACAGCTGCAGTGTTGAAGGGAATACGGACCGAACACATGGACCAACAACAAAATTACTACAGCAGTGCAACAGAGCGAATAAAAAGAACTTAAGACGCACACTTCATGCGCGAAATGCACTTTGGAAACCGATGCTTAAGGGCAGTATATTTACTTAACAAAAAATGACCCTTCTGTATGACCTAGCGTTCTTCAAAGTTTGCCTGCAAGATTCTGTTACACACTGTATATTTCCTACAGCAGACAGATTATTAGGTATTCGTGACATCACTTTTAAATACGCCAAGTCCATTTACTAAAATTAAATCCCACCTTAAGCTCTTTAAAATTTCGGCTCTGCCACTGGCCTTCTTGTACTGCAAGTGGGCAATAAATAACTTAGGAGACAAGTATTGCTAATATTTCTAATGTAGACGTTTGTGTTGACTGATATATGCCTGTTTGGGTCACGCTGCTGGTCAAAACATTCTCTCAGTTTGAAATAAAAACTTGTAGTAAAGTACACCGTAGCGAATCTGACCGCAAAGTGTTACTAATCGCGCGAAACAATGGGTGACCGCCCTTTACTACTGCGGTCATCCTAACCACGTCATGTAAATCATACCACCCGCATCCATACTGCAACTCGTAGCCTTCATGCCACCGCTGCATTACTACCTATCAATTTCGAGCTGCGTTTGCGCGTGCGCGATCCGAGTTATAAAACAAGTGAAGAAGTGCAAACGAAGTGGAAGTCTAAACTCGAATGTGTAACTGAAGGAAAGTTAATGCCTCATGGATAGGCAGCGTTTATTTGCGACATATGAAAGAATATCAATTCCTTCTGGATCAGAATTACAATTGAAAACGTTTAATAAATCGACGTCAGAAATACGTAAGTCTTACAAAACATTCTTTAATTACCTTACTTGTTGCTAGAGATTGAGAGAATGGATCATACAGTATTAAGAAGCATAATATTTATGGATTAGCATGCATAGTATCTATTAAGTTTCGAGATCCCAACTTAAATGTTTTTTAAATGTCACGCACAGGACCAAAAATATGTGTAATAATTGTATTATTAATTTACTTTTCTGAAACTTCATTATTAAACAAAACATATTTTTACAGTTATGAGACAAATGTAGCTCCACCTAGGAAGAAACACACACACGCCAAAGCTGTTTGGTGTATGGCAGCCCCACTTGGACGTCAATTTTGAGTCGGTTTTGTAGGTAGGAACACGTCGGTCGCCAATTATGAAGCAATTTAGTTGCGATCGCCATATTGTATAGCTGCGTATCGTTAATTGACTATTGGTCGCTTTGGTATTGTTGCTCACGCTTCATGACAATATCTCAGGGTTTTGTTACTTGTGCTCAACAGGACTGGGACAGTATATCAACTGTGTTAAAAATTACGCGATGCAACATAATTTAATGGTAATTTATTATTCGCAAGATCTTTCGCGTCCTCTGGTGTTCTGCGTACGATAGAACTTAGCTATGTCGAATATAAAGTTAGCTGCCGCGATTTCCAAGGGGACGAACTGAATATGATTGTGTAACTGTGTGAACTGAACTGAATTGGTTGTCTCTGATTAATTGAGTTGATGCGAACTGACTGTTGATTCCCCAACGGAGCAAATCACATTTTGAAGGAAACCAATTATAAATGCCAAATAACGTGGACCAACCTTGAAAAGGAAAGAGGAGAAAAAGAAACTTTCTTTTGAATTGATGTTTTATCTCTTGTCACAACTTCCATACTCGTAAGCGGAAGGTCTGTGGTTCGATTCTCACCAGGACCGTCCTCCCTGACTGAGGTTTTTTTCCAGATTTTCCTCAGTCCTCATAAATGGCAAATTTCGGGGAGATAACCTAAACTTAGGCTGGGACGCTTCCTTTCTTTTAAAAATAATCCTTTCCCATTTTATCATTTCATTTCATGTATCATCAGTGTCCACCGCCTGTGATGCCTCAGCAGTAAAAACGAGCGCTAAACATCATTAAATAAAATAAAAAGAACTCCATTTTCAAAAAACTCCGTGCTCGGTTTCATAAAACAAATTAGTAATCTTAGATGAGGTAATTAAGGATCTAATCCAAGGATTGTTTCTGCGATTCGTTTACTATCCAATCGCGAAGAACGTCCACGAAGACATTAATTTTCATTCAATCCTCGTTCACAGAATGGTTGTTTGCTGTAGTTTTATTTGGAAGTATAACAGTGTACTTGATTTCCGCTTTTTATAATAACCCGCCGTTAACTTTCTGGGTCACCTTGCCTATGCAGTTGGCACTGGAAATGATAGTTTGATCATTATATAGCCAGCTTGTTATTTCCGCCAAGGCCATTAGGCATTTCATTTTCACCAATTTGTAAATATATCCAATCCATTGTTTGAGCGTGTTGTCTTAAAACTTGAAATTATGGATTAAATATGTTAAATGATTGTAAAGTGCCACTCGACTCCAAAGTGTGGAAATATTATCTTCAAAGTCGCAGTTCAAAGATTGTTTCAACACTTGCCACCCGTTGTGTAAATTCCAAGTTTAGTGACAAATAAGAATCACATGCTATCTTATCGGTTTGTTTGCTATATCGCATAAGTCTTGTTTCGAAATTAGGCCTACTGTGTGCTGAAAAATTAATCAGAATCCAATAAACTCTGATCTGTTGGACATGATGCTATCATAGTCTTGAGACATGCACAGAACGTTTTTTTTAATTAAAGGATACAGGCGGTTAAAGAAGCATTGACTGTATACAGAGTTTTTTTTAACAGTGTTTATTTTTTACTACTGAGGCATCACAAGCGGTGGGTGAACACCGACGATACATGAGAAGAGATGATCAGACTGGTAAAGATTTTATTTGTTTATTTTTTAAAGAAAGGAAGCATTCTAGACCAAAGTTTACGGTTTCCCTTACCTTAGTCAGGAAGAACGGTCCTGGCGGGATTCGAACCTCAGACCTCCCGCTCACGAGTCCGCTCCTTAACGACCTCGGCCTCCCATGGCAGTTAAATAGAGAGAATCACCTAAAATTATCATCTCTGAAACGTAAGCTGCTATTGATATATGTATATATCATCAATGTAGGTCATACAACGATTCCAGCAATTATTAGAAAAAGTGTTTCTAGCACAAAGTTAGTTTTTTAAATGGAGTTCAAGAGTTCAAAAAATTAAAAAAAAACTACAGTTTAAAATGTTTCTCTCCGCCCCCTCTCTCTCCTTTCCCCGCAGTTCTAAGTCAAGCAGTTTACGAAATATCGTCATGTGTAGGGCGTGGACTTTCAGACACATTTCAGAATAATCATATCATTATGCAAAACGCAAAACCTTCCCCCAATTATTCGATAAAAGCAACACATGTTCGTATTTGTCTACTATTAGGGAAATTACAAACAGTAACAATGTATTTCCCTGATTATGAACAAGTGTAACTTAAACATTACGTTAGATATAGAAATTCTGTTGTCAACAAATGATACGAGTATTTTGACAAGTAAAGCGTTTATACATTTCAATATATGCATTGCCCCGAAAACGTCTAATCGAAACATTGTTCGCTAGCATCTGAAATCCGTGAACAATAAAAATTTGTATTTCATATATAGTAGTAGTAATAGACGTTTTATTGTACGTTTTACAATACATTCAAATGAAAACAACTGTCGTACGGGCCCTACAGCCGTACGTGCTAATATTGTCCTTATAGCAATCAATTTCTTCATTGGCACATAAGTTTTTATAGTTTTCACAAAACAAGCTAGTAGTCATTTTATCGACCGAGCCATGAAATAATATTTTATTTAGTAGGTAACTTTGGGTAGACTAACATAACATTTAAATTTCATGCGTCCATTCATAAAGCTAAGAAGTTATTGAATAAACAAAATGGCAGATAAAATTCTTATAAGTATTAAATTTGCTTTTATATAAACTGAACGGAACAGTGTAACAGTAGTTGAGAGCCGTTTTAAAATTAATTTTAATACCAGTTGGGCAGCAACAGAAACTACATTCTCCATATACACAGAACATTGAATAAGAACGTGCAAGATTATACACTAGTTACATAAATAACTATTTTAACTTTTAACCCGCATTGGAAAGTATAGTTGCAGGTAAGTATATAAGGCGTCCAACTTCAATAAAGAGAAAACGCAAAATTAATTTCTTTAAAAATTTCCTGACAGCCTGTAAAAAACCTTGTTTGTAACTTTTCTCTCAACCTTCGCTTGTAAACATAATATCCCCTGTTATATAGATGTAAATAGAGGATTTTAATCTCAAGTGTGAGTTATTTTTGTAACGTAACATAAATGCTGTGTTCCATTGACGATAACTTCCCTTTGAGGTATTTACAGAATCAGCAACTGCAACGTTATCTGGCTTGGTTTCCTATATATCAACAACGTTTAGAAAATATAAACTTCTGTGCCTGCAGGTTATGTGTACTCAGCAAATATAAGCAAGAGATAACCCACGGGATTGCTTTAGAAGTAAGCTAAATTTCAAATACTTAATCACTTGACTGACATTCCGGAATTAAAGTAGTCGTTATGATTCCAGAAGAATGACTCATCTCAAGGTGCGTGCTGTACCCGGCTCTCCTGGCCGTAGACCACTGCAGTCACAGGAAAGTTCTCAGCAGTGGAATAAGAGAGGTTTAAAGGACCGTATTATACAAAGTGAAATTGTAAAGTAGAATTCAAAAGGACAGCTTGGGTATTTAGCGATTGAATTTTCGATGCGCATATCATGAAATTAGTCATTGAAACCCAAGTTATAAGTATTACCGAATATAAGCATTCCGACTCCGAAGTTTAAGTCATTGGGTTAAGGGTGATAGGTGAAACTAATGGAAAAGTTATGCTAAATTGAATTCCACTAAATAATTTTGACCAAATAACTCCAGAAGCTCAAAGGTTATGCTTTTTTAATAATGAAAAATCTTAAAAACCACTAAATAGTATTCCATGGAATGATAATTAATACTAAAATTCTAATTCCAGTTAGAATATTATTGCAGAGGGTAAAATATTATCTATATATAAACAGCTTAATCCATTGAAGTTACTTATGAATAAATATAAATATTAATTAAATAATTAGTTCAGACAAATATCTGCGTGTTTTATAACAAACAAATTGTCAAAAAATTTTAGGCATTCTTTGGGTTATTCTTGCGTCATTACACCAGGACGAGCATAATCATACAACAGAATGACTTCACGTGTGATCTTGTGACGCATCTGTGTCTCACCATAATTTTTCATTTATATGACTAAGGCGAGCTCACGTTTTCCTGAACGCTTTTATTTACGCGCTACTGCTCATGTCTACCAGCTCATATTTTAAGTAATGTGAACAGTATCTTCAAAATATATATATATACATGTGGCACACGAGTGCCAGTAAATGTTCAATGGAAATGCGCCCCGGACAAGTTATTACTGGCCGTAGCTGCAAGAAAGCTTTCAATGCACTGGGCGGGCAGAATGAGTCAGATGCATCTAATGGTCCACCGCATGACTCAGGCACCGGCTTACCGCCAAAATAATAACAATAATAATCAGTAAGTAGTCTAACCAACTCTTGGCTAGAGAATATGAATAAATAAAGTGAGAAAATGAGGTGGGAGAGAGAGAGTCAACAGGACTGAGAGCTCGTTTTGTTGACATGAGCTGCTGCGACGCCAAGGGATAGGCGTATGTGCGTGGGAATTTTGTGTACATCAGTAGTTGTGCCGCTTTTAGCTTTCATGAACTTCGCAATTTGCCCTAGATATGCGCCTGTTAACAAGTGCTGCTGTCAGCTGTTTTCCATTATTTCAATGTATATACACATTCACTTTTTATAAGTGCATAAGTGTATGATGTTGCCTTAATATCACGGTATAGTTTAACGTATAATTTGAATTTTATATTACCTATGCGCACACAAAAAAATAATCACAAACTAACGCATTCTTTACAAATAACTAAATAAACACAAATTAACAAGCTTCGTTCTCAAATCTTTTTAAAACATAGTATATGGATCACAAACACACATGTGAATATATGTCCGAGTTTCATTGCCGCCCAAACTCACAATGCTTTTTTTCTGGTTTTTATTAATCACCAAGGGAAATAACTGGGATTCTTTCGTCAAGGAGTGTTTGCACGTTCACTCGGACCAATGCTAATAATGTTCGTAGGCTATTTAAACGATCTACATGCATACGGGTCATCTGGTCGGCAGCAAGTGCACTTAGTAGACAAAAAATGTAGCGATAAAGAGCCATTTCGTTAAGGCGACGTTAAACAAACGTTGATAAAAATAATAAACATTGATCCATCCTCATGGTGTTTCGTGTTTGAAGCGATTATTACCGTCTTGACAGATGTCTTTGTTTTTTGGACGAACATTTCGGACTGTCTCCCATTTACGTGTCAGATTAAGTGGAATAATTTCTTTGACAGCAGAACGAAACGAGTCACTTAACTCCGGCCCAGTTCATTCACATAATATCTACCACACAGATTATTTTCACATATACTGCCATGTTTTTCTTCCCTCCTCGCTATGTACGTCTCCCTCGTTCATGAATAGAGCCTTGAAGTTCAAGCATTTATTTTGATTAAAAATAGGCAGGCAAAAATACACTTAAAATACTAAAAATAGGCATTTATTAAAAGTGAAAACGGATATTAATATCACACATTAATGAATATAGACGTTTAAAATACTTGCTTTTCTTGGTTACAAGGAACAAGAAGATGTTTTCTCAAAGTATAAGCTGTCATAGTCAGCCGCTTGTCAGAAAGAACATTTCCATCATGGAAAAATAACGTTCTACTTCCACTGAAGTGATTGGAGCATATTTAAAACAAACTATTTCGGAAGCACTCATACCAGTTACAACAAAACATTCACCTTATAGGACGTTATGGAAATGATGATCAAGGCGAAGTAGAGTCGTTTTGAATAGTCCTGGCGAATGAGCAAAACATATGCAGCGGTTTCTGATCGAGTTCATTTTCTGTTTATGCGTTTATAGGGAAATCAGGTTAGTATCTCTCTTTCTTCGGTACTGAACACAGGGGCGGTTTATTGCACAGTTGTATCGCTTTCATCTTCCTCGCTTGCAATTGTTGCATTTATGTAGCTCTCGCGCAGATCGATACAAGTTCTCTATTTCCTATTCGTATACCCGAGATAACCGAGCATTCCTTTCACTAATGAAGGTTCTGCTGTTTAAAGAGCTTAAGTGAATGGGTTGAGGAGAAAGTTTTTTATCTCTTGAAAAAAAAAATGTATAACATGATTCTCAATAGATGTTTTTGTGAGATGAGCATGCCATTTTTTTAAATACTTTATTTAATAATTGCAAAAAATCTATAATAATCCAAAACAGGCAAAAAGGGGGGGAGGGACAACAAGCGGAATTAGGAAATAAAGGAAAAATAATAATCTGGCATTACCGACCTCAAATATACAGAAACTTCTTCATTTCTATCCTGTTTTTAAATATATCCGTCCAGTAGAAAAGGTATTTTGTCTAACTTCCGGGCTCTGGATTAAAAACGTTTAACGCAGTGTTTTGAATGTATGTAAAATATTTAGGGCAATATTGATCGAATTTTATTGAACATTTTAAGAAAGAGTCTTAGAAACCACAGTGCATGGCTTTTGAGACACGCCAGTGTAAGCAGCTCATATTTTGTCCAATTTTCATTCAATTAAATAAGTAAATACATCTGTCAAAGACTACATAGCAGCAGAACAAGATTCATTGCGCGTGGTTATTAACAAAACGACCAATCTGTATGGAATGGGATTACTTTTTGTTAACAAAATTTTATTTTAATTAAATGAAACAATTGCAATGGCGGCTCGCGTAAAAAATCAGGTGTGAGCTGCATTTATTGTTAAAAAGATAACCAAAGAGGAGAAAAGAAAACAAGCAAGTGCAGAAGATAATATAAAATTAAATGATGACTCATTGCCGAAAAATGAGTCATGTGTACCCAAAGCATTTAGATCAAAGGCATTATTTGATGTTTTCACTTTCTGCATATGATCATATTTTAAGATGTGCAAGATCTGTCACACCCTCTTTACTCCATGCATCGCTCTTTCCAAAAAGATGCACGGAAAACAAAAGAGAGAATTCCTAAATTCTCATACCAACTGTTTTCATATACTTTTCTATTAAATTTTTTTCTTTCTTCTTTCTTCAGCTATAGTTTTATGTGTTCAGTTGAAATCTGGAGTAGGTCTAATCAACTATTTAATCTCCACTTTTTTCTTCTGAATTTTAAACGGAAAAAAACTCTTTAACGCATTGTGTTCGCCATGTTGTAATGCACACAAAGTAAAACTTAAACCACACGCCCCTTTCACTTCACACTAACGCGTAAGAGCAGCACTTTAGCTTACAAACTGAATCGTCTTGCGGCCGGCAGTCCCGAACGGTAGCGAAGAAAGCCGACTGATTACGATTTTAGTAGCGATTATTTTAGGCAACTAATTCCCTTACTGAACATGAAGTTCTGCTAACTCAATTGGTTAGAGCGTCGTGCTTATGATGCGAGGGGTCTTGGGTTTGATTCCCTAAATGTAAAATTTTTAATTTACTTGTTACTTGTTATATTTTTTCCTCTCAGAATAAATGTTAATTTTTTTAATATTCATTATTTTTTATATTGGTAATCGAATTGATGTTATTTTTTCATATGTTAGGTTAGGTTAATTTAGGTTTAACAAAAAAATTATAGAACATTAAAAGATAATATTCCTCCATAAAACTTTTTTTAACTCACTGCCATTTCGGCGGAACTCTGCTTATAGTAACCAGCTAACGATTTGCCTCTCTCCGCGTGCTTCCGCTGCCGTTCGGGACTGAGTAATTCGGCACTTCGGCCGCAGGACGATTCAATTTTTAAGGTCAAGTAGAGCTGCTGGGTTCGTCAGCTGATGCAGTAATAGGCCCGGCAGATGACGTCAGAGCTTCGTCATGTGCGTGCAGAGAGCTCCAGGCACATCTCATGGAACATTACAGCTTTTATAAAGTACGAAATAAGTCTTTATGACGTCCCATTCCACCGAGAGTGTCTAATGTTATCTATCGATTTCGTTCAAACAGTAACATTGCCACGAGATACTGCAAAATTCCCGACCTTGTCACTATTACTTTCGCACACCAAAGATTGGGCAGAAATTATAAATACTTTCTGTTTCTCATAGTTTTAAGATTATATGACAGTGTCTTAATAAATAGTAAATAGTTTACTCTCACTGCCGTACACGATCTCTGCTAGCCCGCCATACCAATGGGAAATGCTTACAAGTTCACGAGACAATGGGCTGGCATTGATAAAAAAAAAGTCTAATCATCTAAAGAAAAGAGCAACTTAATAAAGGCCGTAAGTATCGCTCCGCGCTAGTCCGTTTTAATTGGTAGATTGCTGCAGCGGCATTATGTACGATACAGTGAGGTTAGTAATTATTTGAGAAAAACGCATCTTTTATAATTACGAACCATTTACACTTTTTCCGCACACATTCTTTATATAGTGTAGTATGGAATATAATGTATATTAAAGTAGTAGTGGTAGTGGTACTGTATTTATTTACTAATCTGTGGGAAGTACATGAAATTGCACAAAAGTATTTAAGTCTTAAAAGACATACACTATAAATAAATAAATGCTAAAAGAAAAAATATATAATAGATTTTTAAATATCTAAATAAAATTAATTTATTTTATATCCATGTGTGTACATGAGAATAGAGACGAAAAAACAAAAATACGCGCGAATCATTTGTTACGCGAGGATTGTAGGTATTTTGGTCACGCACCAATCTCAGTGCTTTAGTCATTTCCGTTTAAATATTGCTGTTAACTTACGATGCATAGAGAATAGATCTTTCTTATATTATCTATGCATGATGTCATTCCCTATATGGTCTAGAATAGCAAGAAAAACCCATACGCCACTTTTGAAATGAGATCGCCGGCTGTTTTGTTGATACATACAGCCCAGAAGTGGGGCAGTAGGGCATTGGACGCGGTGTTTGATTGTTTTATAGCTATTTTATTAAATCTGTGAACTTTTGCCCCTTTATCAAACAAGCGCTTACTTTCTCTTATTGAAAAACACGACTGCTGCAGCCGGAGCGATTCGAGAAAAGGAAAGTCATAGGTCATGTCGTTATTTTGATGTCTTGCGTTTAGAGAGATCTCTGTGATGGATTAAGGTAGGGGAAGCCAGAATTTACCGTGCTATTTTACTTCATTTTTAAAACGTTCCATCAGAGCACACCAAGGAAGAGGTTATTCTGGTTCAGCGGACTTGATATTGCATAGTTTTTTTATCTTCTGAATCGCGGAGCTTAAATTAAGAAACCAGTCCTCATTAAAGGTGAATAATTCATTTTGAAGTCCACCAAATTAGCAATGACAAAAGAATTCAAGACCGTTTTGATGCTCAAATGTTCAAATAATAAAGTCGATTATACCAGATACGACCGGAAAAACAAGAGAATGACGAACATGAAGCTTATAACATTATGTAATTTGTATAGGGAAGGGTAGGATACGAAATGGGCATCAAAAATAAGGAAAGGCTTACACAAATTGGATTAGGGTATAATTGGTTAAGGGGAGAACACATTACGCGAAATAGTTGGAAGATAGTTAACGGACGTTTGCGAGATATAATAGGCAAAATACCGAGCCTCGATTAAGATTGTAACTCCTATGATTATTAAATTTTGATTAAACTGATTACATATTTTAATAAAACCAATTATTGTAATTATAATTCTAAATGATGCGATAATTGGTCATGGACTCCAAAAATAACAAAGTTTTAAAACTTCAAAGGAAATATAAAATCTTATCTTTAAAGAAAAAGTATGACTTAACCTGCAGGCTCAAATAGATCAGGAGTGAGGGGTGGGGGCATTATCTAGATGTCTGTGGGAGAGAAGAAAGAAGTGGTCTCGCATGGTTCAGATTAAGGGCTTGGAAAGAAAACAAAACAGTTAATTCTCTTGGGGAAAGAATTTGCCCACTTTGCGAAGATAGTGAAACATGGAGGCATATACTGGCAGAAACGGAAATTTTAAGAAATGAGAACTCACCATCACAATTTCTGAATTCCAACAGAAGTTAAAACATCTGCCGGGAAGTGTTGGTGCATGAGACATACTCACACAATTTGGGAATATTTCTACCGAAGAACCAAAAGGGTATAACGAAGAGGGGGAATTGGAGAAGGGATATGGATAAATGGAAAGGGGGCTCGAGTAAGGGTTTTATTCCTGTTTGTGTATTTATATACAAAATTTCTAATAGAAAACGTGTGTTGTAAGTATATAGATATGGCTGTATATTTGTATGTATGCATGTATGTATGGAGGTATGTTTATGTAAATATGTATGGTGTATGTGTGTATTAGCATATACGGCCGTTAGGCCCATGCGACAGTTGTACTTATTTGAATGTATTTTAAAACTGTACAATAAGAAAGTCTATTACTATTATTATTATATAACTTGGTACAAACGGTGCGATTAGAAACATTTAGCAACTAACGAGTATATAGAAATCAAAGTAGTAAAGGTAATTGATCATGATAAACGGCTCTTACAAGCCACGCAACTTTATCAATAAAAATAATGAATTAATTAAACGTATATCTGTATAATTTTAAATTATTTCGATGTAGTAAAAATAGGGGACATTTTTAATAAAATATAAAAACATCAGAAGTGCACATAAAATCATTGCAACTGGACCACTCTTTTATATAGTAGTAATAGGTGCATCTTTATGTAAAATTATATATATGTATATGTGTGTGTTTATTATAAATATATTTTATGCATAGATCGTCATTCAGCCGTAATGATACACAATTAGAAAGACGAACAAATAATAAAAAGAATAAAAGAACAATAATAACAAATAAAAAGCATTTGTATTTACAATATATATATATATATATATATATATATATATATATGAGTGGAAACAACTTACATATTACACTTGTTTGCGTTCTAACCAGAAAATGAATTGCTTCTAGCTTAGTGCACTTTAGCTAAGGAAATTCCCGTATCAACCAATTAGTGTTATCCGCAAACAAATTTCAGAATGCCAATCTACCTGTCTTAAAACGTTTTTCTGGAAACAGCGTTTTCCTCAGGTGTTTCCAGTGTATCCATTCCTCATCCCCTTCACAAAATGGGTAGATTCTCCTACCACAACTATCAGTTGTTTTCTGAGCCTTCCAACCTCCAGTATAAATCAGGTCCTTCCTCATCTTGCTTTTCTCCCTAAACTGATCATAGTTCTTTATGACTATAGTTATAAATTGATGCATCTGTCTGTTCTTAACCTCATTTGCAAAGGAATCACATAACATCCTGCTCACACCATTCATTAAAACTCTCAAGCTCCCAAACTGCTTCATGCGTTCTTTCAGATCTTTATATTCATAGCTAGCCCTCGCTGTCACATATGATGGTAGATTATGAAAAAATTGCAGAAGGAAAATGCCCTCCCTAACCACAATTTTTGTATGAAATGTTTAACACTGCATCTTCATCATTAACTTCAAAAGTTGCATGGTTATGCTGTTTATCCACTACTCCTTTGATTACTGCTAATTAGGAAATGTAAATGTGATATTATCGACGCACTACCGTAATTAAGAAATAAATGAGGCTAAAACACTTTCTATCACACAAGTTTCTAATGTGGTTTCACTAAATCAGTATTAACTTATTAAAAATAGAAGTAACACGCTAGTGTTTATTTACTTCCAAATGTAAACCTGTGTAATAAACCAGATAACTACAACGAACCAAATTAAGAGTCGTGCAATTGAAACCATGGATCACATTTTCCACCATTTTGTCTACTATCGATACTTAACATTGGGGTCTGATAAATACAGTCGGTTTTGTCAATGATGCGTGCTCATGAAATATAGTGGAGGCATGGAGTTGGCTACACTGAACGGAAAACAAATGCACTTAAGGATTTTGTAAAACTTAACGACAATTTCACCATGATATCGAGCTGTGATTGATTAGAATTCAAAATTTGGTTTCATTTCATTGGTTGATTTTATGATGACATCATAGAGGAAGTTAAATGAGGTCTAAATTAAAACCGAAAGCAATTTCGGTTGCTTCTGCAACAAATAACAAGAGTTGCAGCATGCTCATCTGCTAGGCGAAAGCAACATTCGGCAAGTAGGCACTTTTTTTTTAACTTGCTTGTATAAACGCGGAGCTATTAATCATCTCTCCTTTACCTTAGGTATTTTCACCCTTCATGCTCCTCTACCTTGTGCATCTGCTTTCATCAGCGACCTAAAATGTTTTGGTAATTTATCTCCCAGGCTTCTTCCGCATTGACCTTTCGCCCTTCCAGTAGCAATAACAGTTTATATTGATTGGGGCTATGTGACCAATCAACGTCGCTTCCAATATTCTTACTGTTACTTGGCGTACAGGGAAAAAGGGCTCAAGTAAACCACTAGCCTGCAAGAATTTGATTTTATTATTTTTATTTGTAAATTTGACGTCTATTTAGGTGATATCTCAAGTTAAATTTATGTATAATTTTAATTCTTTTTAACGTTCAAAATGCTTAAATCTTAAACTTTAGCCTTGATAATTATTTCACTCCTGAGTGGGTGAAATATTAATGTCGGTTATTTATATATGCAAATTAGTCATTAAGTAGTTCTCAAGGCCCCCTTGCAGCGAATTTTAAAATAGCTTTGATGTAGCGAGCTCGTAACAATAGTTATTTATGGTACAGGCGCTAAAAGTGGCGTTTAATTTTGTGACTAAGAATGTTTGCGAAATGAAGTCGCCAGGCTGGACATAAAAAATCTACAAAATATGTCTGTCATATACTATTTTATTTTAAATTCGTGTAGTGTTTTTAAATAAAGTAAAATACTCTATAACTATTGCATCTTCTTACCTCCTTAAGAAACATGCTAGGCATCGTTTGTTCATTGAACGGATTTGTTTTATTCAATTTAATACGATTTTTTACTGTTAAGCTTTTCGCAAGCAGTGTTTAAAAATAAACAGTAATTATATCTATTTCTATGCTATTTATTTTAAAATGCTTAAATATTAAAAGGTAGTTATAAAAATCCAATGGAAAATCTGGAAATTCACAAAACATTTATGCATGACATGTACTGGTACTCCAGAGGAAAGTCTTCTTTGCTAATTGAGATAAAATATCTGGAATATGGAGAAAATGTTACAGCATAAAGGAAAAAGATGTTCCTTCCTGAATTTTGCAGTGTAAAATTCGGAGACAATAACAATATAGGTAAGAAATAAAATATAAAGCATAGGAATAGTAATAAACGAACAAGAGAACGAGAAGAAAATGCAGTGCATTTTGTCATTAAGTAGAAATCGGTGCAGCCGTTGCTTTAGAGAAATAAAATATAAGCAATTGTCTTAAATATTTAGAGAAACCAAGTACACAGGGAAATAAAAAATGTTTACAAAGAGTTTGCGACTAAAGAGAGCTTGACACTAAGCATTTTGAGAGTCGGAACGAATGGTCGCACATGGATCAACACCATAGCAATGTTGCGATGTGACGTGTGTTCATATCAAACCAACGTGAATGGCGGAGATACAGTCATAATCAGGCTGCACTTCAGTCTATCCACATGTCTTCGTGGAAGCGGTAAGGCGTTTTGAGAACTACAATATGAACGATTACTGTACTTAAATTCAATTATGTGACCCACTGCAGCAGTGCTTTGTATTTAACGGCATCAATTATTTGTTTAAACTTAAGTAAGCTATTGTCTTTTCAGTTCTCTTGATTTTGTTCAATTGCTTCAGAATCTGTTTAAATCATGTATTCTATTTAACTGCTTGAAATAAATTAATCATATTCCATTCCTCTTCCATAAACACATTTGCAGCTTTGGAGTTAGCATTTGCAACGCCATAACAAAGTGTCCAAGATCATCTGTTCCTATTCTTGAACTGTCCAATTTTCAATTCTCCTTTCTAAATTAAAAAAAAATCTTTGTACACCCTTTAATCAATAAAAAATAGGAAGAAGAAAAGGAAACAAAGAAAGAAAAGAAAGAAAGAGGTCCCCAGGTTCTTCGCTTGGAGAACTTCGGCGACGCTCGTAAACACCGCATTTACAACGCGCAAGAAGTGACTGTACACTGCATTGGGCACTTGGTCCATAAACGTAATGGTCACAATCATAAAGATCTGGAAAGGAACAGAAGGGTGGAGTAGTGGAAGCCGAACTGTTTAGAATGCATTGATATTCGTAAGCTCCTCATGCCGAGAGGCAAACCTGCGCTCTTAACCACGGCATCACTGCACCCTCTGCCACAGAGCTAACGGAATACATACACTATAACACATGCCATATAACACAACTACTAGAGTCGCTACACAGCTTTGCTGGTTACCCTGTGAATCACGCGCTACGCTGTATCTAGTAGGAATGAAAATTTGTTTGCATTCAAAGCATTACATTTTTTTTTCGTCGTGAGATACATAATTTTTCGCACTCTATATTGTTACTGACATATTAAATACATTTAATTTAATTTGGTATCACTTATTTTTTGTGTTGTTATATGCAGTTGATTTCCTTAAGTGTGTAAAATGCAACCAACAATTTTTACTAAAATATTAATTGAATTTCAGTGAATGATTTGTGCTTATGTAATGCAAATAATAAATTAAAAATAAACGTTAATTACGTGCTGGGGTATAAACCCCTGTTTCACGTTTAATCTAATTTACCTTTTTTTTTTTTTTTTTTTTTTTTTATCAGAGCTGTTGGCAGTTTTACATGTAATAACCGTGATGCCCGGCATACTGATACTGCGTTCTATCAATAAAGTCGTAAGACGGAGGTAGAGGAAGCAGAAGTCACTGCAGGCAGGCTATGGTTCAATTTCGGGTTATAGCTCCGTAGTAGAAGAAGTGAAGCAATTTCAGAAATATTTTTCAACCCTTGCAGATCTGCAGAAAAAAATTGCACATAAAAAGGAACTATAGCTGCATAAGGCACTTAATCTTAAGATATAATGCAAATAAATCAGGAAAAGAAATATATAAAAAAAATTAATACTTTTAATATACTTGAACTCTCAATTGAATACATGACAGGTTTTCTTGCAATCCAAATAGCATTAAAAATTGCAAGATATTTTCGTTTACATAAAATAAGATTTTAGAAAAGTAAAATAAAAGTTACGTGCTATTCTTCTGCGCTTCTTGCTTTCCCAGTTCTTTTTACTCGTCAGGTAGGTGACAAGTTTCGTAAATCCTTACAGAACCAATGATAATGTGTCAAGCCAGGAAGGCCGAAAGTATGAAACTGTGTAAAAGAAAATATCAATATAATTGCCTGATCGGTGGCGTTAGAACAAACATTGAAGTTATTCCTTTCGAGAACATGCTTTGATCTTTCATTATTCTCAAGTAGAAACCCTGCTGTGTAGATAATATAGCGTCTGTGAGCTGCAGCTGAAATCAATATGACCAAGATAATAAGGCAAGAATTTATCATCTAGACGTACGTTGGCGTTAGGTAAATCTATGTAAAGTATGCAGGTAATGAGAGAGGCGGATGACGGGTGAGCAAGGCCTCTAATTCGCGGAGCGTCAATTCATCCGGTACCTACCTCAACTAAACAAAATGAATGCCAAACCTTCAATCGTGTTTTCCACCGTAATCTTTAGTGCAAGCCTATATTTAAATTTCAAAACCGTTTATTCTTAAATTGATCATTTATATCTGCATACATGTTAAATATCTCTATGAGTGTTTTAATTCCATAAAAGGTTTCATCTATCTATCGTATGTGCTTTTCAGAAGAGATAATAAATGTTAATCTCTAAAGTGCACAAAATCCTTATGCCTTACCCTATATTTTGTCATTTTGCCGAATTTATCAGGTCAAACTGTATCTGCTGACAATTTAGAACCTCTGGACACCGACATTTTTCGTTTAAGACAAGAATCAACCGTATTTATAACCACACTAACCACACAACTCCAACTAAATTTACAAACAACAGGAAGGCATTTTTTGTAAATCATCGAACTCCACCATGGATGTTACAATGGGAGGCTTGTGATGAATAAATTTAAAATAATCAGGAAAAATTGGTGCTGCATTACTGAAAAAAATTGAAAAAAATATTGTGCTTTATAGAGAAGTAGCTTAGGAAATATGGAATATTATTGAATTTTAGTTTCAAAATTCAAATATTGAATTTTAAATTTAAAAATAAAAAACTAGTCTTTAATTAATTTTCAGAAATAGGAAAACTTTCTGAATGTCTTTAGCACAAATGTTGTGGATGTCGAACCTTTTGCTAATGACTTCTGGTATCTCTACTCCTTAATGAAGCCCTTGGTGGTGTTTTCATCATTTTCTTAGTAAATCATGGTTTGCGTAAGGTTACACGTAGATAAAGTACTATAGTAAAATAAAACAAAATCTTGATTGCTATTGTTATAGAACAATTGCAATGAAATTTTGTGCTATTGTTTGGATATGTGTTCTATTTTTGTGATTTTTCTAATGATTGGTTCAAAAAGAAAGAAGTTGCACAGATTTTTCAGTGTTTACATTTGTACCCGTTACTGAAGCATCCACAGAATATGAATAGTGTTCTCCCGTTTTTGCTACAGAGGCACCATAGGCGGTGGACACTGATGATACATGAAATGAAATTATATATTGGGAAATATACACACATTATCTGAGAGGTGGCATATTTTGTTGCAATTAATTTTTTCATATCTCCATTGATTTTTAACGTCATTTTTAATGCGAGCTAAATTTTTCGTTTGAAAACATAGTATATTCCATAATATAAAATTTACAAAAAAATAAATATAGAAAGAAACATTTCAGCAAAATAATTAAAAAAAAAAACACCAGCTAAATTTGTGCAAAATTTCATTGTAGTAGCTCAGCTAGTTTCTGAGAAAAAGGTACATAGAATTTGAAAATTAAAAACTTAGAAAATGATATATTAATTGTTATTTTACGTGTATAACCACTCAAAGCACATTTTTATGGTTGCAATTTTTGTCATAGAGAAACGAAATTTTGAAATATTATTTGGATATATATGTTTTAGTTCTGTAATTTTTTTTTTTGTAAATAATTAGTTCAAAAAGAAGTTACACAACGTTTTATTTTCAGTGCATTATGATATACAAAATCCTTTACTCGGTATTCCTATGAAGAGAATATCTCTTTTTACTGATATTTAACTAATTTTTTAAAGTGAACCAAAGATTCTTCTCGTCTCTTTTCGTTGATCTTTAACTATCCCCCCCCCCCCATGCGGAGCAACATTTTTCGCTTCAGAAACCTAAAAAAAAGGAGGAGGGCTTCCAATATAATATAAATGAATTTCTGGGAAGAAAACTAGTAAAATGGATCCAAAACCAAAAGGAAAGTAGTCCCGACAAATACAGATAAATTTTATGGACATAAAGAGTTGGAATCAGAATAATGGAATTTTGGAAAGTCTTCTTGAATGTATGAGCTATAAAATGGGAAAGAAAAAAAATGTTAGTATGCTTTTTAATTATTTATTTTTATTTTTATTTATTTATTTTTATTTATTTATTTATTTATTTATTTATTTATTTATTTATTTATTTATTGCCTATACGCCACCTTAAAGCAACTTGTCTGTTACTGCGATAGACTTGAAGTTTGTGCTCTGTGTTATCCGAGGTCTGTAACTGCTGGCTGGCATGCTCGCCCAAATTGTAATTTCCGTTCGAATTGATCATTCTGTACTCCATGATGAACCAGGAATGTTAGTAAATTGCAAAGAGGGAGACTATCAACAAGAGAATTATAAATTAGGATGTCAAATGAAGGAATTAGTTTGAAGAAAGTTTAGCTACGATTTGAGAGCATTTGTACTGATTGATGGAATACCCTCCGAGATGTGCCAGAGGTTATGTGATTACAGGGGGAGTTTCGAAACGAAGACGAAATTACTGAACTGTAGCGAAAGTTCGCTGAATTGGAATCGAGCGAGTGTGTGTAAGACATAGAGTATCAGATGATGTTAAAATTGATGCGATAAAAAATAGAATTTTATGGATCAATATCATAGAGCTGTTATAACAGCGCTACCAGCTTGTAAGAAGTAGGTACATGCATGTTTATTATCCACTGTACTACATGTACAATAATAATTCAAGACAATCTCTTGTTGCAGCTAACTGCCATGCCCGCAGCATAACAAGACATTCATTGCTTTCAGTGTTTTTATCTACACTGTCATGGTTTTACGTGAAATGCATGGTCTGAAGAGTTCAGTGTAAATTTTCTTTTTACCGGACCAATTAAAACTTTCTAACTGCAGACTTTCGAACTTGACACTAAAGCAACCTTTAGTAAATGATTGTTATAGACTTAGGCTTTTTAAAAACTGAGAAGGCTTGTTACAGTCTTCAGGAAACAATCATACAAACTGAATATTTTCAATAGTTCAATAGTTAAAAAGTTCTCGACCTAACAATGAGCTGACGAGAACTTAAAAATTATGTTTATTTATCAAAATATCGTAAGTATCGCATAAGTATGCACATTTTTAGTATTAGGTGTATATTATTGTAACATTCTATAAACACATAATATATTTTATGTATTATAATGATACATATATTTATGTATGTTATGTATTTATCATAATAAAAAATAAGACAATATTAACCTAAATAAATAAATAAAAATTTTAATTTTTTAAATATGAAGAACTATATTTATCTCAATTGAAACATATTTCATGTTATTTATTTAGTTAAAGGGTTCTAACCAGCAAATGAATTGCTTCTAGCTTCCCGCACTTTGGCTAGGAAAATTCAATCAATTATCATGGTTGGCAAACAGGTCCCAACATGCCAATCAACCTACAATTGCCTTAAAATTTTTTCGAGGAACAGCGTTTTTCTCGGCTACTCTCAGTGGGTACATTCTGTCAGAATATGTCCCTATCCCCCCTCCCCAAAATGTGCAGATTCTTCTACCACAAGTATCCGTTATTTTTTGAGCCTTTCAACCTCCCAATCTAAACCAGGTAATTTCTGATCCCGGCTTTCTCCCTAGAACAAACCTATACACCTCTTCCCCTAGTTAGTTTAATTTCATTCGATAGGCGCAAGCAGACTTTAGTGTTACATTCTATCTCGACATAATACATATACATAGTAAGTAGTGGGTCTATATCAGCAAGAAAGACCAACGAAGACCAAAGTCAAATGATAGACATGTTTGTGAAAGATGCAGACGGGCAGTAGGTAAGGAAAGTGAAAGAAATAAGAAGAAAATATTTTATTGTAAAGTAAATATTGCACATCCAAGTGTAAACCTCGGGTTGCATTTCGAGCGGAGATTGCAATGAGCCTTTCAAGTATGTTGCATACTATTTTCATACTACCGTATCGTAATGCAAGTATTTTTTAATTTATTATAATTTATTAAAAGTTGGAAATTTAAAAACGAGAACTAGAAATATCGAAAAGATTAGTATTTGTTCCTATGTTTATATAGTTACGCGTTAGTGTTTTATTACTTATTGTTGATTTTATTAAAACACTTAGAGGCTCGATGATATAAAGCTTAATTGAAAATTATAATACAATATGGCGAAAATGATAACGGTTTGGAAAGAACTCACCCGAAATGGTTGGAGCGGCGAATAGTATAAGGAATGATTTGTTACCTGAGAAATCTAAAAATCGGTATGAACGAGAACGTGATTTTAAAAAAAATTCGGAAAATAAGTGATTTTTGTTGATTTGGTTTACGCTCTTTAACATCTCAGGTCATCAGCATCTCATTCTATTCAGGGTTGGTCCTGGTGGTGTAGTGGTAACCATACTTGCCTTCTAAACCCAAGGTCGGGGTGCGAACCCGGCCCCAGGATCGATGGATTTTTCTAGGAGTAAAAATCGTAAGTATGGCTTCCTTCGGAAGGGAAGTAAAGCCGTGGGTCCCATGCCGTACATTTACGGCACGAAAAAGAACCTCTAGTCTGAAAGAAGAGGCCTCTGAGTAAAATTTGTCGGCCGTTTCACGTCCTAAATAGAATGGGACGCTGATGACCTGAGATGTTAAAAAGCGTCCGCAAATAAAACAAATAAAAAAAAATCTATTCAGGGCGTGAAACGGCCGATAAATTTTGCTCAGAGGCCTCTCCTTTCAAGCTTGAGGTTCTTTTTCGGCACCCACGGCTTTACTTCCCTTCCGAAGGAAGCTATTTTTAGGATTTTTACACTCCAAAGATTCATCGATCCTGCCGGGATTGAACCCGCGATCTTGGTTTTAGGAGGAAAGTATATTTACCACACCACCACCAGGACCGATGGAAAATTAGTGAGAATGTTGTATTGACGTATTTTCTGAAGACATTCAAGGTAATGAAATCTGCAACATTATGGTCTATTTATTCCATGTTACAGTCTTCTTTATATCTGAGTCATCGTTTTGATGCATCGAAGTTTGGAAGTTGATCGCTGGCTCGAAAAGAAAATCTGCTGGATATATAGGAAAAAGAAAATAAGAAGAAGAACAGTCCAGTGTTTTCACAGGAGAGGATATTAGTAAATTTTTTATGGAAGCTGCTGATGCAGAATATTTTACGATGAATGCCTTTGTTTTAGATTCTATTGTTGTTATTGATGTGCCAGGAATTAATTTTACCCAATTTGCCTCGTGTAGTACTAAGAGCAAGTAATTTGAATTACTTGAATAATTTCGTAAATCTTTTCTATTAAACTGGTGACATAGCAAGATTGTGTTTATAAAGTATAGGTGCAAAATTACTATGCAGCACTAATCTTCAGTTGCTTTATTCCTATGCCGCTAGACCGCTGCTTTCAGTTCTAAAATTAGATAGGCATTAGTTACATTGCGATACGGCAGCATTTACATTACAGAATTTTAGAAGCACTAACTGTTTTATTTCTGAAACTTTAGACTTTGAACTTCATGGGTTATGATAGGGTAATTCATACATGCGTAGATATATTTTCTAAACATTTTGGTGTGTACAGCGAGATTATTTGAGTTACGGGACACCTAAGAGCGGCTGCTTGCTGGAAAAGTGGAGCTGCTCCAAATGGAAAAAAAGGAAATATGAATAGCCTCGCATAAAGTTATAATATTGAATATTTTTACTGACAGGATAAAATGATACTGTATAACTGATGATGATAATAAAAAAATACCTTGAAATTATGCTCCTCAGCGGCAACACATTGCCGGCATCTGCGTGAGAAATTGCTGAATTTCATAAACTTTCCTGCCGTAGGAACATGGCGGTGTTTCTTATCATTGAGAGATTCTGTCTCTCGTAACTTTAAGTTTCTCCACCTGGAACACGATTATCACAATATTTTTCTTGCCGTACTGTTTCTCTGTAAGAGTCCGCGTTTACACATGTATCATACGTAAAAACCCGTTCTTCAAGACTGCATTTATGTAGGGACTTAACATCATTTATACTCGATGAAAGCACAGGGTAGTTGAGTCAAACTCACATGCTCTCTCAAACTAACTACAAATGCTAAAGGCACATGGATCGTACGGCCTTGACTACTGACTTCCCCCAGTACGCAGCCGCATTCTTCCGGCCCGTAATTGAAATAACCTCACTGTATTATAAACCGTTGCTCAGTGTAATTGCATATCAAATTGAAAGGAACAAATTCATGCCCTTATGGCACTTCGATCCATGAAACAAAATGCAAAAACCACAAAATCAGCATGTCTTTTGCACTTATAGGCGCCCTTTGTTTACTGAAGAAATAGTCTAAAAACGCGGTCATAAAAATGTCTCACTCCTCTGTTTTATGCACAAGGTTTAGCAAAGAACTCTTCCAATTATGTAAAATAGAAAAGTAGAACCATTAATCGCATAGCCGTAAGCAGGTTTGGGTCTTCGCGCAGTCCTGGACAGTAATTACCTGTTTAATAGCTTACCATTACATGCACTGTAGTGTTCAGTGTTTGGATACATTCAGCGCTTAGGGACTCGGTTTAGGCACGTACTTGCTCTTACGCAGGGCTTTAGGTCATCTCATCTGCTGTAATTGACATTTGACCAGTAGCTCTTCAAAGGATTACTAAATCCACTGCCAAGAGCAGAGCTGGCATGAAAACATGATCGTAATCAATTGTGGGGCCTCCCAAGAAAAAGCATAACATAATTTAATATAAGAAGCTTATAATATTTACAAACACATTTTTAAAATGTGGCTAATCTTAACACTTTTCTCTGGCTCCTTTTCTGTTCTCTTGTCTTTTTTCAAGTTACCGGGAATTCAAGTTTTGGCAGTCTCTCTTTAATGTTTTCCATCAATGTCCATGTTTTAAAACTGTCCTGTTAAAATATTTTCATTTTCATCTCCATTCTCGTCGGTCCTGGTGATGTAGTGGTAACCATATGTGCCTCCTAAATCCAAGATCGCGGATTCAAACCCGGCCAGGACCGATGGATTTTTTCGGCTGTAAAAACCCAAAGTATGCTTTACTTCAGAAGGGAAGTAAAGCCGTGGGTCCCGTGTCGTACATTTACGGCAGGAAAAAGAACCTCAAGCCTGAAAGAAGAGACCTCTGAGCAAAATTTGTCGGCCGTATCACGCCCTGAATAGAATGGGACGCTGATGACCTGAGATGTTAAAGAGCGTCCGTAAATAAATCAACAACAACAATCCTTTCATAATTTCCTAGGCCTTCCTCGTTTCTTTTTCTTTCTTTCTTTCTTTCCCTTTTTTTATCTGGTACATTTTCAAAATATATCATCTTCGCTAATATTTATTCTGACATCCTTAATAGATGGGTACACTATACCATACTATAACAGTTGCTTCAATATAATATCCTCCATATATCTTGTTGAACTTTTAACGTCTCTCATATTGTTCAACCTGTCCCTTCTGGACACATCGCAGATCGTCGTCATTAACGCACGTGCATAGCCACATTTTTTGTTTTACTATATGTTGTCATATTTCTGATGCATGTTAATGTATGCTTCTTACAATTCCCAGCAGTATTTATAATATTTTGTCCCGAAATATAATATTTAATGTTGATATTTTTTTTTCTTTTTCTGTTCGTTTTTGAACTTCATTCATATATTTTATGATTTTTCATTCCCAATATTTATATTCATCACAGCCTTTACCACACTACATGTCTCCAATTAACACGTAATTAAACTTTTTAAATTTACTTCAAGCTCCCATTTATTATAGTATTCGATTTTTTTGCTTGTATATTCCAAGTCGTTAGACTCTTATGCAATAACTTTTTGTAATCAGAAACTTTTAGGCAATACGTCGGGAAATTTTCAAGTGAGATTCCTTCTACATTTAGTTTTCCAACGGCATTTTAAACAAAGCTGTTGCTTACCTTGCCTCTTAAATTTTCGTATTCTTCTCTCAACTTCCTACTTCTTCTTATTACTGTTGTTTTGTATATTATGACTTGATTAATAGCAAACTGCAAAGAAGTTGTCGTTATGATCCATAATGTGAACACTGCGTTTCTTCTAGCGCTTTTGTTAAGGAGTCATTAATAAGAATGGAAAGAATAAAAAAAAATATGTTTCTATGTGTTTTTAAATAATATTTCACCGAATATTACTCCCTTTTATTCTTTTACAGCTTAAAGCTCTTATAATGCACGATCTGCTTGTATAATGCTTGAAGTTGTGTTTAATTTTGGTTCATTTGATTACTATCCAGTGTCTCTTTAGGGATGTATATTTTACTTGTTGCCTAACTTGTAGCATTACATGGCTTGAAAACAACTTAAGTGTAAATCTAGCAAATAATGCAACAATATGCACTTTACACTGTATCTCAGAAAGTTTTAAAACTATATATTAAGTGTTTGAGCAATATTAAGAAAACATAATTAAAGATGCTCTGTAAATTTTAATTCTCTAATGCAGATAAAAAGGTTTTAAAAACTTTTTAAACCAAAACAAAATCTTATTAAACACCGTGACAAAAAATGAATTTTTCTTATAAATTATTGGTGGAACTGGAATGATTATTTACATGCTATCCTGGGAACTAGAATAATATATCTATATGCTAGTTGCTTGAAAAGAAAGTAATTTTCAAATTTTTGAAAAAAATAGAAATATTTTTAATTTCTTACTAGTATTGATTTTTATAATTAATAGTGATATTTAAATACTTCCAGTTACCTCATTTCACATTTGTATACATTGTGTGTGTGCAAATTTTCAACAAGATTGGTCCAGCCATTTCTGAGAAAAATGCACATTTATGTCAAAATTTTAAGTTATCGGGAAATAAGATTTATTTTTGTTGAAAAAAAAAAAACTTTTAACATGTAATCGAGAATTAAAATTTACAGGACAACTTTAGTTAAGTATACTTAATATGTCATTAAAAGTTCATATTGATAGCTTTAAAACTATCTGTAAAATGTATAATGTTACATTATTTGCTACATTTACACATCCTGGTTACCTTAGGGTTGTTCTAATAAGCTGTTTGCCACCTAATGTGTATTCATAAAGTTTTCTCTCTGGAAGTGCAGATTAAGTTAATTAAAATGCCACGAAGTTGGTATAAAAACGAAAAATTCGTAATAAGATACCAAAATGGTCAGGAGATATTTCTAAAAAGTTTAAGTTTTAAAAATTATAAAATTACTGTAAATATTACTACTAATGATAAGGTTAGGAACGTAGGTCATATCATAGTGAAGATTTATAATATTTATTTGGATATATACTAATTTCTTTGAATATAATCAATGATACATTTTAAAAATCCAATTAGTGCTAAGCGTAAAAGCGGAAATTTTCGCATTAAATAGAAATTGGGTTTTTCCGTTGCATATCTTGCAAAATGAATGAATGATAAATAAATAGCTCTTGGAAATATAGTCACTGAAAATATTTTAAAAACTGGGGGGGGGGGTGATGATGGTTACAAAAGAAACCGAGAGGAATGCCAACCATAATTATAATAGTTCTCCACGGAGAAAACCAAACTGTAATGGGAAGCCAGACAGATTAATGAACTGTCAAGCACCTTCAGTTTCTAATACTTAATGATATTCAGTTTCATTTGAGTTAATAATAGCTGCACGACAGCATGCAATGAATTGCACACTTTGCTCAACTGAGATTTTTTCATTTCTTGTTGCAGGTAAGTTGACATCTGCAGCCAAATTTTGGGTCTAAAGTCTACAACACGTAAGTTATAGTTTCACTTTCATTCCTAGGTCTAAGGAATGCTTTCTCCCAGACTTAAAAGTTAACAGTTCCAATTGATACTTCTGTTTATGAACTTGATGCAAACTTTTTAACAATAACTTCACAAGTAGCGCAGCATTTGGTGTTCAAATAAACACGAGCTACATTGGCAGGTTCTTCAATAGCTTGTGGCAAGTAACGGGTGCCCCTCGGTCGGTCGTAGTAATACCTTCCCTTCCTTTTATGTTTTGCAGATGATTCTGAAGTTAGCGAATGTGAAACATATGTGATGCAAAAAGAGACTGAAAACTAAAACGTAATGATATTTTAGGGCTGTACGTTTCTAAAATGTAATGCCAACATAAAAAATAACGAACAAATGTTGAAAAATGACAAAAAATACACAGCTTAGTTCGCTAATAGACTTCAACTGCTTGTTTCATTGTACGTGGAGAAGCCAAAAATGGCATCCGTTATGCCAACTTTCTTGTACAGGATCACAGGGCAAGCAACGTTGCGTCATTTCAGAATAGCCTAATCTGTCGTTTCCTTTTATGGTCTGCAGAACGGAGGGTGTTGCAAATGACGACACCGTAGGAACATCGATTTCAGATAATTTACCTTCTTTATAAAGTAGGCCATAAGTAACGCTTGGTTGTTAAGCAAATAATTTCTGTTAGAAAGTATTTCAAAACTAGTACTACCTTGTGTAAGGTGTAAGGTCTAGTCGAGATCATCTACCTAATGAGGTCAGATCGTTTCTCACATTAATTGGATTTATCACGCTTTTGCATAGAATATTCAGCAATAAAATATATTTACACAAATCATATTAAAATTATTTGAAAAAAGCACAAGTGTCTTTAACTAGAACCTATTTCTTGTAAGACTTAAATAGCACTGCAGTGATTAATTTTGGATTAATATAGAATGTAAGGAATGATAATATACAGTGTGATATAATTACATTTTGTGGGTAACCTAGTTCAAATACAACGAAACTTATAACCTAGTATCTACTACAAAGTCAATGTTGCACGTGGCCTCCAAGAATCTGAAAACACGTTTCCCGACGAAGCACCGTCGCGTCGTCCGGAAAACATTCACCAACATATCCTCTGTAATACTTTCACTCGGCTCGTGCATGCGTTCTTTGAGCACTTGCAGACTCAGAACCTTGGTTTTGTACACTTGTGTCTTGATGAACCCGCAAGCTAAAAAGTCCGGGAGTGTGAGGTCTGGCGAGCGCGAGCGAGGAGATGCCCGCCCAATCCACCTGTTGGGAAACATGTCATCGAGATACTCAAGTACAGTCAGAGCAAAGGTGGTGATGCTCCATCTTGTTGGAACACCACTGTATTAATGATAACATCTTGCAGTAACTGTGGCTCTAAGAAAAGTTGCGACATGTCTCCCGCGATTATTTGCTCGGCGAACGGTAACAGGCAGTAACTTTTCTATACCCAGGCAAGACTCACTTGCTCAAGGAGCAGATTTTGGGAATCTGTGAAGGCATCTCTTCCTAAGGGGCTGTACAATAAGCCTTTTAGACTGACGTGCGGGAGGCCGACGAAACTCGCAACAAACCCTCCGCTATCTAATCTGATCTAATCCCGTGTTAAAGAGACGTTGAAATGATGCCCCGCAGGGACAATACATTGTCGGCTAGGACACTCTTGATTTTTATCTAACTTTTCTTCTGTAAGAGCACGGCTGTTCGGAACATGTTTCTGGTTTTAGACAAATGTTGTCTCTCGTAATTTTTTAACAAATTGGCGGATAGTTTCTCTACCTGGAACAGGATTGTAGCATATTTTCTTGGGAATTACAACTAAAAACTGATACCGGCACGTGCAATATACGACAGTGACAACTGCCTTCTCCCATTACGCCCTCGAACTCTGCCGGTCCATAGCTGAAATAAATTCACTGTTCAAAAGGACGAATCTCACCTTGACCGGCCTCTTGGAGAATATCGAGAGACGATCTTCAGTTCTGCGTTCTTAAAGACACAAAGGCGTTAACGCTTGCGCCCATATCTACCAAAAACCAAGTTATGTTTCCGTTGGATAGCAACTAACCAAAAAGCAGTTCGAGCTGATTAGAATTAATTTATATTGGAAAACTTCAGTGGAGAGTGAAAGTCTGGATATTTTTAAGAGCATCACAAGTGACGAGATGAGGATTTGGTCCCGAAACTGAGCAGCAGTTGTGTTTGAAAATGAAGCAACATGGAAGTGTGGTGGAAATGTTGCATAAAAAAACGGCACCTCTTGAAAACCAAGTACCGTCACTGTGGAATACGGCCTGCCTGACTTAAATGAGACTCTTCAGTACTGCATCGTGGTAACAACTTTCGCCTGCACTGCTGCATGAACAGATATTTGAGAGATGAAGGGGTCACCCACACCATTCTCCTGATAGCTTCCTGTCACTTTTTCATTTTCTTGAAAGTGAAGGGAAAACTGCGTGGGCGCTGAATTTCTTCGGACGATAAAGCGATGGCATCTTATTGTTTTAAGGCTACACCGTGTGAAAGAAAAGGTGTGACAAGGAACATTCTTCTATTCTTTCGTTCTTTCGTGAGAATGAAGGCCAGTACTTTGGAGAAAGTGGTTTTTTTTTCTTTCTTTCTTTCTTTTTTTCAATTTATGTGTTATTCTGAAAGAGCTAAAACATTTCGGAATTATTTGTATATTGAAATATAATCGTGCTCTTCCAGACAGCTTTTAAATTGAAATCCTGTCATAAGCTGACGTTTTCCTCAGTTAACGTGAGAAAAAAGAACGATGTTTCATCTCTTTTGATATAATTCTCTTCAGGTCCTGGTACTCGTAATAACAAACAAATAATAGTAAAGTGAAGAGCCTATCACAGCAATTTTCAAACTTTCCTTGAACGCAGACCCCTAAGATTTAACTAGAAGTCTTAAATTCTAAATTTGCATCCAATATATTATATATATATATTATATATATATATATATATATATATATATATATATTTAAGTTTCTCTTCAATTGTTTACAAATTTAAAGATATAAACTTTTAAATGTGCATATTTTCAATGTTTACATTTTACTGCAGAGGTATCCCTAAATAATAATAATATATAAAAGCAAAATAATACTTTTTAATGGTGTTTAACGCTCGTTTTTACTACTGAGGCACCACAGATGATGGACCCTTATGATGCATGAGATGAAACGATAAACTGGGAAAGGGTTTTTTTAAGAAAGGAAAAGTTCCAGGCCTAAGTTTAGGGTACCTCCCCGGCATTTGCTATTTATGAGGACTGAGGAAAACATAGGTAAAAAAAAAACTCAATCAGGGAGGACGGTCCTGATAGGATTCGAACCCTCCCGCTCACGAGTCTGCGCCTTAACGACCTCGGCCACTCGTGGCGGTGCCTTTAGATTAATTCTAATTTACTTTACCCTAAGAAATATCCATTGTAAAGTTGTATCAAGTTTAGTTTTCTCGTAATTGGAGAATGAATGTTGCTAATAGTATGCTAATGCTTTGTAAGCCCATGTAAGCGTCTCTCGAATCCGCGAATCACAGTTTGAGAACTGCTGGTCTATGAAATACAAAACTCGCTGTATCCAGGTGTAGTGGTTTTTCAGAAAATAGCAAATAAAAGAAAACACCTGTGTATAAAATTGAAATGCTCTTTAATTATTTTTATTTTCGTTTTAGATATTCACCCACATACGCCTAATGTCAAAAGCACACAACCAATTTGGCGGCAAAACTATATTTGATTTTGCATGTAACAGTCGCGGTGGAAGCACCTTATCTTTTGTAATACATTTAAATAATTTTCATATGTACAATTAATTATTTTAATGTATACATTGAATTATTTCAGTTTTATAAAACAATTTTGAATTATTTTAACACTCTTCTAATTCTTTTAAAAAAACATTGTCAACTTTAAATTTTACGTTTACTTTTTGAGATTTTAATTTTAAATCCTAAATTGACTCATAAAATTGGCGATAAATGTTTGCTTCTCATTTAATTTGTTAAAGGAAAGAACCACTGCCATGTTCTACTGGTCTGTTTCTTGCATCCTAGATCTAATTCTCAATTGCATCTGTTTCATGATTTTTTCAGCGGTTTTTCCTCAAGTTTAGGTGAATGCCAAAATTATGCCACGAAGTCCCCTGAGCACGTCATCTATTCTTTGGATAACGTAGCCACACTTTCCAAGTATCCCAACCTCATAAGTTGGCTACACACTCGCTTGACTGAAAGGGCATGGGCAGTTGTGGCATTCAAGAAAGATATTCTTAAAGGCAAAAAAAAAAAAAAAAAAAAAAAAAAAAAAAAAAAAAAAAAAAGTTATTGTAATAATACAAGAGTTTAATTTTCTTTTCATTTGTTACGAAAATTTTGATATTAAATGTGGAGCATTATTTAAGTTTTTCATTCTTGACTGATACACCTTGAAATGACAATTCCAATTTCCCACCATATTTCACAATGATTTCCCACCTATATTAGCAACATCATTAACAGTATTAATAAGAATAATACTGTCAACAATTATATTAGTAATAGTATTACAGTTTGTTAAGTTATATTTAATTTTATATATTACATAACACGTATCTTTTTTACATTTCACTATTAATTCAATGTAATAATGTCTTCCCTACTCCTCCTTTTATTCAGAAAAGGTCATTATCATATGTTTGTACATTGCAGAACTGAATAATTTATTTCAGTGTAATATTGCCACAAATTCGCGTTAGTTTAGTGAAGTTACTATACTCTAATGACCAGAGCTCGGAAGTTGGGTAAAAGGCCTTTTCTATATATTTAAGAGTCAGATAGAAATGAGCACGTTTTCGTACATTTGAGTTCGGTAGGGCAAGATTTTATTTTACTGATTTTGGCTTCTGTTGCCTATTATATATATATATATATATATATATATATATATATATAAATTAACAGTAATTATGATAGTAGAAAAAGATAAAACACAAAGAAAAAGTCGCACTTTAGATCGCTATATTTCGGACTCGTGGAGTCCTTCTATGGCAAGAACACAAGACAAGTCTTGTTTTTACTTTTAATAAAAGCATATTTTAATTATATTACGGCCTGTTTTCAGTAGTTTAAGTGCAGCATTTTAACCAAAATAAATGTCTGAACTTCGGGGCTCCACTAATGAAATATAATAATCGTGGACTTAGAAGAGCTTTGCTTGAAATTCTGGCGTGGATTATGCAAGTTTTGCGCCAGCCATCTTGGTGGTTCTGAAGGATTTTAAATGTGACAGATTGCTGGGCTCCCTAAAAGCCAATCAATATCTGGTACATAACTACACGAATACTTTATCTTTTTTTTTTAATTAAATTTTTGTGTGAGGCGAGTTTTAAACTTGAAACTCATTTATGGAAAGGGATAATTTAGAAACAAAATGAAACTCTTTAGTTTGGTAAAAGGTTCGGAAATTCTATGTATTTGGTATAATATACTATGTAAAACACTCCCCACGCCTGTCAAGTTCATTGCCCCAATTTCGGAAGCTGAAGAAAGGATGCCCTTGTGGTAGCCCTACGCTTGGTGCGTTTTGGACACTCCTGTGTATGTGGATTAGCACGTAAACTCTAAACACTTACTGGCGGGACGTGACACAGTGCTTAGGCGTGTCATATGCCACTTTACCAAGCTTCATGCACGTATTTACCACAGACCGTTCCTGATTGAAAAACAAACACATAGCGCCGTTAATAAAGCAAATACACTCAAGGTTAAGTGACGAAATTTTCTAATCGTTTTTATTTCACTTTCTCTCTCTCTGTACCTTTCGAGTACTTATATTTTATGAAATGTTATCATTGCAGGCATCCGCTTAATATTAGCAGCAGTATTGCAATGTAAAACATAGACATGTTATTACGGAAGAAGAGGGGGAAAGGTCAAAGCCAAATTGACATATTCAGGAAATTCATAATTGAGTTACTAGGTGGGTTTCAGAAATATCAGAAAAGATGTACAAAATCCTTGTGAATAAAGATGCTGTTAATGAAATACCTACAGCAAAAAGATAAACTGGAGGTCTGGGGTTCGAATCCCGCCAGGACCGCCCTCCCTGATTCAGGTATTTTCCAGATTTTCTTCAGTCCTCATAAATGGAAATGTCGGGGAGGTACCCTAAACTTAGGCCTGGAACGCTTCCTTCCTTTAAAAAAAAAAAAAATCCTTTCCCAATTATCACTTCATCTCATGTATCATCAGTGTCCACTGCCTGTGGTGCCTCAGTTTTGAAAACGGACGTTAAACACAATTAAAATAATGATAATAATAATAATAATAATAATAATAATAATAATAATAATAATAATAATAATAATAACAATACATTCGTGCTTACCATGACCATTAGTGTTCTTTTTCTTTTTCTTCGTGGAATTCGCTGAATTTATGTACAGTATATTTTCAATCTGGTACATAAGCGTTAAATAGAGCAGACAACTCTTAAAAGTTTCATTAGACAAGAGTTCGCAACTTTAGATCCATCCAGGGAAAAATACAAAATGCTGTTGATAATTTTCCTAAATTGTATACAAAGGACGAAAACGCATTTGTATGCTGTTTTTGTCTAATAATTGAAGGAATGCTTTTTTTTTTATATAATGATCATGAGAATTTTCTGAAAGTATGACTTTCTTATTCTTTCTTAATTCTTAACTATTCTGAACTACTTGACCTTGGCCTAGAATTATGGAAGGAAAAGAAGAAGAGAACGACTAACTAATCTCGATCATTTTTATTTTCTTGAACTTAATAAACATTGATCCATATGAAAACTTATAACTTTGTGCTATAAATACACTTTCTAATTATTGGAATCTTTTTGTGGGTTACATTGGTAAGCTAGGAGAAATGGACTCATTTCCTAACATCTGGCCAGATAGCAATATTTTTAAACATGAATAATTCAAAAGTTCAGGAAAAGAAAACCAAAATTCTAGTTATTATCACATTAACCATTAGATTCTGTATACTTAATAGCATTTATAACACTTTATCTCCTCCCCCCCAAAATTGAAAGTTAAATATCAATAATTTGCCAAGATTCAGACTCTAAGCGCCCAAACAGATTGAATGGTTCTTCTGTCTGTAGCTTATAAACGCAACATTCCGATAATTTTACTTGTTTCTGCATGTGAACGTTTTCGAGGTTTATTGGGCAGGCATGAAAGACATTAATCTATGTAGGCAAGGCGATGAGCTCTTATTTTCATCATAATGCAGTTTTGAAAGTAAGGATTACATTATTAACCGGATTTTTCTCTATTTAGAAAGATACTGAAGGGGGGCGTATCATTAAGATTTATGCCAAGTCCCCAAAAAGCTTTTTTTGTATTATTATTTTTAACTTCAGTGCTAAATCTCGTATTACGTTAAGTGTCTGTTTGCGAAACCGCCTATGTTCACAAACAAAATCAACAACATTTTCAAGAATTTGCAATAATATATTTTGATAAGGGTTTTCCTGATTATTTAATGCATATTTTATTAATGATTCCCGTTTTAACAATATTAGTTTGTTTAATAATTATTTTAAATATATATACACTTAAAAGAGAAAATGGCAACATTTTAATATAAATATTTGAAACCTAGAAGTAAAAGCAATACTTCTTAGGCTTTCACGACTGGAGTTATAATCAAAACAGTTAAAATATTACAGGTTGTTTTATGATCCACGGTGTTCGTCGTCCACTGGTGATGTCAACCGCAGTAGTTGGTGAAAGCTGTGGTGGCATATTAAACTAAAACGGTTCAGAAGTATAAAAATATTAAACAACTAGTATAACATTTAAATTGTTGTTCAAATGAGTAATTTACGGACGCTCTTTAACATCTCTCCTATTCAATTCAGGGCGTGAAACTGCCGATAATTTTTGCTCTCTGAAGGTCTCTTCTTTCAGGTGTGAGGTTTTTTTATATGCCGTAATTCTACGACACGAGATCCACGGCTTTACTTCCCTTCCGAAGGAAGCCATACTTAGGATTTCTACGCCCGAAAATAATCCATCCACCCTGGCCGGGATTAAACCCGCAATCTTGGGTCTACGAGACAAGTATGGTTACCACTAGATCACCAGGACTGACATTTTCAATAGTTTGGCAGTTAACATTTGTACTGGAATTAATTTTAATCTTGTTACTCCGAACAATGCAATAATATTTACGTTTTTTGTTTGCAAAATAATATATATCTTAATTGTTGGTAAAAAATCCTCAATAAAAGGCTACATTCAACACTAGTCACATAAAATTATAAAATTATTGTAGGAACAATTGCACAATTAAATTGTTTTTATTACTAAAATGCTCTCATCAATTAAATATTATGTGAGGATATTATTAAGGAATTACTCGATCACCTGCTTCTATTCGCAAAAATCTTACATACGAAAATGATCTTCACTAACGATAACAATAGAGACGAATTTTTAGCAATCACAACCCGATATCGCAACAAAATGTTTGTTTTATTTCATTCATCGATTTTATGATGACGTCACATAAGTGAAATTGTAAAATTCAATATCAGCATAGCATTTCAACATTGAAGCTGCGTGTGCGACTTTCAAGTTGCATATTGTTTTACTGCAGATTACTGTGCATCTATCATATATCTAATAAGGAGCAACTTTATTCCGTTTTTCGCTTCAAACAGCACATTTTGATACGGAAACTTAAATGCTATAATGCTAATTCTCATAGCATGCAGTTTTTATGAACCAACTGTCATGGCAATTGGCCTGCTCTCTAGCGGAAATGGAAATGGTCGGTACTGTTAGCTACATTAATTCCCAACGTTGCTGAATTTGCATTAAGCTTGATTTTCCATACAGGAACTGTTCGTAATTCGTTTCATATGTTGATAACAAGCAAGAACAAATATTCAGTTAAAAAGTGTCCCGCATATGATATAGTGTTAACTGTGTCACGGCTAAGATTTAAGGCTGAAAAAGAACGAATTACCCTAAATGTCATGTGAATGATGATTAGGGACAATAATTTTATTTTCTAATCATCCCTTTAATATGTAAGCATTTATGCATTACAAACTTCCATAATATGCTCATAAATATGTCAATATAATAAATATCAAGACATCATATTGATATAAAATAAAAATGTAACACAATTTTATGTAGTCCCACAGGAACTTAGGGGTACAAAAGCTGCGATTTAATTTGCTTTTAGTGTTACTTCACTAGGCAGTTCGGGGCGTTTACCCGATAAGATTTCTTCAATTTCATACATTGATAATATCTGTTTTTTTTTCTTTTCTTTTTTTCCCCCCTTAAATCCCTTCACTACATTGCCAACTCTTCTAGGTACAAATTTAATTTGGAGACAGTGGTTTTGAAGTACATTAATGACTAGAACAATAATACTGTTGGTTTTCAAAGAAATGATAGTGGAAGAAAGGAGAGAGAAAAGTGCAGATATGTAAGAAAGGTTAGTTTCTACTTTTGTGTTCTTTAACATATGTTGAGCAATTTTTACGTATGAAGAATAATTTGGATAAATTATATTCACTACATTCCTGACTGTTTTCAAATGTTCGGTGTAATATAAAGCTACAAATGACAATGTTCCCCAGCGCGTTAAAACTTTTGAATTTGTAAAACTATTAACGGTTGAATATTTAGAAATATTTTCCTTTGTTTAAATTAGTAAATTACATTTTTATAAAGCTTAAGAACTACTAAACAACAAGTTTTAAACTCAAATTAATATTTCGTTTGAATATAAACCACTACACTTGAACTCAATTCCAAGAACTCCTAAATAACCACCTTCATAGCACGAGGAAATGGGTACGACCAGATAAGACGGGGATTCACCGATGTGACGTGGCCTATTGATTGTGTTGCGTGCGCGCTACCATCAGTGTTGCCAAATCTCAGGATATCTCATATTATTCGGAAATATTGTATTTGTAAATCAAACATAAAGATAAAATAAGATAAAATGAAAACATATTTCAGAAATGTACGCGTTAAACAAGCAATTATGCAGTTTAATTTGCAAAATATTGAAATATTATGCTTATTTACAAAACAGGCAAAATATGCAACATAAAATATTGTGTAAATTTTTGGAAATTTAGTCATTGACTCACATACCAAGGGGAGCATACTTTCTGACAGAAGAGAAGAGACAGCGCTTGTGTGGAAACGAGCTCCACAAGAGGACGCTAGTATTAGTCCAATAACACAAACACGTCAATCACTCGTGGACCCACACACATATCATAACCCGTCGGGATGAGTTGTGTAGCAGACACAAATAACCCGTGTGCGTGCCATTCCATAAAAAGATGTCGTCACTGGATCTTGATGACCAGAGCCAGTGACTGACTGCAGCTGACAATCGGAGGATCGCTTGTGTAACGGCTGCACCGCTTGTTGCAAAATACTTTTGTTCTGCTTCCTCCTTTCTCTTTTCTATTCTTTCAACACCCACATAAATGTGCAGTTTTTCGTTTGGTTTTACACATTCTTTCCTGAGTTTTTTTTCTTCCGCCTCCCCTCGATTTATCCTACTCCTCGTATTTCACTATTGTAGGATTTTTTGTTTGTTTTAACAAATTCCGAAGGAATGTAAGCTATTGCACTTGTATCCATGAAACGATTTTTGAATTTTTTTTTAAATCTTCATCGATCCTACCTACTAGGCACCGAAAATGACGATGAAAAAAAAACTGTGTGTGTGTGTGTGTGTGTGTGTGTGTATTAACGCTCTAGAGGTTACAATTTTTGTGTTTTTTTCACCGAAACTCAATTTATTTCTTTAAAATAGATTCATAAAAGCATTTTTCGAAAATCAGGGCAATCGAGTCATTAGGAGTGGAAGTATTCCTGAAAAACAAGTGGGATTTAAAGCAAAATTTAAAAATGGCCTTTAATTTCTTTTTAAAGGAAACTCGTTATATGTCTTTGAAATAAAATAATAACATTTTTTTCTGAAAATCAGGAGGGGGGGGTCTTACCTGAAACCCAAAATATAAAAATCGTTCTAGCAGCAAAAAAATTGTTTTTTTTTCCCTGCGAAACTACGTATATAACATATAAATAAAACAAGAAACTATTTTTGAAAATCAGGGAAATTAGGCCATTAGGAGTAGCACCAAAAATTTTTCATTATGAAATTCGGCATATACCATTTAAATTAAATAAGAAAAATAGCTTCTGCCAATCTGTTAAATCATTATTACAAGTAGTAGTTTACTTGAAGCCAAGATTACAAAAATTACTGTGGCATCTCCAATAGTGTTTGTTTGTTTCTTTTTTCCCCTTTTTTGTAACGAAACTCCGTATATACCATTTAAATAAAAAAAAAATAATATAGTTTGTGAAAATCGGGGAAATAGGAGTAGGAATTTACCTGAAACCCAAATTTTAAAAATCGCTCTATCGGCATTATTATTAATTTGTTGACTGCAAAACACGGCAAATACTATTTAAACCAAATAAAAAAAAAAGTTCCGGAAAATTAGGGAAATGGGACCATTAGGAATAAAGGTATCTATACTTGAAAACCAAAATTTAAAAAGTGTTCTTTCGTTTTAATCTCTCTTTTGTTTTAAAATAAAAGGACAAATTAATTCAGCATATAACTATTCATAAAGATGCAAATGTTTTATATTTAACAAAAGCGTTGTCGTGAAGATAGCAAATGTGAAATATTAATTTAATATGTGTTTGAGAATTATATGTGTATGTAAGAGCTGTCTCTAATAACCTTCAGAAAACGTTTTCGTTACATGTTTTTACAACAATAACATTTAAATTAAATTTCAAAGCCAAAGGAAATCGATTGAGTTTTCGAATGTTTATTGTTGATTGTGTATATTTGTTTAGTACATTGTAAATGTTTTTAAATAGTAACATGTTTTTGTTTTTTTGACACATATGAACAGCTTCTTAAATACACAATGTAACTCAAACCTTTTGTTATTTTTCTCTATTTGAATGAATTTTTATATCAAGGGCTCAGCTTATAAACATAGTTACATTTAAAAATATTTAAAAATACCCACACAGTATAGCTTTGTGTATCAGTGGCCATATATTTCATTTAATTAATAGTATACAATTCATTTACATGGTTTAATAATAATAATTATTATTGTTGTTGTTATTATTATTATTATAATTATTATTCTAAAAATGTGGTTTCTTTTTTATAATACTTATAGATTCCAACAATTCTAATTTTGTTCCCCTAATACCATACAACAATGCCATAACTTGTTTCATTTCATTAATTAATAAGTCCATAATTTGGATTTTATATTCATTTTAAAATTTACTCTACAAGGCGAGGAATTCGCTTAGTTTACGCGACTCATGCGCGGCGGACTTTTTGGTCTTCTTCTTTCTTTATTTCATTATCTGTTTTTTTCCCCCCTTCTTCTTTCCCTGTTTGCGGGTTTTTACCCTCTTCTTCTCTAAAATATATTTGTCTTCAACTTAATACGGAATGTTATTTATGAAACTTGTCCGTTCACGTGGTGCTTTATTTCTCGGCTAGTGAACGTGTGCATTAACTCCGGTTACTATTCTCCCTGAACTTAACAAGTGTCGGGAAACATTCTGGTTCGGACACTATGTTTCTAATTTCATAGCTTCATAGATAATGTTTTCTAACCCCCCCCCCCTCAGGGCTCAGGAGTGTCTCATTCAGTTTTACCTGTTCAAACCCCTTGACGTCAGTCATCCTGACTTTGGTCCCTTAGGCGAATGCTGGAGGGGAATCTTTGCTTTCCAAGAATCACCCACTCTTCCAGTTCATTCCGTTGGTTCTATTGTAGGTAGACGAGGTGGGCTGATGCTATATGCGGTGTGGCGGTGTTTTGCGCCTTGGAAAAATTTCTGCCACGGAGTCAGGTATGGAAGCTGCCCTTCTGAGGGGCTCGAGCCCCTTGGAGGGATGAGGGTTCGTCGGTATCCAGGTGTTCTATCTGGAAGTGTTGTTAGAGACCCCTTCTAAGTTTGTGCCTCACCGCCCCTGAATCCTGGCTGCTTGGGGTGTCCCTTATCTCAATCCTTCTTGCAGGAGTTGCCTGCACTGGAGGCTTTGCTACAACGGCCAGCCTATGAGTAAGGATGAAGTACTGATATATCCTCCTCAGTTCCTACCAATCCAAATCCATGTATTATAATTTCGGGAAGGATTTTACTGACTAAAACTTTATGTTTTGGCTCACCTTTGTTATTTTTGAACCACTAGATGTTGGGCGCAATGCATCTCTGGAATGAGGCAATTGGCCAGTAAAGTTCTGAATAATTTAAAAATGCACACAATGAGCTGACTTGTATTTAAGTGTAATATAAAAAAATGCATTTCTCTAGAAGCAACTCACTAATGTTCTCGAATGAATGCATACTGCCGTTAGATCGGCAGGAAACAGATTCAGGAAGCGAAAACGAAAGTTTCCGATTGCGGCTTGCTTAGTAATCGAGACGTAAATCATATCGTGGGCGGGCAAGATTTATAACTAAAGCCTATATTCTACTAATTTTCGAAATCTCTTCTCATTATTAAATCCATTACGCCCAGCCACTTTTAATAAGTGTTTAATTTTTTCTTTCTCCTTTTCCATACGTATTTTTCTTCTTAATTCTATATTTATCTCTCATTGTAAACTATATTTTCTTCTTCAGTTTTTCTTTTTGTGCTGCTGCTGTTATTCTTTCCTTTAAAGCGTTTACATTTAATTTTTTCTTTAAATATTTATGAAACTCTAATAATATTTTGATTGTGATTTTCTCGATTTTTATCCAATGCTTCGCCTTAAAACAAATTACAAACAAAAAATCAAAGCAGTTTTATTTAAGGTTATGCAGATTTACTTTCGTAAAGTGCGTAAAATTTCATTGTGCTGAAGATAGTTGTAAAATGTTTTAAATTGTTTAAGTAGCTCATATCAGCTCAGTCATACTCTAATGGAAACAAATGTATGTGTGTGTTTACGTCGATAAAGGTTTTTCCTGGTAATTTTTAACTAATACATTCCCCTTAAAGTCGGAAATTGACGAACATAATACAGTTTAAGTGTAGATTAAATTTTCATTTCTCAAATCTAGAAATGTCAATAATTAGTCTCATTTCTTTTTCCCCTTATTTCAGAAAAAAGTATTGAAGAAAAAGTGATATTGTAACACCATCATTGTCAGCTCTCTAACTTCAATATAAACATGTCATATTTATATGTAATCATTTGTCTGTCTTCTGTTATTTAATATTGTACTTTGTTATTCGTCTGGAGCGGTACAGAAGAAAGTAGTAGTCTCACATGTCTCAGATTAGGGGCTTGTAAAAGAAATAAAACAGTTAATGCTCTCAGGGAAAGAATTTACTCGCTGTACGGAGAAAGCGATATCTGGAGGCATATTCTGACAGAAAGCAGGGAAATAAGAGTTGAACATTTTCCGGGAAATGTTGGTGCATGAGAGATACACACAAATATCGAGAATATTTCCATCGAGGACCCGACAAAGAAGTTTAATGGCTTTAGAGAAGAGAGAGGAGTTGGAGAGGAGGGGATAAAAGGAGGGGAACACAGGAGCACGTGTTCTAGTCATGTTTGTATATATTTTTATAAAAATTACTCATAGAAAACGTGTGATGTAAGTATTTCAACGTGTTTGCATATTTGTATGTATGCATCGAGGCTTGTAGTATGTATGTATACTTTAATTGCTGCAACGACGGTATGAGCATGTACGGCCCTAAGGCCCATACGACAGTTGCCCTTGTGTGGATTTTAAAACTGTTACAAATAAAGTCCTACTACTCCTGGTACAGTTAAAGAAATGGTCCTCATGGAGTAAATAAACGAATACAAAATTAATATGAAATCCACCCTTGCTGGCACATGTATAAGAATTTCGTGTCATGCTTCTGTAATCGTGGCAGAGATGATCTTGAACATCCAGGTGCCATCCACATCCATTACACATTCAGATGAATAAAGCCTTTTCATAAACAGAACTACCCCCCTCCCTCCGTAAATTGTATTAGGACATAATCTTAAGGCGTTAAGCAGCGTTTCCTATCACTGGTGGAAGAGATAGCCACACGCCCTACTCCCAGTATTCTCCAACTCTTGTCTCAGACTTTGCAATATCGTACTCTAAACTTCTACAACTAAAGTTAAAGGTTTACTGCAACAAGTGGCAGTTACAGGGAAGTTATGGCGGTTTCAAGAGCACCCCGAATGTTTTAAACAGATTTGTGTCAACGTTTTTCTATATACTAATATTAATTTAGTCATTTTCTCAGTGTTGAGCATGACATTTCATATATGTCTATTGAAACGGGGACCACCTCGCAGTTCTTTTAAATTCCAGTATAAGTCGTTAGCAGTAAACCCTTTGGGACATTTGACGTCCTTAAAAGTTGTTGAATAGAGCTGTAAAAGACTCCTATAAATTGTTGCCAGTTTATAATGGATTTCATAGCGGCCAGAATTGTCTGTCCGATCTCCAGGTTAGGACGGCAAAGAGAGAACCAGCCTGTTCCGACATCTAGTAGAGAACATGCTGGGGTAAATGTAGCAGTTATGGACAACTGCCTGGAAATATTTATCTATTGATTCCACTGCAAGACTAGAATGATGCATTCTAAAGAAATAGTGCCTGCTGATGTATATATTATTTTTAATGGTGTTTAACGCCCGTTTTTACTACTGAGGCATCATAGATAATGGACGCTGATGATACATAAGATGAAATGATAAATTGGGAAAGGAGTACCTTTTTTTAAAGGAAGGAAACGTTCTAGGCCTAAGTTTAGGTTACCTCCCCGGCATTTGCCATTTAGGAGGACTGAGGAAAATCTGGAGAAAATTCAGTCAGGGAGGACGATCCTGGTGGGAATCGAGCCCCAAACCTCCCGCTTCACTAGACCGCACCTTAACAACCTCGGCCACCCGTGACGGTGCCTGCTGATAAATTCAAAGATCGATTCAATAGCTCCTGTGACTTAGTGCACAATGTATGATATTGAAATTCAGCACGCAGCGTTTATACATTTCAGCCTTTCATGTGCCATGAAAGTAACAGTTTAGATCTGCTAGAAATTGGTTGTTTGTGTAGCACAAAGCTCAATCAATCCTGGCAAAATTCCAATATAGCTGATAGTATGCAGAATGTCTGATAAAATGTTTAAAATTGTAATAATTTCGTGTTTTATTAACCAAATTGTTTAAAACTGGTTTAATTAGAAACACCACTCACTGAAGTTTTGTTTTACATTCTGTTAAATTTCCACCCCAGAATTCTCGACGCATTTCCATAAGCGAATATTGTTGCTTCCATTTCATCCAAATTCTGTGGTTTTCTCTTATACACCTCCTTAGCCCACCCCCCCCCCCCAAAATCACATGGCGTTAAATCAGGGCAGCAGGCAGGTCATTCGTGTGCACCATGTATGCCAATCCAACGATCTGGGAAATGATCATCGCAGACAACAGTTGTAAAATGTGCGGGTGCTCTATCCTGCATGAAGTGAAGCATTGAACTGTCCCACTCTGAAATTACTAGCCACACACGATCTTGCGGCATTTCCGGGTGTTTTTCGGCATTCATTGTGTGCCGCAGAAAGAAAGGGCCTACAACTGTGGATGACGTGATACCACACCATACTGTCACTTCGCTCATTCAACACATTCATGTCAGTTCACGGTGTCCAATAATGACAGTTTGTTTACAAAGGCACCAATGTGAAACATTTCATCATCAAAGCACAGAAATTTCTCATCATTCCAACCCAAGAAAACTTCTGTAAATTCCACTCGCCTGTCACAATTGTCAGTAAACAATTGCTATACATAATGTGGCCTCCGTGGTATAAAAGAGAGATATTTCTTAAGAAAGGTTGAAATTGCTCCTTGACGCAGTGCTTTAGCAGGACATTTAGTGAACATATCACGAACTCTGTCAACATTCTCTGATGACCTCGAAGTTGTTGGTCTTCCTGATCACCTTACATCCTTGTTAGTAGCTTCCTATGGTAGTTTTAATGGTTTTTGCACTCAGAGTTGCATGGATTCAACCACTTACCACAGTTTCCCACAGCTCATACCGAGCTGCTATTGGAGGCCGCTCTTCAACGCTCAAGACGGGCATTTCAACTGGGGAGGGAGAGGAGGATAAAAACCTCAATGAAAGGAGAGTATAATGGCGCCAGTTTTACAAAATCGAGCATTAAATAGAGCAATTATAATAATTTAAAAATAGGGATATCAGACATCCTATATACACATTTCTTATCATTGAGATATCCTGTTTCTGGTAACTTCTTAACAAGTTACCAGGATTAACAATTACCAGGACATTTTCTTACGAATCGCCTTACTACACCTCTGCAAGAATCCGTTTTCACATATGCGTTCGTACATAAAAACCGATTCATTGAAAACACTTTAGTAACATGAGCGCATGTCTCCCTCAAACTAACTACAAGTTGCTACTTGCACATGTATTACAGGTAGATTCTCCCAGCACGCAGCTGCTTTCTACCAACCCATAACTCAAATAACCTCACTGTATGGTTGCAGAAAATTAAATATAAAGCAGAATTTGTTTTTATAAGTCAAAAAACATGTCAGTGGCTAAATTGGTATTCATAAATGTCATTTACTCATAAAACCAGGACACTGATTCCTCTTCCAGCTTATATACACCTTTTGACACACAAAAAAGAATAAATAAATAAAAATAAAGCCATCTCCTGAACGCAAAATTCTTCAAAGTCTTCGTTAAAGCACGCGGCGCACAAGTAAACCAGCAAGGCTGTGTAGGCATTGCAATAGTTGTGTTACATGGACGTCTAGGATATGAATTCCGTTAGCTCTGTGGCAGAGTGTGCAACGATATCGTGGTTAAGAGCGCAGTTTCGCCTCCCGGCACTTTTTAATATACCTTTGTAACCTATTATGACAAATTCATTTTGTTTCCCATACAAAGCAAGCTTTAACATTAACATATATTTGCATGTTGTAGGCACTCTCGTGCACACTGCTGTAGAAATCTGACATCATCTATGTCCTGAAGATTGAGGGCAGCTGTACATGCTGAGGGTTCATACACCCGATATCAATATTATTTCTGTATGTATTTATTTAGTTATTTGTAAAGAGTACGTTAGTTTGTGATTGTGTTTTTGTAAGTGCACAAGTAATGTGATAAAACTCAGATATGTTAAAATATATATGATATATGATATGATATAAGGCAATATAATGTTATACATATCACTTATAAAAGTAATAATTAAAAGAAAATGTGTAGGATCTGAACCCAGGAGCTTAAGCAAAAAAGCAATGTCTTCTAAACCGCTCGGCCACCGCTACTCTACCCTATGTTCTCTATCCAAATGTTTATGATTGTGACCATTACGTTTATAGGCAAAGCGCTCACTTGACTCTATGTGTGTGTCAAAGGGTGTACATGCCTTAGAATCGCCTTATACTTTTCCGAAACAGGGAACCCAAATTACCCCTTAAGGATTGGTTAAGCAGAAGCTGATTTAACAAACGTGCTGCATTTATTTTCTCTGAAAGCGTTTCCTTTTGTTTCACCACCATAGCGTACCTTTTTTACGCACGTGTAAAATTAAGTGAATTGACATCAAATTCAGCAGTTCAGAATCATTAACAGCTAAAAGAAAGTATAACAGCAAGAAATAAGCATATAGCTGTGCTCGATTGAATATTGGTTTTGTAACTTATCCGGCAATGAAAATGTTACAGAAAAGAGTAAAGGAGAGATTGGTGGCATTACGTCTAATTTTGTCCATCTCTAAAATCCCTGAAAGATGCAACCAGTAAGACATGCGTGTTATGCAAGTTCACCAGGATATAACTTAAAAATATGTACGGCGATTGTAGGAGATCGCGTATACATTTGCATATTTATAACTTTTGAACACCAAACAAATGAACATAAGATAGTAAATGTACAACTGCAATAAAAATAAACACTAAAAACTAAACGCAAGCGACATTTTGGATCAATAAATATTAGTTTTTATAATGTTAACTTTTGACTCTTTGCAGTTATACTGTGCACACCCGTGAAGAACAATAGATAGAGAGTAATTCTTTGAAATATTGCGGTTTGTGTTTTATTTTTAGTGCTTTAAACATGTTTCTTGCTAGCGTGTATAAAATGTACGGTTTTTACATGTTCATATGTTAGCGTTAATAAGAGCATATATAGATATAAATTTGTGAGAGCATTGCATGCTGGGTAATGTGAACGCACAATTGATCCAAACAGTGGGGGTCCTGTTGCGATGACAGGCAAGAGACAGCTTTGAACATTTGATCCGCTATTGTTACGGTTACCCTATACTGCGGGTTATAGCGGTATTGCAAGTTTGTGTAGAGAAATATGAAACTTCCGCTAATCAAAAGGAATGTCATAACGTCACGTGAAAAACAGACGCCGCAGACAGAGAGAGACTGTCGCCCATACAGCGAACCCAGAAAAAAAAGCGCTATGTCATGTACATCCGGCCGATGTGTACCTTTCTGATTTCCCACAGAAATTTTCGTGACGTAGAATAGGCGCCGCTCAGCCCGTGGCAGGCAAAACTGTTGTTGACGTTTAAAAATGGCATGACCATTCCAGCAGAGATAGTCACGATTGCTGTAGAAAAGATGAGATGCCTGAACATTCGTGTAAACGCTTCTTTACCACAAATACAGAGCCCAGTTTACTTTCCCTTTAGCTGATTAATCCTAATGCTACATTTGTTCGTTTTGTGATCATGCGAAACTTGAAACAGTAGGACGCTATTTACATTACAAATCAATAAGGAATTTAATGCAGTTTTTCTTTCTTTTTCTTTCTCAAACACATTTGAATTGTTCGTCAATTATTAAGCTATACTTTTTGAAAGTAAATAACCATTTTCAGAAATACTGTGATTTCTTTAGATAAAATAATTTTAAGAATTTGCCTTAGGTACTTACAACAAATGGGTAAATTGTAGCTTTATGCCGGTCATGGAAAGCGTGATAAAACACCACGTTAGTATTGTATTGTTTGTATTGTACACAAATACTGAATTGTATTTCCTTTATACATATTCTTGCTCTCAATTTTCATCATATTCCTTAATATTTCGCATATTTAGGTCAATTGACTACTAAAATTATTAAAAATATATTATATTTTGTGCTAGTATTTGAAGTTACCTATATGCCTACACTTGTAGATAAATTTATACAAATTACCAGTGCCCCACTAATAGTAATACTTTTGTGGATCAGAACAACGAAAAAAACACTTGTAAGTATGCAGTTGTAAAGTACAAGCGTAACAGAAACCTTTGTGAAACAGAATTTTACTAATAACTCAAGTTACCAGTCCGTGCACTTGTAATGTATTATACCATACTTTTGTGGAACAGGGCCCTGATTGTTTTTAACCGCGCAGTCGGGTATGCAAGTAATATACCGGAGTAGGCTATCAAAACACCTAACTAGCTCAAAGTACTGAATGTGTGTATTATCCTATACTTCATAAATAAATAATGTGCAATTATGATAATTCTTGTGTAACATAACACAATTAGCAGCAACTGTAGGCAATAAACTTTTTATTAACAGTGGCATTCTTTAGTTAAGGGAAGCAGAAAATAAAATACACTTTATCATTGTGAAATACTAAAGGATGTATAAAAATAATGTATTACGTAATGCTAAATTGATTTTATTTTGTGTGTAGCGGCTTCGTTCCTCATCTGTCTCTATCCACAAAACAAAATGCCACCTTTAAAGGTTGGTAACACAATAAAGCAGTTGTACCTTAACTTAATCTAATGTAATCAAACAGAAGTCTTCGGCAGAGCTGGATTATCTGGCATAACTAATCTTTTGCTTCTCTGAACGACTATTCAGGTAAATGTTTGATAATGACGTGGTGATCTAAATGAGAAGAGAGTTTATTTAGGTAAAGAGCCTGAGTGTGTGCCAGTGTTTCTGGGTAACAGTGGTGAGTCAGTGAACGGTGACCTTAGCAGTGAGCTGTGACCTTGCAACACAGGCGGCAGAAGAAGCACTTCCCTATATTCCGCGTAACACGCGAGTGCTCCCCACGCATATCGCGTGCAATTTGGTACGATGGTCATGCTTTTTTAAGTTGCTTTCTCCCTGGTGTGTGTACTATCCCTATCGGCTGTTGCAAGTCTGCGCTTAAACCTTCGCGTTTTCACTCTATTTATTTTTTCCATGAAACTGTTGCGGAAAATTTTGCGCACTTAAATTGAAACTTAGGAATAGCTCTGTGTGTGCGTGGTGCGTGTTTATAGTGGGACTTGCGTTTTAAATTATTACCTAACGAGATTAACTCTCGAGACATAGATAAACGATTTAAGCCATACCTTTTTGGATCGGAAATTTTTCTTTTGTTTTTTTATCTTCATCTTAACTAGAAATAAATATCTATATGTTTATTGATATAAAAACTTAGTTCAGTATTTCATAAGACCGTCATGAATGTTACAAACAAAACAAAAAGCTGTACATGTTTTCTTGAAAGTTAGTTACTTCGAACAGAAGTTATGACATACTGTAGTGTGTGAATGCATTCAGAAATTTACAATAATTTTACCTTTAAAATTTTCTGAAACTCTTGCAGAACTCTTATCAAATACGTTTATTTGAATTCAGAAATAAATTTAAAGTATTATTTAAATTAATATGTTCTTTAATAGGACTTAAATTCGGCTACGTCATAATAGATGCACAAAACTCCTGCTTAATTCTTTGAAAGAAAAGAAAATATACTCAGAAAGGAATAGTTAAGATACCTGACTTCTGGAGACTCAGCAACCATAGCTATGACGTCATGAAGTAACGCATTGTCGGTCCTGGTAGTGTAGTGGTTACCATACTTGCCTCCTAAACCCAAAACGCGGGTTCGAACCCGGCCAGGACCGATGGATTTTTTCGGGCGTAAAAATCCTAAGTATGGCTTCCTTCGGAAGGGAAGTAAAGCCGTGGGTCCCGTGTCGTACATTTACGGCACGAAAAAGAACCTCAAGCCTGAAAGAAGAGGCCTCTGAGCAAAATTTGTCGGCCGTTTCACGCCCTTAGTTGAATGGGACGCTGATGACCTGAGATGTTAAAGAGCGTCCATAAGTAAATAAATAAAAAAAAATGAAGTAACGCAATATCGTATTTAAATTTGAACTCAGGATATAATAAACATATTGAAACTTTTAAACACGATAACAGCGCCAAGTGAAATCAGCAAATATATTAGCAATAACATTTGATAACACTTATAAAATCCTTAATCCATTATTTTATCAACCGGTTAACTTCAAGTCTTTAAGCAGACTTTTTTGTCTCACTGAAATTAAGCCTACAAAGTAATTGAAGTGAGTGTTTTACCAACGGAAAACTTCAACAATATCCTGCAACTTTGCTACTTTGAGATTGCCATATCATCTTTATGACGAAATATAAAAATAGTTTACTAGTTTTGTACCGCGATTTTAATATTTGCAGTTCTTAGAAGAGAACAGAAATATAACGTTATGGAAAATCTTCAAATAATGGACACTGCGTTCCGGCGTATTGAATTGAATTTATTTATCAATATCCATAAACAGTTAACAATTTCAATTCACTACCCACCGTACCTTCGTCTTGGGCTCATCAGTGATTATTTACTGGAATTTCCCGAAGACTCAAGTACATAAGTATGTTACAACACAAACAAAACTAACCACTGTTATTTACTAATTTTCAGTAATTCAATTGACATAAACTAACAAAATATCTAAGAATTTAGCAATAACAAAACTAAGGTTTTCTCATATCTTAACCACCTGGTAATATGTTTGGTAAATGAGCCCCCTATAATTAACATTTCCACAACTGTGTGTGCCCTCAAGCTCCTTTTTAATTCTCCATCTATACCTTACTTTTCGTAAGAATTCCCAAATCATGTTTGTTTACTCTGCCCTCATATCTGACAGAATTTTAATTGCCACTATATCATGTTGCAATTTATCGCATTTTTCATCTCAGATACTATCCCTCCATCTTTGTACCATTTTACATTCTAATAACGCACTATACACATAATACATTCTTCTTTCAAAATTTTCTTAATTCTTTTGGAAATAATACCCTCGTACTCATCCATGCAAGACCTATCTCACGTCCCTAATTACTTTTAACTATTTTATATAAATCTAAAAAACGTTTATCCTCTAGGGTAGTCCAAATATCTTGCTTCTCTATGTCTTCTACCCTCTGTCTCAAAATCCACTGACGTTACTTTCAGCCAGTCGCCGCACATCTCCCACTTCAATTTCTTCTAATAGTTTGCCCATCTCCCCCAAACAACTCTACAGTACATTTCTTTGGAACATAACACATTCTTTTAGTATATTGTTAATATCTAATTTTAGACATTTGTGCGAATATTTGAAGATTCTCTCCACTATTTTACCTTTCCTTCCTACTCTTCCTGGTTCTGCACACTCAACCCCCTCGTCGAACTTTTTGGTAGCCTCAGAACTTCTCTACAAAGCATTCTATGTGCCATATCAATATTTGTCCACCCCTTTGACACTCCCCAAATGTCTACTCCATACATCAACTTTGTCTCACGCATACAGTCAAGCCTATTAAGAGAAATGCTCCGGGATATCCTGAAATTGTTATTACGGATATTGACATTGAGATGAAATGCCAAATGACTCACTAGAAGAGAAGGAAATAAATTGTATAAATATTTTTGTTTAATAAATATGGCAATTACATTCGCTTAAACTGCCTACGTTTTCCTTTTTTTTTTTTTTTTACAGTTCAAAATAGGTTTCTTGGTTCCTATACATACGAGGACCTGATAGCACTTATGTAGAAAACATATTTCCAGTTTAAATGTTTCCCGCAAAGAAAACTCTGCATTTAACCATCAATTAACAAACTATTCGTCGAGTTCGTTAACCAGCAAAATTGAACCAAAACGAAAATTTAAAAATCGCTCTAGCGACCGCAATTTTTGTTTTTCTCGGTGGAACGCTCTGTTATTTCTCTCTAGTGGATTTAAAGGTGATATCGAGGACTCAGTTCAATAACATGGCTACTTTAAACATGTTTATAAATTTCCACATAGTATACCTTTGTCTATAATTGTTCGTACATTTCATTTAATTAATAGCATACAATTAATTTTTGTGGTTTAATAATAATAATAATAATAATAATAATAATAATAATAATAATAATAACTTTTATGATCATTATAGGTTACAAGAATTCTAATTTTGTTCCCCTAATACTACACGGCAAGGCATAACTTATTTCATTTCGCTATTTAATAACGCAATAATTTGGATTTTATGTTCTTTTTTAAAGTTACCCTACTAATTTACACAGTGACAAATTTTGCAATTTGGACTTAACAACTTTAGACTGTCATTGCTTCAATTTTGGCCATGTTTAATTTATGCACACTTTTAATGTACTCCAGAGATAAAAATGACAAGGAGGAGTGACAGGAGAATTTGGGGTCCAGTAATTCTTGCAGTAGCTCCGCCTTTACATTAACTGTCCAGCTGTGACTGAATCCTGTTGTTTTCTATTGTTTTTTTCATTTCCCTTTAAAAATGTGGCAAGAAGGTATCATATTTATTCCATCTCTCATAGTAAGTGTTGCAATTTCAGTAATTTAATTAGATTGCGATGGTTATTCTGAAAGGAGGATTTCGTTTTATTTTACACGGAAAAGATTTAATTTTAAATGTACGTCTCTAATCTTAAAGAGGGTATATTGATATAAGTACGTATACACGTTTCTTTTGTCTTTAAAGGGTAAACTTTCATAATAAAAATGTGTTTTACCGTACTACAGGAGGGGGGGGGGGTCTGGATAATTCAGCTTCTTTATTAACTACGATAAAGAAAAAAATGCAAAACTTCAACATTAGGATAATGAAGTATATCAATAGAATAGGTTCGCACAATTTACAAGTTGAATGCCGTTGCCCTCCGAGAGTATATCTTACCTAAGAAGCATTGCGTGTGCCTAATTACAGTATACGGCGCCATAGGGAAGCTATCTCAGTCTTTGTGGTAAATTCACGTCCCAATGGACCTTGACGAAAGGACCTTTGCCTTCTGACGATGCAGCATCTCTTATATTATGAAACTAGACACTTTAGTAATGTTTTATGAAAATGCTAAACATAATTAATGTGCTATTATAAAGGTTAAAATATAACAAAATTAAATGCTAATAAATATATGTTCTTTAAACTGAGAACTATGTATTATCTAAGGTATTAAATTGACCAAAAAATAAGTAATGCCCAGATTCCAGAGGTCGATCGGGGGACTTCGGGGACGCTCATAAACACTGTATTTACAACAGGCGTGCAGCGACTGCACACTGCAGTGGGCGATTTGCCTCACAATCATAAGCGTCTGTATAGAGACGTTAGGTTAGAGTAGCGGTGGCCGAGCGGTTTAGAAGACATTGCTCTTCTGTGTAAGCTCCTGGGTTCAAATCCCGGTCAATATTTTTGTTTAAATTTTTATAGGTGTGTATGTAGAACACTATATTGCCTGAATATCATGTTATATTTTAACCTGTCATTTGAGTTTTATGATATTACCTTTGCACACACAAAAACGTAATCACAAAGTAACATATTCTTTAAAATAACTAAATGAATAAATGATCAGAAAATTTTGTCTTTTAAAGTAAAACGCACAGAAATAAACACATTAATATCTGGAGTATGAACGTTCAGCACGTATAACTGCCCTAAAATCTGGGGAACATAAATGTCAGATTTCTACAGTAGTATGGACGAGAGGCTACAACATTCCAGGCTTCTTAAATTTGTGCCCATAAGCCATATTTTGTCCTTCGGGAATACGTATGTAGCATATTGCATTAGATAGAACAAATACTTAAGGAAATGTTTTAATTTTGCTATGTATGGGAAATAATATTACGAAACTAATTTTGTTATAAACTATTGCAAAGGTTTATTAAAATAAAGTGCTTCATGCCGGGAGGTGAACCTGCGCTCTTAACCACGGCATCACTGCACACTCTGCCACAGAGCTAACGAAACACCCATACTAGAAAGCATCTTTAGTGCATGTCATATACACCGCGTACTGTCTCGAGTGGAACTTAGAAGAAGTTTGCGTTCAAGAGAGGGCTCCTTCCGCTTTTTTATTGTCAAAGGGTTTATTTTGACAATAAAAAAGTTTATATTCAGTTCTGCAAGATTTTCCTCTTTATTTGCTGTTTCAAGTGTTCGTTATGCCTCACTTTGATTATTGTGCTGTCTTGTACTCTAATCTGAATACTGGGCAGATGGACAGATAACAACGCGTTCACAATGCCTGTGTTCGTCAATCTTCAACACTCGTAAATTTGATCATATGGCACTGCTATGCAATCAACAGTCTTGGCTACCACCAAAATAATTTATGACTTTCCATTTCCTTATGCTCCTTTCAAAAGTCTCATCCCCCCCCCCTCATATATGGGCCTCTCGCTTCGTTTACCTATCTCAATCTTGGGCCCCGGATTTTTTTTAAATAGTGTTTAACGCCCGTTTTTATTACGCCATGGTGGACACTGATGATATATGAAATCACAAGTTGGGAAAGGAGAATTTTTTTTAAGGAAGGAAGCGTTCCAGGTCTAGGGTACTTATGAGGACTGAGGAAAATCTGGAAGAAACCGCAGTTAGGGAAGATGGTCTGGTGGGAATCAAACCCGAGATCTCCCGCTCACGACTCCGCGCCTCAACGACCTCGGCCACCCGTGTTGGTGAACCCGAAATATGAGTTTACTCTCTGTCCCTCGTCACCGAACACATTTCTACTCAATCTCATTCAGCGTGTCAGTTCCCAGAACCTGGAACTCCCTTCCTCCTGAGATCAGTAATTGTTGGACAATAAAGCAATTTAAACATACATTAAATTGTCATATCAACTCTAGGAATCACAACAGTTAGTCTCTCGTTTCTTCCTGTTCTTCTTCCTACTTTTCTCCTTCTCTTTCTTCCTCCCTCCCCCTTATATAGGAGAAAAATTATTGAAAAACTAATGGAATTTTAACAATATCTCCATCAACTTTCTGATATATTAAAATATGTAATATTTACATTCATTGTTAATTTTAATTTTCATTATTTTATATAACTATGTATATTGTACTATGTATTTTTTGTGGTTCTTCGTCTGTTAAGAGTGGAAGAGAAGGCCATGTGGCCTTAACTCTTACCACGGTAAATAAATGAATAATTTTTTTCCGGCGCTTTGTTAGCAATGATATTAACACTAGAACTGACAAGTTCTAGGAGAAGCGAACCGTTTTCTCGCTTTCCGCCACAAGGACTGGGAATCGAACGCCTTATTCTTATATCCCATTCGCTGGTTCGTCGTATTTCCATGAGCTGTTTCCAAAGTAGTAAACTCTCTTAGCTTTAGTCCTGCTTCCCAAAGGACAGTTTGAATGTAATCTTCCTGTGGCATCTCGCTCGAAAAAAAAAAAAAAAATATGTGCACCGAATGGCTAGTTTGATTGCGTGCGGGCACAATGAGTTCGTTTGCTACCCTTGTATCGCTGTTGCTGTATTTCGATCCTTCGACAGTTGCTCGGAAATTAAGCGAACGACTATGTTCAGATGTGTGATTAGGCTTTCAGTTCCGTGTTATGAGTTTGTGTTACAACCGCAGCACTCGTGGTTTTGCAGAACTGTTACTTCCACTACCTTCATTTGCATTCCTACTCTTTTTACTTTCGTGGTCTTGTCAACTGGTTTATAAAATATCTGTTTAAAAAACTGAAAGTGATTAGTTTTGGCGAAATTGTTTATTTTATTTGGATAAAAAAAAATACTGCTATCTTTAGTTTAAAAGAAATAATGGAGAAAAGAACGTAGTTAACATTCTAACACAGACGATAAAATAAATATCTTCAGGTCATCTGATTTTCCTCAAATCTGCTCTTAAATTGAAGCCTTGGCTTCCCTCCCTCATTGTTCGGCTTATTTAAAAATACATGTTTTTATCAAAAGTTTCTGAAAATTTAAGCTTAATTATGCACAGGTAAACCGGGTGAATAATCTAAAAATTGCACCACAAGTTTTTATGAAATGGGAGGTGCTATTGATGTGCTACTTTTACAGAATCGAAAAATCACTTTAGCGACTGAAAAGCTTGCTCTTTTCCAACGAAATTCGGTATATGTCATTGAAATAAAATTAGGAAAATAGTTTCTGAAAATCAGCGAAATCAGATTATTAGAAGTGGGGGTTGACCTGTAAACGAAAATGTAAAAATCACTAGCGGCACCAATGTTTATTTTTTGCAACAATATTATATATACCATTTAAATTAAATAAAAATATTTTCTGAAAATTAGGATCATTAGGAGTAAGGGTATACCTGAAAACCAAAATTGTAAAAGCGCTCTAGCTGTTAATTTTTTCCATATTGTTTTAAAAGAGAATGATGCATTAATTCAACATAATATAAACTTTACTTATAACCATACATATGTGTTATATTTAATAAAAACATCGTCATAAATATGCCAAATTGATTGTGTATATTTGGTTAGTACATTGTGTTTTTAAATAGTAACATTTTTGTTGTATTGGCCATATAAACTTCTTAAATATACAATGTAACTCGAAACTTTCTGTTATTTCTCTCTATTTTAGTGAATGTAAAGATATCAAGGACTCAAAATAACTAAAGAAGAAATTAACAACACAAAACTCATAAATAAAACGCATATCCAATGGAACAATAAGGTTATCACGAAATATATTGGAGGGCCGCAGTATTTTGACTGAGCGAAGGTAGCGTAATCATTAGTCTTTTAATTAAGGGCTTCATAAACATGGTTACATTTAAAAATACCCACACAGCGTAACTTTGTCTATCAGTGGTCATTACATTTAATTAATCATTATTATCATTAATTTTTGTAGTTGAATCTCAGTGATAAGAACAAGAATAATTCTAAAAATGTGGTTTCTCTTATGTGACAGATAGATCGCAAGAATTCTAATTTTGCTCCGCTAATACGGCACAGTAATGTCATAACTTATTTTATTTCATTAAATAACGGGCCTTATTTGTATTTTATATTCTTTTTTAAAGTTACGCTACTAGGATAGGAGTTCGCTTAATTTACGCAGCTCCTGCATGACGGACTTTTTTCAATTTATATTTGTTTCTGAATATCTCCGGCGGCATAGTAAATGAGGCTTTACTCATCGGAGAGGCAGGTGAGCTTTATTTAATAAGTCGCTGCCTCCCGAAAAAACAGCTGGCGTCCTACAGTCTGTTACTGGAACCAGAAGTTACCCAACGGCAGATGTTCATCGTACAGATGGAGTCTCGGGGGCGTCATTCATGTGTCACGCAAGGTTATGTGGTATGACGCAACCGTAACAAGCACTCCACCTTGCGTATTGTCACCGAGTGATTCAGCCAAGCTCTCACCTTCGCTGGCATCTTTTGCCACTGCAACTGGCAGTCACGCAAGCCAAAAGCTCTGTTTGACCTTGCAGTTGCGACAGTGCCAATATTCTTATCTAACATACATACCACAACAACACGTTCTTATCTGGGCCTCTTCCTTTTCCTGCACTACGGCGAACGTATTAATCTACTCATAAAATATTTTTTGAGCTTTTTCGCTATCACAGACCAAGACGATAAAGAAATTCGTGGATTATAATGCAACTGGCTTCGAATCATTGATACACTCGTAGTATGCTGGAACACCTGGAGATTGCAAGATTTCTGAATTCATACTCTGATGCATATTATGAACAGTCAGTCGCAAGGGTTTGGCCATCTGTGCTAACATCCCTAGTAAGGTAAACTGTGGGAAGAAGCGATGTAGTAATGGAGACACTGGGCTGCCAGGATCCAGAGGCGGTGAGGACATACACGGGATCGCTAACATACACCCCGACGCTGGTGAATTTCCCCCGCAAATGATTTGGAGCCTTTCAGAAGGCCCGTTCCTATGATAGAAACATTTTCAAAGCGCAAGCCACCGTCACACCGCACCAGTCCACTGTTCCTGATACACTGAGTAATAGAGCCAACGGAATGAAATGAGGAAGCGGAAAAAATCCGAGGAAAGAAAGGGTTCATCCTAGCATTTTACTGGTCTACCAAGAGATTAGAACTCGGAACCTCCCATAAGGAAGTTCTATGCTTACCGCCTGAGTCACCATTCTCGATAAACAATTACAGATGACGAGCAACTCCGTCTGACTTTATCAATCCCCTAGCAGATGGTTAAATGGAATAAACAACATTATTACTCCCAGGGTTATTTACGAGTATCGTATCATCTTTGTGATGATCAGAGTTCGGAAGTTTAGCCATTAATTTTCATTGAAACAGGCATGCAAAACGACACTTAAAATGTTTAAAATAGGCACTAATATAAAAGTGAAAACAGACAGTAATATAATTCATTGTTAATCAAAATAGCTATATATAAGGCAATGATTTCTTTATTACATGATTAAAGTACCTAAGCTTACTTTTCTTGGTTACAAGCAACAGCAAGATGTTTTTACAAGGTATCAACTGTCATAGTCAGCCGCTTGTTGGAGAGAACATCATGGATAAAGAAAGTTCCACTTCCACTGAAGTGACTGGAGCACATGTTTAAAACAATTTATTTCTGAAGAGCTGATACCAGTTCACCTTTGCAGGACATCGTGAAAATGTTGATCAAGACAAAGTAGTTTTGAATAGTCCTGGCGAATGAGCAAAAGATGCGCAGTGATTTCTGGTCGAGTTCATTCTCAGTTTACGCGTTTATAGGGGAATCAGGTTAGTATCTCTCCTACTTCCGTACTACCGCCACGGGTGGCCGAGGTCGTTAAGGCGCGGACTCGTGAACGTCAGGTCTGGGGTTCGAATCCCGCCAGGATCGCCCTTCCTTGACTGAGGTTTTTTCCAGGTTTTTCTCAGTCCTCATTAATGGCAAATGTTGGGAGGTACCCTAAACTTAGGCCTGGAACGCTCCCTTCCTTAAAAAATCCTTTCCCAATATATCATTTCATCTCATGCAACATCAGTGTCCACCGCCTGGTGCCTCAGTAGTAAAAACGGGCGTTAAACACTATTAAAAAAAATCCGTACTGAACGCATTTTAGGGACGGCTTATAGCGCAGATGTGCTGTTTTCTTGTTTCTCGCTTGCAATAATTGTTTGTTACGTTTATGCAGCTGAGAAGTTACCCCTCTCCCCACTTTTTTTTTTTTTTTTTTTTTTTGTCTCGCGCAGATCGATTCCTTTAACTAATGAAGGTTCTAATATTTAAACAGCTAAAGTGAATGGGTTGAGGAGAAAGTTTTTGACTGCTTGAAAAGAAATAAATGTATTCGCAATAGATCATCACGTGAGGCCAACATGTCATTTAAATTTTATAACTTTTTTCATTTCGATATATTTAAATTCTTTGTGTCCTTTTTAAAATGTGTAAATAATCGCAGAAAAATTCTATAACGATAAGTCCCCCACAAAAAAAAAATGGCTCTACCGACGCTAAATGTACGGAAACATGTTCTTTTCTATCTGACTAAATATACCCACCCAGATAGAAAAGCGTTTTGCCTAACTTTCGGGCTGTGGTGATGGTGCATACTGTTTTTGACCAAAAGTGTAGTTTCCGATTTTTTGTGAGCCAAAGTAGTGAAGTGTCTCTCCTTGAACAACTACCTTATAAATTTTAGCATGTAAATTTTAGCAAAAATAATTGCTCATTTTGGAATATTTTCCTACTTGGGTTGAAGTCATAAATTAAGTTAGCCAAATCCTTTGCGCTGATGAACTATCAGAGGACACTGTAGATTATTGTAACTATAAAATTGAATCACCTCTCGTGGTATGGGCCACAAAACGTTAAACCAGAGGTAAAATTCATATTCGATCCACATCCCCTCATGTCACCTCAGGTCGTTTCTTGTGACAGTTTTATTACCAAGTGTTATAATATTTTATCTGATTATAATTTTAAATACATTCAACAAAGTAAAAGACTACAAATCAAAACACACATATACTACAACTTGTAACTAACACGTGAGTAACAATGTATACGACCAGCACTTGGCTATAAATCTCATCCTGTTTCCTCCCATGTCTCTTGTCGCGTACGTTGATCTCTGGAACATACAGAATACACGAGTACATTGTTCCCGCACAAAGTGGCGTGGGTTTACGTCTTTGTGACTTAGTAGTATGTGCTTTAACAGCTGCTGTCCGAAGAGCATTATATGTTGTACATTGTATAAAAATACAGTCTGTATTCATATACAGACTGAAGACAAACTCTCACAAGTTGTTCAGGGATTTTTCTGAGTTTTTTGATACAAGGAACCCGTGGTCTCCGGTGACTCATTACCGGGTAATTTCATTGCTTTCGTTTTGTTTAACGTAACTACCTTTGTATCTGTTTACTGGGAATATGATCGTTTTCAAACAAAACACAACATTTCACATGCTGTGGTGAATCGAGCCTACCATCAAGCATTCTCTGTGAATGTATGGGCTGATATCGTTATCCATTCTGTGTATTGGGCTTTATGTACTACCCTACACACTGAATGGAGTAGTCCACAAAACGTTCAACAAGTCCTCCCACATTTTCTGGAAGATGTGCAGCTTATAATTTGCAGGCGAATGTGGGTTCAACATGATGGGGCGCCAGCACATTTTGCAGTATATGTTAGGGAATGTCTTGATGAACAGTTCTGGCACAGGTGGATTGGTCGTGATGGTCCTGTTCCATGGCCAGCTCGATCATCAGATCTGACACTCGTTGACTTTTTTTTCTGGGGTCACGTGAAGAGCCTAATGAAGGTAACTACTGTCTAAACTAACATGGACCGGTTGCTAGGAGTGTAACAGCCGCTGACGATGAGCGCCAATATTCTGGGGTGCTAGAGCCTGTGCGACAGTGTATGAGGCGTCGCTGTGAAGTTTGTTGTGAACATGGCGGTTGACATTTTGAACATTTACTTTAAACAGTGTAATTTGGTTTTTTTTTATCATTTTTACAATGTTTGGTCACCTATCCTTAAAAATAAATAATTTGCAATTGTCAGGAGGTGATGAGTAGTTGGTTAATTGGTGGCGGACCGTGCTATACAGCAATGAAAAGTTGTATTTTGTTTATAAACAATCATATTCCAAGTAAGCAGATACAAAGGTGGTTGAGTTAAACAAAACGAAGACAATGAAATTACGCGGTAATGAGCCACTGGCGAGCATGGGTTTCTTGTATCAAAACACTCAGCTTCCTGCAACCCCATTCAATTCAGGGCGATCTTGGGTTTACAAGAGAAATATTATTACCACTAGACCACCATGACCGACTGTAGTTTGGAAAAACTTATTATATTCTATGACAAATGCTTGAATAACTTTGGAAAAATGAGTAGAAACAAAAGTGTTCTTTATCACAAATATTTAAATTATTTTTGGACGTGCTCTCGTACTTTTCCCCATCAGAAAAGAAATTTAATGTCTGGCATGAATGTATAAATCAAAAAAATAAATAACCTCTACCAAAAATGTCATTCAATGTAAACTCAAAGGGGGCACGTCTAGCACAAGACATGTGAAATGAATTATTTTGTTATGAGTAATCCCTCAAATATCTGCCTAAATATGCATTTTGTGAACGCTTTAAAACATTTAACTACATCAGGGGGCTTTTAAATGTAGTTATATGAGTATATATTGAATAACAACCGAAACTCGTGTAGGAATACAGAACAAGATTTTAATATGTTCAGATCTAAACATCTTCAAACCAACACGGATTAAAAAGCATGTGCTAAAAGTTTAAATCAATTACTTAACAGTTTCTCTGTTGCAGCAACCTCTTTTATTGAACTAACGTTTTTATTTAATAACAACAGACAACTCCTTGACCACTGAAATAACTAACGGAGGTACAAGGATATTAATTTTTGTTTCTTCATAAACAATTTAGACTTTGTGGGTTGGAGCTCTGTTGGGATGAAAAGCATAGATCTACTGTAACGTGATTAAGATGGATGCTTTCCGGTATGCGATTTAACAGCTTGCGTGTATTTATGGTTCATTAGTGCTATATCTCTACCGGACAAGTCTGATGAAATATTTTCAAGTTTTCAAGACATGTAAAATATTGACATTGTTGCAGAATATCTGCTCGTATCTCTCTAAGGTTACTAAATCGTTCGCCTTATATGCTATATAATGGCTCTTTGTAGTTCGTGTTAAGAAGAAGAAGAAAAAACGAGTAATTCCCTTTCCGACTGAAAATGGCCTGACACACAAAATTGGCGCCAATTTTAGAACGCCTTTGGTGACAGCACCATCTATAAAGAGGTCAGTGTACTAGTTTCTGCATCTAGTTTCTAGATTACCTGCAGGTTTTCGATTTACCGGCACCTTGACATGCCAATTTGTAAAAATGTAATGTTCATTGCTGGCGGAAAAAAAACCCCGCCTAAACAGGAATATTGTGTTGTATCCTATGCTTTTACGTTCATTGCTTAAGTTTATTTTTATATTACGCTTATTCACAAACAAGAATATTTAAACTTTGACCCTATCTCATGCATTTTAGCCTTTTTCTAAGGAATTTAAGGTTTTACCCATTAAAACATTTTTGAAAATTTTCTTCAAATTCCATCGATCCTACTTACTAACCACAAAAAGTACACACACACGCACACGCACATATATATTCATTTTAACGCTCCAGCAGCCAAAATGTTTGTTAATCAGCAAAATTGAACCTTTAGGAGTAACCTATACGAAATTTTAAAAATCATTCTACCGGCGGCAATTTTTGCTTTGTCTCAACGAAATTCTGTATGTGCAATTAAAATAAAATAAGAAAAACAGTTTTTGAAAATCAGCGAAATCATACAGTTAGGAGGGGGGTTACATGAAACCTAAAATTTAAAAATCGCTCTAGTAGCACCAATATTTGTTTTTTCTCAATCAAACTCTGTATATGCCATTTAAACGAAATAAGAAAAATAGGTTTTGAAAATGAGGGACAATTAAGAATGGAAGTATATCTGAAAACTGAAATTTAAACAGCGCTCTAGCGGCGACAATGTATAGTTATTTCTTCGTAGTAAACACAGCAGTCACTGCTCCCTCCAAATTTCTGCAAACTCAATATGTAACTTCTCTGCTCAAGCGCTCTGTAATGACCCATTTGCTAAGTAATTCGCCCCTGCGTGACGGTCTTTTGTATGCTTTGCAGTGTTTTTTTATATCCCCGTGAAGTTTTTCAAAACCTGCGCACATCCGACAATCCAATAGTATTGTAATTTTACAACAAGACATACAGCTGTTTTTCACTTCGTATTCGCTATAGTTTCGAGCAGTTGGGTATTGTATAAGGTGTTTTCAGTCATGTGCAGCCATCATTGTGTAGCGGGGGTGTCAGAAACGTTCTGAGTGCTGTGAGACTGTAACTATGACATACTTTGTGGATCAGGACATCTTAGATTTAGATTGGTTAGAGATGATCTCTTTAAACTTTTTACATTTTAAAAGATCGCGATTTTACAGCTAGAAATCAGGCAGATATGGATAGGCAACATTACCATTTACTGAATGGAAGTTCAGAAAGCAAATTGGAACTCAAGGAAGTCTGCCATAGGCCCAGAATTAACTTGATAGCACCGAAGAGACCATCTTCAAATTGCCCGAGATCACGTGGTTGGGCAATTTAGCAGTTGAGCCAAGTTCATTATACAGAATAGTCCAAATTCAATCTAAGGTTTCCACAGGAAGGGAAAGGGTCAAGGGAGCTTTCTGAAGCCTGAAGGGTGTCATTTGGAAGAGGTTCAGTAGGGTACTACTAGCTTTAATGTTCGCATTGATCTTGTGTTCATTCGTAACTGAGATTTAACGGCACACCGCCATATTTAAAACGTCTATCAATAGACTTTTCGGGTTTATATCAGTATAAATTTTTGGTTTTTCACTAATATACGACAATTTCCACATTAAAATAAGACAATCAATGTACTTAAATAAAAATACATAAGCGAAAACTTCATTCTTATGCACGATAACGCCCTATTCCACATAGCGGTGTGTGGTGTATTTTCTGAAGGAAGCGAAAATCGTCACTAGTTTGGCCTGCACGAAGTAGGCACCTGCACGTGCATAGGCTTGCACTTCGTATTTGTCCAGTAAGTCCTCTTACGGAACATTTAAGAATGCTTTGTATTGTTCTAATGCCAGTTTGCTCCACTTTAAGAGCAAAGATGTAAAGGTAAGCATAAACGTTGAATATTAAAATGTTGCTGATATTATCACGAGAATTCCAAGTGTTGCGCTTTTTTCCCCGGCATGCAGTTTTTCTCTGAAGAACAGCCGTCTGCCTTTTTCCCCCTGTTGTTATGTAAAATTTAACATTAAATTTTTTAATAACAGAGAATGGTAAATTCAAGATCATGCTTTTTTTTTTTTATTTATTGATCACAATTTTGTTTGTTTTAACAGCTGTTCAGATGATTTTCTCTTGTTTGACACAAAACATTACAGTTTATTGTTTGTGGTTGGAAGGAGTAAGGTTGTAAACCACTGGTATACATAGAACATGGTTGTCCTGACAACAGAAACATCATTACAGCACTAGGGCATATATTATATCTGTGAGGCATTTCAAAGTCCAGAGAGATATTACAGGGCGTTTAGTGGCATTGCCGCACCCACATTGATCTCCAGGGTTCGATATCTGATGAATGAAGACGGTCATTAACCCGCTTGAACATGTTTACGATTGCAGTCTAGCACATTCCTATCTAGCATTAGAGGCCTTCGGACTGCCAGTATAAACAACAGTAAATGCGTTTTGTAGTCCCATACGTCACCTCTCACTTGATTAAAGGCTTTCCTCCTGCTCTATTCCTTTGTAGCTATTTTTCCCCTCTGGAAAAAACACAAAACAAATTTAAAACGTTACTCATCTTTAAAATATTTACGTCACCATAATATACTTCCAGTGTTAGACCTAATGACCTGTCCCGCTTTCAGCTGTCAAGAGCGTCTTTAAGAGGATCTACCTTGTCGGTATCTTATTATTTTATTTCCATGTTTCAAACCTTACTAACAGTTAAAAAATAACCGATCTTATTAATTATTTAAAATTTGGGCTTACCTGCGTCTTACCAAGCTTTGTCTCCTTGGAAGAAACATCCCCCTCTATTGATATACCTCCCTCAACGGGTTTGGGTCGGTCCTGGCGGTGTAGTGGTAACCATACTTACCTCTTAAACCCAAGATCGAGGGTTCAAACCCGGCAAGGATCGATTACTTTATTCGGGCATAAAAATCCTAAGTATGGCTTCCTTCGGAAGGGAAGTAAAGCCGCGGGTACCATGTCGTAGATTTGCGGCAAGAAAAAGAACCTGAAGCCTGAAAGAAGAGGCCTCTGAGTAAAATTTATGGGTCGTTTCACGCCCTGAATTGAATGGGACGCTGATGACCTGAGATGTTAAACAGCGTCCGCAAACAAACCGAACCAACAAAAAATCGACGGGTTTGAGCTTCTAAAAGAGTTCTGATATGCCTTTATCGAGATTACACGAAATTCTGTCTCCGAATTGTGTTCTATCACCTAAAATAAGTCGAATTTTCGTAATTTGGTCGTGGGAATTAGCTTTGTAAATAAATAAACAAATAAATAAAAATAAAATCCGCAGGTGTTAAATCAGGGGAGTATGGAGGATACGAAGAAAAATCGCGAACCAGCAATGATAAATGCGTTGGTACGCTATCGTGCTGTAGCATCTCTCTACAGTCCATACCTCTCGGAGACGTCTGAAGACATTTTGGTAATACTGTGCTATTCACAGTTTGATCTCCGGCAGAAATGATTGATAAACCTTCGAATGTCGAAGAAAACTTCGAAGTTTGGTCTGACCCTACGAGCTTTTGGGTCTTGGTGAAGATTTCCCAACCCATTGGACTTTCGTCTCAACCTCGTAACCGAAGATCCATATTTCATCACCAGTGATTATTCTATTCATAAAAATTGCATCCTCATTAATCGTAATTCAAGAGCTGCCGATAGATCGTGACGCGGCTTTCTTTCTGTTCTTGTTAAAAGCCAAAGAGCAAACTTGGCTGCAACAAAGGCTTCTGTCATGGCGGATCCTACAGTTAGCCTTCGATTTTTTTAGGCATCATAGGCATCATCTTATTAGGTCTGGTTGCCAGTTGACGTCAATGTGCGTATTTTATCAGCCGTTTTCAGAGCCTATTAACATTAGAGGCAAGTAGATAAAAAAAAAAAAAAAAAAAAAACACACACACAACATTGAAAAACAAACAAATAAATAAATAGAGTGTAAAGAAACGTTAGCTTTGCTTTATGCGCAGAGCGGATCTGTAACTGTCACTTGGTGATAGCGCCCTACTGTGAAGCAGTTTCTGTTGGAAACCGTCACGATGTCATCCTTATCCTTATATTCTTTTTTCTAGTACGCTGCAGATTTCTGGTGCTATGCTTAGGCTACTTCAATAAAAAGGGCGAATTTGAATGCTTAAAATGAGTAAAAGTTAAGGCCACACAAAAGACGATTATAAACTAAACAGTGTAGGCGAGGTAATTCAATCTGCTACATTTTAGCACAAGTGAAAGTTATTTTTCGTAACACACTCACTTTATTTCTCAACATAAGTCTCTGTACCCTTGGTCAAGTGAGATTCCAATTTTTTCATCCCAGGATAGTCAAACACTGCAAAAACTCATTGACGGCGAGGACCAGTTGCTCATTTGATGAAAAACTCTTCCTGCCAAGCCAAAATTTCCAGTTCGGAAATAGGACGGTCACTTGGGGCTAAAAAGAGTGGGTGAGGAATCAATTCGAAGCCAAATTCTTGCACTTTGACAATTGTGATTGCTGCTGTGTAGACTGGAGCATTGTTTGTTATTCAATACATGTTTCAAACTATCCATCTATGAAGTATAGTAGGCCTTAGTTATGATTCTGCCTTTTTCCAAGTAATCTACCTTGAGAATCCCAAAAACAATCCTCTCTGGAACGCTGTCACTGTTTTCACTGTTGATTTGACTCCGGCGTGTAAGGTAGAATCAAGTTTCATCCTCAGTAGCGCAAGTTCTTCGGATTGCGATTATATTGTGTTGAAATGTTCTTCTGCGTGCACACAGATTTCTCATGTGTAATTGTTCGTGCAGGGTATTTTGTACTCATACGTTTGAGATGCCTGCAATCTCGGCTCTCTCGCACACTTACTCTGCTAGTATGGCATTACGACATCTTGATTTATTTTTTCCAATTATTTATTTGTGGTATCGTTAAGGTAACCAGGAAGTGTAAATGTAGCAAATAATGCAGCAGTATATATTGCACTGTATCTCAGAAATTTATAAAGCTATCAATATGAAAATTTTATGAGATATTAAGAAACTTGACTAAAGATGCTCTGTAAATTTCAATTTTATAATGCACACAAAATGTTTTTTCAATAATTTTTTTTTCCATAACTTAAACTTTTGCCATAAATGTGCATTTTTCTCAGGATTGGCTGGACCAATCGTGTTGAAAATTTGCACACACATAATGCATGCAAATATTAAGTGTGGTAAATAAAAGTATTTAAATATCACTGTTAGTAGATAAAAATCAGTGCCAATAAGAAATTAATAATTTTTAAAAATTTTAAAAGTAATATCTTTTCAAGCAACCAGCATAGATATATTATTCTCATTCCCAGGATAACATGTCTGCATTTAAGCATTAAAAAAAAAGTAATTCTATTTCCACCAATAGTTTATAAGAAAAAATGTATGATTATGTCACAGTGTTTTCAGTTTTTTTTCAACAAGATTTTATTTTGATTTACATTTTTTAAAATATTTTTCTCAATATCTCATAAAATTTACATATTGATAGCTTTATAAAATTCTGAGTTACAATGTAAAATGTATACCGCTGCTTTATTTGTTAGATTTACCTTAAGTGGGCGGCCGGAGCACGCTTCATCTTCAGTGCTTTTAAATTCATGTTTAAAGTCATTCATCCGGAAATAAGCGGTCGGTCTTCAATGCCGTGCAAAGTCCACGTGAATTTCATCCAACTCTGTTTTGCAGTCCAACGCTTTAAATAGAAATGTTTAATAACAGCTTTCTACGATACGCGTGACACTGATCACTTAAGTGAACATCACATCTTGCTGTCTAAAACCATTACACGGATCACAGTGGTGCCCCCACCATTTCGTGAAAATTTCCACACTTATCAGTCGTTCCTGTTATTTAAACTGACTGCTCGTATTCTCATTGCTGTTCTTTTTAACATCTGAACGTGACAGTTGTAACACAACTTGATAAAATCAACAGAAGATGATACATGCTCATCTTCATCACTGCCTACTAAATAAGCAGATATAATTTACTCTTCTGTCAATGCCTTATTTATCATCGTTCTTCCTCGTGCGTTTTTTTTTTTTTTTCTTTTCTTTTCTTCGATTTTCTGCTGTTTTCTTTATGTCTCAAACATAACATCTTTTAATCTGTACAACCATAATGAATTAGTGAAAACGTAAATGAACTCTGAACTCTAAAGTTGACATTTATCTTAAAGATTTAGAATAAACCCTGAAAGCATTCCAGTACTCCTTTTTTCAATGCCTTCAATAATATTTTATTATTAGAGCCCTAACAGATTAATCTCTCATACGATTTTCCAGTACTGTTGACCACTACTGTACTTCTAATTTTATTCTGTATGTTTCGAGCATTCCGTGTCTGAGAGCCGAAGTAGAGACAAATTGCGTTGGTGGTTTCTGCCGGAGGTTCGGCTCATTCTGAAAAGTTTGAAAGGGCTCATTTGCGTCACGAAGACATAAGGCATTAGGCACGGAACTTTAAAAAGTGCAAAAGAAAAGGTATTCTGCAACTTAAAACATGATGAATAAGGTCATTAAAAAAGGAATAAAATAGTTGCTGTACACTAATGGTCTTCAATGTTGCAGAATCTCCTTCCCTATGCTCCATCCCTGACATGTTTTCTATTTCCCTCGCTTTTCAACATACTCTTTTTTTTTTTTTTTGAATGGTGTTTAACGCCCATTTTTACTGCTGAGGCACCACAGACGGTGGACACTGGTGATGCATCAGCTGAAATTATATATTGGGAAAGGACTTTTTTTAAGAAGGGAATCGTTTCGGGTTTAAGTTTAGGGTACCTCCCCGGTATTTGCCATTTATGAGGACTGAGGAAAACCTCAGTCAGGGAGGACGGTCCTGGCGGGATTCTAACCCCAGACCTCCCGCTCTAAGAGTTCGCGCCTTAACGACCTCGGCCACCCGTGCGGAATCGATACAGTGACGTCATAATTATAATGAAAGAAGGCATTGTTGACTTTGGAGTAATTCAATATAAAATTGCCATTAAGTTTATTTTATTAATAACCTTTTTATGCTTCTGGTTTATAAAAGTAGCGTTTGAAAAACTCGTTTATAATATCTATTATCGGTTCGCGAACGTTTGGATAAAATGTTTTTGTTCACAATTATCATAAATAGCCAAGTTTTATTGTAATTATTAATTTATGTATAGATTAATTGTGTTATTTTCGTGTTCCAATTGCTAAAATAACTGAAGGTCATTTACTTGTAACGTGTTTCTGTTAAATACGATTGCCTATTGTGAGTTTCGTCTGTTTAAAAGGGAACAAAAACAAGCTAAAACATCTGAAGATCACTCGGAAGATAAATGCTTAATTCTAAGAAATGCCGACATCTCTGAGAGGCCCAAAACTTGTAGCAGATGTTGTCTTGGGCATTTTTCTATAGCTGGACTGTACAGTGCTTGCGATCTCCCATGTTGCAACATTAAAACCAATAAACGCTTTAATGACAAGTTACTTTAATAACCGTTCATTAAACATGTACTTAACACAAAGCAAAGAAACAAAGAAAACGCAAATAGGTAGGGATTCAATTATTGGCACAAGGATAAACGCGTAAAAAGTAGAAATGGCGACGGCGTTCGTTGCTCTTTCCCTAACGGTTACGCCACCGTGACCTCCTTCAGGAGGATAAATCGGGCTCAGATATTTATCATTATGCTTTGCAATAACCGTGCCTCTTATCTAAACGTAGTGAATTTGGGGCGACTTATATGCAAGTAAATGTCAGAACTTTGGAATAGCCATTTACAATCTTTGGTTGTTTCGACTGAAGATATAGACGAAAGATTGAAGTTTGTTCCCCAATAATAATTTCGTATCTATTCAACCCTTAACCTTAGATTTAGTGGAATGCAAAATATTCGCTTCATACATGGAGCAGTTTTAAGTACAAGTGCATGATTTATTAGGCTGGGGAGGAGCCATTGAATCAACGTTCTCCTTGTTAACATTGTTACAGAGACGTATTATCAAAGTTTGTTTGCACCATATGCTCAACAGTATGTCTGAAAATTGTCATCTGATGATTTCCATGTGTCTGTTCTTAGAATAGCGATATCTAGCGATTCAGTAAACTGTGCTATTGTTATTATCTTTTGGGAGATCATGTGTATATAATAGATAAAGAATCGGCGCCCATATGCTTCCTTGAGGAAGTCCGGTTCTTATCGCAAGAATTGGAGAGAGAGTCGGAAACCATACTCGCCTGCTAAACCCAAGATCGCGGGTTCAATCCCGGCCAGGACCAATTTTTCGGGCGTAAGAATCCTAAGTATGGCTTCCTTCGGAAGGGAAGTAAAGCTGTGGGTCCCATGTCGTACATTTGCGGCATGAAAAAGAACCTCAAGCCTGAAAGAGAGGCCTCTGAGCAAAATTTGTCGGCCGAATTGGAAATATCTGAGAAAAACGTTGTTTCTAAAGGCAATTAGAGGTCGGTTGGTATGCTGAGACTTGTTTGCAAAAGACACCTATTGGTTCAGTTTGAGCACTTTCTTAGCCAAAGTGCGCTATGCTAGAAGCAATTTATATTCTGGTTAGAACGCAATAAATTGTGCAATTGTAAATAATTTGTAACATGTTTCCATTCACATATTTTTAAATGTCGTTCTTCTCATTTTTAATATTTATTTATTATTAATGTTTTATTTGTCCTCTTTCTAGCTTATACGGTCTACGACCCATGCATAAAACGTATTTAAAATATGTTTATACAATTTTATAGCAATAAAGATATATCTCCTACATTTCAGAACTTCATTTCGAGAAATTAGCGCATCAAATAGCTCCTTTTGTTTCAGAAGGTAGTTTTAGGTGATTAATTCTGTATGTACATACATAGTACGAAATAATTTTATATGATTACAGCAACGCAAGCAGAAAGTAGTGAAATTGTCTATTGTGTGCAATCAGAGACATCGATTAAGTATCAAGTTAGTTTACTCCGTATTTCGTGACTGAAATTCACCGAAAGGACGATGTTACTTTTTCATTCTATTTAACACATTTTTTTATTGTACGGCATTGAAAATACATGTTGCCACATTACCGCCAGAACAGACCTGTATTCTGTCTAAAATCTGCTGTTGGATACGGCAGTTTACATTCTTCGGTTTCACCTTAGCGTTCTAAATTCGTGGCAGGATGTCATTGTGGAGCAGTAAACAATTCTGGGAACTGAGGTGCATCGGGCAAATGTCAGAAGTAGGTTCTGGCTCGATCTGTTGCAATGCAAGGTCGACCCCACTTTGCATTTGTGGAATATTTGCCAACTCTACAGCTCACTCGGAACTTCCCTCGCTCAATGCAACAGCCATGTTTCAGTTAGTGCAGTCTTCGTTGCTATTTTAGAATTGTAATTTACTTGAAAGCGAGTGAAGTGCTGTGAAGCTTGTTGTAACTGATTTTCGCATAGTCCCTCATTCCCGATATTGAGTGAGCAATACAATTAATAATAAGAGTGTATTCATAACAGGGCACCAATACAATACAAAATAACTTCAAAGACGCACGGACCCAACAGGCGTACGTGTATTAATGATACAGTTGGTATGTTTGATTAGATGTTTATAATAAGATATAAAATATATATTCAAAAATAGGAAAATAAATATAAATAATTGAATAAAATAAAAACACAAGAAGAAGTTTAGGAAATATTAACAATACACATTAAAATATAAAGAAATCCCATTGTGCATGACACCAGCTGAATTCAGTCAGTTTGTTTTCCCACAACCTCCTACCCGGTTATCAGCCTTTTTACACCTGAACTGTCTCACTTTCATCAGAAATTTACCTAATCTTTCTCTCCTTCCTTGCCTGCCAGCAAACTACAAGACCATCTCCTTCTGTTCCATCCTGTAAAGGGTTGCACTAGATACTTTTCCAACCGCCACGGGTGTCCGAGGTCGTTAAGGCGCGGAGTCGTTAACGGGAGATCTAGGGTTCGAAATCCTCCAGAACCGTCTTCCCTGACTGAGGTTTTTTTCATGTTTTCCTCAGTCCTCATAAATGGCAAATGCCGGGGAGGTGCTCTAAACTTACGCGTGGAACATTTCCGTCCTTAAAAACCCTTTCCCAATATATACTTTCATCTCACCGCGGTTTCCACCGCTTGTGGTGTCTCAGTAGTACAAATGGGCGTTAAACACCATTCAAGAAATGAAAAAATAAAAAGATACTTCTTCTTCCGAACCTTTACATTCTACCATAATATGTGCCCATGCTTCCTCCTCCTTACAAATGGCACAAAATCTCCACTCATATACGTCAATGATCTTAATCATCCGCCATACCCCTAGTCTGAGCATGCGAGCCCCTGTCTAGTGAGTTTAGTCCTCGTTTTGATGTGCTCCGTTCCCCATTCCGATTTTAGCCCGATTATACTTCCAAAAAAATCATTTCTCTGCATTGCACAATTGTTTGCTGCCTATCCATATCCCACAAGCGCTTCCTAACCCTCCTCCATGCGCTCTTTCTATTCCCCAGACCAGCCACCCGCAGTGTATTTGTTCTTTCAGTGAACGAATTGTTTAGCAGGGGAGTGTTGCTTCTAAAATTTAATTAATAGCGAAATGTGTGATAGCAAAGTGTATTATGGGTGAATATGCGGTCTCTTAAAATGTCTCTTATTCTGCTTGTATGCTTAAACACGCATGCTCTCACGAGTTTTAATCCTAGTTATTAAGCCCTAGAAGCTTGCGATCTAGATTCAGCAGTAGCATAAGCAGGGCAGTGCACCTCGTGTTTGTGCTGCCGCGAACCGCCACTGAACAAAAGTCCCAAAGATAAAATTGGAAAGAAAAAAAAACTGTTCATACTATGTCAGATGTCTGTATAACGCCTATTTGCCTTGCTAATTCCGTGGGAGTATTTTAAATATACCATTACAAAGCTGTAATAGTATTTTAAAGGCAGGCTGCTTTTGCTCAAATTTTTAAATTTCGCTTTAAGCCCCACTCGTTTTCAGGTGAACCCGGCCAGGACCGATGGATTTTTTCGGGCGTAAAAATCGTAAGTATGGCTTCCTTCGGAAGGGAAGTAAAGCCATGGGTCCCGTGTCGTACATTTACGGCACGATAAAGAACCTCAAGCCTGAAAGAGAGGCCTCTGAGCAAAATTTGTCGGCCGTTTCACGCCCTGAGTTGAATGGGACGCTGATGACCTGAGCTGTTAAAGAGCGTCCTTAAATAAATCAATCATCGTTTTCAGGTATACTTCTAATGTTCCGATTGCCTGATTTTCGGAAACTATTTCTATCAATTTATTTTAAAGAAATATACCGATTTGCCTTAAGAAAAATAAAAAATTGCAGCCGCTAAAGCGACTTTTAAATTTTTTTAAACAATTTTTCGCTTCAGGTTAACCACCCTCAATGTTCCAATGTTGTTGGTTAACGAACTCGACGCTAAATGATAGTTATATGCAGAGTTTCCTTGAAAAAAAAAATTGCTACCGCTAGAACGTTAATGCACGCACACACTGACAGCTTTTTATTGTCATTTTCGGTGCCTAGTAGGTTGAATCAATGGAGATTTAAGAATTTGTTAAAAAATCCTTTCATGAGTACAACCGCAATAGCTATTAGATTCCTTCGAAATTCGCTAAAATTAAGCAAATAAATAAGCGGTGAAGCCTAATTTGTCTCCAAGATCACCCAAGTTTGTGCCCAAAGGGAGATAAAAATGTTAAATGCTCTACCACGAAACATGTTAAAAGTATGCATTAAAAGTCCGTTTCTCCGGGCACTTTCAGTTAATTTTGTAGATCTTGTGTGTTAAAGCAAAAAGCTTTTTTCCTTATAAATTAGAGTAATGCTGAACTAGATGTGCTACTCATTCTGTTCTTGCGCACTATTTCTGCAATTTTATCGTATGATAACATGCGCATGCTGAAGTTAATAATTTGTATCTCATGCCCCATGTTGCTTGTTTGGTATTCATTATATGTAATATATGCTTTGGCACGTCTTGCGTTATACTCTCATTTCTTATTCCAAGTACTGCAGTGCTTCGTATAAAAACCTCATTTCTTTGCCATGAATCGTAAACTGCATGCCATCGCACTTTGCAGTAGTACGCTGTTTAGATGTCGTTACTCCCTTGCTTTCCTTTATTTCATAATAAACCAAGAATTTTACTTGTAATTTTGAGTTTATTAGAAAATTTTATAATTGGATGTGACGTGTTGGAGGAGAAAAAAACTGCATAATTTATTTTTAGCTTACTGGGAGTGTTGTTTGATAGCATAAATATTAGCTACAAAACACAAAATTTCAACATTGTCGCCTTTGGTTACACATTTTTACAGCGATAGACAAGAGCTCGTAAAAATCAACACCAGCAGAATGCAATCACTGTTTCACAGCTGCTACGAAATCGTTGCTAGGGAAATGTTGCCCATCTTTCATCATTTCGAGCAGATAGAAACCTGAAGTGCCCAAATCCGGACTGAATGGTGGGTGTGGACGGACCTGCCATTCAAATGTTTCAATGTGTTTAGGATGTTATATGAGCATTTTCGTCTCGCTTTGGAAATGTGTCTTCTTTTCTAGAAAATTGTATCTTGAACCAAATGAAATGAACTAGTTAGTTGTAGGGTAAAAAAACTATTTACAGTGTGTGGCAAAACAAACGACACTGAAATTATCGATGCTGTCGAAGTTTCCATAGCAGTGAAGTATTTATTTATTGTATGTAATAGTTTGACACATTGTGAATTCGGATTTGTGTTGATTTCTGCAGGTATGGTTCTCACAGTAGTAGAGAAGATGTTTATCTGGAACACTATTTCCGGTCATACGGAGTAGGACGTCAGAATGGACCGAGTTTGCTTCACGTTAAAGATTTAATAAGGAGGTACCAATTAACAAAACAATGTTAGCGGTCGTTGGCAAGTTCCGTCAACGATAGAGGACACAGGTCGCCCAAGAACCGTCACCACAAACGAGAATCAGGGACTACTACTCCAACAGGTGTTAGAGTCCTCAAAGCGTGGTCTACGATGACATCACTGAAACTTGGTTTGAGCGATAGATCTCTTACGGTTGAAAAAACTGGACGGATTTGTTCATCGACATGTTATTTCATTGCTATGGAATCTGTCAGTGTCGTTTGTTTCTTCGCATACTGTATTTTGGATAAAATTACAAATATTAATATTATAGTAATGAGGCCTATTTCAGAATTCCTAGCTGATCCGCTTAATTCCGTTCTTTCTTTTAGCGTATACATCATTTTACCGAGCGGGGTGTCTCATGGGGTTAATCTTGAGACCCATTTTCAGGAAGTCCCGATACCGCCCATTCTGACCTTGAGATTTTTCGTGGTTTTCCTTGGTAGTTTGTTCGAATGCTGGGATCGATATTTATTTTCCACGCATTTTCCACTCTCCCATTCCGTGCTATACAGTGCATAGATTGACGAGGGTTTTAACATAGTATTGTTGGTGGTAAATTTGTTTGTTATTTCGAAACGGACAATTAGCAGCATCAGGAGGAGCAGATAGTAATTTGTACAGTCAGAATTTAGTTACTGTACCCTGATTGGTAGTTGATACGATAAGAAAAGTGGGGAGACCGTTGGATTGGAAGGCAGCCATAAGTAAGAGAGGCGTGTCAGAGGGCCACATTCCTTCCGCTCGTCGGAGCCAGTTCTCTACCACGTAAAGTTTGCACTCTACGTAGACTGGGATTATATTGTCTCACATTAGGATAATTAGAATGGTGTAATGTGAGCTAGTGGACTGCGGGTGTATGGTTTAATAAACTTCCTCTCATAATGCTTGCTAAGCGACTTATAGTTAATAAATTAGGTAGGGCTGTTTTTTCATATTGAGATGTCATAGAACGTAATATTTGTGAGCAAAGAAGACACGATCATGACAATATCATTTCATCCCGTTAGTCAAAATTGCCAGTCAATGTGGGTTGTGCGGTGTTACGGTAGCTTGCGCTATCGAAATGTTTCTGTCAGGACGTCTGGAATGACAGAGCACTTTCTGGGGTACTGGAACTCCTTGGAAGGGACATTGAGAGCTCTGTTTTGAATTATGTTAGGGGTGCCGTCTACGTCCGTGCCTCTTCTACCGGTGTCGCTCTCAATTCATCCCTTCCTCCATTGGGAGGTAGTCGTCCAGCAAGGCTAAGTGAACTCCCTTGCCAACACTTCAAACAATACATCATTTTGAAACAATTTATTGCAAAATCACAAAGTGCTCAGTAGTATTTATATGTATTGGTGTGTCCAAATTTAAATAAAAATAATAATGTAGTTTGCCAGGTAGCGATAAAAATCGAAAGTTGTAATAACAATTGCATCTTCAAATTTTAAATATCAAAAGATAGAGATACTATTCAAAATTTCAAAGTAGATGTGGTTGGGGGTGAAACCTACAATGTAATCAACATTGGTTTTAAACTCTTGTGTTAAATAGTTAAGTTTGAAACGCAAAGCTCTATATTTTCTCTGTGTGTGTCCTCTAAGGCTTGCAATCGTTCATGCGTGTATGTAAGAACCAGAGACTCTTTTAGTAGCAGAGAGACGAGTAATCTCTTCCTAAGTGACATTAATGACTGACAGCCTCTTCTGATTACAGCTTTAAGTGAAATTGGTAGAATGCATAGCGGTCACGTAATGTAACATGCTGCAGTCAATTAACCTTTCGTCTAGAAACCCTGACTTACATTCCAAGGTGATCTGATCTCGCTGTCACGAAGGCTGCATCCGTTTTCCTTCATATCTGGTCCATGAGTACATCTGTTGCCGCGCCAATTGACATTCATGGCATAACGTGGTTGCACGTGTGTGCTCTTGATTTTGAAAATATTCATGTTTCACGCCCTCTTTCTTTATTTTAATATACAGCGATTGCACAAAATTAACGATCTAAAATTTAGGAAACGGGATATTTCTATTAGGGTGTTCATATTACTATGACCAATGCTGCCGTACGTCACGGGTGGCCGAGGTCGTTAAGGCGCGGACTCGTGAGCGGGAGATCTGCGGTTCGATTCTCACCAGGACTGTCCTCCCTGATTGAGGTTTTTTCCAGGTTTTCCTCAGTCCTCATAAAGGGCAAATGCCGGGGAGGTACCCTAAAGTTAGGGCTGGAACGTTCCTTCCTTAAAATATTCCTTTTCCGACTCATATCACCAGTGTCCACCGCCTGTGATAGTAAAAACGAGCGTTAAACAGAATTTTAAAAAAATGACCAATACGTGTACATTTTTATATAACTGGAATTATCTAATAATGGGCTGAATGCTACTGTTGGTATAAAACGAGCGTGATAGCTGATAGTCCTTTTTCATCAATAAATTTTAATAAAAGTAAATTTTCAAATTTTTCAAAATTATAATTTTAAATATGGAAATTTATACAGCTCTTGAAGCAGCGAAAATTTATGCATGGGTTATTTCTAGTACAGAAATAATGACGGATTCATCTTCAGGCTTGCATAGCTTGAAGCTACTTCTGACCGACTGGAATCACAGAGTAGTACCCCGTAAGTTAACTCTTCGCGCTTGGAAATAGCCAGACTGGCGTCATTACATGCAAAATGCTCATTATAGACGTGTAAATCATAGGGTGTTTTCCTGCCACATAATTAGAACCAAACAATTATCTGCAGGGCGGGGCTGTTTACTGGCACCAGACGAACGGGATAGGGATCGAACGTAATTGAAGGGTACCAAAGCCAAAATTGATATAAATGACTGTCTTTAAACGGAAATCAAACTATATCCGAAATGTATACTCTAGTACATACTTTCTGGCAAGAAATATTTCATGGTCATTTTATTCAATCACGACCGATGATTGAGAAACAAAGATGATTCCCAGAATATAAGCAATAAAATATTAAAATGAATAAAAAAGTAATGGATCATTAATATCATTGCATAATATAAGAAACTTACAGTAAATGAATTAGGAGATAAATTATTTGTGATTGACGCTTGTATGCCACGTGGCTGCGCCAGTACGCTGTAGCCATATCCTGTTTTCAGCGGCTGCACTCCAAGATCAGCAACTTTTTTCTGTTTCTTTATGGTTTAAAACGTATTTTGCACTCCATACCCCTGGTGTCGTACAAATTTTTACATGTATGACAAAAACTCGCATGTCCTCACATAACTGAGCATTTTATCTTAAATATTTTCCGCTGTTATGGTTTCAGAATTGTTGTAATGATGGCAAAGTTGTTTTAACTACAGTAGAACTATTAGCGGCAGAAATCAAAACTGGGCGCCGATGCATTGGCGCGAAGGAGTAGCGTGTATGAATAGGAAAATGTGCATAATAGCCTACAGAATCACTTTTGTTTCATGAATGATTCAAAGCATAACCGCGTCCAGCGTATCATTATTGTGTTCACTTAATTTCCAAGGCAAGCACCCATTCCAAAGCCCACACCTTAGCAATGGTGGGCGGATTACCTGCTAAAAACCGGTTTCGAAGGAAGCAATATCAGGAATGTAAGAGTACCAACTTTCTCCTGCGCAGTGCAAATCACCCAAGTGCGGAAGAACTTGTCGATGACCCGTTAGTACTACATGTACATTATGCGTTATACTAACAAAATATTGCAAGGTTTACTTTTAGCGCAATAAATTATTCCTGTAAAAAAATTATTATAATTCTTAATTGAACAGCCTTCGTGGAGTATGGACAGGCCTTTAAAGAAATGTAATGAAAACTGTATAATTTTCTGAATATTTTATCAATGTGCTCTATAATTCATTAAGCCATACAGAAATAACTAATTACATAATTAATGTCGTTGATTAGTATTAATTATAAATCATGGTTATGTATAATTGGCAATATTATTCAACATTTATCACAACACTGTTAATACTTTTGCTATTTGCTGGCGATAAAGTAATCCATAGTCACGTCGGAGGACAAACTAAGAAAATAATCAATAAATTTACCAAAATAATAGCTGGTTTCAACTTGAAAATATCTGATTCTAAAATTAAATGAATGGCCTTTGGAGACCAAGAATCAGTATATCAAAAATAAAAATAAATTTCAATTTTCAAATGACTGAATGAAGAATATTAAGCAAAAATGGAACTTGAGAATCCCAAATTAAGTTCTGTAAAACAACTTACGACATATGGAGACAAACTTTGGATATTAAACAGGAAAATTAAGTCTGTAAAGGAAATTTTGAAATTTTTTGTTATTTTACGGAGACCAGGTGAGAAATATAGTAATTTGAGAATAACTAAACATTTTTAATATTTCTAAAAAAAAAAAAATATGAATTGACATGAGCGTGTAGTGCAAAGTAGCGCAGACCACAGTAGTTTCTAAATTATCAACCGTGCTTTTGCTCAGATGTGGGAAGACCAAGCTATAGATGAAATTAACTTTCATCTTCCGTGACAATGTTGAACCATTAACTTTAACAGATGTTGTTACTGTCGGCAGTTAGACTTCTAGGTATCCCTTTGAAGATTCTAACTGTTGAATAATTGGTTAACACTAGCCATAGAGATACCAACTTGACAGCCCGTAGCTTGGTTAGCTAACAGATTACCCTGTGATAGACAACAAACGGTTTGGCCACCTCCTAACTATGCTCTTCTCTAATAAATATTTTTAAACGTCTTTAAATATATTTTATTGTCTCCTTTCCACCAAAAGAAATTCAATAATTGTTTACTTTTTAATCATGGGGAGCCTCCAATGAAATGTCAGGTAGCATAGGAAGGTTTAAGACGCTGTATGTCATAGTACTCGTATGTTACGATATTAGTGTAGTAATTTATAACATTACACACTGGTTGAACACGCTTTGTTGCATATCAGAAGTATAAATCAATATTAATAAAATTAAATTAAAATTAATATCGATTTTTGGATGAATTATTGCGAAGTGAGTGTTGTTATTGTGTTAGCACAAAGGTGAATTTGCCCCAAAATATTTTGGCCCAAGCTGAAAAAGCTATATTGTCTTTAATACCAAGATAAAATTGGCTTTAATACCAATAAAATCTTATATAATGCTAATCAGGAGGAATACGACAGATTCGTTGATTTATTTGATAAGCAGTAAAAAGATAAGAAATTTTCCTGTAACGTACAGAAGTAACGCATTTCTTTATTATTTATTTCAATTTATTGTACCTCAAATGTAAAATATCTTTAGGAGATTATTAACCTCTACAGAAAATGCTGAAAATGACCTCCCTTCTGCATTAGGCTTTCCATGTTACTAACCGCTCGTTGGAGGATGTGTTTGTCAATACCATTAATGAATGAATGTGGATTTTGGATGGCTCAATAGCGTGAATTCTGTGAGTTCGCATAGCCACATAAATGGAACCATGCGAAGGACAATATTGCCTCGGTTTTGCACAATGAACCCCTGAAACCAACAGCAATACTACACTCTGGTTCCTGCAACTGATGAACAACTGTAACTCTATATGGTTTTAGTTGAGCACTTTCCGCAGCTCTCTGAAACACTGAGTAGGTGTACCCGGTCTCCTGCAACAAACATCTTAATGACTTACGGGGTGACCGCTCCAGTCGTGCCCGGAAATCCACAACAACCGAGGACAGTTTAGATAAACGATGTTTGCGTCGAGATACACTTGTTTCCAATTTGTTTACCAGTGCCAGGTATTGTGTTTCTTCCGGGAAAATTGCGAACACCAAATTCTCTCTGGTATGCCCTTCGAGGAGCTGTAATCGAATTTATAATCCAGTAATGCTTCACAAGGAAGAGTTGTTGATTTAATGTGTATTGTATTTTCACAGCGACTAGAACAAAATATCGAAAACAGCTGCCAAACTTTAATAATAAGATAAAAAATAAAAATGTACACATCCCATGAGAGAGAACCAAAACTGAATATCTCGCTTAATGTTATGTTAAAATCGGGTCATGGAGTGAATTTGTAGCCGAACAAATTAACAAAGAAATGTGTTCTGCATAAACGATTCTGTATTTCAGAACAGGTTGATAGTATCAAATTCTGCTAACTTATTTGTTAGCTAAAATTAATTTATTAATTCTTTAATTATGTACTCTGCAATAAAGATGAATGATTGATTTTGTTTTCAGTGATACATAAATGATTTCCTTAATTCGTAACATAATATTCAGTTGCTGACAGTATTTCAGCAATGAAAACAATTTAATGACGTAATTGTTACAATGGCTTTTTCACACAACTATTGTCACAATTTAGCATTTTATTACCGACTTTGCCCATTACTGTTTATAATTCTGGTATACATAAAAATGTTTTGTTTTTGCAACAAAACTTGCTGGAAAAAATATGTTGCTTCATTTAATGAATGCCCATCGTTAGTTAAGTGTATTGTGGTTGCAACACTTTCAATATTAGATATTTGGTCGAAGAAAGTAATAATGATAGCAGTACTAAGTGTATGTTTATTGTTATAAATTTTATGTACACATTATAAATATATTTTATGCATGAATAATGGACTTACATTATTAGGTATAATACACAATTAGAAAGAGGAACAAATAATGTTTTTTTTTTTTTTTTTAAATGGGAAGGTTGGCGTTTACAGATATATCAATGGCAACATATTAAATTTTATTATTTAATTAATCTATTTATTGTTTTCTAACAATAAAAATAATAAATTGCTTCTAGCTTCACATTTTGGCTAGGAAAATGTCCATATTCAACTAATTGGCGTGATTCGCAAACAGGCCAATTGATCTCTAATTGCCTTTAAAAAATTTCAGGAAACAAGCATTTTTCTCGGGTGTTCCCAGTGGGTACTGCCGGAATATGTACCCATTCCTCGTCCCCTCCACAAAACAGGGGCTTCTCCTATCAGAACTATCAGTTATATTTTGAGCCTTCCAACTTCCTAAACCAGGCCTTTCCTGAAGAACAAGCATATACACTCTTTACCCCAGGTTCATTTCATTTCATTCGATAGGCTCAAGAAGACTTCCTTGTTACACTTTGCCACGATTTCCTGCGTGCTGATATCCTCTAGCCTTGTTCTAACCTTCCTCCATACATTTTTAATAATTTTATTACCTCGTTGCCATATTGAACCCAGACCAATTCCCCTGAGCCCTCTTTCCACCTCTGTAGCCGAAAATATTGGTGTTATTTTTGTATCTGGTGTCTATAGTATTTTGAACGAAGTGTGGACTGGATTCCCTGCATTAGATTTAACCATAGCTTTGCACATCGTCTCTAGTGTATCTACTGGTTTATCTGGAACGTGTCAGAACACTGGTAACTGTTTAGCTGATCTCTTGCTTTATAATTAATAATAGATAAATGCTTATACCGTTTCCCACTCATAGTAAAGGTTACTCCTAAATAACAACATATGTTTTACATTTTGTATTTCTTGTCCACTGTTGTACCATATACCATCTCTGTCAACAGGTAGCGATTTTTAAAAGTGATTGTTTTGGTTTTGTTAACATTTACTGCCCCACCAGTTCAGGCAATAATCTTCTGCCTTTCACTGATGTCTTTATGCAAACCATTTCTTGTTTGAGATGAAAGAATTAGATCGTCAGCAAAAAAAAAAAAAAGAAAAAAAAAGAAAAAAAAAGAAAAGAAAAAAGAAAGAAAGAAAGAAAAAAAAAAGAAAAAAAAGAAAAAAAGAAAAAAAAGTACAGGGATGGATGTACCATCCACTTCATTTCCTTTGCTAGCAGGGCATTCGAGTTATCATCCCTATATAAATTAAACAATAACGGAGGTAAAATGCATCCCTGATGAATTGTTCTATTACTAATCTACATTGCGATACACTGTTTTGATCTCTCTTAACACAGGTGAGATCTTGATGTAAGTTTGTGTTTTAGCCTTGTAATCTACTTCTAATCCAATTGGCCTGTAGTGCTGTGCAAGTAAGGTTTGTATACCTGAGATATAATGCCAAGTGGTCACTGGCATGCAAGGACCAATATGCATAATGCGTATGTTGCTTATAATATTAGGGTTTTAATGGTATTACAGCTCTTCATATTTTAGGGTCATAAAGGTAAAACAAAAGTGTTATCATGCAGTAGTTCAAGGCCTTCTGCATTGTATCTGTTTTTCTTTTGTTTCTCTAACAAAATGCTCGTAAACGATTTCTATGATCAATGACTCAATTCTATGGAATTCGATTAAAACAAAACAATCTCTTTCTCTAGGCAACGGTTGCCGTTCAAAAAAATAAAAATATATATGAATCTGCGGCTACGCAGCGACTCCCATAGTTTCCTTGAACTTGCTGCTTTGAACCGAACTGCTAGCGCACACACCACACAAAAAGAAGAGCAACGAATGTGGAAACGGCACACATGGGAACAATTGACACTGTGTCAAGGCAAACCCTCTCTGTCGGCTTCCTTTGAATTAGATCCCCACTAAAGCAAGTGCTGATGTGGGAAGCATGTTAGCGCCAATAGACAGTCTTATATTTCGTGGCAGTGACCCAACCGACCGAAACTTGAAACATTTACTTGGTTAGATTTCTTTATTTATATTTCCAAATTACAAAGATCCGGTCTGAATACCGATTTCTGTTTAGATCCTGTTGTGGTCATTAATGATTAAGAGTGTCTCTAGTTGAACAATATTTAAAACGTTCCAGTTTTCATACCGGTTTATGTGGCATAAAAATGTATATCATTTCGTAGATTTCAATTTGCATGAAAATCCCTGCCATTTTACATTTACAGGCAGGCAGATATAGTTAAGTTGGACGTTATCGAGTTCAAAAATGGCGTAATGTTTGTCTCATTTGAATAAGCATCCTTTTCTGAACAAATTTATGTATAGTATTCATATGCTCTAAAAGTATTTATGTGTATAAATTGCAAATAATTAAATCTGTGCGCCATATTAACCACGCTCCCCAACCTGTCACTTCCTACGTAAACGCTTTCTAACCTTTCTACAAACTCTATGCCATTAGGTATATTTATGTTTGTATTTGTGGCTACTCTGAGCAGCAGAACAACTTGCAACTGTTGCATATGGCCACGACTCCCTAACACTGTCTGTTGGAGTAAAAGTGCTGTAAGTTATTGATACACGGTGCTGATAATGCTGAGAATGGATATCAACCCGTAAAAACATGTAGCAAGCACTGAAAACTGTGCATTGTGATATGGTATTGTATGGTTGAACAAATGCGCATCGCAGCTGTAACATACGCGCATACAGACGGTGTCAAAAAATGTAAACACATTTCAAGCAAAGAAAAAAAAAACTGTGTTAACATAACAAAACTGAATTCACACAAACAGAAAATAATGAGCACTAATCATCTTGCACTTTTACAGTTACAACAGTTGCTCAAAATGCCCACCATCGGCGTCGATACACTTCTGAGTACGTTGAACTACTGATTGAGTAACGTTTGCGAAAGTGCCCTCAGCGATTGCAGCAAATGCCGTTTCAATTTCTTCCCGAAGTGTTGCCATTGTAGCTGGTTTTCTACGGTATACAACATCCTTAAGACTTCCCCATATATGTCCAACGGAGTTAGATCCGGAGAACGCGGTGGAAACTCAATCGGACCTCTTTGTCCGATCCAGTGCCTTGGAAGATTATCATCAAGGTACGCACGTACATCAGGGTGGTAGTGTGGTGGTGCACCATCCTGTTGCATACGGTACCATGAGTCTCAAACTTGTCTCGAATGCTTACAGTTGTTACTCACGTTGGCGTTTCTGTACACACGTCTCCATTGCCTTTGAGCTTCAACAACATTCACGGTTTTCCATTACCACTTCAAAATTGCTTTCCGGTGTTCAAGCGATTATCTTGGCTCCGTTTTGTTGTAGCAACGTTTGCATAGCGCAGTGTGAGTCACACCTGTTTATTGAACATCATACGATAATCTTGGCTTCCTTTGTTCATTGTTGATTTACTATAATCTCGGCTTCATTTGTTCATTGTTAACTTACCTGTCACGTAGCAACGCTATCATAATGTACGTAGTCACATCTGTTTACAGAACATCATACGATTATCTTGACTTCCTTTGTTCATTGTTCATTTACGATAATCTTGGCTTCATTTGTTCATTGTTGATTTACCTGTCACGTAGCAACGCTATCATAATGTATGTGAGTCACATCTGTTTACAGAACATCACACTACACATTACTGTTGTTTTTCGGTCCAACTTTGAAATATATTAAATAGATATTTACTGTGAAAGTGTGTATACATTTTTGGCACCCACGGTATTATGAGCATGCATTAGGTTTGAGTTCAAGTCATATTAGAAAATCGCAGTAGTTAAACTGAGGCATCATTAGGGATTGCATAAGGTCTATTTAAGGCTCTGGATAGGAGCTAAATTTGGACTATAGGGAGGGTAAGGGAAAAATTTCACATTGCTTTTTATGAGATATACAGCAACATTTGCAATGTGCAGCCGTGCATTATCCTAGTGCATCATTCAGCTTGTGGCATGCAAATATGACCCTTTGTGAGTCGTGAGGCCGTGCGAGTTATCAGCACATCTATGTAGAGTTGTGTGTGCAAATAAACCATTCCTTGAACGAATCGTAGCTTTCCCAACACATTTGAATTTTTGGAGTTTTACTCTTTGCTCTCAGGATGGAAATGATTACCTTTGATTATCTTTCTGTACACCATCTTAAACTGCATGCAAACCTGTACGCGTTTGGGTATCACCAATATAGGAACTCTCCGTGTCTAAACAGCAACTTTTCAGTTACCAACGTGTGGGTGGCACCCATTGGAATTTTCAGAATTCTTTGAAAGTTGCCTCCCTGCTTTACACATTTTGAATTGTCTTTCAACTGTGCTATAAAGAACAACAGAACTTCAGATCAGTATGTTGTTCGTCGCGTGTCACTTGCATTTTGCTGTGGACTCGACTTGCATTCCTCTCACAAGCGGAAACCGGAAGTGACAAAATGAAACTAGTACCGGTGTATATTACGTATCAAATTAATAAAATGTTGCAAAGTTAAATTTTAAAGCTAGAAACGTGCCTGTAAAATTTATGGTCTTTCTTTATGGAACAGTGTCGGTCCTGGTGGTGTAGTGGTTACCATACTTGCCTCCTACGCCCAAAACGCGGGTTCGAACTCGGCCAGGCTGCCTTCGGAAGGGAAATAAAGCCGTGGGACCCGTGTCGTACATTTACGGCACGAAAAAGAACCTCAAGCCTGAAAGAGAGGCCTCTGAGCAAAATTTGTCGGCCGTTTCACGCCCTGAGTTGAATGGAACGCTGATGACCTGAGATGTTAAAGAGCGTCCATAAATAAATCAATCATTTATGGAACAGCGCTTGTAGCTGTAGTTGGTGTCGTGTTCTTTCCTTGGGTTTTGTGGGTCTTGAATAATTGTTTGAATAATTATAATTTTAACACGAATCTTTATAATAATAATAATAATAATAATAATAATAATAAAATAATACTTTTAATGCGATTTTCTCCTTTTTAAATTTATATTGCCGTTGATTTTGCACTGCATTTAGCCACAGGAAAGCTGATAGTTCTTGAGAGTTCAAACCGAGAACTATTTAGAAATAAATGGAGCCAGAACTTTTTAACGTGCATTGCGTGGGAAAACTTCGGTGCGCGGAGATTATATTCTTGAACCTTAGCACTCTAAGATACGCGATTACATCATGTGTATTTTTGGAAAATCGCGGATATGCAGCCTCTGAAATTCTGCCGACTTTGCACTTACCTGCGATTCTGGGAGCTGGGTAGCAGAGGAGCACATTTTGTCCGCTCTGGTTGAATGCGTTTGTTTCATATACAAATGATAATGATGATGATCCAAGAAAGTACATCGATTAGTGTGAACAAATATTGCTTTGAATTGAGAACGTGCGAACTGCGGCATTGGCAGATACAAATGACCATGGATAGGAGCATTTTAAATGAGCCACTAATTACATACATTATGTGTCTTGCTGATGACAGGGTGTTATTTGTGGCACCAGAATGTCTTATGCATAGGTTGTCCAACAAAATATTCAGACTGATTTATTTCCTCCAAAACAAAAACAAAACACAAACGTTATTTTCAGTGGCGACTGTGCATTTGTTAAAGAGCGAGGCTGTTAATTCCGTTACATTATTTTACTTGTAGATGAGCTCCACTTGAGTTTTTGTACGTTGTAGCTGCCAAATTTCACAGCTGTTATAAACTACGTGAAATTATTATTTATAAAATACCACATTCAAAATATTACACAACAAGTTCGCACACAGCAATATTAATGACGCCTCCCTAAACAGAAACTATTCTGTCACAAAGGTCGAAAAGATACGCTCTGTTTACAGTTCTGCGCAGGAAAGTTGTTAACGAAGGGCATGTATACTTTTATGATCTTTCATCAGTCCGGAAAAATATGCGCTTATCTATCTACAAGAGTCTCAGCCGAAGGATGTTGATGTTGCTAGGGAAACTATGGCGGTACGTATACCGCCACAGGTGGCCGGGTTCGAATCCCGACAGGACCATCCTCCCTGAGGGTTTTTTTTTTTTTTTTTTTTTTTTTTCCAGGTTTTCCTCAGTCTTCATAAATGGCACATTCCGCGCAAGTACCCTAAACATAGGTCTGGAACGTTTCCTTTCTTTAAAAATCCTTTCCCAATATATCATTTCATCCCATGTATCATCAGTGTCCACCGCCTGTGGTGCCTCAGTTGTGAAAACGGGCGTTAAACACCACCATAAATTAATAAATGACGGTACAAATGAATATTCTACCTATTCAATTTTCTTCCTTTCTTTTCTTTTCTTTTTCTTTTCTTTTCTTTTCTTTTCTTTTTTCTTTTTTTTTTCTTTTTTTTTCCGTCGGTCCTGGTGGTGTAGTGGTTACCATACTTGCCTCCTAAACCCAAGATCGCGGGTTCGAACCCGGCCAGGACCGATGGATGTTTTCGGGTGTAAAAATCCTAAATATGGCTTCCTTCGGAAGGGAAGTAAAGCCGTGGGTCCCGTGTCGTACATTTACGGCACGATAAAGAACCTCAAGCCTGAAAGAGAGGCCTCTGAGCAAAATTTGTCGGCCGTTTCACGCCCTGAGTTGAATGGAACGCTGATGACCTGAGATGTTAAAGAGCGTCTGTAAATGAATCATTCAAAAAAAATTATCCAATTTTCGGCATACTTTTTTGAAAGCTTTCTGCGGCAATAAATAGCCCCTTCAACTTAATTCTAATTTACTTTACCTCAATAAATACACGTCGTAAATTGTAACGTTTCTAGTTTTCTTGTAATACATTGTATCTTCACATAAAAAGTGAATGCTGTTAACAATACACTAATGCTTGGTGGATTCCTTGGGAGGGTCTCTGCCACCCTTGGGTATCTATGGACCACAGTTTCACTATTTATTTTATTTTAGTTATGCATGCTCTTAAACATGACTGATGACACAAGTCATCAGTCTCCCATTCAATTTAGGGTGTGAAAAGGCCGATATATTTTGCTAAGATGCCTCTTCTTTCAAGCTTAAGGCTCTTTTACGTGTCCTAAATCTACGACAGAGAGCCCAAGGCTTTTATTTCCCTTCTAGAGGAAGTCACACTAATGATTTTTAAGCCCGAAAAAAAAAATCACCGATCTTGGCAGGGATCTAACCCGCGACCTTGAGTCTACGAGGCAAGTGTGCTTACAATTAGACCACCAGGACCGACACATTTGGTAAGCGCAGGCCTAGAGATAGAGGAAAGATGTGTATACCTTTAGGGTTTTCTACTTGCATAATCAAAAAAAAAAAAAAAAAAAAAAAAAAAAAACCGACTAATTTCAATGCTTTATGTAGCATGAATTGTATAAGATCCTTAACTTAAAAACTCTATAAAGTCTGAAAAATAAGCGAAATAAAAAGTTTTGAGATTTAATACTAATTTTGGAATAAGCAAATATTTACTTTTAAACGTTCAACAGCCTTTATAAGTAGACTGATTATAATTGAGGTGTACACTAGGAAATATACAGAGTGCGGAAAAGCAATTAGCAGAAAATTGTATAGTAGAAAGGCAGTACTAAACTAAGCATTTTGAGGTTAGAAACATGAAGTCGCAGATGCAGTATACTAACAGGAGCGCTGCATGAGCGTAAAGGAAATCTGACATTATGAAACATCTTCATTTGCCACTCAAAATGAAATGTAGCTCACTGTATGTATTGTCTTAATTAATGAGTACTGATACACCATGAGAAATTAAATATTACATGCTTATACTTACAAAGGTTTACGCATGCCATTCCATTGATTCTCTTTTGGACAAGGATCATAGTAGAGCACCATAATTTCATTTGCTGTAACAATGGTTTGCAGAACTTCTGTCTCGTTGCCACGGCAGAGCTCCAAAAATGCCTGACAACAGATGACTCGTTGCTGCGTTTGAACTGAGGAAAGAAGTCTAGGCACCCATCTTGCACTAACCTTATTCATGTTAAATGTTAATGAATAATTCGAAAACGACTATTGTTTTAGAAAGGCCCAACCGTGCCGCTACTTCTGTAACTTGAGTCGTCGGTTTTCCATAATTTCTCTTTCCACAAGAGCGCTGTTTTTAGAAATGCCACAAACAAGTTTCACGATATGAAACTCTTAGCATGATGGATTTAGTGTTGATGCATTAGCGTTGTAAAAAAGATTATGCGGCCTCTTGTCCACATCCTCAAAATGCTTATTTGGCACTGCCTTTATACACTACATATTTATGTACATTGTTTTTCCGCACCCAGTTCATAAAAAATAGCTGCACAAATGCGCTTCATGACCAAAACTGCTAGACATATTCAAGAACGTTGAATAATTAAAGCTGAAACATTTAATAAGCCATAAATGAAATCCATTAAATATCCTAAATTAGTTTATATGTGAAATAAAATGTTATCACAGAGAGAGAAATAGAATAAGATCAAAACGGGCCACTTAGTCTAATAAGAAATGGCGGCTGTATATTTTAATTTTTAAAAATGGTTTGTCTTTAAAATATAGAACTTTTCGCATAACACATGTGTACATATACAGGTTGTAACGAAAAGACATAAAAAATTGGAGAAACATTCTTCACATTTACAAAACAACAAACAAATATATAAACATAGGCCTGGGATTGTTTTATTTCCTTGTTAGAGCCCATTTTCTACACCTGTGCTACATAGCAGAATATTGAAAAATATAACTGTGTGAAACAGAAAATCACATGAAATGTTCAAAATGTCCTCCGTTAGCACGGATACATCCATCAACCCGCTGTCACATGAACTTCCTAATGCGCTTATGTATCCCTGGAGTATCTCGTACGCCTTGCAGAATATGAGCATATGAGCATTTGTCAACTCCGTGTTTGAAATCTCATTTTACTGTATCTGAATGAGGTCCGTAAACACATAGAACTGAGACTACGTGCTCGGTGCTATGTCAAGAAATGAAGTGAGTAGCGTAACTGTGATTGTTCTTTACCACTGAACGACCATAATAACGGTAAATCTTGGAAATAAGGTAGTTACAAGAGCCTCACTCCATTTAACCAGAGGTAACAGCGAATGTTCACCTACTGTACGTATTAAACGTCTGTTCTGTTGTGGGGTTATTAGCTGTCACAGGACAGCTATGCTAACATTTCATACCGTGTAAACGAAGTAATAGACAAGGGACTCTAACAAGGAAAGCATCTTAGGATGCCGTGAGATATTTTGGAAATAAACAAAAATAGTATTGAATTACTGTATATCAATTATTGGTACTGGTGATGATTGAAGAACAGAAAGACGAATCATTAGTTGGATCAAGTTTCATATCAGGTGTCTAACCCTTGGATTAATAAAAATAAGCGACCTCATAAATTCAACAGTTTTATTTTATGTTGTTTCGGTGAATTTTTCTCTTTGAGAAAATAGTAATATCCAACACGAGGATCAAGACCAGAGATTAGAACATCCAAAACCAGAACACGCTGGCTTATTGATCACATTTAAAACTATTGTACAAAGAATAAGCTTCAATACGTTGAAAACACGGCAACAATGAAATCACCACGCAAACTCACAACAAAGACAGTCAAATTCAAAGCAAGAAATAGACTGCTTAGTCTTGAGGACGATATGCGTGTTTCGTTGTCAGCTGATTGCATGCATTTGTGATCTCAGTATCAATCACAAATCTTAAATTAATAAGACATGTTTTTTATGATATACAATTACACTGTAGTTCTCTACTTTTGAAATTGTATTTGTTTAATTTAATAATTCATAATCAGTGTGTATTAAACATTTGTGTAGTGTGCTTTGTACAATGGCAGGCCATAATTTGTATGTTAAGCTATTATTAAAAATTATTTTATTGTATTTGATATGGAGTATCTATTTGAACATAATTTAACACATACACACGCGCGCGCATATATATCACAGAGAAAATTTAAAATAATTTAACATGTTTCTATTTTAAAAACTTGAACCAAGGGTGCCCCGGATTTCTAATCTCATTCCCAAGGGGGTCCAAACGTAAAAAGGTAATCACTGCTCTTTATGCAAGGAATGTTTACTCATTGTTTTTTTAAGATAAGGGAATCAATGCTCTATATACAAGGAATGTTTACCCAACTTTTTTTTTTTTTTTTTTTTTTTTTTTTTTTACATACGAGTAACTTTTTGTTAAGGTCTGTATAATTAGTTTGTACCTATGTACACATTTATTAATAATGAAAAATGCAAAGCACTCCTACAAATAGAATAAGAGAATTAAAATTAATAAAAAAGAAACATAAAATAACTGATATTTTGGATATCACCGCTATCCCCGAATGACAACTGCTCTGTCTGTAAGGTAAAACAATAATTTTAACTAAGGACGACATTTGCGGCAGTGTTTTACCTGTGTATTATTAGATCAAGCCCAACTCTTATATCATTTGCCTGTTGGCATGCTCAGCTGAAGCAGAGAAACGTTGCATACATTCCGACGGCTTGTTTGTCGCTCACAGTTTTACCAATGGTATGACGGAATCTTTCCCCACTTGTTAGAGGCACGTAAATACTATAATTAGCTCAGCTGTGAAGAAGGTCGGCCTGGACTGAAACGAGAGTTGGCACTGCAACAAACAGCTGAGCGCCCATAACGTTCCGTCAAAATGACATTTCGTTGCGTAATGGTGAAGGAAGCCGGGTGCAGATTTGGAACTGCGTTGTGCATTCGTGCGAGAAATGCGTTGCATCAGGTAAATGACGGTATGTTTTTCTCATTAAAATCGCATACATCACCAAGTCTTTTGAAACGTGCTTTGCTCCACATATGCATATACCTCTCTTTTTAATTTCCTCTTTCGATTTCGACCAATTTTTATTTATTCACTCTCTAGCAATGTTCCATTACACTTTTTCCGCCTCCAATGTGACAATCACTATGACTGGTTTGAGATATACAACAATAAATATTGTGACCTTTGAGTTTTCTGGTTTGACAGAAATAATATATGATTATGGATCGATGTTCATATTATCTGATACTCCCATTATTCAGGATTGTAAACACTGCATTTCCTTACCAATCACGCTACTCATTTGTTTGAAGAATCTAATTAATTCAGACGTATACACAATACAGCGTGATTGTTTAAATTTTTATACAGAGCAGTAATGAACATTGTAACTAAAGAATAGAGATGTAACTTTATTTCGTTCTAGCAGAGAGAGCCTTGAAAATAATCCACGTAAGGGTAGGCCAGTGGATATGTTGACACAAGAAAAAATCTTCAAGGAGGCAGTTCTGAGTAATAGGCGTCTGAAAACTGTGTTTCGTGTCCTTCATCAGCTCTTGCATAGGCAATGCAAGATTCTTTCAACACTTCAAATGCAAGTGCGCGTAGAATGTTGTCAGAATGTTTTAAATCTTTGCCGTGGTAACGAGAAGGCGGTATTAGAATCCATCGTTACACTGGACGAAACTATGATTCTCCATTATGTCCCTCTTATGGAGCCAAGATCACACCAGTCCACGAAGAAGATTACGGCGATACTTTTTGGGACTGCAGAGAAATCTGATGATAGATTTCAAAGAAAAGAACACAATGGTGATGGGGAAGTACTATGCAAAGCTACTGCATCAGTTGTGAAGTGCCTTAAGGAAAAGCGACGTGGAATGCTGAGTCGATGAATTCGTCTGCTGCATGACAACGCATTAGTCCATACGGCAGCTTCCAGGAACTGAATCGTACAGCGTAGATCTTCCTCGGCGACTATTGCCTCTTTTCAAAAATAAAACTCTGAATGCTAAGATTCATGATAACGAGTAGGAGAACGCTGTTTTCCGACGTGTTTCAGGCAAAGGTGAGTAAATGTGAATCCAGTGATATAAGAAATGCGTTAAAGTAAAGAGATCTAACATCTTCAGGCCCGAAACTTATGGATCGCATTTCCTACAACTTTTTTTAGAATTAAAAAAAAACTTGTGTCTTCGCAAATAGTTCACGTTTTGATAACATTTTTCTCACAAAAAGTACTTCGTGCCTTTTCCTACAACACATATCACACTGTTTTCGTACAAACTGTCTTCTCTGGACCTTTGTGGGCATAAGGAAGAAGAAAAACTCAAAGCAACATAAATTATTACAAAGTTACTAGAGAAGTGGAATAAATGTCGTTACACACCCTTCTGTAGTAGTAGGTTGGATTTTGCTTTAATTCTCTTAGTTAATTAATTATTTATTGAAATACACTCTCGCGAATATCTCGTATCGTCGAGAATTCCAAAATATTTAAAAAAAAGCTGCTTTAAATAGGAACCCAAAACATGGCAATAGAAAACTTTAAAACCAAAACTTTCGCTGACTCTAAGGTCAGCATCATCAGTGAACTGAATATGTCTGGTGAGGCAGAGGGACAGGAACGTTAGAAGTTGGAGAGAATGGGAGTATTAGGGAAAAGCACTAGCCCCAAGAAATCGCATGGAAATATTTTTACAGTGTGTTGTTGATCCTGGATTTCTGAGTGGAGTGTCACAAGATTTTGAAGTGGACCGCTCCACGGCGTGTAAAACTATTAATTAAGTTTTGGGTCATATTTTCGAAAAAGCCCATAGCTGGATTCATTTCACCAGTGCAATGCATGAAATGAATAATGCAAAGTTGATGTGGCAAACTTGCTTTAATTTATCAACTGTTGTAGTAAATTGCACCCATATAGATATTAAAAAAACTTCAATTTTCGGGGACGAATATATTAATCGTAAGGGTTATGTCAGTATTTAATGTTCAGGCGACATGTGATGCTGAAGAAAAATGTACCATCGTTAGCGCCGAGAGGCCTGGCTCTGTTCTTGATTCAAGAACATGGAGGACTGCTATATGAATCGCGCATACCAGGTCGCAATATAAGGAAGTTATTGCTAGACCGTAGTTATATCTCCAGTTTTTCCGGATACCAGTTCTCTCGCGGTGGTTATAGCTACTTAGTTTTAGCGTTTGTTTATTCACTTCGATTTGACTTTAAGCTATTACTTCACCGCGGTGTCTACTGTTTAGTCACTTTATGTCTTGCTTATTTGAAAGTCTCTGTCTTTGTTTATATTATCTGGAAGCTGCTGTTTTTATACATTTGAAGAAATGACCAGAAGTAACAGGATATTTTAATAAGGTTAGGAGAGATGCCTTAGAAATAGAGCAGATAATATAAACAAAAACAGGGATTTTTTAATTAGAAGGCATGTAATAACGTCTGCACAGTTCTAACGGTTCTTTCCACTGATGATTGTTGATTTTTGATTAGGTTTATATACGGACGCTCTTTGACATCTCAGATTAACAGCGTTCTATTCAATTCAGGGCGTGAAACGGCCGACAAATTTTGCTAAGTTTTTTTTTTCTCCCTCCAGGCTTGAGGTTTCTTTCCTTGCCGCAAATCCACGACACGGGCCTAAGGCTTTACTTCCCGTCCGAAAGAAGCCATACTGAGGATTTTTACGCCGGAAAAATCCATCTATTCTAGCCGGGTTTGAACTGCGATCTTTATTTAGAAGGCACGTATGGTTACCACTACAGCGTAGAACCGACCCACTGATGATGTTGGGTATAGACTCTGTGAAAGCTTTAGTTTGAAATTTAATTTAAAACAACATTACCACAGCAAATAGCTCGGTAATAATACATTTTAATAATTATCTATTACGTGATTTTGTTTCATTTAACATTGCGTTTCATATTTTTTTCTTCTTATAAGGAACATCTACAGTTATTCCCTTGAAAAGCATTTTAAAATACACCAAGAAATCCGTTTTTAAATGTTAATATGTTACTCTAACCTACTCTTAAAAAGACAAAACAATAAGTATGAAGCAGCATTAAGTGTAATTATGTTGCAGTGTAGGAGGGAAAGAAAATGGCGTAACAGAGAACATGCCATCTTATTATTTTCAATAGACGCTTCTTGTAAAGCGCTGTTCATGATCAGGCATGGAGAGGCCATCGCGAAAAGAGCAGTATCGAAATGCGATACTGTTGCATTGAAGATCGCAATATCCCTAGGCGCAAAAACTCCCGTCATCCTCGTCGGAAAAGTAGGCCAGGCGGACGGGCGCCTCCCTTCACCAAACACCCGCTGGGGACTAGCTGTGTGAGAGAAAGGTGACTTACAGTGATACCTAGACAGATAACACACTTTTAAAATTTACTGCTTACACAAAGAGCATTTGTTTGATTTATCTCTTTGCTTTTATCTATGTATTCTTGCTGGCAGGTTTTGTGCATGCGTTAATATTGGGTTACTGGTACTTGATTGTGTAATGCACATGCGCGAAAGCAGTGAGCTATGACCACGCTAGCGGCAACAGTGAAGACGTATGAACTTGCTAAAACAAATGACAGGCCACTATACATAACGTTGTGTTCATTGTGTTCGCTGTTATTTGCCAAAGGAAGAGCGGGGGTGGGGATGGGGAACCAAAAAACAAAAGTCTCGATCTCTGTAACCTTGACTAAAAACATTCTAATTGTAAGTCATTTTTTTTTAAAAAGTAGACATGTATGACACCTAGTGGCATATACAATGAAGTTCATTTTACACAAATACAGGGTGATTATAAAGTATCCATGTGTAAAAACCAGCACTGTATTAATACAGCAATGCACCGCTTCATGAAACGCCATTGCAAGTGTCATGTTGACCACCTGATACGACAATTTAAATAATAATGGATTTTAATGGGGTTTAAAGCCGTTTTGCTACTGGGTTACCAAAAGCAATGGCAGTGGTGATACATGAGATGAAATGAAATATTACGAAAGGATTTTTTTTTTTTTTAAGGAAGGAGTGTTCCAGGTCTAATTTTAGGGTACTTCCCCGGCAATCCGTGAAGATGATTGACTTTGTACACTTGTGACGTTATATATCCCCATGTAATAAAGTCAACAGGTGTGAGATCAAGAAAAGGTGAAGTCAAATTTCGGCGTGAAATGTCATCTTGCTACAATTGTGGTTGAAGGAAGAACTGCTTGTCACTGTGTGTTCAGCGAACAAGACTGATCCACACACCTTAGACTTTGTGATCCCCACCCACACATTGACTTTTGGGATGCTTCATTTCCACTCGAAGATCTCATTACACTATTCATCTGCCCCCTCTCTGCAGTTGTTGACCGTGCCACATGTGTGGAAGATGGCTTCATCGCTAATGAACACATTTTGCAGCAAATTATCCTCTTCGACTGCCTGCAACAGGTTGGCACACATTACTTCGCGACCAGCGTAGTCCTTCCTTTCCAGCTTGTGTCGGATTTGGAGGTGATACAACTGTTTTCAAGGTGTAGGGGAGAATTTTCCACACTGTCGGCCGTGGTATACCTGTTGCACAGTTTCTTCTGGCACACTGGGTGTACCGGTACGTTTCACATCCTGCACACTACCCGTGGTCTTGAATTTCTGAACCAGTAGTATGATATTTGCTCTGGTAGTACCGGGTTGTCCTTCAGATCCTATAAAAGAACACTAATCAGTCGTTTTCTCAAAAATGGTTTGAGACTTTAAACTGCCCAGTACTAGGTTTTCAAAAAACTATTGCAACATTGTGCATTATTGAAAGTCTCAAAGTAATCATTTAAATAAATAATACCGCCCTAAAATGTTCCATATATAAAAACAAACGTGTTTAATTAAAAACCAAGTTGCTAGAGGAAAAAATTCAATTCAGTTCTTTAGGGCGAAAAGTTCTACCATACCGAACTATTGCAATAAAGTAGAAGCATTTCGCAAAGGAAGGAGGAAAGTAAACACAAATCAGGCGCTGGTAGACCTGTCGTTGTAATAGACAATATCCATTCTGCCAGGAATTTTTACACTCGAGAAATTTTCTTCAGATCGTCTTTAAATTTGACGAACTGACTGAGATACCACGTATGAATCATGAGTACAGTGGAAACATGCTGAACAATGTTTCACTTAAATACCCAACAAAACACACCATGCGTAATAACTGAACACTTATCAGATTCACACTGACAGCCGGACTTTATCCCAATTAACGTTGGGGAATACGTGTTCCATAGCAAGAAGTCAACACTGGCCACTGAAGGATCTCTTAAACTGTGGAATTAGAACATCTCGCATTGAAACAGAATACTTCTGTCAATTCGTCTAGGCATCATGAAGCAATTTGCTAAAGCTTTGCGATGAAATGCAAACTGTTACAAGTATCTCTGCCAAAAAGTATCTCAACACCATAAGCCAAATTAAAAGGCGCCATATTTATAGGACCGCATATAAGGAAAGGGATGTTAAATGAAAAACTGCAACACATTGGCTGAAGATAAAAGAGAGACTTTCCTTCTAAAGTGTGATAACCAATTTTGTAGAAAACATACGGTCCCTGATTGTCTGCTTTCACCTCGTAACTATAGTTTATTGTAATAGAAGTGTTGAAAGGCACATATTGCGCGCATCCGAGTGTGATTAGTTGCAACTCGAGGTTTACCAAGGATCGCAATGAACTTGTCAACAAGTATATTACATAGTATTTTTATACTACCATATCATAATGTAACTCCATTCTTAATTTGTTATATTTTGTTTTAATTTCCAAAGTTACAAACAACGAGAACTAGAAATATCCAATCGATTAATGTTTGTTCATATGTTTGTATAGTTACGCGTTAGTGTTTTGTTAGTTATTGTTGATTTTATTGAAACATTTAGTAGCTCGATGATATGACATTTAATTGAAAATTATAATGGAATTTGATGAAAGCAATAAAATACTTTGAAGGAACTTCTTCAAGGGTGTTGAAGAATATAAGAAAAGATTTTTCACTACTAAGGCACTACAGGCAGCGGACACTGATGATGCATGAAATGATATATTGGGAAATGATTTTTTATTTGTTAAGGAAGGAAACGTTCCAGGTTTAATTTTGGAGTACCTCCTCGGCATTTGCCACTTCTGAGGAAAACCTGGAAAAAACCTCAGTCAGGGAGGACGGTCCTGGTGAATTTCAAACCCCAGACCTCCTGCTCACAAATCCGCCCCTTAATAACCTTGGCCACTCGTAGCGGTTTTACTTCGTGTAGTATAATTATTAATATTAACAGCAAGCATTGCTTCAATAATTTAGTAAATTGATTCTTTTAAATTGTGCGATATAGCAAGACTGCTACTTTCAGTTGTGATTTATAAAGTAGTGATGCAGCACTAATCTTCAATTGTTTTGTTCCAATACCTCTACTTTCAGTTCTTTACTTTCCGGTGGCATAAAAATACACTTCAAACTAACAGAACTACTTTCCCCTTCTTTTTGATGGTAGATGCGACAATTGTTGATTCGTCACCTAGTGCGCATCGTATTTGGCTGTACCTTTGTCATAAACATTTAAAAGCATGATGTTTGTTAACAATGATTTTACTTTAGAAATTTTCGTTACGTTCCATGGAAATTATCCGGACTTTTCAAATAACTTACATAAGCCTCCGGCGCCGAGAGGTGACATTTACAAACATCCATTGACGACAAACCGTCTCTCGGTGCCAATTCTCCCAATTTTTTTTTTAAATCGCCCGGTATGTTCACATACATCAATACAAACTTCATTTGATCGAATTACAGAACAACTAACGATTTATATACAGAAAAAATTTTTGTATAGTAAATAGAATGTTAATATTATCTACAATTTGGTTATTCAGGGCGATTCTGTTTTACTGCATCAAAATATTAAGCAGTTTTATTCCAAAGCAAATTGCTTTGCAGTGAATAAAAGAAATAAGAAGTACTTCCATTTATGTCTGAACAGATGGTGTTTATCTCAGTCGCCACTATCCTTTCCCGCCCACAATGTACACCACAGTCCATCAACAAATTGACCTGAGACCGGCAAATAGCCAGAAAGTGTAACTGAAAGAAAAAATCTTTAAGTTGCTGTAATAAACCTCTGTTTCAGTGTGCAAATGTAAACGTTAAAGTAAAAATACTACTATATAAGCTAAGATGGAGGTAGTGTGACCACGAGTGGCCGAGGTCGTTAAGACGCGGATTCGTGCAGGGTTCGATTCCCTCAGGACCGTCTTACCTGAATGAGTTTTTTTCCAGGTTTTCCTCAGTCCTCATAAATGGCAAATGCCGGGGAAGTACCCTAAACTTGGACGTGGAACGCTTCCTTCCTTTAAAAAAGAAATATCCTTTCCCAGTTTATCATTTCATCTCATGTATCATCAGTGTCCACCGCCTGTAATGCCTCAGTAGTTAAAACGGGCATTAAACACCATTAAAAAGCACATAAACAGAAATTGTGTCGAGAAAAATGTCTTACATGCAGCCCGAGATCGAACCCCGGGCAGCAGTCTGCATTTACATGCCTTACCTCTTGCACAAATGCTTTTCTTATCTGTTCTATCGGCCCCGATAGTCTAGCGGTAACAAAGAGGAATGGCTCGGTTTTCTGATCTAAACCAATCGGGTTTTTATATATGGAGTCTGTATATTCAAGATATGTGCATAACATGAAAATTCTTCGCCAGGTAGTTGAATATCAACAGATACAGCCGACATCTGGGATAAGGCAGTCTATGATAGGACGATATGAAGCTCTTGGTGGCCATTTTGAGCACTTTCTATAGAAGTTTTGAAATTTCTGTAAAGAAAACGTTTTTCATTTGTTAATTAAACTTTATCATCGCAGATAATACGTAAACATCAAATCAGCGGAAGAAATTACATTGGTTAGTTAATCAGTCCACAACAAACAATGCTGTAACTTAGAAACTTTTTTCTCTCTCTCTGTTTATTGTCGCTTGACTTGCTTTGATCTTCTTGCGACGTCTATAAATTGGACGTGAATACTTTTATAGGTGCAAATCTGTAGCTATTGACGTGAATTAATGATGGCACAAATCAGCTCGAACCTTCTTAGGGCGAGGAAAAGCTCCGATAAAAAATTTACCCGAACAGCTTGACCTGACCGGAATTTGAAACCAGGACTACCAGATTAGTAGTCGCAAACGCTACCATAGACCGGGAGGCGGTCTAAGCGATATTGACCATATGTTTAAATATTTTTTTTTTTCCAAGTCCTCCAGTAATACCTCAGTCTTTCCATTGTTACATGCTCTATATTAAAACTTGGCACACTACCTTTGCGGGGGTAGGGAAGAGAGAGCTATTTTCTCGTCTCTCTCGTATGGAATCATCGCCCTCTCAGAAGATAAAGGAGGTGGGGGTGATATTTCGTTAAAACTCTGGTCCTAATTACATTTATCATCAGCTATCTGATTTAAACCAAATGCATGTCGAAATATACCAGTCGTGCTTTTTACAAGGAAAGAGCGTCATTGCGCCTTGTTCGAGTTCGTCTACCTCGCAAGTTGCCCTGGAGGCTGTACAGGGAAACAATGCGTGACTTCGCCCTCACGAATTGGAGATCGTTTTGTAATGATGCTGCAAGGCACGCTGGGTAAGGTGCCGCGTGTCAAACCGTGATGTAATGCAAACTAGAGCTTGCTGCCCTGTCCATAACTTTTGCGTTAGTAGAGACAATTGAAAATCTTATCCCGTATCAATCCCGTGACAAAACATAAACAGTTGAAGGTGGTTATTGATTCCTGTATTCGCAGTGTTAATGTTCAGGTTAGTATAAATTATGTTACTGATTTAAAGCACGAACATGATGAAATTGGCACCAAAGTGTTTATTTAGTTCCTCATAGATGCTTAATGCGAAATTTCTCGCTAGACGCTAGCCATTTTACATTCTATTAGAGCTTGCGGAGAGAACGTCATATTTTCAATACTTTTGTTTATTCGTTGCTAGGGGCTATATGAGTGAAAATGGCTGTCTTTGAAAACATGAAAGCATTTTGTGTACTAGAATTTCGCATTCACCAGTCTGTTTGAGCGTGCAATGGCATGGAGTGGATACACCCAGTGGATATTCAATTCGTAAGTGGTAGGTACTTAGAATTTAGAAAGTTAAGTTAACCGGCCGAACGTCAGTAAGGGCCAGTTGTATAAAGAGTTAACTTGAGTTTAGGGCATAGATTTAACCATCAGTTATACTTAATTTGGTCATTGGTTGTATAAATATTAATCTAAGATTATTTCGTCTTAACCTGAAATTAAATCTAACTCGCGAAATTTCACAAGTTAAAACAATAACTAGAGTTTAGAAATTTAAATCAAACATTTCACAGAGAACAGAATCATATCTTCACTTAAAAATTAAACGCTGAGTAACATTTGTTTTAATTTCATATAAATAAAGTTTCTTCAATGTTTCACCCTTCATTTCCGCGTAACAAGAGATAGAATTGCGTTCAGTTATAGGTTATGTTAGGCTAACCTTATAAGCAGTAAGTATATTGTACAGGTTTCTGATTTCCAACATCTCATCCGATGATGAATTTCACCGTACTCCTCGTGAATTTTATGAGAGATATAATCCGTTCCTAGAACTGAATGACAAATAATTCAAAATGCGATTTCGCTTAGCAAAAGATATGGAAGAACTAAAACAGATGTTACGTCCCTAATTACTATCACAAACTAAACGGAACCATGCTTTCAATTCGGTGTTAATGATACTAATAGCTTTAAGGTTTCATGCGACAGGGAGCTTCCAAAAGTTATTGGAGATGTATCAAAGTGGGAAAAGCAACGGCCAATACAATCATCCACAAAGTTACTAGGGCAATTGCGTCAGTTCATTAAAATGCCAACCGAAGAGAGTGATATACAGAAAGTGACACTAGGCTTCGGTAACATTTGCAACTTTCCCGCACTTTAGGTGCTATAGACTACACACATATGGGAATAATAATGCAGAAGTCTTAAGAAAAGAATTATACCCTTTGGCAATTTCCGCCCATGTGCTTCTTTATCTTTATTTGAGATGGAATCTAATTTTTTCATCCTTTCAATTCGGTTATATTTTAGCAACAAATCGTATAATATCCTTTTCATATTTGCTAAAATTTGCTCGCATTGAGATTTCCTTATCCATTTTTGAAGACATTAAGAAGAAAACACGTCTAAGAGGCGAGAAACTGAATAATTGTTGCTTTTCTTAGGTTGAACGTTGAACATCAACTTGCTGTAAACACGAATTTCGCTATTATTTCACAACGTCAAACTCGAGATTACCTAGTCAGAGGTTAATTTTATGCTACAGAAACAGACCCTCGAGTTGCTTTTTGAATTACAATTAAAAGTATTCAGCAGTTAGCGTTTTTATACAACTGGGTCTAAGTGTGGTTAACAATAGAGCGAATCCGTCAGTGGCGGTCGTGGCATCATAAACCTCGGGTGCACAACTTTACTACTGCTGTGCTAGATATAGGTCTCAAGTATCGAGGATCTTAATACATATTAATGCTCAACATACATGGTTAAACGCACGCATCATACAAAGAGAGAGAGGGTATAATAATAATAATAATAATAATAATAATAATAATAATAATAATAATAATAATAATAATATCTTAGTAATGCAACTGTTTAATTTTAAAAATCCATTGTCCTGGTTTTCACTGCAGCAGACTTGTCAATGACCCCTTGATTCAAGTCGGAAATCTGTAAAATCAAGTCTGTCTCTACAGAAAGCACTGTATAGTAACGAGTGATCGACAAGTTTCTCCGCACTCTGGAATGTGCACTGCACAGGAGCAAGTTGACACTCCTACATTTCTGATACTCCTTCTTTCGAATTCGTTTTTAGCAGGTAGCCCGCTCATCATTGCTGAGGTTTGGACTTGGGAGTGTGGGCTAAGCCCGGTGCGTGGTCAGTGCTGCTGCCATCCTAATTCACTTCCTTAATGAAATCTCGTCTACACAATGACTGCGGAGCGACTTCTCGATGACCCTTTACTTCCACGTTTTGAAATCTTAGTTAGGTTCAAACTAATACTGGAGGCTGGTTTGTCCAGTTTTTCAATATCAGTTTCTTCTTTCAATGAATATAATCTTTGTATAGTGTTCATTTTCTTTATTCAATTAACACAAAACGAAAAGGCGGTTATTTCAGGAATTCACATTAAACTTCATAGCCTATCATTCAGGAACAGCTGACTACTGCTGAAACAACTTATTGTTGCTGGAGAGTGTCTACATGAAAGAATTGTTATTTCAATGTAATTTTTTAAATGTTAAATGGTGTTTAATGCCCGATTTTACTACTAAGGCACCAAAGGGGGTGGACACTGATGGTACATGAGATGGAACTATAAATTGGAAAAGGACTTTCTTTAAGGAAGGAATTTTTTTCAGGTCTAAGTTAATGATACCTCCCCGGCATTTGCCATTTATGAAGCCTAAAGAATATTTTGAAAATTTGACATCTAAACTACTGATGTTTGCCGATATCTTTATCACTGATATATTTTTGAAAGCAAATAAAATATGTTGATGCATACCCAAAAGAAAACTCTCTGGTAAAGCGTTTGCTCGGGTAGCTATTGTCCTGCTAAGAAAAGTGCAATTATCTTCGGAGCGGTGCATCTATTAGTTCCTGCTCCTGCTTTATTGAAAAGTTTCGGAATAACTGGAATTAATTTAATTTACAATTATTAATATATTTATAAATATTAAGGACTGTATAAAAGTGTATGTGGTTCAAAAGTTAATGGTTATTTATATTATTAGTGTATTATCTTGTGTGAATGTTTAGCGCTTGAGCGGAAGTGAACTTGCTAATTTTCAGAATATCAGAGGGGAAATTATGCACATGTTGCAACATGCAATTTTGGCATTGAAATGTTTTTAAAAGTATTATTTTTTTTTCAAAATTTGAGTGTTATGACGTAGTAGATATGAACGTGTATATTGCATGAAGCTATTTTGTTTTTGTTTTGAAGAATTCGAATGGAAATGGATGCTAATTCCGTAATGTTTGATATTGAAAACATGAATAGCATTCCAGGAGAAATTATGAGGGAAGCTGAGGTAACTGACAATGTGTTAATTCCTCAGAAATCAAAAAGTGTGTACGAAAATTAATACAACTCCTGTACGTTGAGAAAATAGAAACATAATAGTTAAAATAATAAAAAAAAATCGTGTTGGCATATTTTTCAGAACTGATAAATATATTAATATTTATTGATTATTAATGTGGTTAGTAATTTAAATTTTAGATTCTTAGATTTGTTTATTTTTTCCAGTCCAAAATTTGTATGCCTTCGAAGCTCTGGTGTTTGTATTCCAAAGTTAAATGTATGGTGAAAGTGAAAGAAAACATGGACGTTTCTTTAGCTTTTGGTAAGGTTTTTGATTTCTTGTAATGTTCAGTGAAATATGGCGAAAAAATGAAACATTCTCTCTAGATCCAAAATTGGTCGATTAATGATAGAAGCTCCTAATGATATGTATTTACTAATGAAGGTAGTTTTGTCTTCTGAATTTTTGGGACTGGTAGACGCCATGAGCTACACGATTTGTTTGTTGATATTCAGGTTGAAGGCCATATTTTGGTGGTTCACCTTCGAGACATGAACATTTCTAAGCCACGTACATTTACTGTTGTACTTGATTGTGGTCCTGTGAATTGTGTGGAGTTGTTCGAGAAATATATTGATTTACGTCCAAAACGTGTGAAACACAAAAATATCTTACAGTTAACCTGTTGATATTAAAAGTTTTGGAAAGTTTCCTATGGAGGTTGCTAAGGTTTTAAAGCTGCCTAATTAATCAAATTACACAAGGGCTGCTTTAGGCGGAGTTTGGCAACGATTCTTGCAAACACTGGGGACAGTATTACTGAAATTTAGAGATTAGGAGGGTGAAGTCAGCATCAGTTGTTGAACTTACATAGAGGAATCTTAAAATAGAAATTACAAAATGGTAATGATGATGATGATGATAACAACAGTAGGAAGGCAATAGTTATCATTAGTGGCTCAGGAATAATAATTTTATTATAACTGATTGTACCTTTTTTAATATTTGCCAAGCTATGTAACTGTCATACATTTAAAATCAATTTAATAAGATTAAGGAATTTTTCTGTTAGTGTATAATAAATTTTTCAAGATTAACGTTTTGAAATGAAAGAAATTGTAATGTGGTTATTTAATTAATTGCATTTTAAGTGTTTCTGTCATAATGGAAGTTAATTTGTGATGATTAATAACTTAACGTCGTAGTTGTAGTTTCAAAACATATGTAATAAAATTCTTCTCGTGTATGATAGTTGGTATGCTTGTTAGCACCACAATTTTAGCCTTTTCTCACAGGTACCTATGTTGTTTGAAAGTGTGTTGTGAAGGCGGTGATGACTTCGTGGAATACTAGTTGCTAGGTAACCTTTTCTGGCACCAGTGCTAGAGTTAGGCTAATTGTGTACGATTTATAGCGTCATAACAAGCTTGTTTTAATGCTAGTATCGCATAAAAGTGATTTTATTTTTTGAGTAAATAAACTGCGGCTTTTAACACTTGTATCATAAATACGGGACGTAAAACTTGGGAACTTGCTGGTCCAAGTGTGTAACTCTCGATGGAGACTATGTTGAGAAATAACTTGTATTGACCAAAAGCGCTTATCTTGCTTTTATCAACCTTTTGAAAAGCCCTCGCTCGTTTTTAGTTAGAAATTTTGTTTTCTTACAATGTTTGATGTATCACATTAACTACGCAAGGTGAATAAGGCTAATTAGCAGAGCCCAAAAGTTCAGACATTTATTTTGGTTAAAATAGGCAGGCAAAAAGCAACTTAAAACATTGAAAATAGACAGTAATATAATTAAAATAGGCATATATTGAAAGTGAAAACAGAGAGTTATGTCACTCATTAATGAAAATATGTATTTAACATAATTTAAACACATAATTAAAGTACTTAAGCGTGCTTTTCTTGGTTACAAACAGCAACAAGATGTCTTTTCAACGTATCAACTGTCATAGTCAGCCGTATCAGAGAGAACATTTTCCATCGTGGAAAAGAACGTTCTATTTCACTGAAGTGATTGCAGCATATTTAAAACAATATATTTCGGAAGGACTATACCAGTTACAACAGAACAGCGATCTTTCAGGACATCATGGAAACATTGATCAAGATAAAGTAAAGTCGATTTGAATAGTCCTGGCGAATGAGCAAAAGATGCGCAATGGTTTCTGGTCAGTTCATTTTCTGTTCATGCCTTTATAGGGAAATCAGGTTAGTATCTCTGTTACTTCCGAACTGCACAGTTTATTGCACAACCCCTCATCTTTCTCGCTTGCAATTGTTTGTTACATTTATACATCTGAAAAGTTACACCCACCGCAAATTTATTAGAATTATCTTGCACAGTTCAATACATGGTCATTCGCCAGGACTATTCTAAACTACAGCATTTCCCTCATCCTCTCTACTTCCTGGTATTCATGTTCCTGAGGTAACCGCGCGTCCCTTTTACTAATGATTATTTTGCTATTTAAAGAGCTTAAGTAAATGGGTTGAGGAGAAAGTTTTCAACTGCTTGAAAAGAAATGTATAATAAGTTATCAATAGGTATTTTTGTGAGAGGTGAACATGCCATTTAACTTTTATAACTATTTTCGATATATTGAAATTCTTTATGTGATTTTCAAAATGCGTAAATAATCGCAGAAAAAATACATAATATGCCGAAAAGGCAAAATAAAAACTTGCCCTACCGACCCCAAAAGTACGGAGACATGTTCATATCTATCTGACTCTTAAATATATTCACGCAGATAGAAAAATCATTTGGCCTAACTTCGGAGCTGTAGTATCTAGTCTTTGTGAAGGATTTGCTTGGGGAGCGAATTATATAAATTTTTATAGGCAATACTTGTAAATTAAAAAAAAAAATAGGGATAATGACGATTAGTGAGAATAAGTAGATTAGCCTTGTATCAGATCGAGTGAAGTTTAAGCTAAACCTTCCACATAACAACAATAACAGTTTTAACCTTATCGCTTCTAGTGCCGGCAAGCAACAGTTTGTAACATTTAACATAAAGGTTATGCGACAAGCTCCATTCTGTATTCACTCCTGCAGCTCTAAGGACAAAGAGCGTCACATTTTGTAGCTGTTTCACTTGCAGTTTTGCCACCACCTTCAAGTGCAAATACGGAACAAGTGTCATTTGGAGAGAGCTATGTTCTGTTGAGCAGATTGTCTGAAATTAGGCGTGACAGGTCGCATGGCTACTGCAAGTTACACTTAATGCCAACGCAAGGGAAACGAAAAGCCCTTAGTCGCATTTTAATAATATTGCTAAGGCTCAAAACAAATGACGTGAGTGCTATCGGATGTCTGCCTGCAACACGAGCTATTGCGTCACACTGGCGATTGTTTTCCAGATTCTTTGTCTTTCTGTCCGTCTGAATCTGCACATTATGGCACGTGCTTTATTGCTCAATTGTTTTTCCGTCATTTTTGTCGTGTCATATAACTCCGATGTCAGTCATATTCTGAGACCTTGAAACAACTTCATAAAATCATATTTTTCTTTGAGGGAGGGAGGTCAGTTGAAGAAAATATAGGTAATATTTCATATTTGAATACGAAAAGCCAACTGCTTTGAGAGTCGTTCAATAAATACGGGGAGTGCAAATTCAAATCCTGTTGGAATAAAATTCCCTTCCTGGAGTTTTTTCCAGAGTATGAATCAAATAAAATGTCAGTTATGCCAATTTCTGAAGTTAAAATTGTTAAGTTTTAAATTTTCTTTACGGGTATGGAAAACATCAAACGTATCCAAACTTCCTCATTGATACAAAAGACACATCACTTAACATTTATTTTCTGTTCAGACGTTTAGTAAGATAAACAAACTTTTCATTGACCGCCCTTGGTCTAGTGGTACTGTTCGCGACAACTAAGCCGGAGGTCCTGGGTTCGAGTTCCAGTCAGGTCAAGCTATATGGTTAAGGTTTTTTTCCGAATTTTTCCTTACTCTGAGAAGATGTATGCCAGATAGCTTAAAGGCGCAAAGGATTCCGAGCTCAATTGCACCATCAGTAATTAATTTCATTTTATTCGTCCCTGCAGACTTACAGCTCAATTATTATATACAACCTACAAACATCGCGAGAAGACTAATGCAGTCAAAGCGACAAAAATAAAAACGCAAATATATTTTTTTCATATTTTTTATTAAAATACACCGAAGACAAATATTAACATGCTGCTATTATTAAGAGAATAAATTACTATTTAATGCTCTTTCTTATTATGGAGAGTTGTTTGCGAATCTATGGTAACAGGTTCAAAAATTCTTAGTAGCGCCGCACTTACATCTGCGGAAGCACATCTAACTTCGGCATTGTGAGCAATACTTCAGTGTACTCTGGTGTCTGCCAGTATATGACGCCGAATATAGAACCATTCTAGGAAGGGTGTATTATTACTCTTTCTGATGAAAAATTCTCTTGTTCCGATTATCAAGCAATGTAAGAGGCGTGGCACCTTCTCCAAGAAAGGCATCTCTTAACAAAAAAGTAAAATGAGAATAGTATTCCAAAGGGCAAGAAACAGGCAAATCCATGATCATGACCGAGATAATTCGAAGGCAGGAATCCAGCAATATAGCGAGACATTTCATTGAAAGTGGTGATCTCAGATACAATAGTGAACACCATTATCAATCAGGATTTGACCTATAAAAGCACCCTGGCTACATTAAGGCAATGCTTCAACCCGCCTTATGGAGAGAGATTTAAGAACCCATTCCATTCCTTGCAGCGATATCCGTGATGCATCGCCAAAGAGTTTCTAAGCATTTGGATTATTGAAAATGGAAAGACCCGTGATATGGTCGGTCTCTGGAAAGCCTGCTAGAAGAAGTAGGAATAAAATGGAAAGCATCATACTTCGCACTGAATTTTTGTAATAGAAACTGCGATTCAGACAGAGTTTGAAGCCACCGCTGGAAGAGGTATGTTTTTACATAAGTTAAAGCAGCTTGAATTTGATCGCAAACAGTCTTAATGTATTTGTGTTTTCATACCGACAATAAGGTTGTTTAGTGGGTTCACACAAGTTATTACAACCAAAATATTACAACCAAGTAAACTAAGGCATACTCTAAGACCATAAAATGAAGAAAAAAAGAATGTAATTTCCATTGTGCGGATCATCTTGTTCACATACGAAAAATACAAGTTTTATGTCCACTAAGATAGAACGGCGTAATTTATTACCTGTTTAAATTTACTTTACCGGTGGCGAACTCAGTAACTAAACTGTCTACGGCATATCATGAGATATTCTGTACAGTCGTTAGGAAAAGATGTTATCGAAAAAACCACTTTATTACAGTTCTCTCTTTCGGCGTGTTTTTGTTGATTAGGTTTATTCATGGAGGCGCTTTAACACCTCAGATCATCAGCGTCCTGTTCAATTAAGGACGTGAAACAGCTGACAAATTTTGCTCAAAGGCCTCTTCTTTCAGCCTTGAGGTTCTTTCTCGTGCCTTAAATCTACGACAAGAGACACGTGGCCTTACTCCTCTTCCATAGGAAGCCATACTTATACTTGGGATTTTTATGCCCGAAAAAATCCATCGACCCTTGCCGGGATTGAACCCGCGATCTTGGGCTACGAGGCAAGTATGGTTACCACTAGACCACCAGAATCAACTCTTTCGGCATGTTAAACCCTATACATATATCTGTATACATGTGTTTCTAGTGTAGTTGTTCATAAGAAAGATAGTGAATGCTGAATCCGAGACGAACAACGGGATTTGTAAGCATGGTATAGTGGTATTACAAAGTTATACACAGTGTGCAGTTAGATTTATGTTACAGATTTATACGTGCTAATTATTAGCAACGAGCCAATAAACTATATAATTAACAAATTGTATATTATCTTAAAAAAGGAACTATTGTAGGCCAAAATCATTAATAAAATCCCTCATTATAGCGTTAGTTGCTCAGTAGCAATTATGTCATTAAATTCTTTTGCATTACTAAAATGCATTAATAAGTCAAATAAGTACACTTTGATAAAACTAACCTATACTTATATGTGTGCCAACAGTAAAGTTTTTGATATAGTCTTCATATTTTATATTTAAAACATCACATTTTTGCAAGATTTTTTATCACATTTCACCGATCTGCTTCCTCAAGTCATGTTTATGATCCGGACTCCTTTTTCAAGTAGGAAAAGGCATGGAATTTATTTGTAAGTCATCGCTTGTTCTCCATAAAGGCAGTCAAATCAATTCTAATTATTTTCCTCTGCTTATGAACACATTTTCTTCCCGTATTGCGTTCCTGTTTCCTTTTGTTTTATTTTTGTAGCATTTTAGATATTTGCTTTGCTTGATCATGCGTTTAGGCCTCGCTTTACTGAGCAATATGATCGCGGCATTCCCCTGCCAAATGTTCGCCATATTGCGCGCTTAAAGCCGGTATGTTAGCAATTCAAATTAGAACAGATACATTCTTACAGATCAACAACACGCGCGGTAACATTCACATAGAACTTATATGTTAAAGTAATAACATATTTTGCAATTTAAAAACTGTGCAATTAAATATACAAGTACATGTTTTTAAAAAATGATGTAACAAATAAAGTTTTGACTTTTTTATTTTTTTTTTTATTTTTTTTAATCGAATGTTTGGAGATTTGATTAATGGGCTCTGTATTTTAAAGTTGCACATTCACATTTTGCCTTTAATTTTTTTCCCTTCTGTTTGGCGAACGTGTTTGTTACACAGTATAAACGTACAGAAGAAATGGGCACCTCAAATAATTTTCGATTAGAAAGGGGGTTGAAAAATAGACACCCCATTGTAGTGCTGCAAGCGATATGCTATAAAAGTGTTTCTGGATGATTTAATACACAATAGCTTACCTTGCACAAATAATTTATTGTGTTAAATGCAGATTGTTACTTCAGAAGTTCACAATAATTTGTTCAAGTGCAGTAATTGTTCATAAACACAGATGGCTGCACTTCTACTGGTATTTGTTTATATTTGTCTGACTATGAACACACGTATCGTTACAACGTAGCTATCAAAGTGATCCCTATAGATGCAGTAACTCCAGTCGTTCCCACTCTCAAAACACTTAGTAAAGTGCCAGCTTTCTATGTATGTTTATATTTCTCTTACAAATCGTTACTTTCATAGACCGTTGCGTTGGTACCATCTGACACTAACTTATAACACTGGTATGCATGGTTTTGTCGTTTTGAAAACAATGAGCGTCTCTGAATCGGAATTTCATGCTGAGTATAAAGAGGAAAATTCTTTTCATGTATCATGTCAAAACTTTTCATAATTCTAAATTTTATGTTTTTTTTTTTTTTTTTAATATTTTTGTAATATGGTAAACCATTATTATTTCTATGTGATTGAGATTTGTTAAAAATTATTTGCTGAAAGTCAGAACAGTTAATAATTACTATTTATTATGTGAAAGAACACGCTTCCTTCAGTAGAGGAAATCCTAGTATTGCCATATCCGTGGACATATAGTGAGTGATTAATTTCAGGAAAGTCTTAAAGGCGTATTGCTTCATAACGGAAACATCCATACTTCCATTTCTGTGTCCCTCTCGGTTATTTTAAAGGAAACATATGAACTTGTAAAACTTACGGTTCAAAAACTTCAGTAGCTGAACCAGGTCATGACACTGGAAAATGGAACAGTGGCCACCTAGACTAATTTTATGCCGGGTGAAAAAAGTATAAGGAATGAAACTTTAATCGATCCCTCAGAAGTAGTGTTCAGCTCTGCATATGAATTGAGATTTAATGAAACACTTTTTGAAACCCCTAGATAAAGACAGCGAGTTATTTCAATATATTTGTGTTGAATTTTCCTCATTTACCTATGAATGAATGAATAGTGTTTAACGCCCGTTTTTGCTACAGAGGCACCACAGGCGATGGACACTGATGATACATGAGATGAAATGATATATTGGGAAAGGATTTATTTTTAAGGAAGGAATCGTTCCAGGCCTAAGTTTAGGGTACCTCCCCGGCATTTGCCATTTATGAGGACTGGGGAAAACCTGGAAAAAACCTCAGTCAGGAAGGACGGTCCTGGCGGTATTCGAACCCAGACCTCCCGCTCACGAATCCGTGCCTTAACGACCTCGGCCATCCGTGGCGGTCATTTACCTATGAAAACATCAAAGCTGGTATATTTATTAACCCACAAATTCGAAACATTATGATAGACAAACAGTTCGAGAATACTGTGATTGAAAATGTAAAGTATCCCTGGATTGAGTTCTGAAATGTTGTTTTTAATTTCCTTGGAAATAAAAAGTATTCAAATTATGTTAACCTAGTGAAAGTGATGTTACAAAGTTTCTAAAAGAGCAACATGATTGTCAAAGTACGTTTATTTCATTACTATCAAAATTACTTTCATGATAATTTAGGAGATTTTAGTATGTGGAACAATGTGAAAGATTTCACCGAGATATCAAACAGTTGGAAATAAGATATCAGGGTAGGGGAATGTTAGCATGATGGTCGACTATTGCTGGATGTTAAAAAAGGACTGCTCTGAACAACATTCAAGGTAAAAAGAAGAACATTTGAAGTGCAATATTGAGGTAACATTGTGCATGCGATTGCTAATAGATTAGCTTTTTCTCACAAAATGTTTATGGTAAATAATTTTTCAGGAAATTTCACAAAGCTATTACTACATTTCGTTGGAGAAATTCATTTATTGCCATTTAATTTACATGTTTATGATTTATATGAAAACCTGACGTGTAACCGTCACGGGTGGCTGAAGATGTTAAGGCGCGGACTCGTGAGCGGGAGGTCTGGGGTTCGAATCCCGCCAGGACCGTCCTCCCTGGCTGAGGTTTTTTCCAGATTTTCCTCAGTCCTCATAAATGGCAAATGCCGGGAAGGCACCCTAAATTTAGGCCTAGAATGTTTCTTTCCATATAAAAAATCCTTTCCCAATATATCATTACATCTCATGTTCATCATTGTGCACTGCCTGTGGTGCCTCAGCAGTAAAAACGGCCATTAAACACCATTAAAAAAGTTAAAAAAACAAAAACAAAACAAAAAACCCTGACGTGTAGTGAAAATTTGGAGATAATTTTCAAGTTCAGCGCTAAAAGACATTAAGAAGTGCATATCAGATGCAAAACCGAAAACAAGTATTAAAATGCAGACCAGTGATAATTTATGTATTATTGTTAGCATTCTCCAATACATAAAACATTGTATTTCATTCAACATTACTGTATCTCTATAAATAAAACGCGCAGGCTAGTGGAAGTCCATAAGCAAGTGGTGCATATTTAACATAAATTTCTAGCAATTACTTCCAGAAAAATATGCATATGCATTAAGATATTTCTGCAGTCGATCTAAGAGTACACACTTTGAGGCAATAAACAGAAAACAGAAATTAATTCATATCTACGCCTAGAAAACAATCCAAGTGTGTGCGACACATTTCTCGTAATTATAATTAACTACCGCCTTGCTCCTTTCGTATTATTTCCTTCTTTATTTTGCCTCTGGCTGAAGCCCAAGAAAGCTGATGCCAAACATGTCGTCATCAAAGAGTGATTTATAAGGAATTGTAAAATTTTCCCCCACTGGAGGGAACGATGGCAAAGGGCGAATTTCAAATGTCTTGGCCATTCTCCAGCTGGCTAATGGCTCGTTTTCTTATAATCATAGGGTCTTTTCAGATGAAGGGCAGTGGGTTAAATGCAATCTCTAAACTTCAAGAAATTCCCGGAAGGCGTTATTTACTGTGAATTTGATACGTGCACATTAAAGCCTTAATGCCATCGCCGTATAAACTTCACCTAGTAGCATGACACTTAAAATTTATGATATCGCTCACAGCGAAAGCCAGGTTTAGAAAATATGACGAAATGGAATCAACAAACGCGATACGGAATTAAATTAAAACGATGACCTGAAGTATATTATGTATCAGCTAGAGAGAGACTGAAATATAAACTGTCAGGTATAATCAGCCTTCTCTCAAAACAAGAAGAAAACAAAGGCAACTCGACCCCCTCTGGGTTGTTTGTATTGTGGCAACTGTTTAAACATGTTATATTAGAACGCTAGAAAATAAATGAAATTTTTTTTTATTTGTTACGTTTATGAAATTTCAACCACGAAACCACCTCACTTCCATAATACAGGGTGATTATAAAGTGTCGATCCATTTTTGAGAAAACGGTTAATTATGTGTTTCTTTACAGATGATCTGAAAGATGCTATCCCCTAAGAAATAATAGCTATGGTGGTTGCGCGTTTAAGGGGATTTATTCAAGCGGATTTTGAATGAACCCGAAATTCAAGACCACGGGTAATGTGTAGTATGTGAAACGTTTCGGTAAGCCAATTGTGCCAGCTCAAACTGTGCAACAGGTAGAGGATGCAATTAGTAGAAGCCCAGAAGCATCAACCAGAAGACCTAGTCGGGAGTTGGGTGTACCACAACCGACAGTGTGGAAATTCTCCCTTACACCTTTGAGGGGGAAAAAAAAAAAAAAAAAAACGGTCACACCATCTCCAAATCCGACACAAGCTGTAAAGGGAGGACTACACCGGTCGCAATGCAACGTGTGCCGACCTGTTTCAGGCAGTCGAAGAGGATAATTTGTTGCAAAATGTGATCATTAGCGATGAAGCCACTTTTCACATATGTGGCATGGTCAACAACTGCAGAGTGTGGATAGATGAAGAGGCAAATGAGAGAACAGAACACCCCAAAAAGTCAATGTGTCGTTGGGGATCACAAAGTATGAGGTGTATGAACCATTCATTCTTCTTCGCTGAACACAGTTCTTCCTTCAACCACAATTGCAGCAGGAGGGGGTTTTCCAACAGAATGGAGCACATCCTCATTTCATATTTCCGGTCGTTCGTGAGTACCTGGAAGTCATATTTCCATGTGAGTGGATTTGTAGAGCTTCACACCGAGTTTGGGCTCCATATTCTCGTAATCTCACATCTGTTGACTTTTTGCATGGGAATACATAGAGTCACAAGTGTACAAAGTCCTCCGCTGATCATTTAAAGGAGTGTATCAATCATGCGGTGCTCAACATCACACCTGCAATGTTAGCAAAGGTGTTGCGTGTGGAAGTGTAGGGTGGTCAGGTGGAAAGTATTTTGTACATTCACTGTATTGATTTGGATCTAATAACTGTTTTTCCCAAAAATGGATCGAATCTTTGTAATCACCCTGTAGAAAGGAGTTACGAACAATAGATAAACTTAAAACAATTTATAGCAGCATTATATGCTGTATTGATAAATAAAATAGAAGTACAGATGACCAGCACAAAAAGTAAAATAATGGCGTTAGGAGATAGCGCTTGTGAGATCAAAGTTGGTGCCGACATCAAAGACAATCTTGGAAGATAAATCCTTAGAGCAGACGTCAAGCCTAAATTATGAACACCGAGGAGAAGCATAAAAAGAACTAGGCTAACTTTTAAATGATTTGTAGCACCATTCAACTTAACGAATAAAACACGAAAGCGAATTAGAACGACGTTTTGTAAGCTTTGTCTGTCATGTATACGAGGTATCCGTTGCTTTAATATAATTAAAGTTGACCTCACAGCTAGAAATCGTTAAAGCGTGAAGGCATGGACAAATTAAACGCCGGATAACCGTGTGATTACAGGAATTATCAGTTGTTTGGTGTTGAGCATCTGTTTTGTTTAAATATAAGCAACCCATTTCAAATATATTTCTGTTATCAGATGAACTTCAACACAGTTTTATTAAGTGCCATTTCGTTTTCACACCTTTTTTCTATCTGGCTCTGATTACAAAACTATCCGTTTGGGTATGGGTAATAAAAAATACTACTATAAAAGCGAACATGATAATAGGGGACATTTCTTGCTGGTAATATTTTGCCTAAAAGATGGAAGTTTCCTTACATGGCTAGAATGGAAAATCAACAATGCATAATGACAAATGAAAGTCCCAGATGAATGAAATGCCGCTACAAATCAACAGAAAACGCATGCGTTCTTTGATATGCTAAATGTTAGAGGTTTAAACATATCGACGTGAATATGGTGTGCGAAATGTTCCTCTATAATGTTGTGGCATCGAACACTTGCAGAAACAGTTTTGTGTTATGGTCACAGGCGAAACCCAGTACGAGAAGTCCTAAGAAAAGTTTAAGACAACTGTCAGCAGAGATGAATGTACCGTATACGTCCTGTCAGCGTGTTGTTCGAAAGTACCTGAAACTGTACCCATATCACTTACAGCGTCTACAAGTATATTCTCTGAAATATTAATTTTAACAAATTTACAGATGTGTATATAGTTCTGTATAAATGAGAATATATAATAATATATCTGATAACAGTACATAGTTGTAACAAATGCATCTGCAAGATTTCTAATATGTCACTGTCAAGTACCAGCCAAAAGAGACGGAGAAGGCAAATTGGTACGAAAAAGAAATAGGCAAGTTGTTCTTACTTTGATTATTACTTAAAATATACATTGTATATAAATGTATAATAAATTTTTAAGCGCTTCATATCAAGTTAGATGCACTCAAACTAAGTCAATACACACAAAGCAAGTTATGGACCTGTTTAGTGACAGGCAATAAGGGAAGAGGGTGGTTTGTGCTTTGTGACCTATTGCACTCCTCCCACCTGTTGCCTACATTTCAACACCTACATAACTTGATTCCTCATAATTCTGTTTTTAGCGCTTATAAAGTCCGATTCCTAAAAGAACATGGCTTGTGTTAAACTGGCCTGTAAATATCCGAATTATAACGTTTTAAGGTACACTGAGAATGAATTTTCAAAGTTGCAGAATTTTGTATGGTTTTTTTCTGAAACTTTTACTCTGATTGCATTGTTGTTAAATTAATATGTACACCAAATTTAATTCAAATTGCATAAATTCTCTTCGAGCTATAAATTATTTCATTAATTTTATTACATAAATAAGTTCCATAATCAAAATTTTCAACTCGGCTCATGAGTTGACAAAATTGCTTGGCATTTTTGCAATTGTAATTTTGAACCATGTACAAAAGTTCTATAGAAAGATATTTTAAATAATTTTGATGAGTGAACTGTGATAATTTTTTAAATCTGTAAGAAATTTTAATCTTTAAAATGAATACTTTTTATAGTACTTTTAAACGATTATTGGTGTTGACATCTATTTTGTTCTATATAATATTAAAATGGGCACTTATGCATAATTTTCGATTTTTTGGCCAATTTTGGCCAAAAACTCGCTCTTAGTTTTCTTACATCATAACTTTATTATTATTCTGAAGATCTATAGACGTTGATCCCTTTAAGACAAATTCAAACTTTCAGAGTACAACCCAGCAGTCTTGGAATCCACCATGAACAAACACCTCTCATGTGCATGTGGGTGGTACCCAGTGAAATGTTCAGAATTTCAGGAAATGTTCGTAATGCTTTTCGACGATCCTTTCTCACAATGACAACGTTTGATTTAAGCAAAAATTGAAGCTTCGGGTTCATTTTCCTTTGAAATGATTGTAACTTACTGCCACAAGAACATACAACAATTTACGTAAATAAATTTCACAGCACGAATCACCGGAAGTGTTTACAGTGTATCTATCACGGTAGCCAAGTTTCATCAGCAGTAAGTGATTACCTTTGAAAAAAACTCCACTATTTCCTGTAGCACTTTCAACTGCGTGCAACTCTACACGTTCTTTTGTTCCGCAATCAACAGTCTTTGATGAAAGAAACAAACAAATTATGCAAGGGACCGGTAATATTCTACGTTCTATGAAAACACTTTTTCTTGTTGGTAAATACATTATAGAGCTTGTTCTTTTAGCGTATTCATAAAGAATGAAGCTTTTGCGGTTATACCCATGAAACGATTTTAAAAAATTTCTTCAAATCTCTATCGATCCTACTTACTAGGCATCAAAAATGACAATGAAAAAAAAAAAACTGTATATGTGTGTGTGTTAACGCTCTAGCGATAGCAATTTTTTCTCAGTAAAACTCGGCATATAACTATAGTTAACAAACATTCGTCGAGTTCGTTTACCAGCAAAATTCGACCATTGGGGATGGGGGTTAATCTGAATCGATTTTTTTTAAAATAAAAAATTAAAAATTGTTCTAGCTGCTGACATTTTTATTTTTCTCAACAAAACTCTGTATATATTATTTTAAATAAATTTATAAGCACAGTTTCCCAAAATCAGGGCAATCGGGCCATTAGAAAAGGAGGTATGTCTGAAATCTAAGTGGGGATTAAAGCGAAATTTAAAAATCGCTTTAACGGCCGCCATTTTAATTTTTTTAAAGAAAACTCGGTAAATACCATTGAAATAAAATAAGGAAATAGTTTCTGAAAATTAGTGAACTCGGACTATTAGCAAGTGGGATACCCAAAATTTAAAAATCGCGCTAGCGACATTAATATTTAAATAAAATAAAAAAAAATAGTTTCAGAAAATTAGGGAAGATGGACCATTAGGAGTAGGGATGTACTTAAAAACCGAAATATACAAGCGCTCTTGCGTTTAATTTTCTATATTATTTTAAAATAAAAGGGCAAATTAATTCAGCATATAAACTGTATTTATAACGTTGCGTATGTTTTATATGTAACAAAAATATCGTCGTGAAGATAGCAAATGTGAAATATTAATCTAATATGTGTTTGAAAATTATATTTGTATGTAAGAGAGCTCTGTAATAACCTTCAGAAAACGTTTGCGTTACATGTTTCTACTACAAAAACATTTAAATGCAATTTCAGAGCCACTGAAAATCGATGTAACTTTCGATTGTTTTGTTTGTTTTGTACATTGTATTTGTTTTCAAATGGTAACTTTTGATTGTTTTATTGAAACATATGAATATCTTAAATACACAATGTACAGAGAAATAACTTAGTTATTTCTCTGTATTTTAGTGAATGTAAAGATGATATCAAGGGCTCAGTTCATAAACATAAAAATATCCACACTATTTTTTTTTGTCTATCATCTAGACAATATATATTGTCTATATATTTCATTTAATTAATAGTATACCACTATTTTTGTGGTTTAATCTCAATAATAATAATAATAATAATAATAATAATAATAATAATAATTCTAAAAATGTGGTTTCTCTTTTGTAATACTTATAGGTTACAAGAATTTAAATTTTGTTCCCGTAATACCACACTGCAATATCATAACTTATTTCATTTCGTTAATTAATAAGACCTAATTTGCATTTTATATTCATTTTTAAAGTTACTGTGCTAGATGAGGAATTCACGTAGTTTACGCGACTCCTCATGCAATCATACAGATTTTAAAACTTCAACTGGAAATGTTTTAGAGAGGATCATTTAAATATCAGCGATATAAACATTTTGCTTATTAATATTGAACTGCGTTTTATAATGCTCAAAATATGCATACATGTATTGCTTTAAATTTCCTTTGGGTGGTTTTTAATATTCTGATCAAATTCCTAGCTTTCCGACATCTTTAGTGACTTGACTGAAACAAATGCATAACGTTTCACAATAACGGCATGGTACAGCGCAGAAAGATATGCAACAATGCATTACCTTGGGCCTACACTCTTGGCCAAACGCACAATGGAACTCCCACAACATACGGGCTGTATTGTTGAAAATGACAATGATTCTCAACAGCACCTACCTATATAAAGTTGCTGATGAAGCAGAAGGTGCGGGTAATTGCTGTGTGGCTTGTTTTCGACCCACGCGATCGTTTTGCAATCGATGTATCTCTTCATCAAGGCTGCTAACTGAGTAATACAGATCCTCTGGCGCGATATCGAGCATGGTTTAATGTTAACATTATTATTATTACTTTTTTGTGCGTGTTTCCTCTTCGTGTGCTCCTGGAAATGAGACGCTGCTGGTCTGGATAGATAAATTATTTTTTTGATTGGAAGGAGGGCGGCGTTGTGATTCGTGGAAACAGAAATTAACCAGTTCTTCTGCTACTGCCTAGAAGATTTATTAGTTACGGCCACTATATGCAAAAACATGTAGAAGAGCCAACTATTTGATCTACGTCACTGTTCTTATAAGGAGATGGTTAATTTTTATCTGCCCACGTATTTAATGATTTATGATATAGAGCTATAGACGTACAAAAACATGGATCTATAGATCTTCATCACAGTTCGTATTAGGAATCGATCAGATAAAAGTTCTTGATAGTAATTGCGCTTGCGTTTAATTTGTAATTATCATTACTGCTCGAGGTTAAAAGATGTGATGACCATATACCTATAATTTTTATATTTATTATCATATGTTAATGTTGCACGTCTAAAGAAGAGTAATCTTTGGCTATTTGTTTAACTTCTGTTAAACAAATGACGCATTTCCAACGGCTTAATATTTTATTTTGCTGACCTGAGCATGCAGAATGCAATTGCCGTCGCCAGTAATAGGCGTGTGCATGGATGGAGTGCTGATATACCGGGGTGATTCACTCTTTCTGTGACTTAAAGCGACACACGTTTCTCTGCCAAGTACGATGGAAGGGTGAGGGTAGTGAGCAAGGTATAACTTTTGCATAGTAGAAAAATGTGTATAATTATAAATTGTTTCCTGTCTGATTTTTTTTAAGTATTTCACTACAGTCAGGTTTTTTGAGTTACGGGCAGGCACATTATAGAGTTACGGTTGCACACTGGGAAAAGCCAGTCGTTAAGGTCATACAATACCGTGCTGGTAGTAGCTTGTACTTGCTTATGAATTAGTTTTCGTTATTTATGCCACTACATAAATATATTCTTGAACGGTTTTTATAAATGATATATATGTGCAAACTGATTTTTTGCAAAGAAGCGAAAAGGCGAGTGGCAAGAATATTTCCTGGCAATCGGTTCCCGGTAGGGAAACTGTTCCAGTATATCTTAATAACAATACCGCAGTGTTCATAAGAAAGAACAGTTAGATGAAATAAGAGGACTTTTCTATGAAGATACCGCCAATCTGTTGCAGCTAAGGGGCATCTTTTTCACACCTCTTATAACCAGATAAATGCCTATAGGGTAGAGGGGGTATTTCGTTCAAAATAACAAATTCAGTTACTGCGCATGGGGGAAAGCAGGAAAACTGACAACGTAGTGAAAGTGTGAGTGCACTATACGTTTTCAATCCTTCACCCCTACCAGAACACAGATATATGCCTCACAACTGCTTTAAACCTCTAGAAGACGTTCGAACATATCGCCAGGAAATGTTGAATTTCATGCTTCTCTCAAGCAGAGTTAAGCTGTAAAGATATCCCCCTTTGCTACCATCACCAGTGAAACGATGTGGCAAGAAACCCCGAAAGAGATCAGCAACAAAACGTCTCAACTCCGATGAAAGTTATGAAGTTGCAGGTGGAGAATGGAGAGAGAATCCAATAGGCTTGGCAAAGGGATAAAAAAATCAACGAACTTAACAAGTGATGAACACATTCATCAGGTTACTGTAGAAAATGAGGATGAGAACATTACTTGTGGGTTCTGCAACCACCAGTCCGCGTGAAAAGTGACTGGATTAAATGTCAAAAGTGTGGAACATGGTGCCATAAAATGTGTGCAAGTGCTGAACGGGGGAGGGGGGGGGCGTGGGAAGTGTTTGTGATTTTTGTGGGAAATATCTGAACGAATTTGCACCTGTAGTGAGCAGAAAAACCCCGAAAATGTATGATATTTTTCTTTATGCATGTTTTGATTCAATGCTTCACTGTGAAAAGGTGATGGAATTGTTAATGAATGATATTCTAGAATAAAAATAAGACGAGCTTTTAAAATTACTTTCATTGCATAATTTTAGTCCAAAATCGCTCTACCCTAATTATAAGTTTTAAACATATTAGTTATCGTTATAGGAATTCGGTACAAATAAAAATACTAACTTCACTCGCGACGACTTAACATTTTTTCGGTTGTGGCAGCTACACTTGCAAGTAAACTGAGGCAACCCGTTTTTCACTAGAAGTAAACATACTTCGATATATTAAATTTCTTCTTCGAAATATTACCAATTGTATTTAAAAATATACAGTATCTACAGTAACTAGCGTTTCACTACGTTGGAAGTTGACAATTCCCACGTGCACAGTTAAGGTTCTTCTGACCATACATGAGACCTACACAACTAGTTTGGGATATATTCAAAATGAGTAGATAGTTTTTGTATAGATGAATTTATGCTTAAAAGTCCGACATTTTTATATAATAGAAACCCCTTCAAATTCAGGTTTAGCAAGCATTGAAATGAGATTCTATGTCTTTGATCAGTAATCTTTAGGCATTTCTTAAGAAGTGTTCACCGCCCTTTATACTTCTAGCAGTTCACTCCTTAACTCTGAGCTACCTGCAGTTAATTGTCAATTTGAAACAGAGCTTGGAATCGCAGGACAGAGTAATGTAAAACTCTTTTGAACTTTCCACGTTCTCTCAGGTTTCTTTTTGGTGTTCGTTAAATTGTGCAGCTTTTGAATTTCCCGAGTCGTGATTTGGTTAAATCTGAAATTAAATGCAAATTGACCATCATAAATATTCATTGTAGTATTTGACTCCTTTATCGGCAGCCGAAGCTGACGAGCAATTTATTGGAGACTGTCTTTGTAATGCTGGGAGGGTTTTGCATTTATAAATAACAAGTAATGTACCCTATCCAAATTCCGTCGAGAGATGTGCAAACTCTTTCATGAACGAACGACGCTCGCTGTTCGCTCTCTTCCTAATTCGTAGTGAAGTAGCTGTGGATCATTCTATTTATTTCTTTGTGGCATTCTTCGCCATATCACAAAATAAGTACAAGAACGAAATAAAATATATTCAGTTTATAAAATCTTTCATAAAGATATGCCGGCTCAAAGTGAAACAGATGAGAATTTCGCCGCTGGTGAAAAAGAACAATGAGCAATGAATAAGCAACTTAAAATTCTCTGTGATAAAATGTTCTTTTTTAGCTTATGGACCTAATGTGCCGAATCTCAAGTTGACTTGTTTATGTGCTGAGCCCGGACGTTCAAGCTCTTATTTCGGTTAAAATAGACAGGCAGAAAGGCACTTAAAATAAAGAAAATAGGCATTTGTTGAAAGTGAAAACAGAGAGTAATATTACAAATTATTAATGAAAATAGCTATTTAAGATAATAATTTCGTTATCACATAATTGAAGTACTTAGCTTCCATTTCTTGGTTACAAGCAACAACAAGATGTTCTTTCAAGTTATTAACTGTCATAGTCAGCCGCTTGTCGGAGAGGAACATTTTCATCACGGAAAAAGAACGTTCTATTTCCACTGAAGTGGTTGGACCATATTTAAAACTAATTGTTTTGGAAGGACCCATACCACTTAACAACAGAATAGCCATCTTTCAGGGCATTATGGAAATGATGATCAAGACAAAGTAGTTTTGAACATGTTTATAGGGGAATCAGGTTAGTATCTCTCTTACTTCCTTACTGAACACAGGGACGGTTTATTGTACAGCTGTATCGCTCTCATCTTTCTCGCTTGCAACTGTTACCCCCAATACAAGTTTCCTAGACCTGTCTCGCCCATATCAATACAAGATCATTCGCCAGGACTATTCAAAATTACAGTACTTTCCTCATTCTCTCTATTTCACGGTATTCGTATGCCCGAAGTACCCGTGCGTTCCTTTCGCTAATGAAGGTAGTTGCTATTTAAAGGGCTTGTAAGTTTGTTGAGGAAAACGTTTTTGAATGCTTTAAAGGAAATAAATGCATGACAAGGTTTTAAATAGATATTTTTGTCAGGTGAACATGCCATGTAATTGTTATTACTTGTTTCACTTCCATATATTGAAATTTTTATTTGTTTTTAAAACACTTAAATAATTGCAGAACAAAAATCTGTAACAATGCAAAACAGGGGAAAGGGGGGGGGGTTATACTTTAAGTCATAAAGGATAAAATAAAAACTGGCCCTAACGATCCCAAATGCACGGAAACAAGTTCATATCTGTCTGACTCTTAAATATATCCACCCATTTTGCCTAACTTCCGGGATCTGCTTATGTGCTTTGAAACAGTGTTTGAGATCTAAGCAAGTAGACTATTTGCAGGGGGAACCCTCTCGTTTGAGTATACAAAATCGCACCACAATTCACTTATAGACTATTTATCTCTGAATTCAACAGTGACATTTTGTTTTCCGTACTCAGAAAAGGCGTTGCTCACTAGAAAGCCTCATTTGGTTAAACCTTCGTTCTAGTTCGGACAAATAAAAGTGCACCAAAATTCGATTATAGGCACTTTACTTGCCTTTGAATTCAGTGATGTTTATTTTGCTGTGAAACGCCGTAATCACGCCAGTCGAGATTGTGGAAGTGCTTCCAACTGGCACTTGTTTTTAGAAACCACGTCTGTCAATTGTGATGGAAGCTCAACTTGATAGCAGCCGCCACTGATGTACGTTCATTTTTTTTACCCGTACTTTGAAACCATCATTATCCTAACAGATGGTTGTCACTCCAGACATCAATTTGTAATGCGTTGCCTGTCTTGTTAACAAGTGTTTACATTCTGTCAATTTTTTTATATATTTTTTTAATATAATTGGAACAGCGTGCTTGTAGAGGAAGTTTTATCAGTGTGCAATAACCAGTCATTAGAACCGTTTGATGTTTATGCAATCTTGCAGTGCATCTTATCCCTCCAGTCTCATTTACTTCATCAGCTTGAACTGTTTTTAAGGACCTTGTTAGTTTGCCTAGCTGCTTATATATTTAAGCGCGAATAAATGTCTCTTTGTGGTTACGTTTTATTTATTTCTGGAGTTATTTAGACTGCATAGGGTTTCGGTTACTGACTAGTATTTTGTACAACATTAATAAGTGTCCTAAGACGTTATTTTGTACTCTTTAGCCTAAACGAATTCTAAATGCTTACAAATGTGTAACAGCAAAAATAAGTTTATCTTATTACTTATAAACCACACAGGTTTCCTGTCTTCTAACAGTTCCCGGGCCTTCCTATTGGGCGGTAGTTAAATATTTAGAATCGGGGGCGACATGAAATGTGTTTCAAGAATATTTTAATGTACTTATGTATAACTTATGCAATACTTGACATTTGTACTATTATTGAATTATTTCGTTCCTTTGATGATAGAGCAGTATAAGCAGCTAAGGACAGCAGTAGTTGTCTTTTCTGCTTTTAGGTACTTGTCAAAGTTTTTCTATGCGCATACAAGGAGCTTTCGGGAAATATTTGCAATAATACCGTTTATACCTTATTTATTTTGCAACATGGTTCAATGCACCTGGGATCTCTCGATACACTCCTCACTAACGTCAATGCACGGTTTTCATTTTCCTGGTCGCGAAACCATTGTTTAGAAATACAACAGTCCACTGTTAGACAGCTGCCTGAAGTTTCTCGTTGTTGCCGAATGTTTTACCTCGCAGTGAGTCTTGCATGTTATCACAGGGAACGAGATCCGGTGAATATGGTGTATGCGGTACACTAATGAATCCCACCGATGCCTGCTTTGCGGTCTTAGTCTCCTTTTTTCCCAATGCCTTTCCTCCCCATTCCCTATCATTTCTACCTGGTCACATATGTGGGCTCGCCGAGTGCAATTATTTGCTATTGACTGTCAAGCCTATCGAATGCTCTGTAAGTCTGTGATATAACCATCTTGACTGGCGTGATCTTGTCTTTTGTTCTGAATATTGAGTTGGCCTCGGAGAGTCGGGTTAAGTAGGTGGTTTAGGTTCTTCATTCCAGATTGTTAGGCCCGGAGCCTTCTCCAATGGGCGGGCCCAAGTTAGAATATTTTTGTTAACATTATGAATTTTATATTTCAAATATAGACTTAAAGTTTCCTTTTTTTTAACTTGTTAGAAGAGGAAAACTGGCATCTTTAAAATCCAATTTGTTAAATTAATTGTAAATTACGGACAGCATTAAAAGTTTTTAATTCTTTACATAAGTGGGAGATTGTATGGAATGCTTGTGCTGGAGTAATTGCTTGAATCAGTTGTTGTGTTGCGTTTGTGGCAATGTCTCAAGGTTTAATATAAACTATATATTTTACTCGTTTAATTTTAAAAGCTGAAATTTATTAAATATGTGTATTATATATCTATTATTATTCAATAAAATAGTTAAAATTAAATTACAGCCATGGCAAGTAACATATGAAGTATTATATCCCTAAGTCTAGAGATTTTCATGCAGAAATTCGTCACAATTATAGATTTTTTTTTATACAGATATAACTCTTAAAACCTTTAAAATAGAAATATGAGCAATAACTCACTTTAAAACTCCCATATTGCCGATTATAATGAATTATACAATTTAAAATAATTGACATTTGCAAATATTAAGACTAAATTTGTGCTCCTAGATAAAAATTACAAAATAAAAAAAAAATCATATTTTGAACTACATTCCGTACATCTGTCTTACATAAAATCAAAGCAGTACATCTGATGTCTTGCTGGAACCCGCAATTAAAAGACCGGCGTGTTCCAAATATAATTTACCGATATTGTTTTCTGGCAGTTTTCCTTGGTGGAACATAAAAATAATGTTGACACACTTTTTCAGGGAGAAGAGAACAATTAGCCGTGGAAAAAAAATATATATATATATATATATCGAGTAAGTTTATTATAAAGGAGTAAATTAATTTATGTCCGTATTGACATATATTACACATAAAATGTATGCTATCAGGTATGAATATCAATTGTTTTATGTCTTACATGCGTCTTTTTAGTTGATGTCTTTCAAAATTCTTAATTTTAACAAATATACAATGAATTTGTTGAATTAAAATAAGAAAACTAAGGGACTTGTAGAAAAACGCCTGCACGTGCCCATAATCTCTTAAACTGTTATATATAATAAATATTTCAAAGCATTACTAATTAGGGTTGCAATGGCGGGCTCAGTATTAAGTACATCATATGCAAACGTGGTAGTGGAAGATGGGAGGTATCAACACCACAGCAAGACGCCTTGTTGTAGACATCGAAACTCTTTCTGTTTCACGCCTCCAGAATGCTTGTGGCTGAAACAGAATTCCATGCAGACCGCAAAAGACCTCGTCATGTTGGAATTGTGCCGAGAACAGTATCTAAACGCTATATGACGGAAGAACAGCCAGTTGATCGTGTAACATTTTGTCACATTTGATAGATGTATTCTCTGACGGGAAGAATTTGCAAACTGCAGCTCAAGCCCAGTGCAAATATGTCAACCTTTTAATTAAGATTCGAAGCACAGTATGTCGCCCAAAGGCAACGCAGCGGCAGAGCGTCTGTTGGTTGAGATGGATATCAGCTGTTGGCGGTAGTTGAGAATTGGTGGTCATCTGAACAGTCCTGGAACATGTGATTCGTTGCTGCAACCAGAAAACGTAACTGAAGTTCAGCATGAAAGCTCTGCGGAATGCACATGCCTCACCGTGCAGCGGCGGTTTCACCAAAATTGTGGTGATATTGAGCAAGTCCCATGAATGCCTAAAGTCCGGATTTCAGTCCCATAGAGCACATGTGGACTTAGGTGTAACGTAATATAAACGAACAACTTCAGAAACGGCGACCCAAAAATGAATGTGGAAGCTCGTTTCAGAAACCTTGGAATGATGTTGCAATGTTCAACATCTTATTTACTGCAGATGGAAACTTATGGATCGAATGATGGCTTTTAGGTCCCTAAGAGTTTGTTGTATTTGGTTATATTGATATTATCTACCACTGATGTTTAATTACATTTAAAGTCGTTAAAATTCACTAAAATTTAGTGAATTTTTTGTAATTGTAATTGTTGTTTATTTTTAAATTTAAAAAGACGATGATTTGTTTATATCATATAAAATATGTTTTGTATATTTTCAGATAGATATAGAGTAATGCGGGGCAAGAGTGCGCACTTAAGGTTTAAAGACCTCTCCAATGGTATATATTTGATTGATATTTGTGAATTATTTATTATGAAATTTGCATTATATATTTTATCAATAACAGTGGTTAAAATATACCTTTCCATTCAAAAGAACATTTTAAAAATATTTAATTAAAATGTGACAAATGCGAACTTTTGCCCCATATGTGGGGCAAAAGTACGCATTATATGGGGTAAAAGTACGCAGAAAACACATTTTTTTAATTTTGCTGCTTATTACTATATTTTTAATTACAATATAAGAATGCATTAAAGCACCATAGTCTGACTTATATTAAACATAATTAATATAAAACTAAAGGATTATAGTAACTTAATTTACCTACCTAAACAATATGAATGAAAAATATGGTATTTTCTCATAGTCTTAATCATTCTTACAGTAGTCGCAGAAAAATTTGTTGCCTCCCTCATGACTGGAACAGGCTTCATGCCACCATACTCCGCAATTTTGGCACTGAATCCAGTCCTCTTTTGGTGGTTCAACATCCTGGACAGTGGAGTTTGTCTCTCAAACTTGAAGTTGAAGCTTTAGGTGTCGTTGAATGCCATTTGGTTTTTTTGGACCTCATATTATCATGTGATTTTGTTAAGTCATACTTGACCCGCTTTGAGACACTGGATAATTTAACGGCTTGATTAATTTCCAACTTCCTTTTAAAGGGTGAGCTAGTCAGCATTTCTGATCTTTGACTTCTCTTCCTTCTTATTTGTTTGTCTTTCCTTTTTGCAAAGGAATAATTTCCTTGGCCTTAAAATTTGTTTTAGGTGAACAGTCATTTCCTTGAGTGGAAGATTCCACAGTCCCATCGGAGATTTTGTTCCTGACAACTGAAAACTGCTCCTCACTGTCTGTTGCCTCCTCTGTAATAACGGCTGAGGGCTCTTGATCTGTGACAACTGGGCAGAAAATCTTCCTCTGAAAATATGTGCCTATTCACTGGATATATCCAACACTCCTTAAATCCTTTAATTCCTTTTCCAATTGTAGCACATTTTTCATAAGCTTCACCAAACAACTCTGCAATTTGAAATTGCGTTATGACGCGTCCTGGGTTATTTAGTAACCATTTGTCACACATTGCAGAATAAAGGTCTTTTAATGGCTTGAAGAACGATCTGTCGAGAGGCTGCAACTTATGTGAGGTATGGGTAGGAATAGACAGAAGAAGTTCTGTCTGCAGAACACTATTGTTTGCAAGTTTAAATGCGACGTGTGATTATCTAGCACTAGAAGTATTGGGTTCTCAATGTTTCCCCTTACATGCTTCTGAAAATGCGTCAGCCATTCAACAAATAAATCACTATTGATGTATCCACTGTCTGAGCACATCATGATCGCACATGGTGGAGCTCCATGCATAGGTTCTTGTTTAGCTCTCTTTCTAGCAAATATTATGGCTGGGGAAACATAATTTCCACTGGCACTGACTGCACAAATAACAGTTGTTAAATTTCCTCTTTCTGCAGAAACTATTTTTCCAACGGCTTTCTTGCCAGTAGGTGAGACAACTTAGGAGTCTTGTTAGGGACAGAACTGATTCCTGACTCATCCATATTATAAACTCTGCAATTACACATACAAATACAAGAGTGGGGCAAAAGTATGCATGCGTACTTTTGCCCCACCCTACAGTTCGTACTCTTGCCCCATTGTCTTCTGAAACATTTACCAGGTTGTGCTGCCATCTGTACTTATGTTCATTCAATGACTAGGGTAAGACATGTTATTATAGAAAATAGCCAATAAATTGGCATAGTACTGCATTACAGATTTTAGATTTTACATAGGCCAAACACACTTCCAAAACTCCTAAAATTAACATCGAGATGTGTGATATTCAATCTTACCTCATAGTTTAAATGTGAAATACATCAGCGCGACGAAACTAAGAAGAGAAGCTATCGGCCATGTTAGCTATCCAACAGCATGTAGTGCTACCAACTGCACGGCGGTTTCTTATAAATATCCCTTGTGCGTACTCTTACCCAGCACGTACTTTTGCCCCACACTACTCTAGTTAATGCTTTAATTAAATTCTTTCACATAATTGAAGTATTGACAAATTTTTCTACCTCCTCTGCTTTTAGTTAATGAAAGATGATCGCCGCTGTTAGAAATATTATTTTGTAATATACGTTGTATTTTTATGCAAACTGTAACCATTAGGCACTTACTGCAAATTTTCTTTCACTTTAAATAGACTTCTGCTACTTCATATCATAAATCATAGGACATTTTCCTGCTGAACAGTGCAGCGAGACTGAACGCAGCTTTTTATACTTAAAAGACTTGTTAAAATGGAGACCGCTGCTATATAACTAAATTTTTCTTCCGGAAGTGTACATTCTCAAGTTTTATAGATAACAGTGTCTTCTTGTCTTCGACATTCTTCACATCTAAGAGAAATTCTGCCCAATCTTCAGGATCACCTGTATGAAATTTTAACTTCAGAGAATGCTTGTAAATTAAATATTTATTCCTGTAAAAGGAATCTCGCAAAAAATAGCTTAAAATTCTAGTTAAATTTACATAGAGGCTTGTAGCAGTGAATATTAAACAGTGGAAGCAAAAATGTAGGGTTACCCGCATACCATGATGCAAAAGTTTGGAAAGCATTCGGGTTGCTTAATGTTCCATTGCTTCGTTCGTTAGCTTATATTATTTTTCAAAATACGGGGTCAGGGATAACAGAATTTTTCCATTAGATGTACGCCGTTATACTTCATGAATACGTGATGTGCCTTTGATAGCATTAATCCCGGGCGCATGACATTCAGGTTGAAGAGAAAGGCATGTTACAAAGCCAACGCACAAACGGCAATAAAAGAACGATCTTGGTTTGTACAGTTCGTAAGTGAGGATTATGGGTATTTGCTTTCGACTGCGATGAGTTTGGTATCCTTTGTAGCGACTTTAAGCTTCAAAACAGCTTAAACTCAGCGAAATTTGACGTGTTGCAGCGCGAACTTGGCGAATTGCTTGGAATTAAATAACCTTTCTTCACTTTTATCATTCGCTAAATAACATTTTGATTAACTTGCATAAGATATAAACAAGAAATTAAAATATTTAAATATACATGTAGTATAATTTTAAGAACACACCAAGAGAAAATATTGGGCTATGATTTTCTGAATAATGACACTAATTACATTACTGTGTGGAATGAAGCGTAAACATAAATTTCTTAAAATATAAACTTCATTTTTAAAACAGCAACAGGGTGTATAAAAAGAAGGCGGACTGAGAAACTTTTAAGTGGATTCAATAGCGAAAAAAAAAAATTAGGAGATTACATATCATTAACACGGTTTCAAAATGCTCTCAGAAAACAGATACCAACCCAAAGGTAAACGATCTCTTTGTAGACCAAGTAAAAGGTGACGAGGTGTCATGGGCAATTCTCATGCACCGGTGGAGGGCAGCGAGTGCACTGTTCCGCAAGAGCTTTTTGCTTGCACACTGCGCCTCAACACGGAGAGAGGGGGAGCAGCCTGCACTGTGTTTGCATATGAAAATGAGAGCAATTTCCGGCTCTTAGTTATTGAACTATATCACTGTAAACAGAAATACGACATAATTATGTTGCACGTTTCGTTTTCTTCTTTCTTTCTAATAAGGCAAGAGGCGGGTGACAAAAAAGAACAGAAATCAAAGAATCGGCAAGATTTTATCCCGTGTACATGCAAATTTTATAACTTCTTAACGATGTGCACAATGGTACGAACGATAATAGTTTTGAAATCAATTGTAAGCAAGAGAGAACGGATGTACTTAAATTTTCTTTCGTAAATAAAACCATAAATGACATGACTGTAATGAATTACCTGCAGTTGTCTTTTAGGTATTCCTTCTGACAGAATTTAAAAATAACCTAAAGTAGTATGTGTAGAAATATTTCATTGATATAAGTAGATGTGAATGTAATTAGTGTTTAAGTTTTTCCCGGACTACTTTAAATATTGTTTAACTTCTTAGTGTATTTAATTGACTAGCTTCGTGTAACTTGTGTATATGGTTATTATTTAAGCTGATAAGGTCTAGGTCTAAATATCCTGAATAATTATATTTGATAAAGACAATAATTTTATAAACGTATTTAATTAAGTTAACCGGAATGTAAATATGTGCAACATGAAACGTTGTTTATCACGTTGGACATGTTGCTTCTAGTTTATCCAAATTCTGTGGTTTTTTCATGTACATCTCCTCCTTAGCCCATCCCTCCTCCCATGGCATTAAATCAGGACTGCAGGTAGGTCATTCATGTGCACCACGTATGCCAATCCAAGGACTTGGGAAATGGTCAAGCAGCAATCGCAGACAACAGTTATAAAATGTGCGGGTGCTCCATCTTGCATGGAGTGAAGCATTGAACTGTCCCACTCTGAAATTACTAGCCACACACGATCTTGCAGCATTTCTGGGTGTTTTTCGGCATTCATTGTGTGCCGCAGAAAGGGCCTACAACTGTGGATGACGTGATACCACACCATACTGTCACTTCGCTCATTCAACACATTCATGTCAGTTCACGGTGTCCTATAATGACAATTTGTTTACAAAGGCACCAATGTGAAACATTTCCTCATCAAAGCACAGAAATGTCTCATCATTCCAACCCAAGAAAACTTCTGTAAACTTCACGTATCTGTCACAGTTGTCAGTAAACAATTGCTTTACATAATGTGGCCTCCATGGTATAAAAGAGAGATCTTTCTTAAGAAAGGTTGAAATTGCTCCTTGACGCTAGTGCTTTAGCAGGACATTTAGTGAACATATCACGAACTCTGTCAACATTCTCTGATGACCTCGAAGTTGTTGGTCTTCCTGATCACCTTACATCGTCGACACTGCTTGTTGTTAGTAGCTTCCTATGGTAGTTTTAATGGTTTTTGCACTCAGAGTTGCATGGATTCAACCACCTACCACAGTTTCCCACACCTCATATCGAGCTGCTATTCTGGCCCGCTCTTCAAGACAGGCGGCATTTCAAATGGAGAGTATAATGGCGCAGTTTTAACAAAATCGAGCTTTAAATAAAGAAATTATAACAATTTAAATATAGGGAGTGACTTATGAGACAACCTGGATTACAGCATACATAAAGTATTTCCGCGAAATATGACAAACTTAGGTGCAATCGTTTTCGTGCAAAAATATTCAAAGTTGCAGTAGATTTTATTATTGTTTTTTATATATAGACAGACCTTGAACATCTTAAAATAGAAATCTGAACAATAAATCATTTAAACCTCATATCGTGCCGAACACAATTAAGTCATTAATCTAAAAGACAACGTATCTGCTTAGTGCATATTTGAACGATTTCCCATTATGCCATTGAAAAATAAAAATATGACAAAATGCAAATTATAAAAATAAAGAATATACGCAAAATTGTTCTTATGTAATGGTTAAGGTTAAACGTCTCTCTTCTTCTCTTCATTATTCAGGGAACGTGGACCCATTTTACAGCTTCGTGGAGTATACTTTCAATGCTGCCAACATTAATATCCACTTCCATACTTAGCATTTCAACAGTAATGTATCGATTTTCTTCCACAAATACCTCACTCTTTGAATTGTTCTCTCGTTCACTGCTTCCCGAGGCCGGTCAGAGCGAGGGCTGTCTCTCAAAATCTCTCGCCCATCTTCAAATGATCGAATTCATCCTTCAGTGGTGTTGAATGAGCACACTTGATCACCATGAACAGCTACCAAGTCATTGTGGACTTTTTTCGTTAGATTATAGTGTGTGAAAATATAGAATGTAAAGTTTCCTTAAAAACGTTCATAAACTTTTCCCGAATTAAACAAACTGCACAGTGACTATGTAAGCTTAAACTTGCACTTAATGCATATTTTGATAGCTTAAGTTGCAATACTACCATCTGCGTTAACTTTTTGTAGACATTATTGTCCAACAATGGATAGGCTGGATGCAAAACTTTTTGAATGTCCTTTGTATCTCACTATTGCACAATACAACAGCCCGACTCTGTGGAAACCCCGCCCCCATCTGAATGTAAGAAAGAATATATCGGCGAGTGGAAGAGGGTAGGTCCGCTGGTATGCAACAAGAGACGCATGTTCCAAATATAATTTAACGAAATTAGTTTTATGAGAGCATCTCTTGATGGAACACAAAGAATTTGTGGCACTTTTTTGTCAGAGACAGTAAGGGAGAGAATAACACAAAGTAATGCACTTTGGACTCGCCAAATTATTTTATCTGGTCAGTGGATGCAGGGTAGGCTCGAGACTTGGATACGACCCTCATAATAGTACTGCGAACTTTAATTATACTGAAATGTCGCTGCTTTTATTTATATTTTTAATATTCGGTGTAAACGAATACATTTTTCAAACAAAATTGTAAACCTCTAATAGTTATATTGAACAATGAAAATCGGTGCATTTGGTGTTAGTAAGCTAGGTATTTAGTGATATAATAAGAAGAAAGGTATTTAGCAAGCGATACACAAAGCGCTGGCGTTTTTAAATGACTTAATGGAGCTGGTCTAGAACATGAAAAACGAACAACAAAACAGGCGTTTCTGGAGTTGATTGCACATTAATGGTATTCAGAAACGCCATAGCCCTCGGCATGACAAGCTAGAACAGGTGCACCGACTTCATGTGGCAACTCGGCTAGGTCTGACAGCAGGGAAGAACGTGGTTGATGAGATTGCAAGGAAATGGTCGTGACTGGTATTAACGAGGCTCTTTATGTGCTTCCCTGGTGAGATAACGCAAAACTGTCAAGAGAGGCATTCGTGACATTGCAAGAACCACTAGAGCGTTTGTCCTCAAGAGAAGTTGTCCATTTTCAACTTTACAACCACTCGTTTAGCATAGGTGGTCGCTTCAGTAAAGTCACTTAACTCCAAAACGCTGATAGGCAACTGTCAGTCATGATCAATCTTAGTTATCAGATTGGCAGAGAAAAATTGAAACGTTTATAATTTCCGCCTTGCTGCTTCAGTCATTGCCTCATTAAAGGGTTTCACATGAACAATCTTCTGTGTGATAAATTTAGTTTTAAACTTATGTTATTAACGCAGTGTGTTGAAAGAACTCTTTGGCTATTTCTTTTCAAATCCTACAAGAAAGCTGAAGCATACAACTTGGGAGTTGTTTAGGAAAGACGTCTGTACTTTAAGGCATTTTGAATTATACGAGACATGTTCTGTTAAGTTCCCAGCCAAACTTACTTTTAGACCTAAGAGAAAGAAACGATTGGGTCACTTTTCATCATAGTCTTATTCTATTTCGATAGAACGTTATATTCGCCATGCCAGTGAAAAAGACTTCGATCTAACGCACGATAACTCTGCATCCAGCATACGTCACACAGCCGGAAGTGGTTCTTCTTCTACCTGCTATGACGACATTGACCTTTCGGGCAACTGCCGGTACATTATGTAAACTGAACTGTATCTTGCACTCTAGTACACTATTTGGGTGCATATTATCTTAAAAGTTGCTAATTACATGAACTAAAGATGACATACAGACACTTCCATCTTCCACCAGTGTTTATAAAAGTATACATACCCTGATTCGACAAACTCGAAACATTAAATTTTATAAGTCTTTGGCAGCTCTTTTATCATTGAAAAATTCGCCTAAAAGCAGCAAAAAAGAGAACTTGAAATGTTGCAGCAAAAATAGTTGAAGAACGAAAATAGCAGTTATGCTAGTTGTAGCCTCCAAGTACATAATGAGTACGTTCTTGAAGTGTTACATTACGGGAACCAGGCTAAGACTCGTTTGTCACAAGACAAATGATCGACCTTGTTTAGGGACCGGCCTTTGAAAAAGTACAGGAGCAGCTCCACACCTGGATGGCTGTGTTTAGACACAAAGGAATTTTTCCGCCCCGTTCACTTCGGCACCATTCAGAATAATATATTGGTTTTCTGTTGTAAATTCCTCACACCTGCTTCCCGGGGTGACGTTTTACTTAACAACTGTCCCCACAGAATGAATTTGACCGTAACCGTTCGTGGAAGATACACTCGGAAGAAACCATGGAAATATGGCTTTCTGGTAAGGTAAAGCTTCCTATATTGCTGCAAGAGATGTTTCGCAGCATCGTAAAGTATACAAGGAATTAATTGTGTAGCTGAAATTGAACGTAAAATGTGTTTCCGGGTGCTGCTTCTATGCAATCCAAAACTTCTTGTATGATTTCAATGTGAAAACGTTTAAGAAAGAAAGAATAAATAAAAAAAGAAAATAGATATTTTAATTTAAAATTGCTTTAAATGTTTTAAAAGAATGAAAATGTAAATATATAATATTGTTATACTTAATTCTTAGGTTACATATAAACCGCCGGTGACATTCAATTAATTTGGGCAATATACAAAAGTATGCGAATTTCACATTGGCCAATAAGAACTACGTGTTTTTTTCCCCCCTCCTTTTGAAATGGATATACCATAGACAAAGATTTTATCTCTTTAAATGTAAGCTATAGGAAAAAATAAAACTAACCAAGTTCTCCAACTGTTTAACTTGAAATGAAATATAATAATTCATATAACAAATATTGGATAAATATAAAATCTGTACATTCTTATAAAAACTCAAACATATCAATGACAGAACCATATAAAGTGTGATAATGGAACTAAAATAAAAAAAAAATGCCGACATTTTACTAATCTATTTACTTTATATTATGGGTATTTTCTTTATTTTTTCAATCCAAAGAATGAAAAGCAAGCTTTAATAGTCGCCATAAATTAATTAGTTGAAGGATATTAGTTCTAGATATGCTTTTATTTACTATGAACTAATGTCCTCTTCAAAAGATAGCTTATAACGCACAATTCATAATTTCCATCAAATTAGTACAATATACAAATAGAAATTTTCAACAGAAAAAAAAAATCGTCTGATTCCGTGTAAACTATCCGTCTGAAGCAAAATATATCTGGAAAATAAAATTATTTCTCAAAAAATTAATAAATACAGAAAACAATGAAATATAATTGTCTTCCAAATATTTACAAAAATGCCTACTCGTCAGCATACGTCTCTACGTATAAAATTCTTGCAAGACCCGTCTTTTCTTATGAGACTTAATAAAAATAAAAAAAAGATATTAACAGAGGAACAGTTTGCGAAACCAGAATAAGGACAGCGGGATACAAATCTGATCATATATAAATTAGATATCACGATGAAACTTCATACAGAACATATAATGAGTTACATTTGGCAATGCTAAGAAAATGGGACAAAACCTGTGGATAGCACGTCTAGGTACATTTCCAAAACAAATTTTAAAATATCTCCTAACTGGAAAAGGGTCTCTCGGTGAAGGAGTGTAAATACAAGACCGTAGCAGATTTCACTATATGTTATTAGGTGAAAGGATTGGATTGTGATAAATTATTTTTAAATTAGGCGTATGCCCTGTATTATCCTGTAGGACTCTGTGCTAAAAAGTAACTACAAGCAAAGTAACATAAAAAACTTCAGAATGGTTACGAGGCTAGAAAATTACTGAATACAAATAAGAACTGATTCCGAGATAACTGTTAAGATTTTAATCGCGAATTTGCTTTGTCAATATGCTCGCTCTTTGGCATTCGAATGTGTTCGCATTGTAGCTAAAGTACAAGGTCGAAGTGCGATCGCGGGAGTCGGAGAATCCTTGAGAGTGAGTACACATTCCTAACCTATATACACAGGTATGTTGCTGTATGCACTATGGGTCGACCTTCACACAGTGTTTACACCTTCAGCGTCTAATTATTGGACTAAATCCAGCAGCCCGCTCTCTTTTCTCTCTCTCTCTCTCTCTCTCGCACATTTCCTCCAAATGCTTTTTTACTTTTCTCGAGGGTTTACGCTTTGATTTCCAAGAAATCTACATGTTAGAGTCGAGGTGTTTTGACATGCCCTTGTGATCAATTTCCTTCGCTTCTAGAGTAAAAATACCCAAGCCTTGAGGACAGGCTCTAACCTGCTTTGCGCGTGATGCAGAAACATAAAAGAGCAGGTTTCGTGGTCGCTTCTTCGAGGTGCCTCTATAAATTGCCACGTGCTTTTAACAGTCCATTAAACCTTGAAAAGTTCGTTTTCAGTACACGCGATCCATCGGAAGATTCGCATGTTTCAGGCTGAAAGCTGATCAAGACGTCACGATTTTTCTGATAATTTGTATAGAAGAACTCTGTATCCCTCAATGGTGGTTTGCACCCAGACCATCTAGTTCCACAAATCCTAAACATTACACTTCCATCTACATAGTGAAATTAAAGTCAGATAGGAAAAGTTTGAGGCTGCCCGGATCTATGTGGCGGCTCGCGCTATAAGGCACATGCCCTCCCTTTAATTTTGAACCGCAAATACCTTTAATAATTTCTGTATAAATTGTCAACTGAAAAAAGATTGTCGACTTTACATAGCATTTTACAAGAGAGGCGCATGATTTAAACGTTATCTGCGTGTGCAGACAACTTGGTGTATGTGTGTGAGGTTCCTGTCTTTTTCTGGTTTCCGTGGTCTTCGTTTCGCTGGTATACTGGAATTAAAGAACACAAGAATGGACTGTTATGTTTTTATCGCCAAGTAAATTGAATGCACGGTTTAATAATGCTAGATGAAGTCTACCATGTTTAGGTCTTTTCGGTGGTCTACTCAGATCACTTCATTCCCTGTCGAAATTCTACATACAACAGTAACACAGCCTTGCTTGAACAACAATGTATAGATAGGTTAATAATAAACATCAAGCCGTCCAACATTAAATTAGACTCTTCTGAAATAATACAAAATTACAACCATTTAATGTTGTAGACTTTGTGTGGTTTTCCCAAAGACACTATTTTTTCTATGCTGATTTTTATGGAGTACATGTGGTTTTTTCCTGTATGAATGTGTAGCAATGTAGTACTACATACCTACAATCTATTGACACCAAAATCTCAAATTTCAGCAAAAGTGCACTTTGATTGTTCCCCTGTACCCTTAAATTGTTTTTGCATATTCAGCCAAACAATCTAAAATCATTTTATAAATTATATGACAATATCTGGCTAAGCAACCATAAATTTAAATAAACGCGTTCAGATGGTAGAGTGTTTTCTCTGTTTTGTTTTTCTCAGTTGGTATTAATGATCGAACGCTAGTGATATAACATTCGACTTTCGTCTTATTTCAGCCTCACAGTTTCTAATAATAAATATTTATAAGTCAGTATAACATTTTTGCACGAAATTCTAAGAAATATATTACTTTTATTTTTATTCTATTCCTGAAATAGTTTTAAACCCGTATTTGAATCTTCTCAATTGGCAATGCTGACGATCGACATTCATTTGTTGCTAGATGGTTTGAAAAGTCAAATATTCATAATAAAAATAATCAATTATTACAACATTTAAGTCAAGTTTAGGGGAATTGTATTTAAATTCTCATTTTATTGTGCAATGGTCCTAATAAATATGACAAGAGAGTCAGACCCTGGAGTGATATTGGCGATTATTTCCCTTTGCAGCAGAAGCGAAGTGTTATTAAGGATGTAAGGCTGAGCTTCACCCAAATATATGGTTTGGCTCGTATGTGTTAATTTTATTGACGATCTGAAATGTTTCCGTATTAAACTCTTGCGCTAACTATAACGTAATAGCCATCCACTAACAATGCGGTAGAAGACGCATCCTGCAATTAGTTTTTCAAGTCACTGTCATGGAGAGGTGAAGGAGGTCTTTATTTGTTTCATTACTGTGTAGCCTAGCCTTGATCAGACCGAGTTGCAGAAAATATAATTTTTTTATTATTTTAATTTAATAGTAAATACCATTTACTTGATTTGTTAATTTAAAAAAAAACACTTTTTCGTATTTTAGTTTGCGCGGAACCGCCGATGTATGGATAGGTTGTTAGTCCATTTATAACTGTTTTCCGTCTGTTTCTATGCAATTGACAACTGCAGGGAAACGGCCCGGTATGTTACCAGACTGCAAAATTTCTGTTGCAACATGGCTATGGAAATGACAAGAGTTCCAATTGAGTTGTAAATTTGCCTCATGAAAATGGTTATGCATAGCTAAAAATATAAGTCTGTGCCTCCAATGTCATACAGGGCGTTCATTTAAAATCTTGCTAGTCTGAATAATGACCTATCTATAATGATTAAGTGAACGGGTGATTAAGTGTTACAACAGGTTGAATAACAAATGGGGGGGGGGGGTTGGGAACCCAAGAGTCTACAATGAACATTTCTAAAATATAGAAAAATGATCAGTTTACCCATGATAATAATCATGATAATTTAAATTATTTTTAACTCAAAACGTAAACGAAACTGACATTTCTTCCTGTTTTTAGCGCTTTCCAAATTCCAGAATAGGTTTCCCACGAATTAAATAGCACTATGTGTATCAATTTGTTCAGTTTTGTACGAGTATACTGATAGAAAAATATATTAATAAAGGTAATTTCATCTATAATGATTGGTGTCTACAGATGGCCCACGAAAAACAGATCTCTGCCTCTTAAACAAAAATAAATTAGTAACCCATTGCCTCAACTAGTAGGCTTTTGGCCATCCGCAACAGTAGGCTATTTCCCGTTTGCATATTATCCCTTGTTACGCCTTTTTCACTAAACATTGTATATTTATGTTGTGGAGTATTGGATTGGATTGTTGGGACCGAGGAAGCAATTCGGCCACTTCAGCCTTGCTTAAGGCTGGCCGTTTGTGCCTACGCCCCCAATGGGGGCACCTATGGGCAGATGGGATGAGATTAGGAAGACAGAGTGATGAGGTGCCACAAAACCCACCTTTCCTGCTACCACTAGAGCCATCCTGCTGATGTTTTTTGCAGGAACACCAATACCTTAAACGTGACTGCAAAATTCTCCCAACATTTTTTTAATGAAGCAATACGAATAGAACTACAGTTTCATTACGTTGAAATAGCTTCCACGTGTGGTTAGCGATGATACTTCTTTTTTTTTCTTAGTTATCTGGCTCGTCGTAGTCATACCGGTGTTTCATGGGCCACCTAATAGAATTTTTCAAAGAGTTGAGTTTGTTTCACTGTTGTTTTCTAAAGTGTTTAATGTGTTTTGATAAATTAATTGCGTTTTAATAATACATTTGTATCTGAAAACGTCATGCACATTTCTCTATTAAGCAGTTCGACCCAACGCCAGTTTCTTAAGTCTTCATCAATATATAAGACAGCGTCTAACAGAACTCATTCACTGCCCATGCCTACACTGTGTTTTTATAAATTCTTTTTAAAATATCCGAACCTTGATAGTTATCGAAGGTAGCCATGTTACGACCAGATGACCGTGGTACCTATTTCACTGGTCCTCTCCTTCCAATCCACCGAAGAGGGCGCTATTATCGAGAAATTCCGGTAACACAGTTTAAAGGGCTGCGTTATTAATAACATACCATCTATTTTTATAACATTTTTACCTCAAAGTAACACCGGAAATGGGGGGAATCGTGTGCAAAACAGAAACAACAAAAAGTAATTAGTACAATAAAATCACGCAGTTAAAATCCTGCACAGCAGCACCGATCCCGTACGAGTGCTTCAAGGCTTCAAGACATGATAAATCGCATACCAATGCTTATCGTTGCACCAATTGATACTGTGTACAATATAACAATAAAGGTCATAAAGGCACTAGACTAATTTCCAGTTATGAAATAAACGTCTTTGTGTTCTGGCATAGTCCCCCACCTCCTCAAGTTGATGGATCCGATATTTTGGTTGTACTGCTGCAAGCTCGCAGCTGATTTTTCAGCTTTGCGAAGGATTTACTAACCAACAGTGCTTGCATAACACTTGAATTATTTCCGCCGCAAAACACAACTGATCTCATTTAGTTGTATTTGTTTTTCATAAGGACTAAAATAATATACTCAAGAACTGAAAAATAACTACAGGAAAAGTAACATTAGTTTAAGAGTAGTTTAGGCAACTTCCACGAGTGACATTATTGGATGGCATTCCTATGGAAATGAAGTGAGCATACCAACACAACAGCCTTAAAATCACTAATCATTGTTATCCCTTCGTATTCCACAAGGATACATAACATTACATAGATCAGATAGCAAAGAGGATTTCCATTCCGTATTTTATATGTGCAGTTTTTTATTTTTGTTTCCTGACTTTAGTTACTTAGTAACATTAATATTTACATATGTACTGCCCGTATCTTTCCTTAATGCGCCAAGGGACATTGTAAATTTTCTAAAGTATTACAGATCATATTAAATAATTTAACAAAAAGTGGTTAAAAAGTAAAAATGTATACTAATTTAGTACTTTATATAAAACACTATTATTATATTTTTTATTTGTTTTATTTACGGACACTCTTTAACATCTCAGGTCACCAGGGTCCCATTCAATTCAGGGCGTGAAACGGCCAACAAATTTTGCTCAGAGGCCTCTTTTTTCAGGCTTGTGGTTCTTTATCGTGCCGTAAATGTACGACACGGGACCCACGGCTTTACTTTCCTTCCGAAGGAAGCCATACTTAGGATTTTTACGCCCAAAAAATCCATCGGTCGTGGCCGGAATCGAACCCGCTATCTTGGGTTTAGGAAGCAAGTGGTTACCACTACACCACCAGGACCTATATATGTGACTGTTTTAAATGCGCCTGTTTCATTATCATAGGCTCTTTAATTTTCCTTATCTTCGGAGTAGAGGTTAATTTCCGTTGGTACCCTTGTTGCAAAAGTTTTACAGTTTTTATTGAAATTTTTACTTCCATGTAAATGCTTATATTGCATGTCAAACATAGGAACCTAATTAGTTGTTTCTTTCATGGCATTATTTTCACATTCTACAAGGTATTTACGCCCCAAACAAACGGCATACTCCCATATATTTTCAGATAATCAGGTGATTATTGTAAAAGACCTAGAGCATGCCGGCTATGTTATTATGTAACCAACTTGCTGTTGAAATTAGGGGCCCTAGGGTCAGTGAGTGGGTTGCAACATTTGTTACAACAAGATAATATGGTTGGAATATCTTCATAAGCAAAATAAACATTTTCAAATGCGGGAAATGTGTTACAGAAATAAAGAACCGTAAAGGAAATTATACCCTTCATGATTTAATCAGCAATAACTTCTTTACTAAGTGTATCGAATGTTTTTAAAACTTCTGATTTATTTTAACATAGAAAAGGTTAGGGATCTGGAAATCGTTTACTCATGTGATTGTTTCACGGGATTAAAGTGATCTCTTATGATTTGCTTGTACGACTACAGTAATCTGAAAGAACAATAGCGTAAATTGCAAAAATACAGTTGATGAAACAAAAAGGCAGTAATTATATTTATAACAGTTGTTAATTTGTAATTAATTTAAATGAAAATTACTATTTCCGTCCCAAAATATTAGTTGCGTTTCTTTACAGAGGTATTTATTTATAATGGATAAAAACTGACACTTATTTACAGATAGCACTAATCAAAAATAGCAAGTAGCATTATCAGTATTCTCAAATTATTTGTCCCTAAACATGGCGTACAGAAGCACGGACGCAGATAACAAGGACCCGGAAGTTCATAGTCAGCCGCTTGGCAGGGAGAACATTTTTCATAATGGAAAAAGAACGTTCTACTTCCACTGAAGTGGTTGGAGCGTATTTAAAACAAACTGTTTCGGGAGAACTCATATCAGCTACAACAGAACATCATCTTTCAGGGCATCAAGGAAATGTTGATCAAGACAGAGTAGTTTTGAATAGTTCTGGTGAATGAGCAAAAGATGTGCAGTGGTTTCTGCAAGAGTTCATTATCTGTTTATGCGTTTAAAGGTGTATCAGGTTAGTATCTCTCTTACTTCCGTACTGAACACATTGTAGGGACGGTTTATTTCACAGTTGCACAGCTGCTTCTTGCTGCAATTGTTTGTTACATTTATGCAGCTGAGAAACTACCTCCACCATAAATTTCGTAGAATTGTTTTGCGCAGAAGGCCATTCGCCAGGACTATTCAAACTACAGTACTTCCTGCATCCTCTCTATTTCATGGTATTCGTATGCCCGAGGAAACCGTACGTTCCTTTCACTAATTAAGGTTCTACTATTTAAAGAGCTTAAGTGAATAGGCTGAGGATGAAGTTTTTGACTGATTGAAAGGAAAGAAATGTATAACAAGATTATCAAATTATATTCTTGTGAGGTGAGCCTGCCATAAAACAGGAAGGGGGGGGGGAAGCTGGTTCTGCCGTCCCCAAAAGTACGGGTTCATTTCTATTATCTCTTAAACATATCCACACAGATAGAAAAGGCATTTTACCCAACTTCAACGCTCTGGTGATAACAATGTTAGGATTACAATGCAGAACTAAAAGAAACACTCCATCTATGTATATAAACTGTTTTTCCCCAAGTGAGGTAGTTTGTAGCAACTCTACCCGTTAACTTGACGTACAGCTAGGTCAGGAAGACATTACTCAATGTCTCTACCGGAAGATCTTCAGAACGATGACATCAAGTTCGTGTACTGTGAATGTGACTGCTGTTAATTTCTCCGCGCTTTCCTTTATCTCTTTGCTGGCACGAAGCAACTGATCAGAAATGGACCGCCACTGATCATCTGCAATATTCTTCATTCATCCCATTGTTTGAATACTACGCTCCTGTATCACACAGCTTCACAATAGTATTCCGATGTGTGTCAACAAACCTTCAGATTAATGAAACAGCCACTGCACTTGCCTAATGCATATTCTGAATTGAACACAAATGGACAAGAACTCTAGCAATCGACTAGGACTTTTCAATCCATTTTTACTATTAAGGCACCACAGGCGGTGGATGTATGATGTATGAGATGAAATGATATATTGGGAAAGGATGTTTTTTTAAGAAAGGAAACGTTCTAGGCTAACTTTAGGGTACCTCCGCGGCATTTTCCATTTATGAGGACCGAGGAAAACCTGGAAAAACCTTTGTTAGGGAGGAAGGTCCAGACGGGATTCGAATCCCAGACCTCCCGCTCACGGGTCCGCGCCTTAACGACCTTGGCCACCCGTGGCGGTTCCCAGTTCTCTTAGCCATTGAGGCAATCTATAACATACAGCCTGTCGTGTTGTATATTATGTATTTATTTTCGAAAACTATCTTTGATAGATCGTTAGGTGCATAGTAGAACCAATTTTATGTTTTCTTAATACCAGATACTTGTATTTATTCGAAATACCCATTTTTTTTCCCTTGCACCGCAGCGTGTCCGACAGAATGTTTCTATACGTCTATTGCGCGAAAGAGAATCAGGGCGATTTCATGTATTTGGGAGAGGGGAAAGTAGGCTTCATTGTTTACGAGTAATTGAGCTGAGATCAAAAAACCCTTTCGCGCTGTTCTCCTGATTGTTAAAAATAGGACCCCCCCCCACACACACAGAGAATGCCATTGTCACAAGGTGAAAATCCCGAGAGGTGATTACGCTTTTTTAACCCCGCCCTTCCAAAATCAACAGTTCGAATTAGTGATGTGTTTTGTTATGCTAGATTAGGAATACATTTCATCTAATTAAATGATTATTAGAGACACGACCTGACTGCTCTGTATTTTGAAATCATGTAAAATTTAGTGCAAAATCAGTAACATTTTGTTTAATTTTTAATTAAAATTAATAATAACAAATGGAATTGTTCGATGAATTCCTAGACATGCATAGCCACTGTTACAATGTCAGTTTCTTTATTGCAAAATATCGTATCAACTATTTTTGGGCCTAGCTTTACGATTGAAGTTAGAACAAGGAATGGAGTAGGCCATACTACTTTGCTAATTTGTTCCAAGCATTTTAATAGCATTTTATGCACTTTCGTAAATTTTCTAATAATTACTAAACAATCCTATTATTTACCCCTGTTGATTAACCCGTTAATGTCACGGTTTTATTATCGCGGTATTTGATGTATAAGAATGAGGTGTGTGCAGTGCCCTCTTTTGCACGCGTGGCCGGCTTAACGGGGTTTTGCTTGGCACCTGGAAGCATGCCGTTTGCCGGCGGAATCGGATATTCACAACCCCTTAAATTCAAGCGCCCTAGATTTCTGTAAGCATTCACAGTACACAAACACCAATATTTTGGTAACACAATGGCATTTCGTGTGCAAGATCGGGTTTTTCTGCACTCCAGTTTCTATTGTCGTCTGTCTCTACATGGCCATGCAAACAATGCTTCCGTAAAAATATAATAATAATAATAATAATAATAATAATAATATAAACCAAATCAAAAGAGCGAACATAAGCATTATCCAACACGCAATAGCTCTAATCACATTATCACATGGTTGCAATTCCTAAACTAGTTATTTTTTTAGAGTTTTAGTTTTAAAAGTTTAGTGGCATTCCAAGCCGAGGTTTGCGAAAGTCCTGATTCCTGTGCAAGCTTTCTCAGAAATGTCTTTACCGCCACGGGTGGCCGAGGTATTTAAGACGAGGACCCGTGAGTGGGAGGTCTAGGGTTCGAATCCCACTAGGACCGACCTCCCTGATTGAGGTTTTTTCCAGGTTTTCCTCAATCCTCATAACTGGCAAAATCCGGGGAGGTGTCCTAAACTTAGGCCTGGAACGTTTCCTTAAAAAAAAAAAATCCTTTCCCTATTTACCATTTCATCTAATGTATCATCAGTGTCCACCGCCTGTGGTGTCTCAGTAGTAAAAACGGGCGATAAACACCGTTCAAGAGAGAGAGCGAGAGCGAGATAGAGATTTCTTTGGACTTCGTTGTAACTTTTCTCCGATGTTATTGTGGTAATCATTTTTAACATTTTTTATAAAAGTTAGAGGTTTCTATAAGGAAAAAAGTTCGCATAAGTTGTCAATTAAACTTTGTCACCACATGTGTAAAAAACAAATCAGTCCAACTTGAATAGAGAAGAAAATGACATGTGCGTTCTTTATCAATGCATTACAAATACCCCATTTACGCGAATCTAATGCACTATCGAGTGTAATACACACTTCAAATTAGAAACTTTAAATCCTTAAAAAAATATTTTGGCATGTTCTTGTCTCACAGATAAGCGCGTCCGATTCATAAAACAATCAGAACATAGAATTTATATTGTTGCACCTTGGAGTACGTAGGACAAAATCCATCACTCGTGCTGTTGCCAGGACAGTTGACGTAGGCCAAAGAAGAAGAAGTTGTTTCTTAAGATGTCACAGGTTGTCCTACTGTCACGGGTGGCCAAGGTCGTTAAGGAGGGGACTCGTCAGCTGGAGCTGTGGGGTTCGATTCCCGCCAGGATCGTTCTCCCTGATTGAGGTTTTTTTCAGGTTTTCCCCAGTCATAAATTGCAAATGCCAAAAGATACCCTGAACTTCAGCCTGGAACGTTTCCTTCCTTTAAAAAAAAAAACACTTTCCAAATTATTTATCGTTTCATCTCATGTATCATCAGTGTCCACCGCCTGTGGTGCCTCAGTAGTAAAAACGGGCATTAGATTCACGTCGTAAAATATAGCTCAGAAACTAGGCACTCATTTGTTTGTATAAAACTGTTGTATGTTTCAGGTTGCATATTCATCCCCTATAGTTCTCCCGTATTCTGTATACGCAGTAATGTGTGCAAAGATCGCAGAAGCAATGGGGACATGTCACAATGTGTTTAAGGCATAGAGATTTGATGTTATCATTCCGTAGAAGTCCTCAAGCCGTTTCATAACTACTTTGCGTGTGGGTTGAAAATGTTAAGGGAATTGCTGAGTTTAACCTCCCGCCGTTGTTTAGTATTCCTGCCTGAAGGCTTTGCTGCATGCGAGACGCCGACGCCATAGCGCAACACGTGCTGGAGTTGGTATGTAAACATAGCATCAATATCAGCAAACTCGGATACAAATAACTCGTGTAGCCTCTCTCAGCTGTTGTCATGGCAGCCGCTTTCTACCGTCTCTTGTTTATGTTTTTTTTTATATATATATATAAAATCACAAATCTTGATGACTGGCTACAAATTACAGGGGGAGAAACCGAAAAGCTGCTTTGAGCTGTCCAAGAAAGTTAACTAAGAATGATAGCAACGTTGTCGGTTCGCAGAATGAAAGACGAGCTGTTCTCTCAGCTGAAATATTTCAAGTCTGGTTAGTGGCAGAAAAATTGTTTTCTACTCTTTGGTCTCTCGTTTCTCCAGCTTTAGCTGATTCTTTTCCCTTGTCATCTTTAATTTTTTTCTTGCTCTGCATTTTCTCTTGTTCTACCGCTTTTATTCCTCTTATATTTACCACTTCTCCTTCCGCTTCGGCCGTTTCACCCCCCCCCCCTTCTAACTCTTTGTTTTTTAATCCTTAGCCTTCCTCTTTTTGAGGAAACGGTTTTGATTCTCGGTAGAATCAAGTTTTCTCATCTAGCAAAGACATGTGCTATTAATGCCTTCATTTTATTTTCCAAAGGTCTATAGCAGTCAGCATAGGGTGTTAAACAAAAAAGTAGCATTTCATTCTGTATGTTTTGTATTAAGTGCAATAAGATGATGTTCTGCTTAAAGGTATCAAGAAATAAATGCTCACCATTTAATAACAGAGGAAAATATTGTTATGGTTTGCATCATATAAGATACTCAATTTTTTCATATTTATATAACAATGATGTGATATGTGAATACAGATAAAAATATTGTTCCAGATTAAGTAAAACCGTATGTGGTGCCTCAGTAGTAAAATAGGGCGTTAAACACTATTCATAAAAAAAGAACAAGAAAATACCTTTCATTTATTGTTTCTTTTTCGCCGGGCTAAGATCACGTAAGTATTGCAACATAGGGGAATATAAATATAAAATGTATATTAAAACTCAATCATAATATTTTTATGATTTGTAATTAGTAAATGTAAATATCATATATATAATATGTGAATAATATGGTATAACTAATATTTTATTTGTATGTAGTCAGAAGGGAAAGTTTCTGGTGTTTTCTTTTACGGTAGCTTGGAAATCCAAAGAGGCCATAAACCTCTTTACAAAAGGGCGAGAGTAAACCCGAGGGTGAAGTGTAATGCCACCTTTAAAATTTGCCCTTGGAGGGTTAATAATCCCAAGAACTTTTAAATTCATTAGGGCTTTGAACCCGACAGGCGTTGTACATTTAGCTTTTAAACAAGAGTTTTACACTTTCAAATAATAACGAATGGCACGAACTGGCAGGTGAATTTTAATCAGCCAATAGTGAGTGTCTGTTTTAAATTTTTAAACCAGTACGCGATACGTGCCTTTGCTGGGATGACCCCTGTCGCGTCGTCAATCCAATGATTACTAGATTTTAATTTAATAATGAAGAAAGCGTACGCTCAGCTGGGGCACGCAGTTTGAGTTCAGATGTCAAATACAAGCTCTAACTTCAATTCACGCACTCAGAGGCGGTCCGCGCAAATACTTCCGTTTAAATAACGCATAGTTTCACATTCTTCAGGGATGCGTTCACTCATTGTTAAAGGTTACGCGCTGCGACGCACGCATTTTTAAGTTCTATATCCAGATCATCCAGATTATGCTGAGGCATTCATAATAAATTCCATTTCAGACGCTGTTTTCAGATTCAGTTCATATCCGTGGAAGTCGCAGCAGCTAAGTGTAGATAAATTCTGTCGTATACAAAACATCAGAGAACGCGAAAGATATTGAGCGTAATAAATTATATATATTATGTAGTATCGTGTGGTTATTTATACTGCTTCCTCTCCCATTCAAATCAAATAGTCGACAATCCTCTTGAGAAATTGTCACCGAAGCATAAACAACGACGCACCAAAACCGCTTTATAATTTGGCGCCCAACATGATTGCCATACCAACCCGCCTCAGTATATATCACTGAAAGTAGATGACGTTTTTCGTGTGATTTAGATTCTTACAGCGTGTTCCAGAAACCAGCTGTAAATGCGGATGACGCAGATGAAAGTTATCTGACAAGAATTTTCATTCGAAATTTTAGTTCAGTGTAAATAATGAAGGTCTTAGTTTTAGTGGGAATGGTAGTCAAAGTAATCTCTAGGATATTTCATTAATGCATGCTCCTCTCTCCCTCCCTCCCTCCCTCCCAAAATTAGAACTCATTGATCTCTGATCAGTATAATACATGTAAATGTTTTTACGTGTTTATTTCTAGCTACCGTATTGATGCTTGCTGTTTTCTTTCTTTGCAGGTAAGGGAAAGAAGCATTTGCCATTTTCTAACAGAGTACGGTAAGTGTGACATGACTTATTCAAAGTACGTATTAAATTGCTGTCAAATAATTTAGGGTCCTGTTTCTATCGGCGAAACAGTATAAAAAACATACAAACTTGAGCCTGAATTTTTTTTCCTTTCATCATATGAATTTACTGCTAACAAACCAGCTAATTGTGGAAATGATAAACAACATATGTTACAAAAATACCTCAAAGCTTCGATTCATCCCTTGAGCCTGTGCTTGGCGTAGTGCTTTGTTGAAAGCTCCTGGTTGTTTTGTATTTGCTCAAATGCATTTTGAACACGCTCTGTCAGAACCTCAGCATCAAGTACAAGAGCTGGACAAATTAGAGATTTTAATTGCCCCCACAGATAAAAATTCATTTGACAGGCCCTGCATTGGATTCACCTCAACCAATCCATCTTTGCGGAAAGTGGCCATTTAGACAATGATGAACTATCCGGCCAAAGTGAGTTGGAGCGCCATAATGCATAAAGCACACTCATTGAATGAAGTCTAAAGGTATAATGTCAATTGAACGGCGCAAATTATTTCTGAAAAATTGCGGCTGGGGGAAGAGAAGGAACAGGAATATTGAACGACTAAACCAAACGGATAGACTGAACTCGGTTTATGTTTTTCCCGCGGTCATTTATTAGGATTTTCAAAGGCCCGTATAATTTTTTAATTTACATCCACTCATAAAGCAAGCTTCGTCAGTGAACAAGATGAAAATTACCTTGTAGAATGTTAGCTGAATTTTCTTTTTGGTCGAAAGTTCGCAGCATTAAGTTCTGCACCCTTGAAGAAGATTACTGTGTAGAATATTACAAATAGTCATCGTTCGTGACTTAGTTCCCTTAATGCAGTTTGCATTGTATTACCTGGTGAGTTTCCGCTCATAGAATTTCATATCTCTCTTGCTTTCCCAGCATCCGAAACTCTCTTCTGTCTCCCGCAAGCATTGGTGAATTCGTGAGAATATTCTTGCATAAGTTAATCACCTTTCGGAGTCCTTTCTCTAAACAGTTCATGTGTTTTGATGTGATTGATGAGTTTCCCATTTTGCAAGACCGATGCACACTTGTCATCTCTCTCACTGAATATTTTTCTGCGATTCCTTCATTCAGCAACCACCAAAAAAATAATGAAACAAAAGAGGATGTATTGGTTTAACTTTAAAGAAGAAATTGATTAAAAAATGAAGACAATTTAAGTTGCCAACTATTCAGGGGTAAATGTACGGGAAAATCCTTAATAACTATGAAACAGGCACATGTATGTCCAGACTTTTTTAGTGTTTGAGAATATATTGTATTTACTACACGCTAGATTCCTACAGATAGGGCACAAGCATGACCCAAATATGTTTTTTGTAGGCTTCAAACCTTTAGCCCTTGAATTACTGCTTGTCTATGTATATCTCCATGTAACTTTTTTCAGTGCTTTTTCCCCTGACACAAAGAAAATAACCGGTGGACAGAGGGATAAAAAAATGTGTCTGGCAAACAGGGACTGGGAAATTGGAAATTTTGTATTGTAACTAGAGTCTACAAAGACAGATGGATGTGTACGCAACGGGTCCTAATATATATTTCTTTGTGTTCTTTGAATGTTGAAAACTATTATACATTTTTGTTGAAAGAGACAGGCAGATTCCGTCAATAAGGCACGACAATGTCCTTTGCTATGTGTAAACAACACTCAAAGCAATCATTTGCTTCAGCAGGAAATTACTTAAAAAATTCTCCCCTTTTTCACATAGAATGTTTAATGTTACTTGTTAAAGAACATTATGGATACTTGACGCGCTATAAACAGAACTATGGCAACACTCAATAGCGCTGTTTAATAATAAACAAAACAACCATTCTCTACATTTAAAATATCTATCAACTGAATTTAATAGTCCATGTTAGAACACATTACCCTGCAGAACGTATATTTGGCAGTATATATCAATAACAAATTTATAAAATGTGTTTCCTTATCATTTAAACAAATATATTATTTGCATTTATAAATATATGTTTCAAAATGAGATATATTGTAAATGAATAACAAATAGCAAAAGTAATTGTGTATATGGAAGGGTGGGAGAAAAAAGTGTGCCAATTATAAGGGCATTATTGAACACGCGTTACTTTGTGCAACTGCTTGTATCTCAAAATACAATATCGTTTAGTATTATTTCATAAAATTGGAATGCTTTCTAAAAAATACATTTTCTTGTGCATATTGTATATTTACAATGATACACATAATAGAGGGTGTGCAATGCTTTGCGCAACGGCGGGACCGGCCGGCAGCGCTATGTAGGCGGAGGCGGGGAGTATATTTACCCTCCACTGCGCGAGGCTTCAGTGTGAGTTGAAATCTTGCACAAGTAGCACACCGCCGACAGGCCACACGCCGCAAAATCGGTTGCGTGAAGGATTGTTTACTCTGTAGAAAAGCATCTAGAATATAACCATGCTACTTTCATATATGTTTAGACCAAGACTGACTACATTTACTAGATCCCAATGCGGAAAAAAATGGCAGCCGTAGCAGTCGCCCTACTAATGCCATTGGCAATAAGAATCTTTTACGAAGTTTTAAGTTTACAAGATAACATTTATCACTAGAAAATATTTAGATAGTTTTTAAGAATCTGAAATTGTTTACAATCAATGTTTCTCATATGTAAAAGAAATATAAAATAATACGAATTATAAACTTTTCCACAGGTCATCACAAATATAAAATATACTACTTTCCAAATTACTGTACACCTTGAAACTAATCGGCTTAGATTGAACAGCGTCATATATTTTATCATCGTCTATTTTAATGAAAAGGACATAGTCTTGCTTAGCAACAGTTATGAATGGATTTATGTATATTGTCTTAACCTCAGTTGAAAATGAGTCAAAACATAACATCCTGTTCACACCATTCATTAAATCATTCTTCATCTCGATCCCCAACCCGCTTCACACATTCTTTCGGATCTTTCCTTCATTGCTAACCGTCACTGTCAATGCGATGGTAGATTAGGACGTCTGTCGAGCTATTGCGCAGATGCCGAGAAGAGTTACAGAACTTTTCGACCATAATGGATATTGCACTGGGTTTTACCTTTTTATGTTTTGTTTGTTTATTTTAATTTTTAATAGAAGTCGAACTGAGTCTCACATGTAAACAAGCATTTTTAAAGCCACGGTGGAAAGGTCTTACGGCAGCAACGTACATTTTAAAATTATAGGTATTAAAACTTCAAAATTAACCCTGCACTATGTTGCTGATCATGCAAACAACGAGAAATTTAAAACAAAGGTGTAGAAATTGTGTGAGATTCGAACACACATTACCTCATATATATAATCTATCAAGTATTACCTTAAACCACTCGGACACTTTGAGGTTGGAACGTCAACGCTGTTCTTTTCGATACGCTTTCAAATTAGAAAACAGCTGCTCACTGTATTCAGTTTAATCAATAAAAATCTTTATACACTTCTTGATATTTCTGAATTTAGTGCAGAAAGTGTGGTAGGCTTCTATAGTTTTCATGAAGAAACAAATGTATTATTGAAGATTGGTTTATGTCAGTACTACTCGCAATTGCATTATATAACGTCCTGTGATAATATCGCTTGTAGGAGGCTTCCTGTGACTTCGGTTTTGTTCAGAAGTACTAAGTGATCTTAGTTTCCGATAAGCGGCCATTCATTATTTGAGTAAGTGTACGTGTTAAGTGCTAACAGAGATCGGATGTGGAAGTGAGAATAAATCTTATTCATTTATTCCTTGTTTATTAAGGATGGCTGAGATGTTGTTAATAATATGAATAAATGGAATATTCATAGCTTCTACTCAATCTTTGACGTACAAAGTAACAGTGGCCACGTTGAAGATTCACAAGTATAACACCATGACTAGACACTTGGCACTCGATTTTCGGTATTAAAGCAGATTATTATTATTATTATTATTATTATTATTATTATTATTATTATTAATTCTTTCGCACTTCACAGCGCAAATCAGTATATTTTGATTGCATTGTTTATTTTTTTTAGACGAGTTAACTTTTCATTTATTTCAGTAAGGACACTGGGGATTAGAGTTCAAAATTATTAATACTTTTTTGTTATTTGTGAAATAATTGAAATATGTAAATTTTCATTGTAGTGTTGTTTGTTTGTGTTTGTTGGAAATAAACTCATTCAATCATATTTTCGGCTATTCTTTCGACATCATATAGTATAGTGATCCCGAAAGAAAACGTCATCTTGTAAAAATTGAGAAGGATGATGACTTAAAAGCGTGTGAAGGGGCTGGATATTTTACGGACAACTCCCGCATTTTCTCCAATTGGTAGAACTTGTAAAATTGCCCAGTAGATGACAGAAGCAGCGAAAGGACAAGAATGTGAAAAGCCAGCCCCAAAACACTTTCTGCTCTCTACCCTACTTGAGTTACTCATCCAACTTTCTCGTAGCGCCTTTCTTAGTAATGAAGACGGATCTCGGCAGATTAACCACTTATGTAGCTTTCTAGCTGTTAAAATAAATGATAGCAATATTTCCTGTGGTTCCCTAGCGAGCGAGACAGCGTTTTCTTTCCTCCAAGTTTTTATCGTAGCAACCTACGCACGATCAAGTCCACGGGCAATAAGGTTAATCCTCAGAAACCCGGTGTTGGCTGATTAATTAGATGCGAGCCTCATTTGACCGCAGAACATTCTGGAAGTAATGGCATCGTAAAGATGTTTTAGTGGCTACACGTTCCCAGGGGAATATCTGTAAGCCCAGAGATTTCTCGTCTCATCGTATTGTTTATAGAGCTGAAGTATACAGGCTGCCGACCACTAATTGGTTTGTAAGACTGTTTCTTTCTTTAATGTCATTTCCCACATGCATTGTCACATTGTCTTGTTTGAGAAAAGAGTAACTTTCTAGAAAGGAGCTATATATTGCATCCCATGGAGAATGTGTGTGTTCTTATACATATTCTTAAAATCAACCAATGAAAGGAAACTAAATTTTGAATTTTAACCAATCACAACCGGATATTTCAGTGAAATTATCGAAAAAAAAAATGTCAAATCCGTTTTATCGCGACGTGCATTTGTCTTGTGGCCAGTGTAGCCAACTCTATACCTCTACTATATAATTCCTGAGCACGCATGACTGACCACTTTTCTCTGTTTTCTGTAATTGTATATTTAACTAACTTAATGTGTATTCACTAAAGCAATTGTTTTTGCGTATTGAGCCAAAAGCCTGAAATCATTTTCATAAATTATGTAACAATATCAGCCTAAGTAACCATAAATCTTAACGAACACATTGTTCAGAATGATAAAATGTTTTCTCTGTTTTGTTTTTCTCAGTTGGTATTAGTGAATGGAACAGCAGCGATTGTGATAGTTGACTTTGTCTGTTTCATTTCACGGTTTCTGAATAGGTCAGTGTTCAAGTATAACATTTTATACAATTGTTAATATTTTTGGGCTAATTTCAAATATCTCGTATTACTTTTATTCTTATTCTGTTCATGAAATAGCCCTAAACCCGTATTTGAATCTTCTCTGTTGGCACTGCTGGCAATCGACATTCGTCTGTTGCAAGATAGTTTGAAAAGCATTTATATTACAAATATACAATTATTGCCACTTTGTAAGTCAAGTTTAGAGGACTTACGTTTAAATTCTTATTTTATTTGTGAAATAGTTCCAATAAATATCTTGTGATATTACTTGTGATAATTTCTCGCTAAAATTTAACATTATACATTTTATTAGGTTAATGCGCAGTGTATACGTGGTAATAGTCGCATTGTGTCACTTCCTGTCCCGCCTATGAGAAGTGTGCAGATTGAGACAGGTTCAGCTATGCCTGTAGCAAAATGCGCGTGACACTAAGCGAACAGTATACTGCTGTGAAATTCTGCTTTCGTCTCAACAAATCTCGATTAAGGACTAAGCAGTGTTCTAGTTCAGTGTTCTTCTTTATAGTACAACTCGAAAATGATTTAAAAAGAGGGATCTAACGGAAAAAAGAATGAACTTAGCTATTACTATTGTGACAAAAGATATCGAATAAAGTAAAGAACACTTACTGCAGTTCTGAAAATGTCACTGGGTGTAACCCATACGTTGTTTACTGGACATGGAGAAGGGAAATATATATAAATGCAATGTAAGGAGAAGATAGAACGGCAATTGCCTGGCTGCACCTCGCTAAATGGAAAGTGCAGAAAATCAGAATGACATAAGGAAAAGAACGTGTCCAATGTGTGCTAAGAAGGAAAATTGGGCACATGTTCTTGCAGAATGTGAAGCTACAGAGTGCTGTAGGTCGCCGATTCTCTCCGAAATTTTTGTGAAGTCGAGAAGAAGTAGAGCGATAAGTCTAAATTTGCTTTTGAATAAGAATGATTGGCAGGGATATGTAAATTTATTAAGCAGATAAGGTGGACAAGAGAAGTCGTAGTATATAATGTATTTACCTATTTTAAATGTACTGCTATTGTTTTTTATTTGTGTTTATGCACGTGTATGTGAATTATGTATTTCTCTTGTTTATTGCCCTGAAATGATACTTTTAAGATGGTTATTAATTACATATTTTTTCCGTCACGAGCGCAGATGGGGTGGGGGAGTATTTGCTATATACTTTAGTATATGACTTAGTATTTGTAGTAATTATGTGTGTGTGTGTGTGTGTGTGTGTGTGTGTTTTAATACACAACTACACTACTAACTGAAAAGTTGCACATGAAACGTTTTCGAGCACGGAGGCCAAGGGTTTCAAGACCGCTGATTTCCAAACAAAAGAATGTTCTCTTGCAGGTTAGCAGTTGAAGAGGTGTTACGAGAAGATGCAGAATTTCTTTCAAAGTTAGTCACTGCTAATAATTTGGCTTCATCATTTCGAACCCAGCCAGGACCGATGAATTTTTTTCGGGCGTAAAAATCCTAAGTATGGCTTCCTTCGGAAGGGAAGTAAGGCTGTGGGTCCTGTGTCGTACATTTGCGGCACGAAAAAGAACCTCAAGTCTGCAAAATTTGCAGGCCGTTTCACACCCTGAGTTGAATGGGACGCTGATGACCTGAGTGTTAAAGAGCGTCCGTAAATCAATCAATCAAATTCGTCATTTCGATCCTAGAGCAAACAGCAATGCTCAGTCATCGCGAACACTGAATGCTTCTGCTGGGAAAGTTATAAACGTTTCAATTCAAGGACTGGTTTACCAACATGTCATATCTTCGTAGAAAGCAGTAACTGATTTCCTGAAAACTCTGATAGAGGCCACATTTCCGAGAAACAAGCTGGGTAATGCATAGCCGCTCATCACACATTTTAATGCTGAATATGTCACAAAAACCAATGTGAAATGTGTTCCTTACCCTCCCTATAGTTCAGATTTAGCCCCCCTGGACTTTTTCTTTTCCCCAAAGTGAAGAAACACTTCCGGTGGAGGCATTTTCCATCATCAGAAGCTTCGGAGGCGATTCTAAAGCACCTGTCAAAAATTTACCAGCATGCCTTTGAAGACTGGCAGAAAAGCCAGGACTGGTGCATTGTACCCAACGGGGACTACTTTGAGAAAAAAACATCTAAATTATGAAGATGAGAGTGTAGTTATCCTGTCAAATAAATTATGATCACTGAACAACCCTCATAATCTTATCAGAGCTTTCTGCTAATACGAGTCCGTCTGATGGTAACCATCCTTGCCTCGTAAACCAAAGATCGCGGGTTCAATCGACGAATTTTTTTCGGGCGTAAAAATTCTAAGTATGGCTTTCTTCCGAAGGAAGGTAAAGCTGTGGGCCCCATGTCGTACATCTACGGTATGTAAAAGAACCTCAAGCTTGAAAGCAGAGGCCTCTGAGCGAAATTTGTCGGCCGTTCTAGGTCCCGATTTGAATGGGACGCTGATGACCTGAGCTGTTAAAGAGCGTCCGGAAATAAAACAAATAAACTGCTAGTATGACATTTTTGTTGTATTTTTTTAATGTAAACAAACTTTCGCCTTTGAATCTCTGCCTTTAATAAAACACATAGTCCATCTATTCAGCAGTAGTCCACACAAAAATGCGCAGATCATTAACATAATTGTTAATGAAATAATAAAAATATGTCGACCACAGTACGAAGGATAGTGCAAGTATTTGTTCTTTATTCCATTTGGAAAGTACCGAAAATTTAAAACCTTGAAATTTCATGCTAAATATACCAACAAAATATTGAAATATTGATAACATTGTAGCCAAGGGCATCCCACTCCTAATGTGTATGCTAATAAATAATAGTTTATCAATAATAAATCACTGTCTGGTCTGTATTTCAAAATGTCAGAGGTGGTTGGAAAGTTTTAACATAATGCAAATGAACTCTCACTTTCCGAAACCATCCTCACGGAAAATTGCTTTGAAGATGTTACAGTTAATGCTAAGTATATGAATAAAAAGTCAATTCACTGATTTCTTGGTAGTTCCCAGTTTCAACAGCTGGAGGCATTAGAGCTCACGGCCATTTAATCGAACTGCTCTTAAAACATGCTCAGAAATGTGTGCTTGCTTATTCCGGGAAGATGTTTATGTCTGTGTGATTCGAACATTTCTCTGCTTGCACTCTGCGTCATTATCAAAATGACGTACTTCCTTTCGCTTCCGCTTCTTCCATAATCGTCTATGCTCATAAACATATATTTGAGTTTGAAAGTATTATAGGATCAATGTATTTACATAACAGCTTCTCACATTAAGTACGAGATGTAATTAGACTTGGTCAAAACACAAAGAATATAAATTACAGCTTTTGTACGTATGTACAAAGAGATCTAAAGTTTGATCTTCATTTCAAGTACCACTATCAGCTTGTGTTTCGGTGTGGAAGAGTTTACAGTTCCAGGGCGCTACATAAACAGTGCCTGCTGCTGTGTATAATGGGGCTACAGTTTCGAAAGTTTAATTCAATGTACTGTAAACAATTTATTTGCAAAATACTGTGCTAATTGGAAGTTATACGCATTAAGGGCTATCTCGAATGTGCTCTTGATAAAATGACATTTTTCAGAGACCCATGTTGGCGTTGTATCGATGAGCTGTTATATAAAAGTGAAACGTTGCCTCAAAAATGAGTTTCTGATTCAGGCAATGTCAACAGCTAAGTTCACTGACTGTGATTTCTTAACCATCTGTACTTTGTATGTGTACAAAGATAATTGGATTATGCGCTAGCTAGTATGGGGTGGTGCACATCTGAAGGCTATGAACAAAGAGAACCGGCAATGAATGAATAGTGTTTAACGGCCGTTTTAACTACTGAGGCATCACAGGCGATGAACACTGGTGATACATGAGATGGTATGATATATTGGGAAAGGATTTATTTTTAAGGGAGGAAACGTTCCAGGCCTAAGTTTAGAATACCTTCCCGGCATTTGCCATTTATGAGGACTGAGGAAAACCTGGAAAAAACCTCAATCAGGGAGGACGGTCCTGGTGGGATTCGAACCCCAGACCTCCAGCTCACGAGTCCGCGCCTTAACGACTTCGGCCATCCATGGCGGTATAGAAGACGGGGAAAACTTTTGAGTACCAAAACTAACATTTCGAGAAAACTGAAAGGAAAATAGTTCAGAAAGTTGTGTTAAAATTCTAACTGTTTACTGAAGTGCACAATTTAGTTTTTTATGTTGGATATAATTATCGTAGTAAACAATAAGAAACAAAAAATATTTTCCCCCTCCCGTTTTTATGTATCGTTCTATGAACAAATTCCTTTAAACGTTCTGATATTTCACGTCCAAGATTTCTAAGAAGCGACAAGGTCCTTTTTTCCTCATTGATTCTACTGGAAGAAGACATGTACAGTTTTTATTATTATTATTATTATTATTATTATTATTATTATTTTTTTTTTACTTGCTGAGTCTTGCAGGAGTATTTTTTTTCTGAAAAGATTACCTTCTAATCAAAGTACTAAATTCTGAAGAATACAGTACTTATTTGTAATTTTATTTTTCCATTCACTTACTTTTAAGGTGAAATCAGAGACCCTATATTACTAATGCAAAGTTATTCATTTTCATGTACCTTTTTCTCAGAAAATACTACAGATGCCTCAGTGAGACTTTTACTGTTTATTTTCCATTACATTGTAAGTTTTGAACTCTAGTTTAGAGGATGCACTTTATAAAAATAATAAGTCATTATTTTTTGTCACAGACTCCTTTTTATAAAAATAAAAATATATTGATATTCATATATATAAAAATGTCTCTCACAAATGAACTAAAACTAGAGCTCTCCATTGAATGTAATTTTATAGATTAACTGTAAAATTTTCATGCTTCTATCTTCAATAGTTTATGAGAAAAAGCTACAAATGATGTGGCTTTTTCACTTAGTACTAAAATAGCGTTAAAGTTAATGCACTTAATTGTCAGTTTACATATTAATCCATTTCTCGCACCTGCATCTTCACACAAAGTAATATTAACACCCCAGGAGAGAGTTTCACTAAACACTGTAATTAAAATATTTAAGTAAATCACTGTTTTAATATTTCCTTTGTTGTATTCAATATCTTCCATATGAGTACCAGATATCTTTTTCTTGGAAACACTAGGGGGGTGTAAGCTATTGGTTTATCGTTCACTGAATTATGCTCTTCAGAAATATGCATGTTATTTTCATTATCACTACTGCCATGTTTTACTGGATAGGTTTAATAATACTATTTAATTTGTTTTTTAATTTGTTTATCAACCCTGGTGGACCTGGGCATGATATTAGATGTATTTGAGTAGGAAAGCTGGAATATATAGCTTGTAAAATGGAAAATAAACACAATATTTTCAAATTGCTGTAAAAATTAAGTGCACATTTGAAACAGTAATTTACCTACAAAATACATCAAATCACAGCGTTCTATAACAAATGATTTCAGAAATATTTTCATTTTTATGCAGTAGTGCGGGGTATTAAAAAGTAGTTTGAAACTTAAAACTTATTACGTAATTAAAAGGGCTAAAACAAAGCTGATAGAACTTTCTATCAACTATTCAATTTTTGAACTTCTTTTTGACACCATTGGATAGGTATGGGGATTTATCTTACCATGAAGAAAATAAACAAATGTTTTGGTAGTGATTCTTCATTTGCTGTCGTGAGATGCTTTGATGACTTCCTTCAAACCTCCTCTGTATTCTATCGATGTAAAATAAATTATTTGACAAGAACATACGTCTATTACCTTTGAACTATGACAAGAGATTAATTGCTGTCTGCAAGTCATAGAACTAATTGCACTTTCTCTTGCAGTGTCGCACTGCCGTTTGATTAAGGCATATACCACATGTTTTTGCTTCTCGCACTGTTGCTATAAGCAAAATGGTAGATTTTAAAGAAGATGTGTAATCAGAGACTTTCGAAAAAGTGCGTTGTATTTGGTTTTTGATACTGGCATCTGCAATATATTACATCGTTATTGTTAACTTGTGTCTTTGATGATATCCCAATAACTAATAATATTCCGTTTATTTTTAGCGTAACAACTACTCTCAGTATCTCACAATAGGATACATTTGATTTTAAAAATAATAGCTCCCTAGCCTATTTTAATACTGGAATATAGTTTGTTCTATGTAACATTTTAATATTTTTTAAATTAACTGTAATTGGAAATAAAACATTAATTTGCTTCTAGTGCAGATATTACTAGAGACGAACAGTTTAATGCAAAATCAGTGACTGTAGGTATTTGATGAATCAACTTTGCACAAAACTCGTCGTTTTCTCATGTGACCGCTTGGAGAGTTAAACATTTCTGAAATTGCCTGCGTTCCAACACTTCATATGCCCAGTCAGCATAAAACGCCTCATGGGTTTGCGAAACGCATATGTGTTTCCTCCTCCTTCAAAGGCCCCCTTTGTGCCATTAAACCTGCCTGACTGCAACTGACTCAGCGCAAAACACTTGCATTGGCACATTCTTCTAGGTCTGTGTGTCCTAAAACTGCTGTACAGAACCGTGCAACGCGTGCAGCACGAGCTCATCAAAGTTCCAATAGCTAACCAGAGACTTCAAAACATGGACATTAAAGAGAGCAAGCTCAAACCATACAAAGAAAGAAATGCTAAGTGGATTAAGAGATACAGGGTTATGTGAACCGTTTTCTTTCAAGGTCATTATTATTAATTTTTTTCAACATTATATGTGAAATCAAACATTTCGACGAACATAAACTGTAAAAGACGAATGCCAGAAAAAAAAATTATAGCTAATAGCACATATTTTGTAAATTGACATGTGCCATTAAAGTTTTAACAGAAACATAAATAATTTGGTTCGCATTTGACTAACTTCCACATTAAAAACAAAATGTCAGCTGATTGCTCTCTCACTCTGTAACAAAAAGGTGTTAATATTATTTTGTTTATCAAGAATAATATCGATGAAACAATTTAATTAAATTATATTTGGAACATTCAAATTTTATTAGTTGCATCCACTTATAGTCATGTAGCGAGAAGTCAGTTGTATAACTCTGAGTTGAGAGTGTTATGAAACTCTATCGGTGTGCAAGCCACATATATTATTTTTGGAACACAAATATATATTGATTTGTTTATATTGTAATTTTGCAATAGTTTTTTCCCATTGTCTTTGTGGGAAATTGTTCACATATGCATGAACAGATTTTCTTTTAATCTTGTAAATGAATGAATGCCTTTGTTTTACAATGAATTGCGTTCTGGAAAATATGAGTTGTTATTCAGATGTTTATTTTAACAGAATCTAAAACTATATCTTTATACAGTGCAATCAGTGATACTTTCCCGAGTAGGTGATTTTACTTATGAGCGAGCCCCGGCTCGTTTGCCGCACCGTGAAGAGGGTAGCAAGCCTTCTTGCTCACTTGTTGACCTTGCTAACTGTCGCAGTCGTAGCGGTTGTGTGTTGTGCTGTTAGTTTTTTAATTCGACAATATATATATATATATATATATATATACTCAATTTATTTAAATTCCATACATTTGGCAAATTTTTGCATGAAAACTGCTATTAGATCTAGAGATGTCACAATTCATGTTCGTCTTTATATGTTGTAGCAGTGTAAAAAAGTATGAAGTCAGGTGTTTTTTTTTTTTTTTTTCCCCATATGGAATTGTCTATAAGAGAAGTTATTCACGTTATTTTTATGTTTTACTTTAATACGTTGATGTTCCAATATTCGGACTGTAACAATGAATAGGCAAGAAATAACAGAAAAATTTTCTCTTTGCAATTATTTTTTATTTGTAACAAATGCAAGCGTTCTTATGCTAAACCACTTAAAAGGTTTAAGAAAATTATTTTCTGACTTGGCAATATTGAGTTAGCGAGAGTAAAGAGTTTGTTCTAACGCACTGAAGTAATTTTAATATACACGTGAAATTTTTTATGAAAATTTGTATGACATGGGGTCAAACTTGTTCACTGTATCAAGCGCTATAGGAAACAGTACATAGTGTGACCTGTTGTTACAAAAGTACTGTAGTAAGTTGTTTCAAAACTTTTGTTTTCTTTATTACTCTCCCTCCCTCCGCTGTAGCACTGAGCTACCTTCCCTGTTTATAACAAAGTTAAGTCACCAATGCTCAAAATCCTGCTCGTTGCTAAAATTTCGTTACGTTGTTGGTTTAAGTTTTACTTTATGGCATGTACAGGTATGTTTTAAGAAGTCGTAAAGAAATTCAGGCAGCATTTTAATAATTTCTTTGCCTCTTATATGTGTTCTATTGTAATCGTTCCTGGATGAAATATCTAGCTTTTATTACTACTTTATTGCTTTTTATATTAACTTTAAGTTTCGTCTATCTTCCATTCATCGAGAAAGATAGCCCAAGGTACACGAAATTCCTTACATTATTAAGTGTCTGTCCTGCTTACATCCCATGTCTCTGCTTTGCTATAAATAGCTCTGTTCTTAAAGGTATTTGCCCTATATTTGCGGAGAAAGAATCTTGGAAGCATATTCTGGCGTACTGCAAGGGAACGGAAGAATGAAGAAATATGTAACGGCCCCGTGTGTTAATGGAGGGAGAGGGCAGTGCTGGACTTTGCTGACAGGAAGGAAGGAGGAAGAGGGAGTAGGCTAATTTTTAAATAAAATGAGAAAGCTCGGATCGGAAGAGATCGACAATCGGAAAGGGGGTTAGAGGAACATGGGTGTAAGTCGTTGTATTATTATACATATTGTGTGCCTCTTAAGAGTTAAATATTGGTTTGTGCAGTTTCATGTATTTCCTGGTGTATTGGGAAAGCACGGTCCTAGGACGCGTGCGAAATGGATGAGTTAAATTTTTAAAAGTATATTTTGTAAATAAATACACTACTATTACTACAACTACTACTGCTGCTGCTAATTTATTTTCATGAAATTTATACGCACTCGTTAACTAGTGAATAATTGTATATTGGAATAAAAATTTAAATGTTAATAATTTAAAAGGAAAAATGCCGATTAATGACAATGATGAGGTGAGTAATTTTAACACATATATAGCTATTGTTATTTTAGTTACATTGTTCAATTTTATTTTTCATTTATATTATATATGTATGACACTATCCCCCCTCCCTCGGTCTCTTACCCATACCGGGTCCTGAGATATTTCTTTCACTCGGCTCTTATCTTGTAAATGAACTGCTAATTTTAATCATAACAGTAAATTGTTAAAACAGATGCTGTTTTCCGGAAGCCTGATGTATAGGAATCTTTATTGTGTCTATAGCATAATGAAAACACTGCATTATATGTAATTATTAACACATTTGCAGCACGCTAGTGAAGTAATTTTCAATTTTCTATACAAATAGTTCACGTTATGCATAACAAAAAAATATAATATTGGTGAGAAGTTTGTAGGTTACGGGGAAAAATATTTTCCCGAAGAGTTTAGTACTTTTTTGAAATAATATTGCGCATTGTGTCTGTATCGATAGAAAATATAATTCGTGTTATTATTTATTTACCTTATTTAACTCTGTAAAGAGTTTTCGTTTTTGACATTGAGTACATGTGTATATTACATGTTGCAATGCAGGTTAGAGCATTGAGAAGTTGCCAAACCGTTGAACCCAACAACTTTATTTTCTGCTCAATCATAAAAATAGTTTATAAGTTTTTTATTACTTTTCGTGCATCATTCTTTGAATTTTCCTATATATAACGTTACTTAGGTATTTCGTACGAGCAATCCTAATTTGGAGGTTCGATGAGAAAAATAAAAGCGTAGTTTTTTTTTAATATGAAATAAAAATGTATGTTTAAGAAACCACATTTATTGGTACACTCCAGAATTATAAGCCTACAGTCAATAGATTATAGCAGAAATTATTGGAAATGCTTATCCAGTGAGAAATAGCTGTTACCTCGTTACACGCGCAGAAAATTTCTGCTCTGTTAGCGAATTCCGAAGGAATGTAGGTAGCTATTGCGATTATACCCATGAATATATTTTTGAAAATTTTCTTCAAATCTACATAGATCATACTTACTAGGCATCCGAAATGTATGTATGTGATAATGTTGAAATGATTCGGTTTATTTACAGACGCTCTTTAACATCTCAGGTCATCAGCGTCCATTCAACTCGGGGCTTGAAACGGCCGATAAAATTTGCTCAGAGGCCTCTTCTTTTAGGCTTGAGGTTTTTTTACGTGCCTGAAATCTGTGACACGGGACCCTCAGCTCTACTTCTTTTCCGAAGAAAGCCATACTTACAATTTTTACGCCCGAAAAAATCCGGGATTGAACCCGCGAACTTTGGTCTACGAGGCAAGTATGGTTATCACTAGACCACCATGGCGGACTGTTATATATCGTTCTAGCGGGCCCGATTTTTCCGATTTTTGTTTGTTTATTTGTATTTTCTCAAAAAAAAAAACTCTGCATCAATTGACAAATGATTCGAGTTCGTTAACCATCTAAACTGGACCATTGAGGGAGGAAAAAAAGAAACCTAAAGCGAAAATTTTCACATTTCTCTAGCGGTCGCATTTTTTTTTCCAACGAAACTCGGTATATACTATTGAAATAAAAGAACAAAAATAGTTTCTGAAAATCAGAGAAATCAGACTATTAGAAGGGGGGATTTACCTAAAAACCAAAGTTTAAAAATTGCTCTAGCGGCACCTTCACAAATTCCACTAGCTGAGGAATTCGCTTAGTTTGCGCACTTCCTGCGTGACGGACTTTTTTTTTTTTTTTAATGTTGTTCCATCTTTTATGATAATAAATCGATGGCAAATAATGTATTTTCTATTCAGTTTGTTGTTACCGAAGATGGAATCTCATGTATAAAATACTTAATTGAATACTTTTTTCCCTATAACGTATATCTCAAAAACAAGTTATTGGCCTCGTTATTAACATGTGTAATGTCTGAGATCTTAAGCAATAATGCGCAAACTACTGCAACAACCTATATAAAATGGTTTCCCCCCCTCCATTCTTTCATAAACTGTGTGTTAGGCCCTGGCCAGACAGGAGACGATAGCTTAATTGGTAGGAACATCGACACGGTGAACTGACTCTTGATTCTAAACCTTAGCCTATTACAAGATTTGTGTGAAAATTAGCCGTAATAGTGTGGTTAACTATGAATCCTAGATCATAAGTACTGGAAGGTTTCGAACCACTTCTATATACCATGCCGATGCATTTAGCATCTGATCTGCGTGCCCTATACACCATAGCCATATATCTCCTTCCATTCGAGTCCTGGGGATTTGTAAGTTTTTCTCATTTCACATTTTATTCCTAAGAGATAGCTCGATACATCCGAGTTCTATGACCCAGGCCTCGTAGTTAACCACGCTATGAAATACCAGTGCGTAGGCTTATAAGTTTACAAGATGTGCTTTACACATTTCTTCTGTTATTACCGCCTACGCACTAATTGGTGCGTCGCGTCGGTAACCTCATAAATTTCGGCGGCATCTCTGGCGGTAGTATATCACGTTGATAACACTGTCGTCTTTCCTTGATGCCTGCACAACTCTTGATCTAATTTTTTTTTGGTTGGCGGCCTCGTAAAAAAGTGTCGATTCTCTTGCCTTTGCAGGCTCATAATCTACCACTTCCTTATCAGTGCCATTAATCGCAGTTCTTACATTATGTGTAAATGGGGCAACTCCGAAATGTAGCGGACATGCTGACCACCGGCGTGGTTTCTGCAACGTTCAAACTGGATCTACGCTTGGATTATATAGCGCACCTCCTAACGCAAATCACATTTACAATGCAATTCCGCTAATATTTGCAATTCAAATAAAAAAAAAAAAAAAAGAAATGATGAAAAAGAATGGCTTCTTTGAAATTACTACAATTATTATTTTTATTACTACAATTTACTACAATTATTAATGCAGGTCAAGGCTATTGTGGACCAGCTGACATGAAATCGAACAACTCACTGAGGAACCTTACAAACCAGTATTGCTTTGAAAAAATATATCTAGATATAATTACTAATGTCAGAAAGTTCAAAATTAGTTAATATTATAATTAATTGAACCCATTCTGTAAATTATATGCCATATTTCCTATAACATTTCAACAGAGTCATAAATCAATTAATTAATATTTAACCAACTTTGCCACAGGAAGCTGACTACGAAGTAGTATTGACTGATTGCTATCTCTCTAAAATAGATGTTAATATTATTATGATATTCCATCTAGAAAAACGGTCATAAAACAATTTAATTAAATTATATTTAGAACACGCGATCTTGCTAGTTTTGTCCATGAAGGATCCAGCGAGAAGTCAACTGTACTACTTTGACTTGAGAGTGCTGGTTGTGTGATACCTCTCTCAGCGTGCAAGGCAGATTTGTTATCTTCAAGGTAATTTTTTCTTCTCCCCCTTTCCTTCTATACTCGTTTACCTTAGAACAAAACTCTCATTGACGCTACAGTCTGTGGCTTGGCTGCCGCAGCGACCTCTTCCTTCCTCTACCTCCGTCTCACGACTTTATTGATAGAAGACAGCATTGCAGGTGGACGTGTGATCAGCAGCCGGCACCCTACCTGTCGCCTGTGACGCGGCTTCCTAGATCCACGGAGGTCACACAAGCAAGCGCAAGTCCTGTGCCTTGTTTTAAAAAGTCATTATATACATCTACTATTGGCTGGTTCAAATTCACCTGCCCGAAGCATGCCATCCGCTACTATTTGAAAGTTTAAAACATTTATTCACATTGGTTGGTTTAAAGTTGACTGTACTAACAGCTGGCAAGTTTATTCCCCTTGACTCATCTAAAAGGCCTTGGCTTTATTAACACTCGCCAACGATATATCACTTCTTTATTAAGAAGTGGCATGCACTGGCCCTATTTTGGTTTATATTTTCTTTGTATAGCGGTTTATGGCCTCCTTGGAGATCCGGGTTCCCGTAAACAGCTACACCAGAGAAGTTTCTCTTTTGATGACATACAATTCACATATTGAAGTTAAACCTTATTATACACAATGCACAAAATATAATGATTAGGTTTGCAACATAATATTATATCATATTCATATTTTAGTGGGGGCAGGCCGTAAGGTCCGTTTCAAATTGCTATTTGTTGTATTTGAAATTTAGATCATCTAAACATAATAGTGATTACATTTAATTGATAAAGCTGCTTGACTCTTTTGTTAGGAACTGTAGTGACACAGTAATTTCGTGCAAGTTACACACCCTTCTAACACCTCCGTGACTCATTTGGTTAGGGCGTCGTCGAACCGAAGCCAAGACGTAGGGCAAATGTCAAAGCTCTGTTCTATTCGGTATATGCAGCGGGAAATCAGGCATTCTTCATTATCACCAAAGCCATCGTCCTGAAGTTCTAGGCCGAGATTCAACACTGCGAAACGGATTGCGTGTCGGATACCGCATTAATAACGTGCATTCAACGTTTAATGTCAGTTTTTTCAAACAAACTTATAGTATTTAGGCTTATTCTTTTGGGCCTTTTGATTTATTAGAAACTGTAGCAGTGTTCTTGACAACAAGCCAGAATCGCGTAAGATATGATAATGAGAAAATATAAGGAATATTTCAAGGGGGTTGCAAAAATTATATTTGTTACTTCCTGGGGTAATTATTTTAATATGAAGTACGTCCTCGTAAAGATACATTTACATAGATTACCATATAGAATCATATTTATAGAAGGATTTCCACTGGAAGAATTATTTAGTTACAAAGAAACTAATAAACGTTATTGCAGAAGTTCAATAGAATTAGATATAAAAATTAGGAAAAATATTCGTTAAATTATTTAAAGAAAGCTACAGGGCCTTCGCGTGTAAGCTTGGCCGCTTATGGCGCTTTAAAGCTGACGCCTGAGGCAGAGGTTTTCTCTCGCTTCTTCTACCCTTGTTTCTCCCACATTCATTGAATTTTCTTCAATTGTATGTTCCGTTTAGCAGGTTTTTGTTGCTGAATTAATTAACTTTGTTAGCTTTCCTTAGTTTGTGAACTCTTTCGCACCTTGCTTCGTTAAATTATGCTAGAGTAGGAGATCATTAATTCAGCTTCATAAAAGTTTTCAAACTTTTCTGTCCATTTTAAGTTCAAAGTGTAATAAAATACTTTTTTTTCTAAAGTCATCAAACAAGATATATCATATTGATCTGTTTCGCCTCGGAATATATCTTCCAGCCGATATCTGGGTCTTCCTACATCTCGTCTTCCTTTCGGATGATATTGTAAAGTCTGTTTAACTAACATTTCTTCTGTCATTTGAAAAGCACGCTTATGTATCTTTTTTATGTATTTTTTCTATTTTATTAATGTTAAAATGTTGAGTAATTCTCTTGCATCTTCATTTCTTATGTGGTCTTTTACTGTGCAAAAGTTCACATACCTCAATTTCATTTCAGTCATTTCTATTTTCCTTCCTTTTATCGCATCATTTCATGGTGCAATTCTTTCACCCATACATCAAAACCGGTACGTAATTTTATTTTTCCTTGTTTTGTTTTTAATGTACTTTTTGTGGTATCCAAATATGTTAGTATTGTGTACTATTTATTTATGACCTGAATTATAATGGAGAAATATTTTATTTTCCAAAATCTAAAATGCTGTACCTCTCACATTCTTTAAGTATACTTTTAGATCGCTTTGATGTTTTCCTTTTAAAGGCTATTACTATTGAATATTCAGGAGATATTTTTAACATGTAACAAAAATACATATATACATAAGTTGTAACAGAAAGGTGTATCAAAACTATGGGGAAACATTTCTCACATATATAGGATAACAAAAATGGGTACGAAGTTCCTTTATTTCCATGTTACAGCCCTTTCCCTACACCTGTACCACATAGCAGAATATTTAAAAACATATCTGTGGGAAGCAGAAAATCATGTGAATGTTCAAAACGTCATCCGTTAGCACGAATACATCCATCAACCCGCTGTCATATGGACTCCCTGATGCGCTGATGTATCCTTGGAGTATCTCGTACGCCTTGCAGAATCCGAGCACAAGACTTTCTACACATTTGACTAATCCATGGAACACATGAGCATCTGTCAACTCCGTGTTTGAAATCTCATTTTACTGTATCTGAAACGATGTCCGTAAACATATAGAACTGAGACTAAGTGCTCGGCGTTATGTCAAGTAATGAAGTGTGTAGCGTAAATGTGATTGTTCTTTACCACAGAACGATCATAATAACGGTAAACCTAGGAACTAAGGTAATTACAAGAGCCCCACTCCATTTAACCAGAGATAAAAGCGAAAGTTTACTACTGTATGTATTAAGCATCTGTTCTGTTGTACGGTTATTGTCACAAGTTGGTATGCTAACCTTCTAGCGTGTATATTACATAGATGAGATAAGTCGTAACAAAGTAGGTATATCGAAAGACATATCTAGAAAGCGAACGTAAGAATAATCAAACTATTTTTTACCGTGTAAGTGGATCTGTAGGCAAAGGGCTCTAACAAGGAAATAAACTATGTTCATATAAACATATTGGCACCTGCTTCCAATATATTCTTCCTCAGAAGCTCTTACATACCTTTTTGTTACATTCTGTATATATTTTTTATTTTTATTAAGCTGAAATGAAATGTGTTATAGTCTGTGTTCATAGCCTTCCGAAAACAACTTTGTCATCTGCAAAAAGTGCTGTATTTACAGTGGTTTAACCTGTTTTAAATCATGTATAGATTGCCATTCAGTAATTCCTGCGTGTAAATATATATTTTAAAATGTAGGCGTCTATGGGTAGCCTTTATATATATATATATATGCGTGTGTGTGTGTGTGTGTGTGTATCAAGGAAGGAAACGTTCCAGACCTAATTTAGGGCACCTCCCCGGCATTTGCCATTTATGAGGACTGTTAAAAACCTGGAAAAACCTCATTCAGGGAGGACGGTCCTGGCGGAATTCGAACCCCAGACCTCCCGCTCACGAGTCCGCGCCTTAACGACCTCGGCCACCCGTGGTCGTAATTTGTAGTTTCTTCAATACTGAAGACTGTTCCGTCATATATTTACATTACTATTTTAATTAAATGTTTGGGATATTCTTAATTTTACACATTTTTACATTTATTTTCATTTGTTACCTTTTCATCCTATGTAGTTCGTAAATAATATAACAAAACATTTCAGTGTTTGTGTAATAGATTATAATTAGGTATCTTTGATATTAAAATAGTACATCACTGTTTTAGTTATTATTAGACTTATCATCAGACATCTTGGTCCTGGTGGTGTAGTGGTAACCATACTTGTCTCCTAAACCCAAGATCGCGGGTTCGATCCCCCATGGATTTTTTCGGGAGTAAAAACCCTAAGTATGGCTTCCTTCGGAAGGGAAGTAAAGCCGTGGGTCCCGTGTCGTACATTTACGGCACAATAAATAACCACAAGCTTGAAAGAAGAGGCCTCTGAGCAAAATTTGTCGGCCGTTTCACGCCCTGATTTGAATGGGACGCTGATGACCTGATGTTAAAGAGTGTCTGTAAAAAAAATAATTTAAAAAATAAGGCATAGCGATTGTTAAGCAAATCTGAAAATCCTTTCGAGGCATATTGCAATAGTAATGAAAACGCAGAAAAGTGCTCAGTGATGCGTGCTGAAGAATTATATAGTGGAGGTATAGAGTTGGCTACACTGACCACAAGACCAATGCACCTGGGTGATAACATTGGTCAAAATTCACAATTTTGTATCGTTTTATTGATCTTCTCGCCACGACTGTAGGTTGTGGATTGAATACTATAGTTATGTCTGCATGGACGAATGAAATGAAATGAATTAATAACTGCGCAAATGAGCTCGGAGTCCTTGACACCTTAAAGCTAAAGCTATCTGGCATTCATCTTCTAACGGTAAAGAAATATTGCGCTAAAAAACTTACAATGACAGCTTAACCTAAACGGGATTCGAACCAGGACTTCTGAATTAGTAGTAGCAAACGCTACCACCAGACCACGGAAACGTTCAATTTAAATGTTATAAATCTTTTCACATAACTTGTATGATCAAATTTATTCATAATTATTATAAAGTAAATGTCATGTGTCATTTTGGTGCTTGTATTATGTTAAATCACAAACATTATGTAGCTTCAGTATCACAAACATCACAACTATTCTTGTATACAGAAAACGAAACGTGTCTTACAAGTTTTAACAGATTTGCTCCGGGGGACAGCGGCGCTATTTATCTGTTAATTGTCTTTTGTGCCGAAGCAGTTAAGGTGGTGGGTGCGGACGTCATTATAGCTTTGCATGTGAGACGTTTTATGCGGCAGTTAAGCCCATTTAAAAATGTATAATAACTGGCGTGTTAAAATTCCGAAGCGAGTCATTGATCTGCTAGTGTGTTAATATAACCAGGTGGAAGGTGTGGCCAAAAATATGCGTCTTCTGTTTTAATACTTTAGCCAATAATGAAAAAATTATAACCTTAGGTACACGAGCGTTAATCAAAGTTTTTAAACTCGAAGCAGAATAGAAATTAGTTGACACTTAAAAAGGTATAATAGTTTTTCAAAGGTTAAAAACATATTATAATAATTATTTTATAGAGCACGATTATCAGTCACTTGAATAATGTATTTGTGAAAAGCATCCAAATTGTTGCTAATTAAACATGTTTGCCAAAAATTATTATTTTTGGAATATTCCTAAGATGAACTGAGTTTTTTATTTTTATATGCTAAAATCTGCATACACACGTAATAAAAATTGCCCTAAAACATCTTTGCTTGATGTTAAAAAGGACTCAATAATAATGTCGATTTTCTAATAAATTATTCTGCAGTTGGTGTCATCTTTTATTATACTTATGGCGCCATTGTATCTATAGCGATTATTTAGTTCGTTTGTCTATTGTTATAGTTGTTAGCTAAGATGGATTTACCGCAAGGAATTTTAACCTAAGCTTAAAGGGCTGTTGTCACTAACATTGAGAAAACCTTATGCAACTTATCAGAAGGAATATGACAGATTCGTTAATTGGATGAACAGTAAAAATATAAAACTCTCTTTAATTTCTGTGACGTCATCTTAAAATGTGAAATTATCGAGAAAAAATTATCAAATCCGTTTTATCAGCGACATGCATTTGTCTTGTGGACAGTGTAGGTATACAATTCCTGAACACTTTTGCTAGAGACGGTGGGGAGCTGTTGATAGCAACAAAAGCATGGACAATTGACAATCATAACGGAAAATGGAGGAGGGTTCTTCAAAGAGTTTTGGTGATGCATCAAATGTACAAATTGGTCTTATTATTAGGAATTCTAAACCACAAATACAAAGACGCTTGTGTTATCTTTTTTTTTTTTTTCCTCCTCTCTCAGCTGGTATTATAAAATCGAACGATAACGATTGTAATAGTCGACTTTTGTCCATTTCAATCTCACGGTTTCTGAATGCAATAGATATGCATTTTAATCAAGTGTTAATATTCTGTGCGCGAATTTCAAATATATATCACTTTTTATTCTTATTCTATTCATGAAATAGTCCCAAACCGTATTTTGCTCCTCTCTATCGACATTACTGGCAAGCGGTACTCTGTCGCAAAATTGCTTGAAAATAGTTAAGTACAAATCTGCAATTATTACAATTTTGCAAGTCAAGTATAGAAGAATTATATTTAAATTCTTGTTTTATTCCTGAAATAGTCCTAATAAATATCACTCGAGGGTCTGAGCTTAAATAAATTCTCTCATTATGTTTGGACTACTTAAGGGCACATATTCATGAAACCTGGGTAGTTGTAGCCTCTCGTCCAAACTACTGTGGAAATCTGACATCATCTATGCCCCGAGTTGTACATGCTGTGGGTTCATATACCCGATATGAATTTGTGCTTATTTCTGAGTGTTTTCACTTTAGAAGAATAAATTTTTCTGTCCGTGCATTTATTTAGTTATTTGTAAAAAGTACGTTAGTTTGTGTGTGAATAAGTAATGTCATAAAACTCAAATGATGCGTTAAAACATAATATGATATTAAGACAATATAATATTCTACATATATACTAATAAAACTAATAATTAAATGTGTAGGACTTGAACCTAGGATCTTACGGGTAAGAGCATTATTGTCTTCTAAACCTCTCGGTCACGGCTGCTCTATCCCAACGTTCTATTTCCAGATGCTTGAGATTGACCATTACGTTTACAGGTAAAGTGTGCACTTCTGCCTGCGTTTAGGAGCGTCCCCCATGTTCTCCGATCGACACGCAGAATCTGACAATGACTTTTTTCTTTTTTTTAATTAAAGAGTTTGTATTGTTTCTTAGTATTATCGTAACAAAATATTCAGTTGCTGACTGCATCTTAGCAACGAAAATAATGACTTAATTGTTACTATGGTAATTTTGTGCAACTAGGCCATAATTAAGCATTTTATTAGCGATTATGACCAATGGGAAATACTTTTAGTAGTTATGCTATACAAAAAAAATGTTTTATTACATTTATAGGTATAATTAAATACAAACATGATTTATTTTTTGTGTGAAATACCCCTATTTTAGATAATACAAAGATATTCTCTGTGCGTGTTTTCCTGAGTATTAATACAAGCTACTTCCGTTGTATAACGGTCAAATTCCATAGAGTATCAGAATTAGCAATGTAACTATTCATACATGTGGTGTTTATTTCTGAGGGCAGTTTACCCAGCTATCCTTCCAGCATCATAACAAAGAAAACTGAAGAAATTGCCCTTCGGCAACTTTACTTATTTCTATTGCTGACGCACGCTTCAGGCAAAATGAATATTTGGTGCGCACGAACAGCATTGTGTCTAAGTTACCTTTAATTAGAGCAGAAAACTGAAAAATAATAGCAGCAAACGGCCATGCGAAGTCACGTATTCGGTCTAGCCCGAACCTAACATTACAATTTTTACCGCTGAAAGTAATTACTGGGACAGTCTAACAGCGTTTTGAAAATTATACCTTTAACTACCTCTGGCGCGGTTTGGCAATTTTGTGAACTATACACTAAGAAATTGCGCTGAAGGGCGTAGCATTTTATTTACGGTGTATGTAATTGTTTGCTTCCTTGTGTTAGCGTGTATCCTGCAGATTAACATGTAAAAGTTTCCAAAGTTATGTGTAAGAGATGGCCAAAATGAAGGCCTAAATATGCCACGTCTCAGAAACGTGTGATTACTCAAGTATTTATAACTGCGCAGCATTACCCAGATCCGTTATGTGAAAAAGTTGGCTGTGTAAGTGTTTAAAATAAATTAATTATCACCAAACAGTAACAACAGGCACATGTACAGAAACAAAAGTCCTTCACGAACGATCTGCGTAAACTAAGCTAATTCCACACCTAGTAGAGTAACTTTAAAAATGATATAAAATTCAAATTGTGACCTTATTAATTAATGAAATGAAATAGGTTTGACATTACTATGTGGTATTAGGGAAATAAAATTAGAACTCTTGCATTCTATAAGTATGGTAAAAGAGAAACCACAGTTTTAATATTATTTTATTGTTATTGTATTGTATTGTATTGTAATTATATAATATCAGTTAAATAAAGTATATATATTCATTGTCTTTGAATATATATGTGTTTTTTTTAATGGTGTTTAATGCCCGTTTTTACTACTGAGGCACCACAGGCGGTGAACACTGATGATACATGAGATGAAATGATATATTGGGAAAGCATTTTTTTAAGGAAGGAAATGTTCCAGGCCTAATTTGGGGGAACCGCCCCGGCATTTGCCATTTAAGAGGACTGAGGAAAACCTGTTAAAAACCTTCCAGGGAAGACGGTTGACGGGATTTGAACCCCAGATCTTCCGCTCAGAGTCCGCGCCCTAACGACCTTGGCCACCCGTGGCGGTGCATGCGTGTGTGTGTGTTAACGCTCTATCGGTCGCAATTTTAGTTTTTTCTTAACGAAACTAGATATATGCCATTAAAATAAATTAAAGATAGTTTCTGAAAATCAGGAAAATTCAGTCGTTAGGAGTGGGAGATACCTGAAAACCGAAATTTAAAGAGTGGGGTTAAAGCGAATTTAAAAATCGCTCTAGGGGCCGCATTTTTAATGTTTTTTTTTAAAGAAAACTGGGTAAATGCCATTAAATTAATTAAAAATGCTTAAAATTTCAAAATCGCTCTAATGGCATTAATATTTTTACAATGAAACTCCATAAAATAAAATTAAAAATAATAAAATAATAGTTTATGAAAATCAGGAAAATCGGGCCATTAGGAGTGGGGGGTTACCTGAAACCCAAAATTTAAAAATCGCTCTACCGGTAGTTTTTTGACAAAATTCTGCATATACCATTTAAATTAAACAAGATAAACAGCCTCTGAAAATCGAGGAATGGGACCTGTAGGAGTAGGGGGCATGCCTGAAAACCAAAATTTAAAAAGCGCCCTAATGTTTAATTTTCTCTCTATTGTTTCAAAATAAAAGTAGAAATTAAATCAGTACAAACCGTATTTATAACGATGCATATTTTTTATATTTGACAAAAGCGTTGTGAAAATAGCAAATGTAAAACATGAATCTAATATGTGTGTGAAAATTATATTTGTATATAAGAGCGCTCTGTAATAACCTTCAGAAAACGTTTGCATTACATGGTTTTACAACAATATTTAAATTAAAATTCAAAGTCATTGAAAAATCTATGGATTTTTCGTTATTTATTGTGTATTGGCTAGTGCATTGTAATTGTTTTTAAATAGTAACATGTTTTTGTTTCATTGAAATATATGAACATCTTTTAAATGCACAAGATTAGTCGAGGCTTTCTATTATTTTTCTCCATTTTAGTGAATGTAAAGCTGATATCAAGGTCTCAGTTCATAAACATGATTATATTTAAAAATGTTTAAAAATACTCACAAGTTTAGTTTTGTCTGTCAATGATCTTATATTTAATTTAATTAACAGGTACCATTCATTTTTGTGGTTTAATCTCAATAATAATAATAATAATAATAATAATAATTATTATTATTATTATTATTATTATTATTATTATTATAAAAATGTGGTTTCCATTCTGTAATACTTATAGATTTGCAAGAATTCTATTTTTCCCTTAATATCACACAGTAATATCATAACTTATTTCAATTCGTGATGTAATAAGGCCTAATTTGCATTTGATATCATTTTAAAGTTATTAACGTGGTGAAGAATTCGCTTAGTTTGCCCACTTTCGCATGACGGACAGATTCAATATCGTCGCTGTTACTTCCACTATTCAATAACTAAATGTAACTTTTATCTCCCAAATCTTAAGTTCAATTAACTTTTCCAAAAAATAAAATTCATAACCTTCATATCACTTTTCGTACCCGGCAAAATTAATATCCATTTAAGTTAACAAACATGTCTTCTTTTATGCACCATACAAACTTCTTGTGCACATGCAGAAAAGCTGGCTTGAATGTGCTACATCATAGAAGATGCGGAAAAATTCAAGAAGGTGATTTGGTTCAAGCACTCTGAACACTCCATTTACATTCCGAAATTACCGTCAGATTTTCACTTGTTCGTGCCCTGCATAAACAGTCGAGAGTTGAAATGTTTTCCAATGAGAGAGATGCTGCGTGGCTTAGTATTCCATAGCAAAACCTTGTTCTTATAATCTATAGCATATGATTTTTATCCAGAAATGCTCTAAGAAGCTGTGAACACACCATTGTGTAATGTTTCTTAATGCAATGGGCAACATTTACCTCTTATGAAAACATTTATATAAACGAAGCATAATTTAATTTTATACCAGCTGATTTGTGAAGAATGTAACAGAAATAAGTTGGTGCACATACCAGCAAGAGTATTAATAAAATAAAATCAATATTAACGTCAATTTTCTGATCAATATAGGGGCGTCATTTGAAATTTCTAAAGTGGGGGTGAGGGACTGAAAAAATTAATTTTTATTTAAAACTCTCCCTTCAGTATCTAAATTAATGTGATTGTTCTTTAAATAATTTTTTAAATAAAGTAGTTATTCATACTGGGACTTTTTGAAATGAAAATGCAATATTAAACATTTACACCAGCAAACATCTTACGGGACCAGAAAGATTCCAACGGTTCAACAATTCTTTATACTATGTGCTCAGATTTGAATAGGATCTTACGTCACTTCATGACGTCATAGATATGTTTACCGAGACTAACTTACTTTTTCTTTCGCTTGATATTAAAACAGAAATATTTTTACATGTGTTTTCTTAGTTTCAAAGAATTAAGCAAGAATCGTGTGCTTTTGTTATTAATCTATATCCATTCGTAATTAGGCATGTAAATTAGCAATGCAAATTGTTGACAACGTAATACGTCATACAAGAATTGAGACTAACTGGAACGCGACTTGATTATGAATTACACTAAATTGAGACAACCGCTAATACTGTTAACTGCTGTTTGTGACAAGTATTGTGTAAATATAATGAGAGTGATATACTACATTCTCCCTAATCAAAGCTGTTTAGAAGTAAAGCATACTTCTAGTGTTTTTATGTAACATTCATGACGCCCTTAAAAATATTTTTAAGTGTTAAATACGTTGTGTTAAATATTTAATTTAATTAATAGTGTGCCATTAACATTTGTTGTTTAATCTCAATAGTAACAATAATTATATTAATGTGGTTTCTGTTTTGTAATACTTTGCAAGAATTCTAATTGTGTTCCCCTAATACCACCCATTAATGCCATAACTTATTTCATTTCATTAATTAATAAGGCTGTAATTTGGATTTTACATTTATTTTTACAGTTACTCTACTAGGTGAGGAATTCGCTTAGTTTATGCAGCTCCTGCGTGACGGACTTTTTATTTTAACACAATGGTCTGATTTCCCTAATTTTCAGAAACTGTTTTTCATGTTTTATTTAGATGGTGTATACCGATTTTCATTGCGAAAAAACGAATATTAATGTCGTTAGAACGAGTTTTAAATTTCGCTTTAGTCCTCATTCATTTTACAAGAATAATCTCACTCCTAATAGTCAGATTGCTCTGATTTTCGGAAATTTATTTTAAAGAAATATACGGAATTTCGTTGAGAAAAAGCAAAAACTGCGGCCGCTAGAGCGATTTTTCAATTTAAAAGTAAATGGCTTTGGGCAAACCACCACCCCCAACGGTCCAATGTTGCAAGTTAACGAACTCGATGAATCGTTTGTTAATTGTCCAATTTTTTGACAAAAAACTAAAATTTCGACAACTAGAGCGTTAACGGAAACATATATTAGTAGTTTTTTTTATTAAGTGCCTAGTAAGTAATATCGATGGAGATTTGAGGAACTTTTCAAAAATCACTTCATAGGTACAACCGCAATAGCTTACATTCCTTCGGAATTCGCTGAAAGGCAGACCCATTAAAAACTGAACAGGACATAATTCCATACAAGTTTGGTCAATTTAACCTCAACCGGACCTAATGTTTACTCTTTTTTTTTAACAGCTGGTCTGAATGATGAAATATAAAACTTCAATAGCAGGATGTTCGTTTGGAGGCGTTGAGAACAAAGAAATGTAGGATTCCAAGCCAGTCATGTTGCTGTGTGAGAAAGTGTGCTAAACAAACAAAACCCTCATTCGTTGTTATCAGGGAGATAAGTCTTGCTGGGTACATTCCAAAGCTTCCCACAGAGCTCGCAATAGTTACAGCAAGGTTACCAACCTTCCTGTTTGATCAAGCTTCCCGATTTAGGGTGTTTAATTTTACGGCGGTTGTAAATCACAAGATATGCTTGCAGTTCTGTGTCGAGGATAAATCACTTGCATGCTGTACTTGTATTTCACGTTTCCATTACGTCAGAATTTGTTTTTGTGAATTTAGAGAGGGTATGTATCATTGCATTGACTTTACAACTCAAACGTCTTGCAGCACTAAAAAAGGTGCTATTAATTTAATTTTTCAAAAAAAAAAATTAACCTCTCTGTACCGTTTTAGAGGACTAGCAATGAACACTGGTACATACATATTCTAGACTTTTGACGTATGCTGCATGGCTATTCTGGTTTAACACCGTCATTCTTGCTAATATACCTTCAACGTGATGAAATGTGCATATTTTTATTTACTCAGAACTATTATAAGACATTCATCGCTTTCTCTGAGGACATGCTTTTATTTTTGAAATCGGAATATTTAATTTTTCACTATTTCCTATGCATTTTCATTAAGATCATTTCCTATTAGCAAATTCCGAAGTAAATAAGCTGTTGCGGTTTTGTCCATGGAACGACTTTTTTAATAACTTCTCCAAATCTCCATTGATCGTGCTTACTAGGCACCGAGAGCCTTAACGCTCTAACGGTCGACCATTTGCTTTTTCTCAACGAAACTCTACATATATAATCATCGATTAACAAACGATTAACCAGTTCGTTAATGGGAAAAATTGAACAGGGTGAAGGATTGACATAAAGCAGACGTTTTTAAATATTTAAAAATTGTTTAACGGCCGCAATGCTTATTTATCCATAACACAGTCAATTTCTTTAAATTAAATTTATGACAGTAGCTTCCAAAAATCAGGGCAACCGAGCCGTTAGGAGTGTGTGGTATGAGTGAGGGTTAAAGCGAAATTTAAAAATGGCATAGCGGCCGCAATTTTTTTAAAAAAATTAAATGCAACTTCGCATGTGCCATTGAAATTAAACAAGAAAAATAGTTTCTGAAAATCAGTTAAACCCGACTACAATTAGGAAGGGATTTTACCTAAAACAAAAATTTAAAAATCGCTCTAAATGCATTAATATGCTTTTTTCGCAACGAAACTCCGTACATACCATTTAAATAGAATAAGAAATTGGTTTATAAAAATCAAGGAAATCGGACTATTAAAAGTGGGGGGTTTACCTGAAACCCAAAATTTAAAAATCGCTCTGGCAACACCAATATTTGATTTTTCACAACAAAACTCAGCATATATCATTTAAATCAAACAAGAAAAATACTTTCTGAAAATCAATGAAATCAGATTATTAGGAGGGAAGGGGGTTTACCTGAAACCGGAAATTTAAAAATTACTCTAGTGAAACCTATATTTGCTTTTTCGTAACGAAACTCTGTATATACCTTTTAAAGTAAAATAACAAAAAGTTCCTCAAAATCAGGGAAATCGGGTCTTGGGGGGGGGGGGGGTTTATCTGAAATCCAAAATTTATAAATTTATAATTATAAATAAATTAAAGGTCCCAATTTTTGTTGCCTCACAACGAACTCGTATATACCATTTAAATAAAGTAAGAAAACTCAGTTTCTGAAAATTTGGAAAATTGTACCAATTTCCCAATTAGGGTGAATTTCCCAAGTAGGGGGTATACTTGAAAACCTAAATTTAAAAAGCGCTCTTACATTTAACTTTCGCTATATTATTTTAAAGTAAAAGAACAAATAAATTCATCATATAAATTGTATTTAAAACGATGCACATGTTTTATATTTAACAAAAGCAATTTTGTGAAGATAGCAAATGTGAAATATTAATCTAATATTTGTGTGAGTCTATTTGTATGTAAGAGCGCTCTATAATAACCTTCAGAAAACTTTTGCGTTATATGTTTTTACTATAATAACATTTAAATTAAATTTAAAAGCTAATGAAAATCGATGGGATTTTCTATTGTTTATTGTTGATTGTGTGTATCAGCATAGTACATTGTAATTGTTTTTAAATAGTGGCATGTTTTTGTTTTATTAAAATGTATGAACATCTTAAATACACAATGTAACTCGAAACCTTCTGTTATTTTTCTCTTTTTAAGTGAATGTAATGATGATATCAAGGGCTCAGTTCGTAAACATGATTACATTTAAAGATGTTCAAAAAAACTGACACAATATACCTTTACCTCTATACAATTAATTTTTGTGGTTTAATTTTAATAATACTTTTAATAATAATTCTAAAAATGTGATTTATCTTTTTTGATACTTATAGATTCTAAATTTCTTCCCCTAATTCTATACAGTAAGCTATAACTTAATTTATTAAATAATTAGGGCATAATTTGTGTGTTATATATATTTATATATAATTATTTAAAATACTCTACTAAGTGAATAATTCGCCTACTTTTACGCAGTTCCTACGCGACAGGTGGTATTCTTTAACAAGTCAACTCTATCGGACCCGCACTGTGCATGTCCACCAACTTTTGATTAAAAATAAATAGGCTCAACGATAGAACTTCTCACCTCGTACAAGATGATAATATTTCTAACTTTCATGTATTTTACTTCATTAAAAACTAATTTTCTTTTAATTTTCCGAATTGCTGCTTTTTTAAAATAATTGCTTAATTTAAACAAAACCGAATTAATGAAATCGTCATACTTTTCTAACAACAATGCTAAAAGATTTGTTTATGTTGGAAAATAAAATATCTGAGCAAAGCTATTAAATATTGAAGCAAAGTCAAATATTTGTTTAAAAATTATAAAGTGACTAATGAAATAATATAACCTATTTAAACGTTATGTATTTGCTTTTTTGTTTTATTTATGGACGCTCTTTAACATCTCAGGTCATAAGCGTCCCTTTCAATTCAGGGCGTGAAACGGTCGATAAATTTTCTGGGAGGCCTCTTTTTTCAGGCTTAAGGTTCTTTTGCTTTCCGTAAATCTAAGACATGGGAATCGTGGCTGTACTTTTCTAACAAAAGAAGCCATACTTAGGATATTTATACACGAAAAAAAAAAAAAAAAAAAAACATCGTCCCTGGTTCTCCTCTAGTTGAATTTGTTCCTGAATATGAATGTAACGTATTTCAGTGGGTGCAGGGACCATAATATAAATGAAGATAATTTGTAAAATGAAGAATGGTGTTCCCAAGACCCCAGTGTAACTGTTGACTGTTAGATTTAATCCAGCTTCTTTTGTGACTCGAACTAGTAGCATCAAAACGCTGAAGTGCTTTGCATCCTCCACCGGAAACATTAAATATCATGGGAAATTCTGTGCTTGTTGACGATTGAAGGTACTCAGATTTGTAGCATTTAGGTATCTTCTGTTAATGAATCTCAGAACATGTGAAAGAGAAGGTGATTGTGCTCATATCCAAATAGGCTTACCCAAATTACTATACAAATTACAGCATTTCATCAGCAGACACTATAATAAGAAGAAATCATCTCCTAATTTAACAGCGCTTCTTGTCGTTAAGCTCAAATTACAAGAAACTGGTTTACAACAACCTGTTTGTCCTGAAAGAAGACAAACTTTAAACGTTCCCAGACAACGAATGTGTAGGAAGCAATGAAGAATGGTTGAAAACGCAGGTCAAACAAGTTTCCATTTATTGATGTTCAGAGATTGAGCATCTAGAAGAAAACTATTAAATTGAGGGCTAAGAGCTAGGGTAGGTTCATAAAGTTCCGGCCTCGCCAATAAGATTATCGCCTGCACAAAATCCTTATCTGGTGTCAGAGCTTATCTGTTATGTAAATAATTGAATTGTAGCTGTAATTTCCGCTTCGCTGTGTTCAGATATAGTTGCATAAAGAAGACTATGGTAGAAGATTGTGAAATGTTCAAAATGGAATTTCGAGCTGTTATAAGTTTTTCACCAAAGAAGGACTTACTCCAAATAAAATTAAACAGCGATTGGACGGCATATATGGGGAAGCATTCCCTTCATATTCTACTGCAAAAGAATAGGCCAATTTTTTTCCAATGGGTCGAGAAATCGTTGAAGACAAAAGAGCATGCAGGTTGTTCACTCCTGAAAACATCCTCTTTTGGAAGGAGAAATTATGGAGAGACCAGCGATTCAAAAGATACAGAAATAGCAGCAAGTTGGGCCTGTCTAAAACAACAGTCCTTCAAATTATTCATGAACATTTAAACATAAATAACGTTAATGCAAGATGGGTGACTAGACTTCTTTCCTCAGTCCAAAAGCAGCGAGTCATCTGTTGTCAGGCATTTTTGGAGCTCTGCCGTAGCAACGAGAGAGAATTTCTGCAAACCATTGTTACAGCAGAGGAGACTATGGTCCTCTACTATGATCCCTTGTCCAAAAGAGAATTAATGGAGTGGCTGGCGTAAACCTGGCCTAAAGACCAAGGTCTCTCATTCAACCAAGAAGACCATGATCACAATCTTTTGGGGCTGTGGAGGAATGCTCTTCATTGATCTCAAGGAGAGGAACAGCACAGTAAATGGGGAGTACTAAATTTACGTGTGACGAAGAAGTGATGGATGTTGTTTATGCCCATTTTGCAGACAAGACTTCTGGCTATTTTAGGGAGTGGGGTGATTCAAATGTTAATTGAAAGATATGAGAAGTGTATTGCAATATTGAAATGTAGTTTTTGTCTTTATCATATCTAGAAAATGGTTAGGCCGGAAACTTACGGAACTACCCTCGTATTGCATTAATTCTGGAAAAGATTCATCACACAATTATGTGGAATAAGGTTTTTTACAATTGAGTTAAATAATGCAGAATGGACCATTTATCATACACATTGCAATTTTTATTAGGAAGATCACACAGAAAATATTTTCTTTCTTCAATGCAATCTTCCCCATGTCTACCACCTTCTGTCACACCTGGGAAAAGTGCCGTACATCATCGGCGAAGTCAACTCTTGTTATCTTTTAAAGTGACTGCCCAAGCCTCTCTTGCGTCGTAATGTTTCCTGGAAGTGTTCTTTCATTTTGGCGATGTCACAACCATAATCCAGGAGGAAAACTGAGCTGAAGTGCGCTTGTCAATTTGGGGTCCTCCTAAACGCCACTGTACGATGTCATGCTGCACGTAGATCCTCTTAAACACTACAACCCTGATAAGCTTCTGTTTCACTTTAGTTAACATGCCCGAGATCGCTTGCCTATCCTCCTAGAACTTGACTGAATAACCAAGACCGACTATGCCAGACCCCAATAAGGGGGGAGGGGGAATGCCGGCCGAAGTGGCCCCGTTACAGCCAAAGCAAACACAAAACCTTTACAAGTCTTCGTCTGGGCGATGATATTGATCCAGATTTCATGCGTCCACTTCTTGTGTGCTAAAACCCACTGTAAATATTTCTTCTTCTGCTTTTGGTTCAGATGAAACCTCTCTCTTGGCGAGGTCCTCGTTCGCAAGCCGTTTTCCACAAGTATTTGTCAGACTGTTTTGTCAAAAACTTTACTTCTGAAGATTTTTAACATGGCTTTTAAATCTTTTGATGTTCGGCGACGAACCTGTAGATTCTATAGCACTTTTGAGCAGTCAATTTTGATTTCTCTCCCAGTTCTTGGGGATATTTTTGTGGACGGTTTCTACATGCTCCTTTTACTTGATTTGTTCATTTGTTTTATTTATGGACGCTCTTTAACGTCTCAGATTATCAGCGTTCATTCAAATCAGGGCGTGAAACGGCCGACAAATTTTGCAGAGGCTTCTTCTTTCAGGCTTGAGGTTCTTTTTCGTGCCATAAACCTACGCCAAGGGGCCCACGGCTTTACTTCCCTTCCGAAGGAAGCCATACTTAGAATTTTTACGCCCCAAAAATCCATCGATCCTGGCCGGCATTATACCCGTGATCTTGGGTTTAGGAGGCAAGTATGGTTACCACTATCACCACCAGGACCGACCTTTTACTCGAGATTAATCAGCGCGTTTTCGTTAGGAAGCATCGTTTTCAATAGTAACCTCACTCCACACTTCACCAAAGACAGCTACTACTACAATAATGACAAGGCTTGACCTCCTAGGATCATGCAACAATTGCATGCAAGTATTGTCCGACTGGTTGAAATTGAGCCCATGAAAAATTATGTAATTGCTTCAAAAAAGATATAAAATAATAAAGCTATATTCTGTTCAAAAGAAATATAGAATGTTTCATTTTTTGTAACGGTAAAAACTAGGTAATAAAAATATCATTCACAGATTAACATAATTTATTCATTTAGCCTACCGGAATTCACGCCTATCTGGTGAAGTTAAAAGGAAATCAAAGTTTTATAATATGAGTACCCAGAAGTAATATCACTACTGTGTAACAATCAGTATCTTTGCAAACATTGATCTCCTAATGCGTAACAACAAAGCTTTGTACTAGCAGCAACACTAGAAGGAAAATAGGAAGTGGAGGATCACGTAAGGTGCATTTATCACAAAAGTGGAAGAAGTTCATGACTCATTATGTAGTCAAGAGACTACGCCAGCCAGAAACAAACATGAGTGCTAGACAAATAACGTGACAAGCTGACATTAGGTGCAGCCAGTATGGAATTGAAGGTACTCGACAAATGCAACGTAACTCCTCGACTTTTTCAAGGATATTCACCGAATCTTTTTTGTATTTCTATTTAATTGTGTGATTTCTTTTAAGTTATCAAAATTCTATTCTGGAGGTCATGTTAGTTCAGTTTATTTAGTAGAAGCAACTAACAGAAATATAAATAAATTTTACATGATTTTATTTTAAGTTCTTTACTTACAAATGATGCACAAATAAATCAGTTCAATCATATATACTATTTCTATAAACAAAAATTCACATATAAGTTAACGTTAAAACAAATAATAAACCAAGAAGTTTTAACAATCATTATAAACCTACCTTTAACTCGACTATTTCAGTAAACAACTAAACACTAATACACAAGCAATAATATAATTTAATTTCAAACAAATAACTATTATAAGTAGCAAAAATACTCAAAAAATTCTGCCCAATTCATGAAATAAAAAACATGGATAAGAATTTCCCTTGATATTACTACCATTTATACAAGATTCTAGGTTTTCAATCAATAGAATCTGATACTAAGTAATATTCTGTACATCTATATAATATAATAAAAACTTAAGTAAATGTATTTAATTGATTTAAATACGCTCCTAAAATTTATATAAATATATATAACAGATTTTACTACATTACATAAAATAATAATAATAATAATAATAATAATAACAATAATAATAATAATGCTTTGCACGTAATTAAGTATTTATTATCAATAGGAAATGAATTCATTATTTCCGAAGATACCAGATTTGGACTTTTTATACATTTTTTACCTATCTAAGTAGCGTAATTTATGAAAAGAGAAGAATATACAAGGTCTGTTCAAACATTTAAGTGAACTTTTTAACTTTGTACAAGTTGGACATTTCTACATACTCTTTTATATCTCTAGGGGTGTTTGAGCTTCTGAACGCATTCCTGGTATGCGTTTTTCGACGTCGCGAAATTTTATTTTATTTCTTAACTGAGTAAAATCTTCGTCCTTTCATCATGAATTTCACTTTTCTAAATAAATAAACAATAATCCGAATGTGCTATATCAGGAGAGTATGGAAGGTGCAAAAGTGCAAAAGTCGCGAATAATGCGCTGCTGAGTTATCGTGTAGCAGCATCCTTAATCCGGGCCTCTTCTTCTCATGTTTTCTCCGAGATGTCTGAGAACAGCTTGATAATATCAATGATTCAGAGTTTTACCCTCCGGCAGAAAATTCTGATGAATATCACCTTAAATGTCGAAGAAAGCCGTCCTCGCGAGCTTTATTGGGGTGTTGGTGAACATTTTCAAAGTTGCGCAACATATCAAGATGTCCTTCCTTTACAAGTGAATTTCTTCTTACTAGCTTTAGTTGTAAATAATGTCAATTTCTGTTGCCGTCACAGTGAACGTTGCTACATTGAAATCTCTTCCTGCCTTTCTGTTAACATTTTTTCAGCATAAAGAATTACTTTATGCTTGAAAGTAGCATCGTAAGATGTCCCTCTCTGTTTGCCCTCCATTTTGTGACTACCTTTCAAACGCTCTATGCAATAATAGACCAGCAGTAAAGGTAAGAAGTTGAGAATTGCAGTAATCCATTATGACTTAATGAATGCGAAATTTGAATGAAGTTACCGGCGAACTACGGAACGAATTTGCACTCGAATCTAATGCGCACCCCAGTTTTGAGTGCTATATTTGAACGAAAAGTTGCGCATCAGATTCGCGTTAATACGTAAACTGTTTATGGGGATTATCTTGTCAATATCCGTTGTCCAACAAGCCAATTTGAATCTTGGGTCTTCTGCAAATTCACTGCACCATCTTCGCATATATTAGACAGCTATAACATTCATTCCATACACAAACACAATCCATCGGTTTTCCGTGCTGTTTTCTGTCCTCAGAAATGGAATCACTGCACGCACTTCCTCCCTTCACCATTCATCCTGCATTCTCGCCATTTTGTAGCTATTGCTGTGTGTGTATATTCCATTCCACAGGCCAGAACTGCCATGTGCCTCTGGCATTGGGACTACAAAAAATTGCAACGAGCTTGAAGCAATAAAATATAATAAACTTGATTTATGACTCGTCCTCATAACTTTGAGAGCATAAATAATAAAAGTACTAAAGAAAAGAATACCAAGCAATCTTTGTTTATATGAACGAGAATATTGTGTAACGGAGGAAAAAGTGTAGCTAAGATACACATGTGAAAATGTAACAGGTATCGAGCCTGAATGCCGTGATCCAGAAGAACAGTTCATTACGAGCCCCTATACTAAGCTAAAAGTTCAATAGAAGTTGTTGGGGGGGGGGGGCAACCGTCTGTATGTATCTGACAAGGTCAATAAGCACCTGCATCAGTGGTAATGGTCATAAACATAAGGGAAAATACAACAGCGTGTAAAGGTTCTGTTTCTCCTTTCAGACTGTTAACAACTGCCCGGAGTATAAAAATAATGCGATATCCTCTCATTAGGTGAAAACATTTCAAAGGTTGAAAGAAGGATTACTTTCAAACTGAGAATCTTCCGTTACCATGAAACTAATTACATTTACGTTATTACATCTTTTTCCCTCTTGTGTGTATGTTAGATTTTGATCTTCTTAAAGGAAACTTGCCCATTAAAAAGCGCTTAACGCCATTAAAATGAAAAAAACACGCCACACGGATGTAAAGTAACCCTGTAATACCTCCATTTCTCAATCTGCTCAATGGCATAAAGTAAAATTTCCAAATTGATTGAAACAGCTTATTCTTTTCAATTAGCAGCACTATTTTTGACTTTTTTTAAATAGTGTTTTAACGCCCGTTTTTTACTACTGAGTGATACACGAGATAAAACGATATATTTTTAAGGAAGGATACGTTCCATGCCTAAGTTTAGGGTACCACCCAGCATTTACTATTAATGAGGACTGAGGAAAACGTGGAAAAACCTCAGTCAGGGAGGACGGTCCTGGCGGGATTTGAACCTCAGACCTCCCGCTCATGAGTGCGCACCTTAACGACTTCGGCCAGCCGTGGCGGTTTTCTGACATAGAAAATGTTTTTCAAGTTGCGCCTAAATGTTTCCCAACAAAATTCCATTCTTTCTACTTAATATCTTGGGACATGTTCTTCTGTTCCATAGAGAAATACAGACTTCGGAATAACTATCCCCCCCCCCTGTCACCTTAGGATTGTTGAAAGCGGCCCATTTTTTTCTAAATTCCATTTTCAACCCACTTTCCGCCCCGTGTACACGTGAACAAGGCATTGTGCTGACATCTTTGGGTTTGCATTTTTCCCCCTTAAGAAGTACACACTTTCGGGGGGGGGGGTAAGTCATCCCCAGATTCGGAGAACTTCGGGGACGCTTATAACGATTTATTTATAACGCGCTTGCAGCGACTGCACACTGCAGTGGACTCTTTGTTTGTAAACGTAATGGTCACAATCATAAACATCCGGAAAGAGAACATAGAAAATAGTATTACGGAACTAATTTATCATAATGTGCTACAAAGGTTTATTGAAATAAATAAAGAGTGCTTAATACACGTGCGCTCTTAACAACGGCATCACTGCACACTCTGCCACAGAGCTAACAGAATATACACACTAGTCAGCGTCAGTGGCTACACAGCCTTGCTGGATACCTTGTGAACCGTGCAATGTGTTCACTTGGACTTTGACTTTCAAGAGGTTTCATTATTTTGTCATCAGGGATACATTTCGCACACGTTTTTTATGTTTTATAAGACTATTGGCATGAGTCACTTTTGTTTCTCTTCAATACCTTCTTTTAGTAATTTCTGCCATAGATAATTGTGATAGCCGTAAACCTACATTAATAATTGTATCTTCAGATGCCAGGTTCAAACGTAACGATTCTTCGGCTGTATGCCTGTGGCAGAATATTGTTGGTAAAAGCGACAAACAATGGCTTTCAGACAATTTTCAAAGCAGTGTATGTGTGTTTTGCCCCGTTCTGCAGCATTCATATCCCGATTTGCTCACCACACAATGGAGTGCGGTGTATATGCTCAGGTTTATCTGCTATTCTGCAGTGAAACATGGTCATGTAAATGTCAATGAGCTTTGTCCGAGAAGAATATTAAATGTTGATCAGTTGATCATCATTAACATTCTGCAAAATTCAGTTACTGGCGTGCCCAACAATTGGAACCTGCATAGAGCTATTAAAATTTTGCTGCGGTTGTGGGAAGGGGCATATAAACTGAATTGAATTGTTCTCCTTTGTTGACAAACTTGTAGTTCTCAGCTAACTATCGAAAGGCACAGGCCTTATCTGGTTTTCTACAAAACTCACGTTCTGTTATTGCACAGGCATTTACCTTATATGCATTTAAAATATTTTGTTTAAATGATTTAAACTTGAATTGTTAGATAATATAGTAACATTTAAAGTTCTATAATCACTGGTCTACATCTTGTTTCCTGAATGTATGTAATATCAATGTCCTGAATTCAAATACGTTTTCAGTTTTATTCTATCGGACAAAGTTTTTAAATAAAACCACATCAATTGTATTAATGTACTTATATTTTTTGTGAAATATTAATAAGTTTTTATAGCTAAGACAAACTGTTTTTGTACATTTCATTTTAACTTAAATATTAATGAATACATTGAAAAAAGAGAGCTATGTATAATTATGAATTTCCAAACTTTTCCATTATTAGGGAGAAGAAACGTCATTTTTTTTTCGAAGCTGTGATATGTCCTTCACTAATGTCTCTTTTCAAACACCAACAGTAATCAACCATCATTGACACATCCTAAAGACTTTGATAGCATCTTTCCATTGTTTTAATGTGCGAGTATTTCACCTTATTCTTCATCATTGCACCAACATTCCCAGGAAAGTAATCAATATGACTGTTGAGAAACTGTAGTTTAGCACTCATTCTACACCTTAGATTTCTAAAATATTGTAACATTTCCGATACAATAGCTTTATAGTTCTCAGATTTCTTGTTGCCAAGAAAGTCTGTCGCTTTTTTGTATGGCAACCATGCTGACTTCTCTAACTCGGATTCGACTGAGGAAAGGTCTCACCCTGCATAACTCACGTATCTAGGGGTCCATTGAAAATACCTGCTGCTATCTTAACTTCACATTTTCTACTCCAGGAACAAAATTGCTCCTTTGTGGCCAATTTTTTCTGGTCCAATGCTCTGATTTAGCCCTGCTGTTTCATTCACAAAGTGAACAATTTATTATCTTGTTTAAATCCCTCAAAACACTATTTTACATATCTGCTTAATGAATAATAATAATAATAACAACAACAACAACAACAACTTATTTTCTATAATATCGATTTCTGAAAAACTGTAACTCGATGAAACAAAACAAGGCTGGTTTAGAGATTTCACGTGGTAAGAAATCAGAAGACATGAACAGTTTTCATTCAGCAAAAATTGTGTAGACCTATGCTAATGAATTCTACAAATTTCCACTACTTTTTTCTCGATGTTCGATACCGCCGCCTCCCAAGACGCCGCTTCTGTAATTGGGCACACTGCCAGTGACAGAAAGGTGGTATTTACTTACTCATCACGTAGTCCCAATTCCTGGCAGTAGTCACTTTTTATGGTTTCAAATTTAAAGCTTTGATACGTTTCCAAGCCAATGGCTTAGAAATTCCTTTCTCCAGTGTCGTTAGCACACAGTGAGAGAAACAGCAACATATCTGGTTTTTCTAAACTTAAATGACAAGTTCATACTCAGCTGCCTTTGAAGTAGTCACTGTGGTGAAACTGCTTAAAAATGGCTTTATAATTGTGCAGCATATTTTATGTACGTGTATACAGTTTTCGAACATAACCAATAAAACAATAACAAACATAAAACTATCACAAAATTTCTTGATAACACTAGGGAACAATTTAAACCTTATTCTTATCTCCGTAGCTAAATTACCTACCCCCAGAGGAAATGGGTGTGATACATTTAAAAATGCGTTGACACATAATTATTACAGATTTAAGAACACAGCGTGCACAAATAATGCCCAGTAACAGAATTGTGTGTTAGAGGACATTATACCGATTAATTTCAATAGGAAGCATCGTTCCACGAGATGTCTTAACGCATTGTTGGGTCAAATGAGGCACATTATCAAAACCAGTGATATCAGTGAAACAAACTTAATAACGATTTTAAATGTTATACCTTTTGTATTACATACAGCATGACATGTATGGAAATGGGCGCCTTGGATTTATGCAAATAGTTTTCCAAAATGACCAACACCCAACTCAAGACATTGCCTTGTTGGATATACCATGCCTTCCGCACCTACTCTAATGTCACGATGGCAACGTCTGCAAGCAGGCTTGCGACGAGGTCTTCTTCGTCCTCCGGAAACGCCCTGTAGATCAATTTCTTGAAATGAAATGCCTCATAAGCAGTAATCCAAGGGAATCAGGTACCACCTTGAGAACCAAGATATAGGCCCTCCGCGACCTACGCATCGCCGTATTTATTGCCTAATGAGGGACTCATTTTTATTCTTTTTTTCTTTTTTTTAAACATGGATCGGGAAAAGGTACTTGGTATGAAACATAAAAAACGTTGTCAATAATAAGTGATGGTTGCTGACCAATTGTGTAATTTAAACTCCATGAAGAGAAAAATTGCAACGGTTCCTTATAATAAGGGAATAATTAAGAAAACCACAAATATTGTTGCCCTAAAGCGTGACTGAAGTAAGCTTTGCAGAAATATCACGGAACCGGCGAACTAAACATTACAATGAAGTGCTATTAATTTCTTGAAATACAAGTCAACAGAAGATGGAACACGGCCGTGCAAATCGGGGAGAGGCAAACAATGTTAAATTAACAAACTAATGCATTTTTCTGCGCAGAATTAAATTGCTACCTTGTTTCATTTAAATTCAATCTAATGAAATATAAATCATGCAAATCCTCACCCGTATAGAAAAGGTTTATAAGTGGTGTGAACCCAACAAAAAGTTCTAGTGCCAAAGAGTTGCCGCAGCACAGAGGAAAAGGAAAGCCTGTCCCAAAGAGAAGGAGAGCTCTAGGGATGTTATGGCTCTTGCACGAGTTCTCGCTCCAAATCTCATTGGGACAAAAGACGCGTTTTCACTGAAAGCCAAAGGTATGCACATAAACCAATACAAGTTGGACGCGTGCAAAAGAGGAACACGAAGACGACCTGATTGCTGACGTGATGATGCACCCACACGGCACACTAAATACTTCTGGCATGCCTCTTAAAAATAATGCAGTGGTGCATCATCATGATGCTGGATATTCACGTCGGTCCTGGTGGTGTAGTGGTAACCATACTTGCCTTCTAAACCCAAGAACACGGTTTCAAATCCGGCCAGGCCCGATGGATTTTTTTCGGGCGTATAACTCCTAAGTATGGCTGCCTTCGGAAGGGAAGTAAAGCCGTGGGTACCCTGTGTCGTACATTTACGGCACGTAAAATAACATCAAGCGTGAAAGAAGAGGCCTCTGAGCAAAAGTTGTCGGCCGTTTCACGCCCTGATTTGAATGAGACGCTGATGACCTGAAATGTTAAAGAGCGTCCGTAAATCAACCAAACCAACAACATGCCTGCTTCACACAGTCCGTATAAGGAATATCCTCTAGGGGGAAAAAAACCGTTATATTTGTTTTACTTTTATGTGTTCTATTTTCTACATTTTTTATTTTGGAGTGCGCCTCGGAAAATATACGGTTATTGCGAGCTATTTATCAAAATTGATAACATATTAAGCAATATAATTTAAAATCAAGTAATATATTTAAATCCTAAAATACGCAATAAATAGTGAAAAAGTAGCACATTTGAGGAAATGTCAGAAACGCCTTCCTTTAAATGACTGCTAAATTTTTAGTAATTCTATTTCTAATAGCTCAATAGGGGGGGGGGGTCACATACCATTCTTTTTCATAAGCATTCACTTTAATATTCCCCCTCTTTTCTTTCGATTCCGTAACAGAATAATTTGCTTTATTTAAAAAGTTCGTATAATTAATACTTTCTACTTAAAAAATGAAATTATGGGGGGAAAAAAAATGCGTGAACTGGACTTTTGGAAATCATTTTTCCAATCTGCATTCGAACATGCGAATGAACAAAAGAAAACATTTCATAATATACGGAATGTGTATAAAAAACTACTTTTTTCTGGAGTGGAAAAATGTATGTACCTAATATTTTTCTTAGCAAATCGTGCACTGGAATGATGCAATCATTTTTGCATCTTTTCAAGCATGAGTATGTATTTATGTTTTGTGCATTTATTTTTTATACTTTGATAAATAGCTCACTGTTATCCATATATTTCCATTTTCAGAATGCTCACGTTTCTAAGCGATTTTCAGCAGCGAGGGAAAAACTGGGCAAGGGTGCTCATTATATTCGGAAATATAGGTAATTTCGTTTTCAATGATGCCACCACCCAATTAAGTGATATTCGTTTGATAGCATAGCATATTAACTTGGTGTATACGATGCTCCGCTTAGAGGCATCGAAAAATAAATGTTCACCATTTAAAAACAGAGGAAGATACTGTTATGATATACATTTTACAAGATACAGAAACTATCCAAGTTTGTGGAAATCTAGTGTTGTGAAGAATGCATGCATGCTTGCTCATGTGTTGCGATGTTTAAATCAAAGTAAGCCCTGTGCTACATATTCAGTACAGCAATAGGCATGTCATCCATAAGCATGTGGATGACACAACAACAAATTCATTACGCCCTGTGTTCAGCAGAACAAAAATCTGTGACGCATGTACCACGTGGTGCATGCGTCACATGAGTGGTGTAGATGTGAACTAAAGGCGCACACATCGAGTTGAATTGTCCATTTTCCTAACTTGGAATGTTTCTGTATTAAGTTATGTAAAGAGGTGCGTTAATAAGCCATTGTTTATACTTCACTTCAAAGTATCGCTTATTTCTTGATACCTCTAAGTGGAACATGCTGTATTTCTCTACATATTGATACCTATAAAACCGAATGTTGTGCGTTCCATAGGAAGCGGGTAATTTTCGCTCCGGAGGCCAGAAAAAAGTTTAAATTTGTTTTCTATTATAATGTAAAGCAAACATAAATGTTACTGTAACAGAAACGCTAACTGATATTGAGTAAGAAGCCGGAACTTGGGAAAACCCCACCAATACAGTATGTGAAACAACACGTGTTCCAGTGAAAGAGATGCCGCGGGCACTTGGCAAACTTCCCTAGCAAATGCACTCTCAGAGTGTGTTTTGATAGCTCGTATGCAAGCAAATGCGCAGTGCTTCAGATATTTTCAGTGCTTCTATTGATCGCAATCTTTATTTTGATGTTTAATTTATATTTTTACTGTTTTGTGGTAGGAAGCTGCTCTAAAACATTGCTTCCTAAACGCAACTTGTCTCTTCATGTTCCGTTTTTCCTGTACCTATAGTCTCTAGTTTTTATTTCTTGGTTCTTTGCATTTGGCCTTTCATTGTAACGTCTTATTGTGCAGTTATATACTTTTCCTTACAGCAAATACAAAACAGGTAAATCTTGGAAGAAAGTTTCCTATTTTAATTGTGTTTTTTTTTTCAAATAAACAAGAACTTGATAAAAACAAAAACTTTTGGAAATAAACTTTCACACTACATCAGTAATTTGCCCGCTCAACGTTTGCGTTACATATGAAGAAAAATCTGTTTGTCTTGGACTATTTCGGGATACTGAGAAGGTATTTGATAAGATTTGGCACACTGAACCGCTGTATAAAATAAAAGCACTACTCATGCCTTGTTTAGAATAATGCAGATTTCTCTCCATTAGCAGTGAATAAATGGCTACGCACACTGGACAAGGGATGTATGCACAAGTTCCACGCTGGCCATACAAGTTGATGGGGACTATACGGAAAAATATAATGTGCAATTGCTGATTTGATTTATTTATGAACTTGTTATACATCTCAGGTCATCAGCGTCCCATTTAATTCAGGTCGTGAAACGGCCGATAAAGTTTGTTCAGAGGCCTCTTCTTCCAGGCGCTTGAGGTTCTTTTACATGTTGTGAATGTACGACATGGGGTCCACGGATTTACTTAACCTCCGAAAACGCCATACTTATGGATTTTTTACTCCCGGAATCATCCATCGATTCTGGCTGGGTTTAGAAAGCAAGTATGGTTACCACTAGACCACCAGGATCGACACACACACATACATACGCACGCACACACACACCATACTTGCCTCCTAAACCCAAGATTGCGGGTTCATTTCGGCCAGGACCGATGGTTTTTTCGGAAAAAATCTTAAATATGGCTTCCTTCGGATTTTGTGTGTGTGCGCGCGCGCGCGTTTGTTTGTTTGTTTTTTACGCAGAAGAAATATTGATTAGTGTCCCCAAATTTAAACTGTTTTGAATAAATATCTTGTAAGAGGAACATTTTGTGGCATTATTTTTTAAACGAATTTCGTACTATAAGTTATAATGATGTCTGCATCTCGGTCCTTCTGTTAAACTGCAGGTTCTACAAAGTCCAGAAGAGGGCAGTATAATAATTAGGCTAAGACCAAGCCTAGCTTAAAATCCATCTCTCCCTGACAATGACACTACTACTCTTGCGTAAGGCAGGCTGAGCTTTCGACCGTATTATTGGTGATCGGCTATCTGCGTCACTGAGTATTCAAACAAACATTAATACACACTAATTTAGAGTAGGCTCAGCCTTAGAACTTATTGATGGCTTCGCTCCTGCTGTTGTCTAGTAGTTTTGCATGGGTTTCTTTATAGACCAATTTCTATTTATTTTCACAAACAATCCTCTGTGAAACGTAAGTTATGAGGCTTCTTCCAGTGATAAATTCTTTGTTTTGCACATCTTTCTAACTCGAACGTTGTTTCCCGTTTCTCTTTTTGCTGTAGCATAACTAATTGTGTATATTTGGTTAAGACCGTGATATATTTAACGTGTACAAGACGCGCATGTTCCATTGTGTCGAATTCATTACCATAATCCATAAAGGACTGAACGTGTTGCAAATTAGCAGACAGACATGCTTTGAGGTCTCACAAACAAAATCAGAATTGACAATAATTCACTAAAAGTTGCTAGAGTGTTACGTTAAGGTAATGGGTACCCGTACTGAAAACAGTCATTGCATGCTGGCACATAGCCATACTCTTCGTCACACCAAATTCTCTGTCAGTTTTTGTCAGCCTTTGGATGCCTACTGTCAGATTGTGTACGTATTTTTCTGCCTGCTGCCGACAGTTTGCTTTCGTTGACTCTTTTTATTGACGGAAACATTTAAGCCGCGCCTTCTGCTGCAGCCACCCTGCTGTTCCATTTGTCAGACGTGAAATAAACTAGCTGAAGATCGCGGATGACAAGTGGCTGCAGAAGAGATGAAAAGTTTCAAGCGTTGTTAATTGCGGAACACTGCAATAGCTGCAAACTTATGCCTCTTTTCTGGGCGAGTGACAGTTTGGACTACAAAGAACGAATTCCTACATGAAACTCCTTTGATCTGCGACGGTTTTCAACACCACATTCGCTTTAAAAGCGAACGGCTGGACTGGAATTCAGAAAAAAACTTGTTATATTCCATATCCGAGAACAGTGTGTGGTGTTAGTGTAAACGTTGTACTATGGGCATCTGCAGGAATCGTTACTGTAGCCAATGCCGTAGTCAGAATTTTCTTAAAGGGGAGAGGGGTCAGTTTTGTATTTAGAATAATTGGGAGAGAAAAAGTATCAATATGCATATTATAAAAAATAATGCCACGTTCTTTATTATTTTTAAGAATGTATAGCTTTATATTGGAAGTAAAGAATTCAGGATTAACCTTAATGTTTTAACAACAAATTAATGTAGAACAATAAATATATTTTAAATATTAAAATATACAGAGTATATGCAAAGTGCGTGAAACATATCATTCAATTATATTTAAAAAAAATTCAAATATGCTGAAATTTCAAAACATGAAAGATAAACTCAGTTTATATCCAACGCCAGTCACGATTTCAGTTCCGCTAGCGGCCACCGGAAGCGCCATGGCAATACAGAACAACAAAGCGCCAAAATGTGCTACAAAATGGCATGGTTAACACAAAGCGATAAGGCATTTTGCGTTTTTAGATTCGCTTCGTTCTGAGTCTGTTGTGAGCGTGTAAACAGCATTTGGTGCCAGGTATCATAAGAAACCACTAGCATAATGAAGAGATACAGGAAATTTAAAGAAACTTTTAAATAATGTCTAGTAGACAGCTGTTATTTAATTAATAATAAACGGAATTAATTGTGGATTTACAACAAACTCTGGAATGCAGACTGTTGCTGAAAGATCTTCATAAAATCTCTTTCCAATGGGTACCTGCACACTGTGGCATCGAACGAACTCGCGTACCTGCTTGCTAAAAAAGGAGCCTTGCTGACTCAAGAGACCCACGAAGACAACACCATTCCATTCCCTAAAGTTTTTGACAAATAGGACTTTTAAAGATAATTTTAAATCGGAAGCTACAGTGGCAAATAAAGACAAAAATTGGGCGATTCTTAATGCGTACCTGACGGCCCAAGAAAAATGCTGTCGCTCGCTTTCGATTAACATGTCTGTCTGAGGTCGCACCTCTCTCCAAATTGTACCCTTTGTAATTCTCGGCAACCTATAACGGACGTGTGCTCTGCATTAAGTGGTTTTAATTAATTGTTGAAAAATGCTGAAGAGCCCGTGGCATAAGTACTAAATTGCATGTGGCATTGATAAATATATAAATTAATAGAATTAATTATTTACAGAATTTCGAACTAACATAGATCCGCTGTATAGATGATACCTAAAACTTGAGTTTTTAGAGTAGATTTTGTTTTACCTTTTTATTTTATTCAATGATTCTTAATATGAAAGATGGATAACGCTGAAGTACAAAGCATTAATAAATACTAATAAAGTAAAAATACTTTACTGAAGAACTACAATGTAATACTGAAAATAGGGAGTGTTGTAAAAGAAGAAGCACCTGTGACAGAAATAAGCGCGAGTTGTGAAAAGTTAAATGAAGGAAGCAGAGCACCGCCGGCCGCTACTGAGCAGCTACTGCATAACTCATCTTGTATTTTGTACACAAATTGACGCGAATGAAATAATATTATTATTTTATTGTGCATTATCTTTATGTGCAGCAATATTGATTATATCATCGTTATGAGTTGTTACTAATGTTAGTGACACTTTTGTTACACCACGGTTAACTTTTAATTTGTTACAAAAACTACAAAAGAAACAAACTACTTTATTTATTTTTATTTTTTTATTTATTTATTTTTTATTTTTTTATATTTTTTTATTTTTTTTTTTTATTTTTTTTTTTTTTTAAGGTTTCAGCAGCTTCTTGAGGTAATGAAAATCGCTGTCCAAATATATATTTGACATTCGGGAACAAAAAAAAAAAAAAATCTTAGGTAATCATTCATGTGCATGCGGGCAAACGAGACATTAATTCGATGTTTTTCTCCTTCAAATAGTCGATCCTGGTGGTGTAGTGGTAACCATACTTGTCTTCTAAACCCAAGATCGCGGGTGCAAACCCCGCCAGGATCAATGGAGTTTTTCGGGCGTAAAAAGCCAAATATGGCTTCCTTCGAAAGGGAAATAAAGCCGTAGGTCCCGTCTGAGCAAAATTTGTGAGCCGTTTCACGCCCTGAATTGAATGGGACGTTGATAACCTGAGATTTTAAGGAGCGTTCGTAAATAAAACAAATCAATGAATCTCCTTCAAGTAATCAAAAGTTGTGAAAGCTGCTGGCATTGTCATGATAAATGATGCAAAATTTTGGGTTGTTTTTCCTGATTTTGTCGATGATTTCTGGCAAAAAAAATGTTCTGTACCATTCAGCATTAACTGTTCTTCGATCCTCCAAAAAAATGGTTGCGACATGTCCAGTATAACGAGAGAAACAAACTTTCTTGGAAGTGCTTCGTGAACGAAAAACTTTTGTGGGAATCGGTTCATCTTAGACTGTTGCTTAGTTTATACAAATATATCCAAGTTTCGTCACCTGTTACGGTGTTGTATACGGATATTTTTCAGCTCCTCGGTGCAATTTTTTCAGCATCTCATTACACCAATAAAAAAAATTTTTTTTTAAGCTTCGACAAATAATGCGGAATCCCTCGGCGGGAACAAATCTTTTTAACAGCTACATGTTCATGAAAAATCGAATGTACTGCAGTCTTCCATATGCTTTAGGATGCCTCTGTCTCACTGTAAGTGACATGTCGATCTTCTTCAATCATGTTGCGCACAGCATCCATGTTTTTTGGAATGATAACCGATTTCGGTCGACCTTCACGAAATTCATCATTGAGGGACGCACGACCACGATAAAATTCTGAAAACCAATTGTAAACAGTCTTTTCTGATGGTGCTTCATTACCAAACGTTGAACGAAGCGATTCTATTGCTATTGAGTTAGGCCTTTATTAAAATCGCGAAAGAGGGAGTAAAAAAAAAATCATTCAACGAAAATCCTTACATGAAATTTTCATTTTTTTCGCAAAATTTCTTTTTTTTAAACGTTCACCTTAAACTACTCGGTCAATTTCTAAGCTGCAACTGTTTTTTTTTTTTCCTCTCTCCCACAATAACAAATGTGGACAATTTAGAAAATAGTAATAACGTATTTCAGTAGCGCCACCTAATGGTCGTTAGGTAAAGCCAAAGTAAAGTACATGTTGATTTCTTCTTCAGCAGTTTTGCCATAGATATTAAAGAAGCTAAATGTACTCGAGTTTCTTTCCAATAAACACAATTTCTGAACTAGCTTACACGGAAGTGATAACTCCTTTAAATGGGTATAAAGAAGGAAGAAAAAGAAAAGGCTAGAATTAAACGAGATCTGGACCGTGTTTCATGCTGTAATATGAAGACTGTTAGTAATTGTGTTTCAACAATTCTAAGTGCAGTACGGTTGTTTTCTCTCCGCTGTGCCCCGGTTTAAGACGTGGCTGACGCGCGGTTTTATGTACTGTAGACGAGTTTAGCACGAAGCTGGTAGATAAAAAGTTTCCGTCTTGAGAATTCTTGCAGCACCAGCGTCTCCCGGTCATATTTCACACCTCTAGAGGACGAGGAGTCTCCCCATTAAATGTGTAACGACCCCAGTCTAGACAGAGCGGGAGTATCGGTTACACACCACCCAAGGTCCTTCCATCTTCCTTTAGTGTGGCGAACTCTAATTAAACTTTACGTTGGGAATTTGTCTTGGGTTGCCTACTCCTGAGAACAGTGAACAACATTCTGCCTGTAGACGGCTAAAAAGTCTTTCTTGCATCTGTTTTGGGAAGTTTGTTTCAAATATGCGAGACTTTTTATGAATTCTTAAGTAATTTCGGCGTTTGTAAATATAATATTGACCGAAAGTTCATTACGTGTAGCATTTAGAAATTAATAGATATAGTCAACTTACAAGAATGGTTCGAATGTTTAAGTCTGAATACGTCCAAATCCAATTCTATACCATAAAAATATTCTTCCTCACGTTTCCGATGCTTAAAAAGTGAGCTGTGGTCGTACACCCATTCACGCCGCAAAATTACTACAACCGACGGGATTGTGACAAACATTCGCAATGCCCATTGCTCGCCGATTGAAGGAAGGTACGCGAGTTGGCTACAATGCAAATATTTCGATAGGCTGTGCTTACATTTCACGCGAAGTTTTGGGTATGAGAAAGCTTTCTGCTCCGCTAGATGGGTGCCGCGTTTGTTACAGTGGACCAAAAACGCATTCGAATGAACCTTTGCAAGAGTGTTTAGACTTATTTAAATGCAATTCTATTGAGTTTCCCCGACGTTTTATAACTGTAGATAAAGATGGACTCATAAGTGCATGCCAGAGACGAGGGAGCCGTTCAAACAGTGGGGGCAACAGGTGAAAGTGCACCAAAGAAAGCCCCCTCCCCTTCAAAAAAAAGTTCGTCTGTAGGAAAAGTCATGCCTGCCGTATTCTGGGTTTCTCATGGTGCGGTGCTCGTGCAGGGGCAGAACCATCACCGGGGAATATTTCGCTTGACTAATGAATCATATGAGGGATGTTATTCAATTTAAACGTCCAACTTGCGAAAAAGAAAGTTCTCTTTCATCACGAAAATGCACCTTCATATGTCCGGGCAAAAATGCATGACCTTCCCTCCCAAGTGGTTTCACAACCGCCGGATTTGGCTCCCAGGACTTACATTTTGTTCCTAAACTTGAAGAAATGACTGATTCACGTGAAATGATGAGGTGGAAGCTGAGTCGGGCGGTTATTTTTCACAGTTAAACTTTATTTTACTGAAAGTATTAAAAATATGGAAAGTCGTTGGACTAAATGTTTTGATTTTCGACAAAAGAAAACATTTCTCGTAAATCTTTTGTTTTCTTGGTTAGTCGAGAACTTTTAGAATTCCCCTCGTACTGCAGACTTGCAAGGAAGCACGCCCCAAGCTGGTTCGGAGCCCATGAATTTATCTCCTAACAACCGAAACCACCACTGCACCAAATAAAGTTTATAGTCTTTGTTTACCTGATCATATGGGGTGTTGTGCTTCGTGAACTGCGATTGCTCGCCAAACAGTCAACAGCATTATGTAATCTAACCGGCTGGAACGTGTCCATGAAAAGCTGAAAACTAAGAAGCCCGAACTCGGAAAGGAGTTAATTCCATTATCACTACAGCTGGCTTAGCTGTAATTGGGAGACACCAGTGCATCCACCAAATTGTGTACACTACACCACCAGATTCCAAAACTTTGCCGATCTGCAAACTGCACTAAATGGATTTCTATCACAGTGGAATTCATAGCTCTCCATCATATTGTGTAATATTGAAGTATTTCATTCAGAATAAGAGATTGCTTATAAGAAATTTGCTTTGGTATATTAAAGAAATCAAGACGTGCTTTATTTTTCTAAATAGTCGCACGAAGTTTAGTGCACGTGCTGCAATGTTTCTTCGTGTTCGTGATTCCCTCATGGAAGTGGGGGTTCTTTTTTCGAGGCCCTTAAAATAATCGTTTACCTCCTGTATGACCGCTTCATTTGACTTCAATTTGTGTCCAGCCAGGAAATAATAATCCGAAGAAGCAAGATGAAGTGAATACGGTGGATGCGGAAGCATTTCAAATCTAGTTCGTCAATTTGTCCTGAGCGACGCGACTTGAATGCACCAGCGTATAATCATACTGAAAAAACACCTTTTTTTACCATTCCCGGACCCCCACCCTTTCGCTGTCTCCAATCTCTCCATGAGTGAAGTGTAATATTCTCCTATTTGGGTTTCTCCTTCTCCAAGTCGATTCTGGTGGCCTACTGTTAACCATACTTGCCTTATAAACCCAAGATCGCGGTTCAATCCCAGTCAGGTCAATGGATTTTTTCGGGCATAAAAATCTAAATATGACTTCCTTCGGAAGGGAAGTAAAGCCGGGTCCCATGTCGTGCATTTATGTCACGAAAAAACTTCGTGAAAAAAAGAGGCCCCTGAGCAGAATTTATCTGCTGTTTCACGCCCTGAATTGAATGGGACGCTAATTATCTGAGATGTTAAAGAGCTTCCGTAAATAAACCAAATCAACAACAACCCCTTCTCCAATTAATCAATCGAGAGAATGTCCTTTGTGCCCTAGAAAACTTGAGCATCTCCTTTCAAGCTAAAGGAAATCATTTCACCTTTTATGATTGCTTCGTTCAGTCCGCCATTTAGACCTTTTTTGTTTCTGCTGTATAGTAATGAATCCACGTTACATTCATAGTCACAACGGGTTGCATTCTTGGTGCATTTCCAAAAAGTCATCCGATATTCCTGTCATTTAGCTTTTGCCCCGCAATGAGCACACACGACACTTCGGAAGGGCTCATACCAGCTACAGCAGCATTCATCTTTCAGAACATCATGGAAATGTTGAACAAGACAAAGTAAATTTAGTTTTGAATAGTCCTGGCGAATATAGAGGAATCAGGTTAGTATCTCTCATACTTCCGTACTGAATACATTGTAGGGACGGTTTATTGCACAGCTGCACCGCTCTAATCTTTCTTTCTTTCCAGCAGTTGCTTGTTACATTTGTGCAGCTGAGAATTTATTACCACCACAGATTTCCTAGAATTGTCTGGCACAGATCGATACAAGGTCATTCAAAACTAAAGTAGTTCCCTCATCCTCTCTATTCCTGGTATTCGTATGACCGAGGTAACCGTGGGTTACTTTCATAAATTTAAATACCTTAGGTGAATGGGTCGAGCAGAAAGTTTTTGACTACTTGAAAAGAAATAAATGTATAACAAGATTCTCAATAAATGTTTTTGTTAAGTGAACATGCCTTTATTTTTTCACTTTTAATATATTGAAATTCTTTGCGTTCTTTTCAAAATCGTTATTATTTGCAGAAAAAAATATCATAAAGATCCATAACAAGCCAAAAATGTTTTAAGACCATAAAATTGGCAAAGAAACCCAATATAGGCAAAATAAAATCTGGCCCTAACGACCCCAAATGTACATGTTCATTTCTCTGTGACTCTTAAATATATCACCCAGATAGAAAAGCCATTTTGCTTAATTTCCGGGCTCTGGTTATAATATGTGTGTTTGCTTCTATCACGTGCAGAGCTGAAATGCTAAGCATAAAAAGATTGCACTACGAAACTGTAAACAAGGAAGCAGAAAAGTTGAAAATCGCTAACGTCAGGGTTGACCTTTACTTAGAGCATGACCTTGCTCCCCAACGCTACACCCCAGCACACAGAGGTGTAATGTTTACAGCTTGAGAACGCAGCAACCTCCCGGTTTCCACGTCTCCACGGGTGCTGCAACTTGCACCCTACCCGTTGACGTCAGCAACACGTGTTTGCTTTGTTTACTCTCCAAGCTTTGAATTCCAGAGTGAAGTATGGTGTTTACTTTGTAAACTTACACTCGTTTCCAGGCTGAATGTGAGGAATTATTTCTCGCTCACTCTTTAATGGAATGGGGAGAGGCCGTGTGCTGCAGCAGCAGCGTATAGAGGATTTTTAGGTGCGTTCGCAGACAAGAGACAAAGATTTTGCCTATAAATTCAAATTGAATCTCTGTAGATTTTATGTAAAACGCAAATTGAAACATGGTTATGCATATTATCCGGAATAAGCAGAAGTGATTTAAAGCTTTTGAAATTCATAATAATGTTCGTCATAAATTTTATTACGTCTCGTATACCTTTGTATGTCAGTTTAGGTATAACAACATAATTTTTAATAATACCCCTTTTTGTATAGGGAAGGTACAATTAATACCATTCGTAAAGTCTTGTAATTCATTATCTTAGAAAACATTTAAAATTAAATTGAGAACATTTTAACTCTATGTACAATATAATACTTGCTTAGTTCAAGATATTTCATATAACGAAATCGATACATTTTTAAAACATTTGCATATATACATAGCCTTCATTTAAAAACTTACTGTGTAAACAACTACATAGGTAAAAATAAATTTAATATGATAAATACGTAAGTTTAGATACCGAGAAGGAAATTTAAAACCAACATTGATTACAGTTATTTTTCACTCCGTCTTCTAACTCGCCCAATTTTACATTTCAAAGAATAGTTCCACCTTAAATTTTAAAGATAAATTTAGGATTTACTCTAGGTTAGCGTTAGGGTGTATATATGAATCGGTTGCAAATTGAAATAACATCACATTTTCCACCGTTACAATATTTCACCCGCCAAACAATGCCTTAATTACAGTGATTCACCCTCCCCTATCAATTTATATTTACGAAAAGGAGGCGAGCGTAGGTCGTCAAGCCTAATGTTTTACCCGCGTACCAATGCACTAATAATTCATTTTTCATAGGGCAACACTTAGGTTACATAATTTAAAAAGAGAGAGGGAAAAAAAAAAAAAAAAGAAAAATCAACATGAGACAGAAGTGCTTGGTGTGAACTCCGCTGTCGCTTGGGACTGGCCAGCCACTCGGAAATTTCTTACGATTCCTGGTGCTTTCAGCCCTGTTTGTAATGCCAAGTCTTTAATTACTTCCTTCTTTAGTTCAGTTCGGTTTGTTGTATTATATTTCTGTATTTTCTTGCATATCTATATTAATTTAATTTATTTTATTTTGTGAACATCACAGGTTTCCCAATTAATCGCTTAATCAGATACACTATCCTTAAAATTACAAAACAACGAAACAATAAAACAAAATAAGAACAGAGTACAATAAATCAAATATGACCAAAAATTATAATTATATAACATTGCAGATATTTGAAGCTTTGCATGTTTTATATATTTTGTTCATCGATCATTATTTTTGTTATCCTTATTGATTTTCCCTCCATTGCCAATACTTTTGTTTTGTTACAAGATATCTCCATATTATATTCTTGTAATATGTTATTTAATTTTGTTATATTATATTGGAAATCGTTTTCTTTACTAGCCAAAGGACCTAGTCATCTGCGTATAATATAGTGTTATTATCCATATTTATTTTTAGGTGTACACCTTTTGACTCCGTTAATTTTCACGCTTCCAAAATGTTATTTATATAAATATCAAATAAAAGATTTGAGAATCTGCAACCTTGTAATAGTCCTGCATTTACCTTTGTACTCAAATTAGATTTATTTTATTTTGCATTCTAATTTTGATTTCTGTTTAGTCGTATAAGGCCTTTATTGCAAGCTCGGCAATAGTTTATACACTCTTAAGATATTCCATATTTTGTATCTCTCTAGAACAAGGAGGTATAGTGGTAAATTGTATTCCATTCGTTTTATGGTAAAAATGGAATCAGTACAACACCTTCCTCTAAGGAATTTACACTGTGCTTCCAGCAACATGTTTTCTAGTGATGGTTGTATTATATTTGCATATGTTATATACCCAGAATTTAAAACAGAAATTCCTCTGTTATTGCAACATGAATGTGTATTCAGGTCGAAACAACGATTTGGATACTTCCCAGAGTGTGATTTGGTTACTTTCTCGTTTTCGAGGGGCAGGTTTGGTAACCAGAAGACCTGGCAGTGGGTCAGATCTTAAGAATGCTTCTCGACAGTACCGTTACATCATTATTCAAGCAAGCAGAATATCATTTGCTACAGCCAGACATTTACAAGACTACTGGCCTTTCAGTATCAGATCAAACTGTGAAAAGTATTTCAGCCTGCTAAAGACCGTTACGATGCCTGGCATATAAACCAGCATCGCGGAAAAGAATAACGTTGTTTAATTAAAGGCTCGAAGAATGTACTCTTTGACGATGTCTCTAACGTCAGAGAGTATACAAATGAAGACAATTCTTTCATAGTGTTCGCTTAAACAAATCTTGCAATGAAATTTCGTTTCCACGAATATTCCGCTCTCCCATTTCATGTCACAGGGTATAAAGGTGTCGAGCAAGGTGGTCTGGGTGCGGTGTGACGGAAGCTCGAGTTTTAGAAAGCATTCTGTCCCTGGTATGGGAGCGGCCCCTTTGAGGGGCTCGAACTCTTGGAGGGGGCCTCCTCTGGCATAGAGGTGTTCTATCTGAACTCAATATTGGAGGCCTCGTCCATGCCTCACCGCCCGGCACATTCCTCACCCCATCTGTTCCTCCCATAGGTATCCCTACTGGGGGTGTCGGCATAAATGGCCAGTCCTTCCCTAACCCAAACAGTCCAATCTAAGGCCCGAAACTAACATTTCGGAAGTTCCCAGTTCAGGATTTTCATTCTAAATTCTCTGGTCATAGAAGCAAATGTCGGTTTGGTTTCTTCCATGATTCACAAAGAACAGGTTTATTTACATAATGAGAGGTAAGTAATAAAACCAAAAGTTAGCGAAATAAGCGGAGAAAGGCAGTGATGCGGCAAAAGTTATCTGTCCGGCAACGAAGTGAACACCACCACGGGTTCCGAGGTCGTTAAGGGGAGGACTAATGATCGGGGGGCTGTGGTTCGTATCCCGCCAGGACCGTCCTGAGGATTTTTCACAGGTTTTCCTAGTCTTCAAAAAATGGCTAATGCCCGGGAGGTACCCTAAACTTAGGTCTGGAACTCTCGCTTCCTTTAAAAAATATTCTTTCCCAGTTTATCATTTCATCTCATGTATCATCAGTGTCCACCGCCTGTGGTGCCTCAGTAGTAAAAACGGGCGTTAAACACTACTCATAAAAAAACAAACTAAGTGTCGTATTGTGAAGACATCACAAGAGTCTAGAAACATAGTGTCATGACAAGATATGCATTGAAAATCAAGTAAAAGTACATTAAAGGAAAATATAAAGATAAAGTGAAAAAATATAAGAAAGTAAACAAGGAGGAAAAAATGCTGTGCTCTTACTCCCGTACTTGTGTTCTTCTTTGGTATTTTAAGGACTTTTGATATTGTAATTCTTATTTTTGTAGCTCTGTTTCTTATTTTTACCTAAACATGCTGAGGACGACGGTATTTTCATTAACAAAAACATGAAGTTTAGGCTTGATGTTGCTTACTTTTTGTCCTATATTATCCTAAGTTAGGCCTTGTACCTACAAAAAAGTTACATAACATGGTTCTAGTTCGATATATAGTAAAGTTTATCGCCACACCAGAAGGCTAGACATTTAGAAACGCAAGGTTCGCGAGCTAGCGCCCAACAGGTTTCTTGTGCTACATCGCGACCTGTGAAAAGCCTTCTTTGTATCATAGCCATGACTGCTTCCTGCTGCTGTAACTCATTACAGTGACTATTGTGTTGCGGGTTACGGTTTAAACATTGTCAGCACCACCATCTCCGTTTACAGCTGAGTTCTGCATCAACGCCTTTGTTTTGTTTTCCAGTAGTTGGCTGTTCAAGAGACTCAACCCGTCTCCGGAGGCCGTAGACTCATGAAAATCAAGTCCATTGATTACCAAACTTTGGTGAACTATAGAAGTACTCAAGTTTGAGAGAATAAGAAGCGCCAGAATAATTATTAGGGATAGAATTTTAATTCAAATTCATATTTCTTCTCTTTTGTCAGAAAATATGCTCACTTGGTATGTGAGCTAATTACTAAATTTCCAAAAGTTTAAACAATATTTTATGTTGCGTACAGTGCATATTTTGCCTATTTTGTTAATAAGTATAATCTTTTAGCAGTTTGTAAATTATGTTTTACATTTATATTTTATTTATTTCATCTTCATATTTGAGTTACAAATACATTTCGGAATATTATGTGTCAACGATTCAATCTTGAAATTTGGCAACACTGGAGTATAGCTTGTTCCCTGAATGCGTTTCCAACTGGCAGCCTTTGAGAAATATATCAGTTAGATGCGTTCGATCGGGTTCTAGCCTCCGGTTCAGATTAGGTTCCATAACGCGTCTTATTACGCAAGTGAACGCATGATTCCGGGTCAATAACTTGCTGTGAAATACAAATATATACATCATCCTGTACCTCGAAGATTGTAATTTATTGATCCTCTGTGAGTATTTATTCCTACAAAGCTATATTAGAAGGGATTCCATAATAATACGCCTTTTATTGACTGTACGAATGTGAAACTCAAGTTTTCCTACAAGGCGGCATAGGGCCGTTCTTTAGTATGAGAATTGTTTATATGTTAGCGATTTTTTGGAATGTTGGAGGTTTTCCTTGCCCATAGAAGCTGTAGATTTCACGCCGAACTATTTCACAATCGAATTCATTAAATTTCCCTAACGGTTTTGATTTTGTTTCTGCCTTTTTGGTTGTTATTGGCCCTCCCCGACAGTTGGCTACTCAGTCCTAAAAGTTGGCTTGCTCGCTTATGGGTTCGATTCCTGGCAGAGACCAGAATTTTTCAAGTTTCTTTCTATGCTCTATAATGCTGCGCTGAGTATACAGTTTTTTGTTCATGGTACGTTCCCCCCCCCCCAGGAATTCCAGCAATTTTTATTACTTTTGGGAGGCTTATAAAAAGTTATTCATAAACATATATTTGCAACTTGAGTTTTTTATTCAGGTTATTTTTATGTTTAACATTCTGACATATCTTATTTGTTATATGCACGGTTTTTGCCCTTGTTAGCAAACTCAGCACTTTAAGGCCAAATACAAGCATTTGTATAATTACAAACCTCTGAATATTTAATTACTTTAAGCACTCTGTTTTAAGACTCCTGGAAAACATACGAGGTCTGTTCAAAAAATATCACGAATTTTGTGTTTTTTCAAAAAGTATTTATTTATTCATGAATATTTATTTTGTCTCCTTCAAAGTAATCCCCACCAGATATTATACACTTGTGCCAACGTTTTTTCCAATCCTCGAAGCACCTCTTTTTTTTTTTTTTTTTTTTTTTTTTTTTTTTTTTTTTTTGGTGATCTTGTTCAGCTCCTCCTTCGATGCCGCCTTTATCTCCTCAATCGTGGCGTAGCGTCGTCCTTTCATGGGCCTCTTCAGTTTTGGGAACAAAAAAAAGGTCACAGGGGCCAGGTCTGGTGAGTACGGTGGCTCATGATACACCATGCCCCTGCAATCGAAGAAAACTGTAAGCAAAACCTTCACATTCGACCGAACTTGGCGCGCTTTTTTCGGTCTTGGCTCGTGTGGCAGCATCCATTTGGGATGATTGAAATTTAGTTTCCACATCATAACCATAAACACATGATTCCTCTCCAGTTATGACCCTCTGGAGTAAATTTGGGTCGTCGCGGACAGAGTTCAACAGCTCCTTAGCAACGTTAATGCGATGGTGTTTTTGGTCGAAATTGAGCAGATTTGGTACGAATTTTGCGGCTACCCGCCTCATGCCCAAATCATTGGTAAAAATCGAATGGCACGAGCCAATCGATATGTTTAGGTCCTCAGTAACTTCTCTAACGGTGATTCGACGATTGGCCAATACTATTTTCTTCACTTCTTCAATGTTTTCGTCTGTTGTTGACGAGCTCGGGCGTCCGGGACGCTCTTAATCGTTCACATCTTCGAGACCCTCTGAGAACATTTTTTATACCACCGATAAACGTTGCTTTGGTCCAAGGTAGCTTCACCATATGCCACAATCAACATTCGGAACGCATCCGCGCACTTAATTTTGTTTTTCACACAAAATTTGATACAGATTCTTTGTTCCATTTTTTGGAATAGGCAAAAATCGAAGACGAGCCAAAACACGTCCAAGCAAAATAGCTGTCAACAATTCAAAATGACCGAGCTTGTCAACATAAGTGACCAATATAACGCCACAAAACAATCGAAAATCGAATATACGTAGCCCGCGGAAATTCAAAATTCGCGATACTTTTTGAAGAGATCTCGTACACCGTCTGTCACTTAGATCTGACTGATGTTGCTTAAGTGTCGAGTTACTTTCCTTCTATCAAGCAAGCATATTGCTGAGTTTTCTTGGATATGTAATTGGATAAACGAAAACTTAGAACGTTATCAAGTGGTTGGTATTTCAGGTTACAAGCTCTCCCATCCCAAAGTCATGTCCAATAACGAATGAATAAATGTTATAATATGAACTTTTTAATCCTTTTAAGTAAAAAATATTAAGTGTGCTCATTAATTTTGAAATTTAGCTTTTCAGATGACTGAATAAATATTGTTCTACGTTATAAGATAAGTATGAAGTATCAACCTTATATGCTTCATCCACAGAAACAAAGTATTGCACGTTGTTAAGAAATTCCCTGCTCCTGTTTATTTCAGGATCGTTACGTATGTGCTCTGGTATTTGTGAAGTGTCCGCAAATGATTCGCGTCCCGATCCAGAAGTGGCAACACATGCTCTTGTGACGTCAACGATAACCGTGTAATACAGGTTCCCATATTCAGAGCGGCTAGCGCAACTATTACAGCTGGTCTTTATATGTTCAGGATGCAATTCACACCCATTGTCCTCCAGATATGCGAACCTTTTCCCCAAACGTTTCCACTAGACGAATAAGGAGAACCAAATGCGTGCTCCACCCATTCGTTGATACAGAAAGAGTCCTGTCCAGCGCTCCAAATACATGCAGAGCAAGTTAGCACTCGTTACATTATGAGCGGGGAGGGGGTCTATCGTAGCTGTCTTTGCGAAGTACTGCAGTCTTTTGTTTTACGAATAAAATTTTCTTACTTTACACATTGGATAAATTTGTTCAACTTGGATTTGTTTCATTAGTGTTTAACGCCCATTTTTACTACTGAGGCACCACAGACAGTGGACACTGATGATACATGAAACGAAATGTTATATTGGGAAAGAATGTTTTATTTATTTATTTTTTTTAAGGAAGGAAGCGTTCCAGGCCTAAGTTTAGGGTACCTCCCTGGCATTTGCCATTTATGAGGACTGAGGAAAACCTGAAAAAAAATATATCGTTCAAATTGGATGTATGCTAAGTTCAATAAAACGTTATTTTAACAAAAAACAGATCAGTTAAACATGAAATAAGGGTTTATTAATGTTATTATATTTTAGATGAGGAATAATCGCTTTGTTCCAGGACCACCACGGGTGGTCGAGGTCGTTAAGGCGCTGACTCGTGAGCGGGAGGTCTGGGGTTTGAATCCCATCAGGACCGTCCTCCCTGATCGAGGGTTTCTTTCCACGTTTTCCTCAGTCCTCATAAATGGCAAATGACAGGGAGGTACCCTAAACTTAGGCCTGTAACGTTTCCTTCCTTGTTTAAAATCCTTTCCCAATTTGTCATTTCATTTCATGTGTCATCAGTATCACCGCCTGTGGTGCCTCAGTAGTAAAACGGGCGTTAAACGCTGTTAAAAAAATCTTTGTTCCATTATAATCCATATCTAGTCTAAATGTTTTATTTTTATCTCACTTTTCAATATGTTCCCGTTGTACATTGACGCACTTCTCCCAAAAATAGTTTTAACATTTCTGCAGCTTCCTGGAAGAAGAGTTGTCCAGGGTTACACCAACGTGCCTTCATAATATGATAAAAATAGATTTCCTTCAGCTTTGGGAGCAGCCTGAAATCGCTGGGAGCTAGATATGGGAAGTAAACACAGTGTTCAGCAGTTCAATTAAACACAAGATTGCGACTTGAAGCTTTGCTGGGGAGGGGAAAAAAAAAAATGCATGCCTCGCCTCAGTTTTCCGTGACGTTTCCCCTTATTGCATCTCATAATTTGAAATTAAATTTGCATAATAATCACCTGTTATTGCAGCTCTTCTGTTCAAATAAAATCAACCTTGTGCATTCTAAAAAACATACGAGGTGTTTTGATAAGTGACTTGGTTCGCTCACTAATAGAAGGCAACAGAGATCTTAAAGTGTGTTCTGTAATAATCAATCACGCGTTAATTCATTATTTGATAGTTTAGTGTTTGAAGTAATAGTGACAAATGGATAAGAGAATTCGTGGTATAATTTTTTTTTTTTTTTTTTTTTTTTTTTTTCCTAGAATGGAAACGGCAAACGAAATCCATTTGGAGATTTTGCCTAAATTAGGTGACGCATCCCCTTTCTACCAATCCATTCTACTTTGGGTAAATGAGTTTAAGCGTGGTAGAACGAGCATTGAATGCGTACCATGTCCTGGAGTTCCAAAATCACTTGTGAGAATTGGATAAGTTCATGATATTGTTTTGACCAGTAGCGGGTCGTGCACATTTTTGTTGGTGAAGTACAACTTAAAACAATCCACGAACATGAAATATCTGCAAACATATACTGAAAAAAGCACAACACTTTCGCTTTTCTTGTATAACTATGGGGAGGAAATATTTAGGAGCCTCTGAAAATAGTTAGTGTTTTCTTATTCCTTTTTCAATCCTCATCCCCTCCGAACGTTGATATCTAAAAGCTAGAGGCGGAACGAATCCTACATTTTCTCGCGTCTCTCACATGGGGAGCCATAATAACAATGAAGTTGGAATCAGAAAAAGGTATGGTGAAGTATTGTCTTTCATTTCTTGATATTTGCAAAAACTTTTGACATTTACATTGCTGAAGTAGTATGTGACCTTTTTCATCTGATTAGTTTTAAAACAAGAATGCATGTTCCATAATTTTCATTATTGGAAATAATTTCACTTGATGCTTGAAATGAAGCCATATCAAGGATTGACGTTAGTTGAGATAGTAGGGCATTGTGCTATCATGAACGTCTGGGAGTTAGAAGGAACAAGATATTAGCATCTAAATTAAAAAAGGACTATTAGAGACGGTGTCCATTTGGGTGGTGGGTCAGGGATACTGAAAGAAAGCATAGAGGAAGGTTAGGAACCTCTTGATGGACATGGATAGGCAGTAGAAAATTGCGCAATGCGGAAATATGATTACTACCACTAATGCTGCTACTACTACTGCTACTACTACCGCTACAAGCGATGGTTGATTAAGAGACTCACTGCTACACATGCGTAAATACTGAGGTTAGTTATAGAAATTAGGTAGGAATAAAACGTCTTTTTTATTTGTTTTATTTATGGACGCTCTTTAACACCTCAGCTCATCAGCGTCCCATTCAGGGCGTGAAACGACCGACAAATTTTGCTCAGAGGCCTCTTCTTTCAGGCTTGAGGTTCTTTTACATGCCGTAAATCTACGACGTGGCACCCGCGGCTTTACTTCCCTTCCGAAGGAAGCCATCCATACTTTAGGATTTTTACGCCCGAAAAAAATCCATCGATCCTAGCCGGGATTGTACCCGTGATCTTGGGTTTAGGAGGCAAGTTGGTTACCACTAGACCTCCAGGACCGACTGGGAGGATGCTGCGGAAAGTTGATTAGAACTACAATGAGATTATTTGAAATACAAGCCACTGCTTACTGGCATAGTGCAACCGAATAAAAGGAAATAGAATCGTTTATTGCAAACATAAGATGTATTTAAAATTGATAATAATCACTAACCTGTGTTATGAGGGATGTTGGAAATGATTTCCCTCAGCGGCAATACATTGCTGATATCTGTCTCTCCAGATTTTCTTCCGTAAGAGCACGGCGTTTCTTGGCTTATAACTTTTTAACAGTTGACGATCAATGTTTCTACTTGGAACAACACGATTACCAGGATTTTTTTCTAGCAACGTGCCTTACCACTTCTCTGCAATAATTCGTTTTCACTTATAAACCCATTTTCAGGACTGTATTTATATAGTTGTATGATATAACTAACGAAGAACAATTAGTACACACTTTACACATAATGAAGACACAAAGCAATGCACAACCACTCATTAATAAAGCCCCCTTCAAACTAACTACAAGGTGCTATCTGCATAAGCAGTATGCGGTTTTGACGACCGGCTATCCCCAGCGCACAGCTTGGCTCTGCCGGCCCGTAACCTATATAAACTCACTGTACGAACGCTGAGCTCTAGGTAGTGATCAGAATATCGCTTAAATTGTAACAATCCTTCCCCGCTCCCATATTTTTACTGAACCTTCATTTGGACACGTGGCCGACTTAGCAGGAGATTTATCTGCCCTGTTCGTAACCGGTTCTGTTTTCCCCTCCGCTTTCCCGCTCTCCATGGCTTACCAGCTAATCAGTTGACCCTAACTCTTCGTGTTGTCAAGAGCTGAACGTTGTGAGACAACGTGTTTCCGTGTTACAGCGTGTTAATGCTGTTATAATGCCAAAGAGTCCGTATACGTTAGCACACAGAATTTTCACGTATGATTCCTGTGTGACAACATACTGATGTAGAGAAGTGAGACGGCCATTTATAGACAGATTCCCTGCTGTTCGTGCGCCTCACAGGGAAACCGTTCGTAATCTTGTGAACAGATTTAGGAAAACGGGATCTCTTCTTGATCAGAAACCGAAAGTAAAACGCCATGTTCTTACAGGGGAAAAACTCAATAACTTCAAAGCAAAGTTAGAACGAAACCCAAAGAAAATTCTGAGAAAACTTGCACAGGAATCAGGCATTTCGCAAACTTAGGCTTGGAAAGTCACTAAACTTTTAAAATTAAAACCCTATAAAATAACTGTAGTTCAGGAATTGAAACCACGTGATAATGTGAGTAGAGTTAGTTTCTGCATTTGGGTGTTGGATAATGTTAATGATCGCTTTATTGACCTGTTTTAATATATATATAAATATATAAATGTAAATAATGTAACACTATTAACAATGTAAATAAATTAACAATAATGATAAAAGCAGAAAAGGATAAAACACTAAGAAAATGTCAGAGATTTGCAATCGCAAATATATATATATGCACACATATACATCGTGGTTTTATTTATATGCCGTATAGCAACACAAAGCAATAGATACTGGAGTGCAGAAAATCCCGATCTTGTACACGAAATGCCATTGTATGACCCAAAACTTGGTGTGCGGTATGCGGTGGAAATCTATCCTCTCGAATTTAAGGGTTTATGAATATCCGCATTAGCGTGCTTCCCGGTACCAAGATATTCCCTGTTGTTTGTTAACGCGTCCAAATGAGGGCTCTGTATTAAATGAAACTAATATTTCCAAAAATTTAATACTTTTTAGGTTAGAATTTGAAACAATTCAATGGCATAAAAAATCGCGAAAATTCAATATTTTTCAAGCTTCGCAAGGTTCGATGGTTAGAATGTGCTATTCCTACCCAAAGCCCATCTTATCCAAGGAATAAGTTCATATTTACATATAGTGATACTGTTATATAAAACAATAAAGGTAACAAACACATGAAATTCAAAATAAAGTTATTTCCCTTTTATTATAGAGGAATATTTTTATTGGACTTATGCTGTGTTAAATAACGTTGTGCATTTGTTTTCTTTACAGGTGAGTAATCAACAGCATTTTAACTATTCTTGACGTATGGAAATGGTCTACGAGGTAAGATCACTTTAAATATAATTTAGTTTTTCCATGCATGGATATTAAATTTATTATCATTATCATGATTTATGTAAAGACGATAGGAATACATGAATGGAGTGCTCACATACATTTGCAACAGCTGAAACATTTAGTTTAAGTGAAATCCTAGCCTAGTTTTTATGAAAGTCCGTCATATGAGAGCTGCGTTAATTCTTCAGCAGGTTGAATCACTTTAAAATACAAATTAGGCGTTATTAATTAATGAAATGAAATGAACAAAATTAGAATTCCTGCAATCTACAAGTATTACAAAAGCGAAACCCCATTTTTAGAAGTATTATCATTAATTATTAATTATTATTATTATTATTATTATTATTATTATTATTATTATTATTATTATTATTATTATTAAACCACAAAAATTAATGGTATAATATTAATTAATGAAATATATGACCACTAAAGACAAAGCTACACTAAGTGAGTATTTTTAAACATTTTTACATGTAACCATGTATATATACTGAGCCTTGATATCACTTTTACATTCACTGAAACGGAGAGAAATAACAGAAAGTTTCGAGTTACATTGTGTATTTAAGATGATGTTGATTTGTTTCAATATAACAGAAAACATGTTACTATTTAAAAACAATTTCTAAGCAAGTACACACAATCAACAATTGAAAATTCCATCTATTTTCAGTGACTTTGAAGTTATATTTGAATATTATTATAGTAAAAATATGTAACGCAAACGTTTTAAAGGTTATTACAAAGCGTTCTTACATACAAATATAATTATCAAATACATATTAGATTAATATTTCACATTTACTATCTTTACGACGATGTTTTTGTTAAATATAAAACATATGCATCGGTATAAATACAGTTCATGTGCTGAGTTAATTTGTCGTTTTAATTTGGAAACAATAGATAGAAAATTAAACGCTAGGACGCTTTTAATGTTCGGTCCAATTTCCCTAATTTTCCGAAACGATTTTCCTTATTTTATTTAAATGGTATATACCGAATTTTGTTGTAAGAAACAAATATTGGTACCACTAGAGCGATTTTTAAATTTTGGTTTTCAGGTATACCCTCTCTAGGAATAGTCTGATTTCGCTGAGTTTCAGCATTTTTTTTTTTTTTTTTTTTTTCCTAATTTTAATTCAATGGCATATACCAATGCCTAGAAGGCAGGATTGATGTAGATTTGAAGACAGTTTTCGAAAATCTTTTAATGGGTACAACCTTCCTTCGGAATTCACTAAAACTAAATCCACGGAGCTCTGTTAGTGCTAGTGATATGCAAATTTCTAAACGATTTAAAAATGTAGGTGTATTTTTCTCTTCCATACAACTGTTGCAATCAGAAATCCTTCTCACGTTTTACTGTTCTGGAGAAATAGCTTGGTACTTGGACCTGTCAAGCTGGGGAAATGAGCTGACGCATGCTCTCTCTGCTCGTTTGGCGTTAAATGTGCATCCAGAGAAACGTGCATCAGACGCTAGATTGCGTTCCTTGAACAAGGTTGCAAGGTTTGTGCACCTTGTCCCGCCGCCATTCTTGATTTTGCATGTGTCGGCCTGGTATTTTAAAAGCTGATGGAGCATGTAAATTGTAGAAGTTGATATTGTTAAGTTTGGGTAGCAGGACCCTGTTCCATAAAGTATGGTCTAATACATTACAAGTGTATGGACTTGTAATTTGTAATTATTGGTAAAATTCTGTTCCACTAAGGTTTCTGCTACACTTGTACTTTACAACTCCATACTTCTAAGTGACGTTTCCTAATGAAAATAATAGTATGGAAGAAGATTAATACAAGGCTAGAGGGTATCAGCAGGCAGGAAATTGAGGCAGAATGTAACACGAAAGCCTCCTTGAGTCTATCAAATAAAATTAAATTAACGTGGGATAAAGAGGTGTATAAGGTCATTCTAGGGAGAAAGGCTAGATAAGGAATGGCCCGATTTAGACATTTCTGAATGAACTGAGTTGTTTGCAGAAAACTTTTCAAGGCAATTTGCTTTACGGTTAAAAGTATATAAGTAGTCTAATTATAAATAATATGTAATATGTTTTCATTCTTATATCTGTTTAAATAGTTCTTCCCATTTTTAAATTTATTATTATTAATATTGTTTTATTTGTATTATTATTATTATTATTATTATTTGTTCCTCTTTCTGTGTATCATACTTAAGCATGTACGGTCTGCGAACCATGCGTAAAATATATTTGTAATGTATATATAGAATTTTATAACAATAAATGTATACCTATTGCTGCTAGTTTGTTCGACAGAAGTATTAGTCGTACACGAGTAACTTGTAAGTGATTTCTCTACAAGTGTAGGAATGTTGGTAACGACAAATGCTAGTGCACGTTTTAATATCTTTTTAATAATTTTTTGAATTAGTTTACCTAAATAGAGAAGTTAAAGCGAAAGTGGTGATAATGATGAGAGTAGGAATGTGTATAAAAATGTAGAACTCAGTATTTGAGTGTTATGATAAAGTTAGGTTAGGTGCAATTAAAGTGCGACTTACGACTGATATTGGCTTTCCTGTTTCAAATGCATATTTCAGACCAGCATCTTAGTTAATTTGCCACTAAAACAATTTATGTCCATTCCTCGTTCTCTTTTAAAATAATCTCTTTTGACCCATTTTCTCAATTATTTTGGTTAAATGTGATTGTCAAACAATATAAATATTTATATAAATATACAACTTTTAAGTTTTAAACGTTGAATCGTTAGAATTATGAACGAAGCTTTATAAGATCAAATTAGAAGCAACGAGTATAAATTACACTATAGTTCTTTAGAGATATACTGTGTTAGAGTATAGCAATTGAAATAGTTGACTAGCCGGAAAAAAGAAAAATAAGTCGATTAAGCAACAAGTAGTGGTATATTTAATTTCGTAGATGAAAATTCTACCTTTATTGAAGCAACACTAGGGTGTTATAGTAATAGACAAGGTACGATATTACCTTGTGTTGGTAAAGTTGCAACATGGTGATGCACATGCAACATGCGAAATTCTTTCAATATGGCTGGCTAATGATCTGATACCTTTAATAAGTACTTTACATCTACAACTAATGCAACTATGTGGCTGTTTCAGGATTCATACGGGGGAGATTTTGTAAAATTACTCATTAATTTAGGCATTTTATTTAGATTGATTTATCAATCGTTATAAATCCGCTGCGTAGGTTCTAATGCATGTACGTTTATCAAATGCCAAAAAAACCACCATGTCATCTACGCCTCAACAAGGACTCGGTCCCCTGTCATCATTGCGTCAGCTCTCCAAATGACCTCGTTAGAAGAATCTCTTTATAGCGCCTCGGGGTGTGATACAGGAAAACAGATTTACTACTCGATCCAGCGCCACATTCTTATCGGCAACGACACCCTGGGCTAAGCTTCATTTTCTTACCAGAGATTGCAGTGCTCCCCAAGAGATCGTTAAAATTTTCATTCCCAGTAATGTTATAACCGTTATCATTACCGGCACAGCCTACCTGATGAGGTCCAACATGCAGCCTGATATACAGCGACGGCTTTTAGTTCTCCCCCATCGCGTTATGACATTAGGATATTAGCCTTTGGTATTCGTACATCACCTATAGTTTTTCTTATTAAAATATTATTATTATTGAGCATTAAGAAGTACAAAAAGTAGACTCTAAGCTTAGCCATTGTATTCAAATATAGATACAAAGTTTGGTAGTATAGCAGATAGAATGGTTTGTTCAAATGGTAAGCTGGCTTAAACATTCACAGAAAATTCGCTATATTTCAAACAACTGTAGACTTAAGAATTTGCAACTCTGAGACATTTCACATCCCATCCGCAGATTTCATCTGTCATATAGTTTATCTGGTTCTCACTAGCAATGCGTTTAGTTTTGATAAATATTATCTACAAATTAAAGACACTGCGATGGTTACCACTGTGTCACCGTCTTATGCCAGTCTTATGGCTCGCTTAGAGAGGAATTTCTTAAGTCAGAACCTCTAGTATCGTTATTATACATTGATGATATATTCATGCTTTGGACTCGTGACTCAGAATCTCTCGATCAGTTACTTACCAATGTTAACTCCAACATTTCAGTTAAGTTCACTTCTTCCGTCTCTCCCAATGCTGCTACTTGCCTAGGTATTCATATTTCTTTATGCAACGGTTTTTTTACTACGTCCGTGCACATTAAGCCTACCAACTTACAACAGTATCTTCATTTTGATAGCTGTCATCCCCTGCATACCGAAATATAGTTCCCAGACTAAAAATATCCTTCCTCTCTTTTAGAATCCTGTATCATACCAGCGAACCTAAAACTTGCAGCAAGAAGTTCATCAACTTGTTACTACAAGCCCCAATCATGCTTATTAGGATTTTTGGAGACTTCTCAGGAACTTACTGGCACTCTGCAGACACTATTTGTGTACCCAAACACTTGCACCATATCCTACAGAGTAAGGAAAAACCCTGGGAAAAAAACTTCACCCAGACAGTTTTGTTTCACCGGGAATTGAACCCAGAATCTCCAATTTGTAGTCAAAACGCTGCCTTGGAGCACGAAGACGGTCGAACCGGCAACTATAATGTAAATCACAGTCTAAGCCAGTAGGAAACACCACTCCTTGAAGTTTTGTTTGACATCCTCATAAATTCCACCCAACTAGTACGTTTAATACTGCTGCTTGTAAAAACTTTCGTGAAACGTTGTTTAACACATCGGATATTATTGCATCCAGTTCATCCAAATTCTGTGGTTTTCTCTTGTACACCTCCTTAAACCATCCCCAGAAAAAACCAGGGCTGCAGAATTATTTGCTAACACTGCGAATAATTTCACGAGAGCAATTCACAGCGTGTTTCCACAAGGCAGAATTATTGTGGCATCCTCGGTTCCCCAATTTAACAGCTTGCGATTATTAATTATTTCTGGGGTAAATTAAAAAAAAATACCGAATACAAGACAACCTCGCACACCATACAAGAACTGAAAGATAATATTCGTCAGCAAATTGTCCGGTTTTCTCAAAATTAACAACAGCTAGTGATGAATAATTTTCTAAAGAGATGCCAAAAATGTTGGAGATTTTTTTAAATAGTGTGCGACACCATAGGCAGTGAACACTGCTGATACATGAGATGAAATGATATATTGGGAAAGGATTTTCTAAAGGAAGGAAACGTTTAGGATACCTCCCCGGCATTTGCCATTTATGAGGACTGAGGAAAACCTCGGAAAAAACCTCATTCATGGAGGACGGTTCTGGTGGGATTCATACCCCAGACCTCCCACTCACGAATCCGCGCCTTAACGACCTCGGCCATCCGTGGGGGTGTGGTGGAGAATGAAGGCTGGCGGTTTCAACAGCTTATTTTGTAATTTGGTAATTAAAGAGTCTCTTAAATTGTTTTGTGTATTGTTGCATGGTTGGTTTGTTTTAATGTTTTACCCTCTCGCTAATGATCGAAACCCGGCTGGCGGGCTAACGAGCGGCGCGCTCGCACATAGGCAAAACACTCCGGGGAAAAACAAAACTGATCGAACGATACTACGCTTGTGCAAAGTAGGCCGAGTCTTCGACCGTATTATCAGTGATTTGTTATCTACGTCACAGAAAGCGCGCTAGTTCAAAGTAATTCGTAATAAAAATATACATCAACCCATTAATTTAGAGCAGGCTCAATCTTATAGTCCTAAAGGACGACACGACGCCCCTGTTGGCAATCCAAAAAGTTAAATTGATTTAATTTTGATTTACCATATCCAGTTACCTAAAACCCATCACATTTGATTTCTGTTTTGAAATTGTAAGATCTATTCTTTGTTATTTAAAAGAGTTCAAAGAAACTTGTAAGAAATTCTTTCAAAGGAGCATTTCAGTTGTTGCATTTAGTTCTTACGTTTTGAATAAGGAATCGCAACTTATGTGATAGATGAACATTTTTTTATTTAGTCACCGTGTCTTAAAGAAATGTTATTAAAAGGCAATGAATCTTCACAAAGCAAAAATTTAATTACTTCAGAATATTTTATTAATGCTGAAAGTGCTCATTGTTACTCTAGGTTGGCAATTCTTAGAAGGAACAACTTAAGTCGGGCGGGGCGCAGTTAACGAAAACACCAAGTCCCTACTTGAGAAGATGTAATCGAGCGAAATAGCAGAGCAGGTAAACGACCTATGTTGGTCACGGTCTCCAGCCGTCGTTAATTGGACGCTGATCGAACCACATCCCACGCGCTATCGACTTGACACATCTTCCTGGAGAAGCTCGAGCGCCTGCCTTTTCTCAGCTGACATGTGCTGCCGACGACTCAGGTCCGCTTCCCAGTGTTATCTACCATCACCCTGAGCACCAGAAGCTTTCAAATTCTGCAGTGTGGCAACGATATCCTGCCTTCTTCCATCTTGCCACAAGCGAAACTTGGCTATCATAGCTGTGACTCAACTTAATGCCGCTATAAACTATACTACATATCGTCATTGATGTTACAAAATCACCTGTTACAGAAAATAACAGTTTGATACTAATGGATTTTATAGCGCGTCTATTGATTAATGAGGAAGGGGGTGTTGGCAAGTTCTTAAACTGGAACCGTTCCCATCAACAAACCGAAGTTACCATGACAAGTACATACTGTTTTTATTTATAGTTTCTCCAATTTTGGTGATCGTAGGTGTAGCTAATTTTATATTGTGAATTTTAAAGTAAACACGTGAGTGAAGAATCTGAATTTTAAGACAATTGGGCATAGCGTATTGTTTGATGATAAATTATTTATTTTTGGCATTTTGGACATAGGGTATAGTTTGATGATAAATTATTTATTTTTGGCAAAGACATCTATGCGGATAAGGTTGATACATTGAAGGATCGTATACTGCCCTAAATATTGGGTTAGGGAGTTTTAGAGAGGAGGGATAAAGATCAGCTTCGTGCTGAATGACGTTTTCTGTGTCCACTCTGAAAAGATTGATGCTCTGCATGATGTGATTTTGCAGGATTCGGCAAGTTAAGCAGAAACTTTGAACATCTTCAATGAGCGCGTCTTTAAGATGGTGTGCATCATGATTTGAGAAAAATACAGCTAAATTGATCCCAAAATGCCTGAATGCTGATCAAATATAACTCAGAGTGACAACTTGCAAGTCGATTTGTCGTTATAATGAAGATATTTCTTCCAACTTTTTCGATCGTATTATAACTATGGATGAAATATGAATCCATTATTACGTTCCAGATACTAAAGAACAATCAAAGAAATGGAAACTTAGTGTTTAGCTCTATCCAAAAGAGGCAGGGAAGGTTCTCCCATCTGTTTTTTTTTTTTTTTGAGGGGGGGGTAAAGAAGTAATAACAATGACAGAATATTCAGCATAAAATGGGGACGGAGCGTATTATACCGCATTGCTGATCAAGCTCTGGTATCCCCCCCCCTTTTATAAGACTGTGGACTTGCTTCTAGGATATGAAAGAGCCAACTATGGAATATTGTCACGAAAAGAGCGAAACAGTGAAAAGTGCCATATGCATTGCAATTATGCAAAAGCCGTTGCTGGGGCTTTTTGTCTAAAAACGTTCATGATAATGCACGTTCTCACAAGGCCTCTGTAACTTTTGACACAGTTCACATGCACTGATCTCGCTCCTTCACATTATGCCATGTCTGCACTCCTGAAGATCTCTTTGAGAGGAGGATCGGTAAGAAATCTGTACTGACCACCGACATTAATCAAAATAGCAAAGCACCAGTCAGTTGGCAACCCATTTTGAAGATTTGGGAGTGACGATGAGATCAAAGCATTCGCTCTTGGCAGAAGGCACAACAAAAAGTGATCTTTTTTCTGGTAGAGTAAAGACGTTGATGAAACGGAGTGAGATGTAGAAAAACTACCACAATATATCCAAGGTACAGTGCACAAGAGGAAAATTTGTGGAATTAGAAGCTGATGAAAGAAAGTAAAAGGAGAGAGAAGAAAATGAAGTAATAGGTCGCTGGCTGCTTCCGAATTCTGCATGTCACTTAACGCTTAACAGATTATCTCGCCAAGAGCCCGTGTTGACCAACGCTAACCGTGTGCGATAATGTGTCGCTCCTGAATATCTTGCGGAAAAGTAAACTTCGCTGTATGTGCGCAAGATATTTTAATCCCCATCCCTGTGACGCCCATGTTCACGCTTATGCAATACACTACTGGTGCTGGAATGTTGGCAGCCGCGACTAGAATTTGATTCTCATTAATACAGCTGTTTTCTACTCTGGGGGTGAGGGAGAGGGCTGTAGCGTTTGGTGAAATTCCAATGCACTCAGTAAGGCTATTTTCAGTAAAATGTGGAAAATAATACTTATAAACACACATTAAAAAGAATTAAACTCGGATTCTTAGGTACAGCCTAACTGTTACTTCCTGTTTACCAAAATGTCTGAGTCCTATTTAAGTTGGTGATAAAACTGCTCTTTATTTATTTTTCAAATACCTAATTTGATTTGCTCACACGTACAGGATGAAAGCGAACTCGTTAACTTAAATAAAGTTGGTAATAAGCTTAATAAAAGAAGCAAAAAAAAAGTTTAAATATATTTTACGCAATCCCAGCATTAAAATACTCTTCTTATGAGCTATAAATCGTACACAATTAGCCTAATTCTAGCAATGGTGATAGAAAAAGTTACCTAGCAACTAGTGTTCCATGAAGTCATCACCGCCTTCACAACATAATTTCAAACAACATAGGTAGCTATAAGAAAAAGCTAAAATTGTCGCCCTAACAAGCATACCAACATTCAAACACAAGAATCCTTTTATTAAACAAATGTTTTGAAACTACAACAACAATGTAAGTTTTTAATCGTCATAAGTTAACTTTCATTATGTTAGAAATATAAACTTTCAACTGGAAAAGTAATCAAATCTAAGAATCTAAATTTTAAATTTTAAATTGCTTATCATATTAATAATTAATAAACGTTATATTATAATTTTACCAGCTCTGAAAAATGTGCCAACGAGATTTTTTTTATTAATTGAATTAACATATTTCTCTTTTCTCCGTGTAACGAACTAGCCATATTCCTTTTCGTATGCACTTTTCGATATTTGAGGAATTAGCAATCCCCTAGCTTTCTTTATAATTTCTTCTGGAATTATATTCATATTTTCAATATCAAACATTGCGGAATTAGCATCCATTTGCATTTCATTTCTTCAAAACAAAAACAAAATAGCATCGTCATAGAAACGAGCACTAAGAAACCATGCAATATAACACGTCTTATCTACGTCATAATATCACATTTTGCAAACATTTTAATACTTTTTAAAGTTATTTCAATGCATAAAAAGTTATACGCAGTACGTTTATAATCTTCATTCTGAATACTGGTGAAAATTAGCGCGTAAGCGGAATGGCAACGCTGTGCATTGTAATGTTCTGCATATGCCTTCTTTCCTTCCTTTTGTTCACGACACATCACAATGGGGACACATTTTTCCATGACCGGCAACTGCAGTTAGTATGCTAAACGTTATTTGTCAGGATATAGAGAGAAGGAGGTAGCATAACAAGCTTTCTTATATGCATTGCATCGAACTTTCATGTCGACTTATAGAACAATGTAACAAAATTTCATTATCAATTAATAATAATTTTTTTACCTTAATTCTTAACTATGAAATCTGAACCCATAAACCGCGTACATAGAATTCGTCAAGAAATGCCTTAAACCGCTCTGTCACTTTGAAGTTCGAACGGCAAAGCTATTTTTCCTGCTATTCCGTTTAATCAGTTAAAACCCAATAGTTTTTTTTAATTGTTGTAATGAAGAAAGTGGTAAACTTCAATGGTTTTCACGAGGAAACAGGTGTATTATTGAAGGTTGATTGTATAAATGCTACTCGCTTGTAGGAGCCGCCTGTGGGTGTGTGAATGGTGATGTTTAACGTCCGTTTTTGCTACTGAGACACCACAGGCGGTGACACTGATGATACATGAGATGAAATTATATATTGGGAAAGGATTTTTTTTTTTAAAGGAAGGAATCGTTCCAGGTCTAAGTTTAGGGTACCTCCCCGGCATTTGCCAGCTATGAAGACTGAGGAAAACTTGGAAAAACCTTCATTCAGGGAGGACGGTCCTGGCGGGATTCGAACCCCAGGCCTCCCGCTCACGAGTCCGCGTCTTAACGACCTCAGCCAACCGTGACGGTGGAGCCGCCTGTGACTTCGGTTTTGTTCGGAAGCACGAAATAGTCTTTTGTTTCTGATAAGTAGTCATTGATTATTTGAGTAAATGTACGCACTGTTTAAACAAAAGCAAGTGAATTTCGGGTACGATATGTACACCAAACACGCCGGAAACGAAGGGATAGTCAAAATAGTGGATAACAACCGGTGAAAGCGCGCCGAAGAAGGCATAAACAATCTCCTCAGAAAGAAAGGTGATGGCGACTGTGTTTTGGGGTTGCCATTGCGTAATTTTTAATTGAGTTTTTTGAAAAGGGCAAGAACATAAAAGAATAATATTGCACTATGCTACTGGAGCAATTAAACGAATCGATCAGGGAGAATGGTCCTCATTTGGCAAAGAAAACGGTCATATGCCATCACGAAAACGTGACAGTGCACGAATCTGCGATCATGACCTCAAAATTATTGTACTTAACCTGTGAAAAACATTCCTCGGATTATTTTCTGTTCTCCAACATGAAAAATGGCTAGCAGGAAATAAATTCGCATGAATTGAAGAGGTTTCGCTGAAACAAATGTGCATTTTATGGATGGGATGACAAATTAGAAAATCTGTGGAATACATGTACCTATAAATTTGAAAGAAGACACTGTTGAGAAATAGAACTATTTTTTCCAAAAAGATGTCTTCTTGGTTCTTGCATTCATTTATCGAACATTCCTCGTATTTCATTTAAACGGTCCTTAAGGCCCATCCTCACTGAAATATAATTATAATGTATATTTATGTAAGCTATTCATCATATTTTGGCATTGTAATTAGTAATATAAACATTATATGTACGTGTGTCATAAGCTTTAACATCGATGTAACAAAATAGAAAGTCCCGTGTTTTCCGTTGCGAAGCTTGGAAAGTCAACAGGGTCATAAAACCATATAAAAGAAGCCGAGAGTAGTGTGTGAAGCCCCTGGTTTGTTTTTTGTTTTTGTTTTTGTTTTTTTTTTTTTTTTTTTTTTTGCAGAGTAAATAAACTCAAGGACCTTAAATCGTTGAAGCTTTACTCCGACCGGCTGTCCTATTGCTAGCCCTTTAAACCAGTCAATGCTGACAAAACATCTTAAAACTTTAAAAAAATAGCCAAGGCAGTAAGTAGTAAACGAACTTGAAGGTGTAACGGATGGCATTCTTCATTTGTTAATGTGTAGTATTGCCAACTGAAATGGTAGCTGTCAAGTGCAAAGTTTCAGCGGCCCGGGTATAAACAGTATTTAGATATTGGACATTAGGCTCAAGAAATAGCTGGGATAAAGAAAAGAAAATCATCAAGGAACTGTTCCTCTCAATCCTGGGTATATTCGGTTAATTCAATGTCATTTAAAGTGTATTAAATCACTGATACGGTTTATCCTATTAAAACCAACGCAGGGTTTACAGAAACGTTTCACCAAAGCAGTACGTTTGTAGTGCAAAGAACGTATAATAATGCAAATTGCAACACGACGAGACTGCAATGCGGAAAGCTTCCCCCGAAAGTCTGTGCTGCACCCCCAGACGGCAACACATTAATTTCCCATTTATCTTGTATTGAATAATTCATGATTCCTGCCACCACAGTTCCGTAACTGCTCAGCTACCATACAACTGGCTACTCTTGTCGGGTTTCCACAGACTTGTTCATCAAGTGCACAAGTTTTGCTTTCTCCGAAGTTTCCTAATCTTATCAGTGCATTGATTGTTGTAGTGACAGATATGCCGGTGTTTCATTTCTGCATGGCTAGGCATCTTTCTTTGTTCATTTAAGAGTCTCGTTCCAGAGGCGTTCACTTGTTTTATTGTTTGCACTCAGTCGCTGGGCTTGATTCGTTCATGTTTATGTGCGTTTAAACTTTGTTTAATGTGACTTTGCTGTGAATCAGGGTGCTGGACTTTGAAATGTGGTACACCTATTTTGTTTGCAATACGAGGTAATTGTGTTTGTTAGATATTCCATAATATATCTATATATTAGTAAAGATAAATTAAATTTATTCCGGCCATTCCGAAACGTTCAAAGAATTACTTCGTGATTTCTCACTGGGAGGAATATGGAAGAGACACCTAATATCTGGATCATATCACTAATATTACAGCGATAAATATATTGGCGGGGTAAAATAGTAAATTAAATTGTTCTGGTAAAATAGTAAATTAAATTGTTCTTTATATTATTCATTTTAATTATATTTTATAATAAATATCTGATTAAAAATGTAATTTCCTCCCTCCGAAAGAAGCTAATAGTATGCACTTGGGCATGCGCATTTGCTATTCATTTTCTTCTAGTCTGACATGGTTTCAGGATTAGTAACATGGTTACTTATGCAAATTAGTCTTAGAAACAAATTTATGTAAAATCTTTAGCCTGGTTTCAATTCCACCTTGAAGAATGTAAACAAAGATGTTACAGATATGTATTGTATCGGCTTGTATATTAATAATAATCACATATATCGAACTAACGTTGGTAATAATACCGCCACGAATGGCCGAGGTCGTTAAGGTGCGGGAGGTCTGGGGATCGGTTCCCACCAGAACCGTCCTCCCAGATTTCCCTTAGTCCTCATAAATGGGAAATGCAGGGGGAGGGAGGTACTTGAACTTAGACCTGGAACGTTTCCTTCCTTTAAAAAAATAAATCCTTTCCCAGTTTATCATTTCATCTCATATAGCATCAGAGCCCTGCCTACCGCCTATGATACCTCAATAGTCAAAGCAGGCGTTAAAGAGTATTAAAGAATGTTAATACTGGAATATTGTAAATATTTGATAGTATTGAGTTATTAGTTTCGAGTTTCTTGTGCAACTTTTAGTTTGAACTATCCAAAAAGTAGTTATTTTTTTTAAAACAGATGTTTAATAAATCACTTTTATCAGTTATTCAATTCTGTTTTAGATACTATTTTGTCATTGTGTAAGGATAATTTAATTAATCTGCGTTATTGACAAGCAGTAGACTATAGTTGGATTGTCAATGCATTGCAAATATAATGTTGTTAATTTTCAAATTATCAGCAAACACAACTGTAGCAGTAAATATAGTATTACCAGCATTTCTTCTTTCATGAATTGTATAAATATTGTTTATCAATAAAAGGGTTATTAAAGTACATTTATGTTTAAAAGTAAATTTGCATCCCTTAAAACAGCTGAAAGTCGTTTATGTTTTGCACTTTGTTTACTTCCCTATAATTGCCATTTTAAAACAAATTTCTATGGTTAAGTTGTATGATTCTAATAGAATTTTTGAAATTGCTTGCTACAGACATGAAAATATAATTCGTCTTTATTTGAAGCTCGTGGTTTTATGTTCTTAATGAAGTACTTGCTCAAGAAAATACAGCTCCGATGGAGAAAAAAGTTTTAAGTTTCGCACAACTATACATAGTCAGTGAATATCAAAAGATGAAATTGTTTGCAAAGCTGTTTAGTAATAAAATGTTTTAAAGGTGATCTTTCTAAAAGATACTGCTGTGTTGCCAATTTAATAAACCTGGTGACCATAGTACGGTTATGAAGAGGAGTTAATAAATGTTATTTACTTTTGTAGATTCAAAAAATGTACTAGTCTATAGCAGGATTAATAAAGACAATTACTTATAGTATTTAGAGCACCACGTATATTCTTCGGTATAAATCGTTTCTGGGATAGAATTTTATGTTTACGTTTATGATCCAGAGTTAGCGTTGCTGACTGCTATCCGGGAGACTCGGGTTTGATTCCCGGTACCTACTTAGGAAGTTTCTGTGTTAGGAAGGTCTGGAACGGGATCTACCCAACCTTTTGAGGATGACTGGGAAGCTGCCTGATGGAAAGGCGGCGTTCTTCGATCTAAGGAGCTAGGCGGGGTGCCGGCATGCTGATCACATGCCTCCCTTTACCCTGCAATACTGCGGTTATCAATGAAGTGAGTGACACGGAGGGAAAGGAAGCGACTGGCCAAGGTTCACTCCGGACTGTAAAGTGCAAAGAAACATAAGAAAAATCATACCTTTATGCTAATAGTTACATAGGCACATGCGCATTCCGGCTCGATATCCGTCGAGAAAGCATTTTTTACGTTTTTTTTTTCTTTTTTTTTTTTTTCCCCTCGGCCTGAAAAGTTTAATATGAGATAATTTTAGGTAGCGGTAGATTCCGTTTTACCAAACCATAATTTTAAAGACTTTTAAGTGGTTTTTTTTTTTTTTTTTTTTTTTCTCGTACCACTGCTTGTTTAACTGGGAGATATAAAAATGTTCTTTCATAGCAACGAGAAAATAATCTTTCATACTAAATTAAGCATATAGCCAATAAATAAAGTCTCTAGCCGGAAATCTATTGACATTGTTTTAAACAGGAATGCATGCTATTTTGATTATGATGATGATAATGCTGTTATCAGTATTGGTTAGTTAAGGCAGTGAACCCCTATTTTACTCCAAGAAGCCATTACAGCTATGGAAAGTAAATATGAAAAACAAAGCACAAGTTATTTGCAGTAAACCATGGCTGTTTTGGGATCGCATACCACCCTCTGTATGCCCAATTATTGCCTTTACTAATTACTTATTTTGTTATATATTAGTAGTTAACAATACATTTATATAATTTTGAGTAATTTATATTTCTGTATGTCAAGTTTTCCCCGGGACGTCTGCCTTAAAAGGTTTCTGGTTTGCGCTAACACAAAACAAATGACGTTTAATTTCGTATAACATTGCTAAATGCGTTCTTGAGTATTAAATAACGACTTTGCCTTGTGGCTGATGTTTGCATTTGCGGTTGTCTGTAGGAGACTGTTTGCAGCAACGGCGATGTCTCGGTAAGTGAGGAGATGAGAGAAAGCGGAAGGGGCAGCCTCTTGCCCACAAGAATATTTACGTATGTGCATGCACCACCTGAAACGTCACTTCTCGTCACGAAGTTCCCAGGCCTCCAGTTTTATACAAACAAGTTTTTGTGTTTTATAAAGTTCATTAAAAAAAGTAAAAGGCGGTGAGATTATAATTATTGTGAAATAGTGTACATAATTTGTTTTGTTTATTGTCGCTGTGACTGCATTGATCTGCTCGTGACGCCTGCAGATTTTATACTGAATACTGTAGTTGTAAGTCTGTAGGGATGAATGAAATGAAATGAGTTAATGATGGGGCATAAGCTCGGAGTCTTGATGTCTTAAAGCTAAAGCTATCTGGCATTCATCTTGTAAGGTAAAACTCCGATAAAATCTTGACCAAGATTCGAAACCCAGGACCTCAGAATTAGTAGCCGCAAATGCTTCCACTAGGCCACGGAGGGTGTAATATTAAATGTGAGAAAATTAGCAATTATTTCAATATGAAAAAATGTTTCATTGGAAGTAATAATGAAGGCTCTAGCAGCTGAGTGGCACACTAGTTTAGTGTGCTTTCTTAAAGTAATTTCTTTATTTCCTTTTCTCTGCGAAGAGAAATTTGAAATTAAAAACAAAGTATCAATTTAAATTAAACCGCGATTTAAATAGGAAACATATAACATTTCTGTAAAGATATGCTTCATTCTGCAAATTTCAGGTTTTAATCAAAAGGCCATCGATATGTTTGTTACCATGAAAAGCAGGAGAATAATTTTTGTTTGTTTAAGTGTTTTTCTACGATATTTTCGTTACATTCTCTTTTTGTTTCTCTGTTGTGTATATACATTCAAGATTCTACAAGTTTACAGCAGTAGCAGTAGTAAATTTGTGCACTCAGGTTTGTGCTGTTGCAAGCCGCTGCTTTGTTTTCCAAGTTGGATAGATATCGTATTTTCTGTTGTCAGGGAAGAATCTTTCTCTCTTTCTGCTAGTGTTTCAGAAAGGTACAGTCTTGTGCGAATTAATGCGAACAAGCAGGTAAGCATAGTTTTATGTTATTCAGGCCTAATAACTGCATCCCTCTAATTCTAAATCGCTTTATTGGTACCCATAGTTGAAATAATTAATTGTAGTTATTGCTTTTATTGGTTGTACTATAAGTTAAGCAATTTGCTTGTTTTTTAGCTGTTTTAACATTTTATTTGACATGCATTTTTTTATTCTTAATAGATATCACACCTAAGAAGAGAAGTAAGGCCATAACCCTCCATGAATTTAGTAATCTACTCGAGACAGATAGCACCTCCAGGGATGGCCGAGGTGGTTAAGGCGCGGACTCGTGAGCGGGAGGTGTTGGGTTCGAATCCCACCAGGACGTCCTCCCTGACTGAGGTTTTACCTTAGTCCTCATAAATGGCAAATGTCGGGGAGGTACCCTAAACGTAGGCATGGAACGTTTCCTTCCTTAAAAAAAAAATCCATTCCCAATATATAATTTCATCTCGTGTATCATCAGTGCTCACTGCCTGGTGCACGGGCGTTTACTGAATATAATGTAAGTTTGGATACTGTTAATAATATAATTGGAAGGAAAAATGAGATTGGGTCAATTTCACCTCAAAGGAAAGGACGCTGTAGCCAAAAACGAAAAAACGTCTTAGAAAGATGACGCCTATCTAATCAGAAGCAGCAAAATTAATCCTAAAAATAACGGTTTTGATTTACAAAAAGGTTTGGAGACTGCAGAGGTGAAAATTGTTGCTTCAACGGTGCATAAGTGGCTCCTGGAAGCTGGAAGTAAAGCTCAGGAAACAGAAGTTGACGTCTCCTATGAATAAAAATAGATTGACATGGACTAGAAAAATATCATAACTGGACACAAGAAGAGTGGAGAAGGGTCCATGTCCTGTTGAAGTGCAGGGGCTGAACATCAGGCATGTAAGGAGAAGCGATAGAGAGAAAATCACGCCGAAGCACGTCAAATAGGTTCATAGACACCAAATGTTTGATTCCTATTGGCGGAATGATGAACAGCGACAAGTACATCCCAATTTTAGAGAAGAAAATGGCAGAGGAACTGAACATTAAAAATGTGACTTTGCAGCAAGACATTGCCCCATGTCATGCATCAAAGAATGCTATTTCAGTGTTTAGACCGGCATGGAAATTCACCGGATCTCAACCTGCGGAGAATAATTGGGCGATTGTCAAGAGACGGATGAGGTAAATGAACTGCACACGAAAGAAAAAATGATTTGTAATGTGATAAAAGTGTGGTTTCATGACCCAGAAATAAGTGAAATATGTAAGAAACTTATTGATGGTATGTCCAAACGAGGGGAAATGATAATTAAAGCAGAAAACACTGTTTAGTAAAAAGTAATATAACTAGTGAAATAATTTTAAAAAAATAGAATAATATCTTTGTTCACATTATTTTGCACAAGGGTGTATATTGTTTTCTATCAAAGCTCACATGTTAAGGCGATTGAATAACAGGTGACGATGATCGTAAAACTTCCCAGTAACACATCTAATAGAATGATCTGCGCAGAGCCAGTGCATGATGCTGCCTCACAGAGCAATAAAGTTAAAGAGAGGAGCAGTTTTTGCGATGTGGAATCTGTTGCCTGTGCACGCTTGTTATGGAAGTGTTAGGTCACAAGAGGTAACACAAAACCCACCAATGAAAATTTCACTACCTGGAGCAATGCGTGTTATACGTGTCTACAAAGCCTTTGTATGGAGATGAGAAGGCGTGATTCTGCAGTTGGCTGCACTGAAAACACTTGTACGAAAAGAAAGCACGAGAGAAAGAGAGAGAGAGAAAAAAAGAAGAACGTGTAAAATGCAAAGAAACAAAGGAACTACTACTAGAATGAACGCAAAAAAAAAAAAAAAAAAAAAAAAAAAAAAAAAAAAAAAAGTGAAGTGACGTTTCGGAGATGTTTATCCTCCTTTTGATGGCGCTCGTGATCTTCCTAAGCTCGGAAGTGAACCCCATCAACTTGCTTTCTAATAGTTCTCCATGTATGTAATTATGCAGCCATGTTTAGTTGGACTATTATACCTGCACCGAAGGTATAAAGATATAACTAACAGCAGGAGTAATAAAAAATAAGTAATGATGTTTCCTAGCTTGTTAAAATGCTAATACAATTTTAAACAGCTGTGTTTACTGCCACGTATGAAATTTGAATTGCTGTAATCAGATGTAGCGGTGGGTAAGTCCATTTCTTGAATAATTGTTTATTTTTTCATAATATTTTTCAATATAAAAGACCCTGCTTATAGCAGAATGTATTTGAGGTTGAAAGTATTTGAATTCTTCTTATTACCATTGTTAATTTAATTGCTAGTATGTCCATTTTGCTCAATAACAGAATCCTGCATGCTGCTTAAATATAACTTTCTCTGCTGCAGTTTTCTTATTTCAAAATAAATCACAGTCCTCAATTTTTTTCCGAATCAGAAATTTTAAGCTAAAAAAGGAAGTAATTATACTAAAAAAGAGATGAAATGTGTATTAAAATTGTATGTAGTACATGGATATTTTAAGTAACTCTTGTTTTCATTTAATGTTCCCCCGCCCCCCTCCGATAATCATTGCTTTGGGTTGAATTGACGGAGGAGAAAATTTAGCACATAGCCACACATCTAGTGCCATTTATGCCTACGCTCCGGGAAAAAATTATGAAATGAGGGAGGCATCGCGCAGCCTGGAGCCAGGAGCGGTGGAGTATCGCTAACTTCGTATCCAGACGCCAGCGGAATCCCTCCCCATTCTCCAAGGATTCTGGGTTCCTCGTAGATCGTTTCCACACCAGATGCCAGGACAGATACCTTCCGAAAGCGCGAACATACCGCCACGCCGTTGACAGCACCAATCCATCTGGTACATTCTACCTTGCATTCAGAACAAACGGAATGAAATGAGATGAAATGGAATAGCGGGGAATACGTGGAAATGAAGATTTGTCTTAACATTCGACTAAGCGACTCGGAGAAACTTCGAAAAATACCCAAGAACAGGATTACCAGCTCCACGTATTTCATATGCATGTTCGTATGGATTTCTTTTTTCTTTATTTTTATTAGAAATGGATTCTTGATGCCCTCACTTCTCATGAGGTATCGGTGAGATAATTTTTTTCGATAATTTGCTAATACATCACTTTTAATGAATACTGTCGCAAGTTGCACATTATAAAGTGGTCGCAAGAAAGGCGCTCCTTATTCATAAGCTTTTCAATAGCAGGTAACAAGTACCTTCTAAGCCCTATCGCCGACCCCATAATAAATTAATCCCCATATATTTCTGCAGATGGTCTGGCCATAGTACCGGCTACCAGGGATCCCCCCCCCCCCCCGCGGCGCTCCGTTTTAGCTATGAGCGAGCCCCTACTCGTTTGCCTTGCCGTGGAGTGGGTAGCAAACCTACTTGCTTGTTGACCTTGCTGATGGTAGCATCGTAGCGCAGCTGTTCCCGAGTATGTGTTGCTGTTTCTTAATTCGACAGTGTAAGTGTATCTGCCTCGTGTGTATACAACGGCACAGCGTGTCTTTATGTACGATTCATATGCGTTAACTCAGTGGTGAAATAATCATAAAACCATTTCTTAAGCATACCTTTGATTCTGTTACTTATGTGAGCATCATATTAACTCTTTTTTTTTCTTCTTCTTCACAGAATTAACCGTTAGGAACCGTGAAACCTGCATTTTTTCAACAGGGTTCTACTGCTCACACTGCGAATAATTCCAAGTGTTTCCACAAGATAGAGATCTTAGTAGGATCTTGTGATCCCCTCGGTTCCGCACTTTAACTGCCTCTGCGATAAATTATTAAAAAAAAAAATGCCGTTTACAAGACGAATGCGCACGCCATACAAGAATTCAAAGATGTCAGAAAAATTTCCGCATTTATCAAAATTAACTACAGCTAGTGGTTAATTTCCTATAGAGATGCCAAAAATGTAGGTGAATGAAAACGTCCAGATTCAACATCTCATTGTATAATTTGATAAGAAACAAGCCTCTTAAATTTGTTGTAAGGTTGGTTGTTTTTATTGTGTTCCCTCCCGGTAATCACGGAGTCCCAGCTGGTCGACTAATCGGCTAACGAGCGGCGCGCTCACCCGTAGCCAAAACACTAGAGGAGAAAACAAAACTGATCGCACAGTATATCTGAATTACAAATTTCTTTAAAATTCGCTTACCAGAGCAATAAAACATGCTGAAATCCCGTTTGAAAGGAATGATCGTACTTGCTATTCCATTAATGTTTAGTATGTGCTTTACTTTTCGTGCATATGAAAAAACAGTCCTCGCCTGAAAAATAACTTTAGTTCTGGGTTTGATTAATAATATTAAAAGAAACTTTTGGTAAACAAATTATGTGATCTGTTCAATTATCTATTCACAAATAACTTATTGTCACAATATCAAAGTTTTGTTCAAGTCAGTTATTTTGAAGTGACAGAAGAGGGTGCGTTTTGTAATTAATCTTTTTCGGACAATATTGCAAGTATTTTCTATTGAATCCTATGAGTGATAACCATGCCATTTGCCGCATTTTTTTTTTTCCGAGGAGAAAAATCTTGCAACACTAGCAACCCAAAGAAATATATCACTTCAGTTAGTAAAACTATTTTACTTAACATCTCAACCCGTTGAGTAAGTAAATTCAGATTTATTTGTTTGATATATTAATATTCCAAAATAATATGAGAATATTGCAATTTATTTAATAAAAAAAATTAAAGTATTGAGACTAAAACATGTATAGATATCGAGTATCGATAAAAAGTTGGTATCGACCCGTCTCTAATTATTTTTATGCTCGTCATAACATGGTAGATCTTACTTTCACTTATAAAAATTGCGATTTTAACGGTATATTCTTTAAAATTAAACGGAAAACTTCAGAAAACAAGTGGATAAATAAATAAATGCCAGTGTTTTTAAAACAGTTTAAAAGAAATGTCACCGATGAAAAGTTATAAGAAAGGAATGTCGAATTAGAAGGCACTGAAAGTAATTAAAGAAATGTATATAGAAAATTCGGCAAAATATAATAATGATGATGATGATGATGATAATAATAATAATAATAATAATAATAATAATAATAATAATAATAATAATAATAATAATAATAATAATAATAATAATAAAGGGATGCACTAAAATTAAAAGTAATAGAAATAGAACAAAAAGAAGCAGAATGCAAGTATAACAGCAAAAGAATAGAAAGTAAAAGTAAATGAAAATATTTTAAAGAAAGAAAAGTGGTTAAATAAAAGGGAATTAAGTCAAAGGTGTAAGAAACAACACGAAAAGGAGAAAAGCAAGTTAGTACCTTTCCAGATGGTAACCAAGTAAAAATTAAACCTAGTTAAGGGAAGCAAAAAGAAGAAATAGAGATTTAAGACAATATAGAAACAAGAGAATATAAAGGAAATATAAAAGAGAAATAAGGCAAACAAAGGAATAAGAAAATAAAGAGCATAAAGATGATGTCTAAAAAGAGATGGAAAAATCAGGGAACAACAAGAATAAACTATCCGAAATAACACATTAGGAAATATAAGAATAAAAATGGAGGGAGTGTAAAATGCTGTAAGAAAAAACAAAAACGAAATACGAAAATTAACGACAAAAAATAGGGATACCGGAAAAAGGCAGAGAAGAAGAAGAAAAGGAAACAACTCTTGAAGAAAGAACAAAATATAGTTTAAAAGAAGGAAAGGAAAAGTAGAAAGATCATAGAGAGGAAGCGAGCGCACAACGTGGAAAAAAATGCGAAGGTCATGGAATGGTGAAGGATTGTATATATGGTCGCGTGTTTGTAGATCGTATATTTTTACAACCCTGCTGCTATAAACAGGAAATGAATTCCTTTGCTACCCGATGTCTGAAGGTAAACCCACTAAAAATAAGTCCGCGCGGGAGACCCTTGCTTTAAGCTTTTACATATCCAGTTAATCCGGCAAAACTTGTTGATAAAAACAAAAACAACGGTGATATATCTCCCCCGTCGTAAAATATAGAGATGTCAATCAGAGAGTGAAGGCATACTACCTGAACAGCTCTCTGAGAATTTACCGCAAAAACCAGAACACTGCGCAGAACTGCCGTAGCCCACTTTCCTGTAGAACACATGTATCTCCCCCTTTTGCGTCGGTTCTGGTGACTGTGGTAACCATACTTGCCTCCTAAACCAAAGATCACGGGTTCAATCCCTGCCAGGATCGATGGATTTATTCGTGCGGCTTCCCTTCTTCTTTAACACAGCACCTGTTTCTAACAGCTGGTTATTCTATTTCACAATGGTATGATGCTCTGGAGCATTTGCACCAGAAGTTTCTTTGCACCGCAATTGGTAGCTGTAATTGCACTAACCATGAACTGTGAATTCCGCCATTTTAACTCTTATGTGTTGTCATACCACGCGCCATAAAATATATATGTGCACAAGATAAGATGAAAAGCATATTACTAATTTAATCGAATGAGGAGATATTCACATTTATTATTGGTAACAATTCTACCGCATACACATGCACATATATATGCGAGGATAGGTCCATAAGTTTCCGGCCTTACCATTTTCTGGGTATGAATATTTCAATTTTCAATATAGTTACCTTTTATTGCAATACACTTCTTTGAATTAACATTTTAATCCCCCCCCCCCTCAAAGAGAAGTATTGTCTGCAAAATGGGCATAAACAGCATCCATCACTTCTTCGTCACACTTAAATTTCTTTCCTCGAAGGTCCTTCTTGAGTTTAGAGAGGAGGAAATAGTCACTGGGAGTTAGATCTAGGCTGTAGGGTGGATGGTCGATGTCTTTCAAACCACATTTCTTCACAGTTTCCTTTGCAACAAGAGCTGTGTGCATAGGCTCGTCGTGAAGAAGACGCACTTCACCATTCAACTTTCCTCGCCTTTTCTCTTTGATGGAAGGACGTAGTCTGTGCAGTAGGCCAGCATAGTACTCCCCATTTACTGTGGTGTTCCTCTCCTTGAAGTCAATGAAGAATATTCCTTCACAATCCCAAAAGATTGTGACCATGATATTCTTGGTAGACCGAGTGACCTTGACCTTTAGAGGTGGTGCTTTGCCAGGTTTTTATGCCACTCCATTCATTCTCTTTTGGACAAGAGATCATCAATGGTTTGCAGAACTTCTCTCTCGTTGCCACTGAAGAGCTCCAAACATGCCTGAAAACAGATGACTTGTTGCTGCTTAAGAGCTGAGGAAAGAAGTCTTCTACTAACCTTATTCATGTTTAAATGTTCATGAATAATTCGAAGGACTGTTTCAAAAAGGCCCTAACTTGTTACTATTTCTGTAACTTTGAGCCGCCGGTCTTCCATAATTTCTCCTTCCACAAGAGCGATGTTTTCAGGATTGAGCACGTCCAAGGGCCCACCTGCACGCTCTTCGTCTTCAATGCTTTCTCGACCCATTCGAAAAAGTTTGTCCCATTTTTTTACGGTAGAATATGAGGGGGATGCTTCCCCACTTACACCGTCCAATCGCTGTTTAATTTCATTTGGAGTAAGTGCTTCTTTTGTGAAGAGCTTAATAACAGTTCGAAATTCCCTTTTGAACATGTCACAATCTTCTACACATAGACTTCTTTATGCAACTATATCTGAACAGCTGAACACAACGGAGCGGAAGTTACATCTGCAAATATTTACTTAATGGATAAGATATGACACCAGATAAGGCTTTTGTGAAGCAATAATCCTTATCGGCGAGGCCGGAAACATTGCATACATTTTAAATTTCCATGCTCTCGCAAGTACAGTGGAAGCGGTAGTACCCAGCGCAGCTGCACATACCCTGCTCGCCGCGCAACCGGCAAAGTACAGAAAACGTACCTACTAATTTCCAAAGGTACCCGTTTGCTACAATGCAGCTGTGGGACGATTGGTTTATGGCACAGCTGTATCGCTCTCATCTTTCTCTTGGAATTGTTTATTGCATTTGTGCAGCTGAGAATTTATCCCCACCATAAATCTCCTAGAATTGTCTCGCGCAGATCGATACAAGGTCATTCGCCAGGACTATTCAAAACTACAGTACCTTCCTCATCCTATTTATTTCCTGGTATTCATATGCCCTATGTAAACGTGCTTTCCTTTCACTAATGAAGTTTCTGTTATTTAAAGAGCTTAAGTGAATGGGTTGAGGAGAAAGTTTTTGATTGCTTGAAAAGAAATATGTAACAAGATTCTCAATAGATATTTTTGTTTATTGAAGTGAATATGTCATTTAATTTTATAAATTTTTTCGCTTCAATACATTGAAATTCTTTATCTGCATTTTAAAATATACAAATAATCGCAGATAAAAATCCACAACTATCAAAACAGGGAGGAAAAAGGAATAAATGTTTTAAACCTAAAATAGGCACAAAATATAAAATAAAAACTGGCTCACAGCCCCCAAATGTACGGAAAGATGTTAATTTGTATGTCTCTTAAACATATCCACCTAGATAGAAAAGGTATTTTGCCTAACTTCCGGGCTCAGCTAAACAACACTTTTAAATTGTTTTAGGGAAGTACTTAAACTTATTCTTCCAACATCGTAACATTTAATAAATAACATCTACAAGGAAGTTAATTCTAAATATCAACGAAGACAGGAAAACAACTGAAATTTGAGAAGATGAAGCACAATAAAAGAAATGTGCTTTAATGGATATAGAGTTGGGAGAACATTTGAAAATCTAATAGCTCATAATAACCGCAGTCTGCCCGCTCTCACTGTTTGCTTCACCCTAGTTGTTCCTCTTCCCTCCCCCTTCTTTTTTCTTTTTCTTTTTCTTCTTTTTCTTCTTTTTTTTCTTTCTTTTTTCTTTTTTTTTTTATAACGCATTACCACTCTAAGCTTCCCAGCTAATTGCAAGGAATAATTTAAGCAGACTGTAAATAGATGGTATGCGACCCGGTTGAAAAATAGTTTGCGGTAAAAGCAACAGATGTCAGGGAGAGAACAGCCTACGTTCACCTCTCATTTGTCAAACGGAAAACAAAAGATTGAACCGCCACAACGGCGCACGACGTTTAACGTTGCGAAACGTTATGAAGCACTAAATGAGCATGCGAGAAGAATTAGAAGACTTGATTTTTTTTTTAGCCTAACATTAATTATATCCAGTGCAAACATTTAAGTATTAAAGTCGGTGCTTGATTATTTATTGCTGTTATTTAGCGGATGGCAGTAAATTAATTGGTCTAAGGGCTTAAAGAGTTAAAAAAAAGAGAACGATGAACATATCAATAGCATCGAAATGCTATGAACTGGAGCTATAACAGAAAACTATTATATACACCTGACATTGTTGTATAGCTACAAAATCAATGCCTGAGGTGAAGATTCTATCGCCCCGTGTAGGTGACCTGTACATGTGTTTGTGTCCGCTGGCAGATTAGCGTTTAAAAAAACTGCACGTTACAGATCATTGCGTCTTAAGTATTTTAATTACAAAGTGAGATGAGGTAAAGATTGAGGCAGCAATACAGTTTCGTCAATGAATGTGGCAGGGAGTAAAGGAACGGGAGCCAAAATTCCTAAGGCCGGACTTCCAGGAATATGTTACACAAACTCCCACGGATGCATAGGGTAAGAGTAACAGTTGTGGGTTCGGCTGTAATTTTGCACAATAAGCTTTTTCTTGATTTTCCTGACTTTCCGTTGGACATTTCTCATGTTTTCTTTGCTCTTTTTTATTCTAGTAACTGATCTAAAAATCCATTATGTGCTTTGTTTACTTATTCATTTGTAATTTTTCGGTACTGCATCTGCTTATATCTTGAAATTCCTCTTAAATACGTGTTTTATATTTTTCTCCTGTTGTTTAGAATTTGATGGAATTTTAAACCAAAGTGAATTTATGGTATGCGAGGTGGAAAATTGATCACTTATTAAAAAATGTAGCTGCGAAATTAGATAGCGGCGTTCATTTGGGCGAGGTGCTTCTACTACATGATCCTCCTGATTGGTTTTTGTTTATTTTTAATTCTGACAGTATACGCTTTTTTCGTGTTTTGGAAACTAACATGAAAACAAAAGTATCATCTGGGTTAATGCAGCAGCAGATTTTATTTTCAGGTATTTATAAGTGCTGAAAGAGAAAATATTTTGGAAAATGGAGAACAGTTCATTTTCGTAATTGTTTTATATGTTGTACAAGGCAATTCCATGGTTTATTATTTTGGCTTGGAATTTGAACCTTGCTACAAATATAGATAACGGTGTTTATTTATATTTATTTATTTATTTATATTTTTATATATGTACATTCACTTTTACATAAAATCCATCGCATGGGTCCAAAGATAATACATGGTACTATTTAACACCGTCGGACAATATTATATATAGCTATTAACACACAAGTAATTATATTACATGAAAATATAAAATATTTATTATGTTTTAATAAAGATTAGAGGATTAAATCAGTGATTTCAAATAAATTATTTAAAGTCTTATATGATATTGTTTTTTTTTTTTTATTTTATGTACAGCATTAATTCACAGATAACTATATTACAGGAAAACAAACACACACAACACACACAACTTTTTCTCTCTTTCATACATCTGTACATCACTAGGCGCACTTTACATAAAAACTCACCTGACTTGACAGTTTTCTTTTGTTCTTCCATTTGATCTTCTTCCTTTCAGGCTATATGTTAACATATTTTTTTGGTATCCTATCTTCTTTCAATCTTTTTCTGGTTTATCTCACGGTATACATGAAAACCGAATGTTTGTAATCGCCAATCGATAAACTCGTTGGTGTCATGCGAAAGAAAAAAAATGTATTTGGTTTATTTATGGGCGCTCTTTAACATCTCAGGTCATCAGTGTCCCATTCAATTCAGAGCGTGAAACGGCCGACAAATTTTGCTCAGAGGTCTCATCTTTCAGGCTTGAGGTTCTTTTACGTGCCGTAAATGTACGACACGGGATTTACGACTTTACTTCCCTTCCGAAGGAAACTATGCTTAGGATTTTTACGCCCGAAAAAATCCATCGGTCCTGGCCGGAATTGAACCCGCGATCATAGGTTTAGAAGGCAAGTATGGTTTACCACTACACCACCAGGAATGACTTGTTACAGAGTATGGCGTGTATGGTTTTCACATGCGCATGGACGAATAATCTGACAGCCTTACAGACAGCGGCCATTCTGCGAGTTCAGTACGGAACGGCAGCGAAAAGAGCCGAATTCCAAGAATGCTGGAGCAAAACGGAGCGATGTGCAAATCTTAAGCAGTAGTGTGTGTTCTCTAACCACCTTGGTAGTGTGAAGTATACAATAAATGCAGGCGAAAAGAACACAACGATTTCGGAACACAGAAACAAACAACCATACTCCTAAAGTTAACAATGTAGCTTAAATATTAATTGAATTACGTTTTATTTGTTATACAGTTAAGTGTAATTGGAAACGTTAAACTAACAATATAACACGTACATGAAATAAGATACGGGAAAAGCATATATATATTAACTCTGAAAGCTATTTTTATTAAATGCATATGTATATGTGTTTTTACTACTATAGCGATCTGTAATGACAGTTACACATTCAACTTAATGAGAATTCGCTTACCTTACGTTGCTCCTACTTGAACATTTTTACTGTCTGGCTGTGATATCCGCAAAAATATACCACTAGATGAACAAACTTGAACTCTTTTAACATCATGCACAAATTACTCTGGGCCACTCATGTACATCCATCAAAACAAAAACGTTCAAATGTTCATAACTTAATAAAATGGTGCCAGAAAATGTTACCTAGCAACTAATATTCCATGACTGTCACCGCCTTCACAACACAATTTCATCAACGTACCTGTAAGAAAAACTAAAATCGCCATAACAAGCATACCAACATTCAACCATGGGAATCATTTTATTAAACAAATGGTTTGAAACTGCAATGTTCTGGAAAGATATCCATGGTTTCAATATGAAACATTGCATGAAACATTTGAGTTCTTCAAAACAAAAACAAAATAACATCGTCATAGAAACGAGTATTAAGAAACAGTGCAATATAATACTATCTACTGCGTCATAACATCACATTTTGCAAACTTTTCATACTTTGTGTAAATATTGCAATGCTAAAATTGCATGAAACGTTGTATGCAACACGTGTATTATCTTCATTATGAACAATTGTGAAAATTAGCTCGTGAGCTGAAGTGAAGGCGTGAAACATTCACTCGTGTCGCATCTTCTCTTTAATGCAGAACAGCCTGTATTTCAACATGTGACGATAACTGCGGTCTTTACCCAAAGCGTCATAGCCAGAAATAACCTCATTGCACCTTCCGAGAACAACGAGAGTTAATTCATTCTGTTGGCCAGTTAAAACTATTTGTCTCTTGCCAGCATTGCGTCTGTTTGGGTTAAACATTACAAGCACATTTAGGTAAACATGTGAAACGTAATGAAAACTAAACTAGTATTTAACTGTGACAGCTCGATTTAACAAACTTGAAAGGACACTCTGGGAGATTGACGGATTCGAGGCCCTGTTTAGACTTTCCGGGGTAGCTACGAAATCGAAATACGTTTTTTTCGAAACGAGAAAAATTTGGTCAGCGGAACGAAAGTAAGGACGTGTAACATAAATTTATGTGGCGTGAAAATTAGGAAGCTAAAACAAGTGACAGCAGAATGGAGCTTTGCTATTGTGAGTACACGTTTCGTAGAATTTTTATTCAAGTGTTAAGGAGAAATTGGAATTAAAATTTCTAATTTGTGTGATTTTTAAGTTAATGAGTTAGATCTTGATACACAATATAATATATCATTTCTTTATACTTATTTTACTAAGCAATCCCAATATTTAAAATTTTGCTTCCGCCAGTAGTATTCAAGGAGGTAAATAATTTATTATATATTCAAGTCTTATTTTTAGGATTCTTAGATCAGTTATTTGTTTTGTAATCATAGACTTACTTGTAGGGATAATCTTGTTCCCCCCTTTTTTAAGAAATAAATAAGTATAATCTAAAATAGTAGAGCGTCCATTACATTTTCACAAAATTGCACCAAAATAAAGGGACATTTTCTGTATTGAATAATGTACATTTCAGAAAAAAATTAATTGTCTTTAAACGTAAATTTGATACGTTCTAAGGTTAAGGTTATTCACTAATGCATGTGTGAAAATAACAACAAAGATTGCAGGAATGCAGGCAAATTACACACAGGAAAAATAACACATTGGAAATAAATTGCACAATATTAATTTATGTGAGAGTTAATTAAAAATACAGTAGGTATATAACTGTGCGGCTTGACAGGTAGAAACACAATTCAAAGTAAACCTGTTTGTAACACAGTATCAACATCTTCCATCAGGATTTGGCCGTGCCTGTTCCGATCTCACAAGTTTTGTTTCTATCTTTTTTTGTAACCTTCTTCCTTTTCGGGTTATATGGCAACATGTTTTTTGCTATTATTTGCCATTCTTTTCAAGTGTTTTACACATTCTTGACTATAATTTCCTAATTATTGTAATATTGGTTGCACTTTTAATTGTCTTCTTAAATCCTCATTTCTTATATAATTTTCTTTTGTGCCACCTTCGGCAGATCGTGAAAAGCTCTTTTTGCTGCTTGAATTTTATTTTTCTTCTTTCTCAAATTCTAAGCCTCTTTCCGCAAAAAATAACTGGTAAGGTGATGTCTAAGTAGAATCTTAATTGTATGCTTTTCTCACTTTGTTTTTCAAAGTATTTCTAATTGTCTCACTCACAGCTTGGCAATTTTGTATTTTCATGTTAACATCTTGATCTTCATGTGACGTCACAACCTAAATATTGAAACTGATACTCGTTCTATTATTTTTTCTTCTGTTACATTTTTTGTTCTTATTGGATAATAACCTCAGAACGTCATTACTTTTGTTTTAGTCTTTAAATTTATCATGTGGTATTCTATATTTATTTTATTTAGTTGTTGTATAGCTTTTTGTAGTCTATTTTCCGTGTCAAAAATTAATAGCTAATATTTACTGATCTATAACTCTGTGTACTATCTAAAATAGTATTAGAGAGAGATTACATCCACCCAGATAGAAAAGGCATTTTGCCTACTTTCGGACTCTGCTAATAACAAACCAGCAATGGCTATTATAGATTATTTACAAATTTAAAAAACCACATGAAGAATTTAAATACATCTAATTAGAAAAAAGTTATAAAAATTAAATAAGATATCCATCACCAAAAATATGTATTGAGAATCTTGTTATACATTTATTTCTTTTCAATCACTCAAAAACTTTCTCCCAACTCATTCACTAGCAAAACCTTCAGTGAAAGGAAACCACGGTTACTTCGGGCATACGAATTGCAGAAAATGGATAGGATGAGGGAAGTACTGTAGTTGTGAATAATTTCTCAGCTGCATAAATGTAACAACAAAATTGCAGGAGATGGATGAGAGCGGTATAGCTGTGCAATAAACCATCTCTACAGTGTGTTCAGTACGGAAGTAAAAGAGATACAAATCTGATTCCCCTGTAAATGCATAAAGAGAATATGAACTCAACCATAAACTATTGCATATCTTTTACTCATTCGTCAGGACTATTTAAATCGATTTTACTTTGTCTTGATCAACATTTCCATGATGCCCTAAAAGGTTAATGTTCTGTTGTAACTGGTATGAGTCCTTGCGAAAAAGCTTGTTTAAAATATGCTTCAATTACTTCAGTGGAAGTAGAATGTTCTTCTTCTTCCTTGATGAAAAATGTTCTCTTTGGCAAGCGGCTGACTTATAACAGATATACTTTGAAAAAACATCTTGTTGTTGCTTGTAACCAAGAAAAGTAAACTTAAGTTCTTTAATTATGTGATAATACTTTTTAAGTATCTTAAATACTCATTTTCATTAATAGTGAGTGATATTACTCTCTGTTTTCACTTTTAATAAACATTATTATAATTACATTACTGTCCATTTTCAATAGTGCCTTTTTGACTGCCTATTTTAACCAAATACCTGAACTTCCGGACTCTGGTTATTAGCAAATAACATTGTCTTTGTTCCCTTAATGGAAATTTACTGTGATTTCGGTTTATCATCATCATTACTATATTGCGTTGTTCTTTAGGCCTGCTTTGCGTATACCAACTTGGACGTTACTGGTTTAAAGCAATAAATTATGTGTTACAGCTGCTTGAATCTTTTGTTTTGTTGACTGCACTGGCAGCTAAACACGGACAAAAAAGGAAATAAAGTCCGTCACGCTAAATGCTCGACTGAGTTAATTATTCCGTATCACGTGCTGAAAATAATGCCACGTAAAAAATGTAGAAGAAGATAAAGGTATGTCATAGGGCGGAACTGCGAGTTTTGATAAACTATTTGCTGTCCACGAGAAAAATGTGGAACATTACAATAACCCTGCTGTAATTGACATTCTCTTAATGGGGCTTCTCTTCCGGCCTTCTCTTTGTCCTTCTTGTAAGCATTGTTTCAGCATTAATTGAAAAAGCGTGGCAAAACAAAGAGAGATCCACGCAGGGCATATGTGCATAAAATTAAAGAAGAGCCTATCGTATCTGCTACCGGCTTAGTTCGATAAGTGTTCATGAGATGTAGTTTTTTTCAAGTTATACAGAGCGATTCCTAGATAGTAGGCCAGACACAAGCAGGTAAATACCTACCTAGCAAACCAAAATTATTTATACGCCGTCGCAAGCTCGTAAGCCATGACCTTTTAAGATAGATTAGGGATTATTGCGCTATACCAGTGACGATTGGTCCATGAAGCCACTTAGAGCATTGCGTCATCCAGCATTTAATATCTATCTAAATTTTTTTTCATTTCGGTATCGAATAACATCGAAAATAAAACATTTATTTAATTAATTTCGTTTCCATTACGAAAATCAAATGCATTTTGTTACTGTTCTGTATGCGTCACGACTCAAAACTGCTATTCATTTCATTCAGTAATGTATGCTGTTCCGTCTTGATTTGGGTAGCCCGTCTAAAGTTTAGTTTGCAATGGAGGCGGGCCTAGATGGGGTAATGCAATAACAATGGCCTGGTCCACCTCTCCATCGTGGTCTCGTGTCTTGATAAAAGAGAAGAAAATCTACAGCCTTTTTACTCTACAGTAATAATTAATAGCTATTTACCAGAACTACCCTCTCCACCTCTATAACGGTATTTTTATAACTTAGCAAATTATTTATGTTAAACTTTGTTAGTTTCTTTAAAGTGAATCACGTATTATGTAAGTGTTAGGGGCTTAGAAATGTACAAGCGTGTAATTATAAAGAAATTGTGAATTATGACGGGCCCAGGCGTGCCTGAACGTCTATGCATAATTTAAATAGTAATAGTTATTAAATATTTTATATAGCCTGTAGTAACAAGCAAGAACATTTCATGTTTTTCATCAGAAAAGGGTATTTAACCTACCTAGACGCATACCTTTTTTAGGGAAAGGCTGCCTATTGTAATAGTATTTTCAATTGCTGAAAATGACCCGAGTCTATTGTAACAAAGCTAAGTGCATGCAGGTTTTTTTTTTATTATTCATTTATTTATGGACGCTCTTTAACATTCAGGTCATCAGCGTCCCATTCAACTCAGAGCGTGAAACGGCCGACAAATTTTGCTCAGAAGCCTCTTCTTTCAGGCTTGAGGTTCTTTTTCGTGCCGTAAATGTACGACACGGGACCCACGGCTTTACTTCCCTTCCGAAGGAAGCCATACTTAGGATTTTTACGCCCGGAAAAATCCATCGGTCCTGGCCGGGTTCGAACCCGCGTTCTTGTGTGTAGAAGGCAAGTATGATTACCACTGTACCACCAGGACCGACGATGTATTGTTTTACTAGCATAGTATGCAGTCATCTCTAGTTTAGGAATTTTTTGTCTTTCTTTATACTCCATCTTGGGTGCTATTTTCGCCCTTCATCTCCTATTTGTTTTTGTTTTTCCTTGAAGTGAAATAACCACAAGTACTGCTATAGCAGGAGAAAGTTCGTGCATGGCTGCAGGACATTTAGTATTTACGGCGTACGAATGTCTTTTGTTTAACTTTTTCACCCTTTCTGAGATGCGTATCGCGGTGCGTGTAGTGTGACTTGCGCCTCCACTTATTTCGATACATAAATATTGTGCATGTATGCAGGTGTAAACATAGCCTTAAATCGCTTGTTCCAGATTACATGGGAAAGGTTGGCAGTGTTGCTTTGCTTCGCTTCAGAAAAGGAACAGGTTGAACATGCGGACGCAGCCTATAACGCGCTTCGTTATTGATGATGTTTTAAAGCTGTCAATTCACGAGAGAGGCATCTTGAAATATGAGCGGTAAGAGGCAGAACATACCAGATCTATAAATTATCGGTCAAAAGCTCCCCAGACCATGATTAATACTCTAGCGGCAGGTATTTAAAACACACTCCCGCGCTGTTCGTAACAAAAGAATGATAGCTTCCGGACATTTAATATTTCGAACTTGAATTGAGGTTGTAGAAGGAAGGGAATAATATTTGACGTGGCGGTGAGCGGAGTTGGAGAATGAAGTTTTAAAATGGTTTAGAGCTACCTATATAAAGTTCTTGAATTAGAAGGAAATTAAAAATGTTATTAGTTTATATTATTTTTTGAAGTTATTAATCGGTTTTACTTTTCTAATATCGGTCCCGGTGGTCTAGTGGTAACCATAGCTGCCTCGTGGAACCCAAGATCGCGAGTTCGATCCCGGCAAGGGTCGATGGATTTTTTTCACGTGTAAAAATCCAAGGTAAAGCTGTGCGTCCCGTGTTATAAATCTTACGACACGTAAAATAACCTCAAGCCTGAAAGAAGAGGCCTCTGAGAAAAAATTTATCGGCCGTTTCACGCCTTGAATTGAATGAGATTGTGACCTGAGATGTTAAAGAGCGTCCGTAAATAAAACCAACAACTTATGTAAAGAAAGGGCGAAGCTCTAAAAATAAACCAACATAAAATGTTTACAAAAATGAATGAAGTAATTAAAATCATAAAATAACCAAATGATTCGTTTCACGCCCTTAGTTGAATGGGACGCTGATGACCTGAGATGTTAAAGAGCGTCCATAAATAAATCAATCAAAAAAAAATGCTTCACGCAACCGCGAGACGGCCAGCAGCGCTCTGTTGGCGGCGGCGGGGAGGCGAGCCATATATTTCTCCGCTGCACGAGGCTTCGTTGTGAGTTGAAATCTTGCGCAAGCAGCATGCCGCGGATACAGCAGCCAGCCTCGCTGGCCGGCCGCAAGCTGCGAAACTGGTTGCGTGAAGGATTGTTCATTCTATATATAGATATAAGTAATGGACGTACCTCAACGGAAGAAGGTAAAAACTATTATACGTAGTAAAGCACGAGAAAGGATTGCTACGTGTGATAAGTCGAGGAAGGCAAACTAGAGAAAATTTAAAACGGTCAAACTTAACGTGTTCAAGTGAGAAAAAATGGCAGAATAAGAAGAGGAGCTAAAATCAGCGAGTCTTAATTACGTACTCCAGGAAAACTTAGAAATAGCCTGGAGCGTATGAAAGTGCATTTGTATGATTTGGCCAAGAATGTGATACGCTGCAGCATAGATGAATTTTATTTAGTGTCTAAAATAATGTGCTATTCAAGAAAGAATTGAATTTCTCTGAGAAGAGTTCTTAAAGAAATGGGCTACAAATGAAGTGCAGTGCCAAAATTTAAGGAAAATATTAATTGCAAAGGCAAACACAGTGATTGACGCTGCAAGTATACATTAGAACGACAGAGTGTAATATATATTGATGATACTTGGATAGACAATAACTTAACAATTGGGAAATGCTGGTAAAGTGAAAGTCAGCCGGGCGTATTGACTAAGCCGAACTCCCATCTCATAGTCGTCCATACTGGATCCAAAATGAGGTTTGTGAACAATTATTATTAATTTTTCAAGCTGTCAAAAGCTCGGGAGATCATAATGGTCAAATGAATTTCAGAAACTTTGAGTTTGGATTAACAATTAGCTTCTTAACCTCCAAGAGTAAAGTGTTGTGGTTATAGATAATCTCCCTACCAAAAGTTAAAAAAATACTCTGTCAAACAAGTAATGATATCTTGGCTACATAATAACAACATTCCATGTTCAACACACAGAGAAATGTGAACTCTGCAGATTGACAAAGAACCATAAACGAGCAGAAAAACTGTTTTGCATTAACAAAACATTCTTCCTTCAATCCTGAAGACTGGTTGGGTTACTGCAATCATGTGAAAAGAGTAAAGAAACAATTTTGAGAAAAGGATGGGTTACGGGAGGACGCCATCAACAGTTTCATTATTTCTTTGGGGGCAGAAAGGTGAAATGAATGACTCAAAATGAAGACTTCTTTGAACTTACCACTGCATTACCTGGCAACAAATAAGCAGGGCACATAGAAATTTCAGAAAGTGAGTATCCAATGCAACAAAGTGGGGGGGTTGAATTTTAAGAAATTATGTAATTAAATTTACTTGGTACTGTTGAATAGGTACTTTCTAAAGCGTATGCTTGAAAATAGGTAACGAGACTGGATGGTAAAACAATGTATTAACGTACTTAAAGTCATATGGTTATGTATGTGTGTAATATATCTTTTAAGCGCAAGAGACGCACATCACTTGAGATTCAACCATAGTATGAAGAGGAAGTGAAAAATATGTTAGATATTCCAGGTCATTAAAAGTTTCAAATCAAAATGAAAATGAATGGTGTTTACTGCTGAGACACCACAGACGGTGGACACTGATGATACATGAAATGAAATGATATATTGTGAAATGATTTTTTTTATAAGGAAGAAAACGTTCCAGGCCTAAGTTTAGGTTACCTCCCCGGGATTTGCCATTTATTATTACTGAGGAAAATCTGGAATAAACGTCAGTGAGGGAGGACGGTCCTGGCGGGATTCGAACCCAGACCTCCTGCTCACGACCCCGCGCCTTGACGACCTCGGCCACCCGTGGCGGTGCTTCACATCACTTGAATATTTTGAACTCTTCACTGAGACTCTGGTATTGTTGATGACTTTTAAGTGATCCCGGAGTTCGTGTAGTCAAAGTAGTGGCGGTCTGTTTTCGGCGGAATCCAATTCAGAAGACACCGATGGCCTTTGAGATGAACTTTTCCAAGAGATTCGTGCCCAGAGTGCTTAGACGAGGCCTTGAACTGAAGGCTTTTTCGTCGCTTTTACTGGGCAGATTTTGACTGCAGAATTGAGACAGAAAAAGATGTCGCAATAGCTACATTCTTTCGGAATTCCGTAAAACACGAAGTTGCTTTTAAAAGTTCAAGGTCTTCACATGTAATCAGTCGTTTCTTCGCTCCAAGGAAGAGAATTATAGGCTGTTGGAGCTACAAAAATATTCCGCCACAGTTACGGGTCATTTGATTGTGGAAGAATTGTTTAAAAAGTTTATACCTTCCGTCAAATAATTTGGAACGCAACGAAACACAAACTGCGCAGAATCTTGCATGGAGTTTTAACGTCATTCGGTTATCTGCACACTTGGGACTTAATGGCGACCAGCAGAGAGCAGAAGACATATATGGACGTGTCACTGCTTTATTAAGAGGATATTTCAGCGTTTTGGACACGACCAAACTCAGCAAGTCGTTACGGCGTGGGCAGATTAAATGGGGCTATAAACGGAGGTTTATAGTTAAACTAGAATAGCTTCCTGGTTCATTGGAAACGAGGTCACGTGATCGAGCCCTGGAGCTATTTCCTGCTTTTATTTTGCTTTGGAAACAATCGAGGACGTGCTTGATTGGAAGGGTGGCTCGTTTATTAGTCTGCGAGAACGAGGTTCAAACCCCCGCTCATCTGAAGGTTTATAGTGCGTTCCCAGACAGTGCAGCATTGAATGTAATTTGCTCAGAGAGGAAATTCGTACCGTTTTCTCAGTAAGTAATGGATCTGGCAGTAAAGGAAGCAACGGCACCTGGAAAATAAATGTTCAGTTGTACAGGATGTAACTAAAATACTTGTATACATTTTGATTTTGAGTTATCATACCAAACAAGATAAATAAAGTTCACAAATTTATACCAGAAATGTCACGTTTATCATTTGCATATGATGGAAGCTCACTTGGCTGTCGAAATACAATTAACACGTTTACCAGCTAATTGCTCTTTTCATTGCCTGTAGATGACCATGAGTTACCAAGATAAAATTGTTATATAAAATGATAGAAAATGTGGAAATGAAGATTAGAGTTGCTCCGTGGTTTCATTCAACGGATCTATTTATTTGGGAGGAGAATAGGATTGAACGATTTGTACTTATTCCATCAAACAGGATCTAATAATCCTCTAGGTTTAAATAGAAATATTGATAAAATTCCCTTCCATCCATATTTCCGTTGTATATTGGTAGGTAGTAACTTGTTTTAGACGCCTTTTTTACATTCTTGGTCAGGGGACAAACAGTGGATTAGCCCTTGAGCTCAACGATTGTTGTTGATTTCTTTAATGTATGGACGCTCTTTAACATCTCAGGTCATCAGCGTCCCATTCAACTCAGGACGTGAAACGGCCGATAAATTTTGCTCAGACTTGAAGTGCTTTTTCGTGCCGTAAATCTACGACACGGTCCCACGGCTACTTCCTTTCCAAAGGAAGGCATTCTTAGGATTTTTACACCGGAAAAATCCATCGATTCTGACCGGAATTGAACCCGCGATTTTGGCGGGCTGAACGAATGGCTAATGACTCTGGTTTCATTAATCATCACTAGATTAAATATGATAATTGTACATATTCTGACTGAACCTGACGCCAAACTGTATGGTGTCCAGGTTCTAGGGAACGTGCTTTAGAATCTGCTCTTCCACAACTCTATTCCATTATACATACAAAGGTATTAATACAAGCTCTAGTAAAGTATGTCTTGTAACTTTCTGTTCCAGGAAAGAAGTACAGCATTTGTTAACTATTAGTAAAAAGTTAGAAGTAACATCATCTAAGAGCAAGATGGAGGAACAGCTGTATGCCATGCGTTGCCACACCTTAAATTAGGTTATGTCCCCTACTTAATAATAAATTCGTATTTTTTAATGTATAGAGCGGATTATTGTCATTTCTTCTATCAATATTCAAGCATAATAATCTAAATTGAGGCGATGGTCCCATACTGCTACATATAGAAGCATCAATTTAACAGTCGTCAATAGATGGCAAAACGATTGAGCTTTCCGATTGCTCTCGATCATTTATTTTATTACTCCATTTGATCAATTATATTTATATATTTGTTCATGTTGCTTGGAAATTACGTTCTCATTATAAGCAAAAAATAGGTGTCTAAAGAGATTATTTTAAAAAAGAATGCGCTATATGATTGAACATTATATAGGTGTTGTCGGACTTTTAAACTAAACCTGTACATAATGCCAGAGTCCGAAAGTTCAGGCGTTTATTTTGGTTAAAACAGGCATGCGCACTTAAAATAGTGAAAATAGTAATATGGGTCATTATTTATGAAAAAAAGGTATTTAAGATACTTAATAATGTTTATTACATAATCAAAGTACTTCAACTATACTTTTTGTGGTTAAAAGCAACAACAACGTGATTTCTTAAGGTTACAACTGTCATACTCAGCCGCTTATCAGAGAGAGCATTTTTCGTTGTGGAAAAAGAACGTTCTATTTCCACTGAAGTGATTCAGCATATTTAAAACAAGCTATTTTAAAAGTAGTGTTACCAGTTACAACAGAACATTCACCTTTCAGAACACCATGGAAACGTTGATCAAGACAAAGTAAAATAAGATGCTCGGTGGTTTCTAGTCATTTCATGTCCTGTTTATGCGTTTATAGTGGAATTACGTTAGTATCTCTCTTACTTTATTGCACAGCTAAATCGCTCGCATATTTGCTTGCTTTTGTTTTTTACATTTATGCAGCTGAGAAGTTATCCCCACCACAAATTTCGTAGAATTGTCTCACGCAGATCGATACAAGGTCAATCGTCAGGACTATTCAAAACTACAATACCTCCCTCATCCTCTCTATTACCTGATGTTGGTATGCCCGAGGTAACCGTGTTCCTCCCAATAATGAAGGAGAAAGTATTTGACTGCTTAAAAAGAATTAAATGTATAGCAAGATTCTCAATGGACATTTTTGTGAAATGAACATGCCATTTAATTTTTATAACTTTTTTGAACATTATATATTGAAATTCTTTGTGCTTTTTTAAAATGTGTAAATAATTATTGAAAACCCATAACTATCCAAAAGAGCCAAAATAAAAAGGGCTTGAAAAATTAAAATAGTCAGAATAGGCATAAAATAAAAAATGCAAAATAAATACTGACCCTATCGCCCCTAAATGTACGGAAACATGTTAATTTCTATCTGACTCTTAAATATATCATTCAGATAAAAAACCATTTTGCGCAACTTCGGCTTTTAATAATACAATATATAAAATGTCTTTACTTTGCTGACTATTAGTTATCGGATTCCCTTCTCCTCCCTAGAGTTAGGTGCAGTCTGCCTTTCAGGTTTTCTGTTTTTTTTTTCATTACAACCGATGGCAGAAAACTTTTCTGCATTCCACTCTATCTAAACTCTGGGGCTGAACCGATTGTTCTGTTCACCCTCACTGAGATGCCATTAACCCACCGTGAAAATGTGCTCTGTATTTTTAACAAGAGTGGAAAGCAAGCTTTAACATGGGAGAGGGATAACTGGAAGAGAAATTACAATTCGCAGTAGACCCTGGTATAACCTGGTTAGTAGATCACCATGTAGAAAAGCGGTATCAAGGGGAAAGGGGGTTGTGCGATCATAAATCCAATAACTTCAATCATACTCCCCCTCGAGCACATTTTCCCTCCAGAACAAGTTAATTTGAGATTAGGGATTGAAATTACGTACTATATCCCTCCTCCTCCGGTTAGAGAGAGAAGGCTGTGGGGAATTTTAACAGAGTTGTGTGTTACCAGGCAAATGAAAAAGTTGGAAACATATGAAAAATCAGCCTCTAAGCAGTCAGCATTATACACCCCATTTCTTCCAGGTATTTAAATGTTGGATCCTCCTGCCACGACATAAATAAAGCGGATTCTGAAAATAAGTTAATTAACAATGGATTAAAGTAAACTGCAACTGCTTAAACTACCGAGTAAGCGGAGTTTTTCTGAAGGGAAAGCTTTGGGGGTTTTCCCTGGTCGCTTAGGTGAATGTTCATATATCATTCCACTGGTACCGTTACAAGGTTGAAAGTGCTAGGGCGAGGGGAACTGGCGCGGCGTGACGGTGACTTGCTCTTTGGAAAAGGTTTGTCCCTGCGCCGGTAGGTAAGTTGACCTGAAGGGTTCGAACTCTTGGAGGGAGGCTTCACCGCTTCGGGATGTTCTGTCTGAAAACATGTTGGGGAGCCCCGTCTCTGTGCCTCACCGCCCGTGTATCCTGAGCGCTCGGAGCATTGCAAAAACGGCCAGCTGCTGAGCAAGGCTGAAGTACCGAATTATACTCCTCATCCCCTAACAATCCAATTTATTGTTTAAACTCCATGATATTGTTGAAGAAACTCTTTAAAGCGTTTGATGATATCTACAGCTGGCGCAGCGCGGTAATTCTGAGTGTTTTATAGCCACTTGATAGACACCTTAGGGTTTCGTTCTTTGATTAAAGGTTAGAGCCAGCTCATAGTTGAGAAAGCAGATCTTATCATCGGAGAATTTTGTTAAGAGCAATTTGCAGTGAATTGATGGTGCCGATCTATCTGTAAGAACCAAAAACACAACTAAACTCTCAATGCTGAGAATCAGTATATTTTTTACCTCCTTCGTGGTCTAGTGACAGTGCTTGCGACTACTAATCGTAGGTTCTGGGTTCGAATCCTGACCAGTCCAACTTTTCGGGGTACTTTTTTTTTTTCTCCAGAGTTTTTTCTTGCCCTGATCTGTATGCCAGATAGCTTTAAGGCCCCAAGGACTCGGCTCTTTTGCACCATCATTAATTCATTTCTTTATTCCTACAGACTTAGACCTATAGTATTCATTCCACAATCTGCAGGCGTCGCTAGAAGACCAATGCAGTCAAAGCCACGATAAATAAAGCATTACATACAGTGTGTTCTATTTATCATGCTCACCCAAAATAATTTTTTTCCTGATATGTCAATTTTTTTCCGTCCTAAGATATTTTGGATGAACAAGATAAATGGGGCACTGTATATTGTCACAACCTCTGGTATACACTTGCTTTTTACATTATTCCAGTTAACTTCGCACCAGCTTGGACCCTAGGGTCCCGCTCCTACTTTTAATCCTTATAAAGTTATTAATTAAATTGTACTGATATTGAGCTGAGCTGCTGCTATTACAGCTTTGTATATTCTCCAATCATTTTTATCACAATTCAACATTACCTGTGCCATGCTGTTACGATGGCCAGATGAAGGATGTTGTGTATCTTGAACCACTCACTTTTTCTATGCTCCTACGGTTTTCGTTACTCTCAGCATCATTCTTGGGCTAAGTAACACCTTTCACGAAAGGCCGCGGAGGGCAGCGTCCTTAGCCGAAGGTAGTGAGTCTTCATCAGATATAGGCGAATAATGAACCAAATCATCTCAAAAGTGTGGTACCTCAGGCGATTGGAGCGTCGTGCTACTTACTAAAGGGAAGGTGGTGGATTCATTTTTTCACGAACTGTTTGTTGTTGCTTTTTTTTTTTTTTTTTTTTTTCCCTTGCTGGGTTTAAATGAGATTGGCTACCATTACAATGATTTACCCGCTAACGTAGGACCACACTATCCGCTATCAATTTATATTTACGAAAAGGAAGCGATCGTAGGCCGTAAGGCCGTAGCAAGCTGCAGCAAACCACTGGGTCCATCCGTTTCTAGGATTTACCAAGTTGGGTTAAGGTTAGCATGTGTGTATATGAATTAATTCTGAAGACGCAATATGTTCACACCTCCAAAATAACACGAATGAGGCGAAGTTTCGGTTATGAGGCATTCCGTTTTTTCCGCTGCCGTTCGTGACCTTGCCCAAGGATGATGCTGAACGAATGGTAAGTTGCTCATTCATGCCACACGCGCATTCAATTAGCTCGCGATTGTTGACTTAGAGAATACTAGCTATTACGATAATGATAGGTCATATTATTAGTATTTTAATTATGAACAGGCGAATCAGTTTTGATGAAGTACAGAACTCAACAAGTCTATTGCGGGAACCCATTACACTATTCTTCATAAGAAGAAGATGAGAAAGTGTGCCTCATTCCCTCACTATTGCGCATAAACAGAAGGCCAACGTTGATGGAATGAGCAATCTTGAAACCCACACGTCTCGTGCAACGTTTAGTTTACCAACGTGTGGGTGACATCCATTGAAATATTTAGAATTTCTGAAAGTGTTCTTAATGTTATTCCACAACCCTGTCTCATAATGACAGCAACAGCGTTAATGTTTTTTAGAGCTCCGGAACCACGTAACTTTGAAATTGAATTGCCTCTCCTCTTTAAACCATCTTCGAAATGTACTATGGGGAAGAACAAACTCTCCATAGACTTGAATTAAATTTTTGTTCAGTCGCAAGCAGAATTTCGTGGCAACGTATTGTTCGTCGCGTGTTTCCCTTATTTTATGTAAGCGGAACCGAACATGTCTCAATTTGCACACTTCTCACAGGTGGGAACTGGAAGTGACAACAATCAAACGAGTGCCAATGTACTTAAAGAAATTAAGCCTGTTAAAAATATTATAATCATTTTTATTGAACAGCTGTTACATTAGTAATAATTGCTCATTAGATTATACTACGTTTGCCACTGTTAGAAAACTGTAAACTTCTCTTCTTGCAAACTTGCCTTTCTGTGGTCATATCCTCCAGCATACTTCAAGGTTAAAACTTGGCTAGGCAATGCTTAAACACGCTTTTATTTGCTCACTGTCATTTTGAAGAAAATTACTTCAAAATTTACAAGTTCCATCATATTCCCATATTTTAAGTAAAAATGTTACTATAGTAATTTAATTGTCATGATTGAACTAAAGAAATTAAAAATGTGAAACGCCTCTGTAGGGCTAATTTTAATTTGATCGTTTTGAGTAAACAATAAAGGTATACTTGTCGCTTTAACAGCTTTGAGAAATGTCGCTTCAGTTAAATGTTTTGTCTCTCTACTTTTTGCTCCCACTTCAGTTGTAATTTACATTACAGGGGGATCACTTGATGGATTGCAAAGTAATTCTACCACAGTGTATGTGGCGACACATGAACTCCGTCGTAACGAGGACCCACATCGAAGTTGCAATTCACGAGTTGTGTGTTCCGTGTTGTTTATGAACTCATTCCCCGCAGGAAGTTGGCTACCGGCTTAGGGTCTCACAATACTTTGTGCCAGTATTTCGAATGCACGCGCCACCGCTGCCCGTAGAAACCTCTTGTGTGATAGACCGTGTTATGTGCCGTGAACGAGGAAAAGTTAACGTATGCGGTATCTGCCTTCAACTTTAATTTCACAAAAGTGTGGAATTAAAAGGTATTTTGTATTTGACATGTACAGTATCTTTTCTTCCATTATTACATTAAATTGTTTAAAAATTGTTTAAGTGCCTTTCTTAGTTGTTGATTTGGTTTATTTACGTACGCTCTTTAAAGTCTCAGGTCACCAACCTCCAATTTAATTCTTGGCTCAAAACGGCTGATAAGTTTTGCTCAGAGGCTTCTTCTTTCAAGCTTGAGGCTCTTTTACGTCTGTAAATATACTTGCGATCCACTGCTTTACATCCCTTCTGGAAGGAAGTCATACTTAGGATATTTACACGCGAAAAAATTGATCGAACCTGGATTGAACCCGTAATTTTGGGTTTACGAAGCAAGTTGATTACCAATAGACCACTAAGGCATACTCCTTTCTTAGTAGTAGTGAATGAAATCAACATGCCGAACACGAATATAGCATTTTTTCCCCCCTGCAAATGTCAGTATCTTACTATATTTGATACACTGTTGAATAATTTACATTTACCGTTTTTCCTGGCAATTGCAATAGTCAAAACGATTAGCAGTAAATGACAATTAAAATTTCAATTTATTTGGCATAAAGCTATAAGCCTTCAACACATCGACATCGATATATGTCGGCATTTTGCACAATATAGTACTTTTGTTCATCAATGCTCATATATTTCATTAAATTAATAGTATACTTATTAATTTTGGGGGTTTAATCTCATTAATATGGATATTAATAATAATTCTAAAAATGTTATTGTCTTTTATAATACTTATAGATTGCAAGAACCTAATATTGTTTCCCTTACTTTTGAACTATTTAAACTGAATAAATTAATTTTACTAAGACATTATTTTCAATTGATTTTAAAGAAAAAGAAGTAAAATCTAGTTAATTAATGTATAACTGTTCTTTTATTAGTAAGCTTTAGAGTTTCGTGCTAATGAACATAGTAGTGCTACAACTTGCTTCATTAATTAATAAAGTCATAATTTGGATTTTATATTCATCTTCAAAGTTATTCTTCTTGCTGAGGAATAAGCTTAGTTTACACAGATCGTGCATGACGGACTTTTCTTTTAAGTGTTTCTTTCTGTAGATTGATTTACCACTTGGCAGTATATTTTAGGGTTGTTTCCTTTCAGATGCTACAAATTTAGCTCCTTCCAAAATGAAAACATGTTCTCTCTTCACTGACACACTTTCCAAAGATTTTTTTTTTTAAGAAAAATCCGGCACTCTTTATATACTTAAATTCCTTTCAGGCAACTCTGGACATTCTGAAATTAAATGTTTCATATTCTTCAGGTCTGATTGTGTTGAACATTTGTGATTTTTGCTTTACTCAGGGAATAATTCCAAAGTTGTGGGTTTTTTGGTGCTGAATTGTAAGAGATTGTCTATATACCGCAGATCAATTGATTTTGGTGCCAGTACTTAGAAAGAGGCTGATGTTGAAGGAATGCTACCAAATTTGCGTGATGCACCAGGAGGTTTGCATGATAGACATGATTGCTAATCATGGTACGGGGGTCAGGTGGATTTAATTACAGTCATGTCCTCTGGACTCACTGAACCGGTTACGTCTTCTAAGGTTTCAAAAGCAATGCCACGTTAGCTTTTCTGTCCCAGAGCAAGCGGAAGTGCGTACATCCGCTTGCAGCGACAAAACAAAATACGCTCATCAAAGAGCCTTTTATTACGCTTCGTTTACGAACAACTAATAATCTAAATTAACTTTTGGTGAAGCTACAAAACTGTTGCATTTCCCAGAAATATCAAGTAGAAATGCCTTTGTCCAAACCACTGACAAATTCATGTGCATATCTCAAGGATATTTCTATCATGCTCAAAATGAACCATAGTAATGACTTTACCATAAATCAGGGGGTTAAAAAGAATTCAACCAATTGCAGAGCACCTTCTCTTTCCATAATTTAGAAAAATGTATAAACATTCAAATAATTTATTATTTAAAAAAATATAAGTTGCTCAGTAAAAATCGTCGGTCCTGGTGGTGTATTGGTAACCATATTTGCCCCCTAAACCCAAGATCGCGGGTTCGAACGCGGCCAGAATCGATGGATTTTTCGGGCGTACAAATCGTAAGTATGGCTTCCTTCGGTAGGGAAGTAAAGCCGTGGGTCCCATGCCGTACATTTACGGTAAGTAAAAGAACCTCAAGTCTGAAAGAAGAGGCCTCTGAGCAAAATTTGTTGGTTGTTTCACGCCGTGAATTGAATGGGACGCTGATGGCCTGAGAATTTAAAGAGCTCCCGCCAATTATAATAATAATAATAATAATAATAATAATAATAATAATAATAATAATAATAGTTCAGCAAAAATCAATTTGACTTTCGTAACAATTTGTTTACGGATAATGCTTAAATATATGTGACCTTCAAAATCATTCCAGGATTGGTGGAATCTTCTTGGATATTCGAAATGCTCTCATAAGACATGTTTTTCTAGGAAACAATAACAATAATAACTAGTGATATTCATAATATAAATATAGGCGTGCCACAAGGAACTGTTCTATTGTCCATATTATTTTGAATTTATATGAATGATAAGTTAGAATAAAATGTTGACCTTCTAAGTTCACATGCAGCATATTTGAGAGATAAATAATAAAATATGTAATAAATATTTTATTATGGCATTTAGGCTCGTTCTAGGCATATATAATTTAAATAGGCACTTTCAAGTAAAATAAGTGTTATCAAATTTCCATTACATTTATAATCAATTTAAAAAATTGCGCTTTCTTATCAAGGATTAAAATGAATGTATTTATAGAGATCTGGTTGCAAAAATTGGTGACGCTTTAGTATTTCCCTGCTGCCACAGAATCACCTTCCATTTCATAGTTCATCTGTCTGTGGCGTCTACGATTTATGTGTTTTTTATGTCATCAAGGTGGCCCTGATTAGGATTGGCCATTCATTCAGGGGGTCCCTCAGCATGCACGTATACTCTAGGCGACTGACCCAGGTATTGGTTGTGTAAGTTCTGCAAGAAAAGTGTATATTTATGAATTTTATGAATAATGACTTGAATGCTACACTTACAGGGCTTTCATTTAAAAACTTGCTGGCATGAACAACTACCTATTTAAATACATTTAAACTAAGCAGAAACACTTCAATTTAGATATGGAAAGGAAAGTGTAAAAGCTGCGTTGATTACGTTTTATATTCCATCCTCCCACCTCCAGACAATAGGGCCGTTCTCTCTTCCTGAATTTTTCCCGGGTTTTCCTCAGCGCCCATAAATGGTAAATGTCGGGGAGGTAACCTGCAACGTTTCCATCTGACAACTTTTCGTGTTCATGTCAGCATTCCTAGCGGCTCATAAAATGTGACCAGTGCGTTTACTTGGCTATCACCTCAAAGGTGTACTCCAAATGATTATATTCTGTAATTGCTTTTCAAAGAAAAAAAAAGAGTTTTCAAGGAAATTCGGTATGTGCCATTGAAATAAAACAAGAAAAATAGTTGTTGAAAATCAGTGAAATCGGACTATTAGGAGGGAAGGTTAAATTTAAAATTATAAAAAACAACGTTCTAGCGGCATTAACATTTATTTTTTAGCAATGGAACTCTGTATGCACCATTTGAATAAAATAAAAACGTAGTGTTTGAAAATCGGGGAAATCGAACCATTAGGAATCGGGTTTACTTGAAACACAAAATTTAAAAGTCGCTCTAGCCGCACTAATATTTGTTTCTTCACATTAAATTTCGGTATACACAATTTATATAAAATAATAAATAATAGTTTCTAAAATTACCGAAATTGAACTATTAGGAGTAGGGATATATTGAAAACTGAAATATAAAAAGCACTCTTGCGTTTAATTTTCTCTATATTGCTTTAAAATAAAATGACAGGTTAATTGAGCATATAAACTGCATTTATAACTTTGCTAATACTTAACAAAAGCATCGTCATGAAGATAGAAAATGTGAAATATTAATCTAATATGTGTTTGAGAGTTATTTGTTTATAAGAGTGCTCTGTAACATTTTTCAGTAAACGTTTGCGTTACATGTTTTTGCTACAATAACATTTAAATTCAATTTCAAAGCCAATGAAAATGATGAAGCTTTCTATTATTTATTGTTGATTGTGTATTTTTGCTTGTACATTGCAATTGTTTCTGAATAGTAACATGTTTTTGTTTTTTGAAACATTAGAACATCATTATCTTAAATGCACAAGATAAGTCAAAGCTTTCTGTTATTTGATCTATTTTAGTGAAAGTAAAGATGATACCAAGAGTTCAGTGCGTAATCATGGTATTTAAAAAGTTTAAAAATATTCACACAGTGTATATTTGTTTTTCAGCGGTCATATATTTCATTTAATTAATAGTATACCATTAGTTTTTGTGTTTTAATCTTAATAATAATAATAATTATTCTTAAAATGTGGTTTGAAATACTTACAGGTTGCAAGAATTCTATTTTGTTCCAAATACCACACAATAATGTTATAATTTGTTTCATTTTATTAATTGACAAGGCTTAATTGGGATTTTATTCATTTTTAAATGTGTCCTACTTGGTGTGGAATTCACTCAGTTTAAGCAGCTCCTGCGTGACGGATTTTTTGTTCTCACAAACGCTAAACAATTGAGGAGTATTTAAGACAAGTAAACAATGTGTAATTTGTTTTTCAAGACGTATCTCAAAACTTTTTCCAGTTATTTTATACTTGTCACTGTGTGATTTCTTTCTTTCTGTACTGCTAAGCTGGATGTGTAATATGTAGGGATCAGCGAAAATGCTGAGTATCAGTCTATGAACACAAAAGGATGCAGCGGAAGGTGGTACCGCTTGCATTTGCATGATGATACAGGAAGGAGCTCCAAGGTCAATGCAGGATCTGCCAAAACAATGGAAGAGCATTTGAATGTGCGAGGGGAGCTCTTTTAATTGGAGTAATGACCTTGCCGGGCCCCGGTGCATGCACAGTCCGTTGCATCCCAAGGCTAATTCTACCCTTTGTGTTGCCCGTACTCTAAAAGGGAGTATTACACCTCAAATTACAAAGCGGGAATGCGATGAAAGGCGCGTAACTGTGACCTAGCACCAAATTACAGCTGTAAAACTTGTGCATTTAAATACATCAGTAGAAATATGAAACATCTGTGCAATATATCGAGGGAATTCTAAAGGGCATTTCGCTATGAAGATGCTCTTATTTTACTAGTTCAATGTGGTCTGCAAGGATGTCGCAGTTTCCCAGTCCATCTTTAAGGAAACTGCAATTCATACCATTAATTCATATTGACCAAATACGAATATGTTTAAAAAAGTATTCTTTATTAAAATTTAAAAAATATTACAGTTTCTCTCTGCAATAAATGAAAAGAAAAACACACTTAGTATATGTAACGAATGTTTGTCCTATTTGCTGTTGATTTGTTTTATTTACAGGCGCTCTTTAACATCACAGGTCATCAGCGTCCCATTCAAATCAGGGCGTGAAACGGCCAACAAATTTTGCTCAGAGACCTCTTCTTTCAGGCTTGAGGTTCTTTTTCGTGCCGTAAATGTACGACACGGGACCCACGGCTTTACTTCCCTTCCGAAGGAAGCCATGCTTAGCATTTTTACGCGCCAAAAAATCCATCGATCCTGGCCGGGATTGAACCGGAGATCTTGGATTTAGGAGGCAAGTATGATTACTACTACACCACCAGGACCAGCGTGTGTGTTTGCCTTCTGCACATATCGTCTTACAAAATCATTCATTGGATTCCAAAAATAAATAAACAAATAAAAAAGCAGTTTCTTTTGTACAGCATAAAGTTTACGCTCAGTACATGTACAAATGTTAACTTGCCTGCAGCTCTAATTTAGATCGACTCTTCCGCTGGTGGTGCATTATTTCTGTTACATATGTACAGCGCATTTTATCTTTCTGCCATCGCCAAGGTTGGCCGATGTCTTTAAGGCGCGGACTCTGAACGGGAGGTCTGGGGTTCGAATCACGCCAGACCGTCCTCCCTGACAAAGGTTTTTTTTTTTCCAGGTTTTCCTCAGTCATAAATGGAAAATGCCGGGGAGGCACCCTAAACCTATCCCTGGAACGTTTCCTTCCTTAAAAAGAAATCCTTTCCCAATATAGCATTTCATCTCGTGCATCCTCAGTGTTCACCGTCCTGATGCCTCAGTAGTATAAACGGGCGTTAAACATTATCAAAAAAAAATCTGCTTTTCACGGGTATAGATGGTAACTTTTTTGCTTCTGAACTGCCTTTATCCTTTTCGGATGCTACTTCTTTGAAAAATATAAAGGTTTCGACATTATCCAACTGAAATTCATAATACTGCGGGACATGCTTTTCAGGCCAGTGGCTTTCTAAGGCCATTTGCATATTAAATCCAAGATAAAGCAAAAGCTAAATATGGTGATAAAACAATCTTACGGTCCACTTTTTTTTTCCTTCGCCTTTTTAAGCGTCTGGTTGAAAGCTAGAACAAAAAGTTTACAATGTAGAAATAGTACAAATATTAAACATTTCTCAAAAACAAACTAATAACAAATTCTATAATTTGTAAGCTTATTTTTATGCTTTCAAATAGTGCGTGAATGTGATTCACTAGTTGAATCCTCTTAGTTGGAACTTGATTTGTTTATTGACGATGTTATAGGAGATACTGATGATATTCTTTATCTTCTTCCTCATTGTTATTAAATTCGAATTCTGATAATTCTGTGTCAATTACGTTTATCATATCCCATTTTCCTCTTATTAGGTTAAAATCACAAATTAGAGTTAAATTGATTGCATTATGCGAATATGGAATTTGAAACAGTTCGGGGCACCTAACCAACAGGTGAAAAATAGTGAGAGTAACGCTGAATATTTGAAACATAAGGTAAAGGCAAACGAGGGAAAAATGAAGAAAGGTATATGCTATTGGAATGTGCTACTGATTCATGAGCTACTTTTTTCACGTATAGTTTCAAATTTATTTTGTTTAAATGGGTTAAATAAGTATTATTTTTCTACACGTAAGAGAATATCAAGTATTATAGCAAGAAGATTTTCAACGTCTTTCAAATGTTGCTAATATTACTGCTGGAAATCATAACATTTTAAGAGGGAGGTGATACCTTAACCAAGTCATCTCAAAGTCAGGTTTGTCAAACATAGAAACTGAGCAGCACTGAGCTGAAACTGAACTGGTGCACTGGTTGTCAGGAAACACATATATGTCATAAGCAGGGGCAGTCGATCTATGCTTCGAACTGGACTTATTACTGATGTCAGAAAAAGCCATATTATAGCTGAATTATCGGAACAGAACTGCAAAATGCATATGCATAACGAAATCAAGTGTAACAGTTAGTGACGTAACACAAAAATACACGAATTCCCCTTTCCTCCACTTCTCCAAGTGAGCAAGCTTGGCTCGTATCTGGCCGGCTTGAGTTCTCAGAAGGCGCACTGATCTAGGCTCAATCTACGGAGAAAAAAAAAGTACTATGTATGATACCAAAGGACTCGAGGCATAAAAAACAGGAGAGAGAAAGAAAAATATATTTGGCGGATATGCCGCTTCTATTCTAATGACTTTACATTTGTATCGGCATAAAAAATGTATTCACTTTAAAAATATAGGGCAAACCTTTCCAAATTTCCGTCCGATTTCAAGTGGAATTGCCCAAATGGAATCAATTCTCCTCGGGTCAAGTTATCTAGGTTAAGATGTTTTATCTTAACCCTAAACAGAAGAACGTCTGGTAACCTTAGGCGCCGGCGAACAAGTGACTACTTGTGTCACCTTCACCACTTATATACACTGAATCAGAGAATCGAAACTATGCCTCCCGAACTGGAGTAACGTACTTTTGTTAGTTTTATTGTAATATCTTATTGGGTATTATAATAAGTGCAAAGTCTAATTTTAAAAACCCAATTTAAAGGGGATTTAGTTCCTGACAGGTACACACACACACACACACACACACACACACACACACACACACACACATATATATATATATATATATATATATATATATATATATATATATATATAATTACCTTCAAATGGAGGGAAAATCACCCTGATCTTTGTCTGCACTCGTAAATTCGCACTGTAAACTTGAGTTGGCAAGGCCCGATAAACCTGACTGCAGATGTATACACAGAAAGTTCAAAATGCTCATCCTGGAGGACCGTTAATTGAAATAAAGCATGTCCGTTAACGCTGACCAGCTCGTCTAGTCGTTATGTAAATGAAACACAACACCTTCTTGAGACCTGATCTCCAGTCTTTTGCCTCATATCATTTTCCTTTAACGAACTAAGCTAACCGCGACATTAATGAAGGGAACATTGGTCACCCACAAATTCATGTAATCCGGTTACAGTGTGAACGAAGACGCCATCTGAACTGATTGCGTCAAATGGAAAAGTTTCTCTGGTACCAGTCGGTCTAATTAAAGAAATAACGTAGAAGCAACAGTGGCATATGTGCACTAGAACAAAATTAGTGGACTGTACGGAACCACAGTGTATACAGTTGGTACAGCTTTGGTGCGCATGATACGAAATGGGTGCACTAGCTATAATTTTTCTTCAGGCGCCTCTGTACAAATAAATGGATAGCATTATTGAATACAAACGGAGAACTATATTACTATGAGGGATAAATCATAAGTCATGGCAACAATTTTTTTTTCACGCGAACAAGGAACAAAACGAAACATCTAATGTATACGATTGAAAGCATTGCCGAGTGGAGCCGCCAACGGAAGGCTCAATGTAGGCGGCCCTCGTAGAGAAGAAGCAAAACACAGGCAACCGCACAATATTGATTTATTATGACATGTGCGAACTTTACCTACAATTGCTTAAACTCCGTAGGACAGGTCTACAGGTAATCCACGGTGGTCTTCAGGTACATCGACAGTTCGTGGCCAGCGATGTGGAAGGCACTGAATGCCATCTACTGCATGTGAGTTGCTAACGTGAGCCATCTCGCGTCGAAAGCTATGAAAATGTTCGTTATGTTATCATAACGTTTCCCACGCATTGGCTGCTTCACTTTGGGGATGACATTATAATCACAGGTACTGAGATCGGGCGAGTATGGAAAAACTTCCCATCCCCACCGCTGTTAAAGACATCTGACTCTGTCGACTGTGTGAGCTGTCGCGTTATCATTTACTATAACGACATTGTTAAAAAGTTCTAAGCATTTGGTGCGTACGGCACGGTGTATTTGTGACATCAAAAGTACCTGTAAAACTGGGCATTCACAGTGGTCTCCTCACGCACTGGATGACAAACGCTCTTGACTGTCATACGCCAAAATAACCATGACTTTTGTTGGGTAAGAAGTATGGGGTGGGAAACTTGTGTTTGCGTGGTGACCCAGGGTGACGCCATTCGCTGGACTATCGCTTGAGTTCTGTCTGATTCATATGTTCTTTTATCAATTGCAATGATGCGATTGAACGTTATATTTGCTTCTTTCTGAAATCTCGCCAGATTGATGCAACATGTTTCATAATGAGTCCACCTCTGTACCTTATTTAATTGATTGTATTGTTCAGGTCCTCTCGTAAAATGCGATGCACTGTTTTTGCTGGAATTCCTGTTTGCTCTTCTAATTCCTCAAGTGTCCAGTGCCTATCATTGCATAAACATTCTTCCACCACCATCACCCGTCCGCAGATACAGGACACCCACTGCGCGGCAGGACGGTAGTCAACATTCTGCCCCGTTTGAAGGTATCTGTCCACCTCACCACTGTGCGATTAGAGCCAGGCATATCCAGTGCTTCCCGTAGCTTTGTGTGGCATTCCTGTGGTGGAGATGTGCTATTTGTACCTATGCACTTTATTCACTCTTCGTGACTTCCATACCGTCACGAATGACCGAGGTCGTTAAGGCGGGAGGTCTGGGGTTCGAATCCCACCAGAACCGTCCTTCCTGACTAGCGTTTCTTCCAGGTTTTCCTTAGTCCTCATAACTGGCAAAAACCGGGGAGGTACCCTAAACTTAGGCCTGGAACATTTCCTTCCTTAAAAAATATCCTTTCCCATTTTATCATTTCATCTCATGTATCGTCATGCCTCAGTAGTAAAAACTATTCAAAAAAAAAAACCTGACCTCCATACCTGACCGCTGCCAGTCACCAGCTGAACTTCGGAGTGTACTTAGACACGCAGCTTTGCTCAATACACCATCTGGTGACTTCGTTTGAAAGTATACACCACATACTCTTTCAAACGAATATTTTAGATTTTTCGTGTTGTCCCTTGTTCGTAAGAAAAACTTTATAGTTGTCTTGACTTGCGATTTATCACTCACATATATAAAAACTGACGGAAAATTTTTCTGAGAAGACACTCGATGAGCTAAGAGCCATCGTCCGATGATTAATAGGCGTAAGGGAAGAGGGTGATTTGTAACTATGACCTATTTACTCCTCCTACCTGTTATCTACAGTCTAGTATCAACATAACACTTCATTTTGATTTTAGTGCTTAGAAATTCGGACGCTTAATTATGACTCTTGTGGGAAGGGTTCCTATCGCTTCCTGTCACCTCTCCGATCAAATATCTACGAGCTTGGTTTGCACCGCGTCTGCAAACCAGGTCATTTTCAACCGCAATTGCAAACATCAGGCACAACTATATAAGTTTTCTACAGACAAATTTGTACGCACTAAAACACACACAAGGTATAAGAAATTAAACGTTGAAAATGTTTAAGGTAACCCAAACCAGTAAGCTCTTCGAGGTCACTTCGTTGTTTGATGACGCGCGAACTGTGTGATTATTAGACAGTGGATCTTGAAGCATATGACTATTTTTTTCGTAATAGATATAATGAATAAAATCGGAATATTATATTTTGCGACATTTGATACTTAAAACTTGTAGTCTTCTGTTTTGAGGTTGTAGCCTATTCCTTAGTTTCGTGTTTAAAATATGCATATGTACGTATAAAAATGCAAAGTAACCATATATATATATATATATATATATATATATATATATATAATAATTTTTCAGCTGAGAAACTGAATTTCCTGAGAAGTCGGGCAAGACCTGTCATATTTGTTTGCAGTGGCGATGTTTTGACAGGAAACAGCTGTCAGTACTGTTGATAGTATGCATAAGCCAAAGATTTAAGTATACCCCTGTGAATTTTGTAGATATGGAAATATTTTTTTCTGTCTTCAAACTTAGACAAAATATACATTTTTTGAGAAAAATTTGAAATTTCACTCATAATGTTATTTACTATAGTGTAGACTCCCATGTCACCATTTAAAGTTTACTGTTAAAAAATATTTTGTTAGTTTATTTGGAAAAATTAAACAAAATTTAAACGTGCCAGTTAAACAGTGACATTGCGATTTTTCTTATGATGTACACGATCATTTCTAGTTGCCTTTTTCAAGTATAAATTTTAAGATACGTTTCATATTTTATAATCGTTATATTAGTTTAAATAGTGTAATGTTAAAGTCTGCTATAATTATTTTACTTGAAAATTGTATTCATAAAAATAGGGATAATCTATGAAATTTAATTACCCAAGTTCACAATTAAGTGGTTGTGAAAGTTAATATTATTTGAAAATATATTTATAATGCCTTTTATCAGTTTTATAGTGCACATTGCTTACATTTTTAGTTTAAATCTTTATTTTCATTGCTTGTAGTCCCCTCAATATTGGTAAACCAGATGTGACACAGTACTCCCACTTTTACTGATTGTAGTTGTATAATGTAGGTTTGCGGTAAATCAATATCTGGAAGGTCAGAGTTGGCACGTTCTAAAAATGTTAACTTCCTCATCCACTACCTATATAATGTTAAACACTCCTGGGTTATTCTGAATGGAATCACTGATCACTTTATTTCAGCGCTTTAATTCATCGAGTAACTGTGTTCTCTGGCATAGCTGGCCTTTATTTCCCATGTTCATCCCGAAGGGATTCTATTCTTTCCTGTTCCCATGTCATATAGTTTATGGTCAACTTCAATAACCTGTGTGGCGCTCTAAACATTATTCTGCTTGCAAGGAAAGTTTCTATGACAAAAATAAATACGCGCTATAAACACATTTCTTTGATAGAATACGCCATGTTTGTTGCAAGGGCTGTTGAAAATGTACAAGGGGCATTCTAAAAATCCTCGGCCTGACCAAGAATACAGAAGTTTTTTTTTTTTTTTTTTTATTTATTAATTTTTCCCCCTCCAACTTAGTAACCTTGTAAATCAATAGCTTTAGGCCAAGATTTTCCAACTATATAATACCTGCAGTAAAGTAAGATTTGTTTTACGATGAAAAATAAGCATCTGTCTCAGCTTCAACATCATTTGATGTGAATCTTTATCCATCCAGTCATTTCTTCAGATTTGGGAACAAAATGGGAGCCAAATCAGGCGAATAGATGGGTGTGGAAGCACTTGAAAGCGCAGATCACGCCGTTTTGAAGCAGCAATCCCAGACGTGCGTGAAGGCACATTATCGTGATAAAAGAGAACGTTCTATTTCGCAAGGTATGGACGTTTAGCCTGAAAAGCATCCTTCAATTGGTCCAGCAATGAAGTGTAATACTCCCCGGTAATGGCTCTGGCCTTCTAGAGGTAGTCTACGAGCATCATATTATAAGAATCCCAGGAAACCATAGCATGACTTTTCCTGCAGCTGGAACCGTTTTTGTTTTCTTAAGTGCACTTTCACCTGTTGCCACCCACTGTTTGAACTGCTTCTTTGTTTGTCCATGTTTCATCTACTGTTACAAAGCTCGGAGAAACTCACTGGAATCACGTTTAAGCAAGTCATATCATTGTTATGAAATGTTCTTTCGAATGCGTTTTGGTCCATTGTTAACAAAGCGGTACCCATCGAGTGGAAAGCTTTCTCTTACCCAAAACCATAACCATACTTGCTTCCTAAACCCGTGATCGCTGGTTCGAATTCCGGCCTTGATCGATGGGTTTTTTCGGACGTAAAAATCCTAAGTGTGACTTTCTTCGGAAGGGAAGTAAAGCAGTGCTTCCTGTTTCGTAGATTTACGGCACGAAAAAACACCTCTATCTTAAAAGAAAAGGCCTCTGAGCAAAATTTATCCGTTTTACCTTCTGAATTGAATGGGACGCTGATGACCTGAGATGTTAAAGAGCGTCCATAAATAAACCAAATCAACAAATGCCTAAAACGTAATGTAAAATGTATAGACACGGCCTATCGAGGTCTGTGCAATGTCAGCCAACTCAGCGATCATCGAATACGGCATTGTGAATTTTTGTCACAACCTCGTCAGACGTAGCAGTTTTGGGACGCCCTGAGCACTCATCATCTTGAATGGATATACGACCACGCTTAAAGACAGCGGCTCACTTTTTAACCGTCGAAAACGAAAGGGAAGAATTCTTTATTGTGGAATCTTAACTCCTTTTATATTTCTGTTGGGGTTCAATCCTTCAAAACGAAGTACTTTATCACAGTTCGTATTTCAGTTATACCCATTTTGTAGAAAATGTTAATACTGGTTTGTTTACACAATCGTCACAAACAAGTGGCCGCACATGCCGTTTGAAATTTTACAGCGTGCCACTAAAGGGTGAAATATAACAATTATAACAATTTGGCCACCATCACGACATTTCAATCAGGCTCGAGAACTTTTAAAACACCCTAGTACAGAGTGGTATAAGACGTGCAAATTGTAAAGTGGTTTGAAACAAATCCATGCTGCAATTTCTTATTTTTTATCAAAGCTATTGACTCTTGTTTTGAAAGAATCAGCCTGTACTTCCTTGTATATAATTAATAACAGCAACGCTTTTCCTTCAACATGCAAATTTCCAAACATACTCCTGTATTGTGAACAGATTTTTCGGATTTAAATACTGCAGGGACTAAAATGTTATCCATTTGCGAACAGGCTTCATAAAAACCTGAAATTTGCATAACATCCAAGAGAGCTTATGTCCAATTGAAGTTATGTGAAGTGTTAATATCACATAACAAACAAGCGAAGTGAAATACAACAAAAAAAGCTGCAAATAGTACAAACAATAGAAGCGGAACAAAACTGATAATCAGTAAATATTATTATGCAGTGATAGAGATGATTTGATGTGATCGGCCACGTTTGTAAAACAAATGCTTGATAGAGGCAGTTTCTGTAGGTACAAAATTTATTTACGATCTGGTAGAACAGCAAGCACTTCTGAAATTGCCAGGCTCAATTAAAAGCTTGTTTATTTTCAATAAATGTGTTGAAAATACCAAACTTAATTTTTGTATGGTTTAGTCATTTATTTGAATTTAAGATGGCTTATATGTGCAAAAACATGAATTATGATATAAATATTGTGGCAAACATTGATTACATTTTTGTGGGAGTCATTCTTTGTTTTGAACCGACGTTTAGCAGGGTGTGGGGAAAATTCGAGAAGGCAGCAGTTGTTTGTTACATTTTGAATGCTAATTTGAAGTCTGCGCTCCTGAAGAAAGCTTGGGAAACAATTACGAAAGAGTCAGCAATCACCAAAACAGAGCAAACGTTTCAGGGCCATATCTCCTCTCGCTCGTCGGAACCAACTCGATTTGCATATCATAGTATTCTTTTGTTGTATATTCTCATTTTATCTAAATTATAATGTTGCATTTATGCCAAAGTGTAACTCAATGAACTAGGGTGTATGATCTAATAGAATCTCTCTCGTAGTCCTTGTCAAGATGGAATAAAGCGTTCCTAAGATAGCAGATAATAAGATTGAATAATAACTTCTGTCAATTACAAGTTGGGTTTACTTATCTTTATATATTTGAATGGCTTCATTATCTTTATTATTATGTAATTTTAAGTAGCTAAACTATGCAGGGCTACGTTCTCATGTCGTAGAATGTGATATTTATAAACAAAGGATCCAGGTTCGTGACAGTATTATGTATTGGTACGTGGTATGTATTTCTTATCTTGACAAACGCTTGAATTCTCTTTGGAAAAGTATGTGCAATTTCAATGTTTTTGTTGCAGATGTTTACTAATGATTATATAAACCAAACATTTAATTTAATGCTGTTATTCTAACATTTTCATGTGAAAAAATGATTAATGTTTTCTACCAATAACCGTTCCCAAATGACTCCCTAGTGGAGGCGGGATCGGCGCTTGTGTCTGAACGACCTTCTACAAGAATCTTCTCTCTTGGCAAACACACCACAGTTTTCCAGAGAGAGGAATATTATCATCCTAGAGTGTGCATTTTACATTTTAGAACATCTTCGCGGTTACAGAGCTAAATTTACTTATCCTCTGATAGCCATGTTGCAATAGAAGCTGTGAAAACGGTAAAAATGTCTTGATTTGTTTGTTTGTTTTGTTTTTTTTTTTTGATTGATTTATTTACCGACGCTCTTTAACATCTCAGGTCACCAGTGTACCATTCAATTCAGGGTATGAAACGGCTGACAAATTTTGCTCAGAGGCCTCTTCTTTCAGGCTTGAGGTTCTTTTTCGTACCGTAAATGTACGACACGGGACCCACGGCTTATTTTCCCTTCCGAAGGAAGCCATACTTAGGATTTTTACGCCCGAAAAATGCATCGCTCCTGATCGGGTTTGAACCCGCGATCTTGCGTTTAGAAGGCAAGTATGGTTACCACTAGACCACCAGGATGGCCAACAACGTCTTAAGTTGGTATTGCATGCCAGAGAACGTTGGACAGCCTTTGTGAACGATGCTGTGTTACCCTAATGTGGGTACCGGAACATTCGGGCATAAAGACGGATGAATTAGAGATAAACTTGCAAGAAAGGGTGCAATGGGCTCCAACATTTGATACTGCGGGACAATCACACCGGTGTCAGGCAAGCTCGAGCGTTTATTTAAGAGCGCGTCCCTGGTATAAAAAGATAATATTGTCAAACCCGAATGCGGCAGGATGTTGGCTTTCTTACTGGTCACGGCATCCTTCGAGAACATCTGCACATCATGGAAACCTCCCTTGACTCAATTGCAGGAAATGTGGAGAAAAAATTTTCGTCACACATATTATGCGCATGTGCAGCTTTTTCACGATCTAGGTACTTAACTCAGGGATTTGCCTTTTTACACCTAGAGGATATTTAGAACAGCCAATATCAACGACATATAGGGACTTTGGGCCTTGAATAGACTAGTATATTGAAGCAACTTGGATTTCTTAAAGGCCTATGTGCAGGGTCCAACGTTTTCTTACGTACTTAACCCAAACCCTCATTTTCCCATGTACGCTGATACATTAAATGCCCCAAAATAAAATTAAGGGAATAAATGCAAAATACTGGTAATATCTCTTTAAACTAGCCGCTCACTTCTTGAACATAAACATATAAATAATACAACTTTGTCTACCGTTATTCAAGTTTCCTATTAGCCTTGAAAGCAAGATTATTATTTACTAGCATTACATTTTTAAGTGTTTTCACACTAACTGAACGATCAAAGAATGCTCTAATTTAAAAGTTTGCAACCGTTATATTGTTATTTCAAAATATGAGTTAACATTTTAAAAAAGAACAGTTATGCATGTTAAGTCTAATAAAATTTGTCCACATGTTTTTCATTAATAGATTCTCAAGCGGTTCTTTTTTCTCCTTCCCTTAAATTTCATTCTTTTACTAAAATTATATATATGAGGCAGGGCTATGTTACCCTTCAGCAACGTTAAAGTATGTTGTTTTTACAGACAGTATACCTGCACAGTTTGCTTTAACTGTGATACAAGTTGATCTTGATATCTGATAAACACTTCAGCTTTTTGTATCTGGGGTCAGTATAACATTCTCCTGTTGGCAAATTAGAATTGGAGTAAAGAATGTCAATGCTTGTCAATAATTAAGAAAGGAACCGGAGTGTTCCAAAGAACTGGGAGCTCAATACTGAGAAGATTACAGTACGAGTACCTTATTCAAATACATATAGAAGGCCAGGTATAACGGGAATACCTTAGGTTTAATAAAAGCTACTAGGCTGAGTCAGAAAGTAACAATTTAGCGATCATAATTCAGAACAATGTAAGTAGAGTGTTGTACTACACATTTAACAACGGATATCCTGCTGGACGAGCAAGCGCGCTCGCTATCTTGGGAGACAAGTTTCACCACCTGTGAACTTTTGAAGCTGCACACGATCGTGCGGGAATCAGCAGTCTTGGAACCCACCGTCCATTAACACGTCTCATGTGCAACGTTTTAGTTATGGCACCTAGTTAAGTTTTCACAATTTTGAAAGCGTTCTTGATGGTATTCGATGATCCCCTCTCACAATGACAGCAGCGGTGTTTTCTTCCGTAGAGCACAAACAGGAAATCCCGGTCCATCTTCTTTTAAAATTAACTACCTCCCCTCTTTAAACATTTTAAATCATCTTCGAACTGTGCTACAGAGAAGAGCAAGTTCTCCATAGACTTTCTGTAACATTGCATGAGCCTCAGTTGAAGATTTGTTGAAACGAAAGCTGAATTTCGGAGAAGCATATTTCTTTTTCTCATATCATCTCAATTATGCAGTAGGCGGAACTGAACATGTCTCAACTTTCACACCTCTCACCGACGGAAACCGGAAGTGGCAACAATAAAATTAGTACCACGTATACTTTTCGCATGAAAGGAACATAATATTATAAAGTTAAATTTAACGGCACTGTTTCACTCATGTGACATCTTAAAACCGACCAATGAAACGAAACAAATTTTCATAGTCACAGCCGGATAATGGAGTGAAATTATTAAAAAAGTCATCAAATCCGTTTTATCATGAATTTGTATTATCAGTTTAGACAACTCTATACCTCCACTGTATAATTCCTGAACACGCATTGCTGACCACTTTTGCTAGAGGAGGTAGGGAGCTGTTGATAGCAACAAAAGCATGGACAATCGACAATCATAACGCAAAATAGATATTCATAAGTATAACATTCTATACAAGTGTTAATATTCTGTGCGCGAATTTCAAATATATCACTTTTTATTCTTATTCTATATGAAATAGTCCTAAAACTGTATTTTGCTCCTCTCTGTTGACATTACTGGCAATCGGCGCATTCTTCTGACGCAAGGTTGCTCGAAAAGGTTAATTGTAAATGTACAGTTATTACAGTATTGTAAACCAAGTTAGAGCAATTATATTTAAATTCTTATTTTATTCCTGCAATAGTCCTAATAAATATCACTTGATCTGAGCTTTCCACTCACTAAGTTCGTGAATTTATCGGTAATCTCACATCCTCTCGTGATATTATTTTTGATAAATTGTGTTTATAAAATTATGATCATTATTTATTGAACAGCACTCGTATAAGTAAATAAAATTATCACAATAACACAAACGAGACACTAAAAGCTGGCACTTCGTTTTTTGACATTATTTTACGATTATTTCAGGCTGGTAGGAATAGGCAGGCATCTTCTTACTGAATTGACCACAATTCTTTCTGATCTTCCCGCGGAGATCATATTTCTTCATTTCATTTTGAGAATGTGGTCGGCTGTTTGCCTCGATAGTTCACAATCATAATATTTGAACGAACATGAAACTTTTAAAGTTTCTCACAGCATGCCCACAAAAACCTCCGATTTCATCATGAGCAGAACTGCAATAGAGAAATAACCAGTTTCGCCCAAGCTATACACGAGAATCCCAAGGATCGTCTAGTATTCACATTCAGATTTTTTTGGGTCATGGTGGAATTCAGTTTTTATTCGTCTGTAATGACAATTTAATTTCTGACTACAAAAAATACGTTATCATTATGAATTTGTGTGTAAGGAATTCATAAACCATATGCACTTTGCTCCATCACGTGGGCATGGGCATTTTCCCAAATGGTTATTTCATTTTTCTCAATTGTAGATTTCTGTAAGAAATGACTTCCCTTAATTGAAAGTGTTAAAAGTGCCCAAGTCTGGCTATGACTATTTTACAACACCAATGTAAAGAACAATACTCATGGATATTTCAGAGTTAAACTGACAGGTGACAGGTAACTGCTGGGTATCATATGAAGTGTATAGCACATGTACTGAATATCTGAAACAATGGACTAAGGGACAGAGAATAGATCGCAATTTTGGAGTTCCTGGTGTGGAGAGAACAGCAAAATCATGTGGAAGACATCTACTTTTGTATGGTTGATGTATCAGACTTTAACAAAAAGTAAAAAGTTTCTATTCTGCATACTAACATACGGTAAGCTATAAAACCCATATTGCACAACAGCGAAATTCCTATTCGTATTTCATCTGCCAGTAATAAACAATAAAGAGATACCAGAGTTGCTTTTTTTTCAGATGAATTTAAATTACATCTATATCGAGAGGAGGATTGAGAAGGACAAGTGTAGTAGTGAATATTTTTGTAAAGAATGGGGATTGAAAATAAATGAAAAGAAATCAAAGATCATGGGTTTTAAAAGAGGGTATAAATTGAGAAAGAATGAGAAATAGCAGCTAAATGGGAGACATATAGAGGTGGTAAGAATTTAATTACCTAGGGACAAGGTTAAGTTCTAATGGAAGTTGGAATAAACAGGAGGTAGTGACAGAGACAGATAAAGAATAGGGAGACAGTATCAAAAGGAAAAGTAGCTATGATTGTTATAAGAGCATGTTTAAGAAATATTTCGGATATAAGAGTAAATTTACACAACCACAGTAGAAGCTAAAATGTTTTATGGGGCAGAAATATGGGGTGTAGGGGATGCATGGAAAGATATTGAAAAAATAAATAAAAAAGTTTTTTTAGTTTACCAACAGCATCCTCAAATGGTATAGCGCAGCTAGAATTAGGTAGGCGTTCCACCAAGAAAAAAATATTACAAGAATTATGAAATACTAATTCAGAATTACCACACTGGACGAGTGGTATTATTAAAGAATGTTTCAGTATCAAAGAGAAATGTAACTGCAAAGGATTGTGATATCTCAAAGTGCAGGACAACAGATGGGTATTGGAAACTAGGGAATAAATAGGCAATATCAAAATAGAATTCTGGAAAGAAATAAACCTAAGATTAGAAAACATTGAAAGACAAGAAATATTTGGTAGTATGAGAGAAAATAGTTCATTGAGACTTTATAGGGAAATAAAATAGTGTGGGATAAGGAAAAATGTATAGAACAATGTGATAAAGTAGGTTGGGAAGGGTTTGTAGGGAGTAGAACTGGAGTTATGAGTTTAAAAAGAGTAAGATATGATGAAGATGTAGAAAAATGTACAATGTTTAGAGAATCAGATACGGATTTTCATTGTTTATCACACTGCAAGCAAAGAAAATTATGAAGAGAACAGGCTTGACAACAAAAATGGAAGAATCTAGATGGGGAAATATAATTAGAAATATTTTAACTGTAAAAGAAGAGAAGAATATGAAAATAATAGGGAAATTAGAGAGAAATGAATAAGAATGATTAAAAAGAAAATGGAGAGAAATATAACCTTAGAGGTACAATAGGTCAGACAAGTATAAACAGGTACAGGATAATACAGCAATAAATATGATGTTCACTATTACATTAATTACCTGGAGTTGTGTGTATTGGGATTGTAAGCAAGTAACTCTGGAGAGAAAATATATATTGAGTCATTTTAGTATTATTTTTGTGTATTTTTATATCTCATTCTGTAATATATATATTTGAATGTAGTATATTATATAGTCTATTGAGATATATTCAATACATTTTTAATTTTTCAATTTGGTTCGTATTTTCACAACCTTTGCAACTTCCAATTCTAGTGATGTTAAATTCAGCGTTCCAATAAAACCAGAGGGTCATGGCATCTGATCATTAACGCAGGATGTGCAACCTCCTCACTCAAACTGAGTTAAATGGACTTGTGCATGATCTTGATTTGCTTAAGACATCAGCAAAATTTTCAAAAGTCTGCAGTTCACTTTTGGAGCTTCCAATAGTCGTCACGTTTGCAGTCAAGAAATTGCTAGACAAAGTGCCCCCTCCCCAAACCCAACTCGTTAGCGTCCCACTGCTGAGTAGCCTTATTGGAAAAGTGCGCTCACTCATGCACAGAAACGTTCCCTCTGATTGTTTGTTTACTTATATCAACATACGTTACACCTCAGTGTTTCGCTGAAAGTACGGTAACTGTCCAAAAGTTGGGTGTAATAACCTAAGGGAATGTTTTCTGTTTATTTTTCAATCTAATCCCATTTAATCTCAATACATGTGGACCAGCCATTTCTTTTTAAAGCGGCTAAACGTCAAGCACTGCAAACCAGCTGTTCATAGCAGCGACATCACTGTCCAACCATTATTAACCTCTGAACCATCCTTTTTAAAGTTGAGAGCAGATGGTCGTTGGAGAAGGTCAAATCTGGCGAATAAGGCGGTTAGGATAACAAATGGAATCTCAAATTATATCTTCGATCAATTTGTATGTAGCTGCATAATCGCTTCACAAAATGGCACTATTTTGTTTTCATTTTTTCACTTAGGCTTTGCTATAAGCTCGCCAATTATCTTTTACCCCCTTCGCAGGTAGTAAGCGAAAGTAATGTCCAGAGAATGATGAAGAATGAACGTAAAGAAAGTAATGTATTCAAATATGATAGCATTCCAGAACAAACGCTGTAATATTCTTAACAGTTGAAACAATTTATTGGAAATTTGTTGATTTGTTTTATATACGGACGCTCTTTAACATCTCAGGTCATCAGCGTCCAATTCAATTCAGGACGTGAAACTGCCGACAAGTTTTGCTCAGAGGCCTCTCTTTCAGGCCTGAGGTTCTTTTTCGTGCCGTAAATGTACGACACGGGACCCACTTCTTTACTTCCCTTCCGAAGGAAGCCATACTTAGGATTTTTACTCCTGAAAAATCCATCGGTTCTGGCCGGGATCGAACCGCGATCTTGGGTTTAGGAGGCAAGTATGGTTACCACTATACCACCAGGACCGACTATTTATTGGAAGAAAAATTACAGAGAATGCCTAATACAAAAGCAGAAACAAGTGCTTTGTTAGTCTGTGACTAGTTTCTCTACTGAAATTTGTGATTTCAGCGGAAGGGCGTCATAAAATAGATTTCGGCAAATTTCGCTCTGAGAGTTGCAGCGCGTGAAATGGCTAGAGTTCAAGGGACACAACCTCTTGCCAGCGTGGTAGTGGAACCATCGTTACATCCTCGTGTTGCCAATTACTCAAAAAGTGGTATGCACCCAAGCGTATAATTACGGATATTGTTGAAAGGGTTTCTAACTGCGACCGTTTCAAGCCCACTTTGCTTTTAACGTTATGTCCTTCACTTGTGTGTCGTGCTATTTCAACAATTGTTCAAGATAATTAAGGGAAATTTTCCATTTCAAATGCTATTTTTTAAAAGTACAATTGAATTTAATACCCTTGCATGTATAGAACCCTTGTGCACTTTTAAAAAATGTGGAATGCATTAATCATTATTTGTTTGCCATTTTCTGAGAATGGAAAACTAAAAAACTAGAGCATTATGAAAAAGAGAGCTAGCGTTGCCAAAATTGCAGGAGTTTTTTTTTTAAACCTTTTTCCTCTTTTTTTTTTTTTTTTTTTTTTTAAATAAAGATTTCTCTCAGCCAAAACTTCCGCAATAAGAGCGATATCAGCGCCTCTATTGTTGGCTCCTACGTGATTCATATTCATTGTTCCTCAACCGTAACAGTTTAGCCCCTTTTTATCTTTGAATGTAAGAATATACAGTCTCTCTTTATATACATATATACATATATATATATATATATATATATATATATAAAACTATATAAAGAGAGATTATATATTCTTATACTCAATACTTTTCGCGGAGGTCTAATTTATATTTGCTGCAAAAGAGGACGATCTTCAGAAGTATTAGGTAAAATAGGAAAACAATATATCTTGAATATTTCGCATATAAACTAAAACAATGGAATTCTAGGGGGAAAGGCATAAAAGATGTGAAACAGTGCTTATAATAAAATCATAGAGCAGGCCATCAGTTTCAATTATTTAGGCTACAACATTTCTATGGACATAGAAAATGTATAGACACAAAACTAAATAAATGTCGAGCGATCTGTGGAACAATTAGAAGAACATTAAAAAATAAAACAAGACTTAAAACTACAAAATAATGGCAGTGCCGGTTTTCTGTTGTGGAAGTGAGAACTGGGCAGTAAGCAAACAGGGCAGAAGAAGAATAGAAAGTTTAGAAATGAAATTTCTTAAAACATTAGCTGAATATAGACAATAGATCAGAAGAGAAACATAGAAATAAGAGAAGAATTACATATCTACAATCTGAATGAACAAATAGACAAATCAACAACGGACTGGTACCAACATACAAAGGAGAATGTCAGCATTCAGATTTCCGATAATTATATACCCTAAGGTTACAGAAATAGAGGCAGATCGTTTTAAGTTGGCAAGACTAATTCAACTTGCTTGAAATCGGAGCATGCTCCATAGTTTAACACTTTTAGTAGAAGAAGGATATATATATATATATATATATATATATATATATATATATCAGCCTTCTGTTAACACACCGCTCTTCAAGCCGAGATTGGAAGTTCTGTTTGTGAATTTTGTTTTATCTCCAAGTATCCGTCTTTTCGTCATGCATTTCAGCTTTGGAAGTAAAAACGTCCACAGGTGCAAAGTCTGCAGAGTAAAGAAGAACAGTCGTCTTGTTTTTCGCGCTAAAGTCGCGAGCAAGCAATGATGTCTGATAACCTTGACTACCAACGATTCACAGTTTCACCCTCAGGTAGAAATTGAGGATGAAAACATCCTGAATGTCGAAGAAACCCGCCAACAATACTTCGATGTTTGACTTGACCTGACGAACTTTTTGGATCTTGGCGAAGATTTTGCTTGGGCTTTCGTCCCAACACCGCAACCATTTTGTTAGCATCCTCATTAACGCGATCCAAGGGCTCCTGAAAGATCGTTACGCGATTAATTATTCAACCCAGGGACAAACTTTACTGCAACACAATACGTACCAACATTTCATAACGTAATCTCACAGAAATTTTACACTCTTCAGAAATTTCTGCAACAATCAGGCGTAGATTTTCATGCATGATTTAATTAATTCTGACTGCACGAGTGTCGTCAGTTGACCCGGGACAAGGCTCCTAGACTGTGGACTCCCGACCATTTTGAAACGTCATATAGCACTGAGAATGACTTAAATAATTATATCCACAAACTTCTTTCATCATCTTGGTAAAAGATTTACAAAGCTTCATGCAGAATTTGATACTAATGCGCCATTCATGATAGCCCGTCACCTCAATAATCCTATAACACAACACTCAGTGGAACTCGACTGAGATAAGATATCACTGCACGACAAACAGGTGCTATGAACTACTTTGTGCGAGGCACTTCTCTGGCGCAGCATTTTGAAAGATCGGATATTTTTTGAGCAGATCACATATGCATAAACGTTCCGTAATTACCAGTTAGTCATAGTTGTTTACTAAACGCTATGTATTAAAACTATTTAGGTAATACTAGGAAACGTGGTCTTTACTCTTTCCAATTTCGTAATTGAATTTAATCAATTTTGTTATGTTAGTTTCTTATACAATGCCGTAGCATTCATAAGGCTAAAATTAATTCTATTGTACTACAAATAGCTTGCCTTTGTCCACTTTATCACGCGCGCTTTCATGGTTCATAAACACACATTACGCGATGATTGTTCGCCGCATGATTGCAGAAGCAACACATCCCGTAAGTTGTAATACAAGCAATCGTTGTGAATCACAAGCCCATCCCACCGCAGGCCAACAGAGTGGCTGCTGCCGATGCACGTAATTTCATAGGCAGATCTGCATACAATGGCTTAACGGCCGGCAACGCGCCGAAAACAATTTCCCCCACTCCCCTGTCCTTGAGGGAATCGCGGATTATCGCTTCGTTTTGTTTTGCGGCTGGAATTTGAACATGTTAAAAGAGAGGCAGAGAGAGATTGTTTGTGCACGTGAGTGTGTTTCTCATGCAAAATCAACAATTTTTTAAAATGACATAATCATGACGTAATACCCGCTATGCAGAAAATCCTACTTTAAAAAAGGTTGGCCTATTAGTACGTACCTTGTTGACCTCTTGATAGCCTAAGTGGGAAAATGGAGCCTGCTTTGAGTGATTCTTGCGATAGAAGCAACGGGCTCAGTTCAGAATCAAAAACTTGTTTTCAGCAATAAACTCCGCTTCATTTTCTAAAGTCTGAAATCTTTTGACTTGGTTTTTCTGCAGGAGCTTCTGGAAATCCGGAGAATTGGAGTGAATCAACGAGCTTTTGGGTGCAAATCATTCAGTGGCGGCTCGTGGCCTTTATAGAAGGGTAGGTCAGGGGCATAACTACACGACATCCAAATGGCGTGGGAGAGATCTCTTTTGTCAAGACTTACACTCCTCTGCAGTAACAATGCACGTTTGAATTGCATATTCCTGGTTTATAGAGTACGTTTCTGAATTATTCAGCTGTTAAGTACGCCCCTTCTGCAGTCAATTAAGAAACAGCAATGGCTTTTATGAATCCTTCATCCCCACTGATGTATCGTAATATCTGAACAAATTATGACATGAATTTGAATTTTTATTATCGCAATGCGTTTAAAATATAATTCCGTAAAACGGTTACCTGTTATTCTCCTACTGTTATGGTGTGTCAATTTCTTTCACCCATCCATTTTTTATAAATATATTTTGATATGGAAATAGCTGTTTCATTCAAGACGGTGTAGATCATTAGTTGGGAAGGAAGAATCGAATCACGACCGGGTTTCGAAACATGGATCTTGAGCCTTGCGAATCGTCGCTGTACCAATTGAGCTACGTGACCCGATTTTTTCAAGTCTGACTCTTGCTTTCAACTATGTCCGACACACGGCTAGTATGAAAGAAATATTTGTAAATTAACTCCTATATAAACTAGAGGCCTTGATCATAGGCAATCTTTGAATATACAGCACCCAACCGATGATGCAAGTGGGTTGCGGGAGTAAAACTGCTGGAGTCAAAAGAGAATGTTCTTCGTGTAACAGGAATTTGAAAACGGGAGGAAAATGTTCCGAATTTCGAAAGTTGCGTCATTATTCTGTGTAGATACTAGAATTGTTCACGAACAAAATTTTGTAGACCCGGGCAATGATGAAATTCACACCAAAAAGTAGAAAACTGTGGATGAGAGCTAAGCGTAAAGTTAAGAGACAATATGGAACTTGGGATGCACTCTTTACGAATTACTAAGGAGAATATGATTGAAGCATGCAAATGTATTTGCGTCATTTATCACATGCATTGCGAGTGTCGACTAAATTTTTGTCTCGTTAAAACATGTTCTAAATTTCCTTTTGGTTAGAAAGAAATAAATTGACTGTCACCATTCTATCACTCCAAGCGACCATTCCTGCAACAATAAACTATGTGCAATCACTGACCAAATACATCACAAAAGAGTATGTCTATTGAAATGTGAACCACAGTGTGTCCGCGTTCAGTGCTTGTGTTTTGCTATTTTGTGCTGTATGCTTTTATAACTGATTACATGTGTTTGTGATTAACGAGCTAGTGTGTGTTTGCATGGGCTTGCAGCATCAATAATGATCAAGTGCTATTGTGCTCGGTCACACTTCCGCTACTTAATGGATAAAAATGCATGTTTTGACTCCCATAGTTCTCCATGTGCAATCCGCGCATCCCCTAGTGTTAGCTCTGAGAAACAAAACAAATGAGCTAAGTGCACCATATTCAAAGATTATTGGTTCATAAGTAAATGCATTATGAACAGCTCTTAAGGAATAATCTCTCATAGCAGAGAAAACCCCAGGGAGGTCTCGGTATATGACAGAGGCGGCAGTTCCGTACTTGGAGGACACTCTAGCTCCGTTGGTTATAGCGTTAGCACCGAAGGCTGAAGACTCGAGTTTTCTAATCTCTTTCGTGAGCTGACTGTTTCAGGTGTGATTTTTCCTTTACGAATATAATATATACAGGGTATTTCGGAAATACTTTTACAAACTTTTCTGGCGGGTTTCTCGCAACAAAACAAGGGAAAAAAAATAGTTCACATAAACATATGTCCGGAAATCTTTAGTTTTTGAGTTATTACTGAAAGTTTACCAAAACAAGAAAAAAAAGCCATATAAACATAAGTCCAGAATTATTAGTTTAATGAGTTATTAATGAAGGTTTACCAAAACAAGAAAATAAAAATATCCATATAAACATATGTCTGTAAATCCTTAGTTATTAATGAAGTTTACGCCAGAATTAAAAATACTATTTTATCACATTTTTAATAGGGCTATTACCAAACAATAAATGGCTAACCTTCATCAGTACTATTGCTGCATTTTGCGAATAATATTTTGCCATACAAGTATGCAAAGCTGATACACCATGTACATCAGTAGACTTGTATCGATAACATTATCGATTACTTAATAAAAGGTATTTTAGTTTCGCTTACTAACTTCAGTTGTTAGATTGCATCTTGAAAGCAGTTGGAGTAAATTTTCATTAATAACTCAAAAACTAAGGATTTCCGTCATATGTTTGATTGTTTTGTTTTCGTTTCGGTAAACTTTCATTAATAACTCAGAAACTAAGAATTTCCGGACACACGTTTTTATATAGGCATTTTAGTTTGTTTTTTGTTTTAATAAACTTTTATTAATAACTCAATAACCAAGGATTTCCTGACATGTTTATGTGGGCTTTTATTTTCTTGTTTTGGTGTGAGGAACCCGCCACCAAAGTTTGTAAAAGTATTTCCGAAACATCCTGTATACATAGTTTAAATATGGGTTTATAAATTGATTTTTAATAAAATATTACGACATTTAAGCAAAAATATCAATACTGAAGCTATAAAAAACAAAAAATTAAGATCGTTTGGATTTTACAGGGTGATCCGTTTGGATAAGGATTATATTAAATATTAATATAAAAGCTAATATGATGGTAGGAGACATTTCCTGCTGGTAATATTTTGCTTAAAAGATGTAAGTTTCCATACGTGACAAGAATAAAAATCAACATTGTATAATGATAAATGAAAATCGTAGATGACTGAAATGCCTACTACAAATCAACAGCAAGCGGAGATGCGTTTTTTGATTTGCCAAATTTGAGAGTGTTAAACATTTCGATGTGAGTATGGTGTGCGTAATGTACCTAAATACGATTCCATGATGTTGTGATATCGAACATTTGTAGGAACAGTTTTGTGTTATAAAGCATGCAGGAGATCGCAGGCGAAACCCAGTACGAGAAACAGCTATCTCTGAAGCCATGACAAGAAGCCCTATGAAAAGTTAAAGACAACCGTCAGCAGAGATGAATGTTCGTATACGTCCTGTCAGCGTATTGTTCGAAAGTACCTGAAACTGTACCCACAAGCCTTACGTGATGAGGATCAGAAAGTTGGTTTCAATTTTACATCCACGATGTGCCGGCGGATTGAAGATGATGGCAACTGCTTAAAAATGGCTATTTACAGACATATCAGCCGGAGAGTAAACATTCACAACTGCATTATTTGGTCAAGGGAAAATCCACGTGTCCCTTACGAGCTTGAAAGAGCAAGTTCAAGACAATACGCTATGGATCTTATTTGGATATGTTGCAGTTGTTTCTGTTGTCACAACTTGGGAAAACTACAATTAAACATTGTATTCCAGCAAGATGTTGCACCCTTCACTAGACATGAGAGGTCTTCATTTTCTAAATATCGTTTTCAATCGTACGTGGTGTGATTGTGACGGACCCAAACTCCCCAGGTCTAACCCTCCTAATTTCTTCGTGTGGGGTTTTGTTAAACACATTGTCTATTTACAAAAACGCAGGAACATTGATGATCTGAAATTAAAAATTGCTCAGGCTTTCCAAAAAAATCACCCCTCTGATGTTTTAACGGACATTGGCTGAATTACATCACAATTATTAGTTGTGCATAGTACGCAATGGGATTCATGTAGTGATACGAGATATCTCCCATCTTTGAATGTTCTATACACAGAGTTTGAAAATATAGAGTTCAGTAGTAAATGTTTTACAGAGTTTTCATTTTATCCATGCCCAAACGGATCACCCTGTATAATGTTTTGAACTGGATTAACAAATGGGATTCATTCCAGTCTATTATATCAGGTAAATCCCTGATTAAAACAGGAAACGTGTGTCATTATTGAAACTGCATAATTCATACACTTACAGCAAAATTAGTTTTATACTGTTTGCAATAGAGTTTTCTCCGTACGCGTATTTTATTGGAGATGAAAAGAGCGCACATAGGATTTTGCATTGAAATAATTATAATGACACAGTCGTATTAAACCTGTAAAATGGCTTTAACATTTGACTTGGTGCATCATGGTCAGGAATTAACATAAAAGAATGCGTAAAAACGCGCTCTATAGAGCTCCAAGCTGATTTGCATTAAACGACCTGCTCGATCACTTTCTGCCACACGGCGGTCACTAAGCGTATTTATGAATATGGCGCGTCAAATGGGAGGTTTTACAATTTGTCTATGAGGTGGAAAAAACCCTGCGACGGTTTCCATAGAGGCCATTTGTTAAATTCATGAACGGCAATCAGTATGTTAATGTGGTAGTGCACGCAGAGCGGAAAATTCCCTCCGATCACACTGCCTCATCATTCAAATTTAAAATGTAATCGCCCCTTGATCACCTCACACTACTTAGCGGTTTTCGGGCGCCTAACAGGTTCGAAACTTTAGCAGATTGCGGTTCAGGACCGAGGGATCAGGCTGTTTGCCTGATTGAATGTGGTATTGGAATTCTGTTAAAATTCAGTTCAATTTTAGTTTTTCTATTCTCCTATTTCTACTGTCCTAGACTCTTTTGTACCAGCGCAGCAATGTTATTCTTCTTTCCGGCAAGTATGGACACTAAAAGAATTCTCTTCAAATTTTTCTTCTTCTTCAGAGAATTTTAACCTCTCTATCTGGTCCTTTCCCTCTCTTTTCACAGTTCTTCTTCTCCGCCAGTCTTATATTCCATTCTTACTTATTTCAATACGCTGCAGCCCATTAAAATTGCAACGCCCATAAGAGACGCGTTAAAACCGACCGCACTTTGTCAGAAGGAACGAGCATGGCTAGTCGAAAGTACGACAACACCAGCAGGTGTTTGAATTTGATCAATTGTGACTTACCGAGAATGACTTACTGTTCATGCTGGACGAAATGCGTCCACAGTGAAACGAATATGAGGTCAGTGGATCGAGGTAGGACGAACATACAGACGTGAAGGATCCCAAAGGCTCCAACAAACAACCGAAGGAGAAGAAAGGCACCAATCCCGCATGGATATTATGAACACGCACAATGTGTTGCACCTTTAATGACCAGCGGCTTAATTTTGTACCCTGCTTCTTATTGTTTCTCTTCGGTTTCTCTGCCTCCTCGGGCAAAGTATAGATCTAATTATAACACTTGCTTATTCCTAAACTCGCTCATATTTCTTTCTCCTTTTCTCCATCTCTTCTTAACCGATAGCTTTTACATCGCAGTTAGAACTAGTCCATAATTATCTATTTTCCTTCTCTATAACGGATCAGATATAAACTAAAACGTATTTTCTTATCTTTCTATCCACCTTTTTAGGGTTTTTCACTTGTCAGCAGTTACGCTGTATTCACAATCTTGCCAGTCTCCTTCTTGCAGATTACGTTGTTTCATCATTTGGGCTACAAAAGAGTTCCATGGTGCTCTCGGCCGACCACGCTTCTTCCTTTCAAAAGGCGACCATTTAAGAAAAATCTTAGGCCATGTCTCCCCAGTCATTCTGTTGAAGTTCCCGTACCACTGAAGAGTTGGCTTTTCAATCCTCTCGATAACTGTTTCTTCCCATCAATCATCTCACCTCTTCATTCCTCCTCTTTTGAAACCTAGACATCGTGACTCCTCTTCGAATTCCACCCATCTTCACCGCATGTATTTTACTTTTCTACCTTTCTTCCAACGTCCACCCTTCAGCGCCTCTCCGACTGCTTGGAGAATTCTATTCCATGTTTGTCTACTAATATTATCGCTGCCCAATAGCTTCATTCTGTACGTTCTCCTAAAATGCCATTCCGTACCCAATTTAACGAACTGGGATCGTGCCTGGGGACAAGACTAATCTAAGACAATCCTAAACATCATAAATTAAAACTGGACCATATTGAGGAAATATCAGGCTTATGTATTCACTGAAAACACAAACTATATTTCGACGTTAATTAGGTCATCTTTATAATGAATAGTTAACACTTTCATTTATGATTGTCGTTAGCCAAGATAGATTCCCGGAAGGGATGATGGTACATAACTTGCTGTCTTCAATGAGAATGCGTTGAAAGCGAGGTAAAAATAAAAATTACAGCATCCAGCATTGAATCGGTTGCAGCATAGTAACCACACTTTGTGTTTTTGTGCATCTCTTAAAATTCCATTTTACTCTACATTGCTAAAATAATCGGGGGGAATCTCTTTAGATTATATGTAAAGCATTAGAAAAAGGCAAGCCTTAACACATACAACGCTAAAACTGAATATCTCTGAGGCATCAACTTTCTGTGATGGCTTTAGCTTTTAGCAAATAGAAGAAGAAGAAGAAGAAGAAGAAGAAGAAGAAGAAGAAGAAGAAGAAGAAGCACGGAAGGTATGGAAGGTTGATGTGAGAATTGGGAGGTTTCTGACCAATTATTGACCCAAAGAATCTGGAATACCCATAGCGTTATGGAAGGAAATCGTTACTTGCTGAAGAACGATAAAAAATAAATAACAAAAGACAAATTAGTTATTTCCTGGGACTTAAGTATATGAAATATCGCGTTGTAGGAATGAAAAATTTATTACAGTGATCATAAGTTAACTATCGGTTTGGCATGGCGTTTTCAGTAGAAGATACATACTAAACTCCCACCCAAGCTGTTTACATCCACAAAGATGAGCAGATACTGTTTGGATTCAGAGAACGCTGCCTACCAGTGCATTGTACGGAATCGCGCAACCCAGTGCACGCGTGACATAGATTGCAGTTGCCAGGTCACGCATCTCTGCACGCTGACGTCATAACTCTCCTCAGGTCTCCACAGCTGCCGTCGCGCCAGGTGGCGACGTGCTCAGTGGTTGCAGTCTCTGAAACGGAATTATCACCTTGACCTCCAAATTGTGCTCAGCTGACCATGCGGACAAGAATGGTGAATGGGCAAAGAAATGGCGTCCAATAGAAAAAACGGAAATAAATTGCACTAGGAAGAAAAGAGACAGTAAAGCATTACAGACCCTTAGAACGAGTAGAAATAGAAGAGCAGAAAGAAGTGGAAACGGAAAGATAACAGAAGGACGAATGCTGGACGAGAAAGGGTGATAAATAAAATTAAATAAGAAAACAAAGGAATGGGAGAAAGGTGAACAAAACGAGGAGAAAATAAAAACGATTAAATAACTAAAAGTAAACGAAAGGAAACGCAAATAGAAAGAGAAGGAAAGGAGATAAATGGCGTTCATTAGAAGAAAGGAATGAGAAAGAAGAGAATAAAAGACCCTAAGCACAAGCAGGAATAGATAAGGAGAAAGGTGTGTAAATGGGAACATAAGAAAATAAAGAAATGGTGGAAAGATTAGCAAAATGAAACTAACGAAAAGTAAACGAGAGAAAATAAAGATAAGAAAAGAAAGGAGATAAAGAGAGATCGAAATACTAAATTATTTATTTCTCTTTTCAGGTCTTCTAGAGACCTGGCATAGTAACGCAATGAAGCTACTTTTGTTTCTTTTTGCCACTTACTTTCTGGCTTTCCAATACTTCTTCATTCTGTCACTGTGCTTTTTCCTTCTCTCTGCCGTCCAGATATTATCCCTTTTCTTGCTTTCCTTTGCCTGAAAACATTGGAAGTTTTGTATCGACTTTATAAACTTCGTTGTTTTGCATTATATCTTTTGTTAGCCTCGTCTCGTTTATATCTTTCCTTATCCCTCGAACCCACTGGTTGCTTGCTATTCCTGCTATTATATATATGTTGGAAAATTGGTTTTGTGAGTGTACTATTATCCAGAGCCTCGTTAAGTGGCCGAAAAAATCAAACTCTTCTTTTTCTGATCGTATCTGACATACTTTTACTTTCTTCATATAAGGGGTCTAAAATTCCCCCTTCTCTGTTTTCATTGGTCTCGAGAGTTTCCACAGACGTTTTCTTTCTTTCTTTCTTTCTTTCTTTCTTTCTTTCTTTCTTTCTTTCTTTCTTTCTTCCTTCCTTCCTTCTCTCCCTATCCTCTTTCTCCTAATATTCATGGAGAACATAAATTCTGTATCATATATATGCTCCGTTTTGCTTGTCGTATTTTACCATCTGATTTTAGTTTTACTAAAGAGATTTTTCTTGCTATACGTATTGTGGTCAGCTGATATGCCAATTCCTTCGTTTGCTTCCTTGTGATCACCCAAATATTTAAACTTGTATTACTACCACTACCAGAGTAAGTTATCAAGTAAAGTACAAATGGATGTACAACTTAAACAAGAGTACTATACTGCTTTGAAAAATAATTTTATTTATCAACATAATCTCTCTGTACAGTGTACTGCTGAAAGTAGTGAGCAACAATTGTTAAACCTCTTAATATTTATTTTTTAGATGAACCAAGTACATCACCGTAATCTACAGACTTTTTTTGTCACTTTTCAACATAGTCTCTATTTCTTTGCACATATTTTCCCCATCGTTCTGCAAGTTTGAAAATACCCATGACGGTAGAACTCCGTTCCAGCTGCACAAAGACACTGACACGCTGCTTTCCGAATATCCTCCATCTCGTAGTGTTGGCCTCGCATCTGTTCCTTAACAGAACCAAAAAGATGTTAGTTGGAGGTGCCAAGTCGGGACTGTAGAGAGGATGTGGAAGCGTTTCCCACCTAAATGTTCTGGTCTTCTCTATTGTGACACGGGCAGTGTGAGGACGCGCATTATCCTGTTGCAGGATGATCTTTCCAGGACGCTTAACGCGCAATGCACGAAGGAGCTTCCAAAATGTCTGGATATAGCGGGCAGCATTTATGGTTTGTCCAGGTTCAAGAAAATCGACCACAGTGCAACCCCGTGCATCCCAGAAGACGCTACCCTTCCCAGCAGATCGCACTGCCTTCGCTTTCTTCCTCGATGGTGAATCCAAATGGTGCCATTCCATACTTAGACGTTTTGTTTCCGGCTCTTAATGATGGAACCAGCTTTCATCGCCTGTCACAATACTCTTCAAAAAATTATCTCCATTGTGAAATCTCTGAAGGTGGTTTTGGTTGATGGTTATTCCCTGAAGTTTGTGGTGTTCGGTCAATAAATGTGGGACCCAGAGGGCACAAACTTTTCGATAACCTAAGCTTTTTAGCATTTCTTGCACTGCACAATGTTCTACTGCAAGTTTTGCGGTGATTTCATCCACAATGCTACACCTGATACACCTACCTTCTCTAATGAGCTCATCATCCTTGGAGGCAGTTCACGGGCGACCGCTACGAGGCTCATCTTGGATACTCGTTTTCCCATCTTTGAAATGTTTTATCCATCTCCTAACACTGCTAGCACCCATGCAGACATCTCCATAGATACGTTGATGTCTGAGGTGAATTTCAGCAGCAGATTTGTCCTCTTTAACAAAGAATTCAATGGCAATACGCTGTCGAAACGAAATATTGATGTTCCCTATTTTGGAAATACTGGCTGTGGTTACGTGATAGAAGCTAATGACGTCACAATATGGCAAAATGTGGTGTAAAGTCTGTAGATTACGATTCTGTAGTCATTTTTGTTACATTGTTGGAATTTGAATGTTAACAATGGGTTGCTCAAGGCTTTCAGTATGACCCTCGAACTTAATCCATTGTTTCACAAGCCCCTGAAATCCAGCAGCATAACCTTCTTAGGGCTGCTGCCGGATCCAGGCAGTGGTTTCCCCTTCTACGGTTTCATGTCGCAAAAATGTTCACCCGAAAGATGATTAAGAGGATCAAACAAATGGAAGTAGCTTGGAGCAAAGCCTAGGCTATACGGAGGATGCTCGAGTACTTCCCACTTGAATTGGCAGTATGTGGACACGCGTTGTCATGCAAGAACAACAAACCTTTTGTGAGGAGTCCTAATCGCTTCCGTTGAATGACTTTAGGAAGTTTTCTGAGGATGTTACAGTAGGAGTCTGCATTTAGTCCTTGAAACTGGAACGGAAAACTGGAGAGTGTCTTCGTGATCTAAACACACCTGAACATCACTTTCCCGGCGGATGGTGTCATTTTTAACTCTCCCGCACCCCGCAGGAGATGCACGATGTTTGCACTGCATTGACTTATCTTTGTCTCGGGCTAGTAACAGTAAACACAAGACTGTGACACTTCGGTATAGCACATCGTGACCTTTATCGCTGTAGCGATTGAGATGCTGTAATGGCAGATGCGTCCTTTGTATTTTGTGTTGTGCGGTCATCATGCACATACGTTGTGAAAACCTAACCTGTACTTGATAATAACATGTCAACAATCAATTACAGCGGCTATAGTGTCTATAGTGACCCTTCTCTCTACTAAGTTTTCAACTCGTTCCAAATTCGCCTCTGTGGCAATCTCCGTTGGGTGGCCGAGGGCTGTACACTCACTCAGAGGGGCCGCCATCTTGCAATGCCGTTTCGCTATTGTAAACAGCGACTGCCTCAAATGTCACCAGACTAATGCTGCCATATAGCCTCAGGTACCTCATTCAAACATGTGGTACTGTGCATAAATTTTTAATTTACTTAATGAATTACCCTCGCAATTTTTTTATTTTTTATTTTTTTAATGGATATTATTGCTATGCTTAGTGATTGTGGTGGTTTTGAGTCCCTTCTGTGGCATAAAGGGATGTTAATATATTTATCGTTTGGCTACCATCATCTAGTAAGAGGGACCCATGTGTGTAGTGCTGATTACATTATCACGTTACCTGTTATTATTATTATTATTATTATTATTATTATTATTATTATTATTATTATTATTATTATTATTATATGTTGTTGCGTTGATGATATCCAGGACATCGAATATTCAATTTTGTTATTAAATAATCATTATTTAATTTTTTTTTTCTTTATAGGGATATGACTAATGAGCAGAAAATTTCAGCAAATTTGGATTTGCCCTTGTTAGCTCTCGTCGTTTTTATAAATGCAACTTTTAATATGTAATAATTGATTACAGTAAAAATCACTGTATTAATGCTGGTTTTAATTTCTTTGCAGGTAAGTAAGACTTCAGCACAAAAGTACACCCTGTATACAGTGAGTATGAAAATTTGTGTGGCTAACTGTAATACCTGTAAATATGATTTTCTTGCAAACGGTCCACTCTCTGTTTTGTTTCTGAATTTGTAATGTTTTATAGAAAAACATTAAAAAATAATACTAATCTAATTATATTGGTATAGTTAATCTGCCAATTTTTTCCATTAGAGATACCTGTTAAGGGGATCCATCTGTGAAATTTGGGCAAAAGTGATAAAAAATTGAATATTTGTTTTGTTTCTTTTTTATTTTAAAATAATATGTATATATTTGACATGCCTCCGCTTGATTTAAATGGTCGCTATGTCACGATTTAAATGCCCTTGTGTAGGTGGGCATGGCTCTTTAAATTATTTCAATATCTTCCTGCTGCAAAACCTAGTGAAATTTGCACATTTAAACTGTGCGGCTTGATTGTAGATTTGAAATTAGGATTGAGAAGGTAGAGAAACATCTGGGACTTCAGAAAACGTGTAGATACCGGAAGAATGCACTTCAAATGGCATGGGGATGAGTGGTCATGGGTTTTTATAATCGAGCCATTGGCGAAGGTGAGAAAACTCCAAAATAGGAAGGGAACAGAAAAACATTTCTTTTACCTAGTATTGTATGTGCAATAACGCCTGTTTTCCAAAGATTTATTAGAGAGGTGTACTAAAGGCACAACACAGAATGTCATTGAAAGTTTACTAAGCATAATTTGGAACAGAAATCCAAGAAGTTTTGTTTCAAGAAAATAATTCAAATTGCAGTGACTACAGCTGTTAGTGAGTTTAATATGGTGTATCAGGCCTCATTAAATGTTGGGGAGACTATCACTGCTGACTAAATAAGTCCAGTAAATGAAAAAAGTACTAAGGTGGCGACTGAACCAAAGCGCATTGAATTCTAAAAGTAGTAAAGAGGAAGTTAAAGATGAGAAAACTTGAAGGAGGAGGAGCAGGAGGAGGAGAAGTCAAAAAGGTAACTGAAGGACCTTCATAAGGCGAAAAGAATTTCTAAAGAAATGAAAAATGTTTCCTATAGCTAAATTTTAACCCCCCCCCCTCTTTTCACAGTGTTCAAAATGTCCACATAATACAATTTTAAATAGATTTCTTTGAAAAATTTTGACACAGACTCATAGATAAATGCGTAATTAAAGATGTCACAATTTGATCTTGTAGATGAAATACAACAATTTTGAAAAATTTGAAAGAAATAATAAATTTTTTAATTTTTTTTTTTTTTCGCCGAAACGGTATAATATGCCATGTTTTATTGCTACATTCTAGTGGAATAAAGGCCCAAGGTTTGCTCTATTTATAATAAAATTTGTAATGCGTGTAATATTTCTTATAATACACTTAAAATTTCAACAAAAGGAATTTTTTTTTCAAAAGCTATTATAAATAGAAGAATTAAATTTGGTAGATGCACTAGAATGTGAATGACTCAATAATTGCAAACTTATAAATCATAAAACTTAATTTTCACAAAGGTATTTCCTTAAGAATTTGTTAATTCCTCATTTTGTATGTATTTGTATTAGATGATAAATTGAAAGTACTATAACACATGGTGGTGTTAGTGTCCCGAAAGTTGTACAGCGTGCCGACTCTACCAAGTTCCAATACGTATTAAGTATGTATTGACTTACCAGAAATATTTTATCGAAATGGTCTTTATTCCCCAGAGCGAAGTCCTCGGTTGTGTTTGCTGTGTAAACGCTTGACCGAGCTAGCCAGCCGCAGAATAGCCTACATATTACTATTTAAATAAGAAATGGTAGCATCGAATCGAAACCACGTCCATGTTATGTATCTTCAAAAGTGAACTTTGTGATTAGCACAGAGGAATCCGGTCGCTGTAGGGCAAGAGTCCCAGTTCAGACTTTTCGCTAAAATGTTCAGCCCAATATATTGAAACAAAAGCAAAAGATTCAGAAAATAATTATACTAATAAACAAAAGTATTTCCCTAGCACAAAGTGCCTTGAAGTCTCGTGTGCTTATCACAGTCTTTCTTTCCCTTAATCTTGTCCCTTTCTTTCAGTCAAATATGAGCTCTAAGGGAGCTGAAAGACCCTGTCTAAGACGAAAAGAGAGCAGAGGCAGTCAATGCGAATTTGACGGTTGGTCATCACATGAGCTTACTCAAAACTGCCGCACTGCCGGCTAATCATTCCTCTCTTGCTTCAAGATATGCAACATGGTTGGATAATTTCCGGACATTCGTAGATCTTAATTAAAGAAGACATTGTATAAATGCATTCTTAAGGGCACAAGAAGTGAATTAGGTTGAAAAAACTAGGGTCTTTTTTGGGGGGTGGGGGTATTTACGGACGCTCTTTAACATCTCAGGTCATCAGCGCCCCATTCAATTCAGGGCGTGAAACGGTCAACAAATTTTGCTCAGAGGCCTCTTCTTTCAGGCTTGAGGTTCTTTTTCGTGCCGTAAATGTACGACACGGGACCCACGGCTTTACTTCCCTTCCGAAGGGAGTCATACCTAAAATTTTTACACGTGAAAAAATCCATCGATTCTGGTCAGGATTGAACCCGTGATTTTTGGTATAGAAGGCAAGTATGGTTACCACTACACCACCAGGTCCGACCATTTCCATAAACATCTATTAATAACTTTGTAAGAAAACAAAATTATACGTATATTACTTGTATATTTCTTTTACCTTTAGAAACACATAACTGAAAAAGTGTTATAGGTAGGTATTTTTTTTATTCATATGCATTTTAGAACTCTAAAATTGGTGAAAAATTAGCGATGTATTATGCAGAGGGTTTCAGTGAAAAAATTTATTAAAGTGTACATTTTTCATTAAAATTGATATGCCTGTTTGTATTGTGTAAGGATATATTACATTAAAAACAAAAATTTTTAAAAAATTGTAATCTTATTTCTTTGTGTGTTTTAAATGTTGTAAACATTGATGAATATATATATATATATATATATATATATATATAAATGTAACTAAATTAAAATTAACATTACTTGTCTACTTGCCGTAGAAGAACTAGCAGTTCGAAATATAGCGATTGCAAATATGTGACTTTTTCTTGGTGTTTTATCCTTTTCCGCTTTTCTAATTATTGTTAATTTAGTTACGTTTTTAATAGTGTTACATTATTTTTATTTATATTGCATTTATATGTTTGCACCTCTGGTGTTGCTTTTAACTTGGCTTATTAATTTAAATTTGCTTTTGCGTATTTTGCTTTTGATTTCTTTACTATTTATCTATTATTCATTTGTTACTTTCTCTGTTTTCTAATGCATATTATTATTAAGCTTGTGTTATTAAATACTTCTCATACTATGGCATCTATTCAAAGTAATGTTATAGATTTATCATCTTGCCATAGAAGAACTCTAGCAGTTCGTAATATAGCGATTGCAAAACTGTGACTTTTTCTTAGTGTTTTATCCCTTTCTGCTTTTCTAATTATTGTTAATTTAGTAACATTATATATACAGGTGAGCAATGCTTGACGCAACCGCGGTACCGGCCGGTAGCGCTATGTCGGCGGTGGCGGGGAGTATATTTCTCCTCCATTGTGCGAGGACTCGGTGTGAGTTGAAATCTTGCGCAAGTAGCACGTGTTTGTTAGGGACACAATACAGTGTATTGAGTTAAAGTGTATCAAGTGAAATGGAGCAATACAAGCATTCTATTCCCCAAAAAATATTCATATAAAGGCAATTCATGACGTGTTTCAAGATAGAGTTATCAATAACAACATATGACCCCTTCGTTCCCTCGATTTAACCCCCCCCCCCCCTGTGATTTTTATCTCTGGGGAACATTAAAAGGGAAAGTGTACAAAACAAATCCACTCACTTTAGATGAACTGAAAACTAGCAATCGTCAATAAATTGTTGCCATTTCTCAGAGGGAAAATGAGCAATTTCCTAAGCATATTCAGAAATGCTTGCACAACAAAGGGAGGCAGTTCCAGCATCTCATTGCTTAATATACATGAGTAATTTACTTTTCTTTTAAGTATTTTTTATGTATGTTAGAAATAATTTACGCTACAAACCGTACTATATTTAATGCGGACTTCCTGTCACTCCCAGCGCCGACACAGCAGCTAGCCTCGCCGGCCGGTCGCATGCTGCGAAGCCGGTTGCCTGAAGGATCGTTCACCCCGTACATATATAAAATGCAAATTAAAGGGTTTTAAATTTTGATTTAAATCTTAGGGGTCTGCCACAGCGAGAGATCTTTAAAGGGATCAATAGCCAAAGAAAGTTTGAGAACCACTACTTTATACGTGTTTATTTCTTTGTAAAATGTGTGGAATAACGAAGGAAACTCATATCTACCTAGGTTAAATTGCTCTTGTTATATGTTTGCATGCGTAACTTTTTAAAGATGAAACTATTTCATTCGTTATATTTATGCCCTTGAAACATTCCCAAGAGTCCTCACGCGATGTTAAATATATTTCAATAAAGGGGAAAAAATGTTATTTATGAGCGTGAGGCTCATGCTTAAAACTGTTGCGGACACGCATAGCGGTTGTTTATTATATTTTTGAAGCCCATTGACTTAAGGTGAGCCGAAGCGAGGTCTTACCCAGGTCACGCTCTAAAATCGCGGCAAATGTAACCTTTAGGCCCAGGATAGAAGACACACCTAACTTGTTGGCTGTCCTTGGGACAATGTTAACGTTAGAACGCAATGTTTCACGCAACTTTGTCCCTTCTGATTTCGTGCGTGAACTTGGGAGACATGAATATGTAAAACGGGACCACCCATACCGGAAAGATTCGCTATGGTGTTATTGTTCTGGTTCTTTTATAGTTTCAGGGGAAGATTAAGGTTAGAACTTATATTTCCTAGTTCAACTGCGTTCGCAATCGCTGCAAAGTCTTCGCACTTGTATAACGTTTATATTTGTCCAAAACGTGTAGCAGCAAGCAAATGTAGTGAAAAGTTGCTATGAATTCAATTCAGAATGTAATTTCTGTGATATTAGAATGAAAAATTCTATAATTAGTCTAGCAGTGGAAAGGAACTATGGGGAAAATGTTTCATCGAATTCAATATTCTATAGCTTCCAGTACACACAGATTTATCTATCTGAACATTTTAAAGAAAACATTTGTATCTTTTTTGATGCAATTAACATGAGAAATGATCTTAATTTCTAATTTCTACCGTGTCCTCATTCGCATACGCAATCGGAGTTTGCATACACGAGTGGAAACCAATAAACCTTCAGTGAATGCGCAATTCCCGATAAACATGAAGCTATATATCGCTAACGTAGGCATTTGAGCTTGCTCTTGTCAGTCGTGTTATCACGCCATTTGTTACAGTTACATATGAACTTAGTGTTAGACTAATTAATGTTTATGTATTGTGGAGTATGCCGGGAGTGGTCAGCTCGCTAGAATAAAGAATAGGTATTTATTTATGATTGTTATGTGCAAAAGAATCGTACAAGTAGAGAGAATTTCGTATTATATTTCCCGGAGTGCATCTCCGCCGGAAAGTGCAGTTTTCAGAATTTGTTTTAATAGTATTTAACGCCCGTTTTACTACCGAGGAATCACAAACGCTGAACACTGATGAACATGAGGTGAAATGATAATGAGAAAGGATTTTTTTTAAGTAAACGTTCCAGACCTAAGTTTAGGGTACCTCCCCGGCATTTGCCATTTATGAGGACTGATGATAACCTGGAAAGAAACCTCAGTCAGGGAGGACGGTCCTGGCGAACCACAGACCTCCCGCTCTCGAGTCCGCGCCTTAACGACCTCGGCCTTCGGTGCCGGTTATTTTTCAGATTGGTAAACAAAGATTGGACCCAATGTTTGTTATTAACAAGAAATTGGGACCAAAAAAACAGGTTTTTAATAGAGAAGAAGTTTGATGAAACTTCTCTTCCAAATTCTTTAACATGATTAGTTCAGCAAATTGGTATATGCGTCGGCAGTGCGTATAAAGCCACTCAGCTACTGCATCTTCTTCATCGTATAACATTACTGCTATACCTGAATTAAATGTCAGCTGAAACAAAATATCAGCGAGGGATTACAATTTCGGAAGGATGAATTGTAGCTGGTGCCTCAAATTCTTTACAAAAGGGTTGAGCGGAGGCAGGCACTTCGAGTATGTACTAAATTTGAAATACTATTTACTACTAAAAAATAGCGAAAGAAACAAAAAAATTGCGTTATGAGTTCCGACCGCGCAAGATAATGAACACATTTTTATAAATAATAAAACAAACAATTTTTTTGAAAAGTGTTAATATTATTAAATAAATTTGAAGCACAAACTCAACCATTAAACATGAAACAAAACATCAGGCAAATGTCCTCCATGGCTTCGTTGGCACATCTTCACTCTGTTGGCAAAATTTTTCAGCGACTTCAAAGCAAAATTCCGGCACCCGTTAGTCTTCTACTTTATGCCTTGAGTTGAAGGATGGTTCGCGGTTTGTCCACATAAACACAAAATTTTACATACTCTTACAAAAAATTAGTTATATGGTATCGAATCACACGATCTCGGTAGTCAATTTTGATCGCCGTTGTGAGAGAGGTAAATAGTCCGTCGGCTTCAGCTGTTGTGTTATTTCGATGCATATTTATTTCTTTTGTCAATTTCCGATTACATAGCGGAATGAGGAGTTTGTATAATATAGTATCATTAAATCAGTATAGCATGAACATTTTCTTATTAGAACACGTAGATAGCTTTAATTTTACTGACAGAGCTAGGGCCCAAGGCGTTCTATTCCACTCACACTCTTAAATAAATACTTACATTGATACATGCAGTTAATGTAGCAGGTTATGAATATGTACACTGCTGAATCCCATTCAGTAATATAATTGAATGTAATCAGCTAATATAAATATAAATGCTCCGAACAGAAAATATACTTGCTAAAATTCTCCGCTGTTTGTGACTATTGTAGAGGATGTTTAGCATAAAGTGGTAATAGTGACCGTAGTATTTTCCTATATAATTAATGGAGTAAGATGCCATGTACGGTACATTCAACCTGTTGCATACATATCAGGCGAACTTATTAATTGGTCGCTTTGTGGGCGTTTCAAATTCATCGATTTTTCTGAAATCGAAAACGTGTAATGTTCTAGAAGCTGATTTGGGACACATAAAGTGAACACCTGTGTTCGAGTAAGTCTTCGACATTGTCAGCAAGTGTAAGAACCGTCGTCAGCAAAATAGATGCCACATGCTGATATATCGTAAAGTCGTGATTATTCGTTTGCCAGATCATCTTAATGCATACTTTGCTCACAATCTATCTACTGAACTTTCGCAAAGATCAGAAAATTTCCAGGGATGACCTCTGAATTAAATTCCTTTTCCTGGCAATAGCATCAGTTTACCACCAATTGTATAATTTACTACTCCATTTCTGCATTCAACATAACCAACAGAAATCAATGAACATTTTATTTTAATTCAGTGTCATATACTTTTTTTAAACATTCTTAATATTTATAAATATTTTAGTATTTCAGCCATTCTTAAATGTCCCAAGATTAAAAGAAAATAGCTGACGTATTTCTCACTAGGAGAAACATGGAAATAGCGTTACTTAAATCTTTGGTTAATACATTGAATATTTCAGCGGTAACTAGTGACTTTTAAACGTATTTTAGCAGATTAAAATTGTTACTTTTGTTATAATTAAATTTCGCTTTATATGTTTGCTAAATTGCTATTTAAAAACGTAATTTTCTCGCGTTGAAAGAAGTAATAATATGGTGTTGTCAACATGGTTACTTATGCAAATTTATCTTAAAAATCAGTTTAATTTATTAAATTCACTAAGAGCTGGTTTCGCAAACGCCTGAGAAAGTAAAAATAAAAAATATGTAATTGTGTCCACTTAAATTGATTTTAACGTTACATTCCCTATAATACACTAGTTGCACTGGTGTATTGTACCAACAATTTAATATTAACTGTCTAAAATTTGTTATTACTAAATTCATGAATGAGTAAGGCGGTGCTGGCGTTATGTTCCTTCTCTTTTTAATGGAATGTTATATAGTTGCTATATACACAGGTGGCACATTTCAGTTAGCAGATAATTTCACTTTGTATATTATGCTCAAAACGTTTTCCTTCTTCATTTGTTTTTAACAGTATTGTACGCATGTTTGTAGGTTGATTTAATTGGTCAGCGGCAAGAGCAGGAAACATTGTCAGTGACGGCTGAAAATTTTAACAAAAGAGGAAAGAATTTTAACTGTAAAGATCAGTTACCAACGAGGTTTAGGTGTTGTATTGAGGGAATAGAGAGAACATTTCGACTCAGATCCACCATCACATAAGGCTGTTTACCGCCACGAGTGACCGAGGTCGTTAAGGCGTGGACTCGTGAGCGGGAGGTCTGGGGTTCGATTCCCACCACAACCGTCCTCCCTGACTGGGTTTTTTTTTCGGGTTTTCCTCGTTTGGGCAAACTTTCAGGACGCATTTCTCACACGTAGAAGAAGAAAATAATCAGCCCGCATAAATGGCTAATGCCGGGGAGGTATCCCAAGATCAGGCCTGGAACGTTTCCTTTCTTAAAAAAATCCTTTTCAAATTTACTGTTGTAGTTATATTTACCTCCCCAGAGGGTCCGTGAATTGACTTTGTTGTGTGTTTGTTAAGAGAAAATTAATATAATAGCCATGTTAAATATAATTAATTATCCTAAAAATTAGAAAACAAATGTCTTATATTACGACGAACTAAACAAAAACTTCCTTAATGTTTTCCTTATATACAGAGCATATGCTAGGAAGCCTTCCACAATAAAAGACAGAGGAAATCAGTTGGAGCGTGTGCGAACTAGCTCTGTATCATCCGCATTTAGCGTTTTGAAATAATTAAAAATAAACTTTCACTGTTGTTGTGGCTTACTTTGTCATTATATCTTCATTAGTGTTTATGAAATTAAATTGTTAACTTACGGAGACGTTTTCGATTTCGTAGTTTATTTTCCTCTTTATCCGTGTTAAAGCAAAGAATCTGTGTGACCGCATGATTTTATACCACTGTGTCACCATGGTTACAGCCAGCCATCTTTTGAGCAGGGGTAATTTGCATTGTATTTTGGGAACAGGAGATTTAGAATGGATAATTTGGGGTGGCCTTAAACAGTTTCCAAGCAGTTTAACAAATGTTCATTTTAAGGGGGAGATAAGATTACTTGTGACATAGCTTTTCTGTTCCACGCGAAACTGTATTCATTGTCACGAACCGGATTTTAAGGGTCGTTATTTCTCACAGCACAGGGACCTGGCCTTACGTTAAACTCTTTTAAGCTATACTTTATTCAGGATCATCCTTTCCACAAACAAAAATGAAAAGGAGAAAGAAAGAAGTGGGGAAGGCAAGAGGCGGAACTGGGGGTAGAATAAAGGGATAGTCTGAAAAGGCCACATTGGAAGACGCAAGAATACGTCGAGAAGGAAGGGAGTATTACGTTAAACTCAATTTCAAGTTTAATAATAGCGTTGCTCTGAAAGGAGGGCAAGGAGCAAGGGGGTCAGATGTTTTTACACCTCTCTCCATCTATTTTTCAACCCCAACCTTACCTCGCGAGCCCCACGTATATATCCCTTTGGAATGTCTCCTTACATCCATCATGATCATGCTTGTGAAAAAATAGTTGCATTGTAAATAGATGTAAGCATAAAGTAGGTAAAGTAAAGATTGTGTACAATGAAATAATGCAGCACATCAGTACATTTAAATAAGAAAAAGAATGTAAAATTGTAAAGCTGTGCTGAAAGTATGTAGTTTATTGTGAAACGATCATGTAATGATAAATACTAAGACATAATGTAAATGTGTATTGAGAGATATGTATACTTTTTATACATGGAACTTTGAACATATCTGAAATATTGGGAAAGAAAACACTTAAGCAGTTTGTATGCATAGATGCCATAACTACAGAAGTAAACAGATAGAAAGACAGTTTCATTTTTACGAGTTTAATTTTAAAATGTTTAATATGAACGAAATCGACGATGTGAAAGTACCGCCACGGGTGGTCGAGGTCGTTACGGCGCGAACTCGTGAGCGGGAGGTCTGGGATTCGAATCCTGCCAGGACCGTCCTCCCTGACTGAGGTTTTTTCCAGATTTTCCTCAGTCCTCATAAATTTCAAATGCCGGAACGGAAAGGCATGGAACGTTGTTTCCTTCCTTAAAAAAAAATCCTTTCCCAATATATCATTTCATTTCATGTATCACCAGTGTTCACCGCCTGTGATGCCTCAATAGTAAAAATGGGCGTTAAACACCATTAAAAAAATAGATCTGGAAGTAAGTGAAATACTGGAGAAAGCTGTTGAGATTGAGTTACGGGCCCATGAGTGCGTTGCTTACTGTGAAGTGCAGCAGTCGCAACTGAAAAAAGGGAGGTAAGAGTCGCCATACATAAAGCTGGTTGAAAGTTTAACATTGTACTATATTTAAAACTGGTAATATAAAGCACTAACCTGTCTTATAAGAAAAGTTGAAAGTGACTTCCCCCCAGCGGTAATGCATTGCCGGCATCTGCGTAGGAAATTCCTGTATTTTATTTACCTTTAATGCGTAAGAACACGGCCACGGGTCGGAAAACGTTTCTTGTCGATGAGATATCCTGTAGTCTGTGTTATATTTTGTAGTCTTGTTGTAATTATTTTGCTTTCGTATGTTTGAGTTTGGGCTTTGATTAGTCCATTTTCCATTCATGCCTTGTGCGGTTGATCGGTAGCATTTCTACCGGCTCAGTCTAGCCCAATCAAGTCATGTTTAGTTTTTAAACTTCACATTAAGAATGTATTTTCTTTGCAAGTTTTGCTGGCTACATTACATCATTAATAAATGTGCATTTGACACTTTCGACGTTCGAATTAATATTAAAAGAATCACCAGTAATAGGCTATGTTGTCATTTATAATTTTGAATGTTTTCATTGATATGCTTCTAATGTCGTAACAAAAGTGTGTGAAAGACGTTTATGCGACGGTTTCAGTGTTGAAAGAAAGAGCCAGATATTCTTATTTTATTGCATTGAATAATTCGCATTAAATCTGACGGCATAACCCTATGGTTAACCTCCTGTAGGGTCTCTATCACAAGTCCTACTTTCTGAATGATGGGTGCCAAAGCACGGAGGCATATGGTAAAAAATTAAGAAGCATTCTTCAAGATCGTCAAGACAAACTGGGACCCTGAAAGACTAAAATTTCCTAAGGGGCATTAAACCTTTCCATGGTAGGAGGAAGAAGAGAGTAGGAAAAGTAAAATGTTTATGGGCTATTTTGAATGAGAATTTCTTAAAAATAAAGGAAGAAAATAATTTTGGGGCGTGTTCTTTAATTTTCTGTTACTTGTGGAATTTCGACCAAAGACATTCCTCAGAGAAAAAGTTCAGATAGTAAGTTTCAGCTGGAAAACTCACGCCGACAGGTTTTTGGAACGTAGATGTTGATTTCATCATCTCATGGTTTAAACCATATTTGGTTTGTTCCGGTTTCAAGTATTTGTAAATTGGTCAATTAAACGATTCTTCGGACTTCCCGCATTTCTTAATGCTGTTGGCTTGTAGCGTAATGTCTGATTTGATACACGACACTCCTCCATTCTATTTAAGTGTTACAACCATTTAAATTCTGAAATTTGCTCTAATATGCCAGTTATGTTTAGCTCATGCCTTTTATCTTAAATAGTATGGCTGCTACACTTCGAAAAAATGTAATTTCTGCAATTTATGTTCCTTTGGATTGGCTATTAGTTTAGTTCAAATTTTTAATTTCATTAAGGCGTGTTTCTCTTGTTGTTGATTTCAAGTTTAGTCTAATAGTTTCACTGGTATGGTCGAGCTTGTTTATTTTGACACAACAGCATTTTTATTATATAAAACAAAAGCCGTCTGCTACGCCTTGTCAAATTGAGGAGGAGCTTTGAGTTTAATTCCCATGACTAGCCGCAGACAGACACCGCTTTCCACCTCTCATTCAACATTCGCCAGCTTCTTCAAAATGTGTAGGTGACATGGGAGAGAAGGTGTTGCTAAAGGCTGTGTATCAAGATGTTCTGAAGTAGCTCTCAACAATTAGCACACGAAATTTAGCTAACTTTTTTAATATATTCTAATTTTCACCGGCAAGCAAAGTGACCGCCGATCGTGTTATTTTGGAGCTGGAAATGGAATATTCTCAATGTCGAAAAATATAAGTATGTCCGTATCGTCTTCTGACACTCCGTCGAAATTAAAAGTGGTATCGTTACAATTGGCGCACAAGTGTGCAAAAATATGATTGCAAATTTTGTCAAAAGAGTGCGCGAAACGTGGAAAACATTTGCCGCATATTGTTTTCCATTTAATAGGAGTGTCTGCACTTTCAAAGTATGTCTTTGCTAATCCATCTTTAAAAAAGGTTTATTTTGTAAATTTAAATCGCATGTTACTTGTGGACCAACCTTTATTTATCGGAGCACATTAGAAAGATTGTTTCTGCGTTTGGTTAAATCACTAGATTACACATTCACCGTTGTGTGACCCGAGGATCGTAAACACCAAAGATATTCTAGAAGCTGGGGAAATACAGAAGGATTCCAAAGCGGAGACCCTAACCAACTGATCTATGATTATGACTCGATAAAGGATCATTCTTGTACGCATCTCATTGGACTCCCCAGTGCCACCAACTCTGCAATCAGCTTGCATCTCTCTGCTCTGTATGTATGCGCTATGCCTGCAGAGCGAAGTGGGGCATCAGCAAAGCTCCGACACGTCCCTTGAAATTAAATAAAAACGGCTTGTATGCAACAGAATGTGGGACAGAGACAGAGCAATACAAAATCCTTTCAAGATGCTATAATAGGAGCAGCGCCGGTTGAAATTGGAAACCATAATATGTTTTTGAGGTCTGCCCCAGATCCCAGCAAGAACGTAGTAAAAGGGAACCCCTGCTGAAAAAAGTGTTAATTTATATCCATCACTTGTTACCTTCTTTTACTTATTTCACAGTCGTGATGCATGCTGTGGAAGCAGATCAAGAAGACAAACAACAGGACTGATATAATGTCTTATAGCATAGATTTATGATCTTGAGAAAAATTAAGAGATTCCACATAATTGTTGTACCGCTTCCGATAATTGCCATATTATCCCTAGCGTAGGTGCTGAATTCGAGAGTTAGATTTGTTGGAGAAAAGTAATTGAGTTATTTGGAAGGGAAGAATCGTGCTTGAAAATTTTGTGTAACGGATGGGATTCGAATCCTCAAGCCTGAAAGAAGAAACCTCTGAGCAAAATTTATCGGCCGTTTCACGCCCCAAATTGATGAGACACTGATGACCTGAGATGTTAAAGAGCGTTGTAAATAAACCAAAGCAGATGCTATTTAGCGAACTTGCGTCCCTTTCATGGAAATTTATTGCATTATTCAAACAAAAATTTAAAAATAATACTTACCAACATCAGCTAGGGTATGTAACCATATGCATCTAATGTACATGCGTAACTCTTTTTATGATAAATAAATGGAAATAAATGGATTTACTATGAAAACATAACAGGAAAATGACGCTAATTAAACAAAGAAAACGTAATTTAATTATAATAATGGTATAGGAAAACATTATTAAGTTTTTCTGAGTTTAATCTCAATATTACATAAATTTAACCAGCAAAACAGAACAATATGTGTGTGTGGGGGGGGGGGGAGAATAACCTCATAAGCAAGTTACTGGGATTTGCAAATAATAACGCATCAATTCTATATTTTTAAGGGAATTAATTTTTTCTCAAGAAAATTGAATAGTAACTAGTGAAATTTTATCCTAATTAAAATATATAATTAGAATTCTTCCACCAGGCATAGTTTTTGTGATAATTTTCATTTGTTTTCAAATTCTATTGTTCTAAAATGGGATGAGCTACCTTTACATTAACTGTTTTATTTTATATGTACTCATATAAATTAAGTATTCTATTATGCTGAAAACTAGAATGTCAATACTGTGTAGGCTTATGTTCAAAGTCTTATGATTTGCATTTATTTTTATATACTACGCTGCTCAAAAAAACTCAAGGAACTCGTGTTTCAATCAAAGCCCCAAAATAAACATTGATGCAATATATGTTATGTTTTGAAGTGTTGTTTAAAACTAGAATAAAGATATTCTAGGGTTTCTTAGTTTTTTTCTCTCAATAAATTAATGATGTTTCAAGAATTGTTGAAACCAAAGTGAGCGCTCTTTGACTTTTTTTTTTTTTTTTTTTTTTTTTTTTTTTTTTGGAAAACAGATTTTAACAGCAATCCGCGGTAGGAAATGTTATTTTGTATTCTCTGAGGCTAATGCAGAGTAAAGAGACATCTGAATGAAACATCAGTAACACAAACAGTTGCATGAATTGAAGATGGCCATTCCATTCGCTTTGTCTCCAGGATTCTTCTAAAAAACTAAAATCAGTAGCTTCCTAAGGAAAATATATGAGCAGAGCAAAAATAGTTATGCGGAATCAGATTATAGAACAAGTGAGATAATGTGAAATATTTAGGCTATTGCCCAACAAATGATTTAAAGAAAGAGGAAATACATAATAAAGATATAATTATTTCATGGATTTTTTAAAAAAGAAATGTAAGAAAAGAAGTGTTATGAATTTTCTATAATAATGTGAGTAAACCTGTGTTAATGTAAGGAGGTGACAAAATCTGAAGACTTGAGACAGCTCAAATGATCGTCACAGTTGGTGTCATAAACATGACTGAGCAAACTCTATTGCCTGCGTCAGCGGAACTTATCGGGAATCGGTGTCCAATGAAGATCAACCTGTTTCCACTAGTGTACACAAACTACGATTGCCTAGCTAAATGAGAGCACGTTATATTGTGTAACCTTCGTTTTTGGTAACATGACTCAGGTTAATCATCCACCCAAGAGCCCAGATTTGGCTCATTGTGGCTTCAGATTTTCCATCGGTGAAGGGGAAAACTTTCAGGCCATGGTCATTGTTGAGGAGAATGCGATTTGCATTGGGATGAGCACTTTGAGGGTATCAAGATGCATTATGCTAAGTAAGCCAATTTTTCATACTAAATAGCTCGATATTTTAAGAACTGTCCTATATAGCATTACAGAGATCATATGCTGCGTTTTAGAGGTTCGAAACGTAATAAATACCCTTCAGAGCAGCGTGGCATGATTCCTGTCACAGCGGGGTAAAGCATCTGATATCAGGCAGCGTATGGTAAGAAATGGGAAAGGGGTTGTACACATGCGGATGTCGGTAGGAAACAGCCTCACTCACTAGTTCACGCCTGGCATTACTTCCGGTCCAGCAGGTGGTAGACCGTCCGTGCATAACTTCATGCACGAGAGAAATTCTAAGCAAAGCGTAACAACTCTGATAGATAACACAGTGAAGCCAGGACACGGCGCTTCTCTTGAAAGGCTCTCTCCACCTGGATTAGCGTTAGTTTACATTACACTTACGAAGAATTGCGATCTTCAACGTTAAAGCTGCAATAACTCAATCCATTGTCAATATACAGGACTGCGATTCTGTGACGCATTTATCCATTTATTAAAAAAATCGCGAAACATAAGAGGCGTCACGCAGAGGCTGCTAAACTAAGCGAATTCCTCAGCAAGTTGACTTTGTGAAAGGTATTGCGAGCGTTAGAGCAAAGAAATGGAGCCGCTAGAGCGTTTTTTAAATTTCGGTTTTCAAGTATACCCTCACTCCTAATGGTCCCATTTCACTAACTTTCATGCGCTATTTCACTTGTTTTATTTCATTGGCATTTCGTTGCGCAAACTCCTAATAGTATCATTTCGCTGATTTTCAGAAACTATTTCCTTATGTTATTTCATTGACACATACCGAGTTTTGTTGAGAATAAATAAAAATTGCTCTTCTGGGATTCTCCTGGTTTGGAGCTCGTAGACTACTTACAGAAGAGCATAACCATCACCGGGGAGTATTACGCCACAACTTCTGGACCAACTGAAGCATGTTATTCGGGCTAAATGCCCTCACCGTACGAAAAAGAAAATTCTCTTTCATCAAGATAATGAGCCTTCACACACATCTGCAATTGTTGCTGCAAAACTGCTTCCACATCCGCCATATTCGCCAGATTTGGCTACCGGCTATTTCTTTTCGTTCCCAGATCTGAAGAAATGACTTGTAGGCAAAGATTCACATCAAATGATGTTGAAGCTGAAACAGGCGCTTACATTTCACATTTGGAAAACTATAATTTTACTGAGTGTATTAAAAAGTTGGAAAATCGTTGGACTAAATATATTGATATACAAGGTGACTTTTTTTTTTTAAGTAGGAGTATTTAACGCCCGTTTTTACTACTGAGGCACCACAGGCTGTGGACACTGATGATACATGAAATGAAATTATATATTGGAAAATTATTTTTTTTAAGGAAGAAAGCGTTCCAGGCCTAAGTTTAGGGTACCTCCCCGGCATTTGTCATTTATAAGGTCTGAAAATAACCTTGAAAAAACCTGTCAAAGAGGACGGTTCTGGTGGGAATCGAACCCCAAACCTCCCTCTCACGAGTCCGCGCCTTTTACGACCTCGGCCACCTGTGTAGTTTATTGAAAAATAAAATAAGTATTTCTCTTAAAGTTTGTGTTTTCTTGGTCAGGCCGTGAAATTTTAGTACGCCGCCATCATCTCTCTACTGTAGCGTGCGAGACAGTTCCCAATGTCAAGGCTCTTTCCTATTCGCACTCACCTGTGTGAACTCTTTTGTTTTGTTATCTATTTTTTCTGGCAGTGTGGAAAAAGAAGGCATATTACCTTGATAAATAAATGATGAATTATAAGCGACTTTCTGCATCACTAATGCTATTGTGCCGACGCAGAGAACGAACCTAGGTCAGCAGTAAGCCAGCAGCTATCGTTAACCGCTCATTTAGACCTCTTTCTGCCCGCAAATAGGTTGCGAGGAAGTATCTTTCCGTTGTTTGTCATTCTTCCCTTTTTGACGGCCATATAATGATCCTTTCAGTGTTGCAATGTAAACCATTGCCTCCAGAACAGACATAACTTTTTTAATGCAAGGTTTGGTATCGCCGAGCAAAGGCAAACAAACAATACGTTACGAGCGATAAACATACTGGAACGCAGCTAACAGCAAGCTCGTTATTGGTACAAGCAAGTTGTGCTATCTCAATCAACAAAGGCTGGGGGGAAAAATGACTTAAGCCCTGCTAAACGTAAAGTCGCTGTGAAAATAAACAGGAGCTATGTCGATTATTTATTGAATAAAATTTAAGCATCCGTGAATTGGTGGCACGTGGCAAGACAAGGAAGTGAAACAAATGAACGGGCAGTGCGAACTGATATGTGATTATGAAGCCTTCCTTCCTCTTAACTGAAACAATAAATGTCATGCATAATTTCACAGGTTAAGGACATTGTGTGAAGCCATTGTTCTTGTAGAGAAAGAGATAAAGGAAGAAATAAGCGGTTTCATCATCAGCAAATAGATGCATAGAAATATAAAATGATGGCCATAATAGTGGATTACAGGGTGCTTCTGTTTTCAACAGCAAGTTATTCCTCTTGCTTTGCTCTGCTCTGTAGTCCCTAGAAAAAGATTTAAGCACATCTTTGTCAGAGAGTGTTAACCACTCTTGCATCCCCTTTAACCCGTTTTATCTATTGAGGCATCGCAGATGGTGGATTAAGGATTAGTTTAGGGTACCGCCCCTAAACCTGCCATTTATGAGGACCGAGGAAAAGTTGGGGGAGGGAACTCGGGGAGAACTGTATTGTTGCGAATCGACCCCTGACCTCCCGCTTACGAGTCCGGACTTGTATTACATTGTAGTATTAAAGCCGTTCATTTGAAAAAATCAAATATAAGTCTGTTTTGGGCGGGAAAAAATCCTTCATACTCGAGGTACTTGATCTTTAAATAGTCTGTTTTAAGCAAATTTCAGTAACTAAGTAACATTAAAACTTTATGCTTCAAACTATTTCAGATAAACTTCAGGAATTATCTTTTCATGTAATAAAAGGATAATCTGCTTATAATTTAAATGATGAAAAGCCAGAAGATGAGGCCTATAAGGATTTTTAGCAATTTTGAACAGTGGCGCAGAAAAAATTAAAGGCCAAAAATAAATACCAAAAATAACTGCATGTTTGTTAAAAATGATTCTATAGATCATTTCACTAGCCTTCAGCCCCTAATTTTTTCTTGTAATTTGCAGACTGGTATACGTAACTCGATGGAATTTGAAACAAACTTACTTTGCTGTATGCAAAGCATAGTGAAACAGTATTTATGAGCGACTACCCCCATATTTAATTAGAGTAATTATAGCAAGTAAATTTGTGTTACTTCCTTATTAAGTCATGAGTGTAATGTCATTTTATTTCCTGTACAAGTGTTGAATTATTGTGTATAAAATGTTATTTTCTCGCAATAGTGCGCAGAAAGCTACCCCCAGCCATAAAACCTGACTTAGAAATTTCTGTTGTCTATTGTAATCATATTTTGTAACCTCTTCAAGGGAAGAAGCTAGTGGCATCTTAAGTTGATATCTACATATAAAAAGTCACGTAGGCCATGTTTATTTAATCTTGTAATTTTGTGACCCGCAGTCAATTTTACAAGAGTATTCAGTGGGTCATTATCAGTGGAAGGGCTTTTTCAGTTCAGTTCAGTTATTAGAAAGCTGTAGTCAGTTTTGGAAGAGTATTCAGCGTGAGGCAATATCAGTGTGGAAGATAGGCACGGTCAGTTCAGTTCCGTTCAGTGGAAGAGTTCAGTTGCATCTCAGGATTAGATTTCAGGACCAGTCCTTATCAAATTAAGAAACGTCAGAATGATCGTCATAGTTTGTGAGAAAGTGACACATATTCTCAGGAAATAACGGCAGTACATTTTATGTTGAATAGTTTATGAACAATAAATTGTGTTTCATCTCCCATAACGAAAAAACTTATGAATCTCCAAGACTCCTTCCCCTATGGTCACAGGACTATAAAAGTATCCAGCAGAAGTCAACAGAACCAATCGTCGGAGAGGAAGAAATTATTAATTACCCCTGAGATTCCATATAACCTATCAAATCAAATTTCCTTTTCCAAAATTTTCCCTCCACATGTTTTACATGTTTTAATTAACCCCCTTTTTATTTAAAACTGCTGCAATAGTTGCGGAAGAACACGAATGGCGGCATTTCTCCCTTCGCTCCACTGCCCATAAAGTCCGATTGCGTGTTCGCTACTCTGAACTTATCTGTTGTGCCTTTGTGACAGAATCGTCAAAAATAATCGTGTTTTTTATGAGCGAACTCTATGTGCAGTACAGGAACAGAGCGTGTGGACTCCCATTGTTTTCTGTTGTGGTTTACTGGTTGGCATATGTTTTTTTGATTTATTTATGGACGCTCTTTAACATCTCAGGTTGGCATATGTGGACGTAGTCACTCGATTATGAATGCATGTTGACTGTGGAACCAATCTTCAACAACGCCTCGGAGCTCATCATTGGCGAAGAATGGTGTATTGTGTAGCAGACCCTAATTCTCATACATATTCTTCATCTGACAATAAATAAACTTCTGTCCTCAAAAATTGAATAGGTTTTGGCATATATGGGACTACTTCATATTAGTGACCGTAACAGCTCAGGTGCTTCTGCACGTGAAAACAGAACAGTGCACCTTCAGACAATAACAACTTTATCCTAAAACACAGTACTGTTTAGGAGCAAACACATTAAAGCAATGACGCTAACACTAAAGTCTTATAGAATGTCCAAAACTGTCAAAGCAAACTACAGAATGCCTTGCGTCAAACTGTCGCAACAGATGGTGGTTTTTCGCAACGAGGTGCATGTATAACTACTGTGCAAAAATCGAATTCTTCCGACTATCGAAGAGATTCAATTTCTGTTGTTCGATATTTTGGGTTACAATAAGACATGATGTCATCTTAAATATATATATCGGCTCCCAAAATTCGCATATTTGAGCTAATGCGGTTATTCACAGCGTACACAAGACACTTGTTTAGGATGAAGAATTTGGGATATGGTGTGTTCTATCTGGGCATCACATTATTGGCCGCATACGACGATGTATACGCAAACTTGGTGAGTTTGTGAATCAGTTTGACGATGAGAAAATCCGTTTCGGTTATTTTCATCAGGATAGCGCCTTGTTTCCTTCTTTGTCATTTCTAAAAGACTTTGGCCTGACTTTACCCAACCACATTTCTTTCTAGTATATTGCGACAAGCCAAGCACTTTCGTAAACATTTAGGATAATTTACCGGGAAATTGAACTTGTAACTTCCGATGCTGGTGAATATCTTCCTACACTGAAAGGTTTGTGCGGGCATGCCTTGATGCTAATAGCTGTTATTTTTAAAACTTTATCAGGGACGATTTTTCTAGGGCATTGATAGCTTGCGCTACTCCGAAAAAAAAATTAGCGTTTAATTTCCAATAACTATTGCTTAAGGGGACCCAGTATCTCTATCCTAGCAATGTTATAATAATAATAATAATAATAATAATAATAATATTATTATTATTATTATTATTATGTAAATGACCTTGTTCAACTGTGCAGAGGTACCAGAAGAACAAATGCCTAAACATTTGAAAGCTCTAGGTTAAGTAGAAGTTGAGAAAAAGAAAAGAATAGGAAGCAGCTATCTCTGCTTATTGTTAACAGTAGAAAAAATTCCAACCTAAACCTCAGGGACTTGAACATTTCTGCAGCGGTTCCTTAACTCAAACTTTACCCAACAATGACACAGTTAGGTAACTATCACGTGAACAGTTTGTATTATTTGAATCAGGCAATGAAAATGTATTAAGAACAGGCTTATGAGAAACTCGCCATTATCGGCAACAATGGACAAGAATTATAACTGGAAGTGTAAGTGTGGATGTGGGTGGGAAAACGTGCAGCTATTTCAGTTTCAAACAATGTTGCATCTGAAGTGTCTACTTTCATGCAGACACCTAGAGCAGCAATATAATCAGCTGTTTCGTTAGTAGTCAGCTGTTACTGAATTTCATGTGAATTCTTAAAGTAGCTAATTTTATTTCGTTTTGTGTTAACTAAAATGTACTCTATACAAAACTTACATTCTAAGCCTTGTTCATTGCCACCATTGGAAGGGAATATTTAAAAACTCCAAGTCTCGGTTCTGATGGTCTGGTGATAACCATACTGCCTCTTAGACCCAATCGCGCGTTCAAACCCGGCCAGGATCGATGGATTTTTTCGGACGTAAAAATTCTAAGTATGGCTTCCTTCGGAAGGGAAGTAAAGCCGTGGTACCGTGTAGTACATTTACGGTATGTAAAAGAACCTCAAGCCTTAAAGAAGAGGCCTCTGAGCAAAATTTGTCGGCCGTTTCACGCCCTGAATAGAATGGAAAGCTGATGACCTGAGATGTTAAAGAGCGTACGTAAATAAACTAAAATAAATGTAAAAACGACTCCAAGTAATAATATGGATCAAACAGTGATTTCAAAATATAGGAAGTGGTTTCTATAGAGACAGACGTTACTCTAAAGATTGCAGACTTTAATCAAAGAGTTATCGAAATGTTTGTAGCCATGAAAACCAGAAGAGTGGGTTTATTTTTTGTTTAAATGAGTATATTACTGTGATATTTTTTAAAAAACTTTCATTCTCTTTCTGTTATGTATCATCAGCTATTCCTGTATGAGTGTTAATTATAGAAGCTTGCGATCCACGGGTATATTCAGCGTAGCAGCAGCACAAATCAAGTTGAACAACTCGAGTTTATATTGCCGCTGCACTTCCTTTAGTATCACTGTGCTAATACAGAGCCTTCGTTTGGATGCATGGCCGGCTTAACGGGGATTTACCTATTCTGTTTCTAACCCGTTCTGTTTCCCCCTTCCCTTTTCCGCCTCTCCGTGCGCTGACGCGAAGTCTTTGTGCTGTACAGGAGTTGAGCGTTGTGAGACCACGTGTTTCAGCGGTGTAGAGTGTTAGTCACAATTTACTGCCAAAATTTCTGTATGCTTTAGCTTACATGGTCTTCATGTATGATTCCTATGTGACAACAGACTCTTGTAGAGAAGTGAGATGACGATTTATAGACAGATTCCCTGCTGTTCGTGTTCCTCGTAATCTTGTGAACGAATTTAGGAAAACGGGATCTGTTCTTGATAAGAAACCGAAAGTAAAACGCCGTGTTCTTACAGAGAACAATCTCGATAACATCGGAGAAAAGTTACAACGAAGTCCAAAGAAATCTCTGAGAAAGCTTGCTCAGGAATCAGGAATTTCGCAAACCTCGGCTTGGAATGCCCTAAACTTTTAAAATTAAAACCCTATGAGATAACTGTAGTTCAGAAATTAAAACCAATCGAGAATGTGAGAAGAGTTAATTTCTGCATTTGTGAATAATGTTAAATATTCACTCCGTTTACCCCCATTTATTTATTTATTTATTTATTTACATACGAAGCATGGGTTTTATTTACATGGCCATGTAGTGACACAAAACAATAGATACTGGAGTGCAGAAAACCTCTCACAAAATACTGTTCTATGGCCAAAAACTTGTTGTTTGGTATGCTGTAGAAATCAACGCGCTTAAATTTTAGGGGCTATGAATATCCAACTCTCCCGGCAAATAGCGTGCTCCCGGTGCAGGCAAATCCCCGTTAAGCCGGCCACGCGTCCAAGTGAAATTTCACTGAATTAAAAATAGGACAGCGCCAAGATTAATCCTAAAATATTATTTTAACTAAAATAAGCCTACGTTCCACAATTTAAATATGTTGTTTTAAAAATCTTTCATTTTACAAAAGGTATGCCTATGCAAACACACAGCGGAAGAGCATCACATGCATTTAAAATAGATGACCTTGAACTTTAACTGATAGTGCAGCCGAAAAAACGTGCTGTTACTTAGCAACAGATGCGATAGTTTTATTATACCTTACAGAACAACTGCGCCTAAAAATGTGTTTCATCGGAGTAAACACAGCGAAAAAGTTTAACTAATTAGAAAATAGTTAATTTACTTGCGGATAAAACCTAACATTCACAGCTTAATGGTAACATTTTGCAATTTTTAATTTTTTTCACTCTTAATTAAAACAATTACATCTGCTGAAACAGAATGATAATAATATGAAACATACTTCCACATTAATAATCAAAATAAAATCAACTCGAAAAATAAATTATAAAAGAGAAAGAACACAAATTATAATATTAGGGACTTTCAATGGGAATTCCATAAATCTTAAATAAGATATAAAGGTTTCACATATATTTTTACTGCATCAGAAACCGCTGAAGGCACCGGACATTTGTTCCTAGAGGTGGATTCGAACCTGCTCGTTACAAACTAGCATCTAACCAAGCTTTTTGAAGGAAGGGCCTTTATGAAAACTTCTTGGACAACATTTCAACCGGTCCTATGATAGAAGAAGAAGAATTTCACAATTTTAAATGAAATAATGATATAAATTTTAGGCATACTTATTGTGCTTAAAAAAGTAAAGCAAAATTTCTTTAAATTTTAATAGTGAAATACAGATGTCAGAAGGATAGAAGGTGATGTGCTTTGCAATCTTTAGAGTAACGTCTGTCTCTATAGAAACCACTTCCTATATTTTGAAATCACTGTTTGATCCATATTATTATTTGGAGTTGTTTTTACATTTATTTTAGTTTATTTACGTACGCTCTTTAACATCTCAGGTCATCAGCTTTCCATTCAATTCAGAGCGTGAAACGGCCGACAAATTTTGCTCAGAGGCCTCTTCTTTAAGGCTGGAGGTTCTTTTACGTACCGTAAATGTACGACACGGGACCCATGGCTTTATTTCCCTTCCGAAGGAAGCCATACTTAGAATTTTTACGTCCGAAACAATCCATCGATCGATACTTGGAGTTGGTGTAACCCAGTTTTTAAATTTTCACTTCCAATGGTGGCAATGAACAAGGCTTAGAATGTAAGTTTTGTATAGAGTTCATTTTAGTTAACACAAAACGAAATAAAATTAGCTACTTTAAGAATTCACATGAAATTCAGTAACAGCTGACTACTAACGAAACAGCTGATTATATTGCTGCTCTAGGTGTCTGCATGAAAGTAGACACTTCAGATGCAACATTGTTTGAAACTGAAATAGCTGCACGTTTTCCCACCCACATCCACACTTACACTTCCAGTTATAATTCTTGTCCATTGTTGCCGATAATGGCGAGTTTCTCAGAAGCCTGTTCTTAATACATTTTCATTGCCTGATTGCTTGATTCAAATAATACGAACTGAGAAATCGTTCCTGATCAAGTTTTAAAAATAACAGCTATTAGCATCAAGGCATGCCCGCACAAACCTTTCAGTGTAGGAAGATATTCACCAGCATCGGTAGTTACAAGTTCAATTTCCCGGTAAATTATCCTAAAGGTTTACGAAAGTGCTTGGCTTGTCGCAATATACTAGAAAGAAATGTGGTTGGGTAAAGTCAGGCCAAAGTCTTTTAGAAATGACAAAGAAGGAAACAAGGCGCTATCCTGCTGAAAATAACCGAAACGGATTTCCTCATCGTCAAACTGATTCACAAACTCACCAAGTTTGCATATACATCGTCGTATGGAGAAAAATGGGGCCAATAGAACACACCATATCCCAAATTCTTCATCCTAACGAATTATCAATTACTTCATTTTCTTTTATTTCTTTTAACATTCAGGCAACAATTATCATATAAAGTTATTAAAATGTTTAAGAAAGATAAGAAGGGTGGAGTTAACATCATTAATATTCCAAAACAAGAGTTGAAATTTTACTATAATAAATTATAGCGTATATATTTAAAATTTCCCATAGTTTTTATTTGGGCCTTTTAGGATTGTGTAAAATTAATCTGATGTACAAAATTAAAATTACATTAGAGATACTTGCTTTGTAAATTAAAATATCCAAGATTGTGTAAAAACCTACAGTTTGACAAAAATGTAGTAGTAAGGTCTTCCATGGTGTTTTGGCAAACACAATCTGCCTGCTGAAACACACAAACCTGTATGATATTCAAGTATTAAACCTATTTTATTTACCTATATGAATAAAGTTTACATTCGTGGATGCACACTGTTTCTTTTAACATTAAACTGCTGAAATACCCCTTTTTGTGGGAAGTAGCGAGGCTTAGACTTTTTAAGTGGCAGGACACGGTTACAAAATGAATCTACTTAAATAATAACATGGCCAGCATATTTGTCCGTAAACCTTATGTATTGTTTTAATGAGATCAGTAGCAAGGGGTTTTAAAATCACACATCTACAACGAGCAGTTGGTGTGTACGAACACAATAGCTGTGTTTGCATGTTAGTAGTGGCTAATAACACTAATTTCTGTGTTGCCGTACACATAATGCAAAAACAGAGCTTAATACATGGCGTTGCCCTGCTTTTGTTTGTTTATTACCCTGCGCTGGGTTTTGTGCAGCAGACCTGAAGGATTTACTGAATACAGAAAAAAGAAATTATAATGCGGCAGTCTACAAATTGTTTCATTTCATCGTGATGCGCCGCTTCTCTTTTGTTTTCGTAAATTGTTTGTTGAGCGTAAGTCAGCAGTTTTTCTGCAAATGAAATTCAGAAGAAATTGATAGGCATTTGTTTTGTTGAGAGCTAAACGAAGAGCATTTCTCAAGGCAATTTACCAAAAATTACACTAATCAACAAATTTCAACTTTTTTACTGCATATGATTTGAAATATAATGATCCTACATAATTGTGGGGTGCTGAATTCAGTGAAAAACCCTTTTTTTCTGTATCACGTCATATTTCCTAGATACACAATACTAACACACCGCATGCAGTACAATGTGGGTAACGCTAACTATTTTAAATGCATATAAACACTCACGCATAGAATTAATAAATATTTGGATTTACGTTGTTTTGAGTTGGAAAATGCGATGGAAAAATCAACTTTCCCTGTTAGGTCACAGTATTTAAGTTACGCGGTATATAATTTTAAAAAAACACTACTGGCGAACATTGACATAATTAAATACAAGCAAGAGATGCAGACTTAGAACTCAGTAGAATTTTCTGGTTCAATATAAATGGGACATGATGCAGAAAGATGTAAAACTTAGTTCATAATTTTACTCTTTATTTTGTTTTGAAAAGATTGCTGATATGTTTTATGGAGTTTCATCACACTCCCTAAGAAGACACCAACAGTAAACGTGGGTAGGTCATGGTGGTGAAGTGGTATCATACTTGCCTTGTCAACCCAAGATCGCAGGTTCAATCTCGGTCAGGGTCGATGGATATTTTCGAGCGCAAATTCCACCCCTCATGTTTTTGCAGTTCTCCAATATATCACCACTAAGGAAACATAGTCATCATCTCTTCTGTTGCCCAGAAAGCCATTAACAGGAGCAAGCAGCTAATTCGAGATTTGTGAGTACGGTATCAAAGGTTGGGTCTTTCAATTGTTTTCTGATTTGTGGTCCAGCAAATGTGCCTTCTTTCAGCTGTGTCTCGCTCAGTTTAGAAAATATTTATTTCAAATCACCCTTCTTTATCCAGAGCCTTCAGGAAGTTTTTCATTAGGCCTGACTTGGTATGAAGCGGAGGCAAAATGGTTTTATTCCGTTCAACCAATGGAGTGTTTTTCACATTTTATTTCCCAGTAACAAATGCTTCTCTCTTAGGCCATTCCTTGACTTTATAACGGTTCTTGGTGTCTGGGCTGCCCCACAGGCACAAAAAACAACATTATTTCGTGAACCCACCCTATAAACATGTAAGCAGTGCAACAACTTTGAAATCACAGCAGAGTTGTCATTCATGGTCTTTATATTTGATTGCCTCTAGCAGCAAAGCCGTGTTTTCATAAGTTTCTCTCGTGTCTACTGCATAAACCAAAGGAAGGGACGGTAATTTGTTGTCGTGTGTAGCAAACTGGTTGGGTTAAGTTGTACACTTAACTGCATCACCAAAACATTGACATCTCTATATACACAGGTTGAATTTGCATGTCGAATTATTCAGCGAAAGAGCTTGATATAAAACAGGAAATGTTTGTTCCTGGAGCTAGAAGGTTCCATTGTTGCAAGCACGATCCCAAGAGTTCAGATTGCTGTTTAGAAAGTTGTGGATCGCGGACCAAATCGTTCATCCTTCTGTTCTGTAAGATGAGGCGAAGTGTATGGAGACTGAGAGTAATGCTCTTCTGATGAAGTTACAGACAGGAACAGGCAGATACACCGAACACACATTTAGTAATCAATTGTAAGTCTAGTTTTTCTTGAATACTCAGGCAGAAGTAACTGCCTGAACTTTGGTATTTTGACCACATCACAGCTTTGGAATACCGAATGGCATGTCTCGGTGTTTTCCTGTTTGAGTAGTGGTGCAGGTTACGCAGGCAACATGAGATGCAACGTTTTATTTTGATTACCAAGAGTACAATAAAATATAGTTTATATGCCTTCTTATTTAAATCACTGATTGGCTTTCTTTTGAAGTTTTGGAGTGAAGTAACAAAATATGTCTGGATGGTTTACACAACAACAAAGTTTACCATTTTCCATTTCCACTAAATGGTAAACACACTAAGTTTCACTATCTCTCACAAGAAACACCAAAATGCAGATAAACACAAACCGAGGTAACAAAAACTCACAATACACAGGTAAGGCTGAAGTAACTGTGATAAGAATTGTATCGTGTGTATTTCAAATATGCTAACCTTTAGGAGAACATCTTGCCAATTAGTAATAACATTTTAAAATATCCTACCACTCCCATTTAATTATTATTTTTAGAACTGTTACCACTGTAACACTTCTTTATATTATAAAAAAGGAGTAGCAAACAAAAGAACATAAAGACAAATAAAACATGTAAACAAAAGAACAGAATATAGCGAAAGACTTAAAATAAAATAAATAAATCTTACGTGCTAGCACACTTTAAAACGTAGATTCCAATTAACTGCGTACTGATTGATATATAACATAATAGATGCAAAATGTTGTTGACTAGTGTTTTCAATTGCTTTTATAATATAGGATGATCCGTTTCGGTATGGATAATATTAAATATTGCTATAAAAGCTAATATGATGGTAGGAAACATTTCTTGGTGATATTATATGGATGGAAGTTTCCATACGTAGCAAGAATGAAAATCAACAATGCATAATGACAATGAAAATCGTAGGTGGTTGAAATGGCGCTACAATCAATAAGCGCAATGCGTTCTTTGATGTGCTAAATTTAGAGTGTTAAATATTTCGACGCGAGTATGGTGTGTGTAATGTACCTAAATAAGATTCCATAATGTTGTGATATCGAGCATTTGCAGAAACAGTTTTTGTGTTATGAATCATGCAGGAGGTCGTAGGCGAGAAGCAGCTATCTCTGAAGCCATGACAAGAAGCCTTACTAAAAGTTAAAGACGATTGTCACCAGAGATGAATGTACCGTATACGTCCTGTCAGCGTATTATTCGAAAGTACCTGAAACTGTACCCACATCACTTTACAAGTCTACAAGTCTTACGCGACGAGGATCATAAAACTTTATCAATTTTGCATCCATGAAATGCTAACGGATTGAAGACTATGACGGCTTGTTAAACAAATGACTATCTACAGACATGTCAGTGGGAGAGTAACACTCACAACTGCATTATTTGAACTAGGGAAAATCCACGTGTCTTCTGCCAGCTTGAAAAATCAAATATAAAAATTAACGTGTGGAGTTAAAGTGTATGGAGCTTTCTTTGCATGGGCTGAACTACATCACCGGTTTGAGCTGTGTAGAGTGCACAATGGGGGCCATGCAGCGTTCTGAGAAATCTCCCATCTTTGACGCAAGTTTTAAAATATAAAGTTCAGTAATAAATGTTTAACAATGTTTTCATTTTATACATACCTAAACGGATCACCCCTATATAATTTTGTTCATATATGAATTAATTTTTTGTTGTTAACAGGCTTTTCATGCGAAAAAGGGATAACAAAATTCGATAAATACAAATAATGAATAAAGTCAGTGTAAAATATTAAAAGATAAACTACAACAAATGTAAAATACAGTGTAAAAATAAATAAAATGTGAGGAGATTTTCTACAGTAATAGGTAGCTTTAATTGCTCATATTTTGTTCGTTTACCATACATTTTTAAAAATTCTGGTCTTGATAATGTATAATTTGGAGTTTTAGGCATGAAAAGTTTATTTTAGCCACCTAAAATAGGTTGCGAAATGATTTAACTAGGCATAGGAACTTTTTTAATTTTAGGCAAGAAATTGATTGATTGTGGCACCTAAAATAGGCGACAAAATAATTAAATTAGGTACTGCTTTTTTGATTAGCCATGAATGTAAATATTTCTACACTTTTATGAACATGACTATAAGCGCTGTATCACATGTTATTTGCAGCACAATATATAATCAAGATTTCCTCCAAATTTCCAATCTTTTGTCTGTTAAAATCAGTTTAAATACTGAAAACGACCGTTCCATTGACATAGATGCATTTTTTTCCCATTACATTTTCCCCTTTGCAGCTCACTTTGTTCCTTATCAGCACAAATTTTCATTTCAACGTGTACAGAGGGATAAATTAGAATGTCATATATTTGAAAGTATTTGGGAACGTGTGGAATATTTACGACTTAAAAATATATAACTATAAGACAAAAATACTTCTCATAAGGGCAAATACTCTCCGTGATAGTTACGCTTGTAGACTGTCATACGTGTTTATTGTTCGCGTTGTGCTGTGTATCGGACTGTACCCGAGAAGACCAGGTTTGACGTTATCCTCGTGGTGCAGGACGCCATCTGCCTTGTCGAGTTACACCTCCGATGTTGTGGCACTTAAACTACTGTATTCTTTCTCTGAACTTCCTCAGAGATTGCTAACGTTATAGTACAGTAACTCAATAAAGGCAATATACGATGGGAATTTAATTTTAAAAAACGTGTTAATGTTTACATATGGGCACCACTGCGGCATAACTCTGTTAACCGTTTCATTGTTGTGGTGCACCAGCACATTTCTCACTGTATTATTGTAATTTGCGGCATTGTTGGGGTGCGGTAATTTTTGGAGAGGGGGAAGACCTATCTGCGGCTTTGTGTGAAAACATTAATGCCACGCTAGATCGTCCCATTTAGTTAATTTACTTACGCCGCACCTGTTCTTCTGATTAGAGGTTTTCACAAAATATTAAAACAGTAATAATGTATGCTTGAAAGCATTTATACAGGGGCACAAATATTAATTACAAAAACAAGCTACGTCGTCTTTATTTGAAACATGTCTTAAAATATTCTTCCCAGAGATTCTATTTGATTCACTACTGGTCAAGAGCCTTTAACCTACGTATTTAAGCATGACTCAAGGCAAATTCCATTTACTAGGGGTACTATGAGTACAAAAAACTTTCATTTACATTTTTTCAACCCATGAGGTTAATAAAAATGTATGAAAACGAATAAAAAGCAACATATTTGAATGAATGAAGGAACGAACTTATGGTCTTAGATGTGGAAGCCCAGCGCGATAATAATCGATTTTAAAAATCCTTTAAAGTGAAACTACCACACTCCTTGTTCACTGCCCAAACAAATGCATCTAATTAGTCATCTTTCGATATATCTGCCAGCAGGTGATTTTACCTTTAGCTACATTTCTTCTGTTGCTTATACGCTGTATTCCAGGAATATCTTCTGGCCAATAATCGTCCTGAAGCATAAGCCATAGCGAATGAAAAATAATAATAAAAATTAAATCTTATACGACTGAAGTGCATGAGCTGATTAGAGTCCGTCACGCAAGAACTGCGAAAACTAAGCAAATTCCTTAGCAAGTTGAATAACTTTAAAAATAATATAAAATCCAAATTATGGCTTTATTAATTAATGCAATGAAACAAGTTATGGTATTACTGTATGGTATTAGAGGAACAAAATGAGATTTACTGCAATCTATAAGTATCACAAAAGAGAAACAACATTTTTAGCATTATTATTATTATTATTATTATTATTATTATTATTATTATTATTATTTTACCTTTGCTGTCTTCACAACAATGATTTTGTTAATTATAAACACATGCATTGTTATAAATACAGTTTTTATGCTGAGTTAATTTATCCTTTCCTTTTGAAACAGTATAAAGAAAATTAAACGCTAGAGCGCTTTTTAAATTTAAATTTTCAGGTATACCCGACCCATACCTTATTCCTAATGGTCCGATTTCCCTGATTTTCAGAAACTATTTTCCTTATTTCATTTAAATGGTATATACCGATTTTCGTTGCAAAAAATAAATATTAGTGTTACTAGAGCAGAGCGATTTTTAAATTTTGGGTTTCAGGTAAACCCTCCTTCCTAGTAGTCTGATTTCATTGATTTTCGGAAAATATTTTTATTAATAGCATATACGAGTTGCGTTTGGGCGGGGGGGGGAGTATTACGGCGATAAGAGAGATTTTTAAATTTTCGCTTTAAGTTAACCCCCATCCCTAATGGTCCAATTGCTCTGCTTAAAGAAATCATTTAAGCGTTTGTTATATGCCGAGTTTCGTTAGGAAAAAACAAAAATTACCACCGGTAGAGCGTTAACACACATGTATATATATTATGGTCATTTTCGGTGCCTAGTAGGTAGGATCGATGAAGTTTTGAAGAAATTTTTCTAAAAAATCCAACCGCAATAGCTCACTAAAACGTGTACGAAACAAATACATATATTGCTCACTTCAGATATAAAGAACTGCTTAAGGGTGTCGTGTAGAACAAGGCACTGTTGTCTGAATGTATTGCTTGTGTTTGCAAAACGCTGGAAATGACACCCAAAAGAGTTTGTAACAATTCAATGCTACAGCAACTTCTTAGAATGAAAGTAGTGGTATAACTGTCTGATTTATATTCCACAGCTGTTTGTTACGACTTTCTTAGCTAGAAAACTACTTGGATTAAAATACTTTGCACTTGCACAACTTGTCGCGTTACCTCCTGTGTAAATAGAATAAAACATACCATCACTTACTTTTAATTTTAAAATCAATAACAGCTGCTGTATGTAAGAGGTGTACATCACTTCTAAGAGATTAATTTCGTTACTAGAATGAAACAAATGCACCGGCAGCATGAAATTTAAATTAATAAATCATGAGAAACATAAAAGGTCCTAAGTAGGGAAATGGGTTGATTTAAGGATTTCATTGTGGTCTGACAATAGAATGTTTTAATGAATTATTTAGCACAGTGATTCCCAACGTGTTTGCGTTCGTGGCACTCTTGTGAATGAGATTAGAAACTCGGGGAACACCTTATACTTTTTTTTATATACGAACACTTTAAATTTATTTATTTTTAATTTTCACTGTGATATATAATGTGTTATATTATGTTCAAATAACACTCCATAACAGACATAAAAATGTAGTTCCTTTTAGTAATAACCTAACACACAATTTATGCCCTGCCACTAGACAAAATATATTATACAAATGTTTAATACACACTGATTATGAATTATTAAATGAAACAAATACAAATTCAAAAGTAGAGGAATGTGATATAATTGTAAGTCATTGAAACAAATTTTGTCTTACTAATGTGAGCTTTGTGATTTATGCTGAGAACACAAATGTTTGATATCAGGCCTAACAGTAAAATAAAACTTTTGAATTTAAGAGGCCATCTCTTCTTATTAATTCATGGGTTAGACACCTGAGATGAAACTTAATCCAAATAATAATTTGTCTTTCTCTTCATATATACAGAGAGTACCAAAAATGTATACACACTTCAAGTAAAGAAAAAAGCGGTGTTAACATAACAAAACTGAATTCACACAAACAGAAAATGATGAGCACTAATCATCTTAGACTTTTACACTTAACAACAGTTGCTAAAAATGTCCACCATCGGCGTCGGTACACTTCAGAGTACGTTGAACTTCTGATTGAGCAGCATTTGCGAAAGTGTCCTCAGCGATTGCAGCACATGCCGTTTCAATTTCTTCCCGAAGTGCTGCCAGTGTAGCTGGTTTTCTGCGGTGTACAACATCCTTAAGACTTCCCCATATATGGTCCAACGGAGTTAGATCCGGAGAACGCGGTGGAAACTCAATCGGATCTCTTCGTCCTATCCAGTGCCTTGGAAGATTGTCATCAAGCCGAGGACGCAGTGCTTGTTGCTGTGCGAGGTCTCCCAGATCTGCCCTTGTGAACATCGCATACGGTACAGCGAGTCTCAAATTTGTCTCGAATGTGTGCAGTTGTTGCTTGCGTTGGCGGTTCTGTTCGTAAACACGTCTCCATTGCCTTTGAACTTCAACAACATTCTCAGTTTTCCAATATCACTTTAAAATTGCTTTCCGCTGTTAAAACAATAATCTTGGCTCCATTTTGTTGCAGCAAGGCATAACGTAATGTGAGTCACATCTTTACAGAACATCATACGATAAACTTAGGTTCATTTGTTGATTTAGCTGTCACGTAGCAGCGCTATCATAACGTAATGTGAGTCACATCTGTTTACAGAACATCATACTACACTTTACTGTAGTTCAACTTTGAAATATATTAAAAAAAAATGTCTACTGTGAAAGTGTGTATACATTTTTTGGCACGCTCGGTATATATGGGTGTGTTTTAAGTAGCCCCTATTATATTTTTGTTTATTCCTATAATATTTCGCGCGCCCAAAGATGCCGCGGCACACCGGTTGGAAATCCCAGATTTACATTTGGTTTATTTACGGACGCTCTTTAACATCTCAGGTCGTCATCAATTCAGAGCGTAAAATGCCGATATATTTTACTGAGAGGTTTCTTCTTTCAGGCTTGAGGTTCTTTTGCGTGTCATAAATCTATAGACCCCACGCTCTACTCCCCTCACAAGGAAGTCATACTTATTATTTTTACGCGCGAAAAAATTCATCGGTCCTAGCCGGGATATAGTCTAAGAGGTAAGTATGGTTACCGCTAGGATCGACAATACATTACTTAGCCAATTTTATAGCTGTTGAAAAAACCATGAAGTTGAAGTTTGTTTTGAAACTAACACGGAATAATAATAATAATAATAATAATAATAATAATAGTAATAATAATAATAATAATGTATATTTTTACTTCACAAGTTTATGTACCCTCATAAGGATAAAGTAGTTAACAATGTATTCTATACTAAAGTCCTCGCCGGATGGCTTCGTATTCAATCGCGTTACGATAACGATGTGCTCTTGTACGTGTGTTATGATAAGGTTAAACGACAATACCTGTCGAGCTGAAGTAAAGAATACGACTTTTGTATAGAAACACGTTGATCATAATGACATATTCTTTCGAAACAGTGAAACTGCTTTGAGGTAATGCAAGTTCACAATCACCCGGTGTATGAGATCGGTGAAATAAATAGTTTGTTATACAGCACACAGGTTCACACGGACTAGCTCTTTTAGATTTCTTTTTGTGGCTTTGCATGAGCCAAAGGAGCTGCATCTTGTAACCTCAGGTGGTGGTGGTGATACAACGCGAATATAATTCATTCTTCATAATTACCCGCTCATTGTTCTGAAACTGTCGATACCTCACACATCCTAGGCATGGAACAGTGAAAGCTTTGATGCATTCCACAAGCAGTCAGAAGAATGACTTCGCAAGCTCATGGCACAGAAAATATCACTGACCCACAGTTGAAACTCGAAATGCAACACTTTTCTAGTCTCCCTCCCCTTTCTGTCTGTCTGTCTATCTGTCTCTCTCTCTCTCTGGAATTATTCCGCCGTAGTCTTTTGTTCGGAGTTGGTAGATAGTTATGAAGTGACGAGAAATATTGTAACGCTGTCGTACCACTGGGTAGGCGTAACCCCAAGGTTTACGGGTTCAAAAATAAAAATTCAGAGTAGAATTTCATTTCATGTGGATCCCATGTTCTAAATCTACAACACTTTAAAGAACTTCATCAAAAGAGATTCCTGGAAAAATATTTTCGGCTTTGCCGAGTAATACCCTGTTCTCCACTGTGTGACATGTTGTTGGATAACCTACAGATTGGCTCATTTCTTAATCATCACAGTTAAGATATAGGGAATAACTTTAATCAGGTTTCTCGAAACGCATGGGATTAAACTGCAGTAACAAAGGAATTCCACGGCTTACCCAATTTAACAAAGTAGTTCCTAATCCCTATTTTAATACAAAATACCTGGGTCACTGGCATAATAAAGAAAGTTGACTTCTGTTAATTCTAAGAAATGTTTTTAATAACACCGGAGAGTCACTGCTACATTGCCATGAATTAAAACTACACAGCCTTCATTGGGACGCGTGGTCGACTTAACGGAGATTTATTTATTACCATTCTGTTTCCCCCTCCAATTTCCCACCTCTCTGTGTGCTCACGCAAAGACTTTGTGCTGTACAGGAGTTAAACGTTGTGAGACCACGTGTTTCAGTGTTATAGTGTGTTAGTGCTGTTATAATGCCAAAAAGTCTGTATACTTTAGCACACACAATCTTCATGTATGATTCTAACTGACAACAAACGTTGATTTACAGACAGATTGTCTGCTGTTCGTGCGCCTCACAGAGAAATTGTTCCTAATCTTGTGAATATATTTAGGGAAACGGGATCTGTTCTTATCAAACGGGCAATGTGTCATAAGTAAAAGTCCAGTAAAATAAGTAAAACCGAAAGTAAAATTCCATGTTCTTACAGAGGAAAAACTCGATGACACCGGGGAAAAGTTAGAACGAAGTTTAAAGAAATCTCTGAGAAAGCTTGCTCAGGAATCAGGAATTTCCTAAACATCGGCTTGGAATGCCACTAAACTTTTAATATTAAAACCCTATAAGATAACTGTAGTTCAAGAATTGTCGGTAGCGATGTGAGTAGAGTTAATTTCTGCAATTTAGCGTTAGGATATGTTAATGTTTGCACTATTGACGCGCGTCACGTGATATCATGTTATGTAGCGACACAAAACAATATAAAAATCCGATCTTGTACTTAAAATGCCATTGTAAGACCAAAAAATTGTTAGGTGTGCTGTAGAAATATATGGGCTTGAATTTAATGGAATCTGAATATCCGACTCCGCTCGGTGCCAAGCAAATCCCCGTTAAAGCGGCCACGTGTCCTATCACCAAGCACAGAAGGTGGCTCGTCCGGTCCCCAAGCCAGAAGCCGAAACTATGTTTACCTAAGGAAAGCTAACAATCAACCACCTGTTCTAATCAATGTGTGTTCTAACCAGTGAGCTACTACTTTCGTCAAGAATGTATTATATAAAGTGCCATGGGTTGCAATAAGCAGGAAAATTAACTATGTATTTACATTTATTATGCTGAGTAAGGCACTTAAAACTGCCACCTCAAACATTTCCTGCACTATTTGTTATAAATATGAACTAGTTGTTTTCGTGAGGATAGACAAATGCTAACATATCTAGTCGGTAGTGAATTAATACTCATTGACGCCCTTTCTTGTAACTCTTACTAAATGCGAAACTCGTTCGATAAAGAATGTTTTACCAGCATTACAAATCATCTGGCTTCTCTTAACGCAGCTTATGGGCGTGGCTATGTTCTCATGGGTCGCTCTGGACCGTCACGTCTGAAATATTATGAAACATGTAGTATATAATCCGTTGTGTTGTGCCTTCAACTATTGTTTTATCTCCTCTTTGCTTGCACTTGAGCCTAACGCATAGGGACAGGAATTTATGCTCTTAATGATTCCTTTAATATGTAAGTATTTATGCATTAAAACTTTATAAAACATAAATATGTCAATATTAAAAGTATTAAGACATCATATTGATATAAAATACACATTTAACACAATTTTATGCAATCTCACAGGAACTTAGGGGTATTATACAAAAGCTGCAATTTGATCTGCTTTTAGTATTACCTCGCTGCTGCTCGGAACGTTTACCTGATAAGATTTCTTCAATTTCACACATTGATAATATCCTGGATTTTCCTTCACTACCTTGCCAACACTTGCAGGTACCGAATTTAATTTAGAGACAGTGGTTTTGAAGTACATTAATGACTGGCACAATAATGTTGTTGGTTTCCAAAGAAGTAATACCGGAAGGAAGGAGAGAGAAAAGCGCAGATATAAGAAAGGTTAGTTTCTACCTCTGTATTCTTTGTTATATCTTGAGCAATTAACTTGTGGAGAATAATTTGGGTCAAATTTAATATTTCGTTTGAATATAACCGCCACACTTGAACTCAATTCCGAGAACTCCTTAACAGCCACCTTCATACCACGAGGGAACGGCTACGACCAGATGTGACGTGACCTATTGATAGTGTTGCGTGTGAGCTACCATCAGTGCTGCCAACTTTCAATACTGACTCGATATATTATTCGGAATTGTATTTGTAAATCAAATATGAATATAAAATAAGGAACGTACATGTAAAACACTCCATCTCTTTGGTCTAGTGGTTAGCGTTGCTAATTGTCCGGGTTCGATTTTCGGTACCTACTCAGGAATTTTTCTAAGTAAGGGAGGTCTGAACGGGGTCCACTCAGCCTCGTGAGGAAACTGGGAAGCTGCCTGATGGAGAGGTGACGATCCTCGATCTAGTAAGCCGCGATATAGCGAACAGCAGGACGCGGTGTGCTAATCACATGCCCCCTTGCAATACTGTGCTCTACCAATGATATCAAGTGATGGAGGTAGAGGACGCAGCGGTCGTCGCAGTAAGCAAAGGCCCTTATGGGGCTGTATAAGGCTATAAGAAGAAGACGTGTAAAGCAAGCAGATATGCAGCATAATTTACAAACTGCTGAAATATTATGCTTACTAACAAAGCAGGCAAAGTATTGGAAATTTAGTAATTATACCAGTGAGCACACTTATAGACAGAAGAGTAGAAATATGTATTTGCATTAAAATCCTGTCCCTAATAATGAACACTCCCCCCCCCCCTCTTTCAGTATTTGTGAACCCTATGCCGAGTGATTTTGACTGAGCAGGATGATTGAGATTTGGTTGGCAGTTTTCCATTGTGTGTTTATTTTGCTCTGCCATTTCGCGAGAGACAATGTTTGCACGAGTGCTCTTTTTAACTGGGCAAATCCGCTACAGATCCATACAAAAGTTTAGATAAGCTTTTGGTGATGAAACAATTTACATACGCTACGCTAGACTTGTGCCGGTTTAACGATTTTGAAAACGGCAAAACTTCGGTGTAGTACAATTATCCTTCAGGAAAAGCATCAAAGACAGAAAATACCACTAAACGTGCGGAAAAAGATAATAGTTCTCCAACCACGAGAACAGACCTAGAATGTTTACGGTGAAGTAGATAATCGTGTGCTTCTTTTTAGCTGATATGATGTGATGAATTATGTTTTTAAAATACTTCCTTTAAAGCGACGAGTAAGAAAAAACTATTCGCAGTGAAGCGCAGACGGCAACTGTGAATAGTATTAAGATGTGTGATGATCAGGGCCCGGAAAAAATGTCGCATCTTTTGGGTGGAAATATTTAAGTTAGATAGAAATGGTTATGTTTGAGTACATTTGGGGTCGGTAGCGCCAGTTTTAATTTGCCTTTTTTTCCTATTTTGGCGTCTGTTGCCTATTTTAAGGTTGGATTCCCCCATTTTTTGTGGTTGATTTGGATCGTTATAGATTTTTTCTGCGATTATTTTACGCATTTTATAAAACATTAAGAATTTCAATACGTGGAAGTGAAAAAAGTTATGAAAATTAAATGACATGTTCATCTCACAAAAATGTCTATTGAGAATCTTGTTATACATTTATTTCTTTTCAAACAGTCAAAAAACGTTTTCCTGAACCCATTTACTTCAGCTCTTTAAATAGCAGAACCTTCATTAGTGAAAGGAACACACGGTTACCTTAGGCATATGAATACCAGGATATAGAAAAGATGAGGGAAGTACTGTAGTTTTCAATAACCCCGGCGAATGACCTTGTATGGGCCTGCGCGAGAAAATTCTAGGAAATTTGTGGTGCGGGTAACTTCTCAGCTCATAAATGTAACAAACGGTTGCAAGCGAGAAAGATGAGAGAAGATTAAAGGAAATCGCGGGAATGCTTTTGTTTCAACTCCTTGCCAGTGGTTGAGACGTTTAGTGAATTACAAATGAACTTTAAATTAATGGTGTGAACTGTGCAATCAACATTATTATTTGACAACGTCCCATCCATTGTCCTTTCCTTTCCTGTTTAGGATAACTTCCCAGCTTTTCCCATTTTTGTGGACTGGGGGAAACCTGGAGAAACCTCAGTTAGACAGGACAGTCCTGGCGGGAATCGAATTCCAGACCTCCCGCTCACTAGTCCGCGTCTTAGCAACCTCGGTCACCCGCGGCGGTGAAAGGATTTCTCTGCGATTTACAATGAATGACAGGGAGTTCTCTTGTGCTGAACTTATTTCACTGCGATAAACAAATGAAGGACGAAGGGATTTCACTATGGACGACGAAAGGATTTCACTAGCATAAGTAATAAAATGACAAAGGTATTTCCGACGATATGAATACGAGTAAAATGGTGAGGGAATCACACTGTGGTGATACTTGTGAAACACTTTCAGTGCGAATGGTAAACAATAAAATAAAGGGATTTCATTTTCAAATGAATTGATGAAGGAATTTCACTGCTATATATAAATGAACGATGGTGAGGTGGCCATTAGAAGTGTACTGTGTAAGAACTTAAATAAAAGAGAGGGCGCACTCCATAACTGGAACAAGATATGGCAGCAGTCTAAATGAAATACTCTTTGAAAAGCAAAACAGAACTGAAAAGCAAGTCTCATAATGACATTGCGAGGACATTTATATATTCTTGCTGGCATTTAAGGAAGCCTTTCATAAAAAAACTGCGATAATGACGGAGTTCCTATTTTGTTATTCCAGGCTCTGGGTTGGCAATGTACTTAGGTAAAACAAAATAAAAATTCTTTAGCGCTTGGCGCCCCAGAGCGACATGAAAGCAAATTGGGCTGTCACTTGACCCCCGCCGGGGATGCGTGTTTGCTTCAAGATTACATGTTGGGTTAAGCCCCGTCACCCCAAGCTAACAGGGAGGGGGAAGAAAAAAAACCAGCGCTTACTGGCTTTAGCAGTGCTAGAGTTCCAAATAGCATTTCCTTTAGTGAAGATCACACCATAGTCTGGCTCTCATGCTGTTCATTTTTCTGGCAGTAAAGTTGTGCGTGCTTTGCAGGTAGTTTGTGCATGAAACAGATGATTCACCTATACCTACCGAACTTCCAACTAAAACCTGGCGCGTGCACGCTAATTGCAATTCTAGGACACTCGTCCTGTTTATGAAGGACGTGTGCAAGGCGAGCTTTTGAAACTAATCTCTGGGAGATATTTTAAACATTAATGTAATTATAAGCGATATGGGAACAAACGTTAGCACACGTAGGTCGTATGATGAAAAAGCGACATAGGCACAGATAGTAATAAAATATGTTACCTGTAATAAAGATTAAGATTCAATTGCGTATAAGTGAAGGTATCTTTATAAATATGAAGAAAAAATAACTTATATGGCCCAAATGGCACCAATGTTAAATTCCTAAAATAAGATTTTCTACCAGACATCGCGTGAAGGCATGTGCACTACGTCAGTTGATAAATAGATATCAGGGGGGGGGGGTAATGGATTTTTAGCATCCTGCAGCATGTCAGACTATAACGCTTATTGTGCAGCCTGATTGGGAGAGACGCCCTCATTGTTTGCCAATATCCGTTCCTTGTACAAGTTGCAGTATTTTGACTCCAATGTTGGCATCTTTTCCCCGGTTATAGAGAGAACAAGTCAACAAGTCTCTTTCTTTCCAGGAGTGGTCACCCAAACAGGATATGCGAGGCAGATTCCTCGTCCTGTTTACATTATCTGCACGTGGGTTCATCTTACAGAGACAATTTTTGGTAGATATTTCCTGAAGTGACCATACTCAGTGATTAACGCAATTACTTTCCTTATTCCTCTTCTGTCCAATTGGAGAAGGGACGAGGAGAGATTCATGCTAGGGCCTGGGGTGAATTCCTAGTTTGAACTTCTAGGATAGGTTTGCCACTTTAGTTGATGCTATCTCCAATCTATGTTTCTACCGCGGTCTTGGCAATATGTGTACTGATTGACCACGGGATCAGGGCCAAAAAAGTGTATCAGTACCCCCTTTTTGCCAGCTGATCTGCTATCTCATTCCCATAAATTCCCTGATGCCCCGGCACCCATCATTGTTCAAGCCTATTGCAGGATTTTTTTGATTGATTTATTTACGGACGCTCTTTAACATCTCAAGTCATCAGCGTCCCATTCAACTCAGGGCGTGAAACGGCCGACAAATTTTGCTCAGAGGCCTCTCTTTCAGGCTTGAGGTTCTTTTTCATGCCGTAAATGCACGACACGGGACCCACAACTTTACTTCTCTTCCGAAGGAAGCCATACTTAGGATTTTTACGCCCGAAAAAATTCATCGGTCCTGGCCGGGTTTGAACCCGCGAGGTAAGTGTGGTTGGTTACCACTAGGCCACCAAGATCGACAGACTGTGCCGAAAGTGATACACGCTGCAACAAAGATGCTTATTTATGATTGTTATGTTCAAAAGAAACTGTATGTACTTTAGAAGATACTTTCGTGGAGTAACTTCTCCATCGGGAAGTGCAATTTTCACATTGGTTGATTTGTTTTATTTATGGACACTCTTTAACATGTCAGTTCATTAGCGTCCCATTCAATTCAGGGCGTGAAATGACCTATAAATTTTGCTCAGAGGTCTCTTCTTTCAGGCTTGAGGTTCTTTTATATGCCGTAAAAGTACGACATGGGACCCACTTCTTTACTTCCCTTCCGAAGGAAGCAATACTTTGGATGTTTACGCCCGAAAATATACATCGGCCCTGGCCGGGATTGAGCCCGCGATCTTGGGTTTACGAGGCAACTCTGAAAAATAAATAACGAACACTGAAAATAGTTGGAGGAACCGTTCTGGTGGGGAAAGTTAATTCTTCTACTGAGCACTTGCGACCATGAACTCCGAACAACAACAACAATAATACCTGTGCTCATTCTCCTGTAATTAAACTAGCTGTAATAATGTATACACTCACTTTATCAAAAGTTTTTATAACTTTATAGGTGTTGGTTGATTTGTGTATCCTGAAGAAAGTTTATTAATAAATGATCGATCCGGGAATCAAAGCGTTACTTTGCAAATGAGACGCGCACTTCTATCGGTAACTATAACGAAAATGGTAACAGTATTGTGTGAGAGGATATGCTAATATATAAACGTGATTCGAATCTTTATAACTGTTATATAAATTTCAAATTTGGAAACCTCGATGAAATAGACACACTTCTGGCAGCAGAGGCCTGTCTTTTGTGGTTCGCCTTTACAATGGATAGCGCTCAGCGCGTGTTCTGTGCGAGCAATTAATCTCCGTTGGACACACAGACTACCAATTTGTCAGCACCCTCTACTGCCAGAACCTTCAATGAATGAGGTCCCATTTACATGCTGGAGGGCCATCAGATATCATGGTGATGATAATATAATGAAACATAACTTCACTCCCCCGTCTGACCCTACAAGTAGGTAATGAAAACTTGAAATGTATAAATTACGATACGATTGTTTACGCTTTCTCTTTCTCTGCCCCACCCTGTTAGATGTTGTTAGCCTGCTTTCCTTGGTCCTCTCAGTTTCGTTGAGAATGCTATGGCGTGTATTCAGGCAGCCACTGTGCTCACTCGCGCTTTTAATCTTTCGTACGAAGGTCTTGCGGGCATGAATAAATGTATGAGTCCTCCAATAAAAGATTTGCAGACCTGCCAACTATTGCCGATTTCCTCCAGCTATCATGTTACTAGATCATAGGAGAGATCATCACGGTAAATCAAAAGTATTGTAACAAAATGTGTATATATTTCTTCCAGAAAGAAAAATAAACGATGTTAACCTGCTTGCTTCTATGCATACCAACTGACAATCCAGGGGATAAAAACGCCACCTCCCGCTGGCGTTACAATGTGATGAGCATAGATGGCGGTATTAGGTTGTTTTGTGTGCAGCGTTTATCTGTTAGGTGTATACGTAACTGTAATTGGCATAGGTTTATTATAAGTGAAGGGTTTTCTAAACTGAAGCGTACAAATTCTCAACTTTTGAGCTTGCTACATAGAGGAATGATGGTGCTTAGTTCCTTCAACCAAGATCGACTGTATTTAACAGACACTAATATATGTATAAAAAATATGACCGAAGTCTCCCTGTTACTGTCTATAACAAATACGAAACCTTTACGTAACATTACGTTTACAAGGTTACATTATTTACCATTATAATATATTTTGATGGTTTTCAAGAATCTGAAATTGTTTACCAACGATATTTCTCATATGAGTTATAAACCTCTCTACGGGCAGACACAAACCTTACACTAATACACTAATTTCCACATTACTGGACACCTTAAAACTAATCGACATAATTGGGACATCGTCATTTTTATCATCGTCTGTTTTAATGAAAAGCAAACAGTCTTCCTTGGCAACAGTTATAAAAGGGTGTACATGTTTTGTGTTCCTCACTTGCAAAGTAGTGGAAACATAATATCCTGCTCACACCATTCATTAAAACTCTCACCATCTCGCTTCAAACCCGCATCATACGTGTTTACGGATCTTTCCTTTCATTACTAACCATTACTGTCACATGTGATGACAAATTAAGGAAAACTGTACAAGGAAAATGTCCTCCATAACTATAAATGTTGTCGCTAAACATTTAATACAAACTACATTTTCACCATTAACTGCAAAAATTTGCATGTGTACTCCTTATTCACTCCTTTAATTACTACTATTTAGGAAATGCATCTATAGTTTTATGCGGTGCGCTACTAGAATTAAGACATACAAGAACAACGCATGTTGTACTAACACGTTCTAATAAACAAGTTCTTGTGTTAAATATTAACTTAATAAAAAAAAAGTAACATCCTACTATTGATTTACTTCCAACTATAAACCACTGTAGTAAACCAGGTAACTGCAACTTTCCAAATTAACAAAGCCACATAATTAACAACACGGATCACATTTTCAACCATTTTGTCTACTATCGATACCTACATTGGGATCTGGTAAATGTAGTCGGTCTTGTTTTAACCATGCGTTCTGCAATGTATCATGTGAGCAGTACATAGTGGTCGGTAAAAGACACGTTGATTCCAAGAAACATAGGACTCAGAAAGGAAGCCGTTTCTCCATTCTTTGTTAATAATTATGAAGCAAATTCTTTAGATCTGACATTGCCAGAAGGGGGTGGGATTACTGATAACTTGAAAGGTTGGCAAGTCTGGATTTGAGTCATGTCGAGGATGGCATACAGACCGCCACGAGTGGTCGAGCGCGGACTCGTGAGCGGGGGGTCAGAAGTTCGATTACCACCAAGGACCGTCCTCCCTGATGAGGTTTTATCGGGTTTTCTTGAGTCCTCATAACTGGCAATGCCGGGAAGGTACCCTAAACTTAAGCCTGGAATGCTTCCTTCCTTAAAAAAAAATCCTTTCCAAGTTTATCATTTCATCTCCTATATCATGAGTGTCCTTCGACACTTTCCCTTCTTTTGTGAGAAGTTTTATCGTTGAACGGTGCTCCATATCATGCAGTTTCTTATAATGTTCACACAGACCTCATTTCTCTTCCAGTGAACTGACGATGTACATGCATAATCTTGAAATATGTCACACTTACAACTTGTTCAAGCTCTCTTCATGCTCGGATACTTTTTAACACCTCTCGTAGAGAAATGCAACTGTTTAACAACCAGACAACTAAGCACAAAAGTTCCTAATGATTAAAATTACGAATGTATGTTCAAGAAGTGACAAAATGGGAAATGTTATCACCAATTAAACGTTTATGACATTTATTGCACAATAAACAAAGAACTTAATTAAATTAATTAAATCTTTTAAATTCAAGATAAAAATATTAGTTATCTATGTTAATCCACTCTGATACAGAAGATAAAATAGTTAAAACGAACTTAACTAATACTAATTCAATTCTTCATTAATTATTCCCTCATGAAAATTTCACAAATAGCGAGGATATTCAATATCTGTAACACTTTTATTTCTTCTTGAGTTACTCATAAGCAAAACAATGTTGGTTTGGCTATTATAATACTTAAGTCTTAATTATAGTTGAAACTACTTTTTCTCAAAACTGTTTGTTCAAATTTCTATTTCATTTCCTATTTCAATAATGGCTTGTACAATAAATTATCTCGTCTGAAAACTTTCTAAATAAAACATTCAAGGACACTAGGTAGTTTTAGGGCCAGCTTAGAAAAAACTAGAAACTCGCAGCTGGTTGGAGGTTTCTTTTTTCTTTCTTTCTTTCCTTTTCTTTTTTCTTTCTTTCTTTTCTTTTCTTTTCTTCTTTTTTTTTTTTTTTTTTGTTTCTAAGGACTTAAAATTTGGACATTTAACCATGTTGGCACGTAGTCTACAACCCCTAAATAAATCAGCACTAACCTGACCAATTGTAGACGTTAATTCGCTCCAATTCTTGCTACAGAAGCGTGGTAATTTTTGTTTCGTAATACGCAGCCCTGCATGATTCTTAATGGGTATTTCAGGTAAGTTTTCAGGGATCTGATTAAAGACGGCCTTTAGGAAAAATTGCTTGCATGATCGCACCCAGAATCTCAATGAAAGTATTCACCGTATAACTTTTAAAGCGCATTCTCACAAATGCGCCATCATATTAAAACTGGGTATGTTAGATACGACCACCTCTTTGGTCTAGAGGTTAGCGTTGCTGACTGTTGCCCGGGAGGTCCGGTACTACTTAGGAATTTTTCTAAGGGATGCGGTGTGCTAATCACATACACCCTGCAATACTGCACTCTACAAATGACATCATGTGATTGAGGTAGAAGACGCAGCGATCATCGCGGTTTATTTTGTTTATTTTTTATTTACGGACGCCCTTTAACATCTCAGGTCATCAGCGTTCCATTCTATTCAGGGCTTGAAACGGCCAACAAATTTTGCTCAGAAGCCTCTTCTTTCAGGCTTGAGGTTCTTTTTCGTGCCGTAAATGTACGACACGGGACCCACGGCTTTACTTCCCTTCCGAAGGAAGCCATACTTAGGATTTTTACGCCCCGAAAAAATCCATCGGTCTTGACCGGGTTCGAACCCGCAATCTTGGGTGTAGGAGGCAATCATCGCGGTAAAGCTCAGGCCCACATGGGGCTGTAAAAAGGCTTCACAGAGAATGTTAGATATAAATATGTCATAATGATGATTGCAGTAGCAGAAATAAAGTATATTAATAGCTAGGGGTAGTATGAAAATTGCAGTTAAGATAATACATGATAGAAGGAAGGAAAAATAAAACGAGGGAAGTTCAAATGATTTGATTATGGATCAAGGGTGTTCTAAATTGAGTCATTGTTCATATTAATATTTTCTTTAATTTCAGTTTTCCTTACATTTTAAAGAATTCCGAAAGAATGAAACTATTGCGGTAAGCACCACGATTTTTTAAATGTGAATTCCGAAGGAATGAAAGCTATTGCAGTTGTACCAATGGAAAGAGTTTTTACTAATCTATCCAAATCTGCATCGATGGTACCTAAATATGCACGTGTGTGTGTGTGTTCTCTATCTCTCTAGCGGTCGCAATTTTTATTTTTTCTCAAATGAAACTCTGCACATAGCCATCAATTGAACGATTCGTCGAGTTCGTTAACCAGCAAAATTGGACAATTGGGGGTGGGAGTTAACCTAAAGCGAAAATTTAAGAAAATATTAAAAATTACTCTAGCGGCCGGAATTTTTGCTGTATCTCAACGAAACTTAGTAAAAATCTTTAAAATAAATTGATACAAGTTTTTTCGAAAATCATGGCAATCAGGTTACTCGGAGTGGAGGTATACCCGAAAAACTTGGGGGTTAAAATGAAATATAAAAATCGCTCTAAAGGCTGCAGTGTTAAACTTTTTAAAGGAAACACGGTATATGCTATGGAAACAAAATAGGAAAACTATTTTTCGAAAATAAGTGAAATCGAACTATTAGGAGATGGGGTTACCTGAAACGGAAAATTTAAAAATCGCTCTATTGGCATTAATATATGATTTTTCGCAAGGAAACGCCGTATATACCATTTAAATAGAATAAGAAAAATCGTTTCTGAAAATCAGGGAAATCGGAGCATTAGGAGGAGGGGGGCTGCCTGCTCTTCAAAATTTAAAAATCGCTCTAGTGGCATTAATGTTTTTTTCTCAACGAAACTCAGTATATGCCATTTAAATAGAACAAGAAAAATGTTCTCTGAAAAACAGGAAAATCGGGCCATTAGGAGTGTAGGGTTATCTGAAATCCAAAATTTAAAAATCTCTCAACCAGCAGCAATAATTGTTTTTCACAACAAAACTCGGCACATACCATTTAAATCAAACAAGAAAAATAGTTTTTTTTTAATTATTGGATTATTGGGAGGGGAGGTTATCTGAAAAAGGGGTGAGGTTTAAACTGAAATTTAAAAATTGCTATAACGGCCGCAATTGAAAAAAAATTAAAATAAATTCGATATTGCAATTGAAATATGAAAAATAGTTTCTGAAAATCATTGAAATTGGACTATTAGTGAATTTAAAAATTTAAAAATCGCTCTAGCGGCATTAATATTTGTTTCCCAACGAAAATCCGAATACACATTACAAAAAAAAAAAAAAAAAAAAAAATAGTTCCTGAAAATCAGTGAAATCAGACTATTAGAGGAGGGGGTTGCCTGCTCCCCAATAGTTAAATATCGCTCCAGTGATATTAATATATGCTTTTCGCAACTAAACTCCAGATATACCATTTAAAAAATTAAGAAAAATCTTTTCTGAAAATCTGGGAAATCTGGCGATCAGGAGGGGTGGGTGTTACATGAAAATAAAAATTTAAAAAACGTTCTAGCAGCACCAACAATTGCTATTTCACAATAAAATTCAGCATATACCTATAAATCAAATAAAAAAATAGTTGTTGAAAATGGTCCGATTATTGGGGGTTACCAGTAAACTAGTGGGGGTTAAACCGAAATTTAAAAATCTCTCTAACGGCCAAAATAAAGGGGGGGGCGAGGAACGGTGCGGCCTGTATCTTACTGTACATTCAACACTCAACTCTTTGTTTTGTTCTTACAAAGATTCTTTTCAGGCATTTTCATTGTAAGTACAGTTTTAAATCTACTGTAATGTATGTTTTTAAAAACTATATACGTTTTCATTAGCAATGCAAGCAATATATAGTTGATTTGCTCTTGGCAAAGTTGCTCCAAGGCAATAATATCAACTTTTAATAAACAAGTGAAGATTGAAAGTGATCACACTTTCAGCACAAAGTCTATTTTTGGATTTATTTTTCAAATAGACGCATGAAGAGGGAAAAAACTCTCGCACAAATATGGATGAAAAGGGTAATAAAGTAGTTGTGACTTTATTCGCTAAAACTGGGAATTCCTTAAAACTTGACCAAACAGTAGAAATACTGGACACTTCTAGATGCTGTTTTTTCGTAATCGGAAACATCGGAAACTCCCCGGAAGTTCGCGGACCACAATTTGGGAAACACTGACTTAGAAAACACCATAGATTAAATTTAAGCATGTTTATGTTTATATGTGCAAAAAAGTAATTCTACATGTGCAACAGCCTGAGCTGCACTCCAGCCTCTGGATAATAATAATAATAATAATAATAATAATAATAATAATGGACTAGAAAATTTAAATTCTTTTAATCATGTTCAAACACTTAGATAGAGTGCACGAAGCTTAGAGAAGATTCCCTTACAGGCATTTCTAACACATTCATATATTACTTGCAAGCAACAAAACCTGGAAAAGGCATCTTCATTTGTATACTTCAGAATATCAGAATAGTAAATGTACGAGAGGCGTTCAATAAGTCCTTAGAAAATCCAAGAGATAGCGCTCAAAGTATCGAAAAAGATTTGCATTTAATAAGCGTCATCTCTAGACTGCGGTTAAAGTTTCAGCCATATTCATCAAGTGGTTTCATTATCATAGGCAATTGAAGCAAAAGCTTGTGTTTATTTAGAAAGATTCGTGTGGTGATTAAACACTTCTATTTAAAAGGCTTAACGCCGAAAGAGATCAAAACTGATTTGGATGAAGTTCATGGCACATCTCCTCCTGTGTTTGCGACTGTTTACAATTAGGTAAGTTAGTTTAAACATGGCCGTACATCCACAAACGTTGAACATCGTTCGGGACATCCAGTGGAAGTGACTTCCTCCGAAATGATTGACGAAATCCACGATATGGTTTTGAGTGATCGACGAATCAAGATTCGCGAAATAGTTGACGCCACAATCATATCACAAGGTGCAGTGTTTTCAATTTTGCACGAAAAATTGGATGTCACTAAAATCTCGGCAAGATGGGTGCCGCGTTTACTCTCAGTGGAGAATAAACGCAAGCATGTGATCTATTCGGAGACTGGTTTCGCGCTTTTCCGTCGCACTCCTGACGAGACTATGCGTCCATAATGATTGTGGACGAAACATGGATAAACTACTACACTCCAGAGATAAAGGAGCAGCCGAAACAATGGGGGTTTTAAAGGCGAACCGGCTCCGAAGAAGGCAAAGACAGTGAAATCGGCAAAGGTGATGGCCACGTTTTTTGGGGATGCACGCGGAATCATCTTCATCGATTACTTGCATAAAGGATGAACGATAAATGTAGAGTATTATGCGTCGTTATCGCACCGGTTGAGCGAAGAAATCAAGAAAAAACGTCGTCATGTGCCAAAGGAAAATATTCTCTTCCAACAAAACAATGCACGAGTGCTCACCTGCGCAGTTTCAATGGCAAAAATTATGGAATTAAAATTCGAATTACTACAACATCCACCATATTCACCAGATTTGCCCCTAGTGACCCCCTCTTTTTATTTCAAAAGTTGAAAAAGTGGCTCTGTGGAAACGATTCACGTCGAACAGGATCATCTCCGATACAAATGACTATTTTGGGGTCCTTCCCAAACCCTACTTTTTGGATGGCTTAAAAAAAACTGGAGAAGCGCTGGGAAAAGTGTATTACACTAAAAGGAAACTATGTATAAAACGGGGGGGGGGGGGCGTCTACGCAAAATAATTTGCTTTTCTATCGTTTTCTAAGGACTTATTAAACTTCCCTAGTGCGTGGCCTGAAGGCCTCATACCAAATATAGGGTTAACAATATTTTGCTTTGTGTCAAAATGCCAGGAAATCCTATAAACTCCACTTTTTATAAAATGTTCGTGGAAAGTAGGCTTCATCATTTGTCTACACCATTAAGGGCATCCTCAGAGTTTGTCCCCTCTATGGGCACTGTTATTATCCAATTCATCCAATAAACACGTCCGAAAGACAACAGGAAGCTTCCATAGGCCCTGTCATAAAAACTCGTGTTTCCGATCAGACCTAGCTTTAAATCAGTTCACGTGTCAGGCTACAAATTAAGGAACACTTTTAAAGTGACGTTAACTGGGCAAGACAGACTGATCTTAAGGTTCCGTTATGGGTTAATGTACTGCTTAAATTAAGGACTCAGTAAGAAAAGGGTCACTTTCTACTCGTCTTTGAATGACTCCGAAGCTATAAATATGATCGTTAGAAACCGGATTGTTGGTCTCCAACTTAATTGCTCTTGTGGTTTTATTCTAAAACAAGAACTGCTATTACGTTCTTAATTGTGAGCTTCTTAAAAGCAGGTGTGGAAGTCTTTAAAGACGATAGGGAGAAATGCTTACACACACGAGAGAAATAAATTACCCTCTTGCAAGGGATAAAACAGAAATAATTGACTGAATTGCATATAACAGTCCAAAAGCGAAGTCTCTCTATAGCTATTGTGGGTTCTTTTTCATTCGACGCTAAAAATCGTTCAAAGACAATTGAATTATTTGAACTTCCAATAAAATGTTGTAATAAACAGAGCCCGAAAGTTCAGGCATTTATTCTGTTTAAAAAAAGCAGGCAAAAAGATACTTTATATACTAAAAATAGGCAGTGATATAATTAAAATAGGCATTTATTAAAAATGAAAACAGAGTAATATTATTCATTAATAATGAAAATAGATATTTACGGTACTTAATAATTTATTTTTCACAAATTAAAGTACTTAAGCCTACTTTTCTTTATTGCAAGCAACAAGATGTCTATTGAAGCTATCTACTGTCATAGACAGACAGCCGCTTGTCAAGAGAGAAACGTTCTACTTCCACTGAAATGATTTGAGCATATTTAAAACAAGTTATTTTGCAATGACTCATACCAGTTACACGGAACATTCACCTTTCAGGACATTGTGAAAATGTTTATCAAGACAAAGCAAAGTAGTTTCGAATGATCCTGGAGAATGAGCAAAAGATGTGTAGTGGTTTCAGGTCGAGTTCATTTTCTGCTTATGCGTTTATAGGGGAATCAGGTTAGTATCTCTCTTACTTCGGTACTGAACACAGGGGCGGTTTATTGTACAGCTGTATCGCTCTCATCTTTCTCGCTTGGAACTGTTTGTTGAATTTATACAGCTGAGAAGTTACCTGTACCATAACTTTCCTAAAATTGTCTCGCACAGATAGATACAAGGTCATTCGCCAGTACTATTCAAAACTACAACACTTTTCTCATCTTATTTCTTAGTATTCATATGCCCGAGATAACCGAGCGTTCTTTGCACTTTAAAGAACTTAAGTAAATGGATTAAGGAGAAAGTTTTTGACTGCTTGAAAAGAAATAAATGAATAACAATATTATTCAAAGGATATTTTTGTGAAGAGAAAAGGCCATTTAATTTTTATAGCTTTTTCACTTTTATGTATTGAAATTCCTTATATACTTTTTAAAATGTGTAAATAATCGCAGAAAAGATCCATAACGATCAAAAAGGCAATTTTTTAAATGTTAAATTAGGCAACAGAAGCCAAAATAAGCGAAAAAAAAGGGAGGGGAGCAAAATAAAAACTAGTCCTACCGACCCAAAATGTACGGAAACATGTTCATGTTTCTGACTCTTAAATACAGAGAAATGTGTATATACATTTCAAGCAAAGAAAAAACTGTTATAACAAAACTGAATTCACACAAACAGAAAATGTTTAGCACTAATCATCTTAGACTTTTATAGTTACGACAATTGCTCAAAATGCTCACCATCGGCGTCGATACACTTCTGAGTACGTTGAACTACTGATTGAGCAACATTTGCGGAAGTGTCCCCAGCGATTGCAGCACATGCCGTTTCAATTTATTTGCCGAAGTGCTGCCAGTGTAGCTGGTTTTCTATACAACAACGTTAAGAGTTCCCCATAGGTAGAAGTCCAACAGAGTTAGAACCGGAGAACGCGATGGAAACTCAATCGGACCTCTTCGTCCTATCCAGTACCTTGGAAGATTGTCATCAAGGTACGCACGTACATCTGGGTGGTAGTATGGTGGTGCACCATCCTGTTGGAAGTAAAATTCCTCATTTCCATAGAGTGTATGAAGAGGGAGTAAGGCGGATGTGCGTATCATGTTCAGGTACATTAGGTCAGTTACTGTTCCTTCAAAAAAGAACGGTCCAATTAGATCCCTAGATGACAACCCACCACAAACATTAACTCCAGGTAAATTAACAGTCTTTTCCAAAATAATATGTGGATTATTTGCACACCAGTAGACACAGTCATGCCGGTTAACAGTTCCGTTCAACTTGAATTGTGTCTCATTGGACCAAACACCTTTCCCTAAGAAGACCTCATTCTCTTGAACCATAATCCGAAACCACTCACAGCACTACACTCTCCTATCAGGGTCATCTTCATTTAATGCTTACAAAAGTTTTGGGATGAAAACTTTCAACTTTGCTGTTTTAATAATACGACGTACGCTGGTTCTGCTAATCCCAGTCTCACGTGCACATTGCTTTGTAGATTTCTGCGGTGAGTGCTCAAAACGTTTCAAAAGTCGAGGACGCAGTGCTTGTTGCTGTGCGAGGTCTCCCCTTGCTCTTGTGAATATCGCATACGATACCACGAGTCTCAAATTTGTGTCAAATGCGTGTAATTGTTACTCATGTTGCCGGTTCTGTTCTGTACGCACGTCTCCATTGCCTTTGAACTTAAACACCATTCTGGTTTTCCATTACCACTTCAAAATTGCTTTCCGCTTCAAACGATAATCTTGGCTCCATTTTGTTGTAGCAACGCTAGCATAACGTAATGTGAGTCACATCTGTTTACAGAACTTCATGCGATAATCTTGACTTCATTTGTTCAGTGTTGATTTACATGTCACGTAGCAACGCTATCATAATGTATGTGAGTCACATCTGTTTACAGAACATCATACTACACATTATTGTTGTTTTTCGGTCCAACTTGGAAATATATTAAATAGATATCTACTGTGAATGTGTGTGTGTACATCTACATTCCTTCGGAAGTCGCTAAAAATATCTAATCATCCTCACTTAAAGAAATTTGTGATTTTGGTTTTTATTTTTTTAAGCTTATTTAGCTTTTCATTATAGAAAAACTGATTTTCCGTTACCTTGTTCTGTTTTCTTTATCAACACAATCAGATGGTGTTAGAACCATTCCAGCACTCTCTCAATAATACAACACAATTATTTCTTCCTGGTGTTATGAAAATTTCCAGGAGTTAATGGTGAATATATTTGTGCCAAGAAGAGAAAAAAAAATGCTAAAAGAGTGCTCTTCAAGTTATTAAACAGACAGTTAAGACATTAACTATATAAAAAATTAACACCTCAGGTTAGGTAATTAAGAAAAGAAATACAACACAATCGATGCACATTACTGTCATAATTAGAGGAAGCTTTGAAAATTTAAAAAGCATGTATCCAGTAAGTGTATAAAATGTGTAAATGGTGTTCGTTTAAATAATGATCATATAAAGGACAACATTCATTTGAGCTACTTTCAGTATGAACAGTCTAAACCTTATTTGTGTAAACACATTATTGTAATATTTTTGACAAGTGGAGCACAAATATTTCTTAAAAAGCTATTAAATTATGGCTTTTCATGTCAAGATAAAAAGATTTAAGAGGATAAACAAGCATAAACCAGTTCCAATAACGATTTAATTTAATGGTAGCCTGAAGAAAAATAGAAAGTGTGAAGGAGGAGGTAAGACGAAAGATGTGAAAAGAGAAAAAATATTCCGGTCATCCATAACGCTCCTAAGTCGACAAGTTGTTTCGTATGTACAGGAAGGGATGTTCCTCGCAGCCACAGAATTTAGTTTAAACTATTTTAAGACGGATGCAGCTTAGCTCTAACCCTTTTTATGCAGCATTTGTGCTTTGGGGAAGTGTTGAAATACAACCCATAAACCTGGATTAAAACAGAGGACTGGAGTTTAAATGGGTGCCCTTATGCGGGATTAGGGCAAAAATGTTGCACATTTATAAAGACGTAAAGTGGAGAACGCAGATTTGTTATGATGATGGAGATTTCCCAGGCTTTGCCAAAGGGGCACCCGAAAAGCCATCTCTGGTAAGCGTAATTGCACAATATGAGCCCACCACTCGTACCCGAGTGAAACTGCACAGGGAAGTAACAAACTGTTCTTAGCCCTTAGCATGCAAACCGGATAAAGAAACAAAGAAGAAAACATGTATCATGTTAAAACTGTTTTCGGTAGCGTTCAGCTGAAATTGTAGAATTTGGAGATAAGGCCATGAGATGCAAAAGTAAATTGCTACACGTTAATGTAAAAAATTGAAAATTTTAAATAATTACAAGTTTTAATTTGCAATTTTGAAATATTCACCCCTTTATAGTTATTTATGCAACTGGTTTATAATTTGGGTAATTGTGACAAAAGTGATCGCGTGAGCGGAAGTGAAGACTGAAAATGTCAAATGTCTAAAGGGTTGTTTTTTAATTTAATCACTTTATTTCAAAAGTATGTTCTATGTTCCCAGATGCATATTCCTAATCGTGTTCAAGTACCTATAGAAGGATAAAGTAGCTCTGCTATTCGTTAACAGATACCGCAGTTCTAAATGCCGCTATGCTGCTATCTGCTGTTCTAAGTGCCATGTCATGATAATATTAGTGTTTTATATATATAATATAAATGAAACATAAAAATAAAGAAACACTATTAACAATGTAACAAATTAACACTAATAATAAAAGTAGATAAAGATAAAGATAAAACACAGAGAGTCACACTGCGAGTTCTTCAATGGCAAGAAGCTAGACAAGTGAAAGTGATAAAAGTAAATATTGAGTATCGAAGGTAACGTTATGCATGGAAACAGATGAAACTAGATATGAGAGTGTGGAAAGAAAAAAACTAATATGTAAGATTTAAACCAGGTGGTATACGCTTTATAGTTTACTCAGAGATAGAGAAATGGCAGCTATATTTTTACATAAAGCGCGTATACCACCTGGTTTAAATCTTACATATTAGTTTTTTTCTTCCCACACTCTCATATCTAGTTTCATCTGTTTCCATGCATAACGTTACCTTCGATACTCAATATTTACTTTTATCACGTTCACTTGTCTAGCTTCTTGCCATTGAAGAACTCGCAGTAGTTCGAAATATAGTAGTTTCAAGTGTGACTCTTTCTCTGTGTTTTATCTTTATCTACTTTTATTATTAGTGTTAATTTATATATATAGTACTGAAATATTTAGTAAGTGGCTACAGCTATTTGAGTTGCGATAGAGGTTTCGTTACTATAGAGAAAAGAAGAAGAGTAGGTAAGATTTACATAGGGTTGTAGATTAAGATAAAGCTATAAATACTTTTCATGTAGTTCCAATGGAGTGATTCCTTTAATTTTAAGAATGTTGCTGACTCGCTGTTATCATTATATAAGTGCATCATTTGCAAGTGTAAATTGCTTAAAGTATCGTAATCTCATTCAGCCTAAATAGATATTAAAAGAACTAATAGATGGGTGGAGGTTTTTGAAGGTTTAAAGACAGGAAAATCGGTTGTTGATGTATAGTAACATGGGCTTCGTTTGAAAGCTCAACCCCGTTTATCCGTTTGTGAAAAAAAAAAATCTTTAAGATTTCATGACTGCTGTAGTTATTATTAAAGTAGATCATTAATGGCTATTTTCCGTAGTCATTGGTTTAAATTAAAATTAAAAGCTGAAGCTATCACTGGCTACTGCGGCCAACATCGTCAATGGTCTGAGTGAAAGTGTCCTTCACGACAGTGAAGGCGGCAGTAGCCAGCGAAAGCTTTGTTTTTAAATTTCATTTAAAACAACAACCAATGCAAAAATAGCTCAGTAACTTTAGTTATATATCCGTTTTAGTAATAAGGAGGAAAATCGCGTAAAGTAGTCTGTAGTATTCTCCTTACTCTCCCGATCTAGCCCCCTGGACGTGATTCTGCTTCCAAAACTTTTTGTTGGGGAGAAGAATTTTTATTATATGATGCTGCCATAAAGGTTATAATTTAGGTGGTTTTATAACACCTCTTTCAGGAAGCTAGGAATGTTAAGTGCATTCGTCTTTTAGACCCATATGGTGAAAAGTGAGGAGAGGTCGAATTAAGATCAACTAGACATTGGCCAGATATAGAGCATACTAGAATTAGGTACATTAGCTATATGTGGGTTAAATACAACAAAATTTTTAAACATATATTTAAAAAAATATCAGCAAGCTCCAAGATTGAGGAATCTATCCGCACAAAAAGCTAAATGCATAAACAGCATATATTTTTATTTATACAAATAGTTTGGCACCTATACTACTCTTGCACCATGCCCCTGTATGTCTAATACCAGCGCGTGCCCAGCTATTCGCTTTAGTTTCGAGAAGCACTTAAAGCCTATATGCAGACAGGCATATTGTGTTCTGGAATCCGCAATTCGACCTGCTGTCATATTGAATGCTGCCCCACTTCACCCACAAGAGTACGTGGTGAGAAGGCGAAGTGAAGGGAGGAAAGTGGACTACTAAGAGAAGATACCTACGCATCCGACTTAGGTGCGTTCGTTCGATGTTAAGTCCTGTGTATACCTCTCGGAGTGTGAGTGTGTTATTTATTGAATGCACAGTAACGGTAAAAAGAATAGCGGTCAGAAAAGAAAAGTTGCTTTGGATGTCCCTTCATAGGTCAGCTAGCAGTAGTCTGTTGCGCTTGTGAAGTGATCGTTAAAACATAAGTAAATAAGCTGAAGTAGAAACGATAACTTTTATATACATATAAGGAATGACTTGAGTCGGTCGTTTTCTCAACGAAACGTGCGTGTGTGTATATAAACGGCACGCAGACGATCCAATATAAAAAGTTAACACTTGAAAATATGAGAAACTGAAAACCAAACACACGATTTTCGTTTTACAGAGCGTACAAGAGCTCGAAATGTCGTGTGTTTTTAGTTTTCAGTTCCGTCATATGTCCAAATGTTAACTTTTTACATCTGAACGTCCCAGTCCGTTTATGTATTTTATGCCTTTAGAGGAGTTTTTATTAATATATGTATATATATGGTGTTCCCGAATCGCTGTATAATTTTCCGCACCAAAACAGCAGATGATTTAACAATTGTTAATATCAGTCTACTGAGAACATCAGCAAATACCAAGTACATATACTTTTTTGAAAATTGTTCTCTTTGTTCCATATCATTGCGTAAATACTTTACTAATGTGAACTGACGCTAAATTCTGCAGTTCAGAATCACTAAAAGATTAGGGAAATTATATTTAATATAAGTACACAAGTACAGGATAAAATACACATGCTGAAATAACTGTGTATAGTTTCAATGTTCGTTTTGTAGTTTATTCGGTAGTGAAAATATTACAAATAAAATTAAAGGAAACGTACATAGCATCTAATTTTGTCCAACCCTAAAACCCGTGCAAGATGCAACCAATATGCCATGCGTGCCATGGAAGCATGAGAGGGTATAACTTTAGAGTTTCATGGCGATTCTGGGACGACGAGCATGTACATAGTATATAATATACATGTGTGTAATTATTCTAACAATGTTTATATTTATTTTAATTTATTGGAAAACTAGAAATTTAAATGGTTATAAGAAATGCACTTGAATTATTAAAGGTAGAATGGAAATAAAATGACATGCAAAATACTAGGAAGCATCCTCTTAAATGGCACTAAAAAGAAAAGCAAATATTTTTAGACAAAATAATTCTATGCACGCTAGTATTAATATAAACTTAGGAGAGAACATGGAGGTTTCTTCTGACATCTAACAAGAAAAAGAAACTATCCTATCAGCATTAGGAATTACCATTAGAGTATAGTTTATAAAGGAAAATAAAAACCGGTTTTCTTCCTACTGTAAGATATGAAGTCTATTAACTGCTTTTCTCCCAATACGAGCACCGTCATTCATCGCGGTCTAACTCGTTTAGTCTGTTCAGGAGTGATACGACAAGAAACTCGCAAAAATTAAAAAAGCTTCAATCTTAAGCCGCCCCACACTTGTTTGACCTGGTCTCTTCTCCTTGCTCTGGGAATCTGGCAGTGCAATTTCAAACACTTTCTTCTGCTTAATCGACTTGTAGCAGAAATATAACTATTATACTCTCGTATTCCCCAATGTACTTATATTTTTTTCTTCACTTTAGTTTTTTTTCTTTTTCTTTCTTTCTTTCTTTTCTTTCTTCTTTTTTTCTTTTTTTTTTTTTTTCTGGTTCGCCCAATTTAAGAAATCGAATTTTCCCTTAAGAAGAGAAGCGAAGTGACGAGTCACCTAAATTAGTGACTTAAAGCTTACTTCTCTTGATGGAAACTATGGTGAAGAAGCAAGAGGGACCCTATCCTTACTTGTTGGGTGTTTCCACCAACATTTAAAGGTGCGTAAATGTTATCGATGAGTGCCACACAGTTTGGAGTACAGAAATATTGGAAAGATTTAGAATGGAAACCGTCAACAACGGAATTGTTTCTGTTGGACCAAACCGATCTCAATAAAGATTGTTGCAATTATCAATTAAGCCGCCCTAAATTTAACTGTAATTATCATTTACTGCCAAACAACACATTAAAGTGTAATTTTGCTGCGGCCGATTTCAGGACAATTTGGTCTGTTACCAGCTTTGCGGCACTACAACTTTGCAAACCTGGGACTACAACACTGACTGCACAACTCGCTTTTTTCGACATTGCGCCATGCTTCGTCTGATAATGTTGCTCTATCTCCTTAGCTGAGTAGAATCTTCGTCCTTTATCATGGATTTTAACTTTGGAAATAAAAATAAATAAAAACAAACAACAAAAATACACACAGCTAAGTCAGAAAAGTATGGAGGGTGAGGAAAAAAAAAAGGTAATCTTGTTTTTCGGGCGTAAGTCGCGAACAAACATTGATAAATGCGTTGGTGCGTTATAGCGTTGCAGGACCCCATTGAGTTGCCTCTCTTCCTTCTCGCGCCGTATGAAGACATCTTGGTAATACGAGTGATTCACAGTTTGACCCTGCGGCAGAAATTCGTGTTTTAATATCACCCTGAATGTACCTACCGCTCTGACTTTGACCTAACTTGATGAGCTGAAGATTTTCCTTGGAATTTTATCTACATTGTACCATAGACCCGTGTTTCATCACCAGTTATTATTCTATTCATAAAAATTGCATTCTCATTAATGCTATTCAAGAGCTGACCGATTGCGATGCAGTTGTCTTGTGTTTTGCTTACTTTTGGTACTTTCTGGAACAATTAGGCTAGATGTTTATGGATGATCACGATTCTGGCCGCATGAGCGTCGTCAGTTGAAGTCAATAGGGAGGCGGGTCATTAACCATGGACTCCCGACATGTTTTAACCGCATACTATAACAGTACAGCTTGAACAACCATGACAAGTAATATCACGAGAGGGTCTGAGATCACGAACGTAGTGAGTGAATTTAGCTGCAAAGCTCAGACCCTCCAGTGATATTTATTAGGTCCATTTCTTGAATAAAATAAGAATTTAAATATAGTTTCTCCAAACTTGGCTTACGAAGTTGTAATAATTAACCTTTTCAAGCAATCTTGCGACAGATGAATGCCGATTGTCAGTAATGCCAATAGAAAAGACGTAAATACGGATTTAGTACTATTTCATGAATAGAATAAGAATAAAAGTTATATATATATTCGAAATTCGCGACAGAATATTAACATTGTTCAAAATGTTATACTTATATCTATTCTATTTAGAAACCGCGGGACTGAAATAGACAAAAGAGGACTGTTACAATCGATACCTTTCGATTTTCTAATATTAACTAAGGGGGGAAAAAGGCAACATACAGTGTCTCTTGTTTTTCTTTGTATTCTGTGGTTTGGAATTCTTAATGATAAGAACAATTTGCACATTTGACGCATCACCAAAACGCTTTGAAGAATCCTCCATTTTGTGTTATGATTGTCGATTATCCATGCTTTTGTTGCTATCAACAATTCCCCACCCCCTGTTGCAAAAGTGGCCTGTGATCGTGTTCAGAAATTATATAGTGGAGGTATAGAGTTGGCTATACTGACCACAAGACAAATGCACGTCGCGTTATAAAACGGATTTGATCATTTTTTTCCCTCGATAATTTCACTCCGTTATCCGACTGTGATTGATCAAAATTCAAAATTTTGTTTAGTTTCATCGGTCGATTTTAAGATGACATCACATGAGGGAATTAGTCTGTATAAACTTCTTTTGCCATCTCAAGAGTCTCGGTAAAGAATTTAGGAAGTTACACGCAAATTTTAATGTATAGCTCACCATCTTACTAATAGGACACACTGTTGCAAAGAAAGTACTAACGGTTAACCTCACATGTAACTTCTAATATATTGCGTGAACTCATCAACGGAATCACGCATATTACTTCATGTGCTAATGAAAATTAAATTTTCCTAGGATTCTTTGAATGTATAAGAATAAACAGCAAAGTAATTTGGGTTGGCTAAGAGCACCAGGTACTGTTCATGTCCAAAGTAAGGTAAAAAAAAACACAGTAGAGTGTATTCTTTTCATTATAGCTCACACTAATGGAGTTTTCTTTTCGGTTCCATTTAAGTTCTATCAGAATCAAAAAGATGCAACACAACTCTGCCGGAATCCATATGTACTGTATTTTGAGGTGTTATTTATAGTTCAATATAAAAAGAGTACTTAAAACAATGGGTTGTTTTTTCGCTTGTTGTTGGCGCCAAGTTTATCGAGATGTGGGTTTATGAATTGTACACTATTGTAATGTTCTGGCAGGTCTTGGCTGCTTAAACAAGGCTCTTCCTAAGGTTTCTGACAGAAATATATTGTCTTTAATCCCCCTGCTACTAGTGGCTGCCAAATCCTCGACAGAGAAATAGGCACAATAATTTCCTGTCAATCTTCGCAATTTGAACAGGTGTAGTGTAACATTAACTGAATGTGTTACTGAACAGAAGCTTTTTGTAAAATGCATTATCAGGTGATTACAAGCTCATTTCGCTATTAGGGAATAACTTTAGATACCTAAAGAAACTTTACATAATGCTCTTCTCCCAAAGTAGAGCCAGTTTTATTTTTATTTTAAATATTTAGTCCCAAATGCAATAAAACTTCTTAGATTTCGGTACATATCATCAGCATCATCATCATCATTCTGACTTGGTACATGTTCAGTTGTTCTGCAGGGAACAAGAAATATGATAATCCGTAGGTGAAAGTTCTGCAAAGTACGGAGGATGCACTAAAGTTTCCCATCTCAATCTCTCGATCTCTCTCACCATGTATGGTGAGCAACTCGTGGTTTCGTTTTGTCCCGGAAGAGGGCCTGTTTACAACTGAGTAAACCAGATTGCTTCTGGCGAAGAATTTGGTTTTGTTGGTGTAAACATGTATTTACTTAGATATGTAAGCACATTCAGTAGAAACATATTCACTTAGATTGCAATGTATTTAAATAGATCAATGTGTATTTGATTAGATTAGATTAGATTAGATTGGAGTGCATAACCGTTCCGTATTTCGCCGGTAACTTCATTCAAATTTATCGTTTATTACGTCGCAATGCATTGCTGCAATTCTCGACTTCGTTACATTTACTGTTGGCTTATTATTGCATAGAGCGTTTCAATAGTTACAGTCACGTAATTGAGGGCAAACAGAGAAGAACATCTTAAGATGTTACTTTCAAGCATAAAGTAATTCTTTATGCTGAAAAAAATGTTAACAGAAAGGCAGGAAGAGAGTTCTATGTAGCCGAGAGCAACGTTCACTTGTGGCGGGTTATTTGAAACTAAAGTTAGAAGCAAGGTTTTCACTGGTCCTTGCAAAGGAAGACATCCTGATATTGAAGAAAATGTTTTGGAATTCGTACACGAAAGGAGGAAGAACGGGCAACCTGTGACTAGTGACACATAAGAAATAACTTTTTCTTCTTTAACCTACGCCAATGGCAACAGCAAGGGATGGATTTTGTCCAATGTGCTCCAAGATGTAACAATAGTCCACTTATAAATTCTATATTCTGATTGTTTTATGGAATGAACGGGTTTATCTCTAAGACGCCGTACAACAATATGCGAAAATATGTTTTTATAATTTTAAGTTTCAAATTATGGATACGCATACGATTCGCATAAATAGGGTATTATTTAATAATACTACCACCTGAAAAAATTTATGAAATATATCAATTCTGTGCTTGTTTTCGCATAAACGCCGCGTTTAAGCAATTAACGCGCATTGTAATAAAAATGCAATAAAAGTTAAAATATATATTTATAAGCAGCAATAAATGTCATTTATTTTGCAAAAAGTATCTTAAATACACATTTTTTCTCCAAATATATTTTGCAATGAAAAGAAAATATTGCCAGGACTTGCCAGTGCATGCAGGGAGATTGTTTAGAACTGTTAAATGCTTTGTATATTCGCATTACTTTGTCTTCATTCTAACAATGGTTGTCAAGGGCGTGCGCAAGGGCTGCATAGAGGGGCTAGGTTTTTAAAGTTAATAAATTTCCACTTAATAGCCAAAACACTTGACATTTTAAAATAAAACATTTAAGGTGAACACAACTGATTAACCTATATTTTCTTTGTTATATCGATTTTAAAAAGTAGGTTGTTTAATTGATTTTTCAACCTGGTAAATTTTTATCATCTACATTCAAAAATATTCTGCGGACGCCCTTCTTGGTTTGGTATGTTTTGGCTCAGGGATTTAACTTGTTTGTTTTAGAAGAAAAAGGGGAGGGGAAACCGTAGTGAGTAGTTTTATTTTCAATTCTATTTCTTTACAAAGCAACAAAACTTAGGAAAATATCTATCTATACTTGTAGTAGTCAACATATCCAGGATTTTAAATCTATCACTGGGAAATATCTTTTTGTTTTTAACCATCATTAGGTCTTATTATACCGTCAAGGCACTGTATTGAATGACATATGCCTGCAGATATGTGAACAGAAGGTTATGTCGTTATGTGTATATTTCATCCTCTAGCCTAACAGCCTAACTAGCAGCCTAACTGGGCTGTAGGAAAGGCGCCTAAACAGATAACCAACCATAATGAGTTGGCGCGGAAGAATACAAAATGCATTTTTTTACCTTAAATTATTATCTCATTTTGGACAGCGGTTAATGTGGACGTATTTATCAGAAGTCTATACATTAACTTCAGTTTAAGGCCAAGCAACAAATGAATATACATACTCAATAAGTGGCAGAAATAATAGCGGAAGCTGCGGTAATCTCCATAAACAACAGTCTTGGTTTTACTTACCTAAGGATGTCTTCACTAAAGCAGGACAAGCATTTTTTACGAGATGTATTATCTTAAGTTTCATTTTGTTCGACCTAACTACCAGTTTTCTGTGGCAGTGTTCTTTGTGTGGAAATTAATACGCAGGAGGAAAATGCTATGTCACGAAGCGGCCGGGAGCAGCAAATAGTTATAATTTAGGACGTCGTCATTATCGGGTCCAGCTACGTGACTTCATCAGGGCGGTAGAAGCTTGTTAGCCTACTTTCTTAATCTTCCAGCACGTGCATACACGCCCACGTTAAATAGGTGCTTTGCGTAAACTTCACTCTGAAGTTAGAAGAAATAACAATACATTTAAGAGATTTTATTAAATTTTTTCTAAACATTATGTAAAATCTAAGAGTAAGATTAATAATGGGGAGAAAAAAATGATAAGTGAAGGTATAGATAAAAGCAATGGAGAATTGTTAAATTATTAGAGTGGTAAACTAATATATATATATGCCAAAATGTATACATATTTTCACAGAAGATATCTATTTAATATATTTCAAAGTTGGACCGAAAAACAACAGTAATGTGTAGTATGATGTTCTGTAAACACGTGTGATTCGCATACATTACGATAGCGTTCCTACGTGACAGGGAAAATGAACAACGAACAAATGGAGCCAAGATTATCGTATGATTTTCTGTAAACAAATGCGACTCACATACATTATGATAGCGTTGCTACGTGACAAGTAAATCAACAATGAACAATTGAAGCCAAGATTATCGTATGATGTTCTGTAAACAGATGTGACTCACATTACGTTATGCTAGCGTTTCTACAACAAAATGGAGCTAAGATTATCGTTTGAACAGCGGAAAGCAATTTTGAAGTGGTGTTAGAAAACCAGAATGGTGTTTAAGTTCAAAGGCAATGGAGACGTGTGTACAGAACAGAACCGACAACGCGAGTAACAATTGCACGCATTAGAGACAAATTTGAGACTCATGGGACCGTATGCGATGTTCACAAGGGCAGATCTGGGAGACCTCGCACAGCAACAAGCACTGCGTCCTCGGCTTGATGACAATCTTCCAAGGCACTGGATAGGACGAAGAGATCCGATTGAGTTTCCATCCCGTTCTCCGGATCTAACTCTGTTGAACTTCTACCTATAGGAAACTCTTAAGGATGTTGTATACCGTAGAAAACCAGCTACACTAGCAGCACTTCGGGAAGAAATTGAAACAGCATGTGCTACAGTCGCTGAGAACACTTTCGCAAACGTTGCTGTATCAGTATTTCAACGCATTCAGAAGTATATTGACGTCAATGGTGGGCATTTTGAGCAACTTTTGTAACTGTTGTAACTGTAAAAGTCTAAGATGATTAGTGCTCATTCTTTTCTGTTTGTGTGAATTCAGTTTTGTTATGTTAACACAGTTTTGCCTTTGTTTGCATTTTTGGCACCCTCTGTATATTCTTTCAGTTATTAATAAGTTTTGGCTTGAAAATTGTAATTTAATATACTCTGGATTCTAGGGAGGAAAAAAACCCTTAGGACAAAGGCTTCTTGCTACAGAGAAACACTGCCAGTTTAAGCGGATCCGGCTAGCTACCCCGGGAAAGATCAGACTAATTTAATTATTATTTACTTTTGTAATAAGTTCTTCCACTCTATCTGTATCTTCGGCTTCTGAATATCTTCAAATTATTCGTCTGTCCATGTTGTACGTTAACGATGTACTGTACCCAGGGTTCCGATTTCCTGGATGCCCGTCTTTTTCTACTTTTTCCTTCCGTGTGCCATCTCTCGAGCATTTTTAGGTTTCTCCTCCTCCTCCTCCTCCTCCTCCTCCTCCTCCTCCTTCTCCTCCTCCTCCTCCTCCTCCTCCTTCTTCTTCTTCTTCTTCTTCTTCTTCTTTTTGACGTATTGCTAAGTGTTCCTCGTCTGTTTTTGTTAAACACCACGCCTGTGAGCCGTAAAGGAAGCATGCGGCTGCACGTGGGAAGTTGTTGGTTTGCTCTACCACCAAACGTTTTAATGTTTAATTTCCTATTTCGTAAAACGGAAGAAGAAAATCTTCTGTAAGTGACTTCTATTTTGCTACTGATGTTTGTAGTTGCTGTCAACTCTCTCGTGGAGTATTTTGATTAGGAGAGATGAGAGGAAGCAGTAGGCGGAAGTCTTTCTCTTAAGCGTCTTGTGTGCATGCACCAGCTAAAACGTCACTTCTCGTCACTTGCGTTCCCAGAAAAGTTTACCTCGTGTTTTATACAGTGATTATAGTTGCTTTCCAAAGCAAAATGAAATAATTTAAAACACTGTTGGATAATTATAGTGAAACAATATATTAATGGAACAGAGTCATACATATATATTAAATATAGTCAAACTTGCAGCTATTTCAGTACGAAAGAGTATTATATTTGAAGTAACGATGTTCTCATGCTGATACTCTCCAACAGCGGTAGTCGGTCGTTTCGCTAGTACAGTGAACTGTTGGTGAAGGACAGAATAGTGGAGTTTCATGTGGATTCGTGAACTAGTTGTTTTTTTCGTTTTTATTTATTTATTTAATCTTACAGAGCTAAGACCATTAGGCCATCTCTTCTGCTCTACCAATCTAATAATAATAATAATAATAATAATAATAATAATAATAATAATAATAATAATAATAATAATAATAAAGTTATAGCGACAATATTACATTCATAACATTGACAGTAACGAGAACAATATTCGTACACATATAAGCCAATGTAAAAATTACGTAAATTAAATATATACTAATATATAAATATGGATAGTGAAAATATTTACTTAAGAAGAAGAAAAATAATAAAAAGAACAATAATAACACAGTAAGCACTAACAATGACAAGTTATACGTGTATCAAACTATGTAAATTCCTGAAAGTGAAAATAAATATACGAGCAAAACGTAAAATTAAAAACCCTAACAGTACTATGAAGGAGATAGGAGTATTTATGATAGTAATATCAATAATAATAATAATAATAATAATAATATAATGAATTGTTCTATAGCACGATAAAAGAAATAAATATCTGTATGTAAAATGTTTAATTTCTAATAACATTATATAATTTCTTATGATATGCTCCTAAAATTTGGCAATCAGTGTTAATTTCGTAATTAATACTGCACAAGGCTTGCATTATAAGTCTTTTTCTTTACGATCATTGAAAGAGGAATTGAATAAATGGGTAGACAAAGTTAAAAGATTAAATTTAAAATACAGAAATTCTGCTTACTGTAGAAACAGACTTCGTCCTCCAGATTCCATAAGTAAATAAATTTTGCTGCCAGGTGCGATTCTTTAAAGGTTCATTACTGCGATATTTTTACTACATTTTCTCTCTCTCCCCCTCTCTCGCCCTCAATCTCTCTCCCCTACCTCCTCCCTCTCTCCCCGTCACTCTCGCTCTCCCTCTGTTATACGAGTGTTAATTCTACTTATTAAGATTCTAGAAGCCTGTAATCTATATCTAGCAGTAGCAGCAATTAACTTGTGCGAGGGCTGCCGCTGATTGAGTGTATCTTATAGCTTCAAGTTAAAAAGTCTTGTTAGTAGGGGGGGGGGGAAATAATAAAACTCCAAAATTCATATTTTTCCTAGCACCTCTTTTTGTATGATATTTCTAAATACATTTTGACCAACTTATATACAATCATTTGCGTATTCCAATTTTCCTATATTCATTATTAAGTCAATTTTCAAAGCATTCGTCATTAGTCTAATCATTCTTGCATTTATCTATAAACCCACCTTTGCTATATTAATTTTAGATTTATTAATAAATACTAATTACTCAATAAAGAAAATAAGAATGACTCCGCTATGCACAGCAGCGAAACTCTATGCAAGTATTTTAAGAAAAAATCAGAAGAACAGTTTGCGGTTTCCGTAAAGGCAGTTCCGTATGTAATTTTTACAATAGGTAAAGTAATGTCAAAATAGAATTACACATTACAAGGAATAATTTTCATATACGACATACGCTATTAAAAATTCGGATAGATTAAAGCGCGTTTTTAATAAAATTTCCCGTTGTACCTTGGAACGGAATTTATAGGAAGTGGCGCAGAAACTGGTGTGTACGGGGGAAGCAGTGGTTCGATCGGGAGTGCTGGTTGGTGTATTGTTGATCTACCGGCTCCTAGCTCAGTCAGGTGCTCCAATTCAATTATGATGAGTTCGCAGGGTTCACTGGAGTGTTTTGTGACTCAATTATATCCACGGAAACAGGGAATATTCACACAAAAGACACACAAGATTGATTGCTTCACTAACAGTTTATACAAGTTTGAGATGCCAGTCTATCAATAGATGACTGTTAATCAATTCTATTGCTTCGCTGTATTTTATCTAATATTCCCCCCCTTACTGTTCTGTCCTTGTCACTCTCAGTACTATAACTAATCTTGACAGTCTACTTCTGCTTCGGCTGTTTTAACATTTTCCCCTATTCTTTGTTACTTTTGCAGCTATCTTCACCTGATATTCTCAATTCTAACCTCTCTCCGAATTAACAAATCGTTGTACTCAACTCCCATATTTCCACTAGCTCTAACACGCTAACATCTCCATTCTCAACTGACATTTCCGTTTTTCTATATTCTGGCCACGCCCGATAAAATTAGGCTCTATCTTTTACTATTTTATTCCCCACTTATAAGTTCACTGTTGACTATCTTAAAATATTTATTCTACAGCTAAGTTATTATCATTCGCTCATTTCTTTTGTGATAGCTATTGGTTGAAATTACTTTCCCCTTTCTAACATTCACTTTTCCCACAGCCTGGGATTTTCTGGATAGTAGCTCCTGACGTATAATTCGGCTTTGCCTTTGATAAAATTTGGCAATTTCCCATTCCATTTTCCCTTTCTCTATCCCAGATCTGGGAACTAAGATATCGAGATAACGCATGTATATTTCCCGCTATGCGCTCTCATTCTCAAGAATAGGCGGCATAACTCTTTTGACTGTAGCTTTCCCCAGTCTGACTGTAATAAAACACTTTATCTCGATTTTTGACATTTCAATTCCTTTTAGAATCATTTCTTTCAACGTGTGTTCCTTATATTTGGTTCTAACAACCTGTTATAGAAATTTCCCTAACCTGGCCCGTCTAAACCTCTTTGTCGGCTTCTAGTTCGATCCCATCTTTCATGTGAATCTCTGGCGCGTGGCCCCCACAAAAGAATATTTCCCCTTTTGTTAGTTTGCTGTTTTGTTAGAAGGGGGGGGGGCGAGCTGTCTGTTCATACAATCTGTATACAAGAATTATTCCCTTCTCTAATGGTTTTTTCGTAGATGGCTTAGGTCAACAAGTGACAACAACATGGAATACAATGCATCTTGCAAATTAATGTTACTGCCAAAAGTGCACATACACAAGAATAAACATATCAATCAATAGTAAACGCATTTCTGAATCATCAAATTATATACATAATAAGTATCCATATTCAACCCATTACATTAATAAATATATAACTCTGTAGCCTCAATTCTTAGGCCTATGTAATTATTCTACTATCAACTTATTAACGTAATGGTAGCCTAGAATTACGCCTGCAACCTTCACTCTCCAGAAAAACTGTCAAAAAAAGAAATAAATGAATGATTATCTCCTACCGCTTGAAGGGAAACACTAGATTCGCAAACCACAGTTTTGAAAGTTACAACACTTAAAATTAAAAGCATAAAGAATCATTATTTTCCAGCAATTGCACCCACTTGATGATGAGCGTCATTTAAATTTCTGAAATTAAATATTGTGATCCACGAGTCGGTTTTTCACTGGCAAGACATAGATTTAATTAAATGGCCAAATTACATCAGCTAATGGAAGAAAGAAAAACTCGAGTTTATACACGAAACTCCTTGCATGGCGAAAAAATTTACACATGGCGCTTCTATGACAGAATACGTACCAATGTGGCTTTAATTGTAATTTTATGTTGCAACTAAGAAAGTCTCAGGTGAGGTGATACTAGAATCATTTCGTGGGAATCTACGCACTCGCGGGCCGCTAAGTTTGCCATCGGCTACCGGCCAAGTTCACGCGCGAGGCTTTTTGATATCGATGTACTCTGTGTTAATTAGTATCATAAATTCATTTCATTCTTAGTTTCAAAGACATGTGATAATCGATATGGAACATTACACAGAGGAATACTAGACATATTAAATAGGATTAAACGAACCATTCCAAAAAGGTTTGGGTAACAGATCTTCAATAAGATCTAAATTAAATACAACCATTCCCCCAGAGTATTCTGCTCTTTGGAGCGCATTAATTTTTGTATAATTTGTGCCGAGTATGTGACCGTCAGGGTAACGCATTCGTTTCTTAAGAAGTCATGGCTCATTTCCAGAAGAGGTGATCACGTAACGTGTAAGTAACTTGTTGGGCACAGAGCCATGCTATGACTAGATCTGTGCTTATTAGTTCATTTTGAAATATATCTTAATTTACACTGTTTCTACGAAACAACATGAGTTACCGAAGATTATCAATTCTTCCGGAGTTCCTCCTCTATCACAGGTATTAGAACTGCGCTCACACGCATTTCTACCTTGTGCTGTTTGCCTTTGTTTTTATAGCCTTTCAGCTTATCTCTTATTGCAGCACATATTCATATATTTTCATATACGTTTTTTCTTTGGTTATACAAGAATATACCCAGCTAAATTTTAATTTAAAACGATTCTGTTTTGTGTGTCACGCTCAATTATCTTAGCTATAAATGGTTATTTTTGGTCATTGTTTTGTAAACATTTTATTTTAATGTTTTACGTATTATTACTCCATTAATTTCCACTATACTGCCACGGGTGGCCGAGTCGGTAGTGGTAACCATATTTGCCTCCTAAACCCAACACCGTGCGTGGGTTCAAACCCGGCCAGGCTTCCTTCAGAAAGGAAGTAAAGCCGTGGGTCCCGTGTCGTAGATTTACGGTACGAAAAAAAAAACCTCAAGCCTGAAAGAAGAGGCCTCTGAGCAAAATTTATTGGCCTTTCACGCCCTGAATTGAAAGGGACGCTGATGACCTGAGATGATAAAGAAGGTCCATAAATAAACCAAATCGGCAATCAACGGGTGGTCGAGGTCGTTAAGGCGCGGACGCGTAAGTGGGAGGTCTGGGGTTCGATTCCAGCAGGACTGTGCTCCCTGACAGGGTTTTCCCAGGTTTTCGCAGTCCTCATGAATGGCAAATGCCGGGAAGATACCCTAAACGTATGCCTTCCTTATTAAAATATATATATATATATATATATATATATATATATATATATATATGCCAATTTATCATTTCATCTCGGGTGTCAGTGTCCACTGCCCGTGGTGTCTCGGTAGTAAAAACCAAATCTCCATTACTTTCTCTAAATATATTCAAGTTCATATTTAAGTCCTTTGGCTAATGCAAACTAAAATCTAAATACGAGAGTAATTAGAAAAGGTTTCGGAATGAAGCATAAAACGAAAACTAACTCTTATTACATTTTTCTTATTTTTCAACATAATCTCCATTGTCACTAATGCAGTTTATACAACGATCTTTCATAACATTTATCCATCACCGAAATCGCTTGAAAACTACTTCTCGTTTGAAGATTTAAGCTCATTGAATAAAAAACGGGCGTAAAAATCCTAAGTATGGCTACCTTAGGGAGGGAAGTAAAACCGTGTCGTAGATTTACGGTACGTAGAAGAACCTCAGGCCTGGAAGAAGAGGCCTCTGAGCACAAAATTTATCGGCCGTTTCACGCCCTGAATTAAATGGGACGCTGATGACTCAGATGTTAAAGAGAGTTCATAAATAAAATAAATAAATAACAAACTAAGGAATTTTTCAACTTTAGAAAGGAATTTAAGTCGAATGCACCCAAATATGGGGAAATGAGGCGAATATGGTAGCAAATCATAGTCCAGTTCATTGATTTTCGTTGTGTAAAACAGGGTACAAGTTTAAAGCATTAGCATAACTTGAATCTGTATCACTTTGACATTGCATCCTTTATAGAATGAATGTTATGTTGAAGCGCAATATAGACGCTTAATACTTAATATTTCCTTTTCTAAAATTTCTAGGCATATTGTTTTATAAGCACTCAATTGATTTTGAAGAAAGAGAGATGTAATCAATAGAGTGGCTATCAGGACTGGAAAAACGTACTGGTCGTTTCCACACTCCTCTTGTATCATTGACCAGTGCAAAAAGGTTTCTGTAGAACCCGGCAAAGTGTTTACGAAAAGCACTGAGTTTAGTAAGGTGTTTGTTGTATTTCTTCATTTAATGCAAATTCAATCCAGTTTGTTTTTATACGCATCAACCGGAACGAGTTTGGGTGTTTCTGAATGAACAAGAGATTGATGTTTCCTTGCAACGTAATTTGGTGTTCTTGGCCCATGGGAAATCATCAGGCTTTTCGGCTATTCTCGAACTCCCATTTCTTGCTCCTGTCGTGACGCTTACTGTGGTCATCACTCCAAACCATTTCACTTCAGCGCTTCTAGCCTCGAGATCAGTGATGCAATACTGCCATCTGTCGAAGAAGCTGCAAAGTAATTGTATCGCAACACTCCAGAATTGTCGTCAAGTGCGATGGTGGTGTAATGGTGAGCATAGTTGCCTTCCAAGCAGTTGATCCGGGTTCGATTCCCGGCCATCGCATTCTTTTTTTTTCCCCTTCAATTTTGTTTTGAATTCAAAGTCCTAATGTAAACTTCACCAGACTTATATTTCAGCACATACTTTTTCTTTGCTTTTTTTTTTTAACCATTAAATTGTGTGCAATACTCTTCAGCAAAGAGATGAAAGAGGAAACATAAATGTTTTAATTTATGCAATATCATCTTCGTCTTATCTTCCTGTCACACGATGTTATTAAACATGTACAACATTTTTTATATAAATACTCTAAAACATCAAATTTAAATACAACATTATGTTATAAATTCATTGGCGACTCGTGCATGTTTTAGTTCGTGAGGCACAATTTATGAAAATAACATTGCATAAAATTCATCACTCTCCTCGAAAATATAGTCAAAAATAATTTTATGTACTACTGATATTTAATTTTTATTTTATATGTTTACTAAAATAATAATTCACTAGCAATAAATATAAATATTTAAGATGTAGCAGTACATTTAAATGACTGTCTGTGACATCACTTACCCCCCCTCCCCCTTTAGTAAGATGTTCAGCAAATCGGTGAGAGGAAGAAGTGGAGAAATTGTCGATTTAATCTCATAAATATAAGCCTATTCTCACATCATTTAGATTTACTCATATTTATGATAATGCAGCTTCTTTTTAAAACAGTGGTATTTAAGGATATGTTAGTTGAGTTGCTTTTATTGTGGACGAGTTTCTTGTAGTAGATTCCTCATTTCTATTGGGGCGAAAGAGCAAACAGTTGATGGGAAGTAATAACATTAACCTCACGAAAGATCGCTTAGGGAAGCTCCTCTTGCAGGCGCTACTATAGAGGGGGACATGCTCAGTGCGCATGTGCATAGAAAGTTCACAGATTCTGCGTGACGTTTGTGAATCCTCATAGTGACACCTCTCTCATTCCCTTGCCAATCAGCTTCATAACAACTCCTTTTAAACATTCTGCCGTGCTAAGCCTGGATACAAGGAGAGTGTGCCTTAGTCCGTTCTCTTCATACATACACATACCAAGTTGTCTGCATTGGCAGAAGCCGTTTAAACCGCGCGCCTTGTATACTACAATGTAGATGCTGAAACATTCAGGGTTTGCATCTATGAAATTCTATTATCCTTTTTGAGTTGGCAATTTATGCAGTAATTGTTTAAAGGTATTTATGGTTAAAAATTGAAGGAAATTCACGTGCCTTTGGGCCCTTTATCGCGAGTAACCTGATTATGCTTTATTGCACGAGTAAATGTTTAATGCGAGTTTCACGAGCCTGACATGGTTCCAGGACTCCAACAAGGTTTCACATGCAAATAAATATGAGAATTAAATTTATGTAGTATCACTAATTATACTATGTCCTGATTTCGAGATCATCATGAGGAATGTAAATCTTTTTTTAAATTTAAACATTATAAAATATATAATTTATTAATAATCAGACCCAGTAAGTAACATTGGAGCGTTGTAAAAATGCTGTATCTCTGAGTGTTACAAGTTGGAGTTCCGTGTTAAAAGTACTGTTTTTCTCTCTTTTTGCTAGACTTGGCGAGTAACTGCAGCGACTGTGCGGAGGACGAGGCACCCTGCCCCTTCGACTCGACGCTGAATGAGGAAGACGCCTGTGTCTGCGACCTGACGCGTTGTGTGCAACCCGTATGTAGGTACGGGTCTACTAAGGAACTGAAGAGGCACGGAGACCCAAATAAGCCCGGCAATTGCTGCGACGTGTATGAGTGCACCCCACCTAGAGGTGAGTGCAGCAGATCTCTATCTGAGAAATAATTAAATTAAAACCACATAACTTCTTGTCATGCTCGTGCTTCTGGAGGTGTTCTAAAAGTTCTCGGTTCGACTCAGAGGTTCGTGAAGATAAACGAATACTATGAAGTTGTTACGTATCAGCCTTTAGATGGTGTGCCGTAAGTTTCAAATGCTTGAGTGTAGTCATTTGTTTGTGACGATCGTGTAAACAAACTTGTATTAACATATTCTACCAAATGGATAAGCCCTATATCTGGAAATATGGTTAATGTAGAACATATTTGTTTGAATTCTCAGGAACAAGTGAATGGAGACAAGTAACATATGGTAAATGGACGAATTTAAATATGCAAATAGCAGCAAAGAAAATGTTTGGTGACCAAAGATAATTTAGGAATCTTGGGGAATATTTATATAGAGTTAACAATAAATGTTATGGTCAGTGGGGAGAGAGGATCTGTGAGTTGAGTTGTGTTTGCCTTGTGTCTGGTAGTGTTATTGTGATTATATGTATAGCATATTAGAAGTCGAGCTGTATATGGATGTAAGCTAGTTAAGGGTAGGAGTTATATAAATGAGAACGGATTTGTTGCTAATTTTGGGTAATTATTGAATAGTATAAAATGTTTTGGTTTGTTACTATAATGTTTCTTAGTTTAGTAGAAAAGGCTGTGCCAAAGTCTTCGGGTATACCAGTAGGAAGTTACTGATGAATCTAGGACTGGGGCTTAGCAAACATTGTTAAATGTAGTCAAATGATGAAAATTATTATGTTAATTAAATTTTTTGTACTGAAGTATTTAAATATTGGCGTGGTATAGAACGTTAGAACCAGGCTATGTTGTAACATTTGTGTATTTAGTGTTATTTAAGTAAATAAATAAGGTACGAAGTGGATAAAACGAAATAGGAGCTGTGATAAAGTACTTCGTTTTTAAGGGTTGAAACCCAACAAATATGCGAAAGGAGATGGATTCCACCTTAAAAGAGTCTTTCCCTTAATTTTCGACCGTTAAAAAGTGGACTGCTGAATTAAGGCGTGGTCATGCTCAGGGCGTTTCAAAAACTGCTACGACAGACGAGATTGTCACAATAATTCACAATGCCGTACTCAACAATCGCCGATTGAAGGCACGCGAGTTGGCTGACATTGCAAAGACCTCCTTAGCCCATGTCCACTACATTTTTCACTTAGTTTTGGGTATGAGAAAGATTTCCGCTCGATGAGTGCCGCGTTTGTTAAAAATGGACCAAAAACGCATTCGAATAAACAACATTGCAGGAGTGTTTTGACTTGTTTAAAAGCAATTCTAGTGAGTTATTCAGAGATTTCATAACAGTGGATGAAACATGGATTCATTACTGCACGCCAGAGACGAAGCAGCAGTCCAAGTAATGGGCGACAACAGGTGAAAGTGCACCATAGAAAGCAAAAACGGGTCAATCTGCAGGAAAAATCATGACTGCAGTTTTCTGGGATTCTCATGGTGTGGTGCTCGTACCCCCAGAAGGGCAAAACCATCACTGGGGAGTATTACGCTTCACTACTGGACCAACTGCAGGATGTTATTCAGGCTAGTTTGTCCTCTCCTTTCGAAACAGAAAGTTCTCTTTCATCACGACAATGCGCTTTCACACACGTCTGGAATTGTTGCTGCAAAACTGTATGACCTTCGCTTACAAGTGCTTCCACATCTGCCATATTTGCCGGATTTGGCTCCCAGAGATTACTTTTTGTTCTCAAACATGAAGAATTGGCTTGGTGGACGAAGATTCATATAAAACGATAAAGTTGAAGCCGAGACAGAATCTTATTTTTCACAGATGGACACATCTTATTTTACAGGGTATATTAAAAAATTGGAAAGTCTCGGACTGATGTATTGATATACAAGTTGACTATGATGGGGAAGGGGGATTTCTCTTAAATCCTGTGTTTTCTTGGTCAGGCCGAGAACTTTTAGAACGCCTCTCGTAATCAGTAGCTCTATTGCCTTTGTTGATCTCTCTCTCTCTCTCTCTCTCTCTCTCTCTCTCTCTCTCTCTCTGTTTTGAAACTGTAGAAACGGAATCAACTCTATGCAGTGTACCGCAGTGTCATGATGATCGGTACATGTTACGTTCTTGCTGAAAAGCGTACGCGTTATGGCAAGACACCATTGCCACGTGCCACTGAATTCTTTAGTATTCCTTCATTGAACTTTGATCCATGTCTGTTGTTCAAGAAAATATATCTTTAGGGCGGTGCTCTACTACAGCCCTTTGTATGCGTCTGTAAGTGTGCAAAAGCTACAAAGGGTGCATTAAGTAGGTTTACTTGTTGCTGTGCAATGTGTAATGTGTTACCACAATTTTTAAATGCTAGTATTTTCCTTTTCATTATGGTATCAGATTCTTAGAGTTTTAATTTCAGATGGCATTACAATCATTCCATATTCATAAATTAGAAACTACAATGCTAATGAGCATATATTGAATGTAGAACTGAACAACCAAACCTGGAGAATATAAGAGTGATCACTGAACAGCCTGAAAGAGAATGAATTTTATAAATATAATAAAGATAATTTGGTGATATTTGTTAAAAATATATTGCTGTACTTTAGAGTGAAAAACTGAAGATTAATTACTGCATCCATTTACTCCTTACTTTAAACCATCGTAACCCCCCATAAGTCAGACACCCATTTTGTTCAGCTATTGCGTTATGGGCCGCCTGAGCGGCTGTTGTTTGCGTACTGCAGCCGCCACACCCGGAAAAAGAAAGTCACCGCACTTAAGTTAGTGTTTTTATTTAAGTAATAATACTTTTACTGGAACCATGAAATGATACTGTATGTAAAACCGATAAAAATAAGCATTAAATTGTGTTATCGCAAATGTTAAAAACGATGCTCCTCAGCGTCAATAAGTTGCCAGCATTTACGTAAGAAATTCCTGTGTTTCATTTAACTTTTCTTCCGTAAGAGCATTTATATTCGTAACCTTTTTTATTATTGAGAGATCCTGTCTCTCGTAACTTTTTAACAAAAAGAGGACAGTTTCTATACCCGAAAAACAACACTCAGTATAATTTCTTGCGAATCGCCTTACTACTTCTCAGCAAGAATCCATTTTTACTATATTTATGTAGTTAATATGACTAACAAAGAAAATTAGCGCACAATTTACACACAATGAAAGTGCCGATTTACACAGGAACGTACAACCACTCGCTGACTGTGCCTCTTTCTAACTGCAAGCTACTGCCTGCACGTGCATTATAGGCATTGTGAACAGCGCAATAAAATGCAGTAAAATTGAGGTAAGAAACTCGCAAAAACACCTGAAATCGTTACAGAAAATAGTAATAGTTTATAGCAAGATGTGATGGAGACTAAAAAGTTTCTCAACGAACTAGACATGTAAAATAACAAATTGAAGAAATTGGTACATGGTAATGAGCGACTACTGGGGTCGGCAAACACGAGCAGAAAGCAATTAAAACAACGAAAGCGAGTCGACTTTGCTGTTTTGAACACGGTGATTCTGCAAGTAGCAGACAAAGTAAAATGATGTGAAAATGGAAGAGAACGAGTCAAAGAAATGGGTATAAGCGTTGTTATTGAAAAATCAAGTGAGAAGATACAAACGGGGGGATAATAATAATAATAATAATAATAATAATAATAATAATAATAATAATAATAATAAAGATAGTGGGGTGAAAAAACCCAAATACAAACATTTTCATGGTAAAATTAAGCTCTTTAGTGATAGTCTGATCATGGAATAGCATCACTGCTAACTAAATCGGAATGTAGAGAAAAGTTAGAAATAACGGGTACAGTTAAACCTGGTGCAAGATTTCAATATGTTACGGAGTCAATCGCAGAAGAATATAAAGATGTTCTAAAGATTTTAGGTGATAATGGAAGGAATAAACAATGTTGTAAAAAATGAAACTGAAAAAGCTGCAACTGTGTTAAATAAAACTCTATTACGGTTAACAAATACAAATCGTGAACATTCCTAGAAGACATGATTTAGTGTAGGGTCACGTGATAACTTTAACAGATTACTGCAAACCAGTCATGGTCAGCATTTCAACACAAAGGGCAGGAGGACATTAGTAAATATCATAAATATAGTGATCGAAGATAGGATATTCTCTTGGTAGTCAAATCAGTTGTTTACAGTACAGATTACCAAAATAAAGCACCATTTTTAAGGGTAAATATACAGAGAGAGCTCAGCTGCCATTAAATATATTATATTTGTCATATTAAACATATACAAACAGAACTAGGTTATAATTTAAAATCTTTATTGTCAAAGAGCATAGTCAATACAAAGTGTCTAAGGCTATAAAACTGTATATAATATATACAGGAGGAATACAAGTATTATCAGCTAATTTAGAGCGCGCGCACACTCACACTAACACTCACACAATATATTTATTTACTTAGATGAAAAGTGAAAACAGTCACATTCTGTAATTAAAGCTAATTATATGCATTATAATTAAAAGTGATGTACAATCTTTGGATAATTACACAAACAAATATAACTTATTTGTAATGCTCTAAGTACAAAGCATCACATTTAGGTTTTGACTTGCAGTTTTTATTATTTGTAATCTTCATATTCTTTGGTACTGTAGAAGGCCATTTCCTGTAATTGTTTTTTCATGCAAGTTTTAAACTTTTATTGTTTACATAAGATAGAGGTAATTTATATATTGCTAATGTTTCTGAGTTTTACTAAGTCTTAAATATGGTATTTCCAGGTTGTTATTGTTTCTGGTGTTATGATTATGTATAATATTTCTAGTTAGTATATTTTGGTGGTTTTCTTTCATGTATAATAAACAAGCAAGGATATAATGTCTTGGTAAGATTAGCACTTTGAACTCTAAAATAATTCTTTCATGAATCATTATTTTTCAAATGTTTAATACAGCAAATTGCCATTTTTTGCAACCTGAAAATAGTATGGGCTCCTTTTGAGTTTCCCCATAGTAGCATACCATAGTTGAGATGAGAGTGAAGCAGATAATAATCATCTGTTGAAATTAGTTTTATTCTATTAAGTACATATTTGAATAATGATTATTGAGTCAGATAATATTAATTATTAACTGAAAGTGTATATATTAATATTGAAGGGATAAATAATAAACAAAATGTTGTAAATGATTTAGCAAACACTTGAAATATGCTTTAAGGTACTAGAAGATTATTATATAGCAAATAATTACAGCAGAGCTTTGCAGATTCATGGTGGTAGTAGCTATATATTTTAATAATGATTTAAGCCCACCTTTAGTAAAAAGGATCTGAATTTTCTTTGTGACAAACTAAATAAACATTGAAGCAACTGGTGTTATACTAGACAGTCCAAAATTGATTATAGTGTCTCTTTTTATATCACCTATTGGAGATTGTAATGCATTTATTTAAGCTGAATCAATGTTACATTTTTTCAATAGATGGAAAAAGTATAGGATAGCAATTGGTGGGGATATAAACAATGACTTTGACATATCATGAGTAAACGTAGTGTCACTGAATTTTTAAACTTACACAATTCAACTTTAACTGCATAAATTATAGGCATACTAGGGGTGCCTGTCTGCTTGTTTAGATACCATGTTTACTAATCTTGCTAGAGATAATATTTGTATGATATATCAATTTTCACATTTTGAGACCAAACTCAATGAGGGTCACAATAAATAATTTAAATACATTTAATTATAAAGACTCTTATTATAAAACCAACATCTGATAATAAAATATTAAGTTTTAAACAGGCCCTTAACTCTGTTAATGACTGGTTCTTTTAACAATAATATAATTGCCAAACTATAGAGTGTACCTATTTAACTGATGATTTAGTGTTTGAAAGGTTTATGTCTGCATTGCTAAATATTTTGAATATTTGTATCCCACAAAAATTATGCAAGATCACAAACAGGAAAATGCCTAAGAAAAATTCTAATTGGTATACATTCCATCTTGTTAATATGAAATCACAAGTTATGCTTACTTATATAAGGGTCATCAACAAATTCCTCCACACTTGAGTGATATGCACTGCACAGGAGAAAGTTGGTACTGCTATATTTCTGACCAGTTTTTAGCAGGTAATCTACTCACCATTGCTAAGATTTGGACTTTTAAGTATGTGCTTGCCTTGTGGTTAAGTGAACACAATAACTATACGCTCAGCTTGCGGTTAATGCTGCCAAACGAATTTGCTACCCTAGTGAAATCTCAGCTATACTATGGTTGTGGTGAACTTCTCAATAACCTGAAAAACAAAGTAACACCATAAACAATGTAACCAAAACAACAACAACTAAAGGAAAAAAAAAATACTAAATAAATAAAACACTTAAACATTCACAGAATTATAGTGCACTATATTTCAAACTGGAAGTTCCTCAAAGGCAAAAGGCTAAGTCGATCATGCTATATCAACTTACAAGCTACAAAAGAATACAAGAAAGCTATTGAAGAAAAAAAGAAATTACACAACTTATAGAATATTGAGGAAGCAAATATGAATTGCGAAGCTGAGTGCAAGATTATGGTCATAGTAGCTAAAAATACAAATAAAAGATCATTCAGTAGCATCAAATGAATGTAGAGACTTTTTCATTTTATCTGTAGAGAAAATAAGTAGTATCATACAAATTGATGTATCAGCTTCTAACTTGATAATGCAGCATATTCCCTTACAGAATCATACTTTTATGTTTTCTGAAGTCACTAATGAACCATTTTAGATGTGGTTAAAATGCTCAGATCTTCAGTCATTGCATCTAATGTTCTTATTAGAAATATCATAGATTGTATTATCTGTCCTCTTACTTTTATGCATAAATATATGTCTCAGAGAGGGGTTTTGTTCCCAGTATGTTAAAAATCTCTAAAGTTGTTCCAATTTATAAAAAGAGTGAAAAGAATTTCCCATCTATTATTGACCTGTTTCACTAGAACGTGTTTTTTAAATAATTATAGTGGCTCTTGTTATAATTATTGCAAGTATGCAGATACCTAGAAGAAAATAATATAATTAATGCATCTCAGTTTGGCACGGAGGGCAAATCAACAATTGAAACTGTGCATTCTTTGATTGAAAAGAATTTTTCAGGTTTTTGAATCAAGAGGCTTTGCACAAATCATTTTCGATTATGTTCATCATAGTATACTTTTAAGCACATTTAGCTTCTATAACATTAAGAATTTTGGGCCTAGGTTTTATAAAACATACTTAGAGAAATGTAAATAGATAGTTTGTGTTTAAGGTGAACACTGAAATGTAACAAGAGTTCAATGGTGTTACAGGGCTCATTTCTGGAACCATTTTGTTTTTGATAATGGTTAATGATTTACCTTATATGTAACTATGGATTCCACTTATATGCTATTGATACTACCTTTATAAAAGTTAGCACAGATTTTCATATGTTTAAAATGATTAGGAATAATATTTTATCTGAAGGATCACTGTGAATTGGAGCAAATGAACTTTTATAAAACTCAAAATTTATTGTTAGTTTAGGAGATATCCTAATTGAGAACTCTAAGGGTAATGTTAAATATTTGGGTATATTTGTTGATAGTAAGTTATCCTGGAAAATGCACAATAATTGTATTAATGATTGTCTAGAGATATACTTGATAAGGCATCTTAAATGTCATATACCTGATTTCATGTTTTTCAAAGTATAATTAATGTCTTTGAGGAAGTAGTTACGACATTCTACTGTTTCTAAAACTCTTACTGGGATAATCACAAATTCACCAAAAGTAACTCATTATAAACCTCTGTTTATAAAATTAAAATTACTTATTGTTATATATTTTTGTATAATACTGTATATCTGTATAAATACATATACGCTCAGTGTATATATATTATCAATACAGAGAGTAAATCACCTAACTTGGTGCATGGATAGAATGTACATTCTTACAATACAAGGAGCAGCAAGTACATTGATATATTATATCACGAACTAAAACAATGAATAGTTATGAAGCTATAGGTTTCAGGCTTTTTCATAAGCTCTTGGCAGGATTAACTAATAAACCTGAAAAAGTTTTTTAAATTAACTTATATAATTTTTAATTGATAATCTATTTTATTCTGTAATAATATTTTGAATTTAAATTTAATTTAATCAATTTAATCAATTTTTTTTTAAACTAAACATATTTTTCTATAGTGCTGTATCAGATATTGTTTTGTTTTAATATTGAATTTGTATGCTTCTATACTGTGTAATATTTTAGTTTAGTTTATAATAAAATAATAATAATATATGAAAATTAAAGAAGGGTTCATTCTTTAAAATTTGTTAATGATACAGAGCATGGTATCTCCCTAATTCATTCCTTTAGTAATAGTGATGTCATCACCCATGATGAGCAACAAAAACAAGTTTTATCACAATTTGTGAAAAAACACAGACATAAGTTTCCAAACACCGAAAAGTAATTTCTTGTGAAGTTTGAAGGAGAGTAAATTGCAATATATAACTATGTAATAACCAATATTTGGTTTCTTTTACAATAATAAAACTACTTATTAGGTAAATGTACAACTTCCGGTTATTCTACTTTTTTAAGTATATTCTAATGTAAATAATAGCGAACATTTAAAAATTTCAAGCTTTATGTGTTACCCCACAGTTAACTCTTTGTGTGCTAATTTTTTATGGATAACCTGCTTGCAAAAAAAGAATAATTTAAAGAGTAATTTTGGAATTTTAAAACATAAATTCTGGTTGTACCCTACTATTCAACCTAGTATCTGCCTGCATCCATTTTCTCTTAATACAAAAATATTAATTTGATTCCTAATCTGCTAATGATTCACAAGAGGTTTTCTTATAAACAAACATTTTCCTAATTCTGATTCACTTCTCTCTATTTTTTTCAAATTTGCAGTACTATGCACTTTCCCCATCATATTTCCCACCAACTCCTCCCTTGAAACTGCTTACCCAGTCATTCTTATCTAAATTAATTGTCTTAATATTTTAAACAATTGTTGTTTAGTAACCCTTAAATGCTTATTGTTTCATTTCAGAAAAAAATTGCAGCAAAGTCATCTGTCCAGAGCAGATAGAAGATTGTCCAAGTGACAGTTTGAAATTGCCTAGACTGCGCAAGCCCGATGATTGCTGTTCACATTCTCAAGGTTGTCAGTGCCTGCCTAAAGCTTGTCTAGAACGAAAATGTACAGTTGGAGAAACTGCAGTTATCACTCAACCTGGGAATGGAAAACCAGGAACTTGTTGTCCAGTATATGCGTGCATTCGACAAGGTATTAAATGTATATATGTGTGTGTATTTTTTGTTTTTAATATTCATTTTAACATCCATTTTAGTGCTGAGACATTGCAGTAATGACACATGAGATGAAATGATAAATTGGGAAATTATTTTTTTATTAAAGGAAGGTAGTACTCCAGGCCTAAGTCTAAGATATCTCCCTAGCATTTGTCATTTAAAACCTGGAAAAAACTTCAGTTAGGGAGGATAGACAAGAATTGAACTCTGGGCATTCCACTCCCAAATACATGCTTTAGAGATCTCAGCATGTGTGCATGCATATGGACAGATAGATGGATAGATAGATAACAAAACAAAACATGCTGGAATACTGTAGCATGCCAATTCTGGGTCATAATTTGCTGAAAGTCATTCTGAGGCATCCAAAGAATTTTACTCTTACACTAGATCTTAGTGACCAAGCCTATCACCAAATTTTAATAAGTATTTTTTTATTCTTAATTTGAAAACAAAGATCCCAAATGTGTAATTGTTTATGTCCTACTCTTTGTGGAAATTAAATTTTAGTGGAAGTTCTATTTGATTTGAGGTCATATGTTCCCTTCCACATTTTTTTTACTTTCTTGGTTATAGTTGTTCAAAAAATAATTATATTTTATGTATTTCCATATTCAGTTGGTAAAAGAACTATGAATCTTTAAATTCTTAAAAATTTTGTTTTTAAATTGTAGGTACTTATATTTTTTTTATCTAAATGCGTTGGTTTTGATATCAACTAAGTATGTTCATTGACTATGTAACACTTTTTAAAAGTGGTATACATAAAAATATGAATATAAAATTGTATATTATTACATTTGAATGCATCTTTTAAATACTTAACTTCAAAGCTTGAATTGCATATTTCATGGTAATATATATTTAAAAATATTGTTTACAATATGTTTGCAAGTTTTTATTTATTTTAATAGCATCTTAATTATTACTGAGCTTTGTTAATGGCATGTTGCCAAATTTCGCTCTTGTGCAAAGAATTCCATTGGTCTCTTGACTGTGTAATCAGGTTGTATGAAGCACCACCCTCAGATGCTCATGGTAACAGCAGCTTATTCTCAGAAATGCATTATTCAATTTTATTTAGTGCCACATAGTTAATGTCCTAGTACCAGCTCTCCTCTCTTTTTTTTTTTATCCTAATTTTTTCAAAAGGCCTTTAATTTCAATATATTTCTTTTACTTATAATTCACTTTTATAAATAAATTAGAAATAACTATATAACTTTTCTCCCAAATGTTGTTTTATTATTGCGTTAGTGTTACTTGGCTTCTTTTTATACTTATTGTGCCAAGATGCTTAAATTTTTATTCATTTACTAATTGTATAGCACTGTGTTTATTACATTTATTACTGCACATTATTACAATACTTAAATTAGTCACAGGATAATTTTAATTATTTTCTATCTCTATGTTTATATCCATTTCTCCAAATTCTGAAGAAATGCACAGACCAAATAATGGTACAAATGAGTGGTCCAAGAATGTGTTTGCAAATAAAAATTTTGGAATGATAAAATGACATTTTCTCCGAAAAGGGATTTGGCAAAATAGATAATGAATAGTGTATTGAAAGTAAGAAATAGCTACAGTTATAAAATTGTGCTTGTATATCTGTGCTTGTGCTTGCTTTCATGATTAAAAGCTATTCAGATGAACCATTTGTTTTATCTGTGGGCATCAAGTTGTGTTGCTTTAAACTATATACTTTATACAAATGCGAATGTCTCTCAGAGCATAGAACATAATTAAAGAGCCAGGAAAGGATCAATTTGCTAGTGATTGACATATTGAAGATTAAAATAATGGTTCATGCTGAATGTTTAAAGAGAGAAAACTTGAAATAGAGTTTACGTTTTAATACATTTGTTTTTCATTCATGCAGCCAAGAATGAACCTCCTCACTTTCTGTGTGTAGTCTGCTTTAAATTATTCTAGTTTGTGCTTTTTTATCCAAAATTATTATTAAATTATTGAAAAAAATAACAAAATTTACAGCTGAATGCTGGAGAACAAAATTGATTATGCTGTGTAATTTAATTCTTTCATTTGGAAATTGTTACATTGCTTATAAACCTTGTTTTTTGTTGTTGGTTAATGCTAAATTTTGTAGCAAATCTTTGACTTGATTGATAACATTCCAGAATTGAATGATACCTGCATAGTTGAAGGAGGGATAAAGAAAAATGGCACAAAATGGTGGAAGAATAAGTGCACTCAATGTAGCTGTGACAATGGACAAGTTTTCTGTGGTGTTGACTCACAGTGTCCTGAAATAGAGGATTCATGTAGCCTGACACATGTTCCTCCAGGAGAATGTTGTCCCATTTGTGTTGGTAAGTAGCACATCTAGCCAGCAAAAAGGTTCACAAAGATGTAAGTAGTAAAATGGTCTTATTTTGATTTAAAGTAAAACACTAAAAATCATGTCGTCACATTAAAACTCTCTTTAAGTTTCACAAACACACTTATAAAAGTAATTTTGGTACATGTTTCGTGAGGTACATTCCTCACATTGTCAACCAAAATTGAGTCGTCATTTTGGTTGACAATGTGAGGAATGTACCTCACGAAACATGTACCAAAATTACTTTTATAAGTGTGTTTGTGAAACTTAAAGAGAGTTTTAATGTGACGACATGATTTTTAGTGTTTTACTTTAAATCAAAATAAGATTAACAAAAGTTTCACTGTGTGGATTCCAACATTCCGTAAATATAGTAAAATGGTGTTAAAGCATTAAAATTTTAGGATCTGGCCATGAGCTCAAGTTTTTTTTTATCTAATTCTAATTTCATACCTTAGTCTAAACATGGCTTAAGAGAAAAAAATCACATTTAAAATAAATTAACCATAATAGGTAGGCTAATTATGTAGCCTGGGCCACAGGTATTGAAATTATTGCAGTTGCCTCATAATAATAAAGTATTTGCACCAAATAACCTTTAAGGTTTCTAGGGTGTATAGATTAGGATGGGAAAGATTTGCCTATAGCCAGACATGGTGTAATAGCTGAGATGGAAGAGCATTGGAATGATAAGCGAAAGATCAATGGTTTGAGTCCTGGCTGTGACTTCAAATTTGTTCTATCTAATTTTAGAATCTTAGTTTACTATATTATGCATAGGAGATGCACAGCTCTTCAGAAATCATAGTATGTTTCATTAGAGTAATATGTTACTTACTAATAAGTTTTGTAAGTGTTTCATATCATTTGCAAACTACTATGGATGAACATCTTCACTCTGGAGGAAAAAAAAAATAAACCTTACTTACTGCAAAGTCTAATAGGAGTATGTAAAATAATTGTTACTATTTAAAACGAAATAGAATAAAACAGCTGAGGCATTGTCTTATTGAAAGTTAAAACTGTCATTTTTGCTTTCAAAATTACTGTATAATAATAGCATTGCCATTTTGAGTACCAGTAATAAACAGCATGTCTGAGAGACATTCATTTAGTAATGCAACATGTTTCTTTTCCCAGTAATTTTATGTTGGAAAAATTCATTGTGTTATATGTAGTATCTTATTACACTAGCTCATATAGATTCATTGATTTCTGCTGCTTGGAGACAGTGGTGAAATTAGCTTTCAAAGTGGAGTTCATAATTGATGCACATTCTAAATAAATAGCAGTTATTGAATTTATTTTGAGAGAAAATGGGACAATCACCAAATTCAGGGGCATTGAATGGAGAAATTGTGATGGATAAAAACACTGTCATTCATTGGATGAAAAGACTGCCATTATCTGAAAAAGTTGAGATAGCCTTTGACATTGAACATTGGCAGGGGCAGAGGAGGATACTTCGGCACCTCATCCATACTCATGGCAGGTGTTGTGTCTATGTCCCAAGGGATGAGGTGAGAGCAGCCAAGAGGTAGGAACTACTCAGATGCAGATGGTGTCACTAACATGTATTCAGATAAAACCCCAATGCTGGTGGAGCCCCTCCCCACTCGCCTCCAATTGTACAAACTGCTCAGAAGGTCTGCTTCCATACCAAATGCCGACAGAAAGATTTCCAAAGTACAAGCCACCATCACACTGTGCCAGTCCCCACCTTTGGCACTTTCATCCCTGTAGGAGAACCAGTGGAATCAAATGGGAGAGCAGAAAATTAATGGAATGTAAATATCCATCCCAGCATTTATATAAATTACAAGGGAAACTACAGAAAAAAGCAAGGTCAGGATGGTTGGCCCAACAGGAATTGAACCAGGGACCTACCACATTCCTATCTCAAACTTTACTGCCTGAGCTACCCTGCTCAGTTTGAGGTAGTCTTAATGATCGTTCATGCCCAGACAGTTTTGTCATACATTTAGAGAATATGCTGACAGTCTTATTTGAAGAAAATCCTGAATTTATTAAAAAAAAATGTACTGTTCAAATTTATATCTCTACTGATAGTGGCAATGCAAATCAGCCACCAATGAAATGTTTAAAGATTTATGTTAAATAATCTCTTGAAGAATAAATGCCAATAATTAAAAACAGATCTTTTCAGTTTTATGTTGATACTTTTTTCTTTTTAATAATGATTCTGTTTTTTTTTTTTGATTTATTTATTTATTTATGGATGCTCTTTAACATCTCAGGTTATCAGCATCCCATTCAACTCAGGGCATGAAACGGCCGACAAATTTTGCTCAGAGGCATCTCTTTCAGGCTTGAGGTTCTTTATCGTGCCGTAAATGTACAACACGGGACCCACGGCTTTACTTCCCTTCTGAAGGAAGCCATACTTAAGATTTTTACTCCCGAAAAAAATCCATCGGTCCTGGCCGGGTTCGAACCCGCGATCTTGGGTTTAGGAGGCAAGTATGGTAATCACTACACCACCAGGGCGACATTTCTGTTTTATTTATCAAAATTTATACTAAGAGAAATGCATTGCTACGTGCAACTCAGCCTTAGTGTTATCAACTTGCATTTCTCTCAATCTGTGAGCCAGGAATTTACAACAAATACTCTGATATTATTCTACTTAGAAATTTAAGAAGACAAATTTTGTGCATTTTACATTTTCCAGCAATTAGCTAAGTTTATGTTCCTGCTGTGGCACAACCATTAGGGATGCAACATTGAAATTTTAACAGATTATTGTGATACATTTTATATATGTACTTAAGAAGAATAAATAGAATTTAAGGAATAGAACAAAAAATTAATTTGTTTTTATTTCAAGCTTATTTTTTTTTATCAAAAATGTTATGTAAAAACTCCTGTAATTCCTAGATTATTAAGTTTTTCTTAATTTTGCTTCAATAGCTTTGTTGTTTTTTATATAAATGTGATTGAATATTTCAAAGCCATTGATGCAGTAGTTTTTCTCTATAGATGCATACATGTAGTAAATGTAGTTTTGAGAAAATGCGACCAAAGAAAAAAGTGTTAAAAACTCATTCAAAACTCCAACCCGGAACTCATATTCAGGATCTGTTCAGACTGTTCAAGTCAGAATACCAAAAAAATTTCCTGTAGTGAATGATGAAAACTAGAACCGTCTAGGCTCAATTGGTTCAAAAGCTATATAATTTTGAAATGGATGGTGTCAAAATCAGGATTTTTTTAATCTAAGCAGATATATTTTCACATAATAAAAAACTATTTCTTTTCTACATATAACAATAATAATTGTAACAGATACTTAAAAGTGGAAAATATATGCAATTCATTTTTTGAAAAATGTCCAATTCAAAATTTTGCCTTCCAATTGTGCTTAATAGTAGAAAATTTTGGAATCAGGATCAGATAGAAAAAAATTTTAAGTCATGTCCAAGACTTGAACCACGGATCTTTGGCTTCCTGTGCTGATGCTGTTACCATCTCAACTACTGTGTCATGACTGACGAAAGTCATGAATCCCGCTTGTCTGAGTATGTTATATCCTGGAGATCTCTAAGTTTATGATGTTGCATAGATTTTATTCCTAAAAGGCAACTCTGATTCTGATTCCAAACTTTAGCTCAACACAGAAAAACCGCCACGGGTGGTTAAGTCTCGGACTCGTGAGCGGGATGTCAGGGTTCGAATACCACCAGGACTGTCCTTCCTGACTGAGGTTTTTTCCAGGTTTTCCTCAGTCCTCATAAATGGCAAATGCTGGGGAGGTACCCTAAACTTAGGCCTGGAACGATTCCTTCCTTAAAAATAAATCCTTTCCCAATATATCATTTCATCTCATGTATCATCAGTGTCCATTGCCTGTGGTGCCTCTGTAGCAAAAACGGGCGTTAAACACTACTCATTCATTTGACACAGAAAAATCATTTTAAAATAACTTATCCCTAATAGTGATGGTAACTATGAAGCTTAAGCCATAGGTACTCAAAGACTTTAAATAGCCTCTTAGGAGTAAATGTTTGCAACAAGAATACTTATGGAATCCTCACTTTAAATGTGTCACATTATATCAAATATAAATTATATCATACATCAAATGTTTGAATTCACTCTTGACCTGGTTCCTTTGGAGATTCTGCAGATGCTGCTTTATAAAACCAAGATCCTTAAGTTTTCACCCTGATCATATTAGATAGGTGATAGAATAAAAATATAGTGTAATGTCCGTTTACTTTAATGCATTTCTCACATCTCTGGATTAACATTGCAATCCCCCTATATATTTTTTTTTCTCTGAAACTTCATCTGCAAATTGTTGGAAAATAGCATCCTTTAACTGATTATCATACATGAATCTCCAACCTCAAAGGTTAGATTTCAGTTTTGGAAGCAGATAATAGTCACTGGAGATAGCAAGATCTGAGCTGTGCAAAGATAATCCATCTCCTGGAAGCCAAATGTGCTTGTGCTGAGTTTAGAATCAGGTGTTGTCATATAGCAGACGAATTTCTTCATCTGAACATTCCATATTGCTTTTACTTGATGGCATTGCATAACTGATGCAGTAACTCAGCTTAATATTCCTAGTCACTATTGTGTTCCTTTCTATAAAGTCTTATAATCAGAATTTCTTTGCAGTCCCATAAAAATTGTAGCCATGATGTTCTTTTTTGAGTGTGTGACCTTTACCTTTGTAGGGGGTGCTTCACCCTTCTTCCACCACTCCATTCATTCTCATTTGCAAGGGGATCATCGTAGAGGACCATTTTTGTACCCTATGACATGGATTTCAAAACTGCCCTTACATTACCATGACAGAAGTTAAACTTCTGACAACTTTTCATGCACAGTTGCATTTGAACTGCTGAATGAATTCAGGACACCCATCTTGCACTAACCTTGTGCATAGCTAATGTTGATGAAGGATGTGAAGCTCAGTGGTTAACACCCCCCCCCCCCTCCCCGTTTGCCTTTTGTGTCAACACTCCATCAGCCTACCTTCACATGGATCATGGATTCAAGACACTCTCAACTCAAATGAAGTCATTTTGACCCACTCCTTCATAGTGGAATATGAAAGCTTCCCCATACACTGTCCAAGCAACGTTTTCTTTAGTTACATATTGAAAACTGAAAATGGGTTTGAATTTATTTCTCTAAATATTACAATGAGATCCATGCCTTCATCAATTCCATAATACTAACTGACAATATAAAATTAATACATATTATTATGCCTCTATTATGATATTTTAATTTTAAACACTACATCCAACTATTTCCTATACTTGTGAGTTACTGATTTCCTTAGGGCTATATACACATTAATACCCAGGTTATTGGTGTATAATAATCCTGTTTCTAATGCTAATTTACTCCCATTCCCTCCCATATTCAATTTATCAATCATTAACCATCTGACAATTCTTTATTATTTCTCTCTTACCTTGCCTATATACATTGTAAATCAATAAATTATTATACTTATAAGGTTACACTTCTTTTCACATTTCCTTCCATCATTTTCTCCACCATTAAAAATTTAATCTCTGCTCTGTGTTCACTTTTAAACATCACACTGTATGCAATACACCTGAGTTAAATGAGCTTCTCCAAGTAAACGAATAGCATGGCCATAAAAAATGCAGTGTTTACATTCCTGAAGAATGTAAATATCTGATAGCTTGAAAATCACAACAGTGAATTATGTGAGGGTGGAAACCTGTGAACTGAATCTATGATCATGGATGTTGTGCATTACAGAAGTAGCAGAAGTAGCTGAAGGAGACGGAGCTGGTGAACCTGGTGGCTGTTTCTCATCCACTGGCAAAATTCCAAAGAATGGAGAGGTGTGGCAGGAAGATCCCTGTACCACATGTGAATGTGTGGCTGGTGAGAAGAAGTGTCAGGCACATATGTGTTACATCTCCTGTGACCACCCACATCATGTGCCTGGAGAATGTTGCCCAACATGTGATGGTGAGTGGAACTAAAAATGTAACTGCAGAAATTTTGTCCAATATGGTACAAGCAGTAAAAAATTAGAAAATTTTTATGCCATTTTTTGAGGCATCATTAATGGGTTTTGCATGCCCACCATAACTTTAAGAATGTTGAGTTCTTGCACAGAACTATACAGAAAGTTTATTATCTCAAATTAGCTTCAGGGCAACTAAATTTTACAATAAAACCAGTGGCAGGTATTGATAATTTATTTATATAACTGCATTATAAAAACTATACTTTCTTTATTAAGAATAGAATGTGCACAATTTTTGTCACTGTATTTTAGAAATGGGACATGCTTTCTGCTCATATTTTCCCCTAAAACCTTTCAGCCTGTAATCTGCTGCATTGCTCTATGTAATCTTCCTCTCTGAACTGGTCTTTTCTGGTTAAAAACAAAAATATAAATGCCCTGTATATCTGTATTCTCTGTCATATATTCATTTGCCTTACAAAATCTGCAATTTATATTATCTCTCTACATCCCCCATCCCATTTTTCACCGTTTCCCCTAGCCAGTGGGAAATGCCCTACCCACAGTTTTGGTCATGCTATAACATGGTCCAGTGGTCACAGAATGAAGAACTACAGGCTCAAAATATTGTACATGCATAATGCTATAAAAATATGAAAACAAAGAAACTTCTATATGAACCTTATTTATAATATTTGCCAAAAAGCCATTTAAATAATATCATTTGTAAAATGCAGGAAGAATCAAATTAAATTATTTTTATTTTATATAATATAATAATTAATGTAAAATAAACTTAATTTCATATACCAATGATCAGTAAGCCTTTAAAGAAAGAAGAACAGTACATATAGGGTTGGCAACTTTTTTAGTATCTGAATATGGGACATCAAGGTATTCCAGATTTGATCCAATCTAACAATATTTTGCAAGTAGGCTTCTATTAACAATGTGGTTTAATAAATAACCAATGGCAGTAAATATAGCCTTAAACTTGTTTATTTTAAAATACTTGTTAAACAATATATGTGTAAATGATTTCCATATGCAAAAATAGTTTTGGTTGCCAATTATACTAACATATTTTTAACAGTAATTGCCTAAATAAACTTCAAATTACAGTAAACCTAATACAGCATTACAACATTTGTTAGTTAATAATAAACTGCATTTAAATATTATTAAAACAGTGTATATATAATAAAATAAATTGTACTTACAAAGCTGAGGACAATGGACATCCTATATAAAGTATTCAAAATAATCATACACTAACTCTACTTACTTACATAAATGAGGACATATTGAATACATGTATAGGATATAGTGTACATACAGTTTAATCATCAGGTAGTACATAATCTTTGTCCCTTTTAGTGAATAATTCATGAAGTAAAAGAAACAAATCTTCTTGGTATTTGGATTCACTTAAATCTTTCTTTGAGCAATCATATTCAAAAACTAATAGATAAATTTTGCCATTTCTACTGTGCTTTCAGAGTGCTTAGTGATATTATTACTGTCAGTGTATTAATTTCAGCATATTTAGGATATGTGTAATCTCAAATTACCTATGCTATGACACTATGGTGTATGTCACCAAAACTTTATCAGATTTTTAAAATGCAAAAGAAAATTTTAAAAATAATGAAACGGGTATCTGCTCATACACCAAGTAAAGGAATTTTTAAAGAATTGAAAATATCTATTCCCTCTACATTTTAGAGATGTGTTTGTTCATAAAAAATAAGGATTATTTTTTAAAACAAATTCTGATCCTCATGCACATAATACTAGATAGGCAAATATTTGTGCCTAAACTCTCTCAGGATCAAAAAAAGCCTTAACAGCATCACTCTAAGAGGAATACATACATGCATGCATACATACATACATACATACATACATACCTACATACCCACATACCTACATGCATACACAAATATAATAAACTACCTAATCAATTTAAACAAATGATCAAAACAAATAAACTTTTATTAAATCATATGCGATGTTCTATATAAGAAAATTTAAATCTTAACCTGACCTGAGTTTAAATTCACATGGTAGCCTTTTTATATGTTCCAGTTTTGAGCACAATTCATTGAAATGTGATCTTCTATAGAGTGATATGGCTAAACACTGTGACTCCTCAAAAGTACCGAGTATAACAACTCTAACATATGTTTCCTTTTAATTGTATTTATGTTTGTATTCCTTCTACATATTTTTGTATCATGAAATGTTTTGTTCATCCATTATTTGCAGTTTGGTTGACTTGTTCTGTGTCATTGACTATTTAAATGAGGGTAAATAAAATTAGGTTTGTATGTATAAGATTGATTAACAATGTAATTACTAATCTGTGACTTTTTCTTAGTGTTTTATCCCTTTCAGCTTTTCTAGTTATTATATATATATCAATCAATGCTTATACACTTAAAGGATATAGCAAAATTGCTATATAGTACTATTTTTTATATTCCTCATGCATGTTCCTTGACAGGACAAAGGAAATGACATGTACTAAGAAAGTAAGTTATTGTCGGTTGTCTGAATACAACTTTGCAAACCTTGTCCTTTCTTTAATTTTGTTATGTATGTACCCCATGACCAAATACCCAGGGACCAGGGAAAGTTAACAATGTAAGATAGAATGTTGGCAGTCAGCATAAAAGAGATATAAGAGAAGAAATAAATAAATGAGCAAATGCTAAAGACTGCAACATAAACTTGATCTGCAGAATACAACAGGCATTTCCCTTTCCCTAGCCCTAGTACTGTTCCCAGATAAATTCTAATTTTAAGTATATAAAGCATTGCTTTCACTTTTAACATTTAAGATTTCCATTTTCTTTTTTCATGAATGCATTTGATAGAACCAAAGTAATTTTTAAGGTTTAATAGATTTATAAGTTAAATTATATAGGTTTCAATATGCCACATACCCTACTAGGGACAAAAAGTGTGGACATGGAAGTCAGCAAGTTTAAATAAATATGCAGCAGAACAACTGGAGCTTAATGCAAATCATTAATCACAAGAGTAAATTAGATCTGAAGTCAACAGTGAAAGCATTGCAATCCCAGCAGGTTAGCAAGTATGTGGATCCAGTCTGAGAGAATGACAAACATTTCACAGTCAATCTTTCTTAAGAAAGGAGTCGGCTACCATCCCTTAACTATTTGAAGATATCTGATCAAATCTGTTGTCTCAGTAATCAAGTATGCAATAAAGTTGTGTCAAAAACGGCATTGTAGGGCATAGAGATGTTTTATATAAAAACTAAACCTCTATATATGACAGAAAAGTTTGATGAATTTAATTATATTTTTACTCATTTAATTTTTAGTAAGGCTGTACGTTTACTGGTGACAGGTAATTTTTCACTTTTGCTGATTTAACTATGCATAGCAGAAACTAACATGATGTACAGTGGTGACTAATGTTGCAGAATCTTCAGTTGTGACAATACCCCCACACTGTCCAGCACTGCACAACTGTTCTCTGAGGTGTCTGCATGGCTTTGTGCGAGATTCAGCTGGATGTTACCGTTGTCAGTGTCAAGCAGGTATATTTTTTCTGTTCTCTTGTACTTATTTTATCTCAACAAAGTTGTTGCATAGAAATCTGAATAGAAGATAAAATAGTAGCCAGCTAATGGTCTTTTAATTTCACTCTGGGCTTGCATTTTTGTTCAGCTATTTTATAAATCATAAACACATATTAACTTCATAGAACAGGTCTAAAATAAAGGGCCTGGAAAAATATTTAAAGAGAAAATTGGGTTTTTTTTTTCTATCATAAAACTTCATTATAGGTGGTTGTTATTGGTGTTCATAAAACCCAAAATTTATAAAGCTATTAAGATTTTAAAGTATTTATAAAATTCATAAAAATGTATTTTATATAAAAATGTGCTTACATATATATAAAATAGATAACTTTTTTTGGTTTTTGTACTACACCAGAGCTGCATTTTTATTTTGTGAAACTAGGGATTTTTGGCAAAATTTTGATATTCCATCCTGACTCACCTGCATTAAATATCTGAACTTTATTTTAGCCCTGGATGAAATTCGTTGAACTCCACTTTAATGAAATTGTTGATCAGCTGACAGCCTCCCCCATGAATGGTTAATTGCTGGATTCCACATCATTTTTTCCATCTGTCTAGCCAATCTGAATTTGTGTTCAAATTTTTTATATTTATCATCCACAACTTCTGCAAGCATTTTTTCTTTTTCTTGAATAACTGGCCTTGATATTGATGTCCCCTTCTGCTGTCTAGTTAACCAAAAATAAACAGATTTGTCAATATAACAAATTATTATCAAGAAACACTTGAATTTCACTAATTTTGTTCCACTTACTTGGAAATGTTTCACAGGCTGTTGTCTGCATCTTCAGCATGGTTCCACTCTCCCAGCATGGTATTAAAATATCATTCTATGGATTTTACAAACTTAGTGATGAGGTTACTCTAGTTTGGGAAATCAAATTAACCAAATTTTCTTTATATATACAACTGAGTCAGTATTAGGTGACACTAAAACTTCATTAACTGATGTCAGTCAGTCCCCAGCTGAAGATGAGAGCAAATGCTCTTGAAACATGTTCTGAAGAATTAATCAGTTATTGAAGTTTTAGTGTCACCTAATACTGACTCAGTTGTATATGTAACAACTTCACTGTTCCTAACTTCTTTTAAGAATACACATTTTCTTTGTTTTTGTTTATGAATATATTTTCCCATACTGTTAATTCTATGAGTTTTTCAAGAACTTTTAAGAGTTTTGGTTCCTTTTGGAGTTGGTGGTTGTTTTGCCACAAATGGTCTGCTATTGCTGATTTTTTCTTGTGCTTATATTTTACATTTCTACTGTGTTCCTTAGACCATATGGTAATATTTCTTTTTGTTTTGCCTATGTATTTCACAATGCAGTCTTTGCAAGTGATTTCGTAAATGACTGATTTGATTGTTTTCCTGGCAGAATTTTGTCTTTTGTGTTGGTTTTAGGATGTTTTTAAACTAAATTTGTTTACTGCAGCCAAAATGATGTTTGCCTCTTTAAAAATGATCTGGAATTTTTGGTGTGTCCATGGGTGGAATGTTTCCAGCCTCACCAATAAGGATTATCGCCTTCACCAAATCCTTAGCTGGTGTCATACCTTATCTGTTAAGTAAATAATTGCAGCTGTAACTTTTGCAAAAAATTAGTGAAATTTGAGTGATTTCTTCAATAATAATTTGTTATATTGTACATATTTCACTGTGAAAATTTGAGCTATTCAAAACAGTGTTTTCAAGCTTGTCATATTTTGCAATTTTCATTGTTTTTTTTTTTTTTTTTTAGGCACTTCAGAAAATTGCTCTTTCAAGCTTGAATATCATTTCTTCCCAGTCTAAAACAGTTTACATCCCAACACCATTGCCACAGGTGGCAAAGGTCATTAAGGTGCAGACTGATGAATGGAGGATATGGGGTTGAATTCCTGCCACCAGGACCATCCCCCTGTTTGAAGTTTTTTCAAGGTTTTCGTAGTCCTCATAAATGGCAAAAGCCATGAAGGTACCCTAAACTTAGGCCTGGAACGCTTCCTTAAAAAAAAACCTATCCCAATTTTTCATTTCATTGCATGTATCATTAGTGTCCACCTCTGTGATACCTCAGCAGTAAAAACACTATTTAAAAAAAGAACTATTCCCAACACCATAATCTTCTGCAACATTTTGGAGGATTTCCCATTTTTTATTCTTTTCACTGCCTCAAGCTTATCATAAATTTCTTACCATATGTTTCCATTTGCTCATCGTTTCGCTTGCAACTGTAATATAGATGGTAACAAACTGAATATTCAAACTGCAGGTGAATAGCAATTCCTCCATATTAGAGATGCCTTTATTCTTTAGTTTGGTGATATTTGAAAGCCAGGATGCCTGTTAGCACATGGTTGTACCAAGGACAAAGGAGGGGTGGGTGTCGAATAGTTTAAAGAAAACTATATTTTGCCTTAAAATGTAATCTTGTATGGGAGAGGGGGAGGAGAGAGCTGTTTTGGCTCATGCAGATTTCTGTTGACCAGAGTTCAAATAAGTATGGTCTTACACTGAGAAAAAGTAATAAAATTGATGAGCACTGTAGAACAATATGTAACATATAATCCACCTTGCCATAGTTACTCGTATTTACTATTTTATCTGTGCATACTTCCCCAGATATCTCTTGAACTCTCATCTTGCATTTTTCAGCAGGTTGTCCTTTTATTTCTCAGGCAGCGTAGTGGTACACACTGTATTTAAACATGATGATTGTATTTACATAATATCATAAGTAAAATAAGTACAAAGTATCATTTTTTTCATTTTGTTTAGGATCAATTATTATGTAGGGTGCTGTTGTAGCGCGCCCTTATCATGATTTTAAAACCTAAACTCTATATTATAAATCTTAACATTAACTTCCAGAATACATCAATACATACTGTTTTATCTTCCTCAATATTTTGATGGTTGCATTTAGATAATTGCAATTTTGATTTACTGATGCCTCGATAACTGGCACTTCATTATATTTGAAAACAGCATAGATTTGAGTTTGGAATTAAAAGCTGAGTGTACTTTAATAAGAAGAGTTACAGGTATGTGTTAAGATGCTTAATGAGCAGTAAACCTAATGGTTACAGAAGAATGCTTACTAGAATGTCCTGGTGGCTACAAGCAGGATCATCATGGCAACAACTTGTGTGAGTGTGCAAGTGCACTAGCCACAGTAACTCCTGCTGCAGATTGCCCACCACTCACAAACTGCAGGAAAAACTGTTCCCATGGTTTCCGGTTAAGCAAAGCAGGCTGTGAAATGTGTAAATGTAACCACTGCCGTTCCCTCACTGATTGCCATAAAGATTGTGTATATGGCTTGCGCACCAATGACAGAGGATGTCCTATTTGCAAATGTAAAGGTTAGTGAGTAAAGCAGCTACCTACTTTTATATATATATTTTCAAGGCATTTATCTTTAATAAAAGGCATCAATGAAATGTGCATATAGATAGCATTTATTGTCAATAGACCTTTGTTGGTTCATGTATCAAATCATTAATATTATAAATGTCTAAAAGTCTAGAAGTTTCCTATAAGTGCAGTCATAAAAATATAAGTTTATGTTCATGTATGCATTAATAACTGTTTGTATTTTGTTAAAACCTTATTTAACAATTTCTCAAGATAAGTTATACAAACCTTTGAAGAGGTAAACGGTAATCTGTGTATCCCTATTATTAGAATACATTGCTGCTGTGTGTTCATTTACGGCAGCAACTTCATATATCTTATCAACCTGAAATTTATTAATATCAACTGCAGAAACACTCAGTGTATTAGCCTGCAAATATAGCTATTCCATCTCCTTTGCATGTGGTTCTGGCAAAATTTTAATTTGCCAATTACAATTTACAAAATTTTAACTGTTTTTGATTAACCCCAAGTTAAATCATCATTGCATAATTATTTATTTAATCATTTAGGTCATCAAATTTCCTGCAAAGATTTAAATTTATAAATTTATGCAGGAAATTTGAATAACCTAAATGCTACTTTTGGAGAAAGGGAATTTTTAAAAAATGTTTAGTTCATATTGTGTACAAAATGCTGCTCAAACTGAACACACTAAATGAAACTGTAATGTTGCACTTAAAGCTTTCATCATGAAGATTGTAGAAGGTTTTGTTCTATAGGATACAAAATGTATAAATTAATTGTTTTTGTTGTTGTTGACATACAATATTAGAATTATTTTAGTACACATACAATATTAGAATTATTTTAGTACAGATTAGAAGTTCAAATATTTATAGCCACATAACCTTTAAAAGACATTAAATTCCCTAATGCATCTTATTGACCTTTAATTTATATGGGCAAAAATTTCAAGCTGATTTTTTTTAAAAAATATCATCACATAAGGTCATTTATATGCTGAAAAATTTCAAATTTTTGAATATGAGACCATTGAATTTAATGTTGCAAAACCTTTGAAACTTATATTGTTTAAAAATTTTCTGGTTACTTAAATGATCCTTCAACTCTAAGTTTTGTTATTTAGTTGCACTTTGCCCATTTGAAGTCTTGAATGCATATAGACAAGTGGTTAAATTGGAAGGAACTGGACAAAGAATCCAGTTCAAAGTGTGTGGGCATTTCTTGTAGGTTGATTTTAAGTACAAAGAATGTCATAAAATAATGATCAATGTGCAAATGCATAAATGGGGAACAGATTATGAAAATTGAGGATACACTATAAAAATGAGATTGAAATACCTTTAGACAGAGAAAAAATTTCATCATTATCTCTTCTTATACCTAAGAATATTTTTGAGAAACCTAAACAAGTTTTTTAAAAATCACTTAGTATTTACCCTTAGTGTAGACATTTCCATGCATTTCTGGAAATTCATTATTTGTAGGACTATATTAAGATTCTTTTATTATAAAGTTTAGTGCAATATTAAGTATATAGGTTATAACTAATTTCTTTTTTTTTTTAATTTTCAGCTGCACCAAATGACCATACATCATCTTCAAATAATATCATCACTGGGTGTTCGTCATCAGGTTAGTTTGTGCATTTGCACTGTAATTGCAATATTATCCATGTTGCTTTATCGATTGTTTTCACATTAAGCATACATACAGGCAAGGATTTGAATAAGATAGAAAAAAATTGAGGTCACAGCTAGGACTCCAACTGTTTATGTTAATTTATCTTGGCTTACCATGTAAAAGTTCTACCATATTCCTTCTCCTGTTCTCTTGATTTAACTTTCAAATCCATGTATTTGAGTTGCCTCTTTGGAGCAATTTCTTTCATGGGTTATACTTTGAGATCACCAGAATATGTAGGCTCACAATCAGATGAGCCAGGTTTACATCATTTGACCAAAAAATATTGTATCTTTTTTTAGTCATTTTCTTTATTGTGCTAATGCATTGAATAGCCTAATTTGTAATTTAACAATGAATAGAAAAGAAAAAAAAGCGACTAAAAACTGTTTCCTTTACAATTTTTGACAAATCAAAGCATTATACTGTAAATTCACATTAAAGGTTTATGTGAAATTTTTTGTGTTCATATAACTGGCATTATAGAGTTCATTAAAGGAATGAGTTTGTTGTAACATAATACATGGAAACAAACTTAGCCTTGATATACTCAAGAATCTGTTACGAATGTTATAAATCAGTAACTGGCAGCAAGTAACCTATTTTTATGACGGGTACCTTAGTTACAGTTAACCACACTACAAGATGTTATGTGATTAAATAATTTCTAAAGTTAAAAGAAATGCAGAAAATGTATAATATATAATAAAACAGCAATATATATAATAAAACAGCATCAAGGCTATGTTGGTAGGCTATCATGGCTAGAGCTGTAAATGTAAAAATAATCTAAAAGGGAGAAGAAAAAGAAAAAAAGTCTTGATGCTAAAATAATTTACTTCCAGGCTTTGAGGCTGTGATAGTGATCACAATATATTTAATGTTGACTAACATTTCCTCATTCATGTGATGGACAACATCAGAAGAATAAAATGAAATGAATGCAGCTATCTATCTGTCTGCTTGGCTCTCAGTGACTGTCACAGTGTGTGTGTGTGTGTGTGTGTGTGTCTGTGTATTTTTTTAATAGTGTTTAAGGCACCATAGGCAGTGACACATGGAATAATGATAAATTAGGGAAGAATTTTTTTTAAAGGAGAGAATCATTCCAGGCCTAAGTTTAGGGTACCTTCCCTGTATTTGCCATTTATGAAGCCTGAGGAAAACCTGGAAAAAAAAATCTGTCAGGGAGGATGGTCCTGGTGGGAATCGAACCCCAAACCTCCCGCCCAAAAGTCGCGCCTTAACAAACTCAGCCGCCCATGACAGTGTCATAGTATGTTAGGGAATGTTAGGTGAACTAAATATTTTGTGACCACTAGATCACAGTCTCATAGCCTGGAAATAGATTGGTTTAGCATCAAGACTTTTTTGTTTCCTTTACTTTGTTCTCTTTCTCTCTCATACACCTTTTTCCATTCTATTTCTCATATCTTGCTAAAATACAATATCCTATACTTTACCACTTAGATAAGTAAGTCTATAAAAAAGATATGAAACAAGTGAAAGAACCATAAACTTAGTATTATTCAGCATTAAAACTGTAGCAAATAATATGATAAGACTTTCATTTTCCCTTGTCTACAGAAGGCAAACACCATGATGATGGAGAGACATGGTTTGATGGCTGCCGGCAATGCTATTGTCATGGTGGTGTAGAGATGTGCAATCTAATAACTTGCCCTGCTGTTAATTGCAAGGATCCTATATTTAATTCTACAGAGGATTGCTGCCCTCTCTGTCCAGGCAAGTTATATTTAGAATAGAATAAAATAGAAGAAGAAAAATATTTTTCATTTCGTAACTTATGGTTTCATAAAAGTAGGGGGGAATAAATTAAAGACTCTTGTTAATTAATCTTATATTGATCTCCATTGGTAAAGTGGGTACTTGGAATGAGGCCACAAGTGCAATTCAGATATCATAACTGTTATTCCAAATTTACAAAATCAGTTCCACATCAGATATATATATATATATATTTTTTTTCCAAGCATCTAATGTTTCGCAAACTACAATGAATGGATAAAATGATGATACAAATGAGTCCAGAGTTCTGAACATATAATGCTACCTGATATTTAACTTTTTAGGGGAAAGCTCTGGAAAAGCTCATACCCAAGCAACATGTCCTAACCAGGAATCAAACCCAGACTTGCCAGTTAACAAGCAGATATACTACCATCTGAGCCTTAGCATAGACCATACCTGAAGCTTGAAAACAACAAATTATTGTAATTAAAATGTTAAAATCTTCCAAGCTGTTTTGCCTTGGTTCAGGGTTTAATGTGCTACCATAGCTCTGATCAACTTCTGCAGTTGGCATCATCCGTGGGCGAAAAACAACAATTGACTGCTGGAAAGACGACATTATTTTTCTGTCTCTGTCTGGTTTTAGAAGGTTGATCAATATTACATGTGCAAGGGAAAGGGAGAAGAAGGTAATTTCTTTTCTTTAAGAATCGGTTTCCATGTGCTACTTAAGTGATATCTGTCATCTATAATAAAAAACAAAAGCCTTATGTTTTTGCAACCACCCCTATTTTTTTATTAAAGTGTATGTCGGTCCTGGTAGTGTAGTGGTTACCATACTTGCCTCCTATACCCAAGAACGCGGGTTCAAACCCGGCCAGGACCGATGGATTTTTTCGGGCATAAAAATCCTAAGTATGGCTTCCTTCGGAAGGGAAGTAAAGCCGTGGGTCCCGTGTCGTACATTTACGGCACGAAAAAGAACCTCAAGCCTGAAAGAGAGGCCTCTGAGCAAAATTTGTCGGCCATTTCACGCCCTGAGTTGAATGGGACGCTGATGACCTGAGATGTTGAAGAGCGTCCATAAATAAATCAATCAAAAAAAAATATATAATTAAAGTGTACATTCACAGGCATGCTCTGCAACAGCATCATTAGGCTGATTAAAATGAAGGTTTGCTGATGTTTCTGCAATCGTTTTTTAACTGATCTTGCCATACACTTTGCCACAATGATATTTTATAAATTGCTGTTTTTTCAAGAGGGTGCCTAGAGTCTTTTGCATCATTAAGCATTTGTTCCTAATTTAAAGTTGGCGTGAAAATAGATAGTATGGCTTTTTTTTTAATGTATGTGTGATATGTACAGTAATGGCTTCTAAATATGTTAGAAATGGTGGAAATCTGAATATCCTTTAAGAAATATTATGTCAATAAGAAAATTAAATTTAAAAACTGAAAAACAATAAAAGATATGACCACCTTGAAAGGCTATGAAGAAAAGCAACATAAAGGATGCCATACTTTCCCTGATGGCATTTTCCCCAAATACAGTGCAAATGTTTGAAATCACTTTTGCTGCCACTGCCCCTGTATTAAACGCAAATAAAAGAATATGTTGAAATTGTTCATTTACTCCCCTTCCTGACACTTCATTTTCTATAGCCACAATTAGCACTAAATTTATTTCAATCTGCAAAATTGAAGGTATATTCTCAAGTATAACATTGTTATTCCAAATGAAAAATGATTAACTCATAAGACAATTCTACTAACTTGTGCACAAACTTGATATAAGGAAGTATTTCACTCTAACTTTAAATTTACAATTTGAATTCCTTCCATGAATGCACATATTTCCATTTGTGCAGCATACAATTTTCATATAAAATTTTTTCTGCTTAAAAAATTTAATTATAAATGACTGTAAATCTACTCTATAATAGTAAATGAATCATTAAATATAGATTTGATCAAAGGATTATTAATGGGTTATGGGGGATACATATTATTTAATTAAATGAAACAACAATATAAATTAAACACTTTTGATAATGAATCACATAAATAACTCATTTTTACCATTTGGAGATGTTTTGAAGGCATCATTAGCATGAATTCATTATCAGGTTTCCCACATGGTATGCAAATGTTTCTGCAGATTTGATGAATTTAGAGATGAGGTCATTGTTATTTGGAAGATCAAACTTTATACAATGTTTGAAATTTTTTGTAAGAATAAATTTTTCCATACAATTAATTCTACAGGTTTTTGGTTAACTTTTAATAAATATTGGTTCATTTTAGAATCTGTGAATTTTGGACCAAAAATGGTATGCTATTGCTGATTTCTCTGAGTGTTTTTATTTAACATTTCCCATGTAAAAAATATTTCTTTTGATTTTATGAATATATTTTTTGTTGCAGTCTTTACCATTTATTGAATAAATGACTGATTGTTTGCTTTTGGAGAGGAGGGAGTCTGTCCTTTGTGTTGGTTTTTAGGAGGTTTTGCAAGCTGTAGAACAATATACAGTTTTCATAATGCTTGACAAAGTTTAATACTGCAAAGACATTATACAGTTTTATAAATAATGAGGCCATAAAAATTATAAATACGTAATAAATTAATATAAATCGGGTACAAGAGCAAGGTAGGTAAGTCAGAAAATGAGTTTTTATCCTGGGAAATGATCAATATCATGTTGTACTGCTATCAACTTTTTAACAGTGTTAAAAGTTAATATTTAATTACTCCTTTACTTGGAGTCTCATTCTATATTGTATCTTGTTTTAATTATACATCATAGATGTCCAAATTAATAGATTTTGTTTTGTATTTTGTAGATAAACAACCAGAGACACAGCAGCATTTGGGTATGGTGTGCCAGTCTGTAGATGGTGCATCCCGCGTGGAAGGAGAAACATGGCAAATGAATGCATGTACAAGATGTCTTTGTCACTTAGGAAGAGTGCTTTGTGAATCAAAGAAATGTCCTCCAGCTCCATGTTTGAATCCCATTTTACAGCCTGGAGAATGCTGTCCAGAATGTCCACTTGAGCCATTTCCACTGAGAGAGAATGGAAAATGCTGTGGTCTCCTCTGCCATGGAGATATCTGGATTAAAGATCCCTGCTACAGTTGTAGATGTAACAATGGACACACCTTCTGCTATGCACAGCAATGTCCCAATGTGAGCTGTAGTCACCCTGTACTTGTTAAGAATCAGTGCTGCCCCTTTTGTCTAGGTAAGACTATTTCACTTTACCAATGCAGGGTTTATAAAATTTTTGGACCAATCCTTGATAGGGCAAAACATTTCTTTGCTTTTTATTATTAAGGCATAACAGTGAAAGAAGTTAATTTATTTTGTATAGCTACTAGTTCTTATGAAAATAAATGTACATGTTTTATGAATTGTATTCTCTCAGATGAGCCTCTGTAGATCATATGAAAATTATATCAATCCAAGAATTCATTGAGTAGTTAGCTGTAGGCTTTTTTGCATTACCTCACATATTTACTTGCTTTTATATAATATTTTGCCTGAAAACTATAAAAATTGTGAAATAAGTTAAAATTAACTTATGGCTGAAATAATTGTGGTACATTTTAAATGGAATTTTGAAAGAAATTTGGGAAACACTATTAGCATAACTGTTCTATGAAATGAAAAAGTTCCCACAAACTGAGGGTTACATCCCTGCACATTATCTACGTGGTTATAAACATGGTATGGGACCACCAAATTTAACAGCAAATTGCGATCTGATTCTCATAATGAATGATCAGTCACACAGCTAAAATTTATCAATATTACTTGTTTCTTTTAATCCAGAACAAGCAATTCATCCAGTTACCTAAAAATCATAAAACCTTTTATTTTGTGACTTTTATAAAATCTTTCTTTTTTTGTCATAATTTAACAAAACAATGAAAGAAAACAAAATTGGTAGTGTATGAATAAAAAGGGAAACAATTTCAGTCCTTCATCAAAATCAATGAATGCTTCTTGCAGACACCCAGGGAGTCTACAGAGCATTAGAGCATTTATTTTTGAATGTGTAGATGCAAATAGTGAGTTACAAGAAAATAAAAGATGGTGCTAATTTACAATGTATATTTTGGTTTAAATTAAAGTACGGGGTGGCCCAAAAAGAAAGGTAGCCAAAGATCAAATGCAAAATAATTCTAACAAAAGAAAATGTCATACATGGTATTCCATGAGCTGAAGGAGTCAGACTTCATAGCACAAGTTCAATATTGTACACTATTATGCTCATTATGTTCCTGAGTATCAACAAAATTAGTGGTGGTCTGACAAATGTGATGTTCTACTGATGGACATGTCATTAAGCAAAATTCTCATTTTTTGTTTGGGAAAAATTGGATGAATATGCACAAAAACCATTGCATTTGGAGAAAGCGACAATGTGCATGTCTTTCCACAGCATCAATGGTCCTTACTTTATTGAGGATGCATGTGGTGAAAGAAGTAATGTCACATGAGAAAGTATAAGGAGCAAATTATGGAATGTTTTCTGGGGGATTTGGACACATTTTATGCACTGAACTACCTTAATATGCATTAGAAAGTGTTTCAACAAAATGGAGCAATATTCTATACAGGTCAGGGGAATGGGCGCCTGTTCTAACAACTGTTTTAGACACTCAGATTTTTCATTTTCTTTCATAGTTCTGATTTGTAATTGTGTGATGTGTTTTTGAGGAGGATACTAAAAGAACAGAGCTTTCCTTTTAGTGTCGACAGAATTTGTGAAGAAACAGTTCTGCATAGTGTAACAGTAGAGCAATGTGATGATATGGTCACTAGGATGATAAACCACATGAATCCATGTCATGCACAATGGCGGAAAACTTATAGAACACATAGTTGTATGATAGATAATTGTTACAAAATGTTACTAAAGTATTTAGTTACTTTTGGGGGCATCTCATTGAAGGGAACTATGTGTCCCAGAGGGGACTTTCAAATCAATAAGCCACAAATGTGGATCAGATAGGACAATCAAATGTACTATCATTGTTTCCCTGGCAACATCACAAGTGTTTCTGCAGCAAACTGCTGGGGCTCTCCTGCATCAGATTTTCCCAAACTATCAAAGGATATAATAAAAGTTTTCATGCCTTTTGTAACAATGTGCTTGGGTGATAAATCATTCTCTGCCTCATTTACCTAAAAAAATAAGTAAAGAAATAATTTTGAAAACACAGAATTAAAACTCAGGATACTCTTATTAAGCAGCTTGAAAGTTAAATGCAACAGCATCCCTCCCTCTCATTCAGGAATTAAAATTGATGAATAATATTGTGCCATCATGTGTTCTTATGATTATTACTGTTCTGTAAGGACACACTACAATAGGCAAATATTGAAATCAGTTAAAAATTAATTTCATGTTAGAACTAATAATGGGTGCAATTAGTTTATTCTTAATTAGCTAGTGATTCATTTAATACTCTTATGCTCCACTTACCTTTGAGTTATACAGAACATGTTTCACAGGCTTTCGCCTGCATCATCAGCTGTGAGTCGATTGCCAGATTCGTTGATGGATAAATGGACATGGTATAGCTCTCGTAGACATTTTATGAACTTTTGGATTAATTTATCTTCTGTTGGGATCTCGAAGTTCATAGCCTTATCTTCATATTTTTTATATAAATTTTTTCCCATATTCCCAGCTCCAAGGATTTATCTACAAATTTCAATAATTTGACTTCCATTTGTATATCATGTTTATCTCTCCAAAAGTGCAACTGCTGACTTATCTATCTGATTGTACGTGATGTTTCTCCAATGTTCCTTTATCCTAATTCCAATGCTTCTTTTTGTTTTGCCAATATATACTTTGTTGCATTTCAAACAGTAGATTTGATAAATTCCTGGCTTCCTCTCATCAGGTATTCTTTCATTATCAATGGAGTTGAGCAGATTATTTAGGCTGAATTTGTTTACTGGGGACAAAGTAATCCTAAACTTTCAGAGTATTTTCTCGATGTTTGGGTGGCCCAAGGATGATAAATAAATTTCCTGTGATTGGTAGCTTCTTCTTCTTCTTTTTTTTTTTTTGCTGACAATGTTGTAACCTGTTTTAGCATCTTTTCTTGATTTTCTTGTCTAAAATTTCTTGGCCATACCCATTGGTTTTTGCCCGTTTGTATTGTGTGAGAGTACTCTTCTCTGTATTCAAATTCATTATGGGTATGTTAATGTGCTAAGCTATTGAGAACTGCATGTTTGTGTGCTGTGGGATTGAAGCCACTGGCCTTTATGTAATTTTCAGTCTGCATATCCTTTCTGTATACTCCAAATTTCAAATTATTGCCTTTTCTTATAGTCTTCAAGTCAAGGAAAGGAATCATATTGTCTTTTTCTGTGTCAGAAGTGATTTTGACCAAGTAAGTGGAACAAAACTGGTGAAATATGAGTGAATTCCTCATAAATAATATATTATATTGTATTATATTTCACTGGGAAAATCCCAACTATTTAAACCTATATGGCCATTAGTTTGTAAGGAAAAGAAATATAACTGCAGAAAGTTCTCATTTTACCCCACTATTAGGGCAGGAGAATTTAATTATAGCAGAATTAGATTTCCTAGAAAATTGGGAAGCAATTGATGACTTAGATTACGGAGGAAGAATTCTATGATCAAATTGAGAGGTTAAAGATGAAGAAAGCAACTGATATTGATGGTATTTCAGGGGAATTTTGGAAGGTTTAGGCTAAAGAAGGGGGAATCAGTGGTTAAATAATAAAGGCAACAGCTTTTGAAACCTATTTGAGTGGAACAAAACTAGTGAAATTTGAGTGATTTCCTTATAAATAATTTGTTATATTATAATATATTTCACTGTGAAAATCCCCGCTATTTAATCTACAGAAGTTAAATTGTTTAATAAAATAATGGAAGCAAGGTAGATACCCAGGATATGGAGAACGAGTATGATAGTAACAAGGTATAAAGGGAAGGGTTATAAATAATTCAGCTAATTATAGGGATATAAGTCTTCTTTCCATTTTAGAAAAGGTTTTTACCGGTTTTGTAGCCAGTAGACTACAGAAATGGGTAGAGAAAGAGAATAAATTAGAGTTTCAAACAAGTTTCAGAGCAGGGAGAAGAACATTGGATAAGTTTTTGTAATAAAGACAATTGTGGATAAATATTTAAGCAATAAAATATTTACATGGTATTTATATACTTTGAGAAGGTATTTGATACCATCAATAGAGAAGCATTGTGATTAAAATTAAAAAAGAAAGGAGTAAGTAATAAATATGTTTATAAAACTATTGCAAAAGATATATATATAGTGAGAATCTGTTTTGTATCAAATTTTCATATGATAAAGTAACGGATTATATGCAGAGTAAAACAAGGCTGTAAATTAAGTCCAATACTGTTCAGTCTCTATAATGATGACATTCTGGACCAGACTCAAGAAATAAATACATCTACCAGTAATAAACAATAAAGAAATACCAGGATTGCATTTTGCAGATGATTTAGTAATAGCATCTAATATCTAGTGGAGGATTGAGAAGGGTAATTAAAGTAGTAAATATTTTTTTAATAAATAACGGGGTAATGAAAATAAATTAAAAGAAATCAAAGATCATAGTTTTTAAAACAGATTATAAGTTAAGAAAAGATGAAAAATGGCAACTAAATGGAAGAGAATTAGAGGCAGTAAGAAAATTTAATTATCTAGGAACAAGATTAACTTCTAATGGAAATGGGAATGAACAGAAAAAAATGGTGTGAGCAAAAGGAAAAGTAGTTATGAGCATTATATGAGCATGTTTAAGAAAAATTCTGGATAAAGGTTGAATTGGCTGGAAAGAATTTATACAGCCACAGTTGAAGCAAAAATGTTTTATGGAGCAGAAATATGGGGTGTAGAGGAAAGATGTTGATTAAACAAATAGTTTTTATAAACTGATCTTAGATTTACCAACAGCATCCTCAAATGGTGTAATGCAGCTAGAACTAGGTAGGTATTCCACCAATATAAAAATTATTACAAGAATTATGAAATCCTTATTCAGAATTACCACTTTGGAAGAGAGTGATATTAAAGAATGTTTCAGTGTACAAGAGAAATGTAAATGGAAAGGATCATGATATCTGAAAGTGCAGGACAACAGATGGGTTTAGGAAACTTATGGATAAATAGGGAATACCAAAACAGAGGATTCTGGAAAGAAATAAACCTAAGATTGGAAGATATTCAACAACAAGAAATATTTGAAAAGAGTTGATTGAGGCTTTTTAGGGGAACAAAATAGTATAGGGTAAGGAAAAATTTATAAAACAATGTGATGAGACAGGTTGGGAAGAGTTTACATGGGCTAGAATTGGAGTTATGAATTTGAAAGGATTAAGATATGATAAAGAGGTATAAAAATGTTCAATGTGTGGAGAAACCAATACAATTTCATTATTTATACTGTAGGAAACAAAGTTATGGAGAGAACAGGCATGGCAACAAAAATGAAAGAATTTAGATGGGGAAATATTAATTATAAATATTTTAACCCTAGAAGGAGAGAAGAATATAAAAATGATGGGGAACTATTTGGGCAAAGTTAGAGAGAAATGGATAAGAATGATTAAGTAGAGAATAGAGGAAAATGTAATCTTATAAGTACATAGGTCAGATAAGCATAAATAAGGATAGGATAATCCAGCAATATGATGGTCACCAATACACTAATAACCTGGAGTTGTGTCAATTGGGATCAGTATGTAACAAGTAACTCTAGAAAAAAAATATCTAATAAGTAAGATTAGTATTATTTTTGTATATTTTTAGGTCTCATTTTGTAACGGATTGATAAAATATGTATATTTGAATGTATATCATGTAGTCTATTGAGATATTTTCAATAAATTTCAAAATAACCTGGAGTTGTGTAAATTGAAATCAGAATGTAAACAGGTAACTCTAGAAAAAAAATATCTAATAAGTAAGATTAGTATTATTTTTATATATTTTTAGATCTCATTTTGTAATGGATTGATAAAATATATATATATTTGAATGTACGAGGGCTGGAACTTAAATAGTAGCAACTATTTATTTACAACCAATACAAAAGAGTTACATGTTAGCAACCTTTACTGTCCTTCAATGTAGTCACCAGCATTGTGTATAACCCGTTGCCAGCGATGTGGAAATCATAGTATACCTTTAGCAGAGCCTGTTCTCTTGATGGTGCAGATAGAGGTCTACTGCCTGTCAAATCTCTGGAACACTTCTGAAGCAAATGCCATGAAGTGGTTCCTTCATCTTCGGAATCAAATCAAAGTCACAAGGACTTAAGTTCAGGGAGTATGGTGGATGGTACAGTACTTCCCAGCCCCATTGACCGAACAAATCAGCCACAGCTTGCGCTCTATGCGCCCAAGCATTGTCGTGCAAAATGATGGGTGGATTCTGCAGAAAGTGTTGTCGCTTCTTTCTCAAAGCAGGTGGTGTTCCAAAAACGAACGGTAATACTCAGCATTGACGGTCTGCCAAGGAGGAATGTAATGCGTTAGGATAACACCATCACAGTCGTACACGAGAATCACCATAATTTTCACCTTATTGGGGCTCTGACGAACTTTCGAATTTCGTGGTGACCCATACTGACGCCATTCGTTCGATTTTGTTTCAGTTTTGGCTCATACGATTTGGCCCATGTCTCATCCAGGATTATGATACGGCATAAGAAAGTCTCTCCTTCGCGCTCATAGCGCTCAAAGTGCGTCTTAGCAGCGTCGTAACGCAACCATTTCTCCATTTCCATCGAATCATGCGGAACCCATCGTGATGCAATTTTTCGCATGCCCAGGCGTTCCTTCAGGATGTGAAGCACAGTCGTATGCGCTAATCCGGTTTCTTGGGCGAGCTCACGAATCGTCTGGCGTCGATCACTGTCCAGTAACGCGGCAAGAGCATGCACTTCTTCTTCACTGACGCTCGTAGGACGACCTGCCTGATGAATGTCTGCCACAGTTTGCCGACCATCTTTGAAGGCTTTTACCCAACGTCCACTGTTCTGTAAGGAAATGCAGATTCCCCGCAAGCCTCTTGAAGACCTTTATAACACTGTCGTGCTGTACGACCTCTGGCACATTCAATCTTGATCCAACTCCATTGTTCCTGTTTCGGAAACAAGTACGTTAGACCACTAGCTCTCAAGTGACTGTGTTTCTCTCGATGGTGCTCACGCAGGTGATGTGGAAAGGGAGAGTTCATTTGCTCTGAGAAAAGATAGGTATGTAAACAACGTGTGCTATCAGCGACAATAATAGATTCCGTTGCATAGCGTCTCCACAGCAGTGTTGCCACTATTTAAGTTCCAACCCTCGTATATTATGTAGTCTATTGAGATATTTTCAATAAATTTCAAAATTTCAGCGTTCTTATCGACTGAACATTGTTAGAATACACTTTGTCTTTCAGAGCTCCCCATAACTAAAAATTACAGGATATTAAGTTTGGCGATGGCGTAAGCCAAAGGTTTTTGCTGACAAGATTGTTTTTGGGAAATGTTTTGCTGATATGGATGATACTTTGGTTGGATGTTTGGAATGTGGCACCATTTTATTGAAAGACTCATTCTGATAATTGTAAATGGATGAGTCAGAGATCTGCTGATATCATGTGCTGTTGATCATCTCATTAAAAAAAAATGGGACTGAAAATGCTCATTCCTGACACCACTCCCCACATGCCTATCTTTTCTTAGTGAAGAGGTTCTATATGTGGGTTATCCTGAAACCAGTATCTGCAATTCTGCGAGTTAACATAACCAGGATTCATCTGTGATAAAGAAGAGCATAGAGTCCAAGTATTCAGTGTTCAACTAAAATCTGCATTATTTCTCTTACAACACTTCCACAATATTTATGACAATTATTCTAAAATTGAACTGTCAAACTCATAACAATTACATAAATGGAGCACAGTGTAGCCAAATTCTAAATACGAATGCAGTCATAAGTTTTAGCGCCAGAATGGCAGTGAGGCCAAAATCTATTTATGAACACAGGAGGTTACTGGTTTTATGTGGGACACTGTAAATAGAATGCAAATTTACAATTTTAAATTTTGAGTTAGATTCGCAACAGTGAGATTATCTTCATAGGGATCTATAATAAAGGAAAGCTCGAGAACTGATCCAAGCATAATCCCTCCTTGACTAAATTGACTAAATGTAGTTTAATTTCCCCATATGTATTTACCCATCAATATTAAAGCTTATGAAGCTATCAAATATGAAAGAACAGAAATTTAATCATTCTTTTATTCTACAGATGATACATTGACAAGGACCTGTGTAATTGGCAACATTTCCTATGATGCTGATGAGGAATGGAGTGAAGATCCATGCATGCATTGCAAATGTATCAATGGACACAAGATGTGCACAGAGAAAGTCTGCTCTATATCATGTGTCAATGCTATGAAGAAACCTGGAAAATGCTGTCCTGTTTGTATAGGTAAGAAAAATAGGCATTCAATTATATAAGCTTATGCTGCCCATTTTGTTTTTCATCTTCCTAACAAGTATGATCGAAGCCATTAGTTCCAAATTTCAACATGTCCATGTTGAGAAAAAAGGAAAAAAACTGTTAACACTATAAATACTGGAATAAAAATTACGAAAAAAATTGGCTAGTTAGAACTAAATGCTACAAGCTGATTGAAGCAATAATCTAGAATTATGATGTAGATAGATAATAGTATATTTTTGCTGGACATGATAAATTTTGAAACATATAAGAGGACAAGTTTACTTTTGGAACTAATAGTAATGGACATGATGACTTTCAAAATGGATTATGAGTAAACCTCAGTTAAGTAAACTATGTTTTCTTAATTAGCTAGTGAGTCAATTTAATACTCTTATGCTCCACTCACCAATGAATTATACAGAACCTGTTTCACAGGCTTTTGCCCTCATCAACAGCTGTGAGTCGACTGTCAGATTTGTTGTTGGTTGGAGGGACTTGGTGTAGCTCTTGTGAACATTTTATGAACTTTGTGTCTTCTGTTGGGATCTTGAAGTTCATAATATTTTTTTTATAAACATTTTTCCCCATATTCCTGGCTCCAAGGGTCTATCTATGAATTTCAATAATTTGACTTTCATTTCTATATCATGTTTATCTTTCCAAAAGTGATGTGCAACTGCTGATTTATCTATCTGATTGTACCTGATATTTCTCCAGTGTTCCTTTAGTTTAATAAGGCTAAAGGAACAATGGAGAAACATCAAATCTGATAGATAAATCAGCTCTTACACATTGCTTTTGGAGAGATGAACATGATATAGAAATGGAAGTCAAATTATTGAAATAGACCCTTGGAGCTGGGAATGTGGGTAACATTTTTACTTAAAAAATATAAAAATAAAGTTATGAACTTTGACACACCAACAGAAGACAATCCAAATGTTCATAAAATGTCCACAAGAGCTACACTAAGTCCCTCCAACCAACAACGAATCCGGCAATCAACTAGCAGTTGATGCGGGCAAAAGTCTGCGAAACATGTTCTGTATAATTCAATGGTAAATGGAGCATAATATATTAAAATCGACTGACTAGCTAATTAAGAATATAGTAGTTGTTTCAGTGTATTAGTTTTGACATGAAATTAATTTTAAATTTAAACTGTTTTATTGTTTACTGCGGAAAACTTGAATATAGCATATTTATATAAATAATGTCAAAAGGCCATAATCCAATTTTACATATTTTATTTTTTTTGTGAAAAGGAAATTAATTATCACCCTTTTTTTTACTAAGTAGTATTTTACCCCATCAGTATCAATCATTGGTTTGTCTTCTGTTTTCAAAGTAGTATTATTATTAATATAACAAATTATTTGTGAGGAAATCACTCAAATTGCACTAGTTTTGTTCCACTTATTTGGACATGTTCAGGCTGTTGTCGTCATCAGCACAGTTCATTGTCAGTAATATTAAACTGTATTAATATCACCCAGATGAGCTTGTACAAAATGTTGTCTGGTTTCGGAATGTTGAAATTCATGAGTTTATGTTCATATTTTTTAAGAACATTTTTTCCCAAATGTCATGTTCTTTGGGATGTTGAACAGCTTGTAATTAAGAGATGCCTTTTTCTATTTCATGATTATCATTCCAGAAATGTGCTGCTTTGGCTGATTTTTCTATCTGTTTGCAATGGATATTTCTCCAGTATTCTTTAAATCTGATGCCTATATTTCTCTTGGTCTTGCCTGTGTATATTTTTTCACAGTCTGTACAATTGATCTGGTATGTACCTGATTTTTCTTCTTTAGATTTGGAATCTGCTTTACTTAACTTTAATAATTTGCCAACACTCTTTCTGTTCTGAGATACTGATGCAATGTTGTGCCATTTGAAATTTTTTTGAAATTTTTTATAAGTTTTTGAAATTTACTATTGGCTTTTGGGCAGTAAGTGAATTTTTTTGTAAGTTTTTTCTTTTGATAAGGCAGTCAAAGTGATAATTTGTAATTTCCTTATGTTTTAGGAATATTTTAATTTTGTGATCAATCAAGTGGTTTTTGAACCCATTAGAAATTGCTGTTTCTATTATATGCAGGTATTTCTTTTTATATTCTTCTTTATTAAGTGGTACATTAACTAATCTGTATACCATGCTGTTGAAAGCTGCTTCTTTATGAAGTCTTGGGTTAAACATAATTGAGTTGTATTCTTTCTGTGAATGCCAAATTCTAATTTGTTCTTACATTTTATTATCTTCAAGTCCAGAAATGGTAATGTGTTATTGCTTTCAATTCCTATAGTAAATTTAACTGTAGGTTCTTGTAAGTTTAATAATTTCAGTGCATCTTCTACCAATCTTTTTGGTACAATAGCAAATAAATCATTACATATGTATACCAGATCTTGAACATGTGAGGAAAGGCTTTAGTGATATGCATTTGAAAATAACTCGAAAATAAAACAGCTATAACCAATGGTTTCAACAAAGACACAGTGATAAAAAGTATCTATAAATCTAAAAGACAAAAAGAGATGAGGGAAGTTTCCATACTGAAAACACAAAAGAAGGATACAAATTCAAAAGTTTCACCTATCATCCAATTTACCACTACAAGTTCAAGAAAATTTTCAAAGAACATGGGATAATGTTAGCCCCAAAGAACAGATATAATATCAAGAATTTATTAGGTTGCACAGTAAAAGACTCCATACCAACAGAACAGAAATCAGGAATTTATATAATAAAATGCGCAGATTGTGAGCAGAGCTGAAAAACAAAGAGAAATTTAGAAATTCGGAAGAAAGAACACTTTAGAAATACCGGCTTAAGCAAATGGATAAATAAGCAGTAGCTCGCTTTTGGACCAAAAACCATGAAATAAAACCGGAAATTAAACAGCTGAAACATCTTCACAACCCAATGGAGTTATCCTCTTGGGAAAAAAAATTCATATTAAAAAATAAAGAAAACGTAATGAACTCCAGTTTCCTTCTATGTATATGAACCTTGCAATGTCTTGCTGCAGCCAACAGATGCCAACACAGGAACATCCAGGTGTCTAGCCACCATTTCGAGTAATGGCGGTTCACTGATCAACTGAAGATGGGAGAAATTCTCCAGAAAGGTGTCTTAATTTATATGAGTAAATGGAGTTAATGGAGTTTAGTGTAAAATGAATACCTAAGTTTAGGATATATTCAGGAATGTTTATCTAACAAAATTTTTATCTATTAAATTGAGATTTTCAAGGACCAATTCAATATCTGCCACATATTCTTCTCAATTGGATGAAAAGCTGATACAAGTATTGATCCCTTTATTCAGTAATTCTATTTCATTTGCATTAAATTTTTCTTTGGAGAAATTGATTAGGTTTGGAGATGCGGGTTTTTTTTATGTAATTTGTTGAACTTCTTTTTCTGATATGTGGCTTTTTGTTTGACTCTGAAACTAATAATTTCTAATGCTTTCTTTTCTAAATTTTCGCAATTTCGCAAAGAATGGGGCCTAATTTTAAATATAGTCCATATAATTCTAAATCTATTGCCACAATGTTCCCATAGTGTTTGCATCTTTCTAATTCGAGAATTTTCTTCTCAGCCATTCTCTGTGCGTAACTGTTTTTATTGAATTTAACAATCTTCCTAACAATTTTGGGGAAAATTTTCTCTTTTATAAACCTATTCAAAACCATGTATCTGCTGCTTTATGTCTTGCTAAAGTTAGTTTTAGGAACTGTTTGTTTTTGGTTTATGGTAATGTAAGTTAATGGTGAAGGCTTCATGTTTGTAAATAATGAGATAAGCACATTTCTGGAATGATAATCATGAAATAGAAAAAGGCATCTCTTTATTAAAAGCTGTTCAACATCCCAAGGAACATATGGAAAAAATTTTCATAAAGAAATATGAACATAAAACTCATGAATTTCAACATTTTGGAAGCAGACAACATTTTGTACAAGTTCATCAACAGAACGCCAGATTCGCCACAATTGTCTTCCTTTCCAACCTAATATGACCCACCATGCACTAGTTGGTTAACAGTTGACAATGTGTGTGAAGGTCTCAAGAAATGTCTGAATTTTTTAATTTTGAGAGTGAAACTTTTAAGTGTTTTATCATTATATCAATATTTTAAATGTTTTTAACATAGAGTGCTTCCTTGTTCATTGGAAGTGAAGCCACAGACGTGTTTTTAGCATTTTAAAATGAGTTCTCTGTTTTCACTTTTAATAAATGCTTATTTTAATTATATTACTGTCTATTTTCAGTATTTTAAGTGTCTTTGCCTGCCTATTTTAACCAAAATAAATACCTGAGCCTACAGGCTGTGATATTAAGAAACCATAATTTCAATTTCATAATATATTAAACCTTTTAACCATCTGGCTGTATATTTCCATCCGCATAGTCTTTGTATTAGTAAATAACTGGCGCATTCATTTTTCATATGTCCTCACTCTTAATATGAGTTCTCTGTTTGCCTTATTATAATTATATTATTGCCTATTTTCAGTATTTTTTGTGCCTTTTTGCTTGCCTATTTTCACCAAAATAAATGCCTGAACTTTCGGGCTATGATATTAACATAATTTCAATTTCATAAAATATTAAACTTTTTAACCATCTGGCAGTATATTTTCATCTGCATAGTCTTGGTATTAATAAATAACTAGCCCATTCATTTTTCTTATGTCTCACTCTTAATAGTTTAACTTCTGACTTTAGTTTTAGTATGCTGATATTTTTCATGTCGGCAGCAAAATCTAACCAATCCTAAGCTAACAATGTTGGAACTGTATGCTAAGTAGATTGTTTTTCTCTTTCATATACAGATTCTGTTGAGGTGAAAGCAGAAGATGTGACATACATTGTGGTGATTGTGGTTCTCCTAACAGTGGTGGCCTGTCTGGCAGGATGTGTGGCACATCAGTGGTGCAAACATAGGCGACAGCTCCAGTTGGATGACAATGGTTCTCCTAAATCTTGCCCCAACCCAGCATATCACGGTTATGCCCTTCCACCCCCACATTATCAGTACAAGTATGTACCCACTTATGATAGCAATGATGTTCTCAAGTCACCTTCAATTGGAGCTAGTGAAAAGTCGGTCCTTGCACCAGTAAAGGGTTTGGAATATCACTAGTCTGACAGTGGAATGGGTTTCTCTTTCTTGTCTCCCAATATGTGATTTGTACAACAGTAAATATTGTCTGTGTGTAGTTATTTCCATGGAGAAACCAATATATTAGTTCCTGTATTACAAGTTGTGATGCATACCACACATTGAAGAATCAATGGTTTCTGTTGTAGTTGAAAACAGACAACTTAATGCCACTCAAAGATGAAATAAGATAAGTAAAGTGTAACAGAGGTTGTAAGGAACTCATTTTACAAATAAGAGGTACCTATGATTTTTGCATTCCATGCAGAAATTGTATTAAAATAAAAAATTTAGAATGAGAGCTCAGAATACATCTGTGAATGTTGAAAATGAACATCTAAGACAGATTTCAAGTTTTGAGCTCTTAGATTCTGTGATGAATTGAGTCTTTATATGTTCTTGTGCACCTGGTTCATCTTTAAAATGGAATGGAGTGATCTGCTTCAAATGTGAAATGTGCAAATGACTAATCATGAAGCTGTGAGAAGAAATGGTGCAATATTGGACAATTGTGGAGCACATTAGTTCCTAATTGCTCTGATGAAAGCAAAAGAAGAAAAAAAATAAAAACAAAAGAAAAATTTCACAACATATAAATGCAGGTCCACATGCTATGTGTACTTGATCTCCCATTTCATGTATAACTAGAATACTACAATAATGTGTACAATAGTAATGTTTAAATAAAAAATAATATCATCAGGCATAACAAGATGGTTCTGAGTATTATCTAAGATTAAGGAAAGAAAAATGGATTCTAAATTGATTACATAATTAGCATGTGCATTAGATTTTCAGTATGTGTAGAATAGAGGGGAAAACAATTAATGTTAAGGAAAAAAAAGATTGTACCTTTTTATATTCAAACGTAACTTATTTCATTTACAAAATGAAGTTTCCTGTAATTGATACAGACTACAGACTTGCAGAATTAGACAATGTGTGTTAGAAATGAGTCTGAAGAGTTAGACTATGTTTTTACACAGCATTAGTCACAATACAATCCCAAATGTTAATGATAACATTTGGATTTTTACATAAAAATGTGGTGTTGAAATATTATCTTGCAATAGATGTGCTAATAGTTAAAATATATTCATTGATATGTGATCTGTGATCAATATGACCAATACAATATAAAATCTTGAGATAATCATTCTGAGCAGAAGAATGGAAATGAGAATTGCTTCAGTTTGTAATGTTTCATTTCAGTAACATATATTTCCAAAAAATGGAAATATTTATATTTATTTTAGTATTAATTTTCCTGTATGTTATGAATTGATTAATAAGATTAATTATAGATGTACCAACAAGGCAGGGATCTACCAGATATTTAAAACAATGTAATACAAGTAAAACATGTTCTTTAGTCATGCAGATATACTCTGCAATTAAATTATACTCATTTGATTATATGTACTCAAAAGTTTCCTGTACATGCAAGTCCATTAATAGTTGGATATGTAAACAAAGCAGTTACTATTCTGCTCTTCCCAAGGCAGTGCAAATACAGGAAAAGTGGAGTTACTAGTAATTTCTTGCTGTAGCAAGTAAAATGGCAAGTTGGTTATTCAGAACAGATTAAATCAAGTCTTTTACATAAGGAATATTATTAAATGCATGATAAACCTAAGCTGCTTAATGCTTTTATTAATGTAATACAATTAAATGTTGTATTAATAATCATATGACATTAACCTAGTTTAGAGTATTATAGGAAAATGACACCATGATTTATAACTAGAAAATAATTATACATATATCCTAAGTTCCTTAGTAGTTAATATAACATATCCATTCAATATTTATTTACTATATAACTCACATCTATCGCAGAGATAGTAATAATTATTATTACCACCAAGGGTTTAAAATTGGAAGTTCAAATATTACAACTTTCTTTTTTCTTCTTGTTTTATGTATGTTCTTACTGCCATGGCACCGAAGGTGATAAATGAAATAATACAGATGCATCAATAATAAATCAAACCCATGGATAGATTACACACTATTTTTATTTTATTATTTAATTCAGTTGCCTTGGAAATGAATTTATTGAGTGTTAAAATAAGTAATTTCACTTCTTTTCTCAAACTTGCCAGCAATGCTTCATTAATGCAATTTTGCTCTCTTTTACTCGGAAACCCAGCTGTTAATCACTTTAACCCAAACATTCTGTATTATTTTTAAATCGGGCAATTTAGGGGGCTAGTCCAAGACATGAATATCGGGATGTTGAATAAAAAATTGGCTGACCAAACAGCACAATGCATGCTGCAGTTCTGCACTGACCTAAGAAATGGAATCCTTTCCCCAGGAAACATGGTTCTAATACTAGAAAGAACCACATTGCTGAGTATTTATATATTCAGCCTAATTTATATAGAGTATAATTTCTGCTACCCCTCCAGGTCTAAGCCCATTTTTGCCTCCTACATATCTCCTATTTACTTGCAAAAGTAGTGGAGCCATGCTGCTTAAAGAGAATGATATATCCATCCATGAACTAGTTTGTGAAAGTTGTGTCTTTGCTATATCCTTCCCCAGATGCGGTACCTTTAGTTTGTTTATGCCATCAGACTATTTCTGGACATGCCTGTACATGCAGACTTTATCTATACTGTGAGTTTCAGATATGAAATTCATTGTTTTTTGTCAATATGCTAGACTTGTTTTCTTATCATTAAGTTCAGATTTGTTCTGTTATATGTACACAGACTATAACATATTACATTAACCAGCAGATTTACATAAATGGCCTTTCAGTGCTGTAAAAATAAGCTTTATGATTACTAACGCAATTATTTATAAGGCAAGAGATATTACATGCATGCTAGACAATTAAACTACCTGCCAAAAACAGTTTCAAAGTTAAAATATGATATCCTCCATGCATTCCAGTCAACCATCTGCTGCCATGCACATAGTGGCCAGCTGAAAAAAATCCTGATGTTATCCAATCCACTGGCAGATGGTTGAATGGAATGTACATTATATGAAATGCAAAATTTATATAAACATTATTCCAGTTGTACATTGTTATATATATGACTTTTTTGCTAAGAGATCTTATTCTTACTTGAGCAATCTGCTTATTATGCTAAGTGAAACATTAAACTTTAGAAATACTAATTATCTGCTCAGAATGTGAGTTTTTTTTCATGTGTATTGGTCTTTACTGAATAAATGAAACATTTTGGTGAATTATATGGTGGCACAGTGCAATAAGTTGGCAACATTGGTCATCAAAGCTCAGTTACTTCCATTGCAATATAAGCAGTACAAAATTTCTTTTTGTGTTTAATTTGAGATCTTATTTATACTTAAGATAATTGGTATTGGAGCTAAAATCCTAATCATTGTTGTTATTAAAGTAAATAATTCTATGTATTCTAATAAAGTAAGCATATTGCATTCCTTACCAACAAATTGGTATCAAGTGAATTGTAATAAATGTTGCAATGTTATTTAATACAGAGGTCATAGTCTGTCATTATCCTCCAAGGTAATGATAAAAGAATGAGGCAAAATATTATTTCCTTTCACATTTTCATTTGCATTATTCATTGACATGGGTGACTGAGGTTAATTAAGGCAAGGACTTGTGAGTGGAAGGTTTGGGGTTTGATTCCAGCCTGGAACTGTCTTCCTGATTGAGGTTTTTTGCAAGTTTTCCTCAGTCTTCATTAGTGGCAAAGGCAGGAAAGTACCCTAAACTTAGGCCTGGAATGCTTCCTTTCTTTTAAGAAAAAAAACTTTACCAGTTTATAATGTCATCTTGTGTATCATCAGTTCCACCATATGTGATGCCACAATAGTTAAACACTATTAAAAAAAATTACATTCTGTGATAAACCTCAATTTAGTTTCTCTCTCTTAACTCTAGTTGTCAGCATGTTTATTTTAGCTCTTTATTTGACTACTGTGTGTTCTTTTCATATTAGTGGAAAAATAAACAGTTTCAGATATTAATCTTCTAGGGAAAGGGTAATAAGCAGGAAGTTGATTTCATTTACTATTAAATTTTGATTTTTACTCATTATAGACTTTGCTCCTGAGTTCTTTCATTGCAGGAACTAGTAGAAAAATAAAGCTGCCTTAACATGAGAAAAATCATGGTGAATTCCCTTAGCTTGATTTTATATAATTATTTAAAGATATCTGGTTTGGCTATATATTATAGCTGGTAAATATATAGAACTTCTTTTCCACTGAAGGTGTTATTGGTTGTAACTATGCAGTTATAAATATGAATGCTCTCAATGTTTACTCCAAGAGATGTTATTACACAGAGTACAATGAAAATAATAAAGCTAAGACTGAAGCATACATATTTTAATTTTTTTTTAGAACCAACTCTTCCAGCACTGTGCCACTTATTTGTAATTTTAATTTTATTATAGTGCTGTATAGATTTCTTAACTATTTTTTATGTTCAAAGCAGGGTAAAGTAATGTATCTGTATATAAATATTAAGTAGATGTTTGTGTCTTAAAGCAGTATTGTTTTCTTTGATATAAAGGTGGTGTCTGTTGCTTATATATGTCAATGGAAGCAATGAAAATTGCTGGCATGATATGTGTTTCCAGTATCCAATGAATGTAGAATGTGTGAGAATAAAAGTATATATAAACGTATATTTACAGCACTAAAATGATACATATTCAATACAGATGCAGAATGTGAATGACTAGATAACCTAAACATTGATTTCTAAAAAAATCTGTCTATGTTAAAAAATAAATGCCATTATATTATCAAACAGTGATCAAAAGTTAAGAATAAAATATATGTCTCAAACAGCTTCACTTTCCAAATAATTTAAGAAAATATAAAACTTACAGTGGATCTGAAACAGTGCAAAAGTTCTGCATTTTTGGCCATGTACTTGAAATAATTTCTTTTTTTTATGACTCATTTTAATTGAGTTATAAAAATTAATTTTGTGATTGCACTTGCAAATTTGTTGTGAAAGAGAAGATGTGCTTTATATATTATGTTTCTGTTTCCATAGGTGTCGTGTATTCTGTTGTTGCCTCTCAAATATGCATGTGGGTGCTGTGTAAAATCCCTGAAAGAAATGTGGTAGAAAAACATATCATGACAAAGTACATCCACAGTGTTGGTGCAATGGAAACATGTTGAAGAAAAATCTGTAGTATATTTAAAAGTATTTAATTCATCAACACTGTTAATACATATATTTGTATTTTAACTGCTGAGATTTAGTTTTTCTTGTTCTCCCATTAGATTAGCATTTAAATGTATATTTATAATTTTAATGTAGTTAGAGTCTATTTTGTAATAATTTATATATACTTTCTAAGATTTGCTTTATCCCTAAGAACATGTTTTTCCAGAATTATTTGTTATTTCACTACACATCATTGCATATTAAGGAATGTGTTAAGTGATACCTGTTGGAACTTGTAATCAACAATAGTTAACAGTTAATTTAGGAAAAAAGAGAGAGATTATGAAATGCTGTACTTCACATTCCAAAATGTATTGTCCATAAACAATTCCATTTGCAGCATCTAATAATGGAATAAAATATTAATGATTGAATTACTGTAATAAATGCAATTGCACTATGTGAAAAATATTCAGTGCCACATTTAAAATATGTTCTGGAGATGACTTCAAGAATATGACACTTGCAAAGAGAAAACACATATATGATGCATCAAAGATGTTATTTGCATAAGTTATTATTAAGCAATTATAAGCAAAATTTGTGTATTTATTTATACTTTATCAGACAAATATTCATATTAGATGGAATGTGTATGAAAATATAGATTTTTTGTTAATGAGGAAAATAGAAGTAATTATTACAAAATTTTTAACTTTCTATTCTCATTTGGTACTAAGGAAAGTTTACTTAAATCAGAGATTTCTTCAGTAAGAGTGTGAAAAATGAGCATTTTAGAAATTAGTAGATATAAGGAATTAAAAGGAATAATGTTATTTTTTAAAAAAATAATATATGATTAGAATGCACAACTTTAAAGATAATACATTACAGAATAACTCCTGATTTCAACATATTGGCAAGAAAGGTTTCTTTAATAACTTAATAGAAGAAAAAAAGAAAAATTCCTTGGAAGTTAACCAACACATTATAATCAAAGGAAAAAAAATATTTCCCTTAAATGCAATCCATTAACATTTATATCATTTAATTTTTTATTAGTTGAATTTTAAAAGCAGTGAAATATATTTGGTTTTGTAGAATAAGAAGAATATATAATAAAATAGCAGGTTTGTTTTTTTTTCTCCCCTCCAGTTTTGCCAATAAAATTTATGACTGTTCCTCAGTAGTGGATTTATATTTCAGTAGCTCCTGATAAATGATTAACCTTTAATTCTCTTGTATGAAGTATATATTTGAAAATAAGATATCTATTAAACAACAATAACATTTAATGAGTTTAATTTTTTTGCTTAACATTTCTCATTTTGTAAGTGAACTTGTCAGTAATAAAAAATATTTTTAAGTCATCTCCAAAATGCACAGCAGCAAGTAAAAGAATTCTGGATATTAAAATGTGTAAGATATCAAGTTCAGTTTCTTAAATAAAAGTGACATAAGATGTGATAGTCCACAAAGTTGGTATGATGGTGTTAAAGTGTATATAAGTATATAATGTATTTATGTAATTAATAATTAAAAATCTAATTTATCAATATTGTTGCCTTTTATAAAAATGACACACTTTCAAACTTAAGCTGAAATTGGTGAAAAAGTAATGAAACTTTAGTAAAGAAATCAGCATTTCAACATTTCATACACATTACTTCACCTAGTTTTACTTCTTTAATAAAGTATTTTACTGTGAAACTCATTAGCATAAACTTGGCCATTAATTACACTGTAGGTTTATTCATTATGAGTATAACTGTTAATTAACCAACTTATTCAGCTTAGAGAGCTATATAAGGTTAAATTATACTGCATGAAGATTTTGTATTTCCCATGAAAGAGAAGGCACTATAATAGTGAATTTAGAAATATGAATAAATTTCAAGGTTAGTAAAACAGCTGGTTATTTCTGGATGTTAAGCTACTACCCTGATTAAATTCATTGTGATGCATAGTAAATTTAAATAGTCCCTAAAGGTCCTCAAGATCACCCTTCAACATAAGAAGGCAGCTTTCTGCAAAACCTTCAATGAAGAAGGAATCAACCTTGCCCTGATTCAGAACCCCTGGATTAGCAGATGAATTACAGGGCTAGGTAAACATCAAGTGAGGTTGATACATTGCAGCATGGGCAATCAACTTAGAAGTTGTAATTTTGTTTGCAATGGAATTCAGTGCTTCCCTGTTCTAGGATTCTGTTCTAGTGACATCACCACATCTAAAATTGACCGTGATGTAAGGGGAGGAAAGAAGGGTCTGTTACTTAGCTCCGTCTATTTCCCCTATGATGGAGTAATTCATCCACTAGGAAACAAATGGTTATACACTCTACTCAGAGAGGGGAACAGATCATCTTTGTGTGTGATGCCAATCACCACAATATCTGGGACAGCAAAGACATCAACAAAAGGGGTGAGGATTTTCTGCTCTCCAGTACTCTATATATACTTAATGTCAGCAATAAGTCTCCCTTTAGCCAAGCTGATGATGAGAACAAAATGTTCTTGAAACTGGTTTTATATATTAAGAATGTTTAGTTCAACTAAATCATACAATAATATCAAGCCTCCCTTTGCTATCATATATGGCAGGAAATTATTTATATTACTTTTAGTATTCAATATATCAGTATTCATATTACTTATTGGAGGGTCTTGAATGAACCACACATTCATATCAGATTCAGATTCAGATTCAGATTTATTCACCATAAGAATTTGTACAAATTTTTGGTTTCGTCAATATAGTAGGAATATATACATGTATTAAATAGTGATAATACAACAAAATACTATATACTAGCACATTCTGATTAGTGCAGAGTGGCGGTTGCATTCTTGAATGAAGATCATCTTTCCATTTTGGCATCTTAGCTCCTGTGGACAGAAAACAGAGCAGCACAGTATCTCCACCAGAGTAGTATGTACATTAAATAATATTCTATTAAGCATTTGGCACTTACATTTTTATATCTGGGCTACTATATCTTCTTTAGGGCGTTTATTCATGTCATTACAGTATCTGCTAAATTCATCAATTGTATAGAACTGTTTTGTAAGTAAGACTTTATTAATTTCAGTTTTAAATGATTTAATTGTTGCTAAGTCCCTTAGATAAGGAGGTAAGACATTATACAATTTTAAACAATTATATTTGAAGGATCTCTCGTATAGTTTCGTGTTATGCTTATGTTGGTGGAGTTTAGTTTTATTTCGAGTATTATGTGAATGAATCTCAGTATTGATTACAAAATCATCTAAGTTAGTCCGGACATAGTTTAGAATTTCTTTTATATAAACACAGGGGACTGCTAATATTTTTAGATCCTTAAAATGTTTCCTGCAGCTTTCTTTTCTTGGGATACCAATCATGGTTCTTATCGCTCTCTTTTGAAGCTTGAAGATGAGATGACTATTTACAGAGTTTCCCCATAATATTACTCCATATAAAATATGCGAGTGGAAGTACGCAAAGTAACAACTTTTGAGTACATCTAATGTTACTCTTGTCCTCAGTTGGCTGAGAACATAGCAAGCCTTGCTTAGTTTTGTAGCTAGTTTTTCAACATGGTTATCCCATGAGAGGTTTAAGTCAATCCATAACCCCAAAAATTTTGTTTCTGACTCATACTTTATAGTTTTTGACCCAAGCATGATTCCCGGAGTAGTTATGCTTTTGTTGTTTTTGTGCTGGAAATTAATTGCTACTGTTTTTGCTTCATTTATCAGAAGTTTGTTAGTTTTGAACCAGGTTAACATGGCTTTTATTACTGCTGTTATTTTTGCTTCCAGGTCAGTACTTTCTTTTCCGCTTATAAATATGCTTGTATCGTCTGCAAAAAGTGTTAGCTTTACTTCAGAAATATCTTTTAAGCAATGCGGTAAGTCATTTATGTACAATAAAAATAGAAGAGGACCTAAGATTGATCCCTGTGGTACTCCCGATGTTACATTTCTTTTGCTCGAGTGTGCTTTCCCAATTTTTTGGTTTCTCACATCATTGAATTCAATCTCAACCAGTTGTTCTCTACCTTCCAGATAGGTTTTAAACCAATTGTATGGAATACCCCTTACTCCATAGTTCCACAGTTTGTCCAACAGCAACTTGTGGTCCACCATGTCAAATGCTTTAGATAAATCTAGAAACACTCCCACCCCGATTTCACTTTTATCTAGCATGTCGTATATACTATCTACAAAGTTTATTATTGCCATATTAGTGGACTTGTTTGTTTGAAAGCCAAATTGGCATTTGGTGATAATATTAAATTTGTTCAGGAATTTGGTTAGTTGTCTGTACATTACTTTTTCAAGTATCTTTGAAAAAACTGAAATGAGAGCTATAGGTCTATAATTGTTTACTTCGTCAGTCTTTCCCTTCTTATAGATTGGTATAATTTTAGATATCTTTAGTTGTTTTGGAAATTCTCCGCTTCTCAGAGATTCATTAACAATATAACATAGTGGCTTGATGATGAACCTGCCACATTTTTTAATAATAAAATTTGAGCTCTCATCTAAAGCGCATGATTTTTTGTTTTTTAGCTGTTTTATTATGTCTAACAATTCGCTTTCAGTAACAGGACTGAGGTATAGAGATTTTTCATTAATTATTTTAAAACTTGTACTGTGTGATATTGACAAATTATTAGGGTGTTGTACATTTTTAGTAATATTTGTGAAGTATTCGTTGAATGAATTTGCCACTTGCTTGGGCTGTGTTACATTTTTCCCTCCTTGCTTGAGACTGATGTTCTTTAGGGTGAGATTCTTTTTGTTTGTTTCTCTTTTTATCACTTCCCATATTGCTTTTGGTTTGTTTTCAGAGTTTATAATCTTTCTGTTATTAAACATTTTTTTTGCTGCTATAATTACTTGTCTATATATTTTTTTATATTTCTTATAATATAATTGCAATTCCTCTGATGCCTTTCTACTTTTTAGTAGATTACCCAGCAGTCTTAGTTTACTTTGCGAGGTTCTTATTCCCTTAGTTATCCATTTTGGGGTTTTATCATTTACTTTTACTTTAACAATCGGGAATGCAGCATCATAATAGTATCTAAATGTATTTATAAAGGAAGTATACGCTGCATTTAGTGTTGATTCCTGATAGATTCCCTCCCATTCTTCATTTTCAAGCATATGGCAAAAGTATTTTACATTTTCCTGTTTTTGTAAACGGGTTTCTTTAAGTACACTGCACTTGTTTTCTTTTGCATCTTGATAGTGCCAGTTAATTGCAATTGTCTGTGCATAATGGTCAGAGAGATGGGTTTCTAATATATTTACTTTATTATAGGTGATATCTTTAGTGATTGCAATTTGATCTAGGGCACTTTTTGTTGCTTTGGTGACTCTGGTTGGTACATCTATCAATGGTTTCAGTCCATAGCAATTCAGTGTAGTTATGAGTTTTAGTTTTTCACTGTTATTTTTCAGAAAGTCTATATTTAAGTCCCCGAGTAGGATCACGTTTTTGTTTAATTTATGAAAGTGGTGTAAGATGACCTCAAGCCTATCCAGAAGAATGCTTAGTTCACTTTTAGGGTTCCTATAAATGCAAATAATAATAAGTTTGTTTTCCACCTCTATTATGCTAGCTTCGAAATGTTCTTCTATGTTTTGGGGTTCAAAGATTATGACTGGTTTTGCTTTGATTCCATTTCTTATCATGATTAGGGATCCTCCATTTTTTCTTTTGTTTCTGCAATAACCATGTGTAACGCTAAATTTTTCAAATTTAAATTCAGACAGTTCATTGCTGTTCAGCCAGTGCTCAGTTAAACATAGGACATCTACGTATTTTAAATCACTCTCAAGCAGCAGTTCTATATCAAGCAGCTTGTTTCTAACGCTCTGGATATTCTGGTGAAATATGTTTAATAAGTTATTGTTTTGACTTTGGAAATAGCTATTATTACAATTATCTTTATTCATTGAAGAGGAGATTTCAGTAATAATTGAGGTTACTGCTATACAGCTATTTATGGTAAGGCTAGGTACCTCATTAATTGAAGAATTTTTACTTTTACCTGAACCGCTGGTTACTGCTCTGCGTTTTTTCGGTCTAGATGGTTGATGACTCTGCCCAGAAGACTGCTGAACTTTGCTGAACCTGTTCGATTGAAGTGGAGTCCATCTCTTCCCAGGTCCTCTTCTCCAAGCCAGGCATTACCGTCGATGAAGATGCATCCATTTTGTTGACAAATCCAGTCCAGCGTAGTGTTCACTGCGTCAATATATCTTAAATCTTCATCCCTTCGTCGTAGTATACCACTCACGCATAATGTAGCTTGAGGGTACAGCTCTTTTGCAGTGTGAACGAGGTGCTTCATATCCTTCATTATGTCATCTGGAGAGGTAGATCCATGCAGATTGTTGGTCCCGGCGTGAAATATTATTATGTCGGGGTCATCCTTGTTGTCGTACAATCTTCTTTCTATATGCTCTATTCTAGCACCCGGGTAACAGTAAACAGAAACCTCATTCCTGTCCAAACTTTTGCCAGCATGGCGCACCATTGAATCTCCAACAATTATGGCTGTTTTCCGCTCATACATAGCCTTTTCCGTTATACTGCTTGTTTCGTCATCTGTTATATCATCGCAGTTGTTTGTGGTTACCTCGGTGTCATCAGTCGGATTGTCTTCACTTAGAATTTCGAATCTATTCCTTGTGGTCACTTCCTGTTTCTTCGTTTGGTCGCGGTGTTTTTGCTGACCAAGTTTCGGCCATTTTTGTTCGTTTTCAGTACGCCGTGAACTTTGGCGACGTTGTTCCCTTGTTACAGTTGACCAGCCATTATCGTATTTAAATTCCTCGGTGTCTGATATTTCTTTACCTTTTAATTTGTTGATTACATCGTGGGCATTCTTTAGTTCATTTTGAAGAGTCATCACTGTTATCTGCAACGACGCGACCTGTTCCCGCCATTTGGTGCAACATGGTGACGCCATGGTTGATCTGGGCAGTCTTTTCGTCTCTTCTTTACAATTTACTTTTCAGTCCTAAATGATACCTTCACTTGCACAGTTACAACGGGCTTTTGTGTGTTAAATACTATTAGTTTCACCTAGTTATATGCTCTATTTCTCGAGTTTTCTAAAACAAACTATGGAGCCACGTTACCGCTGAAACTCAAGCATCCGCCAGAGCTGTATATCATTTAATGTTAATGTAGTTAAAAGTGGTATTCTATATAGAATACCAGAAGAACTTGGTGGGAGCCATATGTGCAACATCTTTTGGTAGATTTGGGCAGATTGATAGGATTTGATCTTTTGGTGATATTGACAGGTCACCTCTTCCTTTCAAGATGCTATAATTGACATTTATCATGATAACTGCCCCATGCAATCAAGTATAAAATCCAATAAAGTGACATGGTGGACAAAAGACCTTTAACAAAAGAGAAACAGAGTAAGACATCTCTTTGATAAGGCAAAAAGAACTGAAGACTGGAGGAACACTCATACTATAATAGTATGCGCAAGGCCAAAATATATTTTTGGCAAGACTTGAAATATCTATTCTGTCAGAGGCAGCCAGGTTACGCAGAGCATTGACCCATGGTCCTACAAACCCTGCAGGAACAATATGTAAGTCCAAAGGAGTTTTTACATGCTCAGCTGAAGAAACACTGAAAATTCTGTTTGAGGTACACTCCCCCTAGTGCATATTTGATGTTTATACCTGTGAATTCATAGACCACTGCAAAAACTCCAGCCAAAAGCATTGCAGGACTGGGAATTTGCATATGAAGTCGTCACAATACAAAGTGTTAAATGGGCAATCAATAAATTTAACAGATTTAATTTTCCAGGTAGAGATGGTATCTTTCCTACTTTGCTGCAGAAAGGGCCTGACTTGCTTCACTTTCTCCTATGCAACCCCTTCCAGGCTAGTATAGCCTTTAACTACATTCCTCAGGCATGGAGAGCTACCAGAGTAGTGTTTATTCCTAAACGCAGTTGTAATAATCACATTGAAGCTAATGCTTATCAACCAATTAGTCTTACTTTGTTCCTTTTAAAGACTTTGGAAAGATTGATTGAAAGAATATTCAAAGAAGGTATTGCCACATACCTCCATCAGTATCAACATGCCTACCAGTCATCATCCTGTATAACAGTGCTACACTGTCTTGTCAGCAGATTGGAGGACTCTGCGCTTAGGAAAGAAGTAGCTAGGGGCCATCCTAGACATAGAGGGTGCAGAACAATACATCTTGTTCTGATGTTCAGGAGTATATTTTTTTAAATTTATTGCTTACTTAATATAAATAATGCAGTTTAATCTAATAACATCGTCACCAATCATGATATGCAAATACTATAATAAGAAGATTAATACAGATTGTTGTTTATTTATTTGTTATGTACAACATTCAAAGTCATACCAATGGAAAATATGTGCAAGAATTTTTCTATACCACAGAATTACATCACAATCTATATCATTTGTGTAATTTCAAAAAAATAGATTTCAATAATGCCTAAACAGTAAAAATTCTTTGTTGGCGGAATATATATTTTGTATAAAATGCTTTGCTTCTTAACAAATGTGACAATGAAATCATAAGAATCTTGAAGTTCATCGTTCAGGGACTAAATGACTAGAAAATATGGAAAAAATCTATTCCAATGAACACACAACTACAAAATATAATAGGATATAAAGTTCCCTCCTGTTACATTATGTGAGGCAGAGTGTAGCAATTTATTGTATAAAAACAGTCTCATTAACAGATGATACAATCTCTGCCAGAAAACATAAAATGTGTAATTTATATTACATTTAAATGTAATTCCTTCAATTTGGATATATAACTGTTGCTGTTAAAATTTTCTTTATTCATATTTTCTCACCCTCTATAAGATCAATTTATTTAGCTTTTAAAATGTTGTACAGTATAGTTAAAATAATAATGATAATGAAATTATTGCAACTATTTTTAATTTAAATTTAATTAATTATATACATGAAAAGGCAGGCACAGCCAAAATATATTTCACATACAAGGTCACTTACTCTAAGAATATGCCATCCAGATTTTTTAAAGCTTTACTATCTTAAACTCTGAAATGTAAATAATTCATTATTGAGGGACTTACTTGCTGAGACTCGAATCCATATATCACAAATGCTTATTAAGTACTTTAAATGATAATGTTATTCCTTCAATTTGGATGCTTAACCATTATTGTTAAAATTTTCACATTTTTTTTTCTCTCTAAAATATCGCATTTATTTTTAAAATGTGATACAATAGGATGATGATGATGCAACTATATTTGATTTAATTTTTTATTCATTATATACATAATAGGGCCAGAATAAATTTCATACACAAGGCCACTTACAATAATGATGTGCCATCCAGTTTTTTAAGGTGTAGTATCTTAAACCTGAAATGTAAATAATTCATTATTTAGTGAATTATTGCTAAGCCTCCAGCCCACCATATTGTATCATAAAGATTTAAACGCTCTACATTTATACAGTATTACTTTTTAAGATCACATTAACGGTTAGTTTTATTCAATAGTGACTAATTTTTTCAAAAGAAACACTATTACCATACTACATCTTGAACTAATTGTCATATCTAACTACTTTGATTTTTTAAAATGTTGTCATTGAATTTAAAATTAATTTCATGTCAGAACTAATACAGTGAATCTCTTAATAAAAAACCAGTAGTATACAAAAAAGCTGATAAAGGAAACAAAATTATGATCATGAACAAAGATCATAAGTCAAAGATGAAAGAACTTTTGAGCAGGAAAGAATACATGAAAATAAATGCAGATCCTATAAAGAAATGCATAGAGTCTATAAATAAATCAGTCAACAAAAGCACAATTATACTATCCAAGGAGGAACCAAAATTAAAAGCATACAATGCCATAATAGCAAGGAATGGGAGCTACTGAAATACATAAACCAGGAAATCCCATGAGACCAATAATCAACTGTAGAAACATGCCTTACCAACTAGCAAGATGGTTCTCCAGAGATTTCGAAAATTTCCTTGGTTTGATAGCTTAAGTGTAAGTAATTCCAAAGGACTGGTGGGGAAAATTAAAGATGTGGTTCTACAAAAGGATGATCTTCTAGTATCCTTTGATGTAAATTCACTCTTTCCCAGCATACCAAAATGCAAACTCCCAGCATCCTTTCGGAAGTGGTTGCAGTCTCTGAAACTAAGCAATAAGGAGATTGAGGAAGACATCGAACTAACCAAAGTCTGCATCAGTCAGAATTTCTTCAGGTACAGTGATGAATTTCACAAACAAGAAGCAGGGGAATTCATTATCACCTTATCTAGCTGATTTATATATGAGTAGTTTAGAAATGCACATCACCAAATCATTTCCATACATTTTTAAAGTCTGGTACAGATATGTGGATGATATCTTTGTGGTGATTAATAGGAAACACTTGGATGATGCTTTGAAATTGCTAAACCTACAAGATAAGAGAATTAAATTCACTTCTGAAACAGAAAAAGACAACACGATTCCTTTCCTTGACTTAAAAGATTATAAGAACAGGCAATAATTTGAAATTTGGAATATACAAAAAGGATATGCAGACTGAAAATTACATAAAGGACAGTGGCTTCAATCCCACAGCACACATACATGCAGTTCTGAATAGCTTAGCATATTAACATACCCATAAATGAGTTTGAATACAGCAACTCTAACATAATACAAATGGCAAAAACCAATGGGTATGGAAGAAATTTTAGACAAGAAAATCAAGAAAAGATGCTAAAACAGGTTACAACATTGTCAGCAAAAAAAAAAGAAACTACCATTCACAAGAAATTTACTTATCATCCTTGGGCCACCAAAATATCGAGAAAATACTCCGAAAGTTTGAGATTACTTTGTTCCCAGTGAACATATTCAGCCTAAATAATCTTCTTAACTCCATTGATAATGAAAGAATACCTGATGAGAGGAAGCCAGGAATTTATCAAATCTACTGTTTGAAATGCAACAAAGTATATATTGGCAAAACAAAAAGAAGCATTGGAATTAGGATAAAGGAACACTGGAGAAACTTCAGATACAATCATATAGATAAATCAGTGGTTGTAGTCGCTTTTGGAGAGATAAACATCATATAGAAATGGAAGTCAAATTATTGAAATTTGTAGATAGACCCTTGGAGTTGGGAATATGGGGAAAAAAATTATAAAAAAATATGAAGATAAAGTTATGAACTTTGACATCCCAAAAGAAGACAATTAATCCAAAGGTTCGTAAAATGTCTATGAAAGCTACACCAAGTCCATTCAACCAACAACGAATCCGGCAGTCAACTCACGGTGCAGACAAAAGTCTGTGAAACATATATAATTCAATGGTAAATGGAGCATAAGAGTATTAAATCAATTCATTAACTAATTAAAAATGAATTGTCATTGAAGTTTCTGATGCCTTCTCAATTGAGTTGCTTGTCCACATTCCTGGATTGTGATATACTTTCATTAAATTGTTTGCCCCAAAATAAATTTTTCAAATAAAGTTATGGTAAAGAAAGAATAACATAAATTCTGATTATAAAATAATCTGTGTATCACACAGCCTGAACCTTTATAAGATACAATATAATTTGTGTAAAAATGCTATTTTGAAGCTATTTGCACCATTGTTAGAAGTTTCATCTTTTGCTTCAAATATTTCCTTTTATTTTTTCTGAGTTAGTGCTTACGGAATTAATTTGTTTTACGTGGCTCATAACTATCACTATAATCTTCCAGAAACTATTGCATTTCTTCATTATAGAAATGACAGAAACTGTATGTTTATTTCTTGCATATTTTTTTACAATTTGTTTGGAACAATAGATCATAATAAATATATATGTATATTTGTGTTATATGTGTCTGGAGATTTTGCTTTTGGATTGTTCAGTTCTTCCTCAATAGAATATAGTAATTATGTATTTCTGTCACCTGGCACAAAACTTAACTCCATCTTACATTCCCCTGTTTTACAAAATTCTGAGTTTGATGTGCTTCACCTTCATTTAGGATTTTCCACCTTTCCAAAAGTGAAGTGCTTACACTTTGTAACATTGAGCAAATGAAAGAAAATATCCTGTTCATCAGAAGAGTGAACAAAGTTTAAAGTATATGAGAACTGTTTTTAGTGATTCACTTCACATTTTAATAAAGTGTACTTGAAAAGTATCCAAATTCTTTAACTGTATTGATAATTTCATTTTCATTTACTTTCCATGGAGTTTTTATGCCCTTTTTGAACTGTCCTTCCTAATCAATGGTCATGCATTTCTTTTGAATATATTCTTCAGATAGAAAGTTTCACTATCAGCTAGTTATTTTGTACAATGATATTAAAATATCTGCAACCTGTAGATTTATTATGGGTGTCAAATGGAAACTAGAATCAGAACCGACTATTTATGGGTCATGTAGAATGATCTAGCCTGAAATTTGAGATATAAGCATTTTCTTCAAGTGAAATATTGCTGCCTTGCACTAACATATAAAAAATGCTACATCTTTTTTAATTATTAGATTGCATGCATTACTGCCCATCTACAATACTCAAAATTATCTAAGAAAACTGCTTGGGAATTTTAATGAACTTTTGCATATCTCATTTGTTTGTTCTGCCTTTGTTTATGAAATAGTGGTATAGTTCCTTACAACAGTTTTTCATATATAGAGGAAATATATATAATTCTAGCATGCCATTGGTGCTACTTATTTACTTGACATGGTAATACCCCTCTTTCTATGGATTTTGATCATATATTTAACTACATAAATAATTTATTTAATTCACACTATTACTCATTCATTACTGGTTATTGTTACCTTATATAAAACATTGTATTAATTTCCAACTATTTTTGTACTCTTCTACATTATAAACAACTTTCTTTGTCTCAATGAGAAATTTCCAATGCTACTTTGGTAATTTATCATAAATCCCTTATTCCCAATATATGTTAACCTTAGATAGCCTATCTTTTAGACCACTTTTGAATTTGCATATACTAAAATCTTGCTATTGGTGCCATATCTAAAGCAGTACTGTCATAGTCAATGGTTTCAACTGAGAATAAATATCTAGTTTTTACACAATTTCTTTAACTGACAATGCATTTGTGCACACTGTTTGCAGTACTCAGAATAGTCTTGATGATCACTGGCTTTGATCCCTTAAATCTAGAATTATTGCAGCTTAACACATGCTCCTTGTCCAAGGCTTACAATGTAAACTTCTTTTAGAAACTAAAATTTAGAAAATTTACAAATTTAGAAAAATGTAAAGAAATATAGATACTATTGCACACAAAGGCAACTATAAGGGGAAAAAAAAGAAAAAGCCCCATCTATCTACTGCTTCTGATCACCTCCTGGTCAAAGTACTCCACAAGCTTACCAAGACGTTGGTTTGCTGCAAATCATATCCCCTCCAGATAACAGTAAATAAAAACATCAGATATTAGATAAAAGTTTCCTACAGACTGTATTTTTGCACATAAAAATGCATCAAACAATAGTTATAGGAAATTAAATGTTGATATGTTTGGAGGTAGCGCAAACCAACAAACAAACTCAAGTCACCCTGCTGCCAGGAGATTTTCCTGGTGCATACTTGCATTACAGAACTACAATAAATGCATAAGATACTGTGAGGTCCTGACTCAACTTGGTGCTCTGAAAGAAATGCCTCTTACGTTTGACTTGCAAATTTCTGCTACTGCATGACAAGGCTTGTTCACACTGATCTAAAATAACTTTGGACATGCTAAGGTAATTCAAGTAGGAAATTTTCTGCCATCACTTTCTTCTTCTGATCTTGCCCCAAGTGATTTCCATCTTTACACCAAACTAAAGAAGCACCTTGGAGGCCAGTTGTTTAAAAATGATGAAGTGAAAAACGTATTTTATATTTACAACCTCTAACTGCTGCCATTGCTCCTTTCCCTTTGCCAAGGCTAATTTTTTCTGCTTTTCTCATATGTCACCCCCATCTATTTTAACTCATAAATAAATGCAATTTCTAACTACCTCATATTCTTTATCTCCTTTCCTCCACTTCTCTTATTTACTCAATTTTGCTTCTTTTTTGAATACTACTATTTAAGTCTTCTTCTGATCCTTTCATTCATATAGCTTCTACCATGATGTTGAATAATTTTTCTGTAAATCATCTTAGGTTTCATTGCTCCTAAGCATAAAATTCTTACCACAGAATGCTGCTGTTCTCTGGTGTAATTTTCTATTTGGCAGGAAAGATTCTTACAATGTTATTCAAACTGCAATTCCTGCCGTTTGTGTTTTACTTTCTCCAACGTGTTTCAAATTAAGTAATGGTCTCATGAAACTGTCTTGTTAAATATTCAGACAATTTGTTAAGTAACACTCATAGAACTGAAGAATGTTTGCAGAAATTTGGCTATATTGATAATAAACACTGTATTTTGTAAGATATTGCAAGGAAATTATGGTATGATTTGTTTGGATAGTTAGTGCACTGATCTATGACTCTAGGCGGAGGTAGCTGGTCTAAATAACACTTGAATCAAACAGATTAACAATGCCTGTAGTTTTTATCTGCATTTTCTCAGTAACATGGAAAATGAAAGATTGTTTTGATGTCACTATTCATATTATTCCCAGTTACCAGTATTATCTTGAAAATATAAAAAATCAGCACAGGATATTAACATATATAAGAAATAAATAGATGGTCAAAGAAAGGCAGACAGAGAAAATTTTGCAGGAGTAGGCTACTAGCAATGCTACCAAATAAAATAACAAAAAATATGAAACCTACATTAGTGGGTTAAACCACCACATTCATGTGATGATATTCACTGTATACCTACCTGATATCAGAGTTTATATTCCAATTAGTCTTGATCTCATCTATATTCTTATCCCAACATTGTAACCATTTCTGAAATTAAGAATTAAAGAGTAGGAAAATGTTATGTATTTATTTATAATCAATGGAATGGGCATTTATCCAATTACAAAAGTCATTATTAACTTCTCAAAACAGAGAAGAAATAGAAAAGTTACATAGTACTTTAATCCTTGATACTCGCATTCAGGAGTCCCAAACTAAAATTCCCTGGTGTTGGCCATCCTGACCTTGGGTTTTTCCATAGTCTGCCCTGGTCACTAGGTGAATGCTGGGATGAACATTTCTTTTCCATGAATTTTCCACTTTCCTGTTTCATTTTATTTCATAGTACCAGTTACAGGGTCAAAAACGTTGGGCCAGGCAAACTGGTACTGTGTGTCATGGCAGTGGGTTTACTCTCTGGAAAAAGTTCCACTCCTAGCATCTGGCAAATTCTACGGGGCCTCCTCTGGATGCCTCAAGGAATACCTTGGCAATATCATAATAGTTCTTGTGGGTTTGCTGGGTCTGGGACTTATCCATATAGAAAACATTAAGCAAGCACCCTGCCTACATCTGTGCATCTTCATCTCAGATCTGACCACCTGATGTATTTCTGAGCTCATCCCTTCTTCCCAAAGGTGCCTCCCCTTGGGCATAGGTACATAGCATAGGTACAAAAGGAACATCAGTGATTCTGGTGCTGAATAACTCTCCTTAGTCCCTTATTATTTTGCTGTCCTATCCTCCAAAGAGTCCAAATTTTATTTCTGTCACTATATTGGTTTTTGGGGTAAAACAGCATATTTATGTACACATGTATCAATTTCATACTCTTGCTGTGCAAATATACATATAAATGTGCATGCATATTACTCATTAACAATATATATTAAGATAAACTATTTATTTTTATACAATATGTACTTTAATACCCTTTATCTAAAAATCTTAAATGTCTGATTTGATATTGTAAGCATGTTAATAAAAATAGTTTTTATGCGAGATGTTATTCACTATCATCAATTAAATTCATCATTTTTTTGTTTTACTATCTAAACTAAATTATGACCTGGAAATAATTTTCTATTATGCATATATCCATGTCAGAAAAATGAGGAACTTTAGAGACCAAAATTTAAAAAATTAAGTTTTACCCGTGAAAGCATTAAAAAAAATTTAACTGCTTAATCTGTTTTTTTTTTAAGTAATATATTTTTTTCTTTCTTAACTTAATAAAGCCAGGATGGAAATAACAGTATATGTCATAAATAGATTAACAAATTTTCATTTAATATCACTGCACATTTCATTACTTACTTCAAATGCCATTTTTGAAGACTTATGAAATTTCAATTTTTGTTTAGTTGTCAAGTTCTCTTTTTTTTGAGGCATCATGTATTCTTTAAACTTTAAATGAGTTAGCAGCATCTCCAATTCTGAAAGTTTCCTGTAAAAAATACTAAATAATTAGAACCAAAACCAAGGATGCAACTTTGTAAGTAATGTTTCTCTTTCTCAATATTCTTGCACATTAACACACCAATATTTGAAATAGATGTCAAATCACATCAGATTAGCAAGAACTTATACAATTAAAACTAAGCAATAATTAACAAGGGGAGAATAAAGGAAGATGATCATTTCTCTCATTTTCATAAAACAAAACAATATAAAAATTAAGAGATATGTGCTTGAGCAATTTATCCAATAGATCCTCAATGATTTTATGATTACTCAATATGCAAAATAAAATAATTTTCCAGTTAACTTAGGTCATTTGAGGAAACAGATAGTGATTTCAATTTGTATTGCCTGCATGCACACGTGAAACAAGAAGAGAAAACAAAGAAACATCTCCAAAATAATTTACCATACATTCCTCTTTATTTATCAAAGTATCTGCTTCTGTGTTTTATTAGTGATTTAAAATGATTACTGTGAAAATAACTACAAGCCAGCAGCCAAGGTTCAAATTTAGGTGAGGCAAAATAAAATGTTAGAGGTGGCTACCGGATTCTTTTCTCTTACTTGCTCCCTCTCACTCTGAGGTACACATTATAGCACCAAATAATTATCAAAATAAGACCTAATACCATTGCTTTCTCAAATAGTTGTGTAGTAGTTTTTTAACAGTGATAGTAGTGTTATCATTACATACACTTACCAGTTTGTTCAGTAAAAGAGAAGAATGCCTTTGTGGTTTGAACATTTTAATACTACTCCAGTGTATAAACTGGCAATAGGTTTTAGTTCACTCTTTTTTTAAGTAGTGTTTAACACCATTTTAACTACTGAGACATCACTATAATAATACATGAGATGAAATGATAAACTGAGAAATATCTATTTTTCAAAGGAACAAATCATTCCAGACCTAAGTTTAGGGTAACTCTCTGGCATTTGCCATTTATGAATTGAGAAAAACATGAAAAAAAAAACTCATTCAGGAAGGACAAGCCTGGTGGAATTGAATCCCAGACCTTCCGCTCATAAGTTCGTGTCTTAGTGACCTTGGCCACCTGTGGTGGTTTTTAGATCTAATGATATTATATAAAGGCTGATGGTGCAACAATGCAAGTCATAGCTTGCATTACTTATATGAGCAGTGATGCAGGTATGTCACATCCAATCCCATCTTCCAAAAATAATAGTAACACAGGATCACAAATTAAGGTGCATTATTCCCTTAAAATGGCAATATAGTTTAATTTTATTTAAACAAAGTGTTACCAAATTTTCCTGTTTGCATGGATTCATTTTTTAAATATTTTATTATATTTAACCAAAATTTAGGAGGGAGAAAGAAATTAGGGGGTACATCCACATCCTCCTCTAGCTTATCGCTGGCTACAGACTTGAGGAACTGTATTTGAAAATGTAAAGCAGACTCTCTTGTAATATTTTTAAGATAATCGGTTTACTATTTGTAGAGTTAATTTATGTTGTTAATATTTATCATTTAGTGCACTGTAGAGGCCTACCTAAGTCAATAGCACCTTCTCTTTTATCCATAAATTAACAGCCTAATCTTAATAGTTCCCATGTTTTACTGTTTAGAGTATCCACTCCTGCCACAATGGTATATTCGCTATTCTTGTCTATAGTCAATAATTTAATCTGGAATTTTTACTGCCCAGCTTCTGTCTATTTTTAAATACATATTCCCTATCTTTTTTTTTGAAACATTGGATACATTTCTATATTTTACTATCTGATATTGCCCATCTTTGCCATTGTAGTTCATTTCTGCTTATTGCTTCTAAACTTTCAAGTAGTTGATCTTTTTACTGTTCCTTTCCTGTCTAACTTTGTGTATTTCTGGTTATTCTTTTGAAATATGCAGCATTTGAATTCTAATTTTTGCTTGATTATTTTATCTATCATTACTCAACTATATAGTTATATTCCTACTATTCTTTCAAATATGGAAAAAATAAATTGTTCCTGTATTTTACTACGAGTACCAGCACCATTGTTACTTGCCTAACTTTGTTGTTTAGGAAGACTTTAAACAGTGAAGTTATTTTAATTATGATATTTGGTTGGATTTATAACACTGAAACTTCGGTAATCTTTTTATATTTCAGAGAGTTTCAAATACACTTGTATCCATCCTCAGCTACTTTCTCCAACTGTTGTCTTGCTGCTGTCTCCCTCTTTTGGTTGTCTGATGAACTACCTGATTAGGTCATACTGGTGGGATTTCAAAATTCATTGCATGTTGTTTGTTTTTTATTATAAACATTCTTTAGCAAATAGTTAATTCTGTGTGGTCTTGCTGTTTTTAATAATTTTGCTTTTAAATTTATTTCATGATTTCTTGACCAAAAGTGTGTGGCTACTGCATATTTTTGTTTCTTTGTAATTAATGTTTCTGAAATGTTCTGTTGTCCTTATGCCTAAACTTTATTTTGTCTAGCCATATATACTTGATTATATTCTTTACAGTTTAATTGACATATCCCTGGCCTATCTATTGTTTCAACTGTATCTTTTTGTGATGTTTTAATAATTTACCTAGACTAAATTTGTTCTGAGGAGCTTGGACAGTGTAGTATTGCTTGAATATTTTACTGAATTTGTCTGATATAGAATGGTATATGAATTTATTAAACATTGTTTTTCTCTGTCTTTCTCTTTTTTCAATGAGTTTCTGTCTTTTATTTGGTATTTATCTATTTTTTTTAAACCATTGTTTATTGCAGTCAAGATTAAGTGTTGTCATCCCTTTTGGTACTCTTCTTTGTTGAGAGATATGTTGACAGTTTGTTTCAGGCTATGGAAAACTGTTAGTATAGTCTAGGATTGAACCTGTCCTTTTTAATGTAATTTTCTGTGAGTTAGTTTTCTGTAAATTCCAACCTCTAGTCTATTGCCTTTTCTAATAATTTTTAAGTCTTAGAATGGTAAGTAGTCTCTACACTGAATTTAATTATTTTTACGTTTGACTTATATATGTGTCTTCTTTATTATGCAGAAAATGCCATCCACATATCAGTACCATAATTAACATCCATGGGATTCAATAGGAAATGTAGGAATTATTCAATAAACTACCAAATGAAATAAAGAACATTAACCAAACAACAGAAATGATTAAAACCATGAAAAAATACATAACTCAAAATGCATTTTATAGTATAAAAGAATTTAAATATGGAAAAGCTATGTAAAACCTTGTATATAATGTAAATATGTAAATAGGTTATGCTGATATGTCCTTTAAATGCACTTAGAAGGATGAAAATAAATTGAATTGAATTGAATTTGGGATACTAGGAAATAAAGTATTACATCAAATGAGACCAGTATGTCCTCTGTAGATAATCTGCAGTAGTTAATTTTTTTAAATAATTTTTTAAAGTTTTATTTGCTAAACTATCAAATTTTGGGGAAGTTATGTATTTTTCTAATAACCAGTTTACACAAAGTTTTGGATATGAGAAGGCTATCCACTTGATGGGTGCTACTTTTATTAACAATTGACCAAAAATGCAATAGAATGAACATTTTGCAAGTATTTTTAGACTTGTTTAAATGCAATTTCAGTGAGTTTCTCCAATTTTTCATAACTAAATGAAACAGATTCACCACTACATATCAGAGATGAGGGAAGAGTCCAAGTAGTTGGTGGCAACAGGTGAACGTTTACCAAAGAAAGTAAAAACATTCCATCTGCAGGAAAAGTCATGGCTGTGGTTTTCTGGGATTCTCATGATGTGCTCTTAGACTACATCCAGAAAGGACAGAACCATCTCTGAGGAATATTACGCTTCAATACTGGACCAACTGAAGGATGCTAATTATGCTAAACGTCCATACCTTGCAAAAAAGAAAGTTTTCTTTCTTCATGATAATGTGCCTTCAACATGTCTGGGAATGATGCTGCAAAAGTGCATGACCTTCGGTTCCAAGTGCTTTCAATTCTGCCAGATTTGCCAGATTTGGCTCCCAGCGATTACCTGAAGAAACGACTGGGTGGATGAAGATTCACATCAAATGATAAGGTTGAAGCTGAGAAAGGTGCTTATTTTCACAGTTGGACAAATCTTATTTTACTGAGGGAATTAAAAAGTTGAAAAGTTGTTTGACTAAATGTATTGATTTAGAAGGTGACTATGTTGATAAATAAAAAAAGCGTTCTCTTAAATTTTGTGTTTTCCAGGTCAGGTCAAGAAATTTTAGAATGCCCTCATAGTTTATTTTGGAATCCATTTGCAGAAGAAGATATTAAGGTTTCTCCCAAATTGCAAATAGAAGTCATTGAACTTAAACATGGCAGGCATGTTGGGAATGAGTATTCATCTCTTAGAAGAAAGGATTTTTTTCAGGAATTTGCCAAAAGATAAATGCCAATAGATGTAAGATTTTGGAGTCAGATTAAAGACAATAATTGCATTGATGTATGTGTAGGAGAAACTCCTCTTACATATGAACATAAGTACATTTTCTGTAAAGTCAGACATAAGCAACAGAAACTTAAATTCAGCTCTGTGGTTTTGGACATCAAATTTTACCCTCAGAATCACTTTAACAATTCATAACAATGATTAATCTGCTTTTGGTAAATACTAATAAGGTGTACAATTACTACCAAAAAGTTAATTTCATTAAAGCAATAGATTAATAATTTATTTAATGCATAAATTATTTTTAGGAATTTCTAAGCCCACATTATTGCATGTTGTATTGCAGCAACTAAAGCATTTCTTTTGTTTATTATTTTTGTATAATGCTTTAGTTTATCATTATACTGTGTTATGTTGTATGATTAAACATTAAATTTAAAACAATTCAAGCATATAATTATTCTTTCATATTTACTAATATGCCATTTCATGAATGTGCCATTTTTTGTGCTTGAAAAAAATGTTAACACAAATATTGCAATTCACTCAGAAAGAAAAAAAGTATAAAAACAATGATGAGTGGTATTATGATCACCACTGCTTATTATTGCAACTATTTGTAGTGTTTATTCTCGCTTTTTTTATCATGCCTGTTTTCAAGCACCCGATCTTTGTTATGTTCTTCCTATTTTCCCTACCATGCCTTACCTACTTTAGATTAAAAGTTAGTAGTTAACAAAAGAGATTTATTGAAATGTATATAAGTGTGCTCACAACACAGAGAACTTTAACATCTAAATCCCAAAAATTAAGACCCATTGGACATATTCTCTTATGTTCAATACAGTTTCACCCTATGAGGACCACCTGTGGTACATCAGTAATAAAAACAGGCTTTAAACATCATTAAAAAAAATGCAGATATTAGAAAATCAATGATCTGCTCCAGTATCCAATCCTTAGGAGGCAAGTATGTTAAAATGTAATTGGAAATACTCAAAATAGATTGAATGAAAACAAGCATATAATTTATGAATTACATTTAGTTTTATAATTGAAACAAATCCTACATGCTGCTATGAAGGCTGTAGATGCCTGGAATCTGTACTGTCCGCAGCAAATGATGCATTTTGAACAGTGAGTATAGGGCTTCCACAAAAGCATTCTCTTCTTGTTTTGCATTTAAGATTGATTTCTGTTCTTCATATAAGTTCTGAAAAATACATAAAATAATATTTTAATGTGAATAAACATCAAACTGTTACATATTTTAAAACCATAGTTTTAGTTTATGTCTCATTTTATATTAGTATTTCCAAAAGATAGTATTTTGTACAAAAACTTTTTCAGTTCTTACCTTCATATTACGTATAACATATTCATTTTTTTCTGTAACTCCATTGAGCCATGCCTTAAATTTATAAAAATCAAACACATTGTTTCGTACAAAATAACCACGCCATGTTTTCTGAATTAGAGTGGCTTTGTCTTTATAATGTCTCCAGCATAACTCATCCACTTGAACCTAAGAGAGCAAATTCATGCATATATATATTTTTGTGCTTTTACTAGTGTTCTTAAGGAATTTTGACAAAGTAAATGGTAGTCTATGAAGTAGTATGTATGAAAAATGTCTTAGATATATTTACAGCATCCTGTTCATATAATTATGCATTTTTGCTATCTATTATTTTTTAGAATTGCTAGATAAGTTTAAAAAAAAAGTAATAAACTGCAAGAAAATTTCCCTGCATCTTCTCAAATTACTCTCTAGCATATTCTATATGTCATTCCATTTGGAAGCAGCTATGCCACTTATTATGTGGCATAGTATTTAGCTCTTTTTCAGCACCTTCCTGCCTGATAAACTGGTGACCATAGGAGATTCTGCACGTTTGAGTATAGAAAAAAGATGTATTACCATGTCAGTACTATAGTCTGAATGTCTAACAATTTTGCAGCTGTTCTGTTGAAAAACAAGATTGTTGAATTAGCCATATTAGCAGAGATATTGTCATAATGCAACAGAATGTCCTGCAGTCCTGTCTTTGATCTCTTTCCAAAATTTTTTAATTTACCTCTGTAACCATTTTGTAGGAGGTGGCTATCATTTTCTTACCTACATTTCTTCGTCTCTTATTCTTATGGGTCAAATTAGTCATTAGCTGTGGTGATGAACAAAATCTGCTGAGAGTCTCCATTGTTAAATCCTTAAATACTTCCCTGATGCTTTTTCTCTCATAGAAATTGTTTGCCACCCATCTAGAAGAAGTTATCCCTACTCTTAAATGTTGAAGTGAAAATACTTGATGAACTAATGGTAACTATTCTTCATTCACCACCTATTAGTGACCTGGCACTTTTGTCCTTATCTTCAAATGGTATTTTCCTTATCTAAAATTAAAAAAAAATTTGACAAACAAAAGAAAAAACGTCTCTGAATGCCTGTGAGCTGTTATCTGCTCAAGTGACTATAATTCACCTGCATATAAAGTTCATACAAAACTATTGCATAAAAATGTACCCTATTATAGTGGTACCAGATGGATGGACATATGCTATACTTAAGTTATCTCCAGAAATTATCTACAGTGGGCTGGGCTATGGGGGTCTTGCATAATGTTTAGTGTTATCTATAACTAGTAATGATGCTTGCTAAAGGTTAGAAAGTATTTGAATAACTAATTACTTGAGTAATATTATTCCATTTGAATACTAATTTTCTTATTTCATTTCTTTTCTTTTTCTGTAATTGCATTGTTGAGCTTGCTGGTGGTAGGTATGGTTTTCCTAATGATATAAAATTAATGAATTAAACATTGTATTTTAACCCCTTAAATTCATCTACCTCTATTTTGTTCTTTCTTTCGCTTAATTTTCCTTTAGAAGTAGAAAAATCTAAATTTAACTAGTTTTAATAGCATTCCTGCCTTCCTTTATTACTTTAATTACCAAATATTTTGACACACTAATAAATACATTAGGTGAATCATTAACATTATATGGCAGTCCATATATTTTTTAAATGTTTATTAAATATTGCATAACATTGTACACAATTTCACAAGTCTCAGTACCGCCATGGGTGGCCGAGGTCATTAAGGTGTGGATTTGTGAGTGGGAGGTCTGGGGTTCAAATCCCATCAGGACCCTCCTTCCTGACTGAGGTTTTTTCCAGATTTTCCTCAGTCCTCATAAATGGCTAATGCCGGGGAGGTACCCTAAACTTAGGCCTAGAACGTTTCCTTCCTTAAAAAAAATCCATTCCCAATTTATCATTTCATCTCATGTATCATCAGTGTCCACTGCCTGTGGTGCCTCAGTAGTAAAAACGGGCATTAAACACTATTCAAAAGAAAAAAAACTAGCCTCGGCATCCTACTCCATGGATTCCCATGGAGTAATTTCATTAAATGCCTGAACAATATGGCATTAAAAATTTAAACAATTCAAAAGTGCAATAAATATGTTACTTAATGTAGCTAATAAAAATTTTACCCTAACACAAGTAGACCAAATCATCACTTGACTTGAAACGCTTATGAATTTCTAGTTCTGGATAGCTCTTACTCCACCAGTGCTGCACAGATTGTAATTTTCAACTAAATGAGTAAGGAAAAACTTAGGGGTTTCATTTACTTAGAAACTGCATAATGTTAAGGATGACCATCTGGTACCCTGTTTCTTCAATCCACATAACAGTAGAAGCACTATATTCTCAGAACACAAAACAACAGGTCAGCTTGCAAAATTTTACTGGTCTCTTAAACAACAGGCAAGCAGAAACAGTCCAAGAAAACAAAAGTTCACTCCAAATATTCTGGGTCAGAAGAATACTCTCAAAAGATTTATTTTATTTAATACTGCATTTCTTTTTGTTATGAATTAGCAGTTCTGGAATTATTAGAAATAAGCAAAGAATTATACATTCCACGTCTAAGCATTCAGCACCTCCCACCTTCCAGTATCCACAAATCATGGAAATGATGACATAAGAGTTGGTATAGGTGCCAGAAATGCTATATAGTAGCACAGTTCCATTAACCTGGTAATACTTTAGGCCCCATTTCATACTAAAGTGCTGGTTCCAAACATCCAGAAAACTTTAACAGCATACTGCTGCGGGATGTTCTTCAACAAACACTTACTGCATGCATAGAGGGAACTTTTATCTGGAATACCAGTTTATGGTGTTTGTAATGCCAGACAGTTGTGTTTAAAAACGTATCCAGTGATCCTGTATAAATATATCACAGCTCTTATAAGTAGATTCAAAATATAGTGCAACATATACTTCACATTCAGAGGCAATAGTTATACACAACAGAAGGGTCTAGTAATGGGAAACCCACTCTCACAATTCTTAACAGATATGTACATGAGTTTCATGGAAATAAAATTAGTTGAGGCTTTTCCACATATATACAAATGTTGGTATTTTATGTTGATGATGTCTTTCCAACAGCAAATGAAAAATGTAAAGAGGATGCAATAAAACAATTACACCTACAAGACAGCACTGTTGAATTCATTATGGAAATAGGAAACAACGAGGTTCTTCTCTTCTTGGGTATAAAAATTATAAAAAATGGCAATATATTAAATTTGGCATATTCAGAAAAGATACCCATTCAGATAGTTATATAAAAAAACAACAACCACAATCCAAGACAACATAAACTCACCATAAACAACAGCCTCAAATTCAGATTAACAGCCTACCAATAGGCAAGACTGAATACAAATCAGAGTATCACAAAATCATAGATATAGCACAGAAAAATGGCTGCACAATAGATCTGGTCAGCATGAAAATAGAAAAATTTAAAAAGCAAAAACAAATAAAAGGAATCACCACATTAAAAGGCTACAAACAAGATTACACACACACAGAAAAAAGAAATTCACATTCCACCAATGGGCACACCAAAAATTCCAGAAGATGTTTGTTTAAAGGGGCAAACAACATTTTGGCTCCAGTAAATAAATGTAGTTAAAAAAAAAAACCCTAAAAACCAACACAAAAGACAAAATTCTGCCAGGAAAACAATCAGGCATTTATGAAATTAGTTGTAAAGATTGCAATATAAATACATAGCCAAAACAAAAGGAAATATTACCATACGGTTTAAGGAACACATGAGATATGTAAAGTATAAACACATGGAAAAATCAGCAATAGCAGACCATTGCTGGCAAAAGAACCACAAATTTCAAAAGGAACCAAAACCCCATAAAAGCTCTTCAAAAACCCTTAGAATTAACAGTGTGGGAAAATATATTCATAAACAAAAACAAGGAAAATTTGCTTAATTTTGATCTTGCAAATAACAGTAACCTCATCACTAAGTTCATAAAATCCACGGAGTGACATCTTAATATCATGCTGGAAAGCTGACAGTGGAACTGTGTAGATGATGAAGGCAACAGCCTTTGAAACATGTCCAAGTAAGTAGAACAAAATTAATGAAATTTGAGTAATTTCCTCAATAATAATTTGTTATATTATAGTACAACATGTTTAAATTTCTCTTATTTTTTTTTTTTTTTGTAAGAAGAACAGCATCAAATGACATGAGCATCTGAACAGGTAGTCATGCAGAGATTTGCACAGTGAAGTGTGGATAGGAAGTAGGCAGAAATGTAGATCATGTCAAACATTGTACATCCACAAAAAGGGTAACACAGGCTGGCAGATAGAGGAGTATGTGGGCTGCCACATAGCTCAGCAAGTAAATGGAGGGAATATTGTAATAATAAAGGGGAGAAAGCTAATTTTGTCATACTTTTTTGTAACAATGGAATTTTTTCCATATACATAATTTATAACTATATATCTGGTATACATAATTGAACTATTTTCTCTGAATTGTAAAAGTCCTCATCATTGATAATGCTTAAGTGCAATAGAATGCTATATAGTTGACATGTCTTTAACTTATCAGAGAGTGTAGGAAATGCTGATTGAATCAAATTTTGACTTATGTTTACTTTCTGAACACGAGGAGAAATAAAGTGCAGACATTTAGTTCTTCTGATTCTCAGGTATGCCTAGCACAAACTTATTTTATTTTTCATAATTACAGTTCATCTTTTCATTGTACTGAATGAAACTCAACTGATTCTAAAATAAAATGTAATTGGATTGGAAATATGCCAGGTCCCAAAGGTAAAGTCACATTTTGAGCATCAGTGCATCATAAAAAAATGTTCCTTATAAACTGACTAAATCTTAATCTGTTTTTTTGACATTCTTTGAAATTAAGAAGTAAAATTTTTTCTGGACTGTAAGTTTAATTCATGTAAAGTAAAAGTTATATTTCTTTGCTTGAAATATAAATAGCATGTTCTGTATGTAATAACTATGAGTGTCATTACCTAAAAAACATTTGTAATAAATTTATGCATTACAGTGGCAAACAAACAGATGAAAAGAAATACACACCCTCAATATTTTGAGATAGAGTTTACGTCCTAAATAACCTCTCCAGTGACATTGAATGATTGTGGCAGATAAATGTAAGCCAAGTAAATGAAGTCTGGTTAAATGACCACGGACCCATCTTTGGATTGTTCGTGCAGCTAAATATCTCCTTAGATTTTCTTTTTCTTTATCTCTGTGTGCATAAAGAAGATGTAAATAAATTCTGCTGAAAGCTTTATACAAATATACCAACAAGTTAATGAATAATTGTCTAGTTTTAGGAGAAACCATTTTTAAAACAGAAATAAATATTAATTACTGAAAATATGATAGTATGTTATGTTTTTACTGCCATATGAAGAATTTTGTACACTATTAAAATACCCTGAAGTTTGTGAATAAAAGTATTTAAAATAAATGCTGTTCTATTGCTAGAAGAATATTTTATCATAACATTAAGATCTGTAATTAAGTTGTACTTACAAAGCTGTAGACAGTAGAGTGGTAATATATCCTATAAGAATGCATTAAATGATGGTGGGAGCAATTTCCCCGGAAATATGTCCTAAAGTTGTATGAGTGGATTAGTATGAAAATATTTAATACACTCTTATAGGATATGGAGATCTCTTAATTATCTCCATCAATATTTTCTTTTGCATTATAACTTAGTTCTTATTTGTGTCTCTTATAAAATCTTGTTATTTAAATGAAAAAGAGAAATATATTTTAATGATTCCTGAACATTAAATTACACATCTGTGACTGATTTTAAAAAGTTAGAGAATGATGTGCAATCAGAATGTAATTTATATAAAATATTGAAGCTGAATGAAAAACTAATAAGTTAGCAGAAATAAATATAAAAACACATTTTTAATAACAGTATGAAATTCAAAGTAAATTTAGTGTCAGAACTAATACAGTGAAGCAATTAATTTATTCTAAACTTGGTATTCATTTTTTTTTACACTAAACTGCACTTACTTACATTGTGTAGTGTAGTGTAAAAAAAAAAAAAAAATGAATACCTAAGTTTAGATATATTACTACTCCATTGTCAACAGCTTCGTAAGTACAATAATTAATTTATTCTTAATCAGATGTGAGTCAATTTAATAATCCTGTGCTCCACTTACTATACAAAACATGTTTCATGGGCCTTCGCCAGCATCATCAGCATGTGTCTAATCTATCTCACACTATCTAATTAAGAACAGTATGAAAATTTAAATGAAATGAAATTTAATTTAGTTTGTCCTTTACCTTACACAAATGATATGGACATATCAAGATGTAAGTCTAATTATAAAAGAAATTACTTTCTATTAATATTTACAGTTTTTCATACTTTTTTTTAGTAGGTATGAGATCCTTCATATATTATATGGAAAAGTCAAAATATACATAATAATTACAATGACAAATTAGTTTCTTTCTAGGTCTAATGTTGACAGTTTCACATTATCTTGTTAATAACAAAAACCCTCAGATTATAACGCCAATATTGCACATCAAGTGTGCATTCACATCATAGAAAATTTGTTGCTATTAATATTAATATATAAAGTGTTTTACATGTATATAAACATAGGCAAATGGAACACTTATTTAATGAGATGAAACTTTGCATAAGAATAATAACATTTTTAAGTAATACATTTTTAACACACAGTTTGTGTTTTTGAGAACTTATGTTTTTGTTTTTTTTTTGTTTCATTGAGAGGTTTTTATCATTGATATTGTATACCATCATGGTGAAATCTTAGCTAATAAGCTTTTTTTTTTAATGAAATATCATATGTAACTTTGGTTTTCTCTAGTTCATAGATATGTACTTGGGAATTCTTTTCATAATTTTCTTCATGTGCTCGCATTTACATAATCACCTCATAAATATATATATATATAACGTAAAGGTCAAATTCTCAAATCTATACGCTTTGCAGCTCATAACTCTTGGTAGATTCATCATTATTCGGATTACTCTCTTTTGCATTTTGATATTTTAGTCATGTAACTACTATTTCCTCATATACTCCCCATATTTTAGTAATAAATGAAAATTTGAAAAATACAAGATCCTTAACGTGTATAAGTTTACAGAATGTTTTAAAAGAGAAATTTGATAACAAACTTTTCTCAATGTTTTCCACAAAGCAGGGTGTGTGTACTCCAGGTTAAATTTTTATCCACAAACAACACTAAGAAGTTTGCATTTTGTGCATAGTTTATTGTTATCACTGACTAGACATTATTAGGAAGTTTGTATTTAATTTATGATGAAAGCCTAAGGCTTGAAATTTTTCATATATATATAAATTCTAATTGACTCATAAGTGAGTTCTTAATCATTTTTGTAGGAGTCAATTTAACTTTTTTTCAGATATATATATATATGAATTCAATTTAATGTATTTTAAGAGGATACTTTTAAAAATGATCAGTCATTTTCTCATTAAGTCTTTGTGGGTCAAGACTTGAAGAATCTCAAATACATTAAGATTAAGTGGCTGTCTCTTTGAATATTTTATGTTCGTCCTCCATCAAGAAGAGTTCTTTCTTCCCTCCTCTCGAATGTTATTCCATCATTGATCGAGATACATTAAAGATGCATATATACCTTGTTCATGGAAACTTTTTTCATGTTAGATATATACAAACATGTTATGACTAGATTTCAACCAGGAATTAGATTTTTTCCCCTCGGTTCTTAAGGCGAATGCCTGACATACTTGGAGCACAAAGTTTCCTGAGTTCATTCGGCCGAATTTTCATCTATCACACTCCTACTTGCGATCAAGTGAATGCTTCTTCCAGATGTCCCAAACTCAGAAGTCTGCTACATTCAAGTAATCTGGGGCAGAATCCCATAATGGACATAAATGATGACGTTGAAAAAAATACCTATTCAAACCATTGGCATTGGAATTCCTAACAGGGTGAATATACGGTTACCATCAAGGAGGGTGGGGGGTATCTAAATGTTGTTCTACTAAAAAACTGTAATAATGTTGCTTCATTTGGTCATTCGGTGGAACCGAAAGAAGCATATAAAAAGCTTCAGTTGTCGGTTACAAAACTATAACACAGAGAAAATGAAATGTGATATACAATGCGGAACGAGCGGCTGGAACTGCTTTTCTAAGTGCTATTGTAATTTCTGACATTTTAGAAATGCAGCATAAGAGGTCGAGCAAAACTCCATAGTATGCAAAGGAGAAAAGGAGGTAACTTCTTATTGATATAAATGAATACATATGATAATAGGAAATATTTTTATATATTTGTATTATACTGTATTTATGCAGAATTCTGTATCATACGGTTACAAATATTGTGGTTGAGAAAGAGAGAGAAGAAAAAAGATAGGTGATGGAGAAAAGTTTTTTTTTTTTTTATTCAGCTCCTTAACAACTATACATTTATATAAAATTTCAAAAACAAAAAAAAAAAAAAACAAAAACAAAAAAAAAGTTGGTAATCCTTTGCCCAGAGCATTTTAATGTATTGGATAACTGGCCTTTAATATATGCTAAAGATTACGAGTTCAGTTTATATTGCTCTTATCGATAAAAAATAACTTCAAAACAAATAATATTACTTGCTTTGTGGATAATAAGATATAAACATTTCCCCATCAATCTGAAAACAGTAATATTAATCTAAATATTAAAAAGGTAAAAAATTAGTCATTTGTTACGTAACTCAGCTTTCTTCTCTAGTTCTTCAGGTAAGCGATTAAGAGCATCCTCTAGTATAGACAATACACTGTTATTCATATTAAATGTAATTTAGAGGACAGATTTTTGCCTAGCGTTAGAGCACACACAAATAAACGAGAAAATATAACGTAATTTAAATTACAGATGGCCATGCCGTGCTATTAATGCTTTACTACAGTGGATATACATTATCACCTTTTACTGTAGTTGCTTTGAGAAACGAAATATTCTATTTCACTTTAATGCTATCTTGAGAACAGAAAATATGCAACCCATTTCTTAAAAGCATCTTTACTTCGCTATAAAAATATTTATTAATAATAAAAATTCCGCTTTCAAACTGCCATATAGTCTGCAGGAAAGGCATTAGTGTGAGCTTTATGTCCGTGGAGGCACTGAAATATTTGCAGAAAAATTGCGAGTGCGGTATTTCAGCAAAAACAGATATAATCATGCCCCTTTTTTCTTTTTGATGTCGCTGCACAATTGATGCAATAGCTGAAAATAGTACTTTCCAGTCGCATTTGCATTTCTTTCTTTGAAATCTATCATTAGAATACCGCACTTAGAATTTCTCTGCAGACTGTGTATCCTTGACCTTGCGAATGGTGCTTCCCCCTCTTCCACTACTACATTGATTCTGTTTTTAAAAGATAGCCATAATAGAGAATCGTAGTTTTGTCCTGTTTAACGATAGATTCCAATACTCCACTCTCATCCGGCAAACATTCAAAAACTTCTGACATTATTCCACGCACACTTGCATTTGAACTGCTGCAAGAATTCGAGGCATCCGTCTTTTACTCACTTTACGCATGTACTATGGATGAAAGAAAATACAATTGTTTTGGAAAGCCCCAACTTACGATTATTTCTTTTGCCTTCAGACGCCTATCACCCAGAAGTTTTTCTCCACAGGGGAGATGTTTTCTTGTGTGACGTTCACCTGCCTATACACAGGTGGGTCATTTTCAAGGTTCTGTCTGCTTAATAATTTTGACCGTTCCTTCACAGTGCAATATGAAGGGAAAGCTTCCCCATACACACAGTTAAAACATTTAATATCACTGGCCGAAAGGCCTTCTTTAGTTAAAATTTAATCACTGCAAGTAAATGAAAGTTATTTATTATTTGATTCATTTAAGAACGTTCTTTGACATCTCTAGTCATTAGCGTCCCACTCAATTCAGGGTGTAAAAGGCCGATAAAATTTGTCTTAGGGACCTCTTCTTTCAGACTTGAGGTTCTTTTACGTGCAGTAAATCTACGATATGGCACCCACGGCTATACTTCCCTTCTAAAGGAGGTCATACTGAGGACTTTTACGCCCTAAAATTCATTGACCCTGGTCAAGTTTGAATCCATGATCTCCGGTCCTGGTGGTCTACAGGTTATCATACTTGCCTCCTAAACCCAAGATCGCGGGTTCGAGCCCGGCCAGGACCGATGGATTTTTCCGGGCGTAAAAATCCTAAGTATGGCTTCCTTCGGAAGGGAAGTAAAGCCGTGGGTCTCGTGTCGTACATTTACGGCACGAAAAAGAACCTCAAGCCAGAAAGAGAGGCTTCTGAGCAAAATTTGTCGGCATTTTCACGCCCTGAGTTGAATGGGATCTGAAATGTTAAAGAGCGTCCGTAAATAAATAAATTAAAAAAAAAAATCTCCAAATAAATGAATCGGTTGACGGAAAGGAAATACGGTGTTTATACTTCTGAAATATTTAACAGGTAGCATGAACATTGCAAAAATGAATCATGGCCTTCTATGTCAGGACGGAAACTTATTGAGCCACGCCTAGTAGAACATAAGATAATGATTTAATTTAAAAAGAAAAAAAAAAAAAGAAAAAAAAAAAAGAAAGAAAAGAAAGTTTACCAACCCATTTTGACCTAAAATTTGAGATTCTATAGTACCTGCTTAAATAACTAAAATAGCAAAGTTTCACATATTCGCGCCTTTCATTTTCTGTCAGTGGAGCGACAAAAGAAAACTCGAATTTATGTAAGCACCACTTTTCATTTAAATGATATATTCTAACAACAACTTCAGGTAAATGAGTAATAATGGGATGATGAATTCTAAATATGTGTGTTTCTATTGTTTTTGAAAACAACTAGCCCCGAAAAACATGGTTAAATACTTTTTTTAAAATATTTTTGTGTTAATAACTTCAGGCTACAGCTTTTACGCAAAAAAATAATATTACAACTCAATTATTTTTATAATGAATAAATAAGTTTCAACATGGGACAATTGTGAATTACAGAGATAAAAAGTAGTAATTTAAGATGTTGTTAACTATTGGCATACTAAATCTTCTCAGCTTACTTCAAATGTTACTCCTTGCCTTCTCAAGTTTCGTCCTCTCTCCAAACTTGAACCTCCTTCTTTACCTTCTAGCCATCCTTTAGAAATGTTTATTAACCGATTTTTAACTTCGATTAGTGGTTCCAAATTTCTAGATAAGATCAGATAAGATAAGATAAGATAAGCTAACTTTGCGTGAGAAATCAGCACTTAAAAGGTTATCTAATAATCCTGATGTTGTTATTCTTCCAGCTGATAAAGGGTCCTCAGTAGTACTACAGAACATTTCTTCTTACAATGCTGAAGCTTACTGACAGCTTGAGGATGTCACTTATTACGAACTATTGTCTTCCAACCCTACAGTCTAGTTTAATAAAGAAATAGCTTCTTTTATTGCATCTTCTGGTACTGCTGAAGGACTTAGTTCCCAAGATATCACTCTGCTTAATCCTCATGTCCCTCGTACTCCCACCATATATTTTCTCCCTAAAATTCATAAAAAGAACTGTTCAGGCCGCCAGATAGTAGCCAGCTACGATTCCCCCACTGAACTTATTTCCGCTCTAGTACATTGTTGGTTACAGCCATTTATTATGTCTAGGCCATCCTATATCAAAGATTCCTTCCATTTTTTGAGTTTACTAAAGAAAGTTGACCCTTTGGCACATTCTAATATACTTCTGGCCACTATGATGTGACGCCACTCTATACTAACATTCCCCATCATGAAGGATTAGCTGCTGTTAGACATTTCTTGGACTCTCGAGCACCTCCTCATACCCCATCCATAGATGTCATTTGCCATCTTGCTTATCTGATCCTTACTCGCAGTGCGTTTAGTTTTGATAATAAATATTATCTACAAATCAAAGGTACTGCGATGGGCACTAGAATGGCACCGTCTTATGCCAATCTTTTTATGGCTCGCTTAGAGGAGGACTTTCTTAAGTCAGAACCTTTGGCACCATTTTATTTTATCTTCATCTCCTTTTTTTCATTATGGTTAACAATTTTCGTCGCTATCCCTCGTTCCGCACTTTCATTGTGACATAAGGACGATGTAAGTTATCATATTCTCCTCCATGCGCATTTTTCAAGCCCATTGGAGACTTGCCTTTTCTCATCTTTATTGAATGTTTCCCCCCCCCCCTTTTAACTTAAATGAACTAGCAGAAAACTGTGATCACGTGTAGGAGAAATATTCATAAATACCTATATCAAAAGCTCAAGTGACTGTTCTCACTTAATCCATGTTTAAAGCCAGATTCGATCATAGCAGAAACTTGTTCTCTCATTAAGTCTTAAACTCCATTTACGTTTACTAGTTCCGAGCAACCGGGCAAATTCAACAGGTTGAAAGAAATAAAGGACGGGATCTCTGACGATATAAGCAACGGCATGTAACATGTGACCAAGATAACTTCATATGTTTGGTGTCCGAACTCCCATCCTTACTAGTGATGCTCATATTAAAATCACTATTTTAAGGTTGAAAATAGCGCATGCCTCTTCTACTCTAGAATTAATATGAACTAGGTATCGGAATTCTTAAGCCTTAATATCACTTGTACTTTTAAAATTTTAATTGCTAAGCAATATCTGATGGAAGAAATCATGATTTTATACCTTGTTGTTTTTCTTGTTAGTTTCGCATTAATTATATGTGTTTTTTACTTGTACTATAAAAGGAAAAAATTGTCGTCGAAGCCAAAACGTCTGTATATAAAAAAAAAAAATTAAAGTGAGAAATTATTGATTATGGCAATAGAGCGCGTATTTTCTGTGTTATTTGGACAAGAACGAAATCACCAAAAATAAACACGTACCTAAATACTATAAGCTATATGCCAACTGAACGCTGATGACCTGAAATATTACAGAGCGTCTGAAAAACTGTACTGGCTACTTGCACACAGTGACAGAACGATACTGCAATAGTTGGTTGTGGTTGCATCGGAACAACAATTAGAACAATCTTGCGGCTTGTGTTACATTTTCCGAACCTTCCAAGCATGATGGAATTCGAAACTCGGGCCATCGCCTTAGCAATGGTCACAACGTGGACAAAATTACCAACTTACTGACGTGAATAGCGTAATATTGTGCTCATCCCTCACGACCTTTCAGAAAAGAGTATTATACTGAAAAAGAATACGTCTGGTAACCATAGTTAAAATATCTTGTAAGTATTTCAAACTTTGTAAACAGCTTGATTGCTTCCATAACTCCATGTGAGATCTATGGTTGATAAAGGAATCTAATCTGAACTGTAACTTTTTCATTATATTATATTGTAGTTCATTTGATTGTATTCCACTGCATAGGTATTTTGGATGTAATAATTGTATAGAAAAACATTATGCAATTTTGTAAACTTTACTTATTATTATTACTAACAATGGCCTGTCTCTTATTACTATTATTATCCTCTGGAAGCAACAAATAAATAAATAAAGCGTTTGGTTGTGGTCTATTTTTCCTGAATAACAATTGAGTTCCGTTATTGTTGGTAACGAATCCTCCATAATAATGTTGGCAGCACTTTGGCTACAGTCACAGTGTAGGTGTACGTGTAGGAAGCAGGAGAGTCCATGTTGTTAGTGTTGGGAAGCGTGTAAAGTAATTGCTGACGGAAGGGATTTGCGTTAATAATAGTTTGTTTGGTAACTTCTGCTAAAACAAGTGCTATGCATTATTAATCTTGTTTTTGAAAGCATCTGGGAGTGTTTATGCAAAGTATCTCCTATAAGACCTGACACATACACTAGGTTACTTAGATTTCTTCTGTAGGGCTTCAGGTAAGCGATTAAGAATTTCCTTTACTTTATATGACGCATATTAATAATGGAATATAACGTATAATATCTCTTCCATGAGTAGTCTTTGCTTATTGTAGTGTATATCTTTCGGCAACATAACATTACAAATTGTGTTTGCCAGCCGAATAATTGCCGGAACTTTAAGCATGTTGTAATTGAATTGAATTTATGTGTGAAAAATAACTGTAGAATACAGGCAATTCTGTAACTGGTCACTTTATTAAACTAGAATAAAAAGACCTAGAGTCCATTAACAATTATTTGCTAAAGCCATTAATTTAAGGATATAATGAGAATCTTGCATGCATATAGAAATTAACCTGATAATCTTGAATATAGTGTTCTTGCTGTTTGCAAAATGTAAACATTATGGATATCTATAATATGTAGTATAGTCTCTGTTGGGATACCTAACACAGATTGCAGGAAAGTTTCCATTGAAACTTGAATATAGGCACTCTCCGCAAGCACAGGTTTTAAATGTATTGAAAATAACAGGAGAGTAATTGAAGACATTATAGCACGATATGAACAGTATGGAGTGTATAGTTGCACACCCCTGCCCTTGGATATCCTGAGTAACACATAATAAGGTGAACATTTGAAATATCAAATGTTCTAGTGTCATGGAGTAAGAACACCATTGGCTCTTTCTTGCGTGATTTATCTTCGGGTTTCCCCGCTGGCATCTCAGGTTTCTCCGGCGATGGTAATTGCAATAGTATTAATTTATCAGGGGGAGATGGTACCGCCACTTCTCCATCTACTTCACCCTCAACGCCCCTGTCAGTAACTTTGGTACCCAACAAGCAAGCCATCTTATCCTTACACCATATTATTGCTAAACAGGACTTCTAACAAGGATGCTGTTCTCAGAAAGTTGTTTTACTATGGATGGCCATACAAGCCATAGGCAATAAACATTATTGGCCAAAATATATCATTAACTTATGGTGGATAAGTAATTTGGGAAATCAAAGTCGTATAGCTCTTGTAGCCTTTGCATATGGAAATGGACAAACAGTAGAACTAATACAATGGCTACGCAGCATAAATAAAATTTTTATGAAATACCATGGATATTGTTTTTGTAAGTGCAACAGTGGTCTATGGTTCGCCTCTGCATTGCTAGAGTGTTACTAAACAATTAAACATCTACTAGAAGGAGATATGAAACAAGATACCTCTCAAGAAATACTTAAAACATTAAGCATAGAGGCAATGCATGCCGAATTTCCAGAATTAATCTCCCTACATATTTTTATCATTGGCTGTAACATGAACCAAGCTGGAGCTGGAATACACTGTCAACTTTTTTCCCCACCATGTACTCGTCAGCTAAAATACTACCAATTTTGTTGCCAAAATAGAAGCTATTGGTATATAATGAAAACTCTGATGTACAGAACAAATAAGTACACTCTAAGATAAAAAAAATGTGAGCACACTCTTAAAGCATTAATTTGTCATAAATTCTACTCAGCTGTGCAATTATTTTACATTAGCATGTCTCTGTGCCCTTAACCTTATCCTATCAACAGTCATATCTACAGAGCCCCCATTTAGACGTGTGGCTGGCTTAATGGGGATTTGCTTGGCACTGGGAAGCATGCATGCTGTTTACTGGCAAAGTATGATATTCATAGGCCCATAGATTCAAGTACATGAATTCTTACTGCAAATGAAATATCAATTCTTTGATTATACAATAGCATTTTGTGTATAAGATTGGATTTTTCTGCACTCTAGTATCTATTGTTTTTGCCCCTACACATCTGGGTAAATAAAACCATGCTTTTTCCTTTAAAAAATTCAGTGTGAGTCAATAGAGCAAACACTAACACTATTCAAAACCCAAATGCACATATTAATTCTACTCATATCTCGTGAATTACAGTTATTTTATAGGGTTTCAGTTTTAAAAGTTTAGTGGCATTCCAAGCCCAGGATGCAAAGTTTCAGATTTGTGTGCAAGCTTTCTCAGAGATTTCTCTGAACTTCTTTTTAACTTTTCTGTAATGTCATTGAGTTTTTCCTCTCTAAGAACATGGCATTTTACTTTTGGTTTCTTAGCAAGAGCAGATCCATTTTACTTTTGGTTTCTTAGCAAGAGCAGATCCTCTTTCCCTAAATCTATTCTCAAGATTACAAATTGTTTCTTTGTGAGGCACATGAACAATAGGAAATCTATCTATAAATATCCATCTCACTTCTCTACATTAGTTTATGTCACTAGGAGTTATATATGAAGATTCTTTGTGCTAAAGCATATAGACTTTTTGGCATTATAACAGCATTAACACACAATAATATTGAAACATGTGGTCTCACTATCTCAATTCCTGTACAGCACAAAGACTTCAAGTCAGCATAAGGATAGGAGGAAAGTGGAACAAGAAACAGAACTGGTTAGAAACAGACCAGGCAAATCCCAATTAAACCAGCCATGTGTCCACATGAAGGCTTTGTAGCTCTCCATGGCAGTTGTATACTGATAATCCAACAATTTAAAGCAGGTGTCTAGCAATGCGAACTACCAAAGGTTGAATCCTAATTATGTGTGAATTGTTTTATTATTTTTTTGCAAGTAAAAGTAAGTTTAGTATAAACGTGATAAAATAACTTCCATCTGCAAAGGCATATTTGAATGTTTGGGTATTGCACATGTATGCACGTGCATGCACATGTATGCACATACATGCACGCACACATGTAAAGTAATCTTCATTTTCAAAATAAATAGGAAATTAATAAATATACTTAAATGAAAATATAAATTAGCTTAATATTGAATTTATAAACTCTCTACTATATTTTCTTTTTAGTTTTTCTCTTAAGAATATTTATTAATGTGCAACTTATTGTGAAAATGAAGATAAATTGTTCATTTATGTTTGAGCATAAATGCCTTAAATTTCAAATATATTTTGTCCATTAAAAATATTTTTGTTATGCATTAAACATTAATTTTACTTGCAAAAACTAACAAATAAAAAAATTTAAGCATAACAAGGATTGAACCTAGGTAATTCTTATTGTCTATGCCATGTGCCTTCTTCTGATCAGCTATTGGAGCACATGGTCTGAACAAATGCATTGTTTATGAATATGAAAATGGCATGAAAATATATATTGTAAATCCAGTGTCAGCAAATGCATTTAATATTTTCCAGATCTGTCATGGTTTCTCCCCCCTCTCTCCTTTAGGGGTGTACAAAAAGCAGTTCTATTGATAAATTCAAAATCTGCTATTTTAGTAATGATCTTAAAAGGACTAAGGATAAATTGAAAACAAGGGTGCATTATGTGTGGGGAAAATGGAAAATCGTGTTTAATAGAATGTGAAATGGTAAAAAGATGGAGATGTGAAAGCTGGGATGAAAAATGGGACAAATTATAATAAGAAATAGTGGACAAAAATGTTATCAGATATGACAGTAGAGAAAATGAATAAGATAAGGGAATTTTTACGAAAAATAAGGGATAAGTGGAGAAGAAGTACAGGGTGAACAATCCTTCATGCAACCGGTTTTACAGCCGGCCGGCAACGCTGGCTGCTATGTCAGTGGTGTGCTACTTGTGCAAGATTTCAAATTACACTGAAGCCTTGCACAGTAGAGGGAAAATATACCTCTGCTGATATAGCACTCCCAGCCTGTCCCACAGTTGTGTGAAGCATTGCTCATCCTCTATAAAGAAGGAGGACACATGCAGTGATGAAAATTGGTACTTATTTTAGGGGTCATTTCCATGCACATTACCTGGTGGTTGGAATATGGGAAGGCCTCGGTTTTGGAGCTGCTGAATTTTGTGTGTTTATGTAAATTAAATTGTAATCATATAGTATTGTAAACTATACTTTGCTTGATATTTGTGATATTAAATAAATTCAATAGTAATGATCTGTTATTTCCCTGCAAGGATAAATTAAAGTTCAAATAATTTATCATAAATGTAAAAAAAATGCATGTGTAAAAGCTCATTGTATCTTGGAGTTTAGCACAATCTTGTCTTTTTCCATGGTTAATGAAAGTTGCTCAAAAAGGCCAAAAAATCTGTCAAGTACCACATCTCTACTCATCCACATCGCATAGCAATGAAAAGTCAGCATAATAACACAAAGTCTGCAAGAAGATTTGAAACTGACAGTGATTTGGACTACTTGATCATTAAACTGCCAGCTTTGTCAGCAACTAGTTTGACAGTTTTTGCAGAAATCATTTCCTGGTGCATGTAAATGAAGGCTACTAAGCTTTTCATTTGAATCCCAACAAGACTCTTTATGGTATAAATCATAGAAGCTCCTCATCCTTTTATTTGGAAGCCGGCACTCCCAAATGGAGACTATTAGCCTTAGCAAGCCACAGCAAGTCACTGGGTTCTCCAGTTTCTAGGATTCACCTGATGTTCGATTTAGGTTGTGTATGTGCACTTGCTTCTTTGGGGGGGGGATTCAATTTTTGCTCTGTTGTACACTAATTATACACTGTACTCCTTCCATTCCCTTTTGATATTTCTGCAAAAGGCTCTCACATTAACCATTTTCATCTCTTTATCTCATTCTAGTCACCCTTCCAATACTTCCCTTGGTCTTTAAATTTCCCATGCCATTAACATGTATGTAAAAGTCTAGTAGTTACATTCATACTTATTCAGAACATGAATTTAAAACTGAATTAAATAATATCTTATAATGCTGGAATATTATATCCTTACTGTAGGAGGAGCCTGTGGCTGTACCAAGCAGATATTTAGGGGTTGATGGAGAAGGTTAATAGCTAGTGGGTCCAAGATCAAGAAATAGTGATCCATACACATTAATAACTATGAGATTACTTTGTTTTCAGTATGTTGTTTCTTATTACAAAACCGAGTTTTTTGTTTCAACTGCTTTTACTCCCATTTTACCACCCATTGATTTTATTGCACCTGAACCATTGGAGTAACATATAAAAGTGGTTTCCAGATCTTTATTCACTCATCAGTACTACTTTAATCCAGAGCTAATGATAATGCAATTAAGTTGCAACAATTCTTAGATTTCTGATTTATGAAGTGTGGCAAAGATTTGAAATTTAGCAGGTAAATGTTCACAGCTTTAGGATAGACTTCCACAACAAGAATGTTTAATTAATTTCATTAATTGTGAATTCATCACAGGAAATGGTTAAGCAAAAAAAAAATTGTTTTACATTTTTTGTGTCATGGCTTTCCTCAGTTGATTTTTTAGTGTTTTATGCTGCTAATCAATATGTCATGTCCTTTATTATTATATAAATTCCAGTTACATTTCAAAATTTTATAAATTCATTTAATGTTTATTGCATAGCAAATATTTTGCAACTGTTTTAAGTTCAAAGAATATAAATCATTCCCAGTTGCTCTTAAACATAGAGGAGTATTTAATCTCCCATTACTACTGCAACATGGCTCAGACATTGTGCATTTGATGTCATGCACCTCTTTAGAGTATGGAACTTCACTGTAAGTAACATCTCTCCAGTTAACGCCACCATATTTAATAGGTTTGCTTTTTTCATACTTTTATATGTTTTATGGCAGAAATTGTTTTAGTTATTGGGATAGTGCTCTTAAACTTCATTAAAGATACTTGACTATTTGGGAGGTTAATCTTTCCCTTGACTTCTACAGACTATTCAGCAAAGCATAACTAACAGTTTTAAAGTTCAAATGCTTCTACTGGCAGAGCAAATTATAAGTTTCCCTTGCACAGCACAGGGGTTTTTGGACTTTGCAGCCTATGTACTCAGCCATGTGACAACACAAGTGTGTGCTTTACCAAACTTCATTACTGTAACGAATAATATAACTACCAAAAAATTGCTTAAAAGGACATGTATTCACTTGTGGCACTCAAGGACACATGTTTAATTTCTGGCATTGGCTAATGAAATTATCCATAATTTTTTTTAATTCCCTGGGAAAATTGAATTTATTTCTTAATGGATGCTTGTATTCATTCCTCTAAGAGTGGAGGAGCAAGCATTATTTGTACTAATAATTCTTTCATCAAACACTTCCTCAATTGCTTGCATTGAAACATTGGCAGTATGAACCATTGCAGGGTCTACTTGGAACTTGGAACTTGGTCATCAAGAAATTTTTCTTCAAATAATCTCTTGATAGCATGAGCTGATTCTGTATGCACATACAAATTGTAAATAAACATTCTGGAATATAATACTTATAATACGTGGAATATAATACTTATGCCTATTATTAGTCATAGCTTTCTTAGCATATTATTGTACATGTGCAGTTTCATGCCATTTAGCTGAGGCTGATGAGGTGTTCCCATGAAGGATGCAATTTCTGGCTATGGTCTTGACTGACCTCACAGCTGGACTGACAGATCTGTGCAGGTATGGGAAACTTGTAATTTGCTCATCCTGTATTTGATTAATTTAATGACTGGGAGTGCACATGGGTATGGAAGGTGTAAGCTATGTACATTACAGCAGAACTTAAGAGTTCTGCAATTTGATCTATAGCCAATGCTGCACTTTTGTAGATAACATTGAAGAAATTCCATTTACCTAATATTGCCATAAATACTGTTACAAGGTTACAGTAATGTAACTACAGCATATTTTAATATTGCTTATTTCTACTTTTGATGTGGTGTTCTCTCATGTATTCCAAATGTTCAACACTAATCAATTTTCAAAATGACATTACTTGTTCATTAATGACCATCTCAGATCATTAATCCACTGCATTAATTAGGAAATCCTCCACTGCCAGCTCCAAGAATCTCTTGAGACCCAATATTAGCTGTATTCTTGCAAACCATACCCTCAGGTACTGGCCACACTATGTAATCATTAAGATTTAGGCTGTGACTGTTAAAAGGCCAATCTTGAGCACTAATAAACTCTGGACTGCTTGATATAAAGCCAAGTCTCGTGGGACTGTGCATTATGAACTGCAACTGAATCTTATGGAAGTTTCAGTGCTTGAACTCTTGAACAAAGTTGTATTCAGAATGCCACAGGTTCCAGCATAGTGGTTTCATGCACTTTGACAAAAGTCTTCAATCCCTGATGATAGATATGAAGCATGATGACCCCATTACTGAGACAGGATGGTGGCATCTGTGGACCTTTGGGACCAGCTAACAAATTTCTCATGAAGTTGGCACATACACCATGTCATTTTGACTGTGTAGCTTTCTTCATTATTGAGTACTTGTTTGTTAGAAAAAAGAATTTTCCAATACCATTGTTAGAGCAGTGTAACAGTCCTTTGCTCTCATCACCCTCTGCTGCTTCAGTTCTACAACTTATAAAAGCCTACTCTAGATATGGATCTCCTGGGTATATTACTTTTGGGCCTTCACTATAGATTCTGCCAATCATGAGCTGCCATTGCTTTGATAACAGTCACACTCTTCTCAGGGCACAGGTATCTTAATCTTAAATGACCAAGAGTATCGGTCTCGATGGAAACTTGGATGGTGCAGCACACAAACATCCTACTCTTTTGCAGCTTTTTATGAATTTGGAAAATCTCAATTATTTTCCAACCCTGTAATGGGTAACACAGTTTTCATAATCTCTTTATAGCATGGTTAAACCTCAAGTAATGTACTCTTTTAGTTGCATTTCACCTCAATGGTGAGTGAGGCAATGTTTGGCAGCAAAACACTGGATACAGTTCCTCTCAAAAGTTTATAACAGTATTTATGTCAAGAAAGAAAAAATGTAGCATTTCTAAGTACAACGTAAAATGAATAAAAATGTTTGAATAAAAAATTAATACATAAAAAATCAAAACAGTATGCCATTAACGTCCTGGCTTCAGTGGCTGATTACATGCTCTTGGTATTTCAGGGAAGTGTTTTCATGGATTTTTGATTGGAACATCCATGGGTTGCCGAGGTCATTAAGGTGCAGACTCGTGAGAGGGGGGGGTCTGAGGTTCGAATCCCACCAGGACCGTCCTCCCTGACTGGGTTTTTTTCCAAGTTTTCCTCAGTCTTCATAACTGGCAAATGCTGGGGAAGTACCCTAAACTTAGGCCTGGAACACTTCCTTCCTTAAAAATATCCTGTTGAAAACTGAGAAGTAAATTAAATTATTATCCCTTTTTTAAACCTTAAAATCCAATAATGCAGGAAATGAAAAAAAATCCATTAAATTTTCAGGCAGATAGAGTCATGCATTATGCATGACACAGTTAAAACTTTCACAAAAAGCTGAATTTAGTCAAATAAGATATTCTGAGGCTTTTGATTTGAAAAAAAGAGAAAATAGAAAAAGAAATGTATTGACTTAATAACATTCTTAATAATAAAATGCAGAAAAATATTTAAATTAAATGCATTTAGTAAACAAATGTAATGCCAAATAAGATGATAACCGACAATTCACATTTGAGCTAATGTGAAGCCATAACAGCAACCAATATATGCAATTGGTCCACATTTTAGTTCACTGACTTTTGAAAAAGCTGCTAATATTTTTTATTTTCTACACATAACATGAATGAAGTAATGTGAAATTTATTTTCACATCATTTGTGTATGATGAATACTATGTGAATGGTATATAAAACTCAATTTTGTAAAATTTTGCATCAAGAGGTGAAAAAATGCTCCTCAATTATGGTGTACCGTTCAAGCATTGTAATTTAATAAAATTGTGTTTAATTATTTATTTTTCTTTCCCTTTTGTGTTCCAGGGTTGTCAGAGCCATGTCATTCAAGAAGATTGTCTTGAAGAGCACGACAGTGATGTCCTTAAATGAGCGGTGAGAAAGCAACTCTCCCTTTATTATATGAGCCTAAAGAGCTTTTGGTCACAGAAAAAGTACCATAAAAGACACATAAAAATATTTTAAAAGTGCCACAAATGCCCATCATTTCAACTTTCTTTTTTCTCTAAAAGCAAATTAAATTTCCAAAGCATTGAGAAAAACTTTAAGCTTCACTGTGACAGAACTTTAGGAAATAACCAAGTCCTTTCTGAGAAACAACACCTATGACCACAGTCTCTACTTAGACCCACCTTTTTATCAGGTTCATGTCTTTAAAACAAACACCTTTGGTTTTTTACATTTAGCTTGTGTTAGATTAATACATTTGTTTACTTTAAGTTGTTCCTAGATAAGCTTGTGGTCATTCATTAAACACCTTAAATTTGTTATGCCTAGGTTTCTATTTCAAAGTATTTAGTTCTCTTGGTCTGGTTAATAACTTGTTGCAGAGAAGCGTTTATTGGCCATATGTGTTTAATTTCAGTAATAATCTGAATCACTTTTGTGTCTTGATTATTCATACTTGAAAGCCAGAAGAAGAATTTTACATTTCAGTGCTATCAGTCTAGCAGTATAGTATTGGGGGTGGGGTCTCTGCATGCAGTTTTGGGATTATGCAAAGCAATCCCAGATGGCTAAATTAAAATTATACTGAACAGGGTCCTGTGCAGATGAAGCCAATCACTCAGCTGTGATAAATATTGGAAGGGATTAAAGGCAGAAGTATTTACTGTTCATTGGATTATATTAAGAGATAGCAAAGTCCAGAATGTTAGACTTAAAATCATATGCCTTGGAATAAATATAGGTTCTAACAGAGCATGTATTAAGAATCTGAGTTATTTACATGGTTTGTAGGCTGTGAATTCCTATACAGGGTGAGACATTTATAGGGTTGTGGTCATTTTACTCCGAAACAAAGGGAATAATCGAAAGAATGCCTTCAGACAAAATTTGAAATGCTCTTAGGGGGACATAAGATAGCAACCTTACTTGTCCCTGAAATGCCACTCCCAACAACATTTCTAGGTCAAATTGGTTTTTTAAAATGGAATGGTGTAATTTTTTTTCCAGGTAATGGAAAGAGCATTCAATTTTTCAGTATAAAAGTTCTAGTACACCTATCAGCAAGAAGTGATAGTTGATGGGATATTGGACAAATAAGACAGCAAATATTATTCACTTACTTTCACTTCTCTCTCTTTTGTTTTGTTGTTGCTATGAAGGAAACTCGTTTGTTTATATGCAGATGGTCATTTATTGACATTGGTACACAAACGAGTGCTCACCATTGCCAATTCAAACCTAAAAGGACATTATTCTCTGTTAGTTCTGCTTCGTTTTTAAATGGATGATACAAGATCAATGAGAGGATCGATATGGCAAAGCTCATAAGAATGCTAGAGCAGCTTGCAATTTATATGGAAATCGATATCCTGAAAGGAAGCAGCCATCTGTGAGAAATTTTCAATGAGTTGTGAACTTATTCTCCAAAACCGGTGGTGTTGCATCAAGAAAACACCATTTAATGAGAAGTGCTACTGGGGAAAATTCATAAGTAGCTGTATTGGCTGAGTTGCCACTAATCCTGAAGCAAGTTCCCATAACTGGAATGTGATTTGGGAATCTCTCAAAGGAGTGTTCTTCGAATACTTCAGTAACACAAATACCATCCATATTACATTAGCCTACACCAAGCCTTTCATGGGGATGGTTTTCAGAAGCATGTTGAATTTTGCCATTGGGCAAATTCAAATTCAAAACTAACTTTTACAACATTTTATTTTCTGATAGGCGACGTTCACCAATCATGCTCAAGTGAGTCGGTCCTGGTGGTGTAGTGGTTACCATACTTGCCATCTAACCCAAGATCGCGGGTTCGAACCTGGCCAGGACCGATGGATTTTTTCGGGCGTAAAAATCCTAAGTATGGCTTCCTTTGGAAGGGAAGTAAAGCCATGGGTCCCATGTCGTACATTTACGGCACATAAAAGAACTTCAAGCTTGAAAGAGAGGCCTCTGAGCAAAATTTGTCGGCCATTTCACGCCCTGAGTTGAATGAGATGCTGATGACCTGAGATGTTAAAGAGCATTCATTAATAAATCAATAAAAAAAATGCTCAAGTGAACCAAAATAATATGCATTATTGGACAGTGGAAAATCCAAGATGGTTACAGGAAATAGAGCATCAGCTGCAACAGAGTGTGAACGTTTGATGTGGCATTTTGGGATTCCATATAATTGTACTATACTTCATTGAAGGTAAACTTAATGGGCAGAAATACAGAAAATTTTTGGACCAAGAACTTCCAGTGTTGCTTGAAGATGTGCCCCTTATGGAACAGGCTGCAATATGGTGTCAACAAAATGGTTGTCCATCTCCTTACTCAGCTGTAGCTCGAGAAATATTAAATAGAAAGTATCCTGGTCGTTGGATGCAGAGGACATTTCCATTGGCCTGCCCATTCCCCTCATCTCTCTTCTCCAGACTTTTTCTTATGGGGGTATATTAAAGATAAAGTTTATGAAGAAGTACCAATTACACTTGGAAAACTACATCAACAAATTAGGTATATGTGTGCAAGAATCAGCAAAGAAATGTTGAGACATGTTCATTGATCTTCTGAAGCACATTTTCGGAAATGCATTGAAGTTAATGGCCATACTTTCGAGCATTTACTGAATTGAAATTGTTTGTAATGTGAACATGACATTGTTTAAAATATGGTTATAACATATGTACGTAAATTTATGCCAATAAGGTGAAAGTGAGCAAAAAACATATGCTGTTGTATTTGTCCAATATATCACCACCTATCACCCCTAGCTGATAGATGTACTAGAATTTTAAACTGAAAATTAAATGCTTTTTCCATTCCTGGGGAAGAAAAAAAAAAATGACCTTGAGAATGACACTTCAAGGATGAGCTCCAAGGCAATTTGACTTTTTTTCTGATAACCGAATGCAAACCCCACTGACAGGACCACTAAAATTAACAGCAGCATCAAAAGAGCATTTACTAATTTGTCATAAGAAAGTTACTCTTTTTTAAGCCATTATCAGTTGCTGTGACTATAGATTCAGCTGTAGCATTCATCAGTTATCATTGTTTTTCCCATTTGTTCATTGTAAGACTATTTTTATTATTACATCGCCTGGCCTCTAAGATTTGTATGCTGTGCAGTGTGAAGTCACAAGTAAAAGTATTAGCAGCGCATTGGAGGCATACAGGAACAAAGCTGTGCTCTGCGCATAAAACCACATGCTTCAACATAGCTTTGCATGTTTTCACTTTATCTGTTATGCGATAATTTAACATGATATCCATATAGAAAAGAAATAGAATATTAAAAGGAAATTATGAAAATGATTACTCTTTTTCTTTTTTGTAAATATGAGATTTTGGGCTTCCCATATAAGGTTAATACAAGACAAGCTTTTACAGTCTCAATTATGGTGCCCCTATCCATTGCACACTTTGTGGCAGTGAAATTCTAAACACATGCAACTGGACATAGTGATCTTTACAATTGATGCAGACTTTGGGCAGATTACAAAATATTTGCTTGGCACTAAATGCAGTACAAAATTGTTGAGTTTTGTTCAGAATGGTATATACACCAGTTCCTAATAATTTGGTTTTATGCAACTTGCAGTTTATAGACTTTTAAAAACGTTGGTCCCAGTTCCCATCCAGGATTAACAAAAAGATATCCTTGAGGTGAAGCTCTAGAAAATAGATATAATTATTACTATAGGTTTAAATTCAGCGTTAGAGACTCCATTGAATTCTTAGAAAGACAGCAAATGCTAATAAGATTTAGTAGAGGGGTCTATGAACAGTACCTGTATACTGGCCACAAGCTCTGAGGTATAAGCAGTAACTCAGATGAAGTTTATTTGGTTCAAACAACAAAGCACTCAATACAGTTTCAAATTTGTGACATCTTGTACATCTCTCCCCTCCAAAATTCAGACATTTGTTTTGCTTTCTTTTTCCTTTTATTTTTAACTCGGTGTTATATAAACCTTTTCCTCCATCTAACATGTGATCAGAGCAAATAATAGTTTGATGCATATTATTTTGGATGCAACTAAACATGCATTGAATAACTGTACAACATTTGCAAATGCCAAGAACTCACATAAAAAAACCATGCTTCTAGATTTGAAACAGGGTTATTTGGACAAGAAAAAACATTACAAATAACTTCCATGTTAAACATCAGATAGGTAAAAAAAACTGGTACAAATTTCCATTCATAGCTTGTGCTAAATCGAAATTTGGGTTGTGTAATTGTCTATTGGCATAGAGGTTGTGGTCTGAACAGAATTTTAGTAATTAAATTTGTAAGTACCTTGTTAATTTTTAGTTTATTAAATAAGCGTAAATGTTGATTTTAGCATTTGGAATCATTTTGGTGGCTAGCGTAGAACAATTTTTCCCTTCCTTAATCACTGTGAAGCTTAATATATGTAGCCATTTTGTTTATGCTAAAATTGGGCAATGGCCAATAAAGAATCCTCTGTTTTTCATTAAAAATTTGTTTTTCTTTCCTTTACCTATGTGGGAAAGATACAAGTTCACAACCAAAATGCTATTTTGTGTGCTCCAAATTTACTACTCTCTGTGGTCAAGCTGAACATAACATTATAATTTGCAAGAAAATGGATAAATGATACTCCAGCGGTATTGAAAAATCTTATGTTCATTTATTCAGAAAAAGCATGTAGATCAGTATTTGATCAGTCTTTATAAAAATGTGGTTTTCATTGAGGGGAAAAATCATTTGTACATGCTACCTACTTTTTAAAATTTCTTTAGCAACATTTAGAGATTTGACATGTGATTTTGGAAACAAAAGCAAAGATAAAGCTGTGACCACATTTTGGTAATAGTGCACATACATATTCTATCATCATTCCTATACTGAAAGACAGTAGTGCACTATCTTATCTTATGAGAGTGTTATAAATCCAACCAGTCTCCCAACTTTTTGCTATCTGACAAGCCAGAAAAAACGTAAGGCATATATACAGTAACTGCTCAGTATGATTATCTACAAAGGCGTTTAATATGAAGAATGGCAGAAAGAAACATAAAACAATTACTTATTGATTTGAGGAATATGCCTGACACACATTACATAGAGTTGAACAATTATAAATACTTGCATGATATAAATAGAAGGTAACTAAACTAAAGGAAAACAAAAATGAAAAAAACTTATAAATGGTTTTAAGTGACCATGCTTTACAGTTAAAATGCCATATTTGAAGTATGAGTTCTGACAAATGAACATTATACATGCAACTGAAAATGACCTGTTGATCATGAACTGCCATTTATATTATTGCAGAGGAAATATATATAAAATTCCATCATAATACAAAAACAATGACTGATAAATGTGGAAAATTATGATTTAGGAAAGAGAGGCACTTATTAAAAGAGCAATTTGAAAAGGCTTGTCACTTATTTTTTTTGCAGTTACTTGTTTGTTGGCATATAATACCATAAACATTTTAAAAACAAAGAAATCTTATCCTAAGGCTTTGAGAACATAACTGCAGATGTACTGTAGTTAAAATACGGCATTGAAACAACTGCAACTTCATGCAGTAAATTAAACATAAACGGTTTATTAATTTTTTAAAGATATGATGTTACAAATTGATATCATTTAATTGCCATTATATATGCTAGACAGAATTTTGAAAGCTTGGGAAGACTGGTTGAAAAGGTGAGAGTTGCTAGATGTAGACAAAGGAGATGAATGGTGATTTCACAGTTTCACATGGCTACGTAACAACCAAGAAAATACCATCCGGAATATCCGTGAAAATAATGCTCTCCAACATCAAGCTTCAGTGAAGAACCGGCGGCTGGCACAGCAGATGGAGCGTCGACCTGCAGTAATGGCAGCTTTGAAGTTGAAGAAGGTAAGTAAATGACACAAAATGTATTTCATGTTGTTATAAACAAATGCATGATTTTAATTCTGTCTCGTTCATTGGGAATGCAACCTACTCTTTTTGTGCAGAAGCATAATAAAAATATTATAAGGAGTTAGGTGGTAAAGCATTTGTAATCTGAATCCTTTGGCACCAGATGACACATGTGGCACATTGCATCCTGTTATCGTCATTTCCTGTAGAATGTATATGAAAGAAAACTCTGAAGTCATTTTCTTGACATGAGACAGTCCAAAATTCTGTGAGTTTATACATAGCAATGCTGGACTGTTCAGTTCATAAACAGGCATCATTATTCCCAAACAATATTGGCAAATTATAATTGTTTGTAAACATACCTTTCCTTTACATTGTCAGAGGAGTAAAGCAAAACTGTTTATTTTCTAAGCATATAAAAAGTACATAGCAACCCATTGAACAATTAACTAACTTGTAGGTTTTTTCCAATAGGCAATAGCAGTGCTCCATACCATCAGCAGCTATCATATATTGGTGCAACAACTTTCTTAACTATTTTAAAAGGTTTTATATAACCAGCTTTATGATAGAAGATGCTGAAACTATCCATCATGCTCTGTAGTTAACTTTTAGTAATGCTGTTTATTTCCTGTCCTTATTTTCTTTTTGTTGCTTCCAGGATATGTAGACTTCTTGTATACAGCATTTTTAACTTACCTCCAGAGATGGGAGTTGCAAGGAATTTGGTCAGCGAAACAAAGGGTCACGAATCATGACTAAAAATGTCATGTCTTGTGACATCCAAGATAAGGAACATAGCTCTAAGGGATTTATCTAATTGAAAAAGTAACTACATGGTTATTACACACTTGCTTGGCTGGGAAGGGAAGAAGCATTTTGTTAAATCAGACATGTGTAATTCACCAAAATCACTCATAAATTTTTTATATTATCCCAGGTTATCAAACAGAATTACAGATATCACCAAAGCCCGGAAGTTCAGGCATTTATTTTGTTTAAAATAGGTGGGCATAAATGCACTTAAAATACTGAAAATAGACAGTAATATAATTAAAATAGTTTTAGTAAAAGTGAAGAGAGTAATATTATTCATTAACAAAAATAGGTATTTAAGATACTTAATGTTTCTTTATCACATAATTAAAGTCCTTAAGCTTAGTTTTCTTAGTTATAATCTACAACAAGATTTTTTTTCAAGGTATGAATGTCATAGTCAGCCGCTTGTCAGAGAGAACATTTTTCATCATGGAAAAAGAAAATTCTACTTCTCTTGAAACAATTGGAGTTCAAAACGAGCTAATTTGGAAGGATTCTCACCAGTTACAACAAAACATTCACCTTTCAGGACATCATGGAAATGTTGATTGACAAAGTAAAATCGTTTTGAATATGACAAATGAGCAAAAAGATGTGCAGTTTTTTCTAATTGAGTTAATTTTCTGTTGATGCTTTTATATGGGAATCTGGTTAGTATCACTCTTTTACTTCCATACTGAACACGTTGTAGGGATGATTTATTGCACGGCTGTATTGTTCTCATCTTTCTTGCTTGCAATTGTTTGTTATATATGCAGCTGAAAAGTTACCCCTACAAATTTCGTAGAATTGTCTCATACAGGCTCTGGTTATCACATACTTAATGTAAATAACTTAAATGTTCTCAAACTGGTTCCTTCTAGTGGAATATTTGACAAGTAGTAGTCTTTCTCCAATTCATTAACTGTACATGTTCCCCTCCCAACGCTTCTATAAGGTGATGAGGCTGCAAACCACCATCAGATTAAAGCATAATCATTTTTAACATTTTAAAAAATTGAGTCGAAATTGTAACATACACACCACTAAAATTCAATAAAATGGAAGGCTAGTTTCGGGAGCCATCACTCCTATCATCAGTTCCTGGTTGACTGTTTACTGAGTCGACCAGGAACTGATGATAGGAGCGATGGCTCCCGAACTAGTCTTCCATTTTATTGAATTTTAGTGGTGTGTATGTTACAATTTCGACTCAATTTTTTAAAATGTTAATATTTGACACTACTGTTACAAAAGTTCACTATATTTTATATAATCATTTTTGTTTCCATAAATATCTTAAGTAATGGATAAATAGCTGCCACTTTTAAGTAATGGGCATTTTCACCCAGTGATAACATCAAAGTACAACAATCTAAACAATGCATATGCCATAATAATTCTGTCATTCTGAAACTCAATTTTTCTTATCAAATACTTGCTGTGGCAGAATTTTGTTGAAAAAAAAAGGGAAAGCATGCTCCCTGCTGGTTCTGAAAAGAGGAGGGATGATTAAAATTGTAAGCATTTGTGTCGCGGTTATTTATATGCTTTTAACTTTAGCAATTTAGTAGGTCTTTGCCTAGAGCCGTAAGAAATGCCTGTTTGTTGTAAAAAATGAATGTGATTTTTTGGTGAAATTCTCCATTGACGACCAATGTCATCTAATGATTGTTTATTGGGAATTCTATGCTATATGTTAGGTTTCTTAGACTGAACACTACCCGTGACCTGAAATTTATTATAAAGATTATGGATTTAGTTACAGCCTAGAACTTTTATCCCTTGAATCTTTTTTCCTATCTTTGAACTTGGCGAGCTGACTGAGTTAATGCATATGATTTGAAAATAAATGCACATTGTGCAGTAGAACATATAACATTTATTTCAAAATAAAATCATACCATTCTTATAAATGAACTGAACTCAGCCACTATCAGATTTACCCTGACAACCAGAAGCTAGCATGTCTTTTTCCATTCAATGGCTGGAAACATGTGCGCATGCTCTCAAGGTAAAATACATCAAGTTAGTTCATAGTTAATTGGATTGCTCCATACAACCCTGTAAAGTAATTTGTAGCCTCTTGCGATTGTTTTGGCATGAAGTATCAGGCAATCGGGGTGTATTATTTTGATGTCATTGAATAAATTATTATTATTTGCAATGATAGCTCAGTGAATCACATTCAAACATAATCTTTAATTGCCACTGTTACTCTCTAAATATATTTTTACTTCATGAAGCAATACAGGTTTTTCAGACTTCCTGTGGTGGTTTTAGAATGCAGTCATCTTCAAGGAGGGATGGTCATTACTCATCCAGATTAGATGGCTTCATTTCCCATTCTTAATTTACACAGATACACTTTCAAAATCTCATGACAAGCTGCAAGTTCATCATGCCACCAATTTTGCACTACAATTTTATAAAATGTTAAGTGTAGTAATTTGTAATCTTACACAAAATTTCGGTGAATTTTTTAATAAGAGGCAATGTTATTTAGTTTATTACAGGAGTACTGTGCAATTTTAGGTTCTTGACAGTTAAATGCATTGCTAAACACACAAAACCATACTGTCAAATGATGCTGAAATCACCTTCAAATTACAAACCAGCTTTGTTAATGTACATTCTTGTGCACTAAACCATTTAATAATTTGTATTAGTATAGAAATGCAATTCACACATTTTTTACTTTGGAATATGAGTAGCACAATTATCTTCCTCTCCTATCTCTTATGCAATATAATTTGAATACAATCAATGAAATTCCATAACTTCCATTTGAAACATGAGGCTCAATGAAATTTCTATATGGATTCTATCTCTTACTCCTCTCCAGGTCCTTTTTGCTTCTTTCACTCCCTTTTCAACTGTGAGTTTCCATGTACTCCCTGGTCAGCTTCTCCTGCTTCCTTCTGGATTCTCCAAGACCTGTCTAGCTATGCAGTCTTGTGGTTTACTAATGTGTGGCCAATCCATTTCCATCTCTTAATCCATTTTACTATAGGACTGTGATTCATAATTCAAAGTTTTTCATTTTGAGATGTTTGGCAATCAAATTCCCAAAATATATCTCAGTCATTTAGGTACAAATTTCTATAGATTGGCAATAGTATCCTTTTTCAGCCTCCATGTTTCACATCCATATAAGAGAATATATTTTACATTAATTTCATGTCTGAAAAATTAATTTTGTGTGCCAAACATTCCCTTAGCTTCATTAATATGTTTCAAGCATCAGTATTTGCACCTCCATCTTGACTCATCATAATGTTATAGCACAATTCTATCATTTGCTCTATTTATAGTACATCCATTCTAGAATTATTTATGATCGATGCACATTTCCTTTGTTTTCTTGGAATAATTTTAAGGTTAAGGGAAGTTAAAGTGCTCTCTGTCTGCATCAAATTTAGAAAATCTGTTACCCATTATCTCAAAAGCTATTAAAGATAGTTAGCTGATTTTTTCACAATGCATTTATAAACACATTGTTAAAGAAATTACATTGAATAGTAAGAAAGTAAAAATTTTTAAATATGCTATTGCACTTCTTCCTTAACAATTTTGGATTTTTATTTTTTTTTTAAAAACAACTTCCCATAGTGTTTTCAAACTGATTCATTAAATTAGGTCATATATTAAAAATAATTGGTAAAAATTCAGTTTGCCAGGACTGTTTTCTGTGCTTAGATTAGTTTGTATGTAATGGTGGGCTCAGGTTTTACATTAGTTTAATATTTATAGAATTCTTCTAAAAATAAGCTAGAGGATTTTGGGAAATTTACTCTTGAATTAATTTTTCATCGGCTATTTATCACTGATAATATCACATTATCAAATTCCCAAAATGTAATTCTTCAGTCAAGACATAAAGTGCTGATTCATCTGCATTGTTGCAAATTTGGAAATCTTTCATCTGTAAATTCTGTAGCGTGCATATTTTTAACTTTGTCTTAAGGGTAATTTTCAAGTTTCATGGCCATGTTTAAGTTCAGTAATCCAATGGGGTACATAAAGAGTCAAGTAACAGTCATCCAAAGTGTTATTGATTTTGCAGATTTATATTTCTTTACAAATGTTTTAATAAGAACATAACTTTGTTCATTGTTCAAAAGTCACAAGAGGAGCAAATTATCAACTAGATTGTCTCCAGTTGATTTGACAATTACATTCACTGAGCTACTTTGTGAGGACCATCAGGAGCCTACTTAATGAGAGAAGTGGTAAAATCCATTCTAGTAAAATCTAGATATTAAAATTGATAGGGTGTCAAGCTGACCATTAACCTCTTTTTGTGCCCTCTATAGGAGCATAATTAACTCAGCAAGGTTGTAGCATAGTCAAAACAACCCACTGAACAAGAAGCTGTGATAACAGAATCTTTTCAAAACCATAGTTGCATTCCCATTATAGCATAAATATTTTATTTAATTTTTTTATTTTGGTGTAAATATTTCTTTTAATTTGCATATATTGCAAAATAACTGTAAATTAGATTAATAATTTAGATTAATTAATTGTGCAGCAAATGTATGCAGAGCATTTATTTATTCTGAATAAGCTTAGGTTTAGCTGTAGCATACAAGAAAATCTGGGAAAAACCTCAGTCAGGGAGGATGATCCTGGCAGGAATCGGAACTCCAGACCTGCCATTCATAAGTCCTTGCAATTTTTTTTTGCAGTGAGTGGAACTCAAGAAGACTAATGTTTGCACATAATGTGGTCATTCAATGATTCATGCATGAAGCTGGCCAGAGGGCACACAATATGAAAAAGTCAGACTTTTGGTAACTGATCAAGCATGGACACTCAAGGTTATTTATGCCAACCCCAACCATGTAACATAATTACACATGAACTACACCATGTTTGTGAAAGAATCAGAAAGGAATAGGGTATTACAATGTTTATCCAGAGATACGAGAACTGCTTGGAAGTAAAGAGAGATCACATTGACAAATGATAGCTGTATTTTTATTGTATCACCTGCCTAACAGGTGAGGTCAGAAACTTACGAATTACACCTCATACTTGTCCTTTGTACTGCCTTACACTGCTTCCAAACACATTAATATGTTATAGTTTAATTAATCTGCTTGTTGAGTGAATTCAAAATTGAATCACTAGACAATGATCACATTGCTAAGATAAATGGTCAGTACAGTGCTACTGAGAGGGCATAGGGTTTAAGGGGAATATAATGGCACAAAATAATGTAAATTACCACCTTCTATCTCACAACATCTATGCACTCACATTGAGTAAATAAATTAGTTAATAACAAATTAATAAGTCTTCACCTCATAGTGCAAATACTAGAATCTCTTAGTATAAATCATTATCCAAAGCAGATAAATGTAAGTTACTGCATGATATAAAATGGTTACTTTATGTAGCAAATTCCTAGAAAACATCAATTTCTAAAATAACAAATATTTATAGTAATTCATATGTAAGTGCATGTTTGTAATAATCATTTGTGATTTATGTATAATGCATTTTCTTTGTTGTTAAAATTTTTACACACACAAGAGAAAATGGCTATCTTTGTTTTTCACTATAGTTGTCTGATACATTTTTCAAAATAGGAAATTTAGGAACAGGCCCTAATTGTAATAATTGGCATGGGAAGTTTTATGCAAATTATAGTATTATATTTGCAGAATACTATAAAATGTATTTACAATAATACTGCAAAAATAGTGAAAAAATCTATTCTAATATGATTTAGCGTAGTCTTCGGCAGAGATTGGGGCAGCCTGCCACCTCCAGTGTCAAGGATAGACTGACTCTGACTGTACCTTCTCGCAACAGCAGAGGACGATCCAGGGGCCGTGGTCGAGGCCGTGGTGGGGGTGGCAGTGGTGGTAGCAGTGGTGGCGGTGGTGGTGGAAGAGGAGGAAGGGGCAGACTCAGTAAGTATGGTAGTGTTTAATTTTACTGTACCTGGTTTAGTTGTGGAAGTTTGGACATAATAAAGCAATTATCTCTAAGAAACAAATTAAGGTACTCTGGAAGTTGCAAAAAAGATAACATTTTAAATGTTAAAATTTTAGATATTAAACATGGATGGAATCTCCTGTTTTTAATTACATGTACAATGTAATGTTTTAACTGATAAATGTGTTATAACTTTTTAAAAAATTGCTCACTATGGTTGTGCTTTATTTTGAAGCTTTCAAACTAGTGAAAAATATCTTTATTTTCAACTATTCGCTCATGGGATACCTTTTAATATGGGGGAAAAATTATGTGTGGAATCAATAGATACATGTAGTGCATTTATAAATAAATATCTTTAGTTATTTTAGGTAAAAATTTATCATAAGGTGACACATAAAAAAAAATAATATATTGGGAAAAGAATTTTGGAAAGCTTTTCGGGCCTAAGCTTAGGGTATCTACCTAGCATTTTCCATTGATGAGAAGTGAGAAAAATCTGGAAAAAGCGTGAAGGACACTCCTGAATGGATTCAAACTGCAGATCCTCCATTTATGGAGTTTGGGTTTTTAAGAAGATGAAGATTATCCATCCAGTTCGGGAAAAATGCACTAAATATTACTCTAAACTTTCTGACTTGATTTCTGAAATTTCTCATGCTGATATTTTGAATTTTTTTTATTATTCTTGAAACATTATGTAGGTTTTATCTCCATGTTTGTTTTCAAAGGTAGAGGCATTATGTCTTAACATGCATACCAGAGCCCTTTATTTCACACTCAGAATACATTCGTAGCAGACCACACAATTTAAACATTCTTATGGCATAAATGGATAGGAAGTAATCAATGTGCATTCTCAGCATTCAAACATCTGAACAGATAATTAGGTAATGGCATTGCACTAAAGCTCGGAAATATCAATATAATAAAAGGATATAAAAGTGTATTTTATACACTTAAAGTTATAGTTGCTTAGTGAAATGTTATTAATGTTTGGACAAATTCCTAGGTTAAAGATAGCTATATATTTTTTTAAAAAAAAGTATGCACTGTATATTGCATTCTTTTCTTCTTTCATTTTTTAAAAATCTCTTGATATTACCTCAAGCATTTCTGTTTAGTACAGCAGTCCTATCCTGGTGTGATCTTTGCATAATTCACCAGCAAGCATATCTAATTCTAACAGGATGTGCTTGTCTTCAATTTCACATAGGGGATGTTCTTCATTTTGCAGACCGTAATTGCAGAGATGCTTTTTTGTTTCTCTTCTTCTTCAGAATAAGTGATAAAAAAATAATGCAGGAGAAAATATGTGTTACAAATCATCATTTTTGTGTGTACTACTGTAGACAAAAAAAAATTCTCTCCCAGAGTTCAAGTCTCTCATCAGGTAACAATGATAGCATTAGCTTGGTAAAGCTGAGTTCAAAGTAACACAAAGTTCACTGTGAAAATTCCCGCAATTCAAAAACTATAACACAAAGTTATTTTATTGTTACATTTACAGTGAATCTTATACACATCACAAATGTACATGCACTAATACCCATCAAATCTTATCTCTCATGCTATAGCTGACTAGCTGGGCAAGTTAACAAGCAGAATTTAATGTTCTTAATCTACAACTTTTTCATCACTGGTCCATACTGAGATAATTTATGCACACTGATTCTTTTCTGATTAAAACATAACATAATGCTAGCTTATTGGCATAAAATGGTTGGGATTTTCTTATGTGAAGTTGCTGTGCTAATGCGGACTTAGGCCTATTCAAACTTCAAAAATCAGCCTCCTCCTCCTCCTTACTGGTGTATTTTAACATGTATAACTGTGCACAAGATGTATAAATGGCCAAATTTTTCTTTGAAAAGTGTATTTGCTGGATTGATTATGAGCGGTCTAATGAAAGGTGTTTAAATTTTGGCATCAGTGAAAAATATTGAGGTTAATGCATTTGTTTTGGACAGGTCGTAGTCAAAGTATGCAGTCTTTAAGCAGAAGCAGCATATCTAGTGGTGATGGATTCCGTTTCCGGAGAGGTCAAGGCCGTGGTGGAATGTATCGTGGAAGCTCGTCACGCAGAGCTTTCAAGAGAGGAGGAAGTAAGTGACAAATTTAATGAATACCATATTTATCAGTTAATTTTTTGCCCATACATTCCAATTGCTAATGCAGAAAATAACTTGCATATGTATGAGATAAATTCCATTAGTTTCCAGCGTAACTTATTTGTAGAATAAGAGAAAGGAAACCATTCATATCTCTTTTCAACATAGTCCATGTGCTTTATTGGTGGATCTTGAAAAGATTCCCTGAAGGAAATATGGATGATATGAGGCCATTCCTTTTTTGCACCCTACCATAGCTGGAGTGTTGGAAAAGGATTTTAGGAAACAATCCGAGATATTAACTCCTCAAAATTATATTCACACATATACAAAGATGGAAACTGTTTGGAATTGGATAAGGTTTGGCATGTATGTAATATCAAAATTCTGTGTAATTATTTAAAGAAATAAACTGGAATAAGGAACATAAAAAGGATTATGGCAAATAATAAACTGAAAATGAATAAGATATATGTTTCTATTAAAATGGAAATGGCATATAGGCTAGGTGATGAATCCAAAAGTCTTATTTCCATCTTAAAAGAGGAGTGTCAGTGGAGCAAATTCCTCATCCATCCATTTTACCTTTGGCACATATAAAATTACAAAAAGGAACATTTCTGTAACGGTTGGAAAGAAAATAATAAGTCAAGTTCTATACAGATATACTTAAACAGAACATCATGTAGAGGAGAGGAGTGAGAATAAAGAGCATAACAACATGGTTTAAGTACTATTCATGCAATTTTCTCCTCTTTTAGAGTGAATTAAGAATAATCACAAATATTTTAAAACCTCATCCAAATTTATTATACATTTAATATACAATGGAACCTCATCTATCGTTCCCGAAACCATCGTTTTCCCGGATGTATCGTTCATTTTATGCGGTCTCAAACATTTTACTTTACATTTTATGTAAATAAAACCCTCGTTAAAAGTATTGTTTTCTCACATTATTCGTTCAAAAAGTTCAGTCCCAAAGAAATTCTATCCTTGAACAATCATTTTCAAACTGGAATAATGAAACAGTAATCATCACGTGTACAAAGTTTGCATCATGCTTGGTCTGAGAAAGCGTGATTCGAATTCCCCGTAATTGCCAATACTCTTACGAGGAAAATGTCAGTATACTCATAACGAAACATACCTTAACAATTTTCCTGTGTCATCTATGTGCTATAAGAAGTCCATGTTCTAAAAATGGCCTGCTGTTTTTAACTGCAAGTACCCGAGATTGAAACTGGAAAATTTCGGGTCGATACAGTGAAAGAATAGGAATTGGACATCCCTTAACTGCAGCTAAACTTTCATTTATTAAATTGCAGGAAAGCACTGGCTAAGAGTAATTTTCAAAATTAAATTAGTTAAAGGCTTAGTCCTTAAATTTCTATCTGTGTAAACTGCGGGCAAACACATATATAATATCAACTTTTCTTAATGGATTTAGTAAAGTGCTCATCAGGTTACTAGATTTTTATGTGAATGTTAAAGCAGTTTGCACAGATCAGAACTTGTTACTTTTTCTGTTGTTAAAAGAATCATTGGTAAATTATTGCAAATAGTTTTGTGATAATTATTGTAATAAATATAAATATATAAGAATTATATTCTCCCATACTTGGAAACTGCTTTCCTGGCCATATCCTAGTTGATTGCTTTTCAGCCACTTCCTAAATTAAATGCTTGCAGGGATCAACAGTAGAGAGGTGTATAATAAATCATATTCCTTGTAAGGAATGCTAAAGTCATGTAGCATAGTGTTGGTAGCAAATTTCCACTTCTGTTTGCTTTTAATTCTCTTTGGTGTTCCAGTTTTTAGAGTGACTGTGATTTCACATATTTTCATTTAAATTGATTTTGTAAAATGAAGCATGTTAGTTCTCAAATTGGTTCCACTAGCAAAAAGAGAGCAGTCTTACAAAAATATCGAGAATGTTACACATAGAAATGGCCATATTTACTTTTTCACGCTTTAGATATGAATTTTTGTAAAGGCCAGGATTTCACACCATAGGATTGTGGATAACCCACTGAAAAATTTACGCCTCAGCCCCATAATGATGGTGCAATTAAAGTGTCAACAAATGTGTGAAGGAGAAGCATTTGTGTATTTATCCTCTTGGTTCAAATAAATCTATGCTCATTCATGCTTAAAAAGCATGGTGGATGTAGAGAACATTTTGATCCACTTATTTTACTCTCTTGAGAAGTGTTCTAAAAGGCAGAATGCATAGTATTTTAACATATTTGTGGCACAATCAAGGAATTTTGAAGAATGTTAGTCTGTTGGTTCTTCTCTTGAATAAATTGATCAAGTTCTTGAGCAAAAGGAAGCTTTGTACTTCTGTTTTATAATAATCCTAACAGAACGTGAGACTACTAAGCAGTTTCAAACCATGAACATTTTGTTAAAGGATTCACACATAAAATTGTATTATTTCCTTCAGAGCACAGTTCCTGTTATGTAAACTATGTAAATTTGTTTCTGCAACAAGATGCTCCACTGTACACCTTCTAAGAAGGAAACTTCTTAGTCTTTTAACTGACTATTGGTGAGATTTGTTAAACCATCGTCTCTTCAGTTTGATTCTACCTCAATTTCCAGTGTCAAATGCAAAAAGAAGAAATAACAGAAAGCTAATGAGGACTGGGTAACTGGAACAAAAGCCAGAGCATACTAGCAAGAGAGTGATTGTAATGAGGTTTTTATAACTCTGTTGGAGAGTTTAATACGGTTGCTTACAGCTACATTCTAAAAAAAAATTCCACTTGAAAATGAATGTCTTAAAAAAGCAGAAGTTGATATTTACTAGGAAAAAATATTTCATATTTACCTCTTAATTATTTTATTACTCAAAGATTCACACTTTTGATTAGTGAAAGTGAATATACAAAACTTGAAAATGAATTTGCAGTTTACCAATGTGATACTTTTCCCTGAATACATTTTAAATGGATCTAGAGTAAACTAGAATTAGGACAGAATTGCAGATACTAGAAATGACAGCAGATATGTAAAGTGTAAACAGAATGTAAAATTATATTTGCATTACTAAGCCTACTTCATGTTAATCTTATACAGAAAGAATTTTTAGTTTTGTGAGAAAAAATCAGACGAAATTCAGGTTTTCATTAAGCCATCAACATTAGAATCACTTTCAATATTACCACCATGGGTGGCCGAGGTTGTTAGGGTGCGGACTTGTGAGCGGGAGGTCTGGGGTTCAAATTCCAAGAGGGCCGTCCTCCCTGACGGGTTTTTTCCAGGTTTTCCTCAGTCTTCATAACTGGCAAATGCTGGGGAGGTACCTAAACTTAGGCTTAAAATGCTTCCTTCCTTAAAAATATCCTTTCCCAATATATCATTTCATTTCATGTATCATCACTGTCCACCGCCTATGGTGCCTCTGTAGTTAAAATGGGCATTAAACACTACTAAAAAAAATTTTTTTTATATTAATTCAATTTGGAATTGAACACAATGAAACATGCATGAATAATCTCTTCTGAGTCAAAATATTTAACACACTTTATGGCTTAACTTACATGAGATTTACTCAGGACATGTTTTGTGGAACAACTATTAAATACTGCCACAGGTGGTCAAGGTTATTAAAGTGCGGACTTATGAATGGGAGATCTGGGGTTCAAATCCTGCCAGGACTGTCCTCCCTGACTGAGGGTTTTTCCCCCCTTCCCAGGTTTTCCCCAGTCCTTATAAATGGCATGTGCCAGGGAGGTACCCTAAACTTACGCCTGGAACGGTTCCTTTCTTGAAAATAAATCCTTTCCCAATGTATCATTTCAACTCATGCATCATCATTGCCCATTGCCTGTGGTGCCTCTGTAGCAAAAACAGGCATTAAACACCATTTATTCATTTCAGCCATTAAATTACACATCATTCATAGAAGCTAGGTAGGTATCTGGGTTGACTGTGGTGATCTTTTGATAAACTTGAATAAAGAGCTGTCTGCTTCTGGGATATCAAAATTCATAAGATTGTGCTTTATATATAAATCCTTTCCCATATGTTTAATTCTTTGAAGAGCTTTTAATAGCTTGATGCTTTTTTCTATTTCATGGTTTTCATTCCAAAAATGTGCTGCCACAGCTGATTAGCAAATTAATGATTTAGCATTATACTTTAACAATGAAGCAGAAGTAAATAACTCTTTGCCATGCATTACAGATAAAGATTATAAAAATCTTAAAGGGGGGAAAAAAGTGTGGGATATAAATTTCTCAATTGGTTCAAAACCAATAAACTAGTAATAAATGAGGCAAAACAATAGCAGTAAATTTCTGTCATAAAAATAGCAGGATGTCTGAAATCCTCAATATAAGATTTGGGTCCAAATTTGTAACATTCAATCTGAATGAAAATTTTATGATTGTGGATTGATGAAACTTAAGTTGGGATAATAATGGAATTTTGGCAATTAAACTGAGTAGAGCATGCTTCTTCTTTATTGCAATCATAAGTACTATAAAAACTCATATAATGGATCCCTTAATCCGGAATGAATTTATCTAGTAAAGCCAATAGATTTAAGCAACAGATCAAAATAGGGAAAAAGAGTAAAATCACTCTCTACTAATTCATAACATTAATAAATGAATATTCTGCTGTCATTCATTTAATTCCATCTGCAACTTTTCTTGAATAGAATAAATAATATGTGTGTGGGTGTGGTGGTTTTTTTTTTTTTTTTTTTTTTTTTTTTTTTTTTTTTTTTTACCATCTTAGATTCTGTTTTGGAATTAACATTTATTGCTTGTTGTGACTAACACATCTTAATGAAATCTTAAGACTTACTATTGAATAATAAAATTGAAATGATTTCATTTTTACTATTGTTTGGTTTAAAGGAATGAACAGAGGTGGTCGAGGAATGCGAGGATCCAGAGGATCTGCTGGTGGGGTTAACAGATTCAACAACCAGCGAAACAATATGAGAGGGAGGGGTTCATTTAGGTAAGGTCTTTATATCATTTGCAGAAAGAATTCTTATACCATAAATAAAACTTTAGAGTGTGCATTTTGTCTAGTGATGTGATAATTATGGTTAAGGGCACAAAACAGTGAAGGTCATTAGCTTCCAAGCACACTAAAATTGTGCCGATGTTAAAATAATAACCTATCTACACTAAAATACATGTATGAAACAGCAACATTATCATGGAAGTCAATAAAAATAAAAATCCCAATAACAAATAGCAAGGGCATTAAATTTTCACATTGTACAAAATACTGTTAATAAAATACATCAGCAATAGCTGGAAAAATAAGCCTTAAAAAAAGAAATCATCACACAAAATTGCAAAAAATCATACCTTGTTCCAAAAGCCAAAAATATGCATAAAACAGAACACTCACTTGACAGCAAATACTTCCTCAAGAGAGGAGGGCAAACCTTGAGAAATTCTAAAAGCCGCTAGATGATGGCATTCAATTAAAATGTGATGCTCTGTAAAGAGGTGGTCACAATTTGGACATGCTAGAGCTGTTTCACAAAAAGGTGGCAGTTACTAAAGTGGCAATGCCCAATCAGCAAATGAAAGTGCTTCTTCATGATGAACTGAGTGAGAAGAAGTTAACCAATTAAAAGGACCGATTTACATTCCCAAAGCTTATTATTACAGGGCAAATTGCTTTCTTTGTGCCAGCACAAGAAAAAGCCTGTATGTAAAAATTGCTGAAAATCCCTCTAGTAAAAACATTGCTGAAATGCAGAGATGTTTAAAAGGGCAAATTTCGCTGGGACATCTGCTGCCTCGTTGCTGCGCTCTGGATCTTCTGTACAAGAGGATGGGAGTTGTACAGGTTTCAAATAGACAAAGGAGCACTCAGGATATCAGAACAAATCACACAGTCCCCCAGTTGCTGTTCATATACAAATAAAATCACTCGATAAATAGCATAAAGTTCCACCATAAAAATACATTTTGCAGAGCCAAGACTAAAAGTAAAACAACCATCATTGAAAACAAAGGCACATCTGACACCTGTGCCTGTTATTTATACCAAGCCGTAGGTATAAATAAAATTGCAACTAGCAAAGCCTGAGACTATCCCACTAAAGGTCGATGAATAATCGAAGCTGTAGTCAAAGATTTAGGACAGGACAGTACAAAATGAATTGGGGCCTCTGCTAAAAGCCAAGGGGGATAATAAGCTCCCCTGTTAAATAAAAAAGCAGGCAACTCTATGTCCAAATCCCTTCACAACTCCCGAAAATGAAAGCCAGGAGGCCTAGGAATAAGAGACCCAGCAGCTTAAAAGCTATTGAGCAACATATTAAATATGACTCATTATAGGGTTGATGAGGTTGCGCGGCCAAGTGGCAACCTTAACCACCAATTAAAATGTCCCTATGATAACATAGAGGAGGTTTCTCCAGATTCCATGCATAGGAATGGACAACAGGACTCACGAAATGCTCCTATGGTGAAACAAATTCCTTGGTAATGGATGGGTTAAGGCAACAAAGAACTGAAGGTAGCACAGAGCCATAAACAATCCAGCCATAATCAATTTTGAACTGGATTAATGATTGGTAGAGAGTAAAAGAACTGTTTGGTCAGCTTCCCAGGATATGCCACTTAAAACATGTATAATACATAGTGAAATTTCACACCGACCTTTGAGTTGTGCTACATGACCAGCAGAGTTTCCTATTGAACATTAAGCCAAGGAACCTTATGAAATGATGGATACTCCTTGAAGTGCAAGAAATTCTTGCAGATGGTCATCTAAGCAGAAAAACGAAATCTGTGGTTCACACTCCAAGCATAAAGGTGATCTAGACAGCATTGAATGTTTCATTCCAACAAATAAATGCACTGAGAAGATTGCAAAGTCATGGACGAATAACGATTATTTTATCCCAGGTGGTGAACACTCTGGGATTATCAAAATTTTTTAAAAATTGTAAATCTTTAAACATTTTTCATATGGAACTAACACAGTGAAGCTCATGTGAATTGAATCTGGGATTAAATTAATAGCAATAGCAAACAGTGTGACACTTAAGTAGTGAGCCCTGAGGTACTCCATTCTCTTGAATAAAACAAGAAGGTAAATAGAACCCATGCATACATTAAAAACCCAATCTTTCATAAACTCCAGAATAAAAAATATGTCATTCATGAAGTGTACAAAGGATGCCACTTCTCCACATCAAAGAAGACGGTGGGAAGGGACACCAAGTGGTCGCCAGGAGAGCAATGATGACGAAAACTGCACTAGATATTCATCAAAAGGTGATGCATTTCTAACCACCACATGAACCGCTCATTAATCATGTGTTCTATCACCTTGTGTATGCAACTGGTAAGGGAAATCGGATAGTAACTGGAAGGAAGGTGTGGGTCCTTTTCCACGTTTAGGAATAGGAATGATGGTGGCATATGCCAAGTGCACAGAAATATTCCAGCACGCCAAATACAATTAAAAATCTGGAGCAAAATACAGCTTTGCCTTCTGCTGATAAATCCTGCAACTTAGTGACATGAATACTACTACTTTTTTTTTTAGGTGAATGCCCATTTTTACTACTGAGGTATCACAGGCGGGCAACATGAATACCATGTGGCCTTGGAGCATAATGCAAAGAGGTAGCAAGCACATACTCTAGTTCCCTGGCTGAGAATGGGACATTATAGTACTCCTGATTGTTGGAGGCAAAAGAGAATCCTTTCGACTCCACTTACACCTTAATTGTGTGAAATGCTGGAGAATAATTATTGGAGCTCAATATATCAGCAAAAGTATAACCTAATGTATTTGCAAAGTCTGTAGAAGTATCAATTACACTGTGCTGTACCTGGAGACTGGGTAGGGATAAAAACTAAGGTTTACTCACATGGAGAAACTTATCCCATACAACAGACAAAGTCATTGAATGGTTAAAAGAAGAGGCAAAAGCAATCCAAGACACTTTTTTGCTATCCTTCAGTACTATTGTTTTTCAATGTAGGATGGCGACGAAAAACTCTCAAAGTACCTTGGGATGCAGTCAATGTGCCTCAGCATTCATCGGTTCACCAATTAACCAGGAAGCATCTGGGGTGGAAAGATGAAAAGGGAATAGCCTTATCTGTGACTGTAATCAGTACCTAATCGAGGTGCTGGGTCATGGCTTGAATAGATGTAAAAGCCCACCTTGAAAATATGGTGAGAACAGAAAAGATTCCCATTCACTTTGCTAATAAGCCACTTTGGCATGTGCTGTGAATGTATGTGGGAAGACATTGAACCTGAATGGAAAATGGTCGCTGAAGTATAAATCATATAGGACTTTCCAGGTAAGATGTAGAGAAAGAGAGACAGAACAGAAAAATAGATCCAAACTGTAGATAGAAACTGTATGTACTATTGGAAAGAAAAGTGAGTTGACCAGTTTTCAGTAAAGTAAGATCATGGCAATCTAAAAAGTCTAAAAAGTCTGCTACCATGCTACCCCTTGCATACTCTGAGGGGATGGTGCACATTATTCTCCCCTAAAATTAGGAAAGGAGCTGGTAGCTGGGAAAGGTGTTTTAGATCAGCCATTGCAGATGGAGGTATATAAATATTATAGGTAGTAAAACTAAGGCCGGAAAAGTAAAAAGTAGCTGCTGCAGCAACCTGTATAGGAGACTGTACACATCATCTAAGATTAACAGTAAAACCAGTTATGCTCAGGAGTATCATCTTTTGGTGGAAGATCAAATCTCATCAAAGATTAAGCATGAAGGACAAATGAGTCCTGTGCTCATTGAGTGCATATCATGTTGTAGTAAATGAAATATACTTTTAACTTATAGTATGTAACTGGTCCACTTTAAATACCAAACTCTTAAATTGAGTGTGAGCAATGTGCTCTTATAGTGTGCTAGAGACAATTTGTCATGGATGTATGTTAATTCTACATTTCCAGCTAAATATTGTTGTAAGCAATACCATTACTATAATGAATCATATGTTTTTTTTATTTTTAAAAACAAACTGTATTTACTGTTAGGGTAGCTATTTCCAATGGTTTTAGTAGAATGATGCACTTGATTTCTACCGGTTTGGCAGTTTGGTAAAATACAGAAATAGGATAATTAGAATTTCTCCGTAAAACATAACAAAAATGATATCAACCTAAGAATCAACAAGCTAGGTAAGAACAATTGCAGTAAATATTTAGTGTTCAACTAAATAAATTGACTGATAAGATCATAACAATAAAATGCAAAAAAAAAACACACACACACATACAAAAGGGCACACATTCTGAAGAGGCTAGCAGGAAAAAAATGAACTATATACTTTAAAATTACCTTAAAGCTAAAGACACCACAATGAAAAGTTGGAAATAATATAAAACAAAATGCTCAGATTAATCATGTGTGATAACACCTCAAATTTCTAAGCAATGAGAATTTTATAGGTAATCTCCCATTCCAGAAAGAAATAGAAAATAAAGCATGTGATGTGCATGAAATGAGGAACATAGTTATATATAATCTATCTGATAAAGTGATAAAACTCTTTGAACTGTTTATAACACAGCACATCACTCTGAAGTATATTGAAAAGAAACAGGATACTTCACCCAGCCAAGCAAATAGGTTGACTAGAGGAAATAAACAAGAAATATCCAGAACCATAATAGTTAGGTATAAACAAATTTGGATCAAAAACAAAATAATGTAGCAAATAGATACTCCAAAATGTTCAGTCTGTTTTAACAATTGCCACCAACAGTTCTATTATTGATGGAGAAAACAAAACTATAGAAGTTGCACTCAGAAATTTCATGTAAAATCTATTTAAATTCAATAAAGTAACAATCCTAGTACACTCTAAAACTACCATTCAAGTTATCACTCAAAACAAAGTCCCAGAATCAGAAAATATGTACAGCTTCCAAATGGATATCATCTGACATTAATCACCTGTGGTGCCTCAGTAGTAAAAACTGGCATTAAATACCATTAAAAAAAAATCTGACATTAGGTACTACCACAGGTGGCTGAGGTTGTTAAGAATGAACTCGTGAACAGAAGGTCTGGGGTTTGATTCCCACTGGTGATTTAGGTTTCTTCCAGGTTTTCTTCAGTCTTGATAAATGGCAAATGCCAGGGAGGAACCTAAACTTAGACCTTGAACATTTCCTTTCTTTAAAAAAAAACTACTACTACTTTCCAAATTCATATTTTCATTTTGTATATCACAGTGTTCACGGTGTGTGCTACCCCAGCATTAAAAATGGGTGTTAAACACTATTAAAAATATCTCACATTGAAATCTTAGTAATGAATTGGCAAACCTTTACCAAAAAATGGAAACCAGATTCAAATACTAGTAAATTCTAAACCTCAATTCATAAAGTAAATAAGAGAAAGTCAAGAAAATATGGAACTTTCTGAGAACCATAGGAAGCTAAGAAGCAGCAAATGGAAAGCAATGAGAGAAAGTTACGCCCACATTCACAACGAAAATTTAGTGTAACATAAACTTAAATGTAAAAACTAGATGTTATGTTTTGTAATGGAACCGTTCACAATGAATCACATAAACATAAAATAAATGTACAATTAGACATAAACTTAGAAGCTTGCAAGGTTCAAGGTTTTGCATCTCCGTCTAACTTAAACTCAAGAAATCAGCCAATCAGAATGCAGCTGCACCGTTTGTAGTGCTCTGTGGTAGTGAGAGCTGAAACTAAGTGGCTCTGTAGACAGAGTGGCATCAATAGATGAAAGATTAATTGCATTATACGAAAGCTATCCTTGCTTATATATTCCAAACAAATTATTTACTGCCATGCAATTTGCATGTGCATAAACACTATTGCCATCTGCCCAAAAGCACCATTAAAGTTTTTACAATTTTTAAAAATTTTTAATTAGTTATTTGCATGTTCATTTTTTTGATTGACTAACACATATTGTTCGCATCTTTCATTGTGAATGCCTACATACTACTAAGTTTTCATATTACATCTTATTTATTATGTTTACATTAAATTCCATTGTGAATGGGGCCTCAGAGCTTGCAAATCAAGTAAAACTAAAGAGCCATAAAGAACAGGTTGGCCAAATCCCAATTGAAATAAGGACATGACTGTCTCTTACACCACCTCTATAGGTTGGGAATGTATCCATCCAGCAACTGTCCATCTTGTGCTGAAATGAACCAACAACAAATCTGAACTCTTGAGACTGAAACAAAACAAGGGCTTTGTTGGCTTGTTCTGGGAAATTAGAATGAATGTGATATTGTCAACTGCCATTTGATAAATAAATAAATTAAATGATACAGTTATTGTTATAGTTATTAAATATTAGTTATAGTTATTTAGTTGCTGCCAGACATTTTCTTGCACTTGTCTTCAAAATGTATACATGTTTAAGCAGTGAATACTTCACCATTATATAACACACTACACTACTAAATAGCACATGAGTCACAACTAATGTGCATACTGTTGGAGACAGGTTGCATCTCCTCTGTAACTGGATGGAGGGGAATTGGTGCTGGTATAGGATCAGCTTGTGAATGGAAGATAATATGCCTCATTATATAAAACAAGAAATAAAAGTAAAAGGGATCAATTAAGAACTCTTTCACCAAATATTATAAGTTGGCTACTTTAAATCTGTTTGATGTTAGTAAATAATGCTATGCTATAAGTTCTAGTCATAGTTATCTAAAACAAGCTATAAAAGAGTGAGAAGAGAATTATAAATTCATTAATTGCAGTTAAATTTCCTCAAAGTTTATTTTCTTTCACAAGTTTAAGTATTAAAAAGGACATTTACCATTTCTGTATTCCCTCAGATTTTTACCAAAATAATTCTCTTTTGTAATTTCTGTTGATGTCTGGAGAAATCGGACTGGATAGCATTTTTAGATATGTTGCTTTCCAAGCTACTTCAGAATGAGCCAAATAAATCCTTAAATTTATTTCGTGTAATATTGCCAACTCATTGACTAAAGATGCAGCCGTTGACATTTTAAGTAACAATCTAAAGAAGATAATGCTAAAAAAATTAGGCCTATATTGTACACTACAAATTATATGATGTTCTTCAGTTTGTTATTGTAAACAAGCACTTGTTAAAGTACAAACTGTGAAACAAGTGCTTGTAACCGACAGTTTGTAAACATGCATGTTTATACCCTCTGCAAATCTCTACACATACAACATGCATCTACAGTGAGGTTATTTGAGTTAAGGGCTCCTTAGTGTGATTGCTTATTGGGTATGTCCAACCCTGCCGCAACCAATAAAAGGGCGATAGCGTTGCCATGCATACAGTTAATATTTTTACTGAAAGCATAAAATGGTGCTGAATAATAAGCATTAATCTGAGTGTCAGTATATTGCTGACATCTAAAAGGAAATTCCTGTACTTCATCTACTTTTTTCCATAAGAATAACATAACAGTTCAGAACTTGTTTCTTGTTATTGAGAAATCCATCTCTTGTAAAATCACCTTTCCACTTGCAACAATCCATTTTCAGTATACATAAAAACCTCTTTTTTAAGACTATATTTAACCAATGAAGAACGATTGGCACACAATTTACACACATTGAGAGCACCTAGTACTACTTGAATGCCCAACCACTAACTGACAAAGCCTTCCTCAAACTAACTACAAGCTGCTACTTGCACATACAGTATACAGTTTTGGCAATTGGTTTCTCCCAGTACACAGCCACACTCTGCTCACCTTTAACTTAAATAACCTCACTGTAGAGGCTGTGTTATAATTGCCTTTCACCACAAATAAATAACATTAAATGTTAATCCTTTCTCATATAAGCCACCCTGAATAATAGCTTGATACCATGTTTTTATGCTGTGAAAAAACCAAAATAGCTCCAAGCAGTAAGAAATATTTACTAAATAAAAAAGGCATTTAAAATACAGCACATGACACAAAAAAGTTTTACATGATTAGGGATGAATGGGCAGAAGTAATCAAAGAAATTAAATTAATTATCCAGAATAAGCTTTTTGTTTCCATCATTTAGCATTACAGAAGAAATTGCTTCATTTAGATTGCTGTTGGAAACTATGGAGTTATTTTTCATAAGAACATTGTATAGATGGGTTGATACAATTTTTTATTACAGGCGAATGCGAGGTCGTGGCAGAGGATCACGTGGTGGTCGTCAAAATACAACAGTGCCATCAAAGGAAGAACTAGATCTTCAGCTGGATCAGTACATGGCTGGAACAAAATCTCATCTGGATAAAGAATTGGACTCCTACATGAATCAGGCAACTGAAGAATCTTGGGAGTGAAGATAATGTTCTGTATAATTATTCTGTAAGTGTTATCTACTGCAGTGACTGAGCATGAGTAAATGCCACAAACTTTGAAGCATCATGCAGTGCCCTTTGACTTGGTTTTTCTATGAATTATATTTTTCTCAAAAATAAAACTAAGAGCTCTTAATAGCCCTTTTTTCCAACTAAAATACTCTTGACTTACATTTTAGTGCATTTAGACGATAAAGTGGCATAATCTTTATAAGTTTATGTATATACATTTAGACAGATTGAGAAAAGTGTACTAATTTCTTCAGTGTAGCAGACATGGCATACTTTTTGATGAGTAATTTATTACTTGTATCACCTTTCCTTAACAATAAGATATCCTATACTTAATTGAAATATCATACCACCTTTCCACATTTTTCAACACCATGATATTTTAAGATTTTTAAAAACAGATAAAGGATTGAAATATATAGGTTGTGAAACGTTATCAGTTTTAGGTAGTGCTCATTAGGATTATTTATTCTCTCCCCCCCCTTTTTTTTTCTTTTTCCGTGGCAGAGGTGGTTTAGAAGAAACATAGATTCTTGGGACACACTTGTTCCCAAAAATCTGGATATTTTGTGATAGAAGTTCTTTTTAATTAAAAGCTGTTTTGTTTCCTCTTAATTTTATCATTAATGGATATTGCTTGACAATATACCCACCTCACAATGTATTATATTTGTGCTCCTCCTCCTTTGGGGGGGGATGTAAAATTTACATTCAATGCAAAGGAAGTATCCAAGCTTGTTTGCCAGTTACCTTTGTGGAATACTGTGACAAAGTTCTGTTTAATCCAGTATAGTAAGCTTTTGATTTAACAGACTATTAGGGGCTAAAGGTTGTCCATTAAATCGTGAATGTTAGGAATATTGTTAAAATAAAACACTTTCAGTAGTACATACTATAATATGTATTTTAATGAGAAATATTTATATACATACTGTGTTACTAGAAATTGGACTTGAAAAAAAATCATTAAGTTTTAATTTTTTCTTATTTATTAGCGATTAAAATTGTCAAAAATGTTCATAGTAAGCAATCATCTCTGGATCTGATGATACGCCTATAAACAAAAGATGTCATCCATGTGATCTTTAACTACCAACAGTGTTGAACCAGCTAGGACCACCTCTGTCTGCTCTTTTTCCTCGTCGTCAACCTGATCAGCCTGCAGAAAATCTTAACCAATCTCTTTTTTGGCTGAGCATTTGATTTATGTCTAGCCACTGTAAATGTCATTCTCACTAATATCATCACCAGCTTGCATCATAGTTTCATGGAAATCAGAGGTTTCAAAACTTCTGATATCATATTCAGGTTCATTCCCATTCAGTAACTTAGGCCAGCAGTTAGCCAGTGTTGTAGTCTTCAACTCCTTCCAGGCAGCTGCCAAATTAAAGGTGGCAGACTTTATATTGTATGTATGCAAATTTTGTAGTGTTCTGGCTCTTCTTGTATCTTCTTCGGAGTCATTTTCATTCTGCAACACAACCATAACCTCTTCCAGAAACATTTTAAATCTTTTGTAGGCAGCAATGACTCCCTGATCCATAGGTTGTATTACAGAACTAGTGTTCGGAGGGAGGAAGATACATTCTTCCATCCTTACTAACAAGCTTCTCAGTATTAGGATGAGCTGGTGCATTATCTAGAAGTAAAAATGCTTTTTACTTCTTCAATAAAAATTTTCAGGGTCTTTTCTAGATAGTTTCTCACTTTTGGTAAGTTGTTTATAAACCAGTCAGAAAAGGTTTCAATAGTAAATTAAGCAATTTTTTTAGTTAGAATAAAATTACAGCAACTGATTCATGATGTTCTTCAAAATGTGAGGCTTTTGTGCTTTTCCTACTACCTTCGGGTTGAGGCAATGCATGCCATTCACATATTAAGAAAAGCATAAATGTACTCCTTGTTTAATTTGCAGTCCATGTATGTTTGTCTTGTGTTTGTTTGGAAGAGTATTTTCTGGCACAGCATGATGGTATAGCCCAATTTCATCTCTTATTACACACTTGAAACAAAAGAAGGCCTTCAAATTCAATAACTTCATTTATGAGCTTTCTGAATGGCTCAATTTGTTCACTGTCAGCAGTGAATGCTTCACCACATATTTGCATATTTGTAATTCCAAGGCATTTATGAAAGCACCAAAGCCACCCATCATTAACTTGAAATTGGATGCCCATGTGTGGTGCCATTTTTTTCAGCAGCTGATCTTAGTTCAGTAGCACTGCTAGCCTGCTTTTGAAAATCACTGAACAGCCTCATCTAAATTTGAATATTTTGCCAACTTCACATGTTTCTTTTCCATCATACTGAAATCATAGCTCCCAGACCCAACACAACAACAATATTATAGGGAAAATTGAGTCAGTTGTCTTTATTTGTGCAAATATCCAAAACTCTTTGTATTTTTTAACTTATAGATTTTGCAAACATGAGCAACAGATGCATCACTTTCCACCTTATATATTAATTCTAGCTTCTTTTCAATCATTAAGTCCCTCCCCCTTTTTTTTAACCCTGGACATATAAAGTTAACTGATAATATGCTGACAATTTACCAACACCACATGCTTCATGCAGCAACTCCTAGCGGTGGTACTGTCTAGCATACTAATGCTAATCACAAATTGTATTGTTTCTGCTTCTGGTTACCTATCTTATTACAATATTGTATTTAATTTTTTTTATTGTGTATTATTTCATCATCTATTTATTTGCAGATAATGTCTGTTAAATCTGAAGTCTGTTGAATAGGAGATCCGTTAAATCGAGATTTTACTGTACTTCTAAACTATGTCCTCCATTTAGCTAAAACAGAAGGTAAAAAGGTGATAAAAATTTGTTTGCTCTAATGCACATTTATGAATGAGTTCATCAATTTGGCAATAGGAGGGAATGTTGTCATTGCAGTTTATGTTGGTTTTGATAAGAATCCATCGATTCTCTTGAGTTTTATATATATACACACACTGGTACATTTCTCAGTATATGAAGTTTGTGTCATATTTGTATTATGTAGTGTTCTTAAAATGTAAACAAAGTGAATTTTAGTACGGAATGTGTATTTCTTTCTTCTAACCCATGATCAACATTAATTTATTTTTTCAGAGTGCATCTTTGCTCATTTAATGTATAAATTTTAAAATGAGCTTATTTTGCATACTAGAGTCACTAGTAATTGTTCCAGGAGCATTCTACATTTATCATTCAGAACATATTGTTATTAACTATTGAAGTCTGAATGTAAGATAAATGACTTATCATTTAAATATGGAATTCATATGATTAAACATGTTTAATACACAGGAATAATACCAATAGGGAGGAAATACAAATAATAGTTGTAAAATGTAAGATTTGTGGGATATTGTCAATGTACTCTTGTACCTAAAAGATAAAGGCATAAGTTATGAATGAACATTTATGTTGCTGAAGAATTTCTGCAGTTATTATATTAAAGAAAATTATTCAAATTGTATATCCAGATAGAGCCATTCTTCTTCATATGGAATGAAGCAGTGGGAAAAAAGAGGTTCTCCAGAGGTTAATTTCAGTTACTGAAGTACATCAAATTGCATTTGTAGCCACTAAAAGAAGGCGAGAAGAAAAGATTATCTGGTCTGATTGTTGCATTGGTCAAAATAATAATTGCCATTGTATAGCTCTGTACCATTACATCTGGAAGAAATATTTTACAACCAATGATTAAATTCTTGGTTATAGGGCACCATTCCCTATAACAGGGATTTTGCATTAATAGAGGGAAGAAATCCATAGTCAATCACTTTAAATTGTGAGTGGTAACGGTCATTATTGTAGGTCCATAATTCCAAAATGTTCTGCATACTATATGGATGCAGAAGATTTTGTTGATCTGTTGATCATAGGAGGCATGCTGAAGGGAGACCCTAAATTTAGATCACTTCATGCCATAGGATCCAGTTTTTGAAGAAGAGCCCATTAGACTTTGAACGTGAGTAATTACAATCATCTTCAAGCATAGATAACCAATGAGACCTTAGCAACCCACAAAAGAAATAATAAGCTAAACCCAATCCTGACAGTTCTATTTTGACTGTATAATGGGGAACTGGCAATAAAGAAAGTGGATTTATTGCATATATGCAAGTTGATACTACCCTAAATTCATAAATTCTATCAAAATCTTAAAAGAAGCTGGTGACAGCGAGACAATTTTATAAAAATATCAAACCAACTGAGTGAATGTGACAGTATAATTTTGAAATTGTCTCCAAATTTCTCCAATTTTTAGGGATAGATAGTTTTTTCCATCAAATTTTGCATTCATTTATTAATATTTAAGATTAATACATTATTTTGCCAACAGTTTCACTAATATATGTTTCAAACAGAATGAAAGAACTAAAAAGTGTATGAAAAATAAAACTATCTTTGTATTTTCCCAATGTATTATTTGTTGGTTAGATCCCTACATAGGTAACTATTCAATTCTTTTTCTGCTTTTAGAGCATAACCTGAACAGCAATACTTGTACACATAAGACAAAATTTTTATTGACAAGGAAAAATGCTAGAAGCTATACTGCAGAAGAGAAACTAAATCAAAGTCTGGTTCCTCCAATTAGATTTTTAAAGAAATAAAAAGTCACTCATTATTGATTACTTTATATTATTTAATGACAAAAGTTGTATTATTTACAATCTCCATTGAATGGCTTTTTACAGAAACTTTAAAAAAATAAAGTCCTTAAGTGATCTTTTTTTGGGGGGGGACAGGTCATCTTTAACATATCAGGTCATCAGTGTCTCACTCAATCCAGGGTGTAAAATGGCCAATAAATTTTGCTCAGAGGCCTCTTCTTTCAGGCTTGAGGTTATTTTTCATGCCGTAAATTTACGACACAGGACCCACATCTTTACTTCCCTTCCGAAGGAAATCATATTTAGGATTGTTAATGCATCAAAAAATCCATCGACCCTAGTCAAGATTGAACCTGCAATGTTGGTTTACAAGACCAGTATGGTTACCATTTCACCACCAGGATCAACCCTTAAGATGCTAAAATAGTACTTCATCATGCGAAACAATTTTTAATTTTTATTTTTATTTTATTTATTTGTTTTTGTTTTTTTGGGGGGGTATGCATTTAGAAGTATACAATGCAAATTTGTGAAAAATTCCAACTTTTTTGCTATAACTCAAAATAAATATAAACCAAACATAGCAGAAATTTGTGGTTTCTCACCAGCATAAGATTGTAGTTTTCCTTATGTTCCATAAATGATAGTGGTTGTTTCATCAGTAGAAACAAGAAGTATTACATTGAATTTCTAGAGCTTTAAAAATGCCATAAAAAGTTTAATAATTTAAATTAGTTATAATAATTCTTACAATAACATCTTCAGCACAGGTGTCATTTTCCATCATAAAACTGTTAATGTCGAAATATTTTATTGTTGATATTTAGTTTAAAAATCTCTTGTGAAGTTAGAGGAATGTACCGCTAGAAAGGTAAGTGGCAGAGCAATAAAGGATAGCTAAATACTTCATGATAGGTGACAGCCTGTGTGGTCTTGTGATTAGTATGTCTGCCTCCAAATCCAGAGATCCAGGGTTGGAATCCATAAGGTCAGTTGCCTGGGTAAGGTATTTTTTCTTGGAGTTTTTCCTTACCCTGAAATGTATGTGCAAACTAACTTTAAGCATTATGGGCTCCAGGATCATTTACCCATAAATTTCATAAAATACTCCATTCTCTTTGATCTTCATTGTTATAAGAGAGCTAATACTAGACAAAAGTTGCGTGTCCTCACCAGTAATTCAGGAATCCATTGGTTGCTGGGAGTTTTTTTTCAGAATACCCATAATTATTCTAAAAAGTTCTCATCTGTTTTTTTAATTACAACAAAAGATGAGTAACAATTCACCAAACAAGAAAAAGTATATCCTAAAAATGTCCGTATTATATATAGCACATTATTATGAGTTGAAAGGAATAATAAATTGTAAGTTCTTACTTATATTCTAGGTGAGCTGTAGGTAATTCCGATGGGAATTTATCACAATAATCAGCCAATGAAATAATGCATTAGTGGAATCTTTCACTGAAGCATAGTCTGTTGTTCCTACATCTTCAACAGTAATATAATCACCAAAATAAAACTTCCATAATCATTGCTTCCTTTAGCACTTATTGCAAACTTCAGAAATGGATACAAAAGGAAAACTGCCATGAAGTAGTCCTTGAGAATGTCTGAGATATGGAGCATTTTTTCTTGCATCCTTGCAAAGAAAAGTTGAGAGGCGAGTCTCAAAATGATCGGTAGCATCAGAAGTTCACATTGATCGTAATTAAACAATGCATTGTTTCTAAGGACATTTTTTCATTAATGAGGATAAGATTACTCGATACTTGATATAAGATTTGGAATGTAGATGAAACAGGTTCAGAATATGCTATTTTTAGTACCAGTTTATGGGCTTTTGAAGAACTATCTTTGACATCTGCATTTGACAGCCTGCACTGAATATAATTTATTTACCAATATATTTTACTACTCATCCTTTTCTTTTTTTGATTTATCAGCTATTCACTGGAATTTTCTCGACACTCGGGTACGACTACATACAATTTTCATAAATGCAAAGAAACAAATCAACAAATGAATTTAATATAGTTAGTCGAATTTGTGACAACATCACTTACTGTTTAAGAAGGAAAACAAGTTTCAAGAGCTAATTGCTCCCACCCATAAAGGAAACACTTGTAATTTTAGATAAACTAGAATGGAACGCAATGATTGAAATTTGTAGAGCGCAATTAAGGATTAATTGAAGTTATTGCAGAAAAGGTCAACCTGAGGTTTGTTGAAGCCAACACACCTCATGTCGCTAGTTGACTGGAAACTTTAGCGCTCACTCAGGATGTTTTATGAATCTTTGATAGAAGTGTTTCCCAGTATCATTTTCTGTTTATTAAATTTATGATTAAGCTTTAATTCCTCGGCTAGATCGAACACAAATTTAAGATATTCCTTTCTTCTAAGGGCATCACTCGTGAATCTAAATCCTTAATGTGGTCGCCATGTTTCTCGTCTATTAACATTAATGTTGCTTGAAGCGTCCTAGCTTTGGTTGTATATTTACATGAGTTCAGTTCCGTGTAAAGTGCTCTTTGGAACCAGGAGTTATCTATATTTGGAAACTCGTAACGACTCTCTGCCTCTTTGTTCCCATTTCCCCAGCAATCACTATCCAGAGCCATTTTCATAACATCCTCAATCCACCAATCTCTATTAGTAGTCATCTATTGATGAAGAGCCATCGCACGCTAGAAATGTAGGGACACCTAATATCTAGTCATAAGTAAAATTATTAAATGTTATGTATGAATGGTGCATACATTAAATACATACCTATTCAATATGGCCTTAGAAACTAACTTATATTTATGGAAAAAATTATGGATTCACTTAAACGGGGATTACCAACTATTTAGGCGTTTTTTTCACTGAAACAATTATATATTAAATTTAAGAAATACAAAGGTTTTAACTTGAACATTCCCTATTGAATACGAACACTAGATTTTACCATTACGGTCATTTTGATCCAGAGTGACTTATTTTTGTGAAATGGTTTAAATTCTTGTTCTAGAACTGGAATAATAACTGATCCAAGTAAGTTTCACCTTCAATTTCTGATTATTATTTTTGTAAATTTAAAAAAAAAAATTAGGGAATTCTTAATCGGCGAGCCTTTTCTGTAGGTCATCTTGTACAACTAAAGCGTGCTACACAACACAATTGTGTGCAAATACATAATGCAGTGCAAGAATGCAAAAATTAAAATTAACTGTTCTAGATAATGAATTATGCAATAATAAACTACGCCAAAATATAAAAATGCAACCGGTTCAAAATATTGGCTTTGAAATAAAGTTCAGCCGTTTTGCGAATTAACTATGCATTTATTTGGAACCAAGTTTTGTCTGTAAGCGAATGAGGTTAGAATTATTTTTTCATCACGAACGAGTCATTGTCTCTTCAGGATACAAATCATCCGCTTTAAGATCTTGTACCAGAGTTATTTTTTAAAAATCTTTTTGACTTAGCAACTTGTAGCCTTTTAAGGTAGCTGGGAATGACAAAATTGGGAGGACATTTTTTTATTTGCAGATTATTTTTCTCAAAATGTTAGCTTTAAAAATATATATTACACTAAATAGTTCTGCAATTTAGTTTTAAAATGTTTGTATTGAATTACTTTTCCTAAAAAAAAGTATATAATATTGAGACTTTTTGTATTAGAGACATTTGTTTTCCAATCTAAGTTGGTATTTGAAGTCATGCTGATACTACAAATGTTTGTTTACAGCAACTAAATGCACAGTTATGTTTTTAGTAAAGATTTGAACTTATTAAGATATGCTATATGTTACAAAATGCTTTTTTTTAGTGTTTAAAATTACTAAAAGTAAGAAAATTAAAAAAAAAAAAAAAAAAAAGGCAAATGAAGGCAAACCAAAGCCTAAAATAGTAAGTGAGGTTAAGGTGAGGTGTTGAGGTTAAACCTACTAGTTCCAATAGTGAAGTGCTTCATTGTTAATCTGAGCAGAAATTCATTCTTAATACTTATAATGCTAAAATTGTTGACTCAAATGAAATTATTAATTTATCTTTATCAAAAGAAGAAACTCAAAAAGTTGCTTGCTTGTAAAAGTTGCTATGGCAAAGTTTCCCGTTCTTCAAAGAGTTGGTCGCGCCCAAAGATTACCTAGACTGGCCTGAGATATAGTTTTACAATATAATTCATGTGAAGAGAAACTTTACTTTTCTAATAGTCACAGGATTTTCTGGAAAAAAAAAATGTATAAAAGCAATGAAGAGACTGAACAGCAAACAAATAGACGAAGCAAAGCGTGTGGTGAAAAATATTGAAATGAAAGCCAGACTCGAGAGGAAGGCAGCCAAACGCAAGTTGGAGTATCTTTATGAGCAGCAAGAAGATCCAGATCAACCATCATATGGAGCTGGGATGTATTAGAAGTTTGGTGAGTAATACTCTTATATATTGTTTATTTTATATACATTTTTCTCTCTAAATGCCCTACTTTGTCAGGAACTAATAAACCTAAAACAATGAAACATCGAACACAAATTGCTTATATAATTTTGCAACTTTTACACAAGATTCTTTCCATAAAATGATTAAAAGATATTTTATCACTGAAAGTTTGGATAAATTTGTATGAAAATTAACAAAAATTTAAACATATTTTACATTTGTAACTTAACACAATACAATATTCCTGTGTCTATTTCATTATTAATATTTCATGAATATCATATTAAAATTTCAACAAGGTGTGATGAATAGATACTGAGAAAATGGGCACTAAGATTCTAAGATACATTGGTAAGATAGGGCATTCCTTGTCCCCTTCAGAAATTTCCTTTGTTGGGAAAAACTGGAAAGAGACTTCAGGGACATCCAAAGTATTTTATGGGCACTGTACATCATCTACCTTCTTATCTATAAAAAATTTATTACCAGGTTATAAATTGTAATATTGCCTAAAAGTGCATTACTTGTATACAGGACATCCCATATTTGAGACTGTAAAAGTTTGTCTCTTATGACTTCATCCTGTATTTACAAACAAATAAAAGGGGTGATCATTTTCATAATTTCCTTTTAATATTTCGTTTCTTTTCTATACAGATATGTTAAATTATCACATAAAAGATTAAGTGATAACATGCCAAGCAATGCTGATGTGTGTGATTCTATGCGCATGGCGTGGCTTTGTTTTTGCATGCTTCTACAGTGTTCCTAATATTCCATACACTTCAATGCAGCAGCGCAATGTAACAATGAAGATAGATATTGTTAAATTGAAAAAAAAAAAATGTATATATAAAAGAGGAGTATATTTATCAACATTTTAATTGAAGCTAATATAATAAAATAAGTATAATATGGTAGAATAATATATCAAATTTCAAAATGATCAAAATGATTTTAATTTTTATATTATGTAACAATGTTTCTAATTCTTTCACTTGCTCCCAGACTCCCAGTTGAATTAAATCTGATACGTGTTCTTCTCATATTCAATCAAATTGCGTTAAAGAAGAATAAAAGCAAAAGTACTTGTAAAAAATTCTAGCACCAAAGAACGTACAAGATTTTGTGGGAATTTTAAGAAACCCGCAGAGGAATAAGCAATTCTTCTCCTTAATCACAAATACTTCAAACAACAGGGGCAATAGAAAAATGTTCCCATTTTGTGTAAGCCATTTTGATCCATTTGAAGGTGGCATCCAGTGGAAAGTAAGAATTTATCTACTAAAATTCTAATTTAAGTAGGCACCAAATCAACATAACACTGCAAAGTAAGTGCTATCACAAACTACTTTCATCCTTCTTTCACATAGCTATTATTCGTATTTTCATAGGTCCTTGACATTTTAGAAGAAAATGATGAGTCTGCATCTAGCATTTTTGTAAACCTGAAGAAACACATGAATTGCTTTAAACTGTCTTTAGAAAATCTTGTGGCCTATTCTTCTGACCATGTTAATGCATTTTTTGTCAAAGAAAAAGTGTTAATAATTATTTGCAAGATGAACAAAAATGCAGTGACAGCAAATATTGTAGTGGACACATTATACTCTATAACTATAAAATGCATTGACCTTTTTTTATAGATATTGAAACTGTTATCTTAAAACATTACAGTAATTTTTACTAAATATTCTGGATTATCAAGATGTTCCTACTTGATGGCAGAGCTACTAATAAGAGTATTATAAAATTTTGGAGTAATATGTGGTTATTTTAATAGTAATTTAGACTGCCCTAATTATTTAAAAGTTTTTCCAGAATGAGAATATTGCTGAAAATTTACCTATCATTCTTAAAAGTACTATTCGTAAGGTATTTAATTAAAACAGTTTTAATTTTTAAAAAAATAATATTGTTATAAGTGAGACATATGGCACAATAAAGAGGAAACTAAATAATAGGATTGATGATAAATTTTTGGGGGGTGAGGTAAAATCACTATTGAAAGAATTGCATCCAAAGCATCAGGATAAAGTTTTGAAAAATTATTTGAATTTTTACAGCAGTACTGTGACCTTGAAAAATCATATGACTACACTGAGAACAATGTTTTCAAGCATCTAAATCCACTAGATTAATTTGAACACATTTTAGATCCTTTAAAGTTTAAGGAAGATTTAATTAAAATGGGAACAACTTAACATAATGGAAGTATATATACAAAAAGGGTAAATTTCTTCATCAAAGTCAACTTAAGTGAAATCTCACACATGTTAATGTTGGTATCCTATTATATCCTAAACTTAGGTATTCATTTTTTTACACTTAATTCCACTTACTTACATGAAAATAAGATGCGTTTTGGGATAATCTATGCATTTTGGCAGAGATTATATATTACATAAGATAATACATCTTATTTTTATGTAAGTGGAGTTTAGTGTAAAAAATGAATACTCAAGTTTGGGATATATCACCACTCCATTGTCAACATCTTTGTAAGTACAATATTTATCCTATTATGTCTATTCCAGATTGAATCATATTTGGAAAGAGTTTTTCAGTTATGAGAATAAATTGAGGAATGAAAAGGATAAGTATTCCACAAATCTCACAAAAGCTCAGTCTAAGTAATATTGCAAAATGTTTGTACTTGTGCAATGCAATAATTCAATTCATAAAAGGTATACTTTTCACTGATTATCATACCGCCACGGGTGGCCGAGGTCGTTAAGGCATGGACTCGTGAGCGGGAGGTCTGCGGTTCGAATCCCGCCAGGACCGTCCTCCCTGACTGGGTTTTTTTCCAGGTTTTCCTCAGTCTTCATAACTGGCAAATGCCGGGGAGGTACCTAAACTTAGGCCTGGAACGCTTCCTTCCTTAAAAAAAAAAAAAAAAAAAAAAAAAAAATCCTTTCCCTATATCATTTCATTTCATGTATCATCAGTGTCCACCGCCTGTGGTGCCTCTGTAGTAAAAACGGGCGTTAAACACTACTCAAAAAAAAAAAAAAAAAAAAACTGATTATCATTCAGCAATTTTATTGGATAATAATTTAGATGTTAATATTAGCACAAACATATTCCAATTGTTTTTAAATGTATATCCCAAGTAATACATACAATAAAATAAGGTACCAAGTAATAATTTGGTATACTGTTGATAACTAGATGTATAAAAACTTTAATTTGTTGATTTGATTTATTTAAATACACTCTTTAACATCTCAGGTTATCAACTCCCCCACCGCCACGGTTGGCCGAGGTCGTTAAGGCATGGACTCGTGAATGGGAGGTCTGCGGTTCGAATCCCGCCAGGACCGTCCTCCCTGACTGGGGTATCCTCAATCTTCATAACCGGCAAATGCCGGGGAGATACCTATACTTTGACCTGGAACATTTCCTTCCTTAAAAAAGAATATCTTTCCCCAATATATCATTTCATTTCATTGATCATGTGTCCACCGCCTGTGGTGCCTCAGTAGTAAAAATGGGCGTTAAACACTACTAAAAAAAAAAGAATCAACATCCCATTCAATTCCATGCCTGAAACAGCTGATAAATTTTGCTCAGGCCTCTTCTTTCAGACTTGAGGTTGTTTTTTGTGCCATAAATCTATGAACAGGATCTATGGCTTTATTTCCCTTCTGAAGGAAGCCATACTTAGGATTTTATGCCTGCCCCCAAAAATTCATCGACCTTGGCCGAGATTGAATCCGTGATCTTGGTTCTACGAGGCAAGTATGGCTACCACTAGACCACCAGGACCAACTTGACATTGTGCATATGAGGTGCTCTCAAATTATTTGATTTTTCTTTCATAAAAGTCATGCCTTGACCATCAACGTCATCCTGTGCTTTATTAGCATTCTCAAAACCTGACAGCCCCTACTTACCTACCTACTAATAAGTAAATATGAGTGGATTCTGTATGAACTTGTGAATCATAAATGAACATTTGTTGAAGAGAATAGTTAGGTCCATTGTTTTCCATTTACCTCTTCTAGCAAACTGTATTAAAAAAAAAACAGTGTTTAGTGTACACTTGAGATTGTATCCCATTAAGCTATTATAGCAAGGTTCCCCTGCAATCAAAATTTTGCCAAGGCCAAGCTAACATCTCAATGAAGTTCCAGCAGACTCACATTTCATAAATAATCTGCCCACACAGTATAAACTCTTATTGCTGTTATACAAATGTTTGAAGGTATGGAGTGAATCAACACATGCCTGCCAGATAATAACATTATTGAAGTATAATAAAATAATATTTTTAAAATTATGTGACCCTTATAAATTTCATTAATTACTTCTATATGTTTATGGAAGTGTTATATCTCTATGACTCAAGTTCCTTCAATAAATTGAAGCGTTTGCTACAACAATTGTAATTTTTTGTCCCAAAGCATTAATTAGGAATGAAATAATCGACCATTGGATTTCAAAAATATCCCCAAGATTGTGGATTGTTGAAGATATGTTTCAGATAGAGCATGGTTCCTTAACAGTAAGGAACTATTTTTTCGAGTTCATATCTATAGTTTAGTGCAGTATAAAGAGAAATTTTTTGAAAGTACCAGGTATTACGTTTTTTATATACTAATTCAAATGCAATGCTTTTTATGTTAGCTGACCGAAGTGTAAGAAGTGTGTCCACTATGACTAGTCATTCATTCTGCCAGTGATAGCTTACTATGATTAACCCAACCTAAACCTCTTGCTTGCAGAAATCCAATAAAGTACAGTCTTTCTGGATTGTATTCAAAATAACTCCATTACATGGTAATCTAATAAGGTTGTACGAAATAAAGAAATATTTGACGTTTTTTAGATATGTATTCGAGAAACACGAACTGTAACTTGTGTTCCTAGTTGAATACGAGAAATATATAAATGAGAATGTCTTTTTCTCTCCAACCGGGCGATTTCAGAAACAATAAAATCTTCGTGACTAATAATTTCCTATACTTAGTAGTGCGCGTGATTTCCTCCAGACAAAACGAGTATGTTTGTTTCTTAAAATGGAGAAGTTTTCCGCGTGGTGCAGTAATAAAATTAAAGCATGTAGTCTACTTTTCAACATCCACCTGAAATGTTAATAAATTTTTATATTTTTATTAAATCTTATGAAGTGAATTTAATCTGCGACTCATAAAAGCATTGAAATGAAAATTTTAAAAATATATGTTTTAAGAACTAAATAGCATGAAGTACAAGACAGCAAACGGTTGAATTATGTGCGAGATAATTAATACACATACACGGGTGATTCAGAAAACGCTATTTTGCGACATAATCAGACAGTCTCTAAACATTTATCTAAACGCTTCGCTAATTTTACTATATGACAATACAAACGCGCTCCAGACAATCTCGAACGATGAGATGAGCATTGTCTATTGAGCAGCCCAACTCCTGTGCAATATTCAGTCATTCTGCGATTGCTGAGGACCTTTGCATCAATCTGCAGCACCTGCATTCAGGGCTTAATGTAGTTGGCCTCTCTTGCAGATGAGCATCAATCACGGCTATACAGTGTTGTCCAAACAGCTGGCGCCATTTCAATATGGGTGAAGGTGACATTGCATTTGCCTCATATACAGCCTACATTTCACAATGAATGTCCATGCCGAAACGTTTTGCCCATAAAAATAATTGTACCGTTCCTCGTTCTTGGAATACCTTTCCAGTTGACTCGCAATTTGTACTCGTGCTATGATGCGCCGCTTGTCGCTACCCCAATGGAGGATCTGAACATGAATTCTGTGCGGCACATGCGCCCTTCTATTAGCGCAATGCTATCAGATTAGAGCAACAAATGTAACTTCCTTTTTGAATCCTCCTCATAAGTAGACGAATAAAGCGAATGCCATTAAGAATAATTCCCTGTTAAAGCCATGCGAAATAAAAGTGTAAACATAATAATGGGGATATTACAGAATGTAGCAGGAAATATAATTGAGGAAGAACAATGTGGATTGCTTATGTGAAGATAATTAATGGACATTTGTTAAAACTCTATTTAACGTCCACATATTACTATGGGAACGAAAGAGGCAACTTTCTTATTGTGCGAAAATACAACAGTAGACTACGATGATTAACCTAAAGTTGGCAACCCTAACACTCATCTTATCCTTCGGAATGTCAGTAACATACTTAGGGATGTTTTCAATATATCGTGGGATACCTCAAGATAAAAGATCTGCAGTAGAATTGGCATTATAGATAAATATGAAGTGTAAAAATAAAACAATAAATATGAATTTGTAGATGAAAGAATCATGAAAACAAGAAATTGGGTCTTAAGGGAGCATATCAATAATAGGAATTAATTGCCAAAGGAAGACTGAATAAAAGAATTAACAGAATTTTATGTGCATATCCAGAAATAAATAGACATAGCAAATCCTAATGATTATTATGGAAATTTCAATGGAAGAATTAGAAATAAATGCATTAAAATATAATGCGAAAATATGCTAAATCTCTATTAAACAATATTGGAACCCGTTGTAGATTTTGCTAATTTTGACAACTTAAGAATTACAAATAATTCCTTTTCCCTTAAGGTTATGCATAAATAGATGTAAGTGCAGGGAACCTTAGAAGTATAATTGATTTAGTATAGAAAAAAAAGAAAATAAAAATATAGTTAAACAGGCTGCAACACAACTTTGGGCACGAGGAAGACGAATTAGCAAAGAAGAGAACTAAAAAGGTGCAAGTATGGTACATTTTTACTATAGCCAAGTAAGATGCATACACAAAATACGTAAACCAACTAATTTAATTGAATAAAAGCACCAATTTACTGTTGATCGAAGAGAGGTTAGACCCTCATGGAATAAATGTACAAGCAACATAGAATACGATATTCACAGCAACCAGAAGAGGACATACAAGATTCTAAAACATTTCAGATTTTTTATTTGTTTTAAGAAGTTGAATGTCAGACAGCTTTAAGGCATCAAAGACTCCAAGCCCATTTGTACCATCATTAATTCATTTCATCCATCCCTACAGACTTAAACCTGTAGGTTTGCAATCTACAGATGTAACATGAAGACCAATGCCGTTAAAGGGACCATAAAAGAAACATAAAAAAGTCAAAGATAATTAGGAGCTAAATATCAAAAGAAAAATGCATAAAACATTTTCAAAATCTATGACAGAAGAACTTGAAAAAACTATTATTATACAGTGCAATGAGAAAATGTAAATCCAAATACTTAAGGATGAGAATGTAAAATTGTTACCAAGAGTTGTTTTCTAAAGATATAAGGGCACAAATATTACATAACACATTTGAGATGGCAGTTTTAAGCAGCTTAACCTTGTACCATAACTGTAAATGCAAAAATAAAAAAATTCTCAAGCATTGAAATTGTTAAAACACATAAATTATTTGGAAGTTTGAAAGTATGTTGCCTTTTTTCCATTATTTCTTTTCCAAAGATACAGGGTTAAAGACCAAAGCCAAGATGGGATGGGACAAAAAAAAAGCTGTTTTTGCCCTGCTAATAGTAAACACAAACATTTTACCTATTATTTTACAAGATGACATTATTTATCATTAGAAAATATTTCAATGGTTTTTAATATTCTGATGAAATTGTTTACAAACAATATTTCCCATATGTAAACATATGAAACATAAAATAATATGAATTTGCCTGACATGTACACAATATAGTTCATCAACTACTGCCCATTATCGTTTACTGCAGTGCAATAAGTAATGACATAATGATAATAACAATAATTTTAACGTAATCAAGCATTTTTCATTAGTGTAACATGCATAAAAAATATTTTAAGCAAATTTACAACAGTGCAAAATTAATGGGTCATTTAAACGCACATGTGTCTATATAGAGATTTGACAAATGCTTCACCATTCCACCCTACAGGCCTGACCTTGCAGTGTGATTTCTAGTTGTTTCCTTGAGTGAAATCTTGCATTGCTGAAAACTTTTTAAACAAGTGCAAGACCATGCTCAAGCTTAAATTCAGCTCCGTTGACAACATCTCGTCCAAGTACCATAGTGCTTTTGACAAATGGTTTCACTGTCTACAACTGGTGTGGAGAGATTGAGAGTACTGAAGGATTGAGAGGATAAGTTTTCAAACTCAGCCCTTACCTTGAACTTTAAGGTGACACTTGTAAAACTTTTTGAATGTCTCACATAAAGTATGGACTTGTAACTTTCTGTTCCATGAAAGAATGTACAATATTATTGGCCTTAAATGAATAAGAACTGTTATCCGACTGATATATGGTGTAGAGTGTATAAGATGGATTTCTTAAAAATGGAGAAGCAGGCTTTGGAATATACTGTGAAGAATTCTCTCAATATACACCTTTGGGACAGTATTCTAACAGTTTTGATGGCAAAATAATGGCCATTAGAGCAGCTTATAGACCTAATGTAAATAAAAGAATTGTTATCTTTAGTGGCTCTAAATCAGCACTACAAAGTATAATGAATTACATACAGTTTCTCACCAACATACACTATAAATGAAATAAGAAAACTATATCATTTAATACAGATTAGAAATACAGAAATAGTTTTACAATGGATCCCAAACCATATGTGGGGGGGAAGGAGCCACTATGAAATAAAACCACCTATCAACGCCCCTTTATATTGAAAGTCATAAAAAAAATAACTGAACAAGAAAAATAAAATATCCAACAAAAACTTAAAGGAAAACCAAATGAAGATCTAAATACGTTCAAACATCTTTTATTAAAACCAAGTAAAACTGGAGTTGCCCAATTGTTGGGTACGACTGCCTGTGAGAACATCTCTTCAGAATTAAATTAGTCAAGGACAGCTACTGCCCGTTGTGTAAGGACATGTATCTTAAACAAAGAACATCTACTGAAATGCAGCCAACATGGTAGCAACAAACAAATGAAAAATAATTTGGAAGCTCTTTATAGGGAAACTAGGGAAAAAATTATAACTATCAGAATCCATAATTGCCACTAGCAATCAACCAACATTTACTATCATACCTTTCTTTTCAACTGTACATATTGTCACATGTACGGCCGAGGGGTGCATTAAATTGGTAATTGGCCAAAATTATTATGCAAACAATTAGTTTTATTTGCTTGAATATCTTATACTCTTACATTGCCTAGTTGCATCAGAAAGTCTAACTTAGTTACATCTATTGGTTGTCCACTTCCGTAAAGGATTTTACCGTGACGCAATCGTCCATTTAGCATCAAGGGGAATCATGCTGAACTTCGGTTCTTCCTAAACCACGTACTCCTTTTTCATTGGCTACTATGATCAAACTTATGGCATTAGTACGTCATAATTGGCAAACATTACAACATAATGTAAAGATCCCCTAGGCGATCGCGAAGCTACATTAGGAGGCAACAGAGCTTCAGCCTATACCTTCTTCACTCGTCGCTTGGGCTGCCCTGTGTTGCTGCTGGCCGCTCTGCACTCTCGGCTCTCATGATATCACCCCCAAGGTAAAGGGCCCGTTCGGCCTTATTGGCCTGACTTGTAGCTATACAGTTATGTGGTAACGTAAGCCTTCAGCATTAGAGTAGATCTTAATGTGCATTTTACTATTTAGATACAAAAAAAAGAAGTACAATGATAGTAACACTTTTAATTATACCTGCGAGAGCTCTTACCCCTACGCTGCCCTCACTCACGCCTTAAGCGTGACAAGTGGTGGTAGGCGCCGGTTCTTTTGTATTGTCTACAGGAGTAGGGTCTCAATCCCGCTTCCTTTACAATGAGTGACAAGTATTGGAGACGATAACTTTTGTTTTTGGAATACTGCTGAACTGACATGCCTATTAATTTTATAGAATCAAGTTTTTACTACTTTTAAAGAAGGGGAAAAAACGTTTAAGCAGCATAGTTTTGCTAAATCTGTTCAAATCGTGGTTTATTGTTTTAAAGTATTATTTATTGTTGCTGTTCATTATGCGATGTGACGTTTATTTGTATGTATTCTCTCTTTGTCTTGCCTGTGCTAATATAGTCTGGGATTGCTTGGTGTTATATTACAACCTAGTTGGTGCTCTTTTTCCAGCGGGTAGTATAATTAAGTGCAAGGATATATTGAGCCAATTTAATAGCGATAGTCCTATCAGTATCGAACTTTGGAGCATTTATCGGGAATATCAAGCTAATTTGGATAAAAACCACAGCTACTTAGTTTAAAAGACATAAAAGTAATTTCTTCAGAATTGGCAGATATCTATCGCTCATTTTAGGTGCAGCCGTTGATTAAAAGCACAACCGTCTATCGTTTAGTTCCCGTTCGCCAATGGAGATTTAGAATAAGCTCATGTTCAGACACCGCCCTCTCGGTCTTCTTCTCCATTGGTACCTCATATGTCAGTCAACGATTTCGATATGACAACTCATAAGGGACTGACTTCTGCGAACGAAACCCACCCGGATTCTTTAAACTTTAACCCTTTGCTAGCGACTTCGGCACCTTTCGCCCGAATACCGCCCGATATTACCTCAAGAAGTACAATTAAAGAATACCACAGAAAATCTTTGTGTTCGAGAAACACAACAAAAAAATTCAATAAGCTCGTCAAATGGCAAGAGATAATAAACAAAACAACAAGCAAATAAAACTAAATGTTCCCATAATACTTTTGACCAATTATCAATTTAATGCACCAATCGGCCATATGTAACAATATAACTGTGTCTATTAAAATGAACAATACAAGTGCATGGCAAATGAATGTTTTATGGTTATTAAGTATACCATAAAAGAAAGCATACTAACCTAATAGTGTGAAAATCTCCAGGTACCTAAAAATAAAAACATATATATTCAACATATAATTGTTGAATAAATTCTACAAGAGAATGTATATCTGTCATAGCAAGTGCAGCAGTAATGAGGCGATATGGTAATTGTAGCTTAATATTATATATGATAGTGCCTTTGAGATAATAAATGTGCAATAAGTTTAAAAAATTTTATTTCAAAATTTCCATTAGAAAGAAGCAATTATTATGTTTTCTCCAATGCTTCTGTAGCTTATCTGACATTTATTTTATAGCTGAGCAAATGTTGTTTGCAATAGCTAACTTTTTGTGTTTTTTTTATGTTTATTTTAAAATACCTGGTATGATGACAGAATTCATTCTTATTATAGATTATTAAAGATAATAATGTGCTAATAATAATAATTTCATTATTTGGTAAGTATTATTAACATTGCATTTTGTCAGATTTAATTTACATTATGATATAATTTATTATAATATCAATGCAAAAAAAAAGTAAATATTAATGCTTGGTAAGTACCAAAGATTCTTGAATGAAAAGAACTAATGCTTGTATGAGCGCAGCAATATATTATTTGTTGACAATTTATTTTTACATAATTGTCAGATTCATGAACAGTAATTTGCTTTGTGACTAGTTGCAAATTTATATCTGTCATATGTGACATATTTGTAAGTTATATGAAACAACTAAATGCCATAATATATTGGCAAATTTGTCAAAGTGTCACACTTGTCAACTTTTATGAAACAGGCTCTAGGCTACCCAGTCATTACTCAACTACCTGGGCTAACCCAACAACACAATATAATCATATATTATAAATTTCCTTTATTTTGGTTTCGTGTATCATTAAAATTCAGTTTACCTCTAATTTAAGTCTTAAACATTGCTACAGCTGTTGGAAAAGGATAGAATAGAGGATTGGTATTCATGTAAATGTCTCATTTGTGCAGGTATTCAGAAGAAGCTGGGAATCCTAACAATGGTGTGGTTACTGATGAAATGTATAATCCAGATGAATTGAGTTTCAAGGAGTGTGATAAGTAGCTGGTGCTCGATAAGGATGATGAATAAGAAGTCAAAATGGTGGTCACATCTGGACAGTATATTTCTTGTAACCAACCTGCTTGTGTAAGTGCTTACAGATCTAAGTTACATTTCAGGGATTGCTCACGATATCTGGAAACTGTCAGCTGTTTAACTCTTTAACAACTATGATTAGTTTCATTGATTGATTGGAAGTTGGGAAAATGTCACACAAACAGTAGGAAGCTGTATGGAAATTGCCCTGCAAAGAAAAAGATGAAAATTTATTTTCACTGTAGATGGACCATATGTCTTAATGACTATAACAAACCATATATGAATTACTACTGCCCAAGAAGTAAACATATTTTTGAAAAATGTTACTGTGAATACAGAGAAATTCCTTCCAAAGGATTTAGCATTATCATAGGGTGCAGTTATTATTAGAAGTTAACTATTTGTGTATAAAAAATACCAAAACCAACTCTCCATAGTAAAAAGGTAGCTATTTAATTTTCAGGATTCTACTGAGTAGGTGATAATTAATCAATTCTACCTATTTATTTTCTAATAAGTCCCCTTCCCTTAAGCTTACTACAAAGTTAGATCCTCCAGAACCAGTTATGGAAGTAGCCACACCATACTTCTTTAGAGATGGCACCAACCTCCTCTTTACAGAACACAACAGGTTCTTGCAGACTAACAAAACTGATGACTCCTTACTTTTTAATTGACAAATGGAAATGGGAGAAACAGGAAAATGTCCCAGGGAGCCATAGCTGGACTGTATGGTGGGTAGTTTAGCAGTGCCCCAAAGCATTGAGCAATCCTTGCAACCCAGATTTCAATCTCCTTTCTGTTAGCATTCTAAAGACCCTGGGGAGACAAACTGTGGCATGCCAATTGGCAGAGACTGTTTTTTATTCTTGGAGTAGAATGATTGCATTATAGCAATTTGCTGAGAAGGAAATGGCAACCCCACCTTCCAGCCTACCATCACCTTCCAGCTTCCAAAGTTCTGCCCATACTACTGCTATTATAACATTGATTGATTTATTTATGGACGCTCTTTAACAGCTCAGGTCATCAGTGTCCCATTCAACTCAGGGCGTGAAACGGCCGACAAATTTTGCTCAGAGGCCTCTCTTTCAGGCTTGAGGTTCTTTTTCGTACCGTAAATGTACGACACGGGACCTTCCGAAGGACGCCATACTTACGATTTTTACGCCCGAAAAAATTCATCGGTCCTAGCCGGGTTCGAACCCGCGATCTTGGGTGCAGGAGGCAAGTATGGTAACCACTACACCACCAGGACCGACAACTACTACTGCTATGCAGTGATATCTCTTTAGCAAATATATTTTTTCTTTACATATCCTAGTTTAAATCTTCCATTGATTCATTTGCAATCCTGTTTTATTTCTATTCTTCCAATGGAGATTTATATGTGCTGGATGGGAATTACAAGCACGTCTTCTGTGAATCTGAGATTTGAAAATTATTTTTTTTCCATGTATGTTTATACTATATTTACTCTCAATTTTTCTAAACATATCTTCCAAAAAACATACAAACATTTTTGGTGGTATTGGATCTCCGTATTTTACATTTTTTTAGTTTAAATCCTCTTCCTTATTTATATAATTTAATTTTAGCTGTGGTGTTTAAATGCATTTTTGCAGGAATTGACATACTTTTCAGCTGTGCCTTGGTTCCTTAAGGCTTTCAATAACAATATGTAGCACAGTCCATAAGCTTCTGGCATGATCATGTTAGGTAGATAATAAAATAAAATTATAGAGATCATTTTTCAGTGTAATTTCCCTGTACATCAATGGATTTTTCACATCTCTGATTTAACATCCTTAAAAATAAATAGGGGCATTGTCTGGGCTGTACAGTGGATAAATTAGCTCCTGCAAACTGCATATTTGTTAACAGCCCCATAAGGACAGGTGTACTGTGCATCAGATGAACTTCTTAACTCCTTACCTACCAACCTAATTATATTAATTTCCACCTAATGAAATATATGTCAGCATAATTAATTACACTTCAGAAATTTTTAAAATTTTAATCTAATTAAATACATGTCAGCTTAATTAAATACCTATAAACTTAATTAAAATATATCACATACTTATATACATTTCAACCTAATTAAAATATGTCAACCTAATAAATTCATGCCATTATAATTAAATATGTGTCAACCTAAGTAAACATGTTTCAGTATAAAAAATACAAGTCAACAATTAAAATTGAATACATATCAAAGTAATTAAATACAAATCAGCATAATTAAATATGTATCAACATAATTAAAAGCAAAAGTCAAATTAATGAAATACATTGAGCTCTATTAAATACCTATCAATCAAATTTCAAGCATCTCAATCTAATTAAAGATGTGTCGATCTAATTAAACACATATCAGCATAATTTAATACCTATAACCAAATTACATACTTTTCAACCTAATTAAATGCCTTTCAATCTAATTACATACATTTCAACGTACTTAAAAATAAGTCAATGTAATTAAGTATATGTCAGCATAATCAAATATATTTCAATCTAATTATATATATCAGTCTTATTACATACAGTCCAATCTAATTAAAAATATGTCAATCTAATTAACATTTCAGCATAATTAAATGCATGTCACTTAATTAAACATATTTGAACTTAAATATTGTACTTACGAAGCTGTTGACAATAGAGTGACAATATAACCTAAACTTAGGTATTCATTTTTTACACTAAACTCCATTCACTTACACAAAAGTAGGATGCATTTCAGGAAAATCTCTCCCATCTTCAGTTGCTCACTGAACCGTCGTTACTCAAAACAATGGCTGGACAAACGGATGTGGTATTATTTGTTTCTATTCTATTTTGTGCTCTGCTTCTGTGGGTGGTATATTCATCAATCTGTGTGCCAAACTGTGAAAAACTGCATATTTATGTGGAATGGGGTTATAACTTTCATTTTTTATGTAGTTTTCTGTGTGTGTTTCTTTTCTGTAAATTCCAAAATTCAAACAATCTCCATTTCTTATAGCTCAAAGACACTATATATAGTTTTTAAAATAAATTGGCCAAGAAATAAAAGGTTTTGCAGTTCTTGATAACATCTTGCATATAGTGATGACTTAAACAGAAGTTGCTGACAGTGAAGCAATATTCTTTTGACAACAGCATTTGGCAGTAATAACACTGTTATACTTCACTTCTGTGTTTGAAATGAAGGATGTTTAAAGAGCAGTCTGTCCCATCATAAGCTCTATACTGACTGATAACATCTGGCGGCAGCAGAATAAGTTTTCCGAAACATCCATTGGCAGAATGTAAAGTTAATTACAATGCCTTAGTTTTCCAGAATAAACCTTTTGTCCCACATTGACAACTCTGCTGGACTTTTGGCTGTATTTAATAATAATTTATATTCCTTTTTAATGTCATGATTCTTAGGCCAGAAATTACCACAACAGTTGAATTTTCAGTCTGTTTATATTATTCCTTAAGTACTCTTTAATACAATTAAAGATGGCAACAATTGACCTTTTGAACATACAGGAAAGTGACTCACAAGATGGGTACATTAAAAACAACAGTTACAGCCCAAAACATTAACAACAAGAAGTCATATATAGTCTTACATAAACTGATGAATGTCCGACTTGGTAAAGAAGAGTCTAGGAGAGAATACCAGTATATACTCAACACAATCCTTCAGAATAGTTTCAGCATCAGCATGAGATAGTAGACATAAAACTTGCTAAATTTGAGAGAGTTAAAGCAATTAAGAACACACAAAAAGAAATTTAAATGACAAATGGAAGAATTTCACTTACTACCCAAAAGCAGATAACAATTAGAAAACTGCCTAAATTTAGCATCTTGAATTTATTAAAATCATCCCAAAAATGATGCAGTACTGAATTACAAAATAGCTGAACTTTTATTTGTCGTAATATAACAACAGCTCCAGATCTTATCTTCAGAAAATCTGTACTTATAGTGTATTTATTTTGGCTATTTAGCAAATAAAATAATAAAAGATGTTCTTACAGCTATGAATGTCCAGTAGGGCATTTTAAGTTTCACTAACACTCGAGCAGATGAAGGCCAAAATTAAAATAATTAATGCGGTATACTATTTTTATTTTTCCCATTTAAACTCTTTGGTAACAAATTAAAGGCAACTGAACATGATAACCTACAACACTAATTAAATGTGTAATTATTAACTTACACTCTTGAAGCTTTTAACAGTGAAGTAGAAACATATAAAGAATTGGTTTGGTGACACTTATATTTTACTTACTTGCATTTTTAATTGGACTGTTTTGCAAACATTAGTTCCCATCATCAGTTGGTCTTCTGCTGATGATGGGAGTGAATGTTCCCAAAACATGTTCAATAAAAAAATCAAATAGGTGAAGTATAAGTGCCATCAAACCAGCTCATCAATGTTAAATGTACAATTATTAAAAACACAATTTTGAAAATCAAATGACATTGGCTAAATGGTACCACACACTATTTTTATTTTGCTTAGTATTTTTTGGCTTGGAACTTTGAATTATAAGGTTAATTTGTGCATCTGATATCTCACCAAAATCTTTTCAATTGCACGCCATGTTGATTATTGATTTGTAGTGCACAGTATATATAGGTCAAAGAAGCTATAAAGATATTTCAGTGTGCTGTTCTGATGAATTTGCATAAAAACAATTATGCATAGTTGCAATTTATTTTATAAATACAAAACCTTTCCATAATCATTTTTGCATGAGTTCCGGGCTGGTTACAACATGGCAACTGCCTAGCTTAACATTACTGAGGACCCCCATGAGGCCTTTCGTAGAATGTTGATTCAGTTAATATACAACTACTTTCAAAACTGAGAACTTAATACAGTGGTTTTACTCCTATCTTCCCAACCGACTAGAGTATGTTGCCTTGGAGGTAAGTAGAGTGTCAAACACCACAAGGGTCAGAAAATCCCATGTAGTCATAATAGGGCACAACCGATATTTAAACAAAATTAATCAAACAGAACTCATTCCCCTAAAATTTAATGAAAGAAAAGTGCCAATAAAACTGCTGTTAAATGTCTGTTTGATCATTTGTAGAAGTTGGCTAGGTAAATATGTTGTTTAACAGCTGATGATGTGCACAAATGTTCCATGAAACATGCCAATAAAAATATTTGTTAAAAAATTCATTATCTATTTTAACAGCACCTTAATTGTCAAATTCAAACAAAAGAAACTTTTAAAAAATAGTTTTAATATTCCATTACTTGAAACAGTTTAGAAATTTTCTCTCATTATTCAGTATGATAGAAACAGTTGTATCAACATTGATCATGGCACATTTAAATTAAATTCTTTTAACTGACGTCATGACAAATCTTAGACAAAAATGTATTCATTTGCTATGTATGAAACCTACATAAATCAGATCCAGTTTTTGAATTGTTATTCTGGCATTTACTTGATGCAAGAAGGAAGTTGCTCTCCCTCATTCATCTTCATCAAATTGTATGCATCTCAATGCCACACTATCTTTTGACCTGTTTTCACTCTTTATCTTCTATTCATATTTAATCACTCAGTCGAATATTGCTTCCATTCTCTTTAAACCCTTACGCCAAAACTCTCATTTTATTTCATCCTTTACATTTGTCATTATTCATATCTGGAGCTCTCTGTTGTCTCATATCAAGGTTACCCAGTCATAACAATTTAGAATATTACTCTGAGGTTATTTATTTGAAGAATGTAGCATTAAAAGTAATAAGTTCAAATTGTTAATGCCATTAATTGTATTGTATAATTTGAAATCACAATTGTCCCTGGTGAAGTGAAAGAGAGGACAGTCTTAACTTCATCAGATAAAAAATAAAAAAAAAACATTCTGCATATGTGATTGTGAAAGCAATATTAAAAGAAAGTCCAGCAGAGTAATCAACATTGGGAAAAAATGTAAAAATCTAGATGTCATCATGAACTTCAAGATCCCGCCAGTGGGTTGTTTGGGAAAGTTTATCCTGCCACCACCAGATGAATCAATCGATCTACAATTGATGAAGGGAGCAAATGCTCTTAAAACGTGTACTACATTTTAAATGATTTTAGAAGTCTAATGTGGAAGTAAACAGAATATATAAAAAATGATTTAAAGTGTCATATACCTTCACTTCTAGTTTTGATGAAACTCTGAATTCTGTGTGTGTGTGTTTTCCCAGCTTATCCTAGAGTTTAACTCAATAAAAAGCCTGAATGATTGTCCTTTTAATGCATGAAAGTTCGACTTGAACTCTTTGCACTTCAAGTTTCGATGGCAGAGAAAAAAGACCAAAAATCACCACAAAATTTTGTAGCATATAACATCATCAACTTGAAATTAGAGGCAATTTTTAAATATCAGCAGTTCTGTATTATAATTATCACATCAGATGAAAATTAAGAAGTAAATGCAAGAAACAAAAAGGTATAATGATTATATATATTTTATTTATTTTACCATTGCATGAAGATGTACTTAATACAAACATTATTCTTCTCTTATTTCCATTTACATAAACAAAGTGTTCCTGAATTCAACCCCATAAATTGCAAGAATTGTGAAGGGGTCCTAGATAAGCATTTTGAGATAGGGAACTTAGACCCCTTTTGTAAACTTTCAAAGCTATGACGCTTTTTCGAAATCAGATATTCCAGCCTTATATACGATATAAAGCAAGTGTGCGAATTAGATTTTCATTCTAAATGCTCATGTCTTGTCCAAGTAGTCAGGAAAAGGTAGTGGTAATGCACAGAACATGGGAAGTTGAAAATTATTAACTTAGCTACTTCGATAACATTGTTCGTTCTGCAAGGGTATGCATGCCGATTATAACAGTTCAGTATTGCTACAAAGTTAATTACGCATGCGCAAAGTACCTAGCATATCGCAGCTGAGACTTGAAGTTACAAACCAACTCTGTCCAACGGCAGAAATCCCAAATGGAAGCGGAGAAAGCCAAATTCTGTCTGCATGGCAGGTAAGCTAGAAAGTATTATTATTATTATTATTATTATTATTATTATTATTATTATTATTATTATTATTATTATTTGTATACCTAAACTTTTTTGTTAAACCTAAACTAACCTAACCTAGCCTATGAAAAAGTAAATTTTTACTATTAAAAAAAATAAGTGAGGTAAAGGAAGGTTACACTGAGGAGTATGAACCCTCGACTTTTGCATTATTAGCATGATACTCTAAGTAACTGAGCTAACAGGTCTACATGCCCATCGAGGAAATTATCTGCCTAAAGTAATCCCTACTACTGGAATCGTAACAAGTCAGCTTTCTTCTCTACAATTTGGGACTGCAGTCCAGTAAAGTAAGGTCATTTTAGTGGTTAATGGGCCATTTTCTGCTTTGTGTATGAAATGCAACATACTGTTTACAGTTGCTCCGAAATGTACCTTAACGAATTTTCATTTGCCGAGCTTGCTGATATGCATTTGATTTATGGAGAAGCAAGAAAACATGCATCTGTAGCTGCACAGATGTATAGGGATAGATTTCCAGACAGACCTTCATCCTTATCGCTCAACCTTCCAAAACATCCATCGGTGTTTGCAGGAAACTGAATCTTTAATGATGCTTAGACCTGATGCAAATCGAAGGCATCGCACTCCATCCTTTGAAGAAGAGGTACTTACCAGGGTTTGGGCGAGACCTTCCACCAGCATCCAAGCAATTGCTAGGACCACAAAAACTAACAAGTCCAGTGATTATCGGGTCCTGGACAAAGAACAACTATTTCCCTATCATCTGCTTAAGGTGCAGACATTGGGGCTAGCGGACTTCAGTCCCAGACTAGAGCTCTGCAGTGGTAGAATGAACAATCAGACTACTTTGTTAGAGTGAACGAGCGATTCTGCATAACAAAACAAATATGATAACTACAACACGAAAAAAATTAAAAGAAACAAAATGCATGGAGCAATGAAGGTTCAAACCTCCTGCACCATCACAATGTCTTACATCACTATATGTAGCATGCGTTTAACCACAAAGCTAATCAGTAACAGTACCTGGATTAAGTGAAAAGACTATCTTTTTCACAACCTCCTGTGGAGATTTAATCAGTGGCGTGCTGACCATTAACAGATTTTATGCTATTGCATGAAATTTAGACACCAGAGACCATAAGTTCCCTATCTCAAAATGCTTATTTAGTACCCCTCCCAATCCTTGCAATTTGTGTGGTTGAATTCTGGGACACCCAGTATTTGTAATTAAATGTACATTTCTTATTTGCATATACCTGTGCCTTGTGCTTGAAATATGTTTCCATTATGTAATTTTGATAAACGCATGGCACAGAATATTTTAATACTGTGAAATGAAAAAATAGAACACAAACTATGCTGGTCAACAAAGTGGAAAGCTGTAAATATCATGCCTATATATTGTTACTGTTCCAAATGTCTTTGATAGGAATGAAATTTGTGGAAATAAAAGGTTTTGTGAGGGCAGTTGCCAAGGATCTTTTTTGCTGGCATTAACAAAACCACTCACCAGGATTTTTTGCATTTGTATAAATAAATTATTATAATATTGGAAATGAATAAACATTCTTTATATCTAAAACATTTTAGAGCTTATTTCTCAGCCAGTTCCTTTCAGTTAGTATTACCATAAAGTGGGTAAATACAAGTCATTTGCATTTTCATAGTCACTCCAACATGTATCAGCAGGATTTTCCACACTGAGTGCAACGTGGGATCCCCTAGAACTCATCTGCCATTTTTCTTTAGATGCTAGTATTCTTCTTGCTTCTTGTACTATGCAATAGACTCTTCTGGATTGGCTGTTATTGGACAGGAAGAAAGAAAGATTTAAAATAATTTTCGCTATAGTGTTGTTGAAATCTTGTACTGAATCATATATGAATATTGCAAATGTACAGCAAGGCTCAACTTGTCAATCAGCTATAAGCAGTTTTATAAGAGCATGTAAAATATTTATACAGAATATTTTAGAAAATTCCTAAAGCAAAATAGTATTCACCCATTTTATGGTATAGAAATGTCCATCATCAGCATTTGACGTACAGCTCAACACATTAAGACATATGTCAAGACTATGGAGGTGAGTATGAAGTTTTTTTTCATTGTTATATTTTCTGACAGTAAAAACACTAAATCAGATAATAAGAAATGAGCTTAAAAAAAGATATATATATATATATATATATATATAGATATATATATATTGGAAGAGATAGGCAATCCTGAAAAAAAAAGGGGGGGGGGAATTTACCCCCTCTATGGCTTATATATAAAACCCCCGATAAGCTTGTAATTGCCTATCCAAATAAAAAATGGAAAGGAAAAAAAGCTTAACCAAAATAAATGCAAAAAATTTAGCATATCTTTGCCTAATATTGCCTATCTAAAAATATGCAAAAAAAATTAGCCTTACTTTGCCAATATGCCCTATCAGAAAAATGCAAAAAAATTTAGCCTATCTTTGCCTAACATTGCCCATCCGAAATTAATGCAAAAAAGTTTATCCTATCTATGCCCAATATTGCCTATCCAAAAAAATGCAAACAAATTTAGCCTATCTTTGCTAATATTGCCTACCCAAAATTGCCCTAAATAAGGCAAGAATAGCCTAAATTTACCGAAATAAGGCTATGATATGCTAAATTTTGCCAAATACAGCATAGATAGGTTGAATTTTGAATTACCAGGCAGAGATATGCCAAAATCGCACAAAAGTAAGGCAAGGATAGACTAAATTATTAGAGGAAAAGCAAAGATACGTTAAATTTGGGCGTAACAAGGCAAGATTAGGCTAAATTTGACCCAAATAAGGCAAGCATAGGGTAAATTTTGAAGGAAATGGCAAAGATAAGCCAAAAATGCCCTAAATAAGACAAGAATTGGGTAAATTTGGCCGAAATAAGGCTATGATAGGCCAAATACGACAAAGATACGTTAAATTTTGAATTACCAGGCAAAGAAGCCAAAATCGCACTAAATAAGGCAAGTATAGACTACATTTGACCGAAATATGGCAAAGATAGGCTAAATTTTGGAGGAAAAGCAAAGATAGGCTATATTTCGAAGGAAATTTAGCCTATCTTTGCCTTTTCATGCACAATTTAGGTTAAATTTGGCCGAAATACGGCAAATATAGGCTAAATTTTGGAGGGAAAGGCAAAGATAGGTTAAATTTCCTCGGGAAAAATCCTTGTAAAAATTTTAACCTATCTTAGCCTTTTCCTCCGAAGTTTAGAAGTTTAGCCTATCTTTGCGTTTTAATGCACAATTTAGGCTAAATTTTAGAGGAAAGTGCGAAGATAGGCTAAATTTGGGTGTAACAGGGCAAGGATAGGCTATATTTCGAAGGAAAAGGCTAAGATAGGCTAAATTTCCTCGGGGGAAATATCCCTGTAAAATTTTAGCCTATCTTAACCTTTTTCCTCCGAAATTTAGCCTATCTTTGCCTTTTCATGCTAAATTTAGGAGGAAAAGGCAAAGATAGGCTATATATCGGAGGAAAAGGCTAAGTAAGATAGGCTAAATTTCGGAGGAAAAGGCTAAGATAGGCTAAAATTTTTCAAAGATTTTTTACGAGGAAATTTAGCCTATCTTAGCATTTTTCCTCCGAAATTTAGCCTATCTTTGCCTTTTCCTCCAAAATTTAGCGTAAATTGTCCATGAAAAGGCTAAGATAGGCTAAATTTCGGAGGAAAAAAATTCTTGTAAAATTTTAGCATATCTTTGCCTATCTTAGCCTTTTCCTCCGAAATATAGCCTATCTTTGCCTATCTTAGCCTTTTCCTCCGAAATATAGCCTATCTTTGCCTTTTCCTCCAAAATTTAGCGTAAATTGTGCATGAAAAGGCAAAGATAGGCTAAATTTCGGAGGAAAAGGCTAAGATAGGCAAAGATAGGCTAAATTTCCTGAAAAAAATCCTTGAAAATTTTTAGCCTATCTTAGCCTTTTCCTCCGAAATTTAGCCTATCTTTGCCTATCTTAGCCTTTTCCTCCGAAATATAGCCTATCTTTGCCTATCTTAGCCTTTTCCTCCAAAATTTAGCGTAAATTGTGCATGAAAAGGCAAAGATAGGCTAAATTTCGGAGAAAAAGGCTAAGATAGGCTAAATTTCCTCGAAAAAAAATCCTTGTAAAAATTTTAGCATATCTTTGCCTATCTTAGCATATATATATATATATGCTATATATATGCTAAGATATATGCTAAGATAGGCAATATATATATGCACCAGGATATCAAGGATGGGGAGGAGAATCAAATAATTAGACAAATCTGATTACTATATCTTTATTTTGAATTTTGACTAAAGATATGATTGTACAGTTTTTGATAGAACATATGTAGATTCTTATACATTTCTTTGTGTTAATATCATATGAACAATACCTTAAGCATCTTGTTAGCAAGTTGTACCTGTTGGAAATAAAAGTGTTATGTTTAATTTATACTATGACTCTCAGATAACACAAAAATATCTCTGAATAAGCACCTCATGTGGTTTTAACATCTTTTGTGAATATGTCATGTGACAGAAATTCATTATTTACTATTCTATAGGATTGTATGTTTATTTACCCTTATATTGGCCTGGGCCAGATAGAAGGAGGCCCCTTATAGTTTGTATTTTCTGATAAACAAAACAAAACCCTTATATTTGACATGCACTGCAGCAGATGAATGTGGCACTTTTTGTGAACACTATTTTGTGAACTAAACTGCAAACATTGTAAATATGTATTTAATAATTTTACATAGCATTTAGAGTGACTAGACTGATTTAGATGAATGAAAAGTATGACCATCAAAAATCTTATAGTTCATATAAATCACCTGTGAACTGGTTCATGAAACTGTGAGCAGGTTTTTCTATGGCATGTCAAAACACTTTTTTTTTCATATATGAATACCACCAAGAAACTAAATGCAAAATAAAGATTCTTTAGAATTCCACAGTTTGCATTTTTATTATTGAAATTGATCATTTTCAGACTAATTTGCTGTGGTTGCTGGTTCAAATTAATTTCAAAACCAGAAAGTTTGTTGATGCTACAATCAGCATCAACAGCAGACCAAAAGCAGAGGTATAGAATTGTTATAAGTGAGAGGGGATAGGAGTGTTGGGAGAGTTTCTTGAAATCTGTTACTGGTCAACAAACCTCTGTATTACAACTATCCCAACATCCCTACATCCCCATCTCACTTCACAGTTTAGTATCTCTGCCTCTTTCAGTCCACTGATGATGTCGATTTTAATGTCACTTCGTCATCCACTGATGATGCCAACTGCAGTAGTTGGTTAAAGCTATGGTAGCATATTAAACCATGAACCACAGCAAAAATCTGGTTTAAAGCAATGACCATGATAAAATAGCTTAGTAATGATCAATTTCAAAGGATGATTTTTCTTTATCACACACGTACAATTGAATATACCTAGTCAGCAAAATTTTCTTTTTGCATAGTTTTTTAAAATTACATTAAAAATAATTCCAAACATAATAGTAAGTTTGGCATGCAGCAAAGGTTAATTCAGCTGCAATGTGGCTGAAATCATGGTGATAATTTACATGCTTTATCACTCTAGCTACTAAACAGCTGTCTGTTGTACTAAGAAATATGGCTAATAACAAACCTAAGTATTCTCTATTCCACTGGTATTTACAATATCGGCTCATGCAATCAGATTATTCTCTACTTTTTCAAGTTGAACGGCATTTCATAAATTAGTTAACAAATTTCAGGAAATGAGGAGTGTTTGAAATAGCAATGAGATATTAATTGATTTTTTAATTGAATGAATTGCATTTGATTATTTGTGTAATTGAAAAATAATTAACACCTTCTAAAAAGAGCTTGTTGCCTGGAAATGTTGTGGCTTTCTTTGCTCTAATATCAAAGCTCCAACATAGCAAGGCAATAATATATTCCTACCAAAGGGAAAACAAGGGGGGGGGGGATCATTTGTTACCAAAATGAGAATTGTTACATTTATTAACTTGGAAGATTCTTAACAAGGAAGTTATTTTACATTCTGATGCAGCAAATTATTGACAATATAGACTCTCAAATATATAAATTAGCACATTGTACAGAAAAGTACAGAACATTTTCAAGATTTGAAAATCCAGCAATAAAAAGTTCATCTGATCTAATCATAAAACTAAAAACACAAAATTAGCCAGAGAAGACACATTTGTTTTCTTTAATGTTGTTGCCCTATTTCCAGGTAATCCCAAAGAAATTTCTTAAAATATCTACAGAGATGGTTACATTCAATTAGTTTACAAATAGAAGATTATACAGGATTAGTTCAAAGTTCCGCACCACCTAAATATCTTTTGAAGTATGTAGTTGAATTACATAAAACTTGGTGTACAGGGATAGCCATATACTGAGAACTCTTCCGGTTTAACTGGAAGAACTCCAATTCTTATTTTAAATGATTCACCTGATATGTTTTTACATTTTCAAATAATGCTCATTCAGAGGTTTTTGAAAAGTACCCACATCAGATACTTTTCTTGCTAAATCAAGAAAGCAAAAAAGTGTAGCAAATAATAAAATGCTCCTTCCTTAACGAAAACAAAATAAAGCTATCTTTAAGTCTAAATTTGTGTTTAAACTGGTAGCCCCTCAGTTGCTTGACAATTGGCCAGTCAATCATAGAAATCATTTAAGGAATTACCAGGCTTTAAGAATGTCTTGCACCACTTTTATTATTCAATATTACAGCTCTTCTGAGTTTTTGGATCTTTCTCGATATACTACTGACTTCAAATGGCCCCACATAAGAAGCCCAAAGGTGACAAAATCTGGGAATCTTGCTAGCCACTCTATGTTACCTTTTCTGCCAATCTGCCAATTGAAAAAATCTAGTGTAGGTGCTAGAGAACATTCTGTTCATAGTGAGCTGGAGCTCCATTATGTTGGAAATAGATATCATCTCCGGGTAGCCCATAGTCAACTGCACACGTGGAAACAAATTGTGTTATGTAATAGGAAATGTTTAGTACAACACAAGTTGCTCTTGTATATTTTAAACATGGCAATGTAATGCATAATACCATATTTACATTTCCTAAATAGCAGCATTTAAAGAAGTGAATAAATATTATACACCGTGCAAGTTATGAAGTTAATGAATTTGTAGTGTGTATTAAACACTTCTTACTAACATTTGTGGTTAGGAATGACGTTTTCTTTGAACAATTTTCCTTAATATTCTATCTTATGTGACAGTGAGGATTAATGAAAGAGAAAGATACAGAAGAATGTGTGAAATAAGTTTTGGAGCGCGATGAAGAGTTTTAATGAATGGTGTGCGCAGGATATTGTGTTTCGACTCTTTTGCAAGTGAGTTTAAGGCAAGAAATTACTCCGTTTATATCTATTTCCAAGAAATACTATGTCCTTTTCCTTAAAATAGAGGATGATAAATATAATGCTGTCGCAACTATGTCGATTAGTTTTAAGGTGTTCTCAATTATTTAGAAGTTGCATTTTATAAGTAGTTGTGCTTAAATCGAAATATTTTCTAATGATGAATAATGTTACCTTATAAATATAATGCTGCTTAAAAGTTTCGTATTTGCTTTTGGTAGCAATAGGGCTACTTCGGCCTCCATCCCCCTCCCCCATGTTGGGGTCTCTTAGACAATAACAGATTATGCCAATAATCAGGTGTGATAACTCAGACGGATGTAGCGAAGTAGAATTACAGAGAAGGCTAACAAAGAGAAGATAGGGGCTTTACGAGTTTTTTTTTTTTTATTATTAATGTTGTTGTTATTATTATTATATTTTATTTTTGTTTATTACGAGTTATAGGAGATATGCCATTATTAGAATGATTTACCTGCTAACATAGTACTATGCACACAATACGAAATACATTTTTGCCCAGCTTTTTTGTGGATTTGTCCGACGCCATTACGCAAATTCAAGACTCATTCCACATACGGGTTTAGTGAGAATGGGAGCTTTTAATGCTAGATTGGGGGTTCCCCCCTTTTTTTAAATATTTTATTTACTCGCCATCAATTTATATTTACGAAAAGGAAGCGAGTGTAGGCTGTCAGGACGTAGCGAGTCGTAGCAAGCCATTGAGTCCACTGGTTTCTCGAATTACTCGATGATAGGTTTAGGCTAGTGTGTGTGTATGAATTAATTGCGAATTCCAATAGGCGAAAAATAGAAGAGGCGAGATAACATTCGCAATTCCAAATTAGCACTAAGAAGGTTAGTGTGCGTGCGTGTGTATAAAATCCATTTAAAAAGATAATTCACATTATGCAAAATTTGAAACAATAAAACAAGAATACGTTAAAGGTATGAAATAAGACAAGGCCCCCTCCTCCAATTCAAAGTTATGTTATTAATAGAGGTCGATTTTATTCTGTTATTGTATTTTTAATATAGATTTTTTTTTTAACAAGCCTATATATTTTGTTCACTTAAGAATTAATTGTGAATTCCAATAAACGAAAAATAGAAGAGGTGCGATAACATTCGCATCTCCAAACTAACACAAAGGAGGCGACATTTCAGTTCTTTCGGTTTTCTCCACTGCCGATCGTGAAAAAACAGGCGTGACTTTCTCCAAAACGCATATTCGGCTATGTGTTGTGCAAGTGACTTACCCTTAAACCGCGATGAGGCACTGCTGGAGCTCATCCCGAGCGATGACGAAGAGAGCCGAACTCGAGCGATAGTGGAGCGCATGACGCGCAACCAATCCGCTTGTAACAGTAAATGGTGCATTTTTCCTTTTTTTTGTTAAAGGTTTGCACTGTCCTCTGTAACATTCTGATTGCAATATATTGTTCCTTATTACAAAACTGAGCTTTTCAAGTATATGTCAACATATGTCAATTTATCGCTTAGTTGTCTAAATGGAATTCCCCATTAATTCACACATACACTAACGTAAACTTAACCTTGGGTAAATCCTAGAAACCTTTGGACCCGCGATTTGCTTCTTCTTCGTAAATAAAAATTGATAGGAAAGTATTTAGTATTAAGTAGAGGGTAAATCATTGTAATGGTGGCAAATCTTCTTTAACTTCAGTAGGGGGGGGGGGAACAAAAAACAAACAAATTTATGCCATGAGTATTTGAACCCACAACCTTGACATTTGTGGCAATACCTTTAACCATCTCGGCTAACTTACAATGGTAACGTGCGTTATTATCTACATACCTGCATTTCTACCGTTCGGGATCGAGGGAGATTCGGTTCTCTCCGTTGTCGCTCGGGCTGAGCTCCAGCGGTGTCTCCTTGCGGTTTAAGGAAAAATTAAATAAATTAAATATATATATATATATATATATATATATATATATATATATATGTGTGTGTGTGTGTGTGTGTGTGTGTGTGTGGTTTCCTCATTCTTTTCTCAAAACTACAACTAGGGGATGCGAATCACATGTAGAAAACCCAAAAGCAATTACTTTTACCAAATCCCAATATAAAGATAAAGAAGTTCAAGCGTGAAAAGAGAGGCCTCTGAGCAAATTTTGTCGGCCATTTCACGCCGTGAATAGAATAGGACGCTGATGACCTGATATCTTAAACAGCGTCCGTAAATAAACCAAGTCAACAATTAATCAATAGACGCCATTGCCCGCGTGCACGTCTTCTATTTTTCGCCCCCAGAGCGACTCGGTATTTCAATTTGAACGGCTACTCCCTTATTTTTGGCAGTTGCTAAGCGTAATTATATTTAATTATTATATTTCGATGCAAGGACAATAAAAGTGTAGAAATAGGGGTTTTAAATATCCGTAAGCTCGCAAATATCAATCATAAACTTAAACCTAACCTAGATGTTCAATTTTAATGGATCAAATCATGCACCATCAGTTTGTAATCACGGTCTCAACATTTAACCCCGCGGAGACCTTTTTAAGACTGAATATTCACTTACATTAGGTTAGGTTTTCGCATTTGGTTTAATATGTATGCCTTAATTCGATGTTACTACAATGTCACGTTATCTAGTGCATTTCATGGGGCAAAGTGAATAAAAAGTAGATGATGCTATAACTTCGGCATTTTTAAATTGTAACTTCCTTTGGTGTAAATAAAAGCAACAGTAACTACCTCCCTATAGCTGTAACTTCGTTTTCCTACATCAGTAGTTATAGCTTCACTTTTGATATAATTCTAAGAGTGATGCATCAAATATTCAGTATTTCAGCAATAAAACTGACCTAGTGTAATAAGACTGTGAAAACTGATATTTACAAGGCACCAAATACTAATAAAAGTTAAACTGCATTCAATAAAATACTTATCTATTACCTAAATAGCTCGTACTAAAATAATAAAATCTGTAGTAAAGAAACATTGAACCCCCCCCCAAAAAAAGAAAGAAAAGAAAAAGAACACTAATTACGAAATTAATTTTCTATGCAACAAAATGAGGGATATGTATGAATTTTATCAAAATACATAATTGATTAAAAGCAGTATATATCATTACAAACAATATAGATTAGCTATCTCACAAAATAAGGTAGATACTTGTAAGAAACAAATTGAGATTTCTGCTAATAAAACAAAAACAATGTGAATTTAATAAATAACTTAAGCCTCAAAGTTGAAGAACCACTCTTAACATTTTTCAGTCAAAATTGGTGAAAAGCAACTACTCCCTCAGATGTTTGTAATATATTCATCATTCAATATATTATTCTCAAAATACCAATTACTCTACATTACTCAGGAAGTAACAAACACAATTTATATTCATGAGACAAATGACAGGGAAGTAGATGAGTTCATAAAGAGTTTTAATAATAAAGGGTCCTGTGGATGGGATGGGTTTTTATGTATTATGTTAAAACATTCTGGAAATTGCTACTAAATATTCTAGTTTATTTCATTAACTACTCAATAAATGATAGAATATTACCAGACTTGCTTAAAATAAGTATAGTTAGCCCAATCTTCAAAACAAAATGTTAATTAGACGAGTCAAATTATAGACCTATTTCACTAACCTCAATATTTGGAAAACTTTTATGATAAAGTGCTTTTAACTAGAATATCTAATTTTTTAAACAATAATAAAATTTTAGTACATTGGCAACATGGTTTAGGAAAGGACATGCCACTTCCACGGCAGTAAGGGAATTTATTCATTAACTTTTAGATAAAATGAATCAAAGTAAAAACACTGTAGGTCTATTTCTAGATCTAATTAAGCATTTGACAATGTGTCTCATGAGCTTTTATTATATAAATTGGAATATTATGGTCTAAGGGGTAAAATTAACCAAATTCTTCATTCCAATCTAAGAAATCACTTCCAGCTGTGAAATATATTGTGAATCTGGTAAATATATAACAATACAGTCTGATTATAAAGAAGTACATGAAGGTGTTCCTCAAGGATAAGTCATAGGTTCATTGCTGTTTTTAATTTACCTAACTAACTTTCCAAGGCAAATGAATATGAAGTAATCTCTTATGCTGATGATATGTCACTTATATGCAGCAAAAGTAATCTTGCAACATTAGGAGGCAACATATGTAAAAACAAGTTGAATCTAAATGCTGACAAAACTGAATGCAACCCAAGGCAGTGGGTTATGGCAATGAAATTAGAGGGGTTTGTGGAGTAACAAATTAAATAAACTTCTCTTGCTCCAAAAGCGATGTGTTAGATGCATATATCATTTAAAGAGTAGAGAATCCTTCAATTTAGCATTTAAGAACAACGAAACTCTTCAGTCATGCTATTTTTGCATATAAACTGGTCAAATTAGCAAAAAGGAAATAATTGGTCCATAAATAAAGACCTGTACTCTATCACACCAGAGGTATGGTATGTAACTATCAGGGAGTAATTATAACCAAAACAGCAACAGAAAAATATCCATATATAATGCGAACTATTCTTTATAAAAATTGATTAAAATTCAAATTACAAATCTTTTATAAACTCTTAAACATTTATTTAATTGGCAAATGCCCTTTCATGTTTGAAGTTTAAAGGAATTGATTGTTAATCATATTATTGTACAATTTGGTCATAGGAAAAGTCTACAATTGTTGAAAGAAATATTACAAATTAATTGTATTTTAATCTTTTATTGTGCATATATGATGTTTTAGGTTATGTTGACAATGCTTCATAATTGTACTAACAAGTCTGCCGACAGTAAATCAATTGAAATTCAATTATATATGTTACTGCATATCATAAACTTCAAAATCATATTTTCAATAAATGACAATGGAATAGATAACATAATTTATTGCGAGTTTAATGGACATTTCAAATCCCTGTTTCTACACTTTCATTTCTTTTCAGCTTAGCAACTCTTCAAAAATAATGGTATAGCCACTGAAATTGTAATACCGAGTCGCTGCGGTGGTCAAAAATGGAAGATGTGGACGGCAGTAACAGTGTCTATTGGTTAAGGCACCTATTCAGAAATTACAGGGGTATAAAATTAGCAGAGGACAAATATAGCACATTTAAGAAACATACTGCATCAAATATGTACAAGATTTAAAGTTAAAAAAAACAAAGATTGTCATCAACACTCGGATATTTCCCCCAAACAAACAAATATATATTAAATTTAGCATTTAAGAAAGTGGTAATAAAGTTAAAGAGCAAAGAGTGCCATTGACACTTGGAAATTCTCAAAATAAATAAACGATTAAAAAAAAAACAGTAAATGTACCGTATGTATTTAGCCAGTAAATACATACGGTACATTTAAACGATTCTTTTAATTAGCATCTTATACAATATTTTAAATAAAGCCCAGAATATAATACTTATAAACTTTATTTCCTTTATTTATAACTCCTTAATTTTGAATGCATTACATGTCCAAAAAGCAAAAGGTAAAAACGTGACATTCTTGCATTCAGAAAAAGAATAAGTGCACCAGCTTAGTGATTAATTTCATTTTGATCATAGGTACTTTAATATTGGAAATGTAATATGAGTGTTAAATATTAAGTACATTTTTCAAGGTGATTTTGATGTTCCTAAAGATAATGCAACAATTATTCCAAATAGCATGCATTTATTTTTATGAGTTTAAGCTGTCTTTGCTCGTGAATTTCATACATCAAATATTTCCTTTAACACATCTGATGTGAAATTAAATCTTGACTTGAACAATTTTCAAATCAATTCAAAATAATGGTTTTAACTGTTACAAAAAGGCAATAAGATATGAATTATTCTCAAGAATACTGTATGCATTTTCTATTAACACTAAAGGTGTGCATTAAATGTAAATTGCTTAACACCTGGTATGTCTTTAAATAACTAATAAAATGTGTTAAGTTCATGGTTTTTATTCACTAATTATGTAGAGTTTCCACATTTGACTTCATCAATTAATATTCACACATAGCTACATACTAATTATATACATATCTAACTCTATAACTTAGTTTCCAAGAATTCCTCCACAGTATAAAAAATGAGTTTTAACAATAAATTTTTACATATTATTTGAATTTTGTGCTTGAAGTGCTTTTAAATGATTACTATATTTTATTATTCATGATTGCACGTCTATGTAGTACATAATTGATGCTTTTTGTTAGTCTGTGATATTGTAAGTGAATTAGCTCAGCTGATCTAATGTGATGTACACGATTATCTCCATTATTCCATAAAAAACTGTTAATTATTATCACTTGAGAATAATAAATCAATTAATTCCTTAAAAATTGTTTTACTGAAAGCAGGAGATGGTAATTTCTGCTTTATTAATATTTTCTTTTGCCATTTAAAACCATAGATGATGAACTTGCTGCTGCTCCCCAGAAGAGTCTACCATAAGCTAATATAGAATATACATAGCCGAAATATACTATTCTCAAAATACTTTTATTAGAACTCCTACTTAATATGAGCATTGCATAAGATATTTGGCTTAATTTATTTCATGAGCTAAAATGGGTTAATTCCAAAATAACTCTGAGTCAATTAGAACACCAAAAATGTTGTACAATTAAGGTTTTATATAGGTGTATTTTCAATTTCTACACTATATGAATTATAAAAAAGAACATATATTTATTAATATTTATGTATTTTTTCTTGTTGACATTTAATATTACCTTATTCCAGTTTAAACAATTCATGCCAGATATTAATCTTGATATACCACAATAAATGTTTTGCCAATATATATTCTACAATGTACAAAGTTATGAAACTTTCCATATACACAATTCTAAAAAAGTTTTTACTAATTAAATTTATTCTTACTAAATTTTCACTTCCATTTCTCATTAATAAATTGTTTACTAAAGAGATGATAGACAATACACTTAACACATAGTTCCATTTTTGTATCAGTGCATTACTTATGGATGAAAAGAGTACATGATTGAATAAATCCTTTTCCAAACCTTTGCATTTATGTGGCTTCTTGCCTTCATGCATCAAAATGACTCCTTAAACTAGGTGTCTAGGTAAAGCTCTGTCCATAAACTTAACACTTACGTGGCTTCTCATCATCATGTATCAAAAGATGTTCCCTTAAAGTAGATATCTGGATAAAGCTCTTCCCACAACTTTCACATTTATGTGGCTTCTTACCCTTATGAATCAAAAGATGACTCTTTAATTGAGATTTTTGGGAAAAGTTCTTTCCACAAACTTCACAATTAAAAGGCTTCTTACCCTCATGAATCAAAAGATGACTCGTTAAATGAGATTTCTGGGAAAAGCTCTTCCCACAAACTTCACATTTATGTGGCTTTTTACCCTCATGAATCAAAAAATGTTTCCTTAAATTAGATGTCTGGGTAAAGCTCTTCCCACAAACTTCACATTTATGTGGTTTCTTACCCTCATGAATCAAAAGATGTTTCCTTAAATCAGATGTCTGGGTAAAGTTCTTCCCACAAACTTCACATTTATATTGCTTCTTACTCTCATGAATCAAAAGATGTTTCCTTAAAGTAGATATCTGGATAAAGCTCTCCCCACAAACTTCACATTTAAATGGCGCCTTACCCTCATGAATCAAAAGATGTTTCCTTAAATCAGAGGGCAGGGTAAAGCTCTTCTCACAACCTTCACATTTATATGGCTTCCTACCCCCATGAATCAAAATATGCCTCCTTAAAGTATAAGTCTGGGTAAAGCACTTCCCACAAACTTCACATTTATATGGCTTCCTACCCTTATGTATCGAAAGATGTCTAGTTAAAGTATATGTCTGAGTAAAGCTCTTCCCACAAATTTCACATTTATGTGGCTTCTTACCCTCATGTATCAAAAGATGATTCCTTAAAGTAGATGTCTGAGTAAAGCTCTTCCCACAAACTTCACATTTATATGGCTTCCTACCCTCATGAATCCAAAGATGTCTCTTTAAAGTAGATGTCTGGGTAAAGCTCTTTCCACAAACTTCACATTTACGTGCCTTCCTATGGTTTATTAACTGACGTTCATTTATATTTGTATTTTTTTCATGTTCATGAACTGATGTGTGGCTTTTAATAGGTGAAGAGCTGGAGTAAGTGTTACCATATAATTTACAAGAGAATGTGTGCTTCTTTGTGTTCTCTTTACAATCCTCTGTAACTTCATTAAAAGAAGTTCTGGATGAGTTTTTCAAACATTTGGACAGGTCTTCCTCATTTGGCCTGAAAGGTGAAGAACATAATGATGACAAAAAAGAGAAAATGTTTCTGTTGTGAACATAAATATCAAAACATGTTAAGTTTAGGTACATTATGGGAAATACTATACTGCATCAGAATAAAAACATTTATTTACATTAGAATACAAATTATTCTCAAATGTTGCTAATGATGCTCACCCATGAAGTTTATAACACTTATTGTAATCAATGAAATTCGTGCTTTTGATCAATGTGCAATATAACTCTTTAAACTTTCTTAGCTGAAAATCATAGAGAATGAAATTTTCATACTACTCTACACATATACCAGAAAATTATTGTTAGTTCCCTTCAGTATTTCATTTCAACTATAATTAAGATTGGAAAGAAAGAAAAAATAAAAGTTATACCTTATTCCAGATAAATATACATAAAACCGAGGACTCGTTCAACGACATCATCCGAAAGAAATTCAAGAGAAGACAAACCGTATGAGATTCTACAAAGCCGATAGATTATGACATTCAATTAACATGTGACTGGACTCACTGCAACAGGATGGATAAAATTTGGACACACTAGGCCAGGTGCATCTTTTAAAAGATGACAGTGACTAAAACGACAATGCCCAATTAGGAACGAGATGGAATTACTTCTTCGCGATGAACTACATGAGAAGAGACTAACCAATTAAAAGGGGCAGATTTGCTTTCCAGAAGTTTCTTTCGGAACAAATTTCGTTCTTCGCGCAAGCACGAGAGATAGGCTATATGTAAAAATTGACTAAAATCGTCAGAATAAATACTTTGCTGGATTGTCGAAGGCACTAAAATAGTGGATTTCTCTGGGACATAGCAGTTTACCTGACGCCCGCATCAACTAGCGCGAACATTGTGTCCTGTATCTTTTGTACAAGCAGATGGAAGTGGTAAAGTTTCCGAAAAGTCAAAAGAGCACTCAGGGAACCAGAACAAATTACAGAATCCTCCAGCCGTTGTTCAGATACATTTTAAACGTCTCGATAAATATAAAGTTACGCAATAAAAAGATGTCGGAGAGTTAAGACCAAATGTAAAACTAGAAGGAACATCCAACATCTGTTTCCGCTTTCGAAACGTAGGTTTAGATAAAATTGCATCGCACTAATGACAGTAGAGCGCTAAATGACGACTAATAATGATAGCTGCAGTCGATGGTTTAGGTCAGGACGTAAGCCCACGATGAATTGGGGCCTCTGCTAAAAGCCAAGGGGGCTAACAAGCTTCCCCGGCTAAGAAAAAGCAAGAGGTTCACTAGATTCGGAGCACAGGAATGGATACAAGACTAATAGGAAATGCTCCTATCGCGACACGGATTCCCCGGTGATGATCAAGGAGACGAAGTACTGGAGGTCGCACAGAGCCATAAAGAAAGCAGCCATAATCGATATTTGGACCGGATGATAAAACGGCAGAGGCGCAAAAGTACCGTCCGGTCAATCCCCAGGAGTGTCACTTAAAACAGGAAAAGACATAGAGAACGTCACATCGGCCTTTCAGTTGTGCTCCATGCGATAACCAGCAGAGCTTCCTATCAAAAACCAAGCCAAGGAACCTTACTTCGTTTGCGAAAGATAGAGCATCTGGGCCAAGATGGAGAGATGGCGGAGGATACTTCTTTAAGCGCCAGAAATTAATGCAGTGGGTCTTCTCAGGAGAAAAACGGAACCTATGGTTGACACCCCAAGCACAGAGATGATCTAGACAGCAATGAAGATGGCATTTCAAATGACAAGTGTGCTGAGAAGACAGAATGATTGAAAAGTGAACGACGATGTTATCCCTGGCCGTAAACACTCTGTGATGGAATTAATAGCGACAGCAAACAGTGTGACACTAAGTATCGAGTCCTGAGGTACCCCGTTGTCCTGAATAAAACGATAAGATAAAACAGAACCCATGCGTACATTAAAAACCCGGTGTTTCATGAACTCCTGAATAAACATTGAAAGCCGACCAGATATATGCCATTCACGAAGAGTGGCTCGAAGGATAAGATTTCTCAGCAGATATAGACTTTCTCCAAATCAAAGAAGACGGTAATCGTTTGGCACTGTCGTACAAATCCGTGCATAATATGGGAGGAAAGAGACACCAGATGGTCGACAGAAGAGCGATAACGACGAAACCCACAGTGTACGTTGGTCAGTAGATACTGTGAGTCAAACCACCACATAAACCGTCCTTTAATCATGCGTTCTATCATCTGGTGATGATAGAAGAACTAGAAGAAAAATGGGAGTCATTTCAAGGTGTTGGTATTGGTACGACGGTGGCCACTCGCCAAATGCATGGAAACTTTGCCCTCACAGCAGATGCGATTAAAAAGCTGGAGGAAAAAGGCCTTTCTTTAAGCTGATAGGTGCTGCAACACAGTTACATGGATAGCATCTAGCTCCACCGGCGAGCAATGCCGAGATGTAGAAATTGCATGTTGGCTGAAAATGGAGCATTATGGTATGTGATTGTCGGAGGCAAAGGGAGGAAGATAATTAGCGGAGCTTGAAGTATCAGCGAAAGTGCGCCCTAATGCATTAGCAACGTCCTTAGGAGTAGCAAGGACCCGGCGTAGATTATCCCATGGAACAGACGCAGGCATTGAGCGGTTAAAATAAGAAGGGAAGCAATCAAAGACGCCTTTTTGCTATCCATAGTACTCGACGGCATTTGGTCCGAAGCTGCTATAGTCGATGATGATGATGATTAATGTTAAGAGGCGCACAACATCTATGGTCATTAGGGCCCAAAAACACTAAAATCTGCGCCAGAATTAAATAAACAAGCAATCTACACAACATCTGTGTAGAAGATAAACAAAGTAGCCCTGTAGGCAATAAAATAAAAACCGCAAAACAAATAACAAGGGTAATAAACATAACAACATACTAGACCGTTACTAAAAACTCTGCTGCAAGGGCCGAAAACACAACAGTCTTTAAAGGTCCGAAAGGGAACCATAAAAACCCCCAAAAACAAATAACAAGGGTAAACTGGTCAAGAAACAAACGGCGGGTATTAAAACTCAGCCGCAACAGCGAAAAAATAAAACAATCCTAATAGCCCAAATTGGGCAGTAAAAACCCCAAAACAAAAACAAGGGCAATATGGTCAATAACGTGTAAAGATTGGAGGTAAAACGCAAGCAAGAGCTGAAAAAAACTACACGCTTATAACGGTCTAAAACGGTAACAATAAAATCCCAAAACAAACAACAGGGCAATATGCAACACAACAATTTAAAGACTGTACTAAAAAGATTCAGCAAAAGCTGAAACAACAACAGTCTTAAAATGGTGTAAGAATGCCGTCATGGGTAAAAAGATGAAACCTCACACCTTGCTTCAAAATCCACAAACACGGATAAAACGGAGCACTCGCCGACAGCAGCCACATCATCAGCAAGTAACTTCTCAATAGAGGATGGCAAAGTCAGGGAACGTCTAAAAGCTGCGGGTTGACCATTAAAAAGGTGACAGTGACTAAAACGGCAATGTCCAATTCTTCGCGACGAAGTGCGCGAGAAGAGGTCGACCAGATAAAAGGGGCGGATTTACATTCCCGAAGCTTATTGGCGGGTAGTGAATCCCACTCATCGCGCCAGCGCGAGAGAATGCCTCTCCGTAAAAAATGTTTAAAATCCCCGAAATAAAAACGTTGCTCGCACTCAGCAGGGTCTAAAAGGGCGGATTTAGCTGCGACATCTGCGGCCTCATTACCTGGGAGTCCCACATGTCCAGGTACCCATAATAGTGTCACCCTGACGCCAGAGTCGAAAAGAGTTAACACTATATCCTGGACCTTCTGTACAAGGGAGTGGTGGTTGTAGAGATTTCTAAAACTTAAAATTGCACTCAAAGAGTCAGAACAAATAACAGTATTCCCAAGCCCGTGATCAGAAATAAGCTATATGTCGAATCATGTTTTTCAATGAAGGGTGATGACGAAAAATTCTCAAAGCATTTCGGCGTGCACGCAATGCGTCTCGGAATTCATCTGTGCACCAAGGAAAGAAAACGTCTGCGACGGGAAGAAGAGCAGGAAATAGCCTAATCTGCGCAGTAATGAGTATGGTATGGGTGTGCCCTATCATGGCGTCAATAGGTATAAAAGTACGCCCTGAAAATATGGCGAGAGAAATGAAGGGATTCCAATCGCCTTGCTGATAATTCATTTCCACATCCGTTAGGAATGTACGTGGGAAGACACGATACTGACCTAGAAGGGAAAGTGACACTGGAGCATAAATCAGATAGGATGTTCCAGGTAAGATGTACACAAAAAACGCGGAACAGAAAGATAGATCTAAATATGAGAAACTGTTTGCACTATCAGAAAGAAACTGGGCTAACCTATATTAAGTAAAGTAGGATTGTGGCGATCTAAATATGCGTTACCATGCTACTCCTCACATACTCTGTTGATGAACCCCATAGTGGATGGTGCGCGTTAAAGTATTCCAAAAGCAGAAAAGGGGTGATACTTAAAAACAAGATGGTCTAGATCAGTCGCCGAGATAGTAGCAGATGGAGGTATGCAAGTACTACAGACAGTAAAACTAGACCGAAAAAGCAAACGGAAGCTGCTGCAGCTTGTAAAGGAGACTGTAGACTCGGTGGAGAACTGTATACGTCAACTCTAATTAGAATTAAAACTCCATGTGCGGGAGTGCCTTTTTCTGGTGGAAGGTCGAATTGCATCGAAGAGTAACCGAGAAGGACAGACAAATGAATCCTGTGGTCTCCTGGAGACACCAGCTGAGAGTCAGTTGACCGTAAAAACAACTTTAGTTCACGTCTTCGACTAGGAATCCACGTATACTTCACGAAAGGATAACCACGTAAAAGCCTGGAATAATGAAATAGACCAATTACTTTTTGGTTGGAGCAGGACGAATACCGTCCTTACTTTAGACGCGTTGGGCTTGGTGGTTTAGCAGCAGCAGGCACACTCTGCTCCATGATATCCTTAGAGGAAGGGCTCTCCCACTTAGAGTGCTCAACATCTGGAATCGGTTGAACGTGGAAATAGGCGATGCGGGCGACGGCCTAGCGGGTTTGCTCCTTGATCCATGAAGCTGGATCTCCTAGAGGGAGAAAGACTGCAAATCTTCTTCCTTTCAGTTGTAGCGGACGTTTTCATTAGGCCAGTCTTTGTATATGCCATCTTGAATTTAAGGCCGGAGCATCTAAAACCTACATTTTGGGCTTCTTGGTAGAGCACGCATGTCGGTCCTGGTAATGGAAAACATACTTGCCTCCTAAACCCAAGATCTTGGGGTTTAGGAGGCAATGGATTTTTTCGGGCGTAAAAACTTAAGTATGGCTTCCTCCGAAAGGGAAGGATACCATGTCGTAGATTTACCGCATGTAAAGAACCTCAAACCTGAAAGAGATTTCTGAGCAAAATTTATCGGCCGTTTCACGCTTTGAATTGAATGGGGCGCTGATGAACCAAATTAAAAAAAAAAAAAAAAAAAAGAAACAGGTAGAGCGCTTGGCGGAACCTGGTGCAACAGAGACCCGAGTAAAAACAAATTAGCAGGTTTGCGTGCTGCTGTTGTGCTTCTGTATCATAGAAGAGGCTATAGTTCCATTCGCAATGAAAATTAAACGTAACGTAAACTTAAATGTAAAAGCTAGATGCTATGTATTATAATGGAGCCATTCACAATGAATCACATAAATATAAAAATAAACGCACAATTAGACGTAAACTTAGAAGCTTGCAAGATCTAAGGTTTTGCGTCTACGTCTAACTTAAACTTAAGAAATCAGCCAATTAGAACATAGCTGCTCTGTTTGTAGAGCTCCATGGTAGAATTTATTCATACATGGAGCACGGAAATCAAATGAACCTCTTTTTGCTTGCTGCTTCAAATCCCTAGCGACGGGGGAAAGAGCCGAAGGTATGATCACAGATATAGCTGGTTGATAAAGCTTTCAAGCGAATAATACCACACGCCGAATGCGATATAAATTTATGTTTATGAATTCCTTTTTCTGCTGCAATCAAAGGAGATTTGTCACCATTACAGTGATTTATTCGTTCCTATCAACTTATATTACAAAAAAACTACTGGGTTCACTGGGATCAGTTCCTAGAATTTACACGAAGTTAGCGTTAGTATATACATGAATTAATTGCGAATTCCAATAAGAGCAGATTTGCCACCGTTACATTTTACCCGCCTAACAATGGCCTATTAATTTATATTTAAAAGTTATGGAGGACAATGCATTGATTATATTATGTTTAGCAAAACAATGATACAAGCAACACTTACACCGGAGTCAAGCACAGTAGTTCGGCTCTCTTCGATGTCGCTCGGGACTTGCAGCAAGAGTTGCACTTGATTTCCGTGCTCCGCGTAAGGGCAAGTTATGGTAGAGAGAGCTGAAGATCAGTAACTCTGTAGACAGAATGGCTTCAATGGACAAAAGATTAATTGCAGTATAAGAAAGTTATCCTTGCTCATATTATTACAAGTAAATTAGTTATTGCACTTTGCATATGCATAAACGCTACCGCCGTTTGCTCTGAAGCAGTCATTTTCAATGAGCGGTTAGTTGATCTTCGCTTGTTCTTATATTTGAATGACCAATACGTACGTTTGCGTCTTTCATTGTGAATGCCTACATACTACTAAGTTAACGTGTTACGTCTTATTTTATCATGTTTAAGTTTAATTTTCAATGTAAATGTGGCCGTAGAGCTAAATGTACCGGTCTTAGGTATCAGAGGCTAGCGAACTTGAACGCGTTTCCGAGTCTCAGGAAAGGAAACCTTTTCTTTCACCAGGTTCTTCTCGATAGCGCAGACAGTCGCGAGGCGAAGCTGAATGATCTCCGCGGCAGTTCACGCAGATGGGAGGGATGGACATGCTCTTTCATGGCTTTCTTTAAAGCAAGTTGCACATACTGAATTAGCACTCTTACAAGACATGCGAATTTGGCCGAAACTTTGGCACTGAAAACGGGGGCTTTTTCTTTTCTTTTCCCCCTTCCGAATGGTGTTAAACGCCCGTTGACTACTGACGCACTACAGGCGGTTTCGCACGAGGCTGGGAATATATGAGCGCAACTTTATAACCACGTATCGAACTTCAAAGCTTAACTCCGAGATATGCAATTTCCAGTTAACCAATGGCAAAAGCTTCAAACTATACCGAAGCAAGAAACTGGCTATAATATCTTATACTGTTAAAACTAAACTTGGCATGGAGATGAAATGAGAATAAAATTGTCACTATATAAAATGCATGAAGATAATGTTTATGAGTTAAGCAGTCACATAAAAAAATATATTTATTTAAAATAATAAAGTGGCATCTTGGTTGCTTAGTATTTATTTCAGTCCAGTACAGAATACAAATATAATCTAATTTTTGCAGAATACGTTTTGCTTTTTAATGGCCAAATAGATCTATCATTGACAGAAACAGAATTCTGTAACAAAAATATTCCTTAATAACACTGCTTATTCCTTTGAATTCACGGCGTATAAACATATTTACATTATATTTATATTCTGTAATACCACAATTTTTCCTTATAGCTTTCAAACTAATGGCATAGTTCATTGACATCATGGATATACTTTAGTATATGAAAATATGAAAGCGCTGAAAATATTGGCTGCTAGCATCAAGGTATGTTTGCACATGCATCTGCATGTTATGATTTTTTTTGATTGATTTATTTATGGACGCTCTTTAACATCTCAGCTCATCAGCATCCCATTCAACTCAGGGCATGAAAAGGCCGACAAATTTTGCTCAGAGGCCTCTCTTTCAGGTTTGAGGTACTTTTTCATGCTGTAAATGTACGACACGGGACCCACGGCTTTACTTCCCTTCTGAAGGAAACCATATTTAGGATTTTTACGCCGGAAAAAATCCATCGGTCCTGGCCGGGTTCGAACCCGCGATCTTGGGTTTAGGAGGCAAGTATGGTAACCACTACATCACCAGGACTGACTCCATGTTATGGAAGGCATTTATCATTAAATCAAGACAGCCTCAATTTTTCCCAAACATTTTCTTGCAGTTTCATGAGAGTTTGTGGCTTATAGTTAGACAAAATTGGTGATCAATGTCCTTCAGAAATGATACATTTCCTTGCAAAGAAAACTTTCCTGGCTTGCTGCCTTTCAAAGTATGGCATTATTCTACTGAACATTGTCAACAGGAAGATCACTGTTACCCAACTGTTTCATAAGCTCATGGAAATACCAATGTTCTGTGGATCCAGTATATCATGAATGTAGAAAGGGCAATAATGCATTGCCAGAACACATAATACAGTACTCTAAAAATTTCATGATTAACAGGCATGCCAAACTCACTGTGAAGATTCTTAATAACCACATACAAACAGTTTGGGTACCAATATCCCTACTTAAATAGAATCATACATTATTGGAGAACCACATTAGTGCCAAATTTGCAGAGGTGAACTGATATACTCCAAAGATCAATTAAACAAGATTCTTCTTTTTGTTAGGAGGTTTTAATTCTTGCACAGCAGCAATATGATCTATATGTAGCTTTTTTCCTTATTTTTGTTTGTTGACACCTCCATTTCTTGCCAACATTTTGTAGTGGAGAGGCATTGGAAAAACAGGAAATATCGAACGTGTGCAGTTATTAAATATTTGGTAAAGGACAGTATAAATGCAACAGAAACTCATACAGATGTGCCAAACACTTTAAGGAACTCCATCATCATTCTCAATCTTTTTGAAGTGAACCATGGAGTTTAAATGTGCGTGAAAATTTTAAAGATTTCCTATGCAGCCAGGGGGGGGGGGGGGGGAATCTGCAGCAACTTCAGAAATTATCGATAAATTGTGCAATGTGGTTCTGAAGGATTGTCAATTACAGGTATCTGAAATTTCTAAAGATCTAGACATTTGTATGTGTAATGTGTATTTCATTCTTTGAAGAAATAATTGTGCTTGAAAAAATTATCAGCAAGATGGGTGCTGCAACTGCTGAATAAAGACCAAAATAAAATCATATGCCAATCACCTAGCAATATTTGGCTTGCATTCAGAGAGATCCCGCCAACTTTATGCATAGACTTGTGACCGATGTTGAAACATGGGTACACTACCACACACCTGAAACAAAACAGAAGCCTAAATAATGGAAAAATCAATCGGCTGGGAAGAAAGGTTTTCTGGGATGCTAAGGGTCCCTATACTGCATCCATCACTGGAGCATATTATGCTAAATCTTTTGCATCTACTGAAGATAAAAATATGTGAGAAAAGGACAGGTTTATCAAAGAAGAATGTCATCTAGCATCAAGACAGTGTTTGCTGTCACACATGTATAGTTGCAATGGCAAAAATCAATGAAATAAGGTATGATTTACTGCCACATTCACCTTATTCCCCTGATTTGTCTCCATTCAAAACTTCCATCTGTTTCTTAAACTGAAAAAATTTCTTGGTGCAAAGAAATTTTCGTCAAATGAAAAGCTTAAATCTTCAGTCCAGGGATATTTTGTAAGCCTAGAGGAACCTGACTTTTGTGAGCAGATAAAGGCTTTGGTGTATTACTAGACAAAATGCAGTAACTATGTTGGAAAAAATAATTATATCAGAAGGCTAAGCTGTCATTTTGTGCTTCATTTTGAGAATTTTTCAAATGACACTCGTAAGTACAGACTTAGTATACATTCCCCAAAATATTTAACCAGTATTCTTTTTATTGTAATTTTTTGGTTTATAGTATATCAACTTAGATAATAACCTGCTGTTATGCAATTTTCAGCATTACTTAATATTTTATGACTTACTACACTGGAACACCATTCAGTTCTACATATCTACTAAATGCATATACATTTATGATTTTCATTACCTTAACTGAAAAGAACCAAAAAATCTTGTGCAAAATAAAATACTTGCCAAAATAACTTCTAAATAAAATCAGTGATAAAGAATGCAAATAAAAATAGCAATAAAATGAATCATCCTATGCAACTATTCCAGAAATACCATATGTTTTACTTGTGCTTTAAAGTGTACTATGAAAAGTGTTTTTTTTTAAGTAACTTTAGTTCAATTTAGAAGTTTAAGGTATTAAGATGGAGGTGAAATCTGTTGCATCCAAACAATGATGTGTCATATCATCAAGATCTAATGATCTCAGTATATGATCATCTGTGGATATTATCATTCTCATTTTGCTTCAGAACTATGATTCCCTTATCCTAGCACTATATTCTGTTCTGTTTTTAGTTATCAACTCTTATCTCTTAAGTTGAAATTAGTAAGAATGAAAAGGCTATTTTAAGTTTCTTCTTTTATAAGCATAATATTATATAGCAAACGTATTGACTGGTTTTATGCAATGGTCAGAGTTTATTCTGACCATTTTTTTTCTTACTTCAAAATGTGCTTGGCCTCCCAATTTACACTCACAGGCCAAATGTTGTGCTAGTTAATATCCAGATTAATTAGTAAAAACAGAGCAGTGACTTACCCTGTATCACTAGCTGGTAAATTGAATTCTTCAACTTTGATCTTCCCCACGCTGACAAACCATTGCCCCCCCTATGACAAATGAGTTTTTTTTAGTATAAGCCTGTTAACATCAAGTTAATGCACAAATAAGTTAATCAATAATGTCCACACACAAACAATTATTATTTTTATCAATTAGCTAACATCTAGACATTGGTGTTTGACTTATCAGGGATTATCCACTGGAATTTTCTGAAGACTTGGGTTTGGCTACATATACAATTTCTACAAACCAATAATTCCCTTATATCTAAGTTTCTTATTTGCCCCCATATTTATCAAAATGCAGGTTAAAAATAACAAACAGCAAAAAATCTAAAAATTTAGCAATACCATAACCATACTTAACCATCTGGTTATATGCATGTTAAGCATCTCTAAAATAGATTACTATTTTTACAACTGTGTGTGCCCACAAGTTCTTTCCTTAAACTTCTCATGCACTATCCCTTGCTTTTCCTAATATTTTCCAATCTTGTTTATTTTCTCTACCCTTATTTAGTTAACATTTTGACTGCTACTATTACCTTCTTGTAATTTTTCCCATTTTTATCGCAGATACTGTCCCTTCACTTTTTTATAATTTCAAATTCTATTAGATGATCCACTTTTCCCAACAAAGTATATCCTTCCTAAAATTTTTCCCTTCATCATTTTAGAAATTATAACCCTTTCCCTTGCAAGAACTATTCCTGCAATTCATCACAATTATCCATACATTTCTTCCATACCCAATTTCTTTTCAATTTATATAAGTCTAAAGAATTTTTATCCTCAAAGTTAGCCCAAATGTCTTGCTTCTACCCTCTGTGTCACTTCTTTCCAAAATCTACCGACATTACCTTGACCATCCCTAAATCAATTTTTTCAAACAGTTTCCCCAACACCCGAAACCAATTCTTTTTTCCAGTACATCATTTTTTGTACTTAAAACATTCTTTTAATATTTCTTAATATCTAATTTAAACTATCTGAGTCAATATTTCAAGATTCACTCCACTATTATATCTTTCCTTACTACTCTTCTTAGTTATGCCAAACTCAAGCAACTAGGCACACTTTTTACTAAACTCAGAACTTCTCTACAAAACATTCTATATTCACATCAATTGTTGTACACCCCTTTGACACTCAAAACAATTTCTACTCTATATTCATCTTTGACTCAACCACTGCCTCATATAGTCCTTCTAGGTATTTCATTGGCAATGTGGAACCTTTGTACCAACTTATTCTGACAGTTTTCACTCTTAATTTACCTGTAACTCTGCACATTTGGACTGTACCTCCTCCCATCTTCCATTACTCAAAAATCCCACTCCCAAATATTCAAATTCTTTCGTTACCTCTACTGAGTACCCATTTACAAACCATCTTACATATTTCTTACATTCATGATCCTTTTTAAAATACTATTATCCTTTTTTTTTTTTATTACTGTTAGCCCAATTATGCACAAAATCCAGTAATTTCATCAATGAGATTTTGTAATAATTTCATAGTTTCTGCTTCCATGAGAGCGATGTTTTCAGGAATGAGCACTTCCAAGAGCCAACCTGCATGTTCTTTGTCTTCAATGCTTTCTCAACCCATTCGAAAAAGTTTGGCCCATTCTTTTACAGTAGAATATGAGGGAGATGCTTCCGCACATACACCGTCCAATCGCTGTTTAATTTCATTTGGAGTAAGTCCTTCTTTTGTAAATAACTTAATAACAGCAGGATACTCCATTTTGAACATGTCACAATCTTCTACAATAAGCCTTCTTTATGCAACTATCTGAACTGAAAACAGTGGAGTGGAAAATACAGCTGCAATTATTTATTTAACAGATAAGGTATGACATCAGAGAAGGCTTTTGTGAAGGCAATAATTCTTATTGGCCAAGCTGGAAACTTATGGACCTACCCTCGTATGCATGTGTTAAAAATGTACAATTTTTTATTGCTAGAAATATACAAAGAATGCTTTCTATGAATGATACTGTACTTTTAAAATATGTTTGCTGTTTACCTTTAACTCAAGATCAGGAGCATAATCATAGGAATTTTCCCCACGAGTTTCTGGCTGCTTCAACTGAAATGAACATGTATCAGTATCTTTTGGTTCTTCTTTGATGTGTAGATTGATATTCATTTCCTTAGACTTTTTCACTTACGAACATTGAATACTGCAAAAAAAATATATATATATAGTATTATTTGTAATGAAAGGCTAAAATAGGAGCATAAAGCAGAGCATGAGCAATGGCGACAATAGCAAAATGTTGAGCTGATAATAGGAAATGTGCCTTTTAAAAAAATTCCGCTTGTCACAATAGTGATTAATGGCTATTTCTGTTTGGATAGCAGTATTAATGCAGTGGAAATTGGTGACATTCGACTAACAATATTCACAACAGCAAAAAAGCAGTTGCAAGACAGCGACATCCGTGAGTGAATGTACAACTCTCCACAGTGCTTGGTTATGTGATTTTTGTGGACTAAAGTTATAGCATCAAAGAATATTCATAAAGAAATGCTTCCCATCTACGGTTATAATGGGTGCACACTTCCCTGAAGGGTGAGCACATATCGAATATGAATACTGCAGACAGGCAAACTTGCTACTTGAATTGGAAGACTTAATCACAGCATATAAACGGATAACTATAGACACTATAACTGCTGCTATTCGTTTTTCACATAGCATGGTCTACCCCAGTCTTGGGTTCACCATTACCAGGCCCCAAACAAAGAGTGCGTCATTAGAATGAAAACATTGTGCATCATCGAAAAATATGTTTAGAGACATCTGCCAGGAAAGTAATGCTAACAGTCTTCTTGGATCATGAAGGTATGCTGCTCACTGCAGTCCAGCCTCAAGGACAAATTGTAAATGCTGACTGCTACTGTAGCAATCCAGGAAACTTTGTAATGCCATTTATACAGAAATGATCAGGACTCTTCACCAAAGCCATGTTTCTCTTGAATGGCAATGCACATTCTCAAACTACCTACAAGACAGACAAATTAGATACTGCAAATTTTATATTGGGAAGTCCTCAAGTACCCATGTATAGACCTGACATTTATTTAGTCATATAAAACAACATCTTATGGATGAACATTTTTCCAATGAATATGTAAAAAGGGAAGTCATAGCATGGTTCTAACACCAGCACAAAAATTTTCTGCTGCTGCTGGATTTCAGGGGCTTGTGAAACATTTGAAACAAGTGCTCACTATACAGAGATTATGTTGAATAATTAAAAAGTTTTTTATTACTTATATGTACATTTTTAATTTCCCTAATGACTATAAGTTTGAGACTATACAGAAGTATACTTAAAATAAGTTACGACTTAAAAAGCAAACGATTCTTTTTGTGCCGTAACCATAGCTTAATTTTATTTAGCATTTCTTTCTATGGCGTATTCTAACGTCTTGACGAATTTAGAATACACAATAAGAATCATTTACGGTCAATTTACTTTACCTACATTTGTAAAGAGTAAGCAAATTCATAATGCAACATTTAAGTTTACAACTCGACACTTGCGACCATAAAACTATAACATCTGCGCTCATTCTCCTGTAATTTATTCTGCTGTAATCATGTGTATACTCGCTTTATGATAAGCTTTTTAACTTTATATTTGTGTGTACCGCTTAGAAAGTTTCAGTTTGAAGTACATGGCCGGCTGCTCATTTAGTTGTCAAACATTGTGCCATATGCTATGAAAATTAAAGGCATAATTAAACGAAAAGCTTAATTGTTACATCTTGTTCAACTCTTGAACATATACCTTTATTTTCTTCTTGAACCACTAAGGTATTGTGTAATATAGTTTAACTTCTTCACAAATTTCTACGTCCTCAATAATGTGATCTATCTCTGTTGTCGTAGTTACAGTTGTGTATATGCCAGGGCAGCCAATACTCATTAACAAATTACGCACCAAAGTTCGTCAAATTACCCGATTTTGCTCCAAAATACTCTCCGTTAAGAAATAATTGCAGAGAAGAAAACATAAGAAAATTTTTAACATATTACACAATATGTTGAATGAATTTATTTCTCATACGCCAACAATAAAAATATTTGTAACAATATGAGCTAATAATAATAATAATAATAATAATAATAATAATAATAATAATAATAATAACTGTGCAGCACATTAGCAGGGAGAAAAGGGGGGCACAGATAGTTTGGAACTCACCGTGAAAGAAAGCCCGATTGCAACTTCTACTTGTGCACGTTTGTTACCTCTATAAATAGTGCCTAAAATTTGAAAATAAAAGGGGGGGGAAGTACACCATTATTAGGTTAGCCAACGCAATAAACGATTATGGTAAATTACACTGAGCAGCAGGAACTTTACCAATGAAAAAATTACAAAAGACTGATGCTATCTTTATATATGGCGTGTAATTAATTGTATATACTAAGAATAAAAGATTGACATTACTGAAGTTAGACATGAACGTCATAGCAGCTCCGAATCACAGCTAATACGAGGTAATCTGTGGCTGATATTATTATACAGCGGCATAAGCACAGCACTACAAATTTCATAGGAAGTTGCCCCATGCTGCAAGCTCAATTGTGGCAAAATATTTGATAAATCAAATATAAAACACATATAATGAACATTTTACAAACGTTAAGGACATGGTTTGGGGATAAGGTGCTGTTTACAACACAGGTAGCACAAAGGTTTCAAACAGAAACTGTGGAAAATGAAAACCATGAATTTTGATCTGAGCAAGCATAAAAGAAATAACATCGTGTTATTTGGGAACTTAACAAGTGTGGCCGGTGTTTGACAATTTTTGAAATCGCCTCTGAGGGTGGGTTAAAGTGTGAAAGTGTTTAATATTTCACGAAGTCTTGGATTACCAAAAAGCCTCGGCAAGATTGGTTCCATGAATTCTGAGGCTGAAAAACTTCTAAGGCAAAACAAGAAGCTTGGAGTGAAAGAAATGAGGGGAATTTATCCTGACAAAGCACAAACTTGTTTTTCCACTGCGAATGTTCTCTTGACAGTTTGTGGGACTAGCAAAGTATTTTATTCATCATTGTCAAACAATTGACAATTATTACTGCCAACTTCTGGTTGAAACAAGCATAAAGGAGGTGGGAAAAATCCAAGGCTGTGTCTTTCCCATACAGTTACTATGACCAGAGAGGAAATTCCACTTGACAGCACTGGAATGCCCTTCATAGTGCAGACTTGTCACCTGCAATTACCAAATGTTTAGTTCATAAAAAGCATAAGGAGGTTGGAATTTGACAGCAATGAAGATGTGGAAGCATTCATACACAACTGGCTGAAAGCCAACCTCACTCTTTCTTCTATATATTTAGATTAAGAACCTTTCTATTTGCTAGGCAAAAATTGTTTGTAAATAAATCAGGACATTATTTTAAAAAATTAAATGTATCCATGTTTAACTTGGTTTCAATAAACTATAAAAAAAAATGTTTATGTTTGATTCACACTTCTGCGTGGAGGTGAAATTAGCAAAACAAAAAGATGTAACAAATTGAACAGCTGATAATTGAGGCAATATCTTCTTCCTGGTGGCAGACGACATTGCATCTGCTGGCATTTATGGGTGGTGCAGCTAGCTGTAGTTGGTGTGTATGCTTAGTCAACCCAAGGCAATTACTTGACATTACAGATTGCTGATTCCTCTGGAACAAATGTGCTATTTTGCTGAATCTTCTCAACAGAATTGGGAGAGGATATTCATTTAAAATTACTCAAGTACTCTGAGTGGCCTAATATGCTGTGGCATCTAAGCTTTTTCTGCATTACAAGTAGTGTTTTATGAAAAACCGGATTTAGTTAGTAAACGACCTTGACCTAAATTCTATTACTTCTCTACAAAGGCTATCTGTTTTGGTAGCGATGAACTGCTGTGTTTGCAAACAGATCCTTAATCATCGTGCAGATACTTCCTGCAACACACAACTAAGTATTGATTTTTTTGCGAGCGAGCCATCGATGAATTTGTAGTGAATCACATGGTTTGCACTCTCAAAATCAAATATTAAGTCTGTGTGGCAATGAGCCAACTTTATGACAGAGCCATTGTCAGAATTCCCTTCTCCCTCAGTTCTGTAAACAATAAGATAACTTTATGCAGGCTGATCAAACGTATTCAGTTAATAGAAGCTTGAATGTTTGGTAAACTACATTATTTGAAATGAGACATAAGGCAAGGAAATGTTTGATTATGGGGAGCACCTTAAAATATAGTACAGAATTTTTATTTTAAAAGAATGTTTGAAAATAAATATATATGTGGAAATGCCTTTTTCACACTAGCCATGTGTAGAAAATAAATTGGAAAGGCCTCATTGAAAAATGCAGATCAAGACCAGGATTCAAATCATGGATCTTCAGTCTTCCATGCAGATGCTCAAGTCACCTTTGCTACCATATCCTAGTCTTAAGCATGAAACCATAAACCTCCCCCATCTAATTCTATATAACCCAGAAAACCTCCCAGTTGTCTCAAGGAATCACTCACCAGTATAAACACTAACAAGTTCTGCCTACAGTAGAATGGGAGGGGACATATGAACAATATGCAATGAAATTCTGGTTATGTTTAAACAAATATTCAGCTGATATCTATGTGATGTTACAGCAGGCCTATGGAGTTTGATCTTTATAGCATAGCCTAGATTGTGTAAAATATTTAAAGCAGGGAGGCAATAACTGTCAAACAAACATGGGCACTACATCCCAGTTTGTACTCTAACAGAGGAAAACATTAACACCACTGCTGTCATTGTGGGAGAGGATCATTGAATAACATTAAGAATACTATTGGCAACTAAAAAGTTGCACATGAGATGTGTTTGTGCATGTTTGGCTTCAAGACTGCAGAATCCCAAACTAAGGAAGTTTGCATACAATTGAAGGTTTTATAGTAATATGCAGTTTCTTTCAAAGGTAACCACTGGTGATAAAATTTTGCTATATCATTTTGATCTGGCGAGGAAACAACAAAGCTATTTGTGCATTTCCATCATCACAAACAGCTTCTTTTAGGAAAGTTATGGGCATTTCATTTTTTGATATTAATAGTTTACAAGCACTGACCTGATACACATGCATAACTGGGTAATGCTACAGATGTCCTTTAGAATAATACCTACTCTATTAAGGCTATATCATACACATGCTACATTTCTGTGCAACAAGCTGTGTGCTGCACCATAATAATGCATGACCCCACATCATAAATGTTGTTGCTGGACATCTCGCAAAAATCAATGTGAAGTAGTGTTCCTCACCCACAATGGCTAAATGAGAAGTTCAGAACTTTTTCTCTTCTGCCACTTACAAAAGTACATTCTTTAATGACCTAACTTTTTGTCACAGTAAAGGTAGGTAAAAATGAAAGGCATCACTTTGAAAAAAATGAGGTTTATTCCTATATTTTATACATTTTTATCTTTGAAGACAGTCTAGAAATGCATACAACACATGGTAATATCCCGCCACCAATATTCCAGTCATGTGGTGACATCTGAATCATCCACACCGCTCCTGATATGGACATTTTCTTCCTACAGTCGGGCAGACTGAGGAACTCTGACATTCATTTTGGAGGTCTAGCAAAGCCCAGCTAAATTCCTCTCCAAAATTAAAAGCTTTAACAGCACCTATAAATTGTCATGATCCATGAACAGTTTTGCTCTTATCACATTGCGTTTATTATTACCTATACAGGAGCATTTTCATGTAAATATAAATGCAGACCCATTGGTGCTTTTAAATGCCTTTTCCTGCTGCTCTTACAAATCTTAGGCAAACAGGTTTACTAATGCACGAATTTAAGTCATTTAATCCTCTCCCTTGCACATGCCTTTAACTACGTTAAATAAACTTTTTAATGCGAAACATCCATGCAATTTAACTCTCCTCATTATAAAAATTGAGAGAATTTTATGTTATCACAGGAATGGGAATTTTCTTATTTCCTTAATTTTAGCACTTAGCAAAAAAACATGAGTATAAAGGAACTTTGCTGATAACAAGAGTACAAATGTTTATCTTCCAACAATATACGTCAATGCAGATATGGCACAGAAATAAGTTACCATAATTCTTGGAACATCAAAATATCTGCACTTTTGCCTTAAACTTAATTTTCCTTATGCTAAATTGCACTGAATTATAATATGCTACTTTAGAGAGCATAGACAGAAGATGGAAAATATCTGCAGTTTTACTACCTGGTTTTAGATATAAACCTTGTCCAATTCAGTAATTTTTTACATCTTGGTTACTAAGTACGACACAGCTGGTGGCATTCATACTTCAGCTGTGCTACCTAAAATATGCATAACATATTAATATATTGAAAATGCTGGAATTTTCTTTTCTTAAACAGGCACTTTATCACAAAAACACTTGATTCACACAGTCAAGTTCATCCCCCAAAATGATTTCATTGCCAACATTTTTGTTTAATTCTGTACACTTTGCCATTCAGGTATTCCACAAATAAAAAATCACATTATTAGATTTGGGCAGCAAGCGGCCATACACCAGCACTAATTCACCATCTTGATACAATTCTGTAATTTTCTCCATGAACACCCGTTATTTCAGCATTGTTTAAATCTTGTGTAAAGCATCCTTACATTTTTCTCCTACCCGAACTAAAGAAGGAATGTGATCAAAATGTCAATTTGTACTTACTATCTGCAAGTAAAAAAAGACTCATCTTGTATGCTAGTCTCACACTAAACACTCTCTGATTATATGAGGGGCTTAACACCATTTGGATTTCCTTCCTCTTGGTCGTTAACACATTTCTGCATTTAACCTTTAGTCCTTATAGACCATGTGAACCATAGATTTTGTTACACTTAGCACTAACAGAGGTTACCATATAACTTTAATGTGATGTCTAATATATCACTTAGGCATTTTGTCCAAGGACCTCCTCCTCCCTCAACCCTCTTTTTTAAATAGATAGACATTCTTTATTGTACCATAGATCCAAGACATGGGACCCACTGCTTCAAGTCCTTTCTGGAGGACTTACACTTTAGATTTTTATATCCAAAAAGCCTATCAACTTTATCAGATTTCAACACGCAAACCTTGATACCAGAGGAGAGTATGTTATCACCAGAACCATTTGTATTTTCAGAACATTAATTGCTGGAGTTATGAGAGTTCACATGACCATTATGGTAAAACCATGACTCATCTGAAAAGAACAAAAGCTGTAGGGTTAATTCAAACTCCACTCATTGATAACAGAAACTGATCGCCATATTGTACTGCTGCTATTGGGTTACTTCAGTGTAAACAATTGGTTCTTGTTAAGCTGTACAGTTTTGAGTTTTAATAATTGTGTTGCTCTGTCTGATGGCAAGCGCCAAGTCAAACTAGAGGTTTGCAATCTGTGTCACTATTTCTAAGTGGCAAGCATCAATCCAGATTATTCATAATAACACCATTGATTAATAATCCATTGCATCATTTGCTGCCTTGCTTTACAGGTACAGTATAACTTTGATTTGACTTGACAAATGTTAAAGATTTGTGCCAGTTTAGTCAAAACTGTAGATTTTTGCTTATTTTTTCGTTTTTCTTTGAACCAATAGATTCAAACAATATTGTGAATTTCAGTTCTGAAGGCAAATGATCAGAAAGTTCTGAATAAATTCAGCATGCACACAATTACTTTAGATTCAATTGTAACAATCTTTACAAATGAATGTATATTACCAGGACACCAAGTTCACAAAGCAACATTCAAAATGTAATGAGAAAGGATTTGAAGAGTTCAGATATGGGTATTACTGACTGTGGTATGCCTTGTTGTGATGGATACAAAACACTGCATGAATGGACAAGGTGTATAACTGTAGCCCAGCAGCAATGACCACTGAAAATATGTATGTGAATCATTTTCCACACTTTTAACAAGAATAAAGCGGCTGTTCTCTCTGGTTCTGTACCTGCAATTCACAACTTTGCTATAATACACTCCAAAATGAATATCTAAATCTTTATAATATCTTAAATTTGAATGATAACTTCAGCAATTACTATTAGAGTATGTCAATTTTTTAACATATATCTATTTGTGAATTAGTGCATATAGCATATAATATGAAATCTTTGACAGATATGGAAGAACTATTAGCATAGCCATAATGTATGGCAAAATAATTGCTTAAAAACAATCTCAAGCTATGGTGATTTTTAACATTCACACCATAGACACTTTATCTCTGAAGTGACAGGTTAAGGAACAACAAAATAAGTGCAGTTGAACAAAAGGAAATACAACCCTCAGGTAGTATTTACCAGTAATATATCTATTCACAAGAATTGAAAAACAGCAGCAATTTTAACAGCATGTATGAGTTAATAAAAGCTTTTCCTAACAGGTACAATTAATATTAACACTTCCATCATATTAATGGAAGTTAAATCACAGAAGAGAAGATCAATTTTACATATAAAGTTATAAGGGCTTTCAAATAATAACAGTTACAAAAAGTGTAATACAAAATAATTCCTTTCATATATTACATACATACATTCATCTTTAAATATCATCGTTGTACATCCATAATTGTGCTTAAAAATGCCCTAGTTAGGAATATATTATTATTCGGAATGCATATGACAAGATAAATAATAAATGACATCTAAAAAAAAAAAGACTAATAGTATTGGTTAACAAGTTTGAAGCAAAATTTTAGTAGTATTATAAAGAAAGAAAAATAAGGACAAAAATGTCACGATAGCAACAGCAATAAGCAGTTGCAGCAGTACATGGCTACATCCCAGCCAGATTGCTATGGAAATGTCACATTTTTTTCTAGTATTTTGGAATATTGTGGTTCTAGGGGATGTTACCACATCACAACACTTGATTCACACACATACACACCAAGAATGGGCCAAAAAGTCAATTTCAAATAACTGCTTCCTACAATTCATCCTTACGGGGAAGGTCATCATCTTCATCTTCTTCCTCCACCTGAAAATTATAAAACCATATATTAATGTTGAATTTGAGAACTCTTAACTGACTCTTACAAATAAAGAACTTAACCTTAAATGCCAAAACCTATTTTGAACTTTCAGTTACAGAACCAATTTGCCAAGCCCCCCCCTTCCCCCTCCGCCCCCCAAAACCAACATGCCGAAAATGACTGCCAATTTCATCTGCAAGGTTCTTAAATCAAGCTTCAAATCATCCATTTAAATGATAGGGGAAAACATTTGCACTGACTGGATTGCACAGCTCTGACTGCTTGCCTGAAGGTTGCATAGGGATAAGGAAAGCTGTGCTCTGGATTCACTTCAAGCAGGAATGGCCATTTGCATCACATACAAAGTTACCTATGAATTACAGTTTATTATGGTTGGTTTCATTAATAGATGCTAAAAAGCTGTTAAGACTGCTTTAACATTCAAATTAACATCACACCTTTCTTGTGTTGAAAGTGTAACATCTTATAACAGTTGGAAATTAGCTACAGAGGTCGACATTGTATATTTGGATATAAAGCCTTCCTAATAAGATTTGCAATGATTTTGACATTTTTACGCAAAATGAGTAATTTTTACAAATGTATAGAATATGAAAAGTCATAAGATTGGAGATGAATTTGAGAAAAATTAGAATATACCAAATGGAAACATACCTCTCCCACATTGGTTACATAAAGGTTTATTGGCACTAGGTCATGATTCTGGTATTTTAAAAAGTACTGTTTTGAAGATTATCAGATAGGTTTCCACAGCATCAAATAGGAAGAATCTAACATTTACATATTTAGAAGAATACATGCAAATTATGAATATCTTTTTTCACTACCATTTTTCTAGTATTCTGGAACTTTTGATTATATGCATGTAAAATTCAAAATCCTAGAGCAAACAGAACCAACATTTATCATATTTGCAAGAGCCATTTTCCATATTTTGGAACAAGAGGTAATGCATCGCACGTGAGACATGTCGTTACTGGTGGTGTAGTGGTAACCATACATGCCTCCTAAACCCAAGACCGTGAGTTCGATCCCGGATAGATTTTTTTCGGGTGTAAAAATCCTAAGTATGGCTTTCTTTGGAAAGGAAGTAGAGCCATGGGTCCCTTGTACATTTATGGCATGATAAAGAATCTCAAGCCTGAAAAATGAGGCCTATGAGCAAAATTGATTGGCAGTTTCATGCCCTGATTTCAATGGGACGCTGATGACCTCTGAAATTTTAAAGTGTCCATAAATAAAACGAATAAAAAATCATAAGACATGCAATTAAACAGAATATATAAACATTTTTTGTGGCATTATGAATCAAACTCCAATGTGTGACAACACTGTAATGGAAACGAGAGTGAATACCTCCATTATTTCTATGTACTTCTTAATTTGACAATTCTAATTTAGAAAAATGTGTGTCTCTGCTAATTTAAACATTAGTTGCACACAAATTATTTATCAATAATTCTATGCTAACAAAAGTTTATGGTTTTAACGTTGCTTCTCAATTCCTGCTATTTGTAATTCTAGGAACCTTAACAATGTGTTATTTAACATTATGCTGAAAAGTTTGATGGAACACACGAGTCTTAACATGTTAAAATTATAACAGAATGCTAATAATGTAGAGAAATTTTAGGCGATGGGATATATAGAATCAAATGAGTTTTTGGTTCCATGCATTGAGAAAAATATGGTAGTTCAGCATGGAAAGTTGAAGATCAATGGTTCAAATCCTGGCCATGATCCAAAATTTTCAAGTCTGATTTTTCATTTTCAACTTATACCTTATAGATGGCTAGTGAAAAAGAACAATGTCTATGTACATGTTAACAAAGAACATGTTAGTGTAATTTTAACATCTGCTGATAAAACCAGTCCTGCATATTTTAACTTTTTCTTGTTTTCCTAACTTTTTGGAACATTTTCTACCTTAGGCATATTTGGTTAATCTTGCAGTGCAATAGGTATTCATTTGAAATAAGCCAATCATATCACACATGCACAGAGCTTTAAATATGAGTCTGATGGTGAGAAAAGCATAATTATATTCTCCATCTTTTCAAAAAAGAAAAAATTTCTGTCTGTAGCAGAATCACAAATTCCTCAAGGGAATGGAACTCATCTTTCTATTTTACCTGAACAGCTGTGAAAATTGGGAATAGATATGAACTCTCCATAAACAGATTTAATTAGTATTTTCTGCATTTTACTGCCACATCTTCAGTAATAAGTCTTGCAATTGTATATCCCACAATGAAATAACAATGATGCTTGCATTAGAATATGCAACACAGATTTAAGATGATCAATAGAGAGAAGTATTGAAAAGTAATGGAGATTTATTCCTTCCCTGGAAAAATAGCCCTATACATATAGTTTTAAGTATAAAGAAAATTACATAAACCTTTTTATTCACAATATGTACAAGACTGAGCAAAATGCCCATCCTGATTTGACTTATCTACAACTGTGCTAAATGCATAAGATATGGATTTGTGATAGCATTATGGTTAGCAGAACACTACACTCTCATAAATATTCTTTATAAACATCATCTCTAACACAACTGTGAAATAGATTTTTGCTGCCATTTAAGATATCAGAACATTATCCATGCCCAACTACAAGTGTAAGCCCAGAAGATGAAATTGATCACATTACACTTTTATATACTGAAAGTGCAACATCACTTGGCATCTTATATCTGTTTAGGTATCCTTTAGGACTTCAAGGTTTTTCTCCTTCCTGAGGCCTACCAAAACCTAATAACAACCTAACAAGATAGTCCTGTTGTGACTCCTTTCCAAATTTTGGGCAATTCACTTGCCTATATTGTTAACTGATAACCACTGAAATGAAATATTCCCTTCACAAATTGGACCCTGTATGCAGTTTTTCAACTCTAAGAAAAGAAATAGGTAAAGAGACAAATTGAACAATCAAAATCAAAAATCTAAAAAAGAAAAATTAAACACAAAATATGAACCTCAACTCTCCAATAATGCCGTAAATTTATCCTGTAAAATCTTCTGAAATTAAGAATTTAAATTTCTAAATAAATGCCTTTAACCTTGTGTAGTATCTTATTCCAAAAATGTGCTAGATTACACTACAGACATAGAAATAGCTATATATGCGTTACATAATGACAAAGCATTTTATCAGGAAGAAATGTCAAAATTTATTACTAAAAATTAACCATAAAATGCACAAAAAAAAAAAAATAAATAAATAAATAAAAAAAGAAGCAGAAGCAATATACATATACATCAGTGGACAAAGAGAATAAACTGGTAATTAAAGATTTGGAATGCCAGCAGCAGCTCCCAAAAACTCAAGGAATTCATTGAAGTAATATAAACTATTTGAATAAATTCACAGTCTTTGTAGACAAGACCTTAAAAAATAGTAAATACATATCAAGAACTGAAAAACAAACTGAAGATGCCAAAACTTAACCTAGCTAGAATTTATGATATTCCAAAAATCCATAAACAAGGAAAAAGCAGGCTACTTATTATCAATAACAAATTGTCCAACCTATGTGAAGTGACTAAAATTTAAGCCCATTTCCTAAATTTGAAACATGTAACACATGAACTCAACAGAAATAAGGGAGAGAGAAAAAGTTGAAATTTCTCCCAGGAAACATCCGTTTCCTTTAATGTTATTTCCCTTTTCCCCAATATTCCAAAAGACAGGGCAATTATATACCTATGAAAATGGGTGAAATTGATAGATTTAGCCATGCAAATAACTGAAAAATATATTTAACTAACATGCATCAACCAAATATTTACTTTCAACAGAAAAAGTTTCAAACAAAATTCAGATTTATCCAAATTCACCTACATTATTTTTAGCAAATTGACATATGAGCTATTTAGAAATACATAAAACTAAGAAATTCCCACACTTTTTTAAAATGATGCAGAAATATGGGTGATGTCTTTGCAATTGTTAGAATGATAGTAATGAAGATGCACTGAATACTAAATTTACAAGAATCAACAATAAAGTTCAAGTAGAGAAAGAAAACAACTCACTTGCTTTTCTGGACTTAAAAAGTTATTACCAAGGGGCAAAATGTTAGAAATTAGTATTTGCAGAAAATCCACACATACTGACAATTACATTAAAGCCAATGGTTTCAATCCTAAATTTCATTCATGCAACTATCATTAGCTTAACATAAATATTGATTAATGTCCCTTTAAACAAAATAGAATATAATAAAGAATATACACATATAACAGAAACTAGAGAATACAATGGCTTCAATAAAGAACTGTAGATAAAAAGATAAATATTCAAAATGCAAGAACAAATGAAGGAAGTTACCATATTTTCTTTAGAGATAGGAAAATAATAGTTTAAAAAATTTACATACCACACTTGGGGCTTTTCAAAATTTCTTATAATTTTCAAAGAATTTCAATTATCTTGTCTCCACAGAAGAAATAGTGTACAGAATCTCATAACATCCAATTATACTGATAAAATTCCTCCAGAAAAGAAACCAAATTCTATCAGATTGTTTAGATTGTAATAAAATATATGCTGGGAAAACAAAAATAAATATACATGTATCAGACCTAATCAGCATTTCAGGAATATCAGATATTAGCAATCAGACAAATCAGCTGTAGCCGTATTTTTGAGAAATGAATCATGAAACAAAAAACTTTTAAAAATTTGTTAAAATCAGCATACCTGAACTTGTGGGGAAGATCTACATAAAGAAAAATGAAAATAAGTTTATGAATTTTGAAGTTCCAACAGATGAAGCTGAATCACAAAATGTTGCGACTTTCCACTGGAAGCCAGCTGTAAACTTCCAGAATGTAATTTGGATTAGTGTTACTATCATTTCAAATTTTGTGCAAACAGCTACTCTCTTTTGAATTATAAATAGCTAATATGCCATAATGCACTGAAACTCCAGCCTGATTTAAATCTGCTTCTTCTCAGAAATTCTTTGTAACAATGCTTTAGATGATAAAACATATTTAGCAATAATTATTATAATTTAAATTTGCTATGATATGCAGATGATTTTACTGCAAAGAAACACATAGTGTGATCACTTGGCAGATGCTAATGTACATCTGCATTAGATATAAAATAAAAGGCATGTTCACATTTGTCATTTATTTAGTACTGTGCTGCAATATAGTCAGATTAATTTGCTTTCACAGGTTATTAATGCAATTTCCTATTATATCTTTTATTTTTATATATTTCTTTTCTAAGTAGGTTTTATAAAATTATACCAAAATGTCATGCTTTTTCCACCCCTGAATGCCACCTTTCAAGCAAACAAGGAGGATATGAGCATATTTATCTCCCAACATTATCAGGAAAAAATCTGCCAGTACAGCAGTCTTTCAATGAGTTGTTGGATATAAACTCTCCATAATAATCGGTTTGACTTAATTTTTTTTCAAGTTTAATTTTTAACTTTTCCAAATATTAATTTCCCTTCTATATTTCACATACAAGGTGTTTCAGAATTTGACTACCCAAATTCAAAAAGGGATGAAGGGATGATAAACAATTTTGAAATAGGAAAACCTATGGTCTGTGGGCTCAAATTTCCCTGCAATAGAGTACAATATGGGGTAGCACACCACTGACTGGGCTCAATGTGGGAAAATAGTATAAGTTTGTTGTTGCTCCTTAGTTTGGTGCCTAAGCTGAAAATAATTACAAAATTAACAAGTAGGTTTTCAAGTCTTTAAGAGTGTGTTCCATCTTTTATTTTTTGTTTTTCACATTATTAAGAAAGGCTGGATTTTGGTTTCCATTGCTTATAATTACTTCTGCAGTTCTAATTTAGTAATTTTACCAAAGATGTCCTGTGGCAACAAAAAGGCAGGAAGGAGTGTATCAGATTGTTTGGATTGTAATCAGATATATATATATATATATATATATATAGGCAGAATACGAAATTTGGAGACAAGGACAAAAGAACAATTTAGAAATGTAAGATATAAACAGATGGATAAATTGGCAGTTGCATATAATTTTTGTATGTACAATCATGACATCGCAAAAGAAACCAAACTGCTGAAAGTTACAAAATATCCTAGGGAATTAGCAATATGGGAAAAGATTTTCATTTTAAAGAATAAGCACCATATCATGAATTTTGACATCCCACCAATGGACTTTCTGTTTTGATGTGTATTGGGACCATCAGAGGTCACATCGTCACCTGCCACATTAGTCGGTCTCTAGCTGAAGATGAGGGCAAAGGCTCTTGAAGCATGTTCTGATAAGTTAATCAGCTAGTGAAATTGTGTCACTTAATAATGACCTCTTAATGTGTATAATTGTTTGTATACTTATTTTAGTATACAAAAATAGAACATGCAATTATTGCTGTCTTTATTGTGCTATGAATATTGATGGTCTATTTACTATTAAAATGTAAAGTCAAAATACAAGATCTTGCCAATTAATGCAACAATCATTTAATTGTAATAGTTCATAGTGCCCCAATCTGACGCTACCATTACAGCCCTTGATAGTGACTGCATGCACTCTCAACTCCATAAGACAGTTGTGCTTGACCTTGAAATACCTAAAAGTTTCACAGCAACAGTTCTCAGTCAGCTGTTGTAGTTGATTAAAGTGGTTGTGTTGGATCTAAGGTTCCAATGCATCTAATTTTCATGACAACATTGCACAATTACATCTTGTTTGCTTATATACACACGAACTTGTGAAGAAATGAAAATAGTTTAAAGTGAATCTAATGTCCAGTTTAGCCATTTTCAATGACAAAACATTTAAAGGTGGTTGTGAACTGCCTTAAAATGGGTTAAAATGCAGCTGTTATTCATACTGATTTTCATCTAAATGTTAATACAGCTTGCATACATTCTGGGAATGTCTTCTGGAAGCATTCATACTATCAAGTGATTCTTTACACATTTCAAGAGCTTGCAAGCAATGGATATTGCAACTGCTTACTTCTGAACAAAGGCAGAAATGTGTTAATGTGTCTGCTAACGGTATCAGCATGTTTAGAATGAGGCAAATGCTTAGTAGCAAATGGAAATATGGGTGTACTATTTTAGTCCAAAGGTGAAAGAGAGCAGCACAATGTTGATTAACATTACCACCCCCCCCCCCCCCCCCAGCACAAGTACAGAAATTGGCAATGAGGCCAGGTAATTATCTTCAATTATTTGGGGATGGCACACACAGCACACAGATTCATAATATTTAAAGTTACTGTTAAGTACTATAAAATGCCCTGTGCCAATTGATGAATGAAAACATACATGGAAAGATGGGGAGGAGGAGAAAACACAGTATCCATCCACCTTACTGCTCCCTTGCCCCCTGCAAATTAATTCTCAACCCTAAGATCAAAAAGGGACTCAATGTTAGTCACAGTGAAATTCAAGTAGCCAAAGTTTTAGAGGCTTTGAAACAATTGTCAAAGGGTAGCCTTGTGCACAATGCAGGAATGGAACATTGCATTATAGAGAGAATTTTGAAGGAAAAAGAAATGTGAATTTGTCAACTTTTACAATAAACTGATTTACAGTATTAGTGCCAGTCTTTACTGAACAGCCCTTTCATTTCTCCAAAATGTTCTGCTTCATAGAATACAACACTTCTTTGGTCAAAAGCTGTATCCACAAAGCCTTACACCGCCACGGGTGGCCGAGGTCGTTAAGGCACGGACTCGTGAGCGGGAGGTCTGCGGTTCGAATCCCGCCAGGACCGTCCTCCCTGACTGGGGTTTTTTCCAGGTTTTCCTCAGTCTTCATAACTGGCAAATGCCGGGGAGGTACCTAAACTTAGGCCTGGAACGCTTCCTTCCTTAAAAAAAAAAAAAAAAAAAAAAAAAAAAAAAAATTATCCTTTCCCAATTTATCATTTCATCTCATGTATCATCAGTGTCCACCGCCTGTGGTGCCTCAGTAGTGAAAACGGGCGTTAAACACTACTAAAAAAAAAAAAAAAAAAAAAAAAAAAAACCAAAGCCTTACCTATTTTGGTTTCCATGCATGGTCTGTCATGCTTTTTCCACCCCTGAAAGCCACTTTTCAAGCAAACAAGGAGGATATGAGCACATTTATCTTCCAACATTATTAGGAAAAAATCTGCCAGCACAGCAGACTTTCAACGAGATGTTGGGTTAACTACAAAAAATACATAAGAAATCTAATTACCTCATCAGGAGCTGCCTGACCATATTCTCCACCTGATTCCAGGAACTTTGTGAGGCCTTCTAAAGTTCTCTCGCCATTATATTCTATTACCTGCAGATGAGAAAAAAAGGCTTTTGTCAGTAATACAAGATTACTTTATTTTTCCACATGCAAATGGTCAAAGTACCTCATTTTGCAAATTACTGCACCAAAGCTGCAACATGAAGCAATATGTGTTTGCTGCAATAAAAAGATGATGATGATGATGATAATAATAATAATAAAAAACTTATGATTCTGAAAGTTTATGTGCAAATAGCCAAAGGAGGAGTTATTGTTTAGAATAGAATTACTAATGTTAACACAAGTGTCACTGGGTTGGGCAATAAGTGAGGAGGGGAAGGAACTATCTGTTTAAATTTATTACGACATTAACAATGCAGTCTAAAAAATGTATACAGTTTTTTTCACACTAACTCCATTCACTTACATAATTTGGAACATACGTTTCGGGAGCGATCCCTCCCATCTTCAGCCTGTTGACAAACTGTTGTTAAACGTGGCGGTTGAGTCTCTTGATGTTCTTGTGGCGGCATCTGTTGGTTCTATTAGGAATTTGCTGAGTTCATCCAATGGAGGGATATCGAAATTCATCAAATTATCATTTTTTGTAATGAAAATGTTTTCCCAAGTGGAAAGTTCTATTGCATTATGAAGTTGTTTAAGTAGTTTTATCTCTGATTTAATTTCATGATTTTTATTCCAAAAGTGTGCTGCTATTGCTGATTTATCAATTTGTTTTAAGCGAATATTTCTGAAGTGTTCTTTTTTCCGGATTCCCAAATTCCTCTTCGTTTTTCTAAGTATTTTTTGTCGCACTCTGCACATTCTATTTCGTAAATACCTGACTTTTGTTCTGTTGGCATGTAGTCCTTTACTCTGCAACCTAATAAGTTCTTTATATTAAAATTGTTCTTTGGGGCTAACATAATTCCTTGTTCTTTGAATATCTTTTTGAACTTATTGTGATAAATTGGGTGGCATGTGAAACTTTTGAATTTGTACCTTTCTTTGGCACTTTTAAGAGTGGAACATCTCTTATTGCCTTTTGTTTTTTGGTTTTATTGATGATTTTAATTACTGTGTCTGTATCCATTAATTACTAATGGATACAACAAAGACACAACTTAGCAGTGAATGCTATGCAATATGTGCCTTAGTAATGTTGGAGTCAATTAAGACTTTAGAAAGAGTTTATTATACTTATTTCAACTCAATAACAAAGTATATTTTGGGGAAATTCAATTAAAAGTGAACATTTCTTCCTATTACAGAAAACCACTAATAACCACTGGTATGCACAGCAGACATTCATGCAGAAACCTCTTCTGGCAATTTGAAATTTTAACTTTTCCTCTTCCTTGTGGATATATTTTATCCCTCAAACTTTTATACAAAAAATAAACAAAATTTGTTCAAAATCAAAATATACATGACAAGAATACTACACAAAAAACAAATCTACATAGACAGACTTCAACACTTTCATGCCATCAAAAAGCCATTTATTATGAATGCATTTTAGTACACAAGCTCTCCTCTCTAGCCTAAAAGCCTTAATAAACAAAGATAATTCCTTTGAATCTGCTCTTAGAAAATACCCATGTAAAAAGGTCTATTATTCTGTAAAGGAATATATGAGTGACAATATTATACAGAGTTAAAATCACTCCAATGATACATGTAAACATGTATATAGTAAAATTTGTATGATTAAGTGTTTTGTCTGTTGTTGTTGTTGTTTGAGTTGTTCTAGGCATTTTTATTGTAATTATTTATGTAGATTTAAACAAATTTTTTGTAAATGTAAATTGAATGCTACTGTGGTAATTGTACATGACAAGTTCTATGTTCGTAGGTCTCTGTGACTGCCTGCGAACTCACTGAATGCTCCAGGAACTAAACTAGATTTGTTAATTTTCAATGGTTCACATATTTCATCTGTGGGCATCTCATGTTTCACACATAGACAATTTATAAGAGGATTTTCATAAGGAACTTACAAGGGATGACAATTTAGAATCTCATTATCTACCTTCTTAATAGTGGACAAATGAAAATGAGGAAGATTGTATTCTGGCAGTTCCCTTATAGAATTAATTTTCCATATTAATCCAATTTGGAATCTGACATAGTGAAAAATGCATTAATAATCTCTTCTAAGTCAAAATATTTAGAACACTTTATGGCTTCACTTACTGGAGATTTACCCAGGACAAGTTTCTGGACTCACCTCCACATTCTCTGTCATGAAATGACTGTTGGATCATTCACAGAAGTTGGGTTTGGTGGGTATCTGCATTGACTTGGGTGGTTCATGGTTATCACAAGACCACTGGAGTCAATCCAATACCTACCAAACCAAACTTCTATGAATGATCCAAGCCATTTAACAGCTGAGGATGTGGATGAGGATCTATGAAACATGTCCTCGATAAATCTCCATGAAGTTATACCATAAAGAGTGTTCTAAATATTTCAACTTATGAGAGATTACTAATTTTCTATTATTTAAGATCATTGTTTAGTTATTTATTCTTTCATGAGAATTTCTTTATTATTGTACTACCTTAAAGTCTCAGAGTACAAAAGCTTGCAACATTATAAGCTAAGATGCAGCATGATATACAGAGAGAGTAAGCAGCTATTTGTCCTTGCTCTGTCTACCAACAAGTGCACCTTTGGTAGCATGCTACTGGAAAGCTCCATATTTACTGTTTTGTGTTCACTATAGATTACGTTTTTAACAGAATATGTTTAAAGATTCTATGTTTTTAAGTATTGAAAAGTTTATTGAAAGATTAAATATAATAATATACTCTATTACATATTTCATCTTGACACACACGGTAAAGTTTGGAAGTGCTGTACTTTATAAGTAGCATATATTAATCTGATATATAATAACGCAGTGTAATCTGCAATAGTAAAACTATAGCTTACCTTATTTTCACCTTTGGTGTAAAGCTTTAATGTAGGAAAGCTGGTTATTTTTGTATGTTCCAGCTCATTTGCTGTGGCATCAATCTTGGCTACAACAACTGTGTCACTGTTCTTGAACTTCTCCCCAAGCTGAAAAAAATATTAAGCACAAAAATAGTGTGGTGGTAATGAAGTAAAGCTACAGGAGGCTGAATGGTATTTATGAGAGTTTCAACGTTTCTAATGACAAAATTCTATACTTTGGACAGTTATATAGTACAATCAAATTGCTCTGATCCCCTTCCCTCCAAAAAAAAAGTAAATTAAAAATGGGGGGAAAGAAAAAAGCACAGTAATTCATAAAATCTGCATCACTGCTATAAAGACTACATCTTGGGAAGTTTGCCATGGTTATAATCCTTTAGCATTACCCAAGTACATAATGAAGATGTAGGATTACTGCACATCCTACTGGGAAGCTATAGAACAAATTCTAAATATCCACATTCATTCTGACTACTAGCAACCAAATGGCTTAAAACTACTTCAGTACATATTGAAGTAAAACATGACAAGCATTTGTGAATAATATACAACATATTTAAAAGAATATCTGTATTTTATCAAATTTTCATGCTATTAAAAAGTAAAGTTAAATGTCTCATTGCTTAACGTGAGAATAAGAATTTAATCTTTTTGTTAGGCTATTAACACATTCAGTACCAGCTTCTCAGCAGGGCATTTAAATGCCTAGATAAGTTATCTTAATGCCACTTCCATGCCCTATACACCAATTATACATTGCTCCTAAATTACAAGTTATTAAAAAAAAAAAAAAAAAAAAAAAAAAAAAAAAACCTATGAAATGTTGCACATACTTCTAATAACCTTTGAATGTTTGATGCCTGGTGTCACAGGTTCCTGGATGAAGGGGGACACTATACAGTATGAGGAGGTTTCACTCCTAGTTTTATTTTTCATGCACACTGCACTTTCTACAAGAGGTACTTTTATTTTTCTTCATCTGTAAGAAACTTTTGTTTTATAAGCCATGGCTATAAACCTACAACACTAACACTTCACAGAAATCCTGACACTGCAATCTCAAGTACTTGACAATGGCATGAAGAGAAGCTGAGACATTTATTCTATGAACACCAGCAATAAACCACACATATGATAAACATTTATATGGAAGGAGAATGTCAAAGTTACTTCCATTTATAAGAAGAAGCAATAACTAAATCATACTGCCTTTGCACGAAATATAAATGGAGTTATTTCAAGTGTGGCATTAAATGTAGCACGCTGTCCACGGCCCATAGCATAAGGGGAGTTCCTTTGCAATCTAGAGTACTGAATTTGTTAAAATAATGATATTTTTGAATTGTTATTTCTTTAAATTTTTCTATGAAAATTGCCTACTTACAATGCAGGGAGTTGCAAAACAGTTAAATTTTCAATGCAAAATTACCTATTGTCTATTAACATTGCTTTGTACTCTCAAAAACTTGCTCAACATATAAGAAATAATGGTAACCACTCTAAATCTAACATCTTGTGGAGTTAATCCAGACCAATGAGTGCTATTTTTCTTTTTCAACTTCCAAAGAGGCATAAAATCAAAATCGGAGTGAAAAGCTAAATGGTTTAATTGACAAAAGTTAAGTAAATCTACAAGCTACTTTTCAACAGTCTCCAGCTTCCAATACCCATGCAAAAATGTTGCCACCTGTCTGTTGAACCAGGTTTGCAGTGTCCTGAAGGTAGTTATTACAGTGGATCTATCCTCCAAATCACTTTGGTTTCTTCATTGTCGAAAAGAATCCACATTTCTTCTCCTGTGACAATTGTTTTCTAAAAGCTGTTCTTTTAGTGCAGCAGAAACGTTAAAGCTGATTCCATTCACTGCTCTTTGTGGTTGTCAGCAGCATCTTGGGTATTAAATATTGTAACACTACTGTACAGGGTTGACCTTGAAATTTCCTGGAAGTGTTTGATCAGTTCCAAAATTGTAAATTGACACCTTTCACAAACCACCTGATCCATTCTCATCTCCCACCAGACTTCCATCCCAAACCACCATCATGAATGTCCATTCGGCTTCTCCAAGTTACATACAAATGCCCCTCTGTCAAACTTTAATAACACATTGCAAATTGCACTTGGCAGGAGAATCAATTGCAACAGACATCCTTACATGCCTGTAGCTAAGCTTCAACTGATGAGTTTTCCTTTCCATTGGTGGTTGTAGTGGTGGGGTTGCCTATTGGGCTGCTTCATACCCTACCTCTTATCACTTTGCGAGTGGTGGCACCATCAGAAGCTGGGGGAGGGGGAACTGCACTCATAGCTCATTTGATTCACCACTTAAAATATTACTCATATTGCACAGCTCACTATGGCTGGATTCTTTGTTAGCTTTGTGTTCAACTTCACCTTCACAACTTCTACTGCAACAGTTCAGATATTCTGTCACTTTTTCAGGACGTTAACCTGCAAAAGCTTGCTTTTATGAGCATTTTGCTCACATATTTTAAAGTGTAAAAACTTTTCTATTTATGTTATCAATCTAATGGACTGTTCTTCATAAGCTGGTACAATTTCAAGTTTATGCAGCATATCTCCTCATAACTAGGATCTCCTCATGATCCTGTGTGCTACTGTGAGCATTTCATCGTGTGACCAACTGCATAGGGTTTTTTCTGCAAATGCCAGAGGATAACAAATTGAAATGGATATCCATACAGTGAAAGCTGTTCTTGATTTAATGAAAGTTGCTTCTGATTTAAAACTTGATCAAAACTTTTTGTACTAAAAATTTAACTTTCTTTTGAATAGCATGTGTTAGCCAAAACATAAAACATCAGTTAAGAATATTTTCCATTTAGTGGATTTTAATTTGTATATTATTTTTTTTCTTCATGTCCTAGAATTGTTTATATAGGACTTTCTTGTGTGGAAACAAGTACAGTTTAGAAGTTTAATCAAATTAGCACTGCAACAAAATTAAGGTAAGCTCTGCTCTTTATATTTTCAGATTGCTATTGTTAAAAACATAAGTATCTCTAGTATGAATGTACATATTTTATTTTCTAAAAATTAAAACTATGTCAAGGAATATTAACAGTATGCAAATTTTTTTGCCTAGTGACCATTCATAAAAATGATAAAATTTATTTTTAACTATTATGGCAAGAATAATTTTTAAACCATAAAATATGGAAAATATTTCAAATAAAATGCTGAATTAGGTATAGATGTTAAGATTTCCTCAAATATGTACTACACACAGAAATACAGATAAATATGCAAAATGAAACATATTAATGGATATCATTTTATGATTAGTTGAACTACACACTCTTAAAGCTTCACTTACTTTTTATAAATGTATGGAACCGGTTTCGAGAACATATTGTTCCCATCTTCAGCCATGCTAAGTGAACCTTAGCATGGCTGAAGATGGGAACAATATGTTCTCGAAACCGGTTCCATACATTTATAAAAAGTAAGTGAAGCTTTAAGAGTGTGTAGTTCAACTAATCATACAATGATATCCATTAATATGATTGGCTTCACTGTGTTTAAGTTCCAATTTTACATTTAAGTAAAATGAAACATGTTTAAAATCACTACAAATATCCTCACATTACATTTTCATTGGTTGTAACTAATATAAAAACAAACATTTATATAAATTCCTAGTCCTGTCCATTACAATGTGAAGGGGAAAAAAAAAAAAAAAAAAAAAAAAAAACTGCATTCATGCCACTCATTTTGAAAGGAACTTTTTTTTTTTTTATCAAACGAATTAGTTTCTATATCTATGCCTCCTACATACTAGTCCAACAAGTTTTGAAAACAAAGAAAATGTTCACATTTCAAAGTTCATAAGCCACAAGAAATATATCTTGGAATCCATCTTTAATATTTCATCCTCAAAAGAATTCAGCTCTATCAAGTATTGCAGGTCAAAGTAAAATATTTACATTCTACTACAATAGGCATACTTTTATAACTATATAGAATGTGCCTAATTTATATATAATTTCTTGCACACAATTTAATATATATGCTCAGTTCTTCTCAGAGGGTTACAAATATTCATCACATTCAAATCTGAACCATGTTAATCATCATTGCAGATATATTGAACTTATGTGCACATAAGCCCCCCCCCCAAAAAAAGTATTTTTTTTTAATATATTTTTCTTCATGAAACAATGTTATAGCTTTTCAAAATAACTATCTTAGACCACTTTACTTTAATAAATATATCTGTACTTTGTAAATAGAACATCGCTGTCACACCCATTATTAAAGTTTTGTACCATTTAAAAATTTTCTATGTATATATTCCATTTTCAGGCTATTTTTCATTTGCTATAATTTTTATTTAAAAAAAAACAGGTGCAATTTCACACTAAATTTCTTTCCATTGCTACCATTATACATGTAATAATGCAATAGCAAAAAAAAAAAAAGAGCAAAAGGTAGCATTTTTAATTTAAGAAAGCATAAAGACATGCCAAATTCAATTACCTGTTAATTTTCTCTTTAATTTATAAATTTACTTGTATTATTTTATTGACTCTTTCTGTCAGCCATTTAAATATTTCTGCCATTATCACACGTTGCCCAATATTAAAATATCAATTAGTGACTAAAATTTACAAATGTTTCTTAAAATGCAATTTAATCTGTAATTTTCTAAGATATTTGAGTAAAACAAAACCTAGCAAAAATTTAGATTTAAAGTCATTAAAAACAACAGTGTAGGTAAGCACAAATAATTTTTTATATTAAGTTATACCAGTTTTTATTAATTTCTGTCATATCAATTATGGAGGGAAACTAATGTGAATAAAAAAGATTTGAACGAAACGAGATAGGTCTTGGTAGCTTCACTATTAGAACATGTTACAAAAATAATCTGTACCACCAACATCCTAAAATAAATATACTATGCTTTATGATGCCAACCAAAATTTTAACGCAAACTTAAAGACACTTACCTGGTCATAAATAGGAGCCAGCTGTTTACAGTGTCCACACCATGGTGCATAAAATTCCACCAGCACATCCTTATTCACATCAAATGCAATGTCATCAAAGTTGCTTGATACAAGCACCTTTACTGGATTCTTATCCCAGTCTTCTGGCAAATCTTGTGATAGTAAGTGTTGCTGCAAGAAAGAGCTAATTTCACCAACTGATTGACTTGCAGTAGAACTAATTTTCATTCAATCACTAATTGCTCAGTTCTTCTTAGAGGTTATAGCTGCATAAATCCTCACATGGATCAGATCTACAATTCATCATAGCACAAATGCTTCTACAAATGCATCCTAGTTAAATATTTAAAAGCATTTTTTTAAAAAACACAAAAGTTTCCCATTTAATTTCTTTATTCTCTGCTAAAGAGAATACTAGATATGTAAAGTTCTAATATAGTCAATGTTAACCCATACAGACAAAAAGGGAAAGGCTGCTAACTGTACCTTCAGTTTTCCATCAATGAAATCCTTAACAAATAATCTGATGTTCTCTGGTGTAAGTTCACTATTTTCTGGCTTGTATTTGGCCATATCTTCTTCCAAGCGAATAAGTCTCATGGATGGTATCTCCTCTTTCCTCATGCCAAAGAACTCCAAAATTCGTTGATGGTCCTCTTCATCAGAGTTGATAGACACAAATAAAACCTGGAAAAGCACATAATTCAGTGCATATCAATTACAGAATTCATAAAATCACGAAAGCAGCTGTATATCAAAAGTCAAAATGCCAACAGCAGCAGCATTTTTTATTTTATTTTGCAGAATTGCATATTACTGTATATCATCAAACCACCTGCATATGACCTTCAAATGTTGGACAACTATAGCAAATCATACACTTGCAGTAGTGCCTAGTCTGAACTAATTTCTCTGCGTTACTAAATATAAATAGTTTATTGAAGCTTCAATGGCTTACTGAACGAGATAAAAATAAATTTGCAAGCATGTAAAAGATTGAAAAAAATCTTAATTTTAGCTGGAATAGCTCACCCTTTTTATCAATTTTTATTATAAACATATTTGGTTTGAGTGATGAAAAGTCCAATTATGAAAACGAACATTTTTTGACAGCTATGGTAATCACACTATTTTCCTGTTTGGCAAAAGTACTGGTTAACTTTTGTTCTTCGAATTAATGTAACTGGATGTCTTAAGTTTATATGCTGCACTAGTCCCACTCATTATGCTATCCCTTTTTCACATAATCTAATGATATACTATTTTGCAGTGTACTGACAATGGTTTTTGCCATATGCTGAAGATTTGATACTGATAATAGCACATTATGTTAGTTTATAATACCTGGCATATAACCAGCATAAAAATCTTCAGACTGCTTAAACACTTTGACTTTGTCATTCTCACAATTCATTTGATATCTCATTACCTGTTCCCTAAAGTCTTTGGCAACATCTCTTGCTCCTTCTAGATATTTGTCCAGGTGACCATCCTGCTGAGACATGAACATGAGGAGGTGACTTTTAATCTCGCCACCAAAGATCTTCTGTGCAGTTTCATGGTTGAATTCAACAACTAGAGGCAAGGATTGAGATATGACGAATTTCTTGATGTTCTTTTCTGTTACTTCACCTTCAAAATCTGCTCGACCTTCATCAAACTGAAAACATATATTCACTAAACATCTTGGATACTAATTCACAAAATTCAGCAATTAAACTTTTTACCTTCTACTGGTTGTATTGGCTAACACTAGAGAACTTCATAGCTTCCAATTAATTAAATATGGCTGGCCATTTCCACAACTGGGCACATCTTCAAATTTTGTATTACATCTTTCCTGACCTCTAAATCTGTACAGATGAACAAACTATTTTATAATGTTAGTACCAACTGTATGCAAAATTTACTGCTACGGTCGTAAGTCAGATACTTACTGTAAGAACAAAGACTGATATGATAATGCAGGATGCAACATTTTGGGTGGTTTTTTTTAATACCATTTAATGCCCATTTAGGCACCATAGGCAGATTTTTGTGTGGTCCCAGCACATTTCGCATCTTTTATTAAGTTAAATGTTCCTTTTTATAGCAATGAATTTTTTTTATAATATCCTGTTATAACAAATTTTAAGTTCAAATGTTAATCTACATTATGTTGTGTCCTTGTAGAAAGCAAAGTGACATTTCTAAAATTCTCGACTGTAGGTCCTTTAAACATGAACTGGTATCCTTGTAACTCTAAAGCAATAAACTGAAGTAATTGGTAGTTATGTTTGCAGAGATGATTAACCTAAACCTCCTAATACCCTATGACCAGCCTCACCCTTGTGATCTCTCTTTTCAGTATGTAATAAGAGTTATTTAGTCCATGTCAGCCCTTTTAAACTGGATGGATAAATCTGCCATTGACTCATATAAGATAGGAAGTTCTGGCTCTAAGAAAATTAAGCTGCAAATTAAGGATTTAGAAGGCCCAATAGAGCAGACAAGATTTGCAGGAAAGTATGGATTCTCTCAATCAACATTGGCTACATTGATTAAGAAAAGAAAAGCAATCTAAAGTGTGACCACTAAATTTGATCTAGTGAAGAAATGTTTGAAGACAGCAGTTTCAGATTATGTGGATAGTGCAACATTAAAACTGTTTAATGAAATGAGAGCATAAAACATTTCAATAGTTAAATTCTATGATCTGGAAAAATCTTTTATTTCTCCATCATGCTTGGAGTTTCAGATTTTTAAGCCCAACACTGCAAAGGAAAATCATTATATTGTCTACAAAGTGGCAGCTGGTGAAAAAAAATCTGTTCAGTACTGATTCTGATTCTCACCAACATAAAATGAAAGATCTTAAAATAATACATTCCTAAATGTGCAGATGAAAAATTTTCTAATTGATGTCAAAGAAAATTACTCACAAAGGAAAAAAAATGCAGTAGTAAAAACTGTTACTTTAAATGCACAAATGATACAAGCATCACAAAGCTTACTCTAATTCACAGATTGATTAGCAAATCCCAAATGCTTAAAAAAAATGTCAAATTTGTCAGGTAAGAAAACATGCATTTAAATTTGCATGTTGATCTTTTTTTTTGGTACAAATTTGAAGTTTTCTCTAAGCTCAGCTTCGAATGAGCCCATTAATGTTTAATTTATGTTTAATTTACTTCCCCCCCCCTTCCAGTTCATTTCATGGTTAACAACAAAGATTGGATGACTAGCAGTGTTCTGTAAATGGCTTCCTTCACTGGACAAGCAGACGGAAGTAAAAAATTGCACTATTATTTTACTGTGGTGCCAGTTCTGCTCACAATGCTCCAAAATTGAATTAAGTTTAGTTGTGTTCCACCTGAATGCACTTCTAAATTTAGCCTCATACCCATCTTTCCTTAAAAAATCCTTTCCCAATTTATTACTGATCTCATCTATCATCAGTGTCCACAGCATGTGATGCCACCTACAAGACTCTAGTGGTATGAATATTGAGAGGAAACTGAAAACCAACATCGATGGATGTCAAGCAAGTATGACATGATTTCCAGCAGTTTGATGGGACACTGAAAGAAAAAAACACTAAATTGTGGAGGTTGTAAACTTAACATAAGCCTTTGTTAAACACTCAATGGTGAGAAGGAGCCATAAGATTATCCTAACAAAGTTCTAGCAATGTATGCTAAAACTTAGTTTGCATATAAGTGTTATTGTGTCAGGAAGATTGTCTTGGTGCTTCCTGATGGCTGTAATGAATTAATCATTGCAGAATAAGGATAGAGGTAAAGTGATGACTATGAAAATACTATTTGCAATAACAAAATAAGATAGTTTCATTTTTAGAACTAGTGAGAAATGATGGGACATATGGATAAGGTTGTATGTGCTCCAAACTTGCTCTAGTGTTAAAAAGGAATGTAGGAATCCACACAGTGAAACTATCATAATCTTGTTGAATTAAAAGTAAAACTTCTAAAATCATGTCAATGTATTAAACTCTTGACGTTTCACATTAAAACTTTTTTTTTATTAAAAAGTTTTAATGTGAAACGTCAAGAGTTTAATACATTGACATGATTTTAGAAGTTTTACTTTTAATTCAACAAGATTGCTCAAGTGTGTTACTATGACCAGCTAATAACTTTGGAATCCATTAAATTACTTTTCTTTAAGCAAGCTATTAAATGCTAAAAACATTTACATTAATATATAACAATTGATATATCAATTACAATATATTGATATATCAATATGATTCATTAAATTCTCAAAACATTATGAATTTTGACATTTTGGAAGCAGACAGTTCTTAATTGAAGTTTATCGCAAGACCACCAGAGTCAATGTAGATACCTACCTACCCAACTTCTACGAATGATCCAACGGTCGTTTAATAGCCGAGGATGTGGGCAATTGTTCCACGAAATATGTCCTGAGTAAATATCTATCATGTAAGTGAAACCAGAAACACATCATAAGTAAATCTCATGTAAGTGAAACCATAAAGAGTGTTCTAAATATTTAAACTCAATTTTTAGCCTAATATGTACTTGGACTGATGCTGCACAGAACTGGTTTATTCATTTGACATTTTATAACTAAGAAGAAGCAATTACTAGAAGAATGGTACTGATTTTAAGCCCCGTGTCAAATTATTCATTGACAAATGATTAAAAGAATAGAACAATGTTTTCAATACAATGGAATGCATAATCCAAATGTTTCACTGTGTGATATATTTATGCTTCTCTCTTCCCTGCATTCCATACACAATTCAGATACTTAATGTGAACTATATATAATTACTGTCTGAGCTATTATGCCTTTCGAAACCTGCATATATCCTGAATTACTATATGGGCACCAGACATTGTCAACAGAAAAACACAGGAACAAAATTCAAATATGCCAAAGAAAAATGCTACACAATATCTTGGGTATAACTTTGAAGGGCAAAATACCTATTGTGTTAATAAATCGGTTATCTCAGACAACAGTAATTCCACAAATAGCTAGCAGAAACAAATGCAATAGGGCGATCACGTCGCAAGAATGTAGGACAACAGGTGAACCTAGAAGATCTTTTGTGGGACCCATGGAAAGGAAAAAGAACATAAGACAAGACCCAGAAGAAGATGGACAGACCTCTTCAAGGAACATTCAGGTCCAGATTAGTCATGAGTAGTAAGAGGAAGAGAAAAATAGAAATCTCTCGAGAATCAACTAGTGTAGTGAGAAATAGAATAACCAAAGAACAAATCAGTCAGTGTCTTAAACATATGAACTAGCATGGAATAGCTCAGCAAGCTTTCCCTACTTGTTAGGACGCCTTTGCCCTTAAGGGACACAATAGTCAATCTTTATCTTTTATGTACTATAAAGTACAAAAATCTAAGTATGCTACCTTTCAACAAGAATTAAATAGCACTCTCCTTCACAATGGCCTTTTTACTTTATGCTATGACCATATGAAACTTTAATTTTAGTGGTTAATCTTTACTTGCTGGACCACAATAGGAAAGCCCATTTTTTGTACTTTGGAAATTGATAAATGCTATTATCGATTTTAGCCACTATGTGTATTTAACCCACTAAACAAATTTAACTTAAACTGTAATACAAACTACTTTTGTAAATGACATTCATCCCATTCTGACAGTTCTGAACAATTTTATCATTTGGTTTCTAAAGCTTTCCAGAGATATAATATAATATGAAAAAGCACTATTATAATGTGAATATAGTATGTAAAACTTAAAACCCATCTATGCAATCAATGTTAGTAAAGAGTATTATTTCTAAGGTTATCAAATATTTAGATCACTTTTATATGCATGGCAGATATCAGTGCTTACCTTTTTAAATAGAATAATTTTCTCATCTCCTACATTATATTCGCTGAATACTGCATCAGCAGATGAAATTCCAAATACATGGTCATCAATTGCTCCAGCTGCTGCAAGATATGCCTTGGCTGATGTAGATGATGGATTCTGAAAGTATTTTATATGGAATAATAAACATAAAACCCTTCATTTACTACTTATTAGTTATGTAAATATCAAGCTTTCTATTAAAACTGTTTTAGTAAGTAAACATTTTTAATAATTACCTTAAAGAATCCAATAATGGCAACATTGTTTGCATCGACAAATGCTTTGGCATCATCTACTGTGTTAAGGTCCTTGGCAACTGGTCCTGTCTTCTTTATTAACCAGGCAACAATTTCATCAGCAGTTCTACCTCCTATAAGCAGAGAGCATTTAGATATAATCAAATTCTGTCACTCAAAATTAATAAATGCAATTTCTGGAATAGTAAGGTACAAACCTGAATAGTCTATTGGAGAACCATTACGGAAGAATTTCAGTGTTGGATAACCTCTGACACCATATTCTTCTGCTAATTCTGTTTCTTCTGTGGCATCTACCTTTGCCAATTTTATAGGAGAGTCTTCTTTGGCCAGTTGCTGTGCTGCTTTTGCATATTCTGGTGCCAAGGACTTGCAGTGCCCACACCATGGTGCATCTGAAGAAATTTATGCAAAGTTTGAATATTTTATGTTGTAGTATCCTTAAAGTACTAAGATAACATTATTTTGGAGCTTATTTAGTGTCTGTGTTAAAATAATTTACACCACAACTGGCAAAAGATGAACTATTGTGCATTCCATTCATCCACGTGCCTGCAAGATCTATAATGCCAGGATTTGCTCAGTTGGCAGCTGGGTATTGCATGTTAGCTACCTAATGCTTAAATAGAATACATGGTATCTCAGTTCTAACCATAAAGCTAGCTGCTTATATAAATTTCTTTTTTGCCCCCCTTTTCTGCACTAAAACATTGTTCTCAGCCTAAAAATACAATTATAGAAATAAATTTCAATAAATGCTAGTTTACAATAAAAATGTATCTTACAATTAGTTTCACCATTTTCCTCAAACATATTAGGAGGGCCATGATTATACCTGTGATAATTGTACCATACAATATGCCATAAGGCAATTCATAACCCTAAACAACATTCACCCCTTCATTTATGGCTGAAAGTCACAAAAATTCAAATAAATAGATCTGGGAAACTTCATGTTAAGTTTAAAACTACTATACCAATTTGTGGTTTATAGAAGATTGTTTTTTGCTTTTAATCTGTAAATGTTATAATCTTTTATCAATGGTATGAAGTTTCAGTTTATGCATTTGAGAATATAACCTTATACAATAAATTCTATCTAAAGCATCATATAATCAGAACATCAAGTGGAGGGATAAACTTGGATGCAAATTAAAATCATTAAACTAAAACTCTTCAATAGGTATTCACTACACCAATATTCAAGAATTTTATTCAGTTTAAAAAATATTAGCTGAAAAAAGACACAGTTACAGAACATTTTGCACAATATTAATACAGACAGTCTCCATGGTCTAATGGTAGCATACTAATCTGGATGTTCTGGGTTCAAATCCTGGTCAGGTCAAGTTCTCTGGGTAAGGCTTTATTTAGGGTTTTTCCGTACCCTGAAGGTGGCACCAGAAAGCTTTAAGGTGCCAAGGACTCCAAGCTCACTTGCCATTAATTCATTTCATTAAACCCTAGACTTATGCCTGTAGCATTCAGTCCACATTTTACAGAAGTCGCATGAAGACCAATGCAATCTCAAAGCAATAAATTAAACAAACAAACAAATAAACAAAAAATGCAATATACTGTGCAATGAACACACTTTTGTTGTGTGAACCTTCTAAGAACTATCTTGCCATAATGTAACACACTATAGCAGTGATATGACCAGTTCTTTCAGAACAATAATGATGGAGTGCTATCCTGGGTGCATTAGCAAAGAAAAAGATATCTAAAAATATCTCTGGCAATTTTAATACAGAGTAAAGCACAAGAAATGGGTGAACAAATCTACCTCATATGCCATTCAAATTGTGTACATATGGTTTTTTGAAACTCTTACAGAGTAATTTAGCCAAAGTTCCTGTACTATATCTTTGGGGACACCATTTAGTCCCATGTTTCATTTATATCACTTCTTTTGAATAAGAAGTTTTCAAAGTTTTCTACTAAACTTGAGGCTACATGAACCTGGCACATGGTGAAATGACAAAAGAGAGAAAAATGTTTTGATGATGTTTTGAGCACTAACACTTCAGCAGTGAAGTAGTTTGGTGTAGTGTGCTGACATCACAGTTGTATGAACAGCAAGAAATCCAACAAATAAACCACAGTCATGGCCATTAAGATTTTAACATTGCTTGTAGACACAGCCTACAAGACATACAACCAATATATGCTTTCCATTTGTGCAATGTTTCCAAATATACACACCTATAACTCTGACTTTCCTAGACTGTTTGACTCAGTTAATATAAATAAACTACTTTCAAAATTCAAATCACTGCATTTATCTAAGAACTTAATCCAATGGTTTAACTTCTATCTCTTCAGTCAAATACAGTGTATTGAAGTAGGAGATAGATTTTCACCTTGGATGTCAGCAGTGTGGAGTGAAATATTTTCTATATATAAATGCCACTAACCACATTAAAATTTGCAGATAAATGCATTGCAAATTATAAGATCAACTTATGAAACTAGTCTTCTATAGAGAAAAAATTAAATCAAATATATGTAAACCGAAGTACATCAAATTATATGACCTTTATTGTCATTGAGTATGAGCCTGAAAGCAGGGTTGTCAAGCTTCAAATAACGCCACGTTAAACCTTACAAAGCAGAATTTTCATTTCAGGAAATAGCAGGGAGGATTGGCAGGTCACCATGCATGATAGATAACTTCCAGAAGCTAGGAAATAATTATGCAATGAAAAAGTTGCCTGGAAGACCTAAAAAACTCGTGCCTCGACAAAAGAGGTCAGTGATCAGAAAGCTCAGTTCTGGCCGATCATTGCTGGAATAACTTGCTACTGATTCCACTGTCAATGTTCATAATATTGTCCAGGTTTGTTAGGCAAACCTACTAAAAAATAAGAAAAAGAAGCAACTCTCTCTAATGGTTTGCCATAAACAGAGACTGGTTAACTGAGCTAAGGAACACTCGCCTGTAAAGAAGAATGGAAGCGTATAATATTTAGAGATTAGAAATTCAACTGAAGATGGTCCTGATGGTTTGGGCATACTACTGACACAACCTGAGAAAAGAAGGGTTTGCAAAGAGGTAGCAAAGAAAAAAAGACAATGCAACATTCCACACTGTGCCAGATGTACAATGGAGTGGCTCTGCTGCAAATGTTAGGTCATGGAATAGCCCACCAGTTCCCTGGAATTAAATCCTACAGAGAATGTATGGAGAATCTTGTGCAGATTAGTTTTATCACAATGGGAAGCAATATGCCAGGGCACAGAAATTAAAGACCTCTATTATATCTGCATGGAATGGATTTCACCGTGTTACAGAAGCTTGGAGAGGGTATGACTTAGGTATGATTCAGGTTGCTCTGGAAAAGATTCATTTATAGGATGTTAATGAAAAGTGTTATTTTGCAACGGACTATTTTTTATATTCAGCAATCTGTGAAAGGAAGGCATTTGTTTGCAACATATGTGATATAAATTATACACAATGAATCTAAACTCCACCAACAAACTAACAAGTGGTTCAGGGATGTTTTCTGAGTGCACTGATATGAACCCATGGTATCTGGTGGCTCATTACAGGGTAATTTCATTGCTTTAGTTTTGTTTAACTCAACTACCTTTATATCTGTTTACTCTGAATATAATTGTTTCCAAACAAAATACAAACTTTCACTGCTGCAGTAGAGCATAAGTGTTTTCAGTGCACTCCACCACCAGGCTTGCACTTCTGCTCAATTTTGTCTCAGCTTTAGTTTCCTGCAGTACATACGTTTCAAGTACATTGTTAATGATACAGTATGGATAGCTTTCCTTATGCAGAATTAGCCAATATGCACCTCATCTAAGGTTTCACTCTATGCATTGGAAGAGGAGCACGACACTATACAGAGATATTCTGGCAGTGATGGTATCACTTCACATTTGCAACTGTACACAGGAGACTGCAAGAAATCAGGTTCTTCACTTTTAGTGTGTATTACTGGCCATGTGAGGAATGTCAGATCTAAAATGTTTTAAATGCAGTGTGCGACAATCCTGCAAGTAGTAGTCTTCTTATTGCACCAGAGGTGAATGTAAGCTAAGCAACTGTTTTCAGGGTCTTACATGAGCAGCAATTGCACTCACATCATCCACAGAGGGTCCACACATTACAACCAGCAGACTTTCCATGTTGAGCCAGTTTGCTAATTGGTTCTCAGAGCAATGCGCAGACATTTACCAGCTATGATGTTGTACACAGACGAGGCAATATTTACTAGAGAAGGCATGTTCAACAGTCTGAATAGTCATATCTGGAAGTGTGAACATCCACATTCTGTGATTGGGCTTTATGTACTACCAGACTGAATTGAGTTTTCTACAGAATGTTCCTTCAACATGTCCTTCCACATTTTCTAAAAGATGTGACGCTGATAATTGGCAGGCATATGCGGTTTCAACATGGGGTGCCACCACATTTTGTAGTGAATGTTGGGGATACCTTGATAAACTGGTCAGACTGATGGATTAGTTGTGGTGGTCCTGTTCCATGGTCAACTCGATCATCAAATCTGACACCCACATATTTTTTTTTTCTGGGGTCACATGAAGAGCCTATCAAAACTAATATGGACCTAGTTGCTAGGATTGTAGCAGTCACTGACGACGTGTGCCAATCTCCTGGGATGCTAGAGCATGTGAGACAGCCCATTAGGCGTGAATTTGTCATGATCATGGCAGTTGACAGTTTGAACATTTACTTTAAACAGTGTAATTTGGGTTCTTTCACATCATTTTTTAGTAATGTTTGGTCATCTATCCTTAAATATAAATAATTGAAGATAAATAGTTAATTGTTGGCAGACCATAATGTAAGCACGCTCTACAACAGTCCAAATGTGCATTTTATTTATAAACAATCTTATTCTAAGTAAGCAGATCAAAGGTGGTTCAGTATTACAAAACGAAAACAATGAAATTACCCAGTGATGAGCCACCAGAGACCATGGGTTCCTTATATCAAAAATTCACAAAAAAAATGGTTATTACAACTTGTGAAAGTTTGTAGGTAGAGTTCAGATTCACCTTCTATAATTTGATGTACTTTAGTTAATATATTTTATTTCAGTTTTTTACTTTACATGAGAAGTTTTGTCATTTGGTCTTATTTTGCAATGCACTTTACCATATAATATGTAGACGATCTACACTGTACATTCACTCATGATCCGACTTACTCCACCTCATAGCTAAACTATAAAAATATCTAGGCCTGTATTAAGATGAGCTAAACATAATATCATAAGTTCAGAAAAATTACAGGCAATAATGAGGCATAATCATTTATTAAACAAAATTAATCAAACAGCACTCATTCCTGTGAAACACAATGAAACAAAAGTTCCGCCTAATTGTTTGTAAAAAAAAATCTGTCTATTTTGACAGTAATCGTAACTGCAAATTAACACAAAAGAAACTTAATGAGGGGGGAGAAAAGGGGGGGGGGAAACACTATCAACATGAACTAGGTTACATTTCAATTACTGCAACTTTCTGTTAACTGACATTACAACAGCAAGTCTTTTGACTAAGACATGTTCTTAATGCCTTTCATTATATATGCTCCCACATATCATCAATCATATCACTTCAGCTTTTGACTCGACTGAATTTGCACTCTCTCATTCTTCTGTATCAAATTCTATGCACCTCAACTCCGCGCTATCTTTCAACCCATTTTTACTCATCTTATCGTAATTTAAACACCTGATTGAATATTAATTCCATTTTATCTATACCCTTGCACTGTAACTTTTCTTCACCCTTCACAGTTATCACTATTAGTCTCTAGAACTATTTCCTGTCTCAAATTAAAACTGCCAGTAATGACAATTTACATTATTGCTCAAGAATATTTATTTGGAGAATGCAGTATAAGTATTAGGCTCAAATTATCAATGCACCAACCCAGGTGGCAAAGGTCGTTAAGGCGTGAAATCGTGAGCGGGAGGTCTGGGGTTCAATTCCCACCAAAATTGTCGTCCCTGATGTGAGGTTTTTATAGGTATTCCTCATAAATGGCAAATGCTGGGGAGGTACACTAACTTGAGCCTGGAACACTTCCTTTAACAAAACAGCTTTCCCCATTTATCATTACATATATCATTTGTGTACATTGCCTGTGCTCAGTAGTAAAAACAGGTGTTAAACACAACTCAATTAAAAAAAAAAATGTAATGCCATTAACTGTATTGTATGTGTTACATATATTCTATTTGAATAGTTCCTGTGTACATGGAAGAGAGGACCTTAGGATCTTCACTTTGCCAGGTAAAAAATATTGATTATAAAATTAACCCCTGGTGAACTGGAGGGTCCAATAATTTACTGCAGCTCACTCTGCCTGCACCTGCCCGTTATTCATAAATATAAACAGCATTAGTCGCTGCAACCCCCGAGATGAATATGGTGTAAAATTGTAAAATTATTTAATGGTTGCCAACACAAAAAATAAACTAGAAATGGCTAAAGGATAACGCACAGAGGTGTCCTGTTGGGGAAAAATGGTAGTCATGCACAAGAATATACAGGTGCAGCAATTTGCTATATTCATAATGCACTGTCTAAGCCTAATGGTGGGAACATGCAACCACAGACTAAACTGCTCTCATCTTACTATAATAATGTTTCCATTCACTTTCCCATTACTTGGGTAAGCTTACAACTTGTGCTTGCAGTATGTGCCTATACTGAAGTTTCAATATTTGAAAGAGTCTCCTACAGATAGTTCTGTTAGTGTCACAAGTTATTTTAATTTTTTGTAATATAAAAACTTGCTTGTTTTCCACATAATTACCCCCAAAATATTAATTTCTCCTGTTCCAATGATATATAAATTTGAATGTATATTTAAAATTATTCCAAAACTAAGATACACTCACTCTTTTATGTGCCACAAATCTATAACATGAGATACATGAATATGAGCATAGGTAACAGTCTGGTTTAAAACTGACTTACATATGGAAGTTTGAAAGTGGAGCGCATATACTGAAGTTCCAGTTATAAAAGAACTCTATGCTGTGAAAGATGTTCCTGGACAAAATTAATGGCAAGTTTGCATCCAAGTAGTACCACAGCATTATCCTAGATGACATTGCAAGTGGGCTGGCCACATATTTTTTTGTACATTTTTAAACATTTGTAGGTGCTATGTATACCTAACTTCAAAGAGTTCTTATGGTCTGTCAGAAGCAAATCCTAGAAACCAAAAGAACCCAGTGGTTTATTACTTTTGTTATATCTTCACATGATATCCTGTTATATTACATAAGTATAAAATTATAATACATCAGATTGGAGGATTATTAAACATAGAAACCAACTTCATCTGACAGAGGTTGATAGTTTAATCAGGTCATAAAAATCTCAAGAGCAAATCCTCCAAAAGGGACTGGAACAGGCCTTAGGCCTTATTTTAAATTTAATGCTAAATATAGTCCTACAGCACAATAGAATTAGGCACTGCAGTTTTGTTGTATATCATAGGGTCTTTAGCAATCAATATGATTTTCAGGCATTATCAAGAGCAAATGTGCCTTCCAAGCACAATTTTGATCCTTTATTTAATCCCACACAGATCCATCCTGGGCTCATTTACAATAATGATCACCATTTACCAATAAAAATTAGCTGCTAGTGTTTTCTTTGCCAATGATTCCAGCAAATTCATTAATTGACTAATAACAAAACCGAATTACTTGAGCAACCCACAGATATAAAGTTTTTAGATCTCAAATATGTCTCTAAAATAGAAGTCACCTCATTTTTTTTCTTCTTTTTTTCACTCACTGGTAGTTAACGTTATCTACGAGTTTATAGTCATTAGGTTTACCTATTGCGAATGCAATATGCTGAACTACCTTCTGTGAATGTGGAAAGCTTAAAGGTTAATATGTCCACCACATGCTAATACAATGTAACTCTGAAAAGGGAAGCACGGAACTTTGCATTATTTATGTACCATCGGCATAGAAAATGCTTTCAACCAACGAATTGAATACTTTAAAGATGCACTCCCTTCCGCCTCTTTCCTAATAAAAGATGAACAGAATACATAAGAAATTTATAAATTTTTAATATTATAACCCCGTGTTTGCATGTAAATGTTTGCCACACATTTCATAACATATGGTTCTGGTTTTTACAAACAGTTACTCTCACGCGTTATTTTAAAAGATAACGCTTGGAATAATGAAGGGATTTAATGTGAAATCCAGGTACATTACTTATTGCACATGATGCTCACAGTTTAGGCAGTGAAGCTATGCTATATGAGCTACAGTTGTTTCGGACAAACTCGGTAGTCATCATAAGCTAATTTCAGTTCTAATTAAAGAAAAAGCTATTAACATAACCATCCCCACCTTTCGTGCTACCACATTTTACGAATACCAAATTGGTACTACATACTTACAAAATTCTACAAGAACAAATTCATTTTCCGTCACGCCTGTCTTGAAGTTATCTTTTGTGAAAACAAGCACTCCATCTTCGTTTTTGAACTCTTCACATTTTACGAAACTTGTGAGAGCAATTAATAACCATGTTTTGAACAACATTTTGCAACTTGCACCGGTGTGAGTTACTTTTCCTACTGCTGCAATACCCGCTCTTTCAGTCTATAATAAATGGCTATGGTCACAGACAAACGTGGCAGCATCGACTCGTGGTGGAAAGCAATTGGTCCACAACATCTCACTAGTCCAAATTACGTACTTAATTACTGCTTTATCGTAAGGTTAATTTTTAGATTTTAAACTCGTTTTATAAAGAACATATATTCGTTTTTTTCAATTAAAAATTAATTATAAAATTAATTAAAGTATTAATGGCTATTTTAATCATCTGTTGTATAGAAAATATGAATATCAGCTTATTAATGAATCTAGTGGTATTGGCTGTGCAGCGAATTGCCAAAATTGAAGATTAATGTGGAGAAGATAATAATTGTAGGATAAGGATAGCATTACATCTGTACCCTAAAGACTTAAACATAATTTCATAGGTTATCGCACGATTAATCTTTTCCCCCATGCTGTCCGTATAAGCAATGAACATTGACCATATTGAGACACATGAAACCCTGGGAATCATACAAAAACGGTATCGCATGTACAATATCCAGTGCTCGCTCGTACTGTGAAATTCGAAAGATAGAATAAAATTCGTTTAATGGGTGTGTTTAAGGCGCATTTACCCTAGAAAGATCGCTGAATGAAGACCGCATAAGGTGATGTGATATTTGTCGATTTTAAACAGTGTACATTAAAAATCAGTTTAGTTAAAACGCTTTTTCAGCTTGCCCTTTTCTCAATTCGTGTATGGATTTATTTTTCAGATGTCTGTTACGGAAAACCAAGTAACGTCAGAAATACACCAGCAAATGCAAATTGATAAGAAAGAGAAACCTATTTTATCTCCACAAAGTTAGTATTTGGCTTGATTTAATTTTCCTGTAATTTTGCTGAATGCAAGTGTTCGTGCCCTAATAGTGAGAGTGACTTTTATGTAACAGGCTACTTTTTGTAACTTTTCGGAGAAAAGAAAGTAGGGGTGGTTCCCGCTCAGGACCGGGGATTTTATAAATTCTTTAATTGTTAAATAAATTGTTAATGTATTATAGTTAATTAAATGAACATAATTAATTTTACATTTTTATATTTTAAATTGTATGCTTTGAATATATGGCATATAGGGATAAACTACAATCTATAAAATGAAAAAATTTAAAAGTAACAATGCTGAGTTTAGCATTCTTTAAATTTTTATTTTATGCAATGTAAATACTATACTTGAAGAAAGAATAACATGAATATTTCAACACTAAAGATCACATTTATGTTTGAATCTTGACTCTATATTCTTCTTCTGTTTGTTTTATTTCTTTGAAGTTTGGTGTGTAAAGGATCAAAGGTTAAGTACTATATGGGCAACCTCCCTCATACTTTATATATAATTATATGCAGGGTATTAATGTTTTACCATTATTGGTCTGACCTCTATATTGCGTTAACTACTTCTGATGTCCTAGTTCATAGTTCAAAATACATTATATGTTCTTAAAAAAAGAAAGCGATACCATATAATATGTGTAACTACACATTTCCATATAAATGGCTATGCTGATGCTGCCCACTGTATCTTCATAAAGTCACTTTTCTATTGAATCCTATTACTAATTTTTTTCACACACTGCCTCCCCCATTCCAATTTTAAGCAAATAGAACCGCTAATGCAATAATTTTTTTTAACTCAAACAAAATTCTATTCTTTATATTTTAATTTTTTAACTCAGATTTGACCAAATTTCTTAGGATGTCACATTAATTAAATGAATTTATGTAAATAAGTGTTGATAGGATAAAGTAATATATAATACATAATAATTAAGAATTATATATTATATATATTTTAAAGGAAATAGCAATGCATGTAACAAATATGTAGTGTCCTGGTGTATCAATTTTTAACACAGCATCCAAGTCCTCTCCAACATAATTTATTTTAAAAAATAATTTTCACCATTTAGATTGCACAGTTTCCTTGAATTTGGGGGGAGGGAATCTTGTTATGTTCAAAATAGTTTAAAATTTGGAGTTTGATTTTTACGAGTGTCTAAGGCATGTGTAAATAACATATTTAAGTTATTTTAATTTTCTAGATTTGTTTTCATTTTGATATTAAAATGGATTGTAAGATGTTCATACAAAGATACAGAAGCTTCATTTTCATCCTTCAATAGTAATACTGATTCTGTTTTGGTCAGCACACTTTATGAAAGATACGTTCTTTGTGAAAAGATGCTTTAATTATGAGTCTTCCTGGGCTATGATAGTTTTCTTCTCTGTTAAATTTTATACCTATATAGCATAAGCAACCAGAAAATAATTTTACTGGTAGTTCATGAGGTTTTAATCGTCAGGTTCCTTTTAGACAGAATAAGGAATCATAATCTTCTCTCTTTATGGCCGAGCAGGAAAAATACAAATAGCCAGTACTACTAGTAAGAAAAGGAAAGGGGATGCATGGGGCCTAGATGTGACTTTTCAGAAACTACCACAAAAAACTGGTAGTTAACCTGGGTATGTCTTATAAAATCTGCCAAGGTAAACCTCACCTATTTCAGAAAGTTAATGAAAAAATTATAGATAATAGTTTATGTTTGGTATTTGCACTTCCCAAAATGAAGAAAATGTATTGCTGGAACATTAGAGAACATGGAATTTATGGAGATGTCCTTATATTAAAATGTGCCACATAAAAATAAATAAATAGCTTTGAAACCACAGTCAGGTAGATCTTAATGTGTGTTGCTTTATACCCATTACGTGTAGTACTTACCCCAGAAACGTTTGCTGTTTAAACTCAATCGGCAAGAATTGTTTACCAAAATGCACGAATTAAACTACTAAAATAGCTTATCATTGCTCAAGTGCAGTTTAAGCCAATCTCTCAGACAGTAGTAAAGGGTATTGACTTAACAAGAACGAATTCATATTTACCGATAATTTTGGCAGGTTAATGCAGCATCAGCGGGCGCTCCAAAGTTGTATCTTTGTATCCACAAATATCTTTCACACATGGAATAGCATTTGATTCCGTAACAATTTCTTAGATATAATGATAATTGTTCTTAACAGCACTAAGTACTTTTATTTCGTGCCGAAGGGGATATTCAGTATACACTTACGGCCTTACAAAAACCCCGCCACTGCTTAAGACATATTACTTATCTTGAACGATGTAGGTAACTATGATGGAGGAAATGTGAAGCACATCCTTCAATCAAATAAATAAATTTTTTTCTATGAAACAAAAATTTAGTTATATAAATATTATTATCAAATCGTCTTGTGCTACTTTGCTGCACTTTTGTTTCTCCACTTTCTATTACCTCCACATACATTCCATATGCTGTGTTTGGATCGACATAACTGTAGGATTAATTGGCCATAAAGCGCATTTCCAACCCTTCAGTGTGTGTTGTTACACAATTAAATCCAGCATTACAGGTTTGTCATTTCCTATAGTTAGGAAACGAAGCTAACGTCTTGTTCATAAATCCAAATGTTGTTGAAATTAAACCACATACTTTAGAAGTTCGATGGAACACACGCCATATTATATAACTCTTGTATTAGAGGTGTGAAGAGGACTTCCCTAAACCGCAATAAGGACTACGCTAATTGCACAGGCCAACAGGGAAGGAAAAGAGCAATGAAATTCTTAAATATTGACAACTGTGAAATATTCTATACAGTATGTGGCGGATGATGCTCAACAGCACAATAGAAAATAACCTACTTACCTAACTAAATAAGTAAACTGAAATACAAATTTCTTTAATCTGTTCCAGTTTAGAGAAGCTTATTTATGTTCAATTGGACCAGGTTTTAACAGGCCTACCTGCATTAGAGGTTCTAGAAACAGAGGTCCATTATGTAATAATGCTCAAGTTACTTATTATTCGCCCTTTCTTGGTAAATAATAACCAGAAAAAAACTGTGTTCCTAACCCATCATATAATACACACACATTCATTCAGCAACTAAGAGCCGATGCAATTCACAAGATGATTTTTGGGGGGAGGAGGCAAATTTGATCACTACTGCTGCACTTTCCGCGAGTTCATCTCGTCTGCGACAATTTCTACAATGCTCTACGAATAGTACTCCAAGAACTCCTTACACTTTATTAGGCTTTTATCCATCATATTTTCCCTCTGAAATTTAGGTACTCAGTTAACATTAAAGGGGTTTGAGCTTCCACGAAGATATGAATTTTACATGCAGGCTCTCTGAAGAAGGTGATGGAAAAAGAAAGCTTTATTTCCATCAGCAAGCTAAGCGTTCTGCTGTTGCCATTCTATGGAAAACACAGAAAAAATCCACCTGGGGAGTGCCTCAGGCGTGTAACTTGCTATCACGGGAAGGGATCCCAATTGAAAAGGTAACGGGTAGAGTAAGTAGGTTCTTTTCTGTTATGGACGGGTTCAGTCCCAGACAGGGCCGATGGATTTTTTTTGGGGGGGGAGTAAAATCCTAAGTATGGCTTCCTTTGGGAGGGGAACAAAGCCATGGGTTCCAAGTGGTAGATTTACAGTACGTAAAATAACCTCGAGCCTATAAGAAGAGGCCTCTGAGTAAAATAACGAAAAACCAGCAATTTTCTGTTATGGTGCCCAACGGAGTTCATAAAATTCGCAATGCACTGTGCGGAATATTTCTCAGTTGTCAAATTTATGTATGTCTTTTCTTTCCCTGTTGGCATGAGCTGTGTGCAATTAGTGTAGTCCTGATTGAGGTTTAAGGAAGTCCTTTTCACACCTCTGATACAAGAGTTGTATAACATGACGTGCGTTCCGTCGAGTATATGGTTTAGTTTCACCAAATTTTTGGATTTATGAATAAGCGCATGATAGCTTTGGTTCCAAAATATAGGAAATGATGAACCTGGAGTGCTGGATTAAACTGTATAACAACTTCACACCATTGAGGGGTTGGAAACACACTTTATGGTCAAATTAACCCTACAGCTTTGTTGATTCATCCACATCACGTGGATCGTATGTGGGGGTAGTGGACAGTGGAAAAACAAAATGCTATGGAGTAGCGCAAGACGATTTGACAATCTATATAACTAATTTTTGTCATAGAAAAAATCTATTTATTTGATTGAAGAATAAGCTTCACATTTCCTCTATTATAGCTACATCATTCAAGATATGTAACGGAAGTTATAAGCAGGGTAAGGCAGTAAGTGAGTGCAAAGTGCATATCCTCTTTGGCACCGAAATAAAAGTACTTAGTACTGGTAACAACAATTATCATTAAGAAAATGTTATGGAATCAGGTGCTATTGCATACGTGAGAGATCTTGTCAATACAACTGTTGAAGCACATGCCGATGCGGCACTAACCTGCCGAAATTATCGGTAAGCATGTGATTCGTTCTTGTTCAGTCAGTCTGTTACTGTCAGAGAGATTGTGATCTGCCCATGAGCTATGAAAAGCTATTACTGTAAAGATATTTTAGTAGTTTATTTCATGACTTTTTAATAAACAATTCTTGCTGATTGAGTTTAAACAGCAAACGTTTATGGGATAAGCACTACGCATAATGGATATAAAGTAGCAATTCAATAAGGATGATTGTGGTTTAAAAGTGATTTATTAACTTTTATGTAGCACATTTTTAAATAAGGAGACTTTCTCGGTATATTCCTGAAAATTCTAACTTTATAGCCTTCTCTGGAAATCAAAGCAAAATTGTCTATAATGTATGCAGCTGAACACTCCATTTTAAATTTACTGAAAGCAGCTTGCGTCTTGCATACTGAAGAGCAGGATTTAATGAAATCATTTAAACTAAATACATACTTTATAAATGAAAAATATTCTGTGCAGAATTTCACAGCGCACAGCTGCACAGCATTAAAAATGAGAGAAAGTAAGGGAAATATAAAATAAAAATAAAGTAACACTATTAACAAAGAAACAAATTTACTGTAATAAAAGCAGAAAAGGATAAAACACTAAGAGAAAGTCACAATTGTAATTGCTATATTTTGAACTACTAGAGTTCTTATATGGAAGAATTACTATTTTATATATACAAGATAAAAAAAATAATTTAACACTATTAGCAATGTAACAAATTAACGGTAATTATAAAGACTTTTAAAACACTAAGATAAAGTCACACTTGAAATCCCTATATTTCGAACTCGTTGAGCTCTTCAATGGCAAGAAGACTGGTATATATATATAAAGCAAGGAAAATCAGCTTAAAAGGCCAAAATATTTATTTTTATGTATATTGTACAAAATATTATTATATGCACAAAATGTAAATAAAACTTTAACACTACAATGACATGCTTCATTTCATTGTCATTTGCTATTTTCATGTATCTACATATAAAGAAATAGAACATAAAAATTTAAGCCCTAGTGAAGGATTTGGCATCCATTAAATAAGACAATCGGTTGAATTTAATATCTGGTTACAGTAACTCAGGACAAAGTTCTCTCCTTTCTATTTTGTCAACCTGATTGCTAAATGTGAAAGGTTAATCTGATCTCTTTTTCTAATGTTACAGGTATGGAAACTCAAGTGCTTTATTATCTCAACCTAATTGCCCCTAGCTCAAGGAAGCACTTACTGAACTCTTTCGTCTCAGCTGGAAGCCCTTAAATCATCACCACAGTCACTATTAGGTTATTTAGATACTGCTAATAAAAGTACTAATTCAATGGACTGTCTTCCACACATGAAAATTATTATTTGTCTTATATCAGTTTTCACCACGTATTTTTACATTACATAAATAAGCAATTTCTTTCAAGTAATTTGCTTTTCATTTACATTTAAATACTGATACATTGGAAATAAAATGAATTGAAAATAAGAAGATAAATTATATCCTAGGCAGACCTCAAACTAACAATCTATCAGTTGATAAAGCATTTTTAATTCTGAAGCACCTAGCTTATTCATAATTGGATGAAATCTTCTAGATGAGTTTGCTGTTTGTTTTTCTAATTTCCTTGAATGCAAAGAAATGAAAAATGTAAGGGCCAATGACTCTGTTACACACATCTCTAGTATGACAGATCTGTTTCTTTATCCTTTAAATTCTCTCTGATCAATGTGTCGCCATGGTTTCCTTGTAGATAGCAATGATTAGGCTGAACTTTCAATTTCATATCTTGTAAGGTAGGGGTAAAACGAGTCACTGATATTTGAATGGGACAAGTTTATTTGTGACTTAGGACATAAGGAAAGATTTGAGATGCTATGGAATACACATGCCTGAGGGGGAGGAAGAAATGGAAAGGGAGAGGTACAGAAACAAGACACAGAGTCAATTCTGCTGGTTTTAAATTAGACACAAGGCAAAGTGTGGTATGCATCATAAAGAATAAAACAAGCTATGACAATTAAGTTGCTAATGGATGTTTTTGGTACAAACAACTAGAAAAGAACTTATAGTTTTTCAACATATTAAAAAGCTTGATTGAAGAGGATATTGTTATTGAAGAGGGTAATACCCAGAAATTATTAGTGATTTTGGTTATGACCCAGCATTACAAGATGAGTCACATTCAGAAGGAAGTCTTATTTAGTTGACAGTTAGGAAAGTACTAGGTATGCTCCATAATCACAAAATTTCCTGAAGGGTATTTGACTGATGCTTATAAAATATGGACAAAGCAATCAAGAGGCAAGTTTAAGTTCTCTGGTTTGGTCATTGACTGATTATCCTGTATAAAATTCACTTCTGCAAAGATTGATAAGAAAAAGCCCTTCTTGTAAAAATTTGAGAATATGCTTAAAACTTCATGCAGACAGAGGAAAAACTTGCAAGACAGAAATAATAACAATATCCTATATTAATGTGTTCAAGTTGTTAACACTAACTCCACTTACTTTTTTAAAACTTTGGACTAGTTTCGGGAGAGGTTCCTCCCATCATCGGCTGCTGTTGACTGAATGCCGTTGTTCGAAATGGGGGATAGATGCCCGTTCACTCCTGTGGTGGTATCTTGTGGTTCCAGTAGAAACTTGCTGAGTTCATCCAGTGGCAGAAAATCAAAATTCATTAAGTTCTTCTTATTTTTTTAAAATGGGAGAGAATTTTCATTTTAAAAAATAAGAATTTAATGAATTTTGATTTTCTGCCACTGGATGAACTCAGCAAGTTTCTACTGGAACCACAAGATACCACCACAGGAGTGAACGGGCATCTATCCCCTGTTTGGAACAGCGGTATTCAGTCAACAGCAGCCGATGATGGGAGGAACCTCTCCCGAAGCTAGTCCAAAGTTTTAAAAAAGTAAGTGCAGTTAGTGTTAACAACTTGAACACATTAATGTAGGATATATTACCACTCCATTGTCTACAGCTTTGTAAGTACATTTTTTACTTAATAATAACAATGTTCAAAATTATTTCATCACAATGAGAACAAAGCATCAATTATCCATTACCAGACAATTGAAGCTGAGTGATGAATATCAAGAAACAAATTGACCCAAATAACACCTTACTGCTTCAAGTGTCCAAATCATGGGTCAAAAGTGAAAAAACAAAATAATTTCACTTAAAAATACAAATAAATTTAACAAAAAATGTGCTATTGATACTGCTTATGTACAAGCATAAGCTAAAGAATTATTTACTGACATAGGGCATTTCATTGATGAACATAATTTTATTCAAATTCAGATACTAAAAACAGTTCAATCCAAATTTGATAAAGAGAAGCTGGCCATTAGAGAAGTAAGCTATCTTTGATGCTATTAGTTAAGTTACAGCTTCAACACATTCACACATGATAATGGCAGTTCTTGTAATACATGGTATGCTATTTCCACATATGCATGTTCTTGTCTCATATGCCAATGGACAGTTTCCAGCTAACATAATTGATTTACCTAATGTGAAAGCATATGCAACAAATCAGCAAATCTGACAAAACATGATTTGAAAGTGTTCCTTGAGGAAGTGTTATGGCCAGATTGCCTTCATTGCCAATGTACCTACTGGGAATCTTGGTGGAATGTTTCTGACAGAAGAATAAATCAGAAATAAAATTTTCTACACATACCATTGCTGCATATGTTGATATTTTTTCCAATGTAAAATCAGTAAAGAAAAATTCAACTTACTTGAAGTAAAAAGGGAAGAAATCTTCTCAGGAATGGCTAATGTTGATTATAAGTTCTAAACTTTCTTCCAGAATTTTCAAACAAGATGGCATTCATTCATGTAGCTCATATATTTTTTCGGCAACTTTAAATGTTGCACCATTTGAAGAATTGATGATAGAGGAAGCCATACTGTGTTGCATCAACATGAGGTTAGATCGCTGCCATGGTCTACCAGTAGTATATCTGGTCAGCTCTTTGGGTGAATGTCTGAGAACTTAAGTCAAAGACCCCTAAACTCATTCAGCCAAATCATTATCTATCATCTTTCATCTACAATAGATCTTAAGGTTTCAATCCATAATAATGAGATGAGGTTGGTTGGTTGGCTAGTGGCCATTGGGTGTGCTGATGTTTATAATTTTTCCTCTGGCTTCCCAAAAAGAGCTTCCAAATTATTTTTTATTTGTTTGTTACTATCAAGTTGACAGCATTTCAGTAGAGGTTTTCTTTGATTAGAATAATATTCATGTCCTTACACAATGGGCAGTGGCTGACCTTAAATTTCATCCTGAAGAGATGTTCTGACAAGCATTCATGTCCAACAATTAAGCTGAATTTGAAAACTCCAATTTTTCAAGCTTCAATAAAAATATGTCAAAGTCTTTAGATCATCATATGGTTTTCCATTAAGTTTTTGTTGGATATTTTATAATTCTTGTTCAGTTATTCATCTTTTTATGAGTTTCAATTTAGAAGGAAGTTCTTGCTCAAAAGTTGGTTTTAATTTTATTGTGATCCTATTTAACTAAAGTGTCAGCAACTTTATTAACATTTAATCCAACATGGCTCAGGATTCATAATGAGATGAGTTTGAAGAACTTATTTTCTAACTTTTGGTCTGGGAATTTTTACAGTTTTGCAGGTTGGCAAATTCAGTATTTTTTTTTATTTATTCATAAATTAGGCTATGGGGAGAGAAAAAATAATATGACTGATGTATTGCATTTCCATATCTTTAACACTATAAAAAGTAATTCCCTTAATTTGGACTTATTTAAAACAAAAGAAAATAATATAAGAGAGATCAAACTTTATACAGGTATGAACTTATAATCTTGAAGTTATTAACAGTGAGGTAGTAATATAATATTTATATAGAGTTGGTTTCATGACAAAGCATGTCCAATTAAAAAACCAACTAAATGAAGTATAAGTGTCACCAAACCAACTCTATATCAATATTACTATATACAGGTACTGCTATCATCAACATAGGTATTGGGTATTCCAGGCAAACAAATGGGAATTATAAAGATTTAAACAAGAAGGAAGATAAGATTAATAAGATAGATTCTGCTGTCTAACACACCAAAGAATGTATAAATATATTTAAATTCAATGTTTTAATTGTTATTGCAGTTCAAAAGGTGGGGGGAAACAAAACAAACAAAAAAAAAGAAGAAGAAGAAGAAGAGCCATTACTAACTCTGAAACTAACTTTGGTAAATTAAAGAGTGTGTAGTTCAACTGAATCATACAATGTTATCAATTAATTTGGTAAATTAGTTATCAGTTTCCAAACTTAAGTCTGCTAAAGAGAATCTGAGAGTAAAGCAGATTGTTGAATAGATTTAGGAGTAATATAAACAATTATTTAATCTAAATTTGAATAGTTTGGGATTTTCACAGTGAAATATAGTATCATATAACAAATTATTTATGAGGAAGTCACTCAAATTTCACTAGTTTTATTCCACTTACTTGGACATGTTTCAAAGGCAAATTTCCTTCATCGTCAGCACAGTTCCACTGTCCAGTGTGGTATTAAGATGTCGCTCTTTGGGTTTAATAAACTTTTTGATGAGGTTGCTGTTGTTTGGAAGATCAAAATTAACAAAATTTTCTTTACTTAAATGTAAAATTGGAACTTAAACACAGTGAAGCCAATCATATTAATGGATATCATTGTATGATTAGTTGAACTACACACTCTTAAAGCTTCACTTACTTTTTATAAATGTATGGAACCGGTTTCGAGAACATTTTGTTCCCATCTTCAGCCATGCTAAGGTTCAACTGTCGGATCATTCGTTGAGCTGTGGGAATGTATATTCTGCTCTGGTGGCGGTGTGATAAACTTGTAGTTTATGTTTTCATCCCCGACAATGTCGAAGTTCATTATGCTGTTTTTGTATTTGTAGATGTAGATTTTCTCCCAGGTTGCTAATTCCGTAGGTCCTTGTACTGATTTTAATAATTTCGTTTTATTTATTATGTCGTGATTTTGTGTCCAAAAATGATATGCTACTGCTGATTTCTCTATTTGCTTGTACTTTATGTTCCTGAGAGAAACATTGGCACACGGTTAAAGGAACATTTCAGGAACATAAAGTACAAGCAAATAGAGAAATCAGCAGTAGCATATCATTTTTGGACACAAAATCACGACATAATAAATAAAACGAAATTATTAAAATCAGTACAAGGACCTACAGAATTAGCAACCTGGGAGAAAATCTACATCTACAAATACAAAAACAGCATAATGAACTTCGACATTGTCGGGGATGAAAACATAAACTACAAGTTTATCACACCGCCACCAGAGCAGAATATACATTCCCACAGCTCAACGAATGATCCGACAGTTGAACCTTAGCATGGCTGAAGATGGGAACAAATGTTCTCGAAACCGGTTCCATACATTTATAAAAAGTAAGTGAAGCTTTAAGAGTGTGTAGTTCAACTAATCATACAATGATATCCATTAATAAATTTTCTTTGTTTTTATTCAAGAATATATTTTCCCACACCGATAATTCTATGGGTTTTTTGAAGAGCATTTAAGAGTTTTGGTTCATTTTGGAACTCATGTTTTTTTTTTTGCCAGAAATAGTATGCTACAGTTGATTTTTCCATATGTTTATATTTTACACTTCTCATGTGTTCCTTAAACTGTATGGTAATGTTCCTTTTTGTTTTACCTATATATTTATTATTGCAGTCTGAAATCAGTTGCAAAGACTGCAATAATAAATATATAGGTAAAACAAAAAGGAACATTACCATACAGTTTAAGGAACACATGAGAAGTGTAAAATATAAATCAGTTCTGAAATCAGTTGCAAAGACTGCAATAATAAATATATAGGTAAAACAAAAAGGAACAATACCATACAGTTTAAGGAACACATGAGAAGTGTAAAATATAAACATATGGAAAAATCAACTGTAGCATACTATTTCTGGCAAAAAAAAAAACATGAGTTCCAAAATGAACCAAAACTCTTAAATGCTCTTCAAAAACCCATAGAATTATCGGTGTGGGAAAATATATTCTTGAATAAAAACAAAGAAAATTTAGTTAATTTTGATCTTCCAAACAACAGCAACCTCATCAAAAAGTTTATTAATTCCAAAGAGCGACATCTTAATACCACGCTGGAAAGCTGACAGTTCAACCGTGCTGACGATGAAGGAAATTTGCCTTTGAAACATGTTCAAGTAAGTGGAATAAAACTAGCAAAATTTGAGTGACTTGCTCATAGATAATTTGTTATATGAATTATTTAATTGCTTACAGCAGAAACTTACTGAAAGCTATTTCTTATAAGTTTTTTAATTTATTCTTGTATTAAAAGTGAATGACAAAAACTAAAGTTTATTGGAGCTCAGATTGAATTATAACAAAAGTTATATACTTTTTCAAGCACATGGCACAAGTACTTCAGGTGGAATTTAATGATCCAAATAGTATTAAAAATGCCTTTTAGTAATAGTTTTGATGACAACACTGACGCTTCTTAAGGGCTACTGCCAAAATTTTCTTACCACACTATTTGTCTTTCAGATGTTGTTTCAAAATTCATATTCAAATATCCAGGCCATCCTAGTGTCCTTGAAACTCCAGTGAATGGTGTAGCAGAAATTGATGAAGATGGCGATTTCCTTGTAAGGCGAAGAGGAGAAAGTGATGGAAAAGAAGATGTTATAACCATTGGTAATATTTAAAAAAAATTGCCAGTAATATTTCACTATTAAAATAGATAGGTAGCTCAACACTATGTTTATTATGAAGTACTAAAAAATAGAATCCTTTTCACAGCAATAACTTATAGCCTTGTACTGCAATCATCACTCAATAATTACAAAACACCAATGGTGCCAACTTTTTAAAATATTGGGGAGCTCAAAGTATAAATAGAAATGGAAGTAAAATTAACTAGCTGAAAAATTTTTAAATGATTAAGAAAATAAATATAAATCATTCGCATCTAGTGTTGGGTTAATATATATTCATTTATAAATGTTTAGATGAATTCACAAAATATATTAACTAACATCAAAATATTTGAGCTATTTAATGACAACAGGAGGTTTTATATTGCTATTAAACAATTTGGTTTTCTAATTAAGAATAAAGTTTTGCAAATAAAAATATAACCCCTTGTATAAACTTGGATAATGAAACTATGAAACTCACCATAAAGAGCACACCGTATAGTAAATGTGTTTCTCTTAGTTGCACTTCTTGCAAATCCAAATATTCAGCAGTCCTTTACACTTTCAAAATGGCTATGTGATTAAGTCTTTTCTGCATCATTGTTGACTGTAAATTTTTTTTTGTCCTCTCAAAGAAGAAAATGATCTTTTAGCTATGGCAGTAGAAATAGGCAATGTCAGAATCAAACATAAAAATTTCACAAATTTAGGAATGACTTCAAGAAAGTTTGTTTTCAGAAATTCTACTAATTCCCAAAATTTTGTAATTTATTTTCTAGAACATTTATACATAACAAAGCTTCATAGTCAGAAACATCACTATTGAAAATATAATATAGCACGATCTACTTTAGCAATAGCAAAATCTTCTACAGTGTTTAAGAGCACTTTTTTATGGAATTGTCCCTTAATAGATACAACCAGGAAGTCTATGCTTTGTTAAGTATAACAAAGATGACAACACGAAGTAAGGCTGCATGAGAATTTTGTTGATCTTGCAACTTCAAAAGATTTTAACTTGATGCAACATTGATTCCATTTGTCAATGCCTCTGTTTATAACTTGATTCTTGATAGCAATGGGATTTTTCAAGAGCACTGAACTTTTTCAATGCATATTTCCAGTTGGAAAAATCAGAAGAAATGAAACAAGAGTCCCTGTTTGTGGAAAAATCTAATAGATCTTTTTTTTTTTCTTCATGTTCTTATTTCTATTGTTTAAAATTCCATGGGTATTTAACTAGCCATGAATTTTAAAAAATTCTTCCTCTCTTTTTCCCTCTTTATCACTTTCACTTTCCCTAGATTTTGAATCACATATGCTATTAGAAACAAAGGACTTACAACTATTCACTTATTCCCAGAGTTAAGAATAAATTAGAAAATCCTAAATACTGAGTGAGCTTATTATCAATTCTTCATTGCTTAATTACAAATTTACCAATTTTGTCACTAAACTAAGACATTGCTAATAGGGTACAAATAATTACTAAGACTTCTTTTGGCTTCACAGGCAATTTAAAAAGACATCTGTATGTTTTTCTGTATATCAAGCAACTTAGTTGTCAATCATCAATGTGTAAAAGAAAAGCAAACAGGAGGGTAAGGAAGCTCACAGTATTAAGAGAAAATAAACAGGTTTTCATAGAGGTTCAAAATACTGTTAATTGCATTCTTGCCTAAATGAATCAACAAATATTCTGGAATATATTCCTTATTATGTATGATATGATATATCATCTTGCTTCCAGCTAAACTAAAGGGTTAAGGCTGCTACTACACTGCATTGGTTTGATTTCTTGCTAAAGATGGCAAAATTTGCCTCTGAGAGTTACTACTAAAATTAAAAAAATAAATAATTAACAAATTATTGTGTGGACCTGAGCCGCTCTGGCCCATATGAGTTGGCGCCACCTCAAACCATAGCATATTTTCACTAAATGTTTGGCATCAATTTCAGAATCTCTAGAATTATGTTACATAAATACTATATTGGCTTTATATATTTTTTTTTTATCAAAACTCTACAATAAAACTGCAGTTTCTGTTATGATAGACCTAAAATGTTAGAGTTGATAAAAATTATGATGATTAAAGAACTCAATAGAAACAAATGTTAATTAAAATGTTTTTACAAAACATGTATTTATTAAATTTGAAATCTAGATTGGTACTGATGGTGTTCAGTGAAAATCTGCTTGTATATTATTACTGTGCACAGTTAGTTAATTTGAAAAAATCTAATTAAAAATAATCTACAGAAAAAAAGATATAAATAGCATGAAATGTTTTATTTTATTGATAAATTTGATGTAGATATTCTAAACTACACCTTTTCTCATACCTTTCTCTAGAACATAGTTATTCCACATCTTTACAATTAGTTGGACGTCAGATATGGCGAGGAGCTCTAGTTTTAGGAGACTTTGTACTTCACCATGGGTCATTGCTGCTGAAGGACCAAACTATTTTGGAGCTTGGGTCTGGTGTTGGTTTAACAAGCATTGTGGCAGCAATGTATGCTACAGAAGTAATATGCACAGGTGACTTTAAAGGCCTATTTTATGTATGCACTCAAGCATGCAATATGAGCTCTTTATTATTTTGCTGATACTGTATAAGCATTATGTACTATTTTATTTTGAATTAATCTTCCTATAACTGCTCTTTATTTAATCTGAACTTTGATACTGAAAATGAAGATTAACATAATATGTGCTTGTATTTCTTGTGTTTTCTATCTCAGTTATTTAATAATTTCTTCTTTGGTAGACATTGATACTGGAGGCATCCTGGATCTCATCAGAGCAAATGCTGCAAGAAATTGCAAGTTTATGAAGGCTAATTTCAGTGTTCTTGGTCTTGATTTCTTTGCAAATCAGTGGTCACCTGATTTGGAAGCCAAACTAACAAATGTTACAGTGGTCCTGGTTGCAGATGGTGAGGCCATGGACTCATTTATAGATCTTTTTTACGAGAAAATCTTTCATTATATAATTAGGCATTTTTTCAATATCATGGTAAAATTTTTGTATAATTTTTATAGGTTGTTTTTTTAAATTCTAGTGATTTATGACAATGATGTAACAGAGGCATTTGTGAACACGCTGAAGAAACTTTTGGCCACATTTCCACCTAAGACGGTATATATTGCACTGGAAAAAAGGTGATTATTGTTCATTTCACCTGAATTGTTTTTCATCACACTAAGTGGCATATTTAGGACATGCTGCCTATAAATCATCGTTTTTCTTTAGCAACAAAATAAAACATCAATTTTAGATACTAATTTTACTATTATGTTCAGACTAGCTGAAACTCTAGATCATATTTTACTTTTAAGTGTAAAAATAATTTTTGTTCGTATAGCGTCCAGGGCACAGAAGTATATCAGGATCTTAATAAATGCATTGCATATTATCACCTCACAGCCATCACTTTTTATTTATTACTGGAAGATTTAATATGTTTATTTGCTAAAACATTGATTAATGTTATCAAACAAGTTTATGCTGATATGGTTTGAAAAGAACTACTTTTTCTCAAAGAGAATGAGCAAAACCAAACAAACTAGCAAACTCTTGTAAATGGCAAATGTAATAATAATAATAATAATAATAATAATAATAATAATAATAATAATAAATAATGACGATGGTGATGATAACAACAACAACAAAAGGCTATGCATAAATTTATGAAGCATGTAGAAGAGTTAAAATAAGGTTAACTTATAAACAGAAGTCTATGATCTCTGAATTAATCCTGAGTCAGTATATGCCTGTAAACATGAATATATTAAGAATACAGCCTATAGCCATAGTTTTTGGAGAGTGTCAGGTTGATTAACTAGAGTAATTATAAATTTATAAGTACTTATCACATACACAAAGCCTAATGATTGCCCAAAAGTCACCACCCAGTGTCTGGTAGGATGTTCCAAATCTTCACTGGCAGCTCGGAAAACAAGTTTACTGTGTACAGTGCATAATTTAGGCAGTCCACAACAAATTCAAACATCCAATGCTTCCTTTTTCATGTGTAGAAGAACAGCCATCTCCAGCACATATGCCATTGATTGCTTATCTCATGGAATTTCATGAAGCACTATCATAATAGATGCAGTTTTGCCAATTGAGTTTGCTGTATTACTATATCAATTCCAAATTTCTGAGCAGAGGGTTGTTTATGGATGAGGCATGATTTACCAGAGATGGTTTCTTCAATTATTATAACAGTAATGAGTTTCATACAATGATGTATTAAATGTGATGGTGACTTTTTTAGTGCAGTATATATTAAATTCATGTATCTACTTATAAATTTGCTGAAACTAAATTTATTTCAGTGAATATTGTACTTACAAAGCTGTAAAGTCTGTAGGCAATGGAGTGGTAATATATCCTGCATTAATGTATTCAACTTGTTCACACTAACTCCATTTACTTACATAACACTAGGAGTGTTTCCGAGGCCCATGCTCCCATCATCAGTGTTGACTGACTACTTGAATTTGTGGCTGGATTCCAGGCGGTCTCTGCAAGAAGCACCAGAGACCACCAGAAAAGCATTTTGGGATTCAGCCACCAATTCGAATAGCAGGTTAACAGCTGATGATGGAGTGCAGGCTTTGGCAACAAGTCCTAGTGTTATGTAAGTAAATGGAATTGATGTGAACAAGTTGAATACATAGGATATAAATAGGATATAAATTTATTTCATTTTTATATTGTCTACAATGTAGTTCCTTGTGTTCATAGGCTTGCCTGACTTAGAAATTAGTTCAAAGACCACAGGTTTTATTAAAATGTTGTACATTCCAGTCCTTTATTGCTTTTCTTCAGGTGGGCACTAATGACCTACTTTGTTTTGCACCCTAAAACCATACTCTTCAATATCCTTGAGCTTGTGCACAACTTTTTGAATCAACCTCTGTAAACTCCTATATTATAGCATCTATTTGCAGTTAAATTAAAATGGAATGAGTACATAAGTACATTATCTTCATATTGGCATATTGGTTTGGTAGAGTTGACATTATAAGCTGTAGTATAAATGGTTTGTTCCTAAATATGTCACTGGTCATACAATTTAGACATCTTCAGTTTTGAAATATTTGTTTACACAATCACGACACTTTTGTTTTAAATAAGTTGCATGCACAGAGGTGAGGTCTCCCAGCATACTTTTATTCCATTAATTTTTTTTTTAAATACTTTTTGAAATGATAACTTTTTCCATGGAAGTATCATTAAATTGAAATGCTCTGTATATAATTAAGTTCATTGTATTATTGAGTCGAACTACACCTCTTATTGCTCCTCTTACTTACACTTGCTTGTGTTACAAGTAAGTGGAGCAATAACATTGGTTGTTCGACTCAATCATACAGTGATCTTAATTATATGATTAGCTTTACTGTACAAATTCCAATTAACATTTTTAGTTAACTCTGTATTTATTTTGCTTTCTTTAGCTTATAAAACATATTGCCTTGTCCTTGTATGCTACTGAAACACTTAAGTTACTACAAACACTTAAATTAACAATTATGATAAATTAACTTACATTTAAATGGAATTCCTTTCTGGGCTCAGCAAGGTAAACACACCTCAGGAACTCCCTTGATAAGTTTTTCCCTTAGTTGGTACCCATTTTCCAAAACCAGCCCATCCCTTACAGGATGGAAGTAAACAGTGCTCATTCCACTATGCAATTGATTTTGTCAACAGAAATGTTACTGCATAATACGTGCTGAGGGAAACATGTTGCACAGGTGAAACTCATAGCACACATTTTTTTTCTTGCTTTTGTTATTTATTAGAGTAAAGTAATTAATATTCCATTCACCATTATTAGATGCTCAAAGTACCTGCCCTGAGCTGTGATACATGCCTGATTTCTTTTGAAAAGATTAACAGACATAGCACAATTCATCCTTACAAATATTGTAAATTGCTTATCGAATATTTTGTTTTAGCACCTCCAAGGTTTTTATTTCAGGTAAAGCAATAATTTTTTATGGATGAAGATGCAGCAGCTGAGTGACTATATGCACTGCCAATAGAAACACTAACTTATTTAGCAAATCATGTTTTAAGAAGTTTCTAATTAATAGTCTAATTATTCAATCTTCTCCTCTGTTAAAACCCGGTGTTTTGGTCTTGGCTTCTTGTCAGTGAAAACACTTTGGGTTTACACTTTGTTTACCAATTTAAAAAGTGTACTTCCTGATGGAGATGTTAGATTTAGATTGACATTAGAGTGTATGGATACACTTTCACTTGAGCTACAGGGACGTTTGGGCATTTCTTCAATCTTAATAGTGTAGTTTCAGATCTAGAGCTTCAATGAACTCTAAAATCTTTCCTACGAACTTAGAAATTATATTTCCTAAAAGACTGAATTCTAATAGAGATAGTCTTTGTTTTTCCAGAGCTTCACACTATATTGTTTTGCAGTCTCATCAAACTATTCACATAGGTGGCAAATAGGAGTTCCATTATAGATCTGTAGGTGTTTATGGAATGGCCAAATTCCAGTAATTATTTCAAAAGCTTTCCTAGTTTGCTTGCTGTCCCAACATAGTAACTATTTAGCCAGGGTGCTATTAGACATTTTAATATACATTTTACCAGATATTGACCACGAAAGTTCTTCCATTTTATCTGATTTTCTTTCTTGATCTATTGATATATTCTGGTTTTAGCAGTTTTCTTGCTAATGCTGCAGAAAGATTCTGGTCCTATGAAGGCAATTTAAGTTCCTTCTTTATCAATTTATCTGCTTCTTTATTACTCTCTATGCCTTGATATCCAGGCACTTAACAAAGTTCTAATTGATTCTTTATAGAAAGATTAATGAGAGTTTGAATACATTTCCATACAAGTCTAGAGAATTTTGAGATTTGAGTGCACTAAGTGTATTTGACTGTCTGTGAAGATGGGTATACATTCATTAACACACTTCTCTTCTCAAAGAAGTTAAATCAAGTCAAAAGTGCAATTAGTTCTGCCTGAAATACTGTAACAAAGTTTCCAAGACTTACAGAGATCTTTGTTTCTGAAGATAATCCATAAACTCCAGTCCCTGAAGTCCTACTCTTGAGCCATCTATAAAGAAGATCAGCTGACCCTTAGGTGGAGTAGATGAATATGTTACTCCTGAAAATTTAACATGAAATTCTCTTCTACAGTATTTGTACAATTTATATATCAATAAATATATATTCCTTGCTTAATGTTTATCTCACTATCTACATGCCGTACAATCCACAAATACACAGACAAAAGTCTAACACACATTTCTTACAGAAATGCAAATGAAAACAAGTGACTTGATAAACATGACTTAGCATCCTGGGATTCATTCTAAAAAACCAAAAAACCGCAATGAATTTTGACTTTCCTCCATGGCTTTCCAAATTCATTTCATATCCACCAGAGGTCACCACATACAACACAATAGCTTCCATGGGACCAACATGAGCACCAAGAAACAGTGGGTCAACAGCTGAGGATGGGAACCATGTCGGTCCTGGTGGTGTAGTGGTAACCATACTTGCCTTCTAAACCCAATATCATGGGTTCAATGGATTTTTTTGGGCGTAAAAATCCTAAGTATGGCTTCCTTTGGAAGGGAAGTAAAGCCGTGGGTCCCATGTCGTACATTTATGGCACGAAAAAGAACCTGAAGCCTGAAAGAAGAGGCTTCTGAGCAAAATTTGACGGCCATTTCACACCCTGAATAGAATAGGATGCTGAATGACCTGAGATGTTAAAGAGCTCCCATAAAAAAAAAAAAAAAAAAAAAAAATGGGAACCATGGTTCCCAAACATGTCCTAACTTAAATATAAGTTAAGTGTGTAAGAAATTTACCTGCATTATATAAATTAATGACTTGGCATGATCAATTGCCTGAATCAGTGGAACTTTAATTCCAGTCTTATCAGAAATCACACATCCAATGAAAGTGAACCTGTTTCCACTAGGATATAGATTGCATAGCAGATGAGGGCACAGTATATACACGTCATCTTCAAGTGGTAGGGCTACCTAACCTAGTATCAGCATCCCCAGCTCTGTAGCTGGATAAACCTAATGCTTGAAGTTATCTGATCACCTCAACAAGCATCAATTATCTGTGAGTCACAGGAACACACCTCCCACTGAGCCCATCCTATCCAGATGACTCCCTTATATTTGCTTGGTATCCTTTCATTAATATCGAAAGCAACTTGAGTGCATTAAGGTCTGCAGAGTTTGCACCGTTAGCACCTGAAGAGGTTGTACTCCTTCCTATGGTGTAAAATTGTACATAAATAATTCCACAGAAAAGCAGCACTAAAGCTTCTCAGCCAACTTATGGAGTTTAAATGAAGATAAACTAAAGACAGAATTATAGAATCATCAAAGAAACTTCAGTTGTTTGCTTGAATGCAAAAGAGGATTCAGTGATATGAGCCAAGTTTTAAAACATGGAAAATGCCATTCTTACCAGTAAATGATTCATGCTTAAATACTTTGCATGCTGATAACATGTTCATTTTTCTTATGTAATTCATATCAACTGCCACAGTCTTAGGAACAATGAAGAAATTAATTATATTTATGTAAATAAGGCTCTGCTTTTCTGCTGCACATGTATTCAGTTATGGAAAATTCTGGAGTAAACTAAAACTTTATTTATGCAACTTGTCTCAAACAGAAATTTAATTAATATCTACTAATTGGCAAGCACACACTTGCAGTCTATTATTAAACCAGAAATAAAGAAAAGTAGTAATAATATAACAGTTCTTATAAGAATCTCTAACAGAAAAAATCTATTTGCACACATATTAAAATTCAAAGTTCTTTGCAAATAATGCTACTGAAACAGCCAGTTTAGAATTGTCCTATTAACCAAATCTTATTTTGATTCATAGATAAAATATAGAAATACTGTTGCACACACATTACTTTTTTCTTGCTTCAAATACTATTGTTAGCATCAGGACATGCATGCATATAGAATAATTGTAAAGTATGAAAACAAAGTAAATGTTGTAATGCTAAATTTGCTTTTCTTTTCCAGATATGTTTTTACACTTGCAGATCTTGATTCAGTTGCACCATGCTATGAGTTTTTCTTAGAGTGTCTCCATGAAGCCCAAGCAAGGCCACCAGCATCTTTATGGAAAGTAGAGCAGCTGCCTATAGACTTCCCTCAATATTTTAATTATGAAAGGGTAAAGGAGCTAGTTCTTTGGCGGATATCATCAGAATAACCATAGCTGCTTGTTTTGTTTAATTTAGTATGAAGTGTGTTAAAGACTAATCAAAGTAATAAAGTTGCAGCATAATTTTTTGAAAAATATTTTTTCAAATTTAGCTCATATAATGATTTAAAGATTACACTCTTAAAGTTGTGCAAGTTTTAGAAAAATTACTTGTTTTCATAGTCATCTTCCATTAATTGTTTATGATTTGCATTGTTAACAAACATCTGACCTAATTTTGTTTGTAGTCTTTACAAGAAATGGAGCAAAAGTCATGTCAATTTTATGTAAATGCAATGTACAACTTAAGCTTATTGGCTATATAGTAAAATTAAAGCAAGAAAGAAGATACTGGGCAACATAATAAAGTTTCATAGCTCATAAAGCGTTATATGAGCTGTAAAACTATTGTCTTTTCATCCTTGAAATTTATATGGAAAACTGTTATGCCATGCAGTAGATAGTGCTTGTTATAAAACTTTGAAAGTTTTTACTAATAATCACAACTTCTGATTGTTAAAATAATATTATTTTGTTATTCATTATTGTTGTATTTGTAATATATTTTATGTAGCTTTTAAATTCTAATCTTCTACATATATGAAAATTATATATTTTCAATGATCATGAAGACATATACAAAATAAACAGTACAAATCTTCTAAGTTTAAGTTGGGAAACTGCTGATATTCTATTATTCTCATTATTATTTAACATTTATTTTATTATTTCCTCTATGCCTTTACTTGAGACAAACTTATATGTATTGGGAAAAGACTGCTAAGCTATTAAAATGATTATGCTCACCAGCATAGCTGCATGCCTATGATTACACAGAATGAAAATAAGTACATATATAAATAAAAATAAAAATCAAATGTCAGTTGTATAGTTAAATATTTTATACTTTTTTTTAAACAGGGAAATCTGCTCCTTTGTATTATAATATAAATATAATTAATGTTATGACATGCAAAGGAATCTCTTAATCCAGTGGAATCCAAATCTGGGAAAGAGGTTAACATTTTTCAGATATTTCACAATAGGCAATTTAGAATCACTGTGGTTTATAGTTTAAAGGTATTGTATATTGAGAGTGCAAATATACATTTTAAATTAAATGGTTAAACCCAAATATATATAAAATAAAACAATGATTCTTTTAAAGTATTAAACCTATTCTAAATATTTTCTTCCAAAACAAAATGTTGATATATGCTAAAAGAATGATCATTTATACCATTTTTCAAATGGAAAAGGGATTCAGCTGCAGTGAATGGAATGTAAATGCTTACACAAAGTTGAAGCTATCACTTGTATCCCTTCCTACTTCTGTCGCACTTATGCAAGTAGCATCATGTCTGTTGTAACAGTTACAGTTTCCTAAAAATCACTTTAAAAATAAATCATTTTGTTTACCTGATATTTAATCCATTGAAAGTGGAAGCTCATACGTGTCAGTGTTTCTATTATCACCATTATCATCATTATTGTCTTCATCAGTTGACAGTTTGCCACTGTCATCATCAGAATCATGTAATTTTTAATAATAATAATAATAATAATAATAATAATAATAATAATAGTATTATTATTATTATTATTATAGTATAGTATAGTATAGTAATAATAATAATAGTATTATTATTATTATTATTATTATTATTATTATTATTATTATTATTATTGGTTCTAACATTTTGTCATTTTGTCATTTTTTTTCCTAAAGTCTATCTCTTGTAATTTTTCAGTGAGTCAAATGTAGAATTCCCAGTCTTTAATTGTCACATTTCTGTTTCTTTATTAATGATCTTTCCAAGTCTTTCATATTAAATGCCTTATTTTTATTTGTAACCCCCACATATTTGATACCACACATTCTGAATTGGAGTATAACGACAGTGATAAGGAGTCAAGTGAATTACTTCATGACCCCTGTTGTTAGCCATTTGATCAAGTTCATACATTTTAGACTGATTTTTGAATGGTAAAACATAATGCAAAAGTCCACGTTTTGTTTAGTTTGCTTTAAACTGAATCTTCATTTTTTGAATTATATTACCTTTTCTAGTTTATGTATTTGGAATTTTGTTTATAATGATCAAATGATAAGGGACATTATCCATTATTACTAAACTTTCCTCTTCTAAATAACTTAGAAAATCATTCAAAAACCACTCTTTAAATGTTGAAGCTGTCATCTCCTCATGTTAGAAGTAGATTTAGAATGAAATACCCATTTGCTCTTTGGTACCAAACCAGTTTTTACTGATCCTACATGGCAAATTATAAGTCTGCTGCCCTTCCCAAAGGTATCTTCAGTTTACCATTATTGCAGTCATATCAAATGGATTTATAATGTGGTTTGATTCGTCTAAATAAATTACATGGTTTTTTGTTGCTAGAAAGTTGAATTTGATACACTGTGCACAGGAATTTTAACCATGCTGGAAAAATGACACTCCTCTCTATTAAGAATTTATGTCTATCAATTGTCCCTCTATATTTGAATCCTAAACTGTCCAATATTCTATATGGATGAATTAGAGTCTTTGTATGAAGTATTTATTTTTAAAATTTTGGTAATTTTGTCTATTGTTGGAAATTCCTAAAAGCTCCAAACAGTCCTTAGTACAACATCCCTGTCACAGTCACTTAAATGCATAATTCTCTTAAGGGGGTCCTGTATTTTTTCAAGATGACAAAAACACTGGAAAACTACCAGAGTAAAATATTTTTAACTCAACACAGATGCTGATACAGTATTTTTATTTACTCCAAAGACCTCTGCTGTTAGGCTTTGACACCCTTTAAAATCATATTTTGTCTCTCTTCTTCTTCTGGATATTTTTTAAAAAAGTTGTATTTTGCTCCTGACTTCTTACTAGTCCTCTTTTGAAACTAGGATCATATGTACTCACTTTTACTGTGATTAACACAATCAACACTATTCTCTTCCACTTCACTTGTCAGACTAGCTAGCAAATGCACTTACTAATAAGTAAGCAGAAAGAAAGATGTGTTTGTTAGAATGGTATGTCATGGCCCTGTGAATGTATTACCAACAAATGTTGTTGACATTGCTACTGTTGTATTTAATCTATACAGACTCAGTGCTGGAGATACTGGAGATGGAGAGTCTTATAATAATACTGGGATAGTCAGTTATTGTACATGTGAAATAAGAATAGAAGTAAAATTAGATATACTGGAGCTAAAGAGAGATTGTTTGAATGTATGTGCTCACAAAAAGATTCTCTTCTTATCTTGTTGGGTAATTTAATGTGATATAGAAATACATTGACCTAGTGCTAGAGATTAGACTACCTTAAAAAAAAATCAAATCAAATTTAATCTACAAAAAGTTATAATTAACATCACAGTGTGATATTGATCCTCTTTTCAGATTGATACATGGTAAGAATGGGGAAACAATATTGCAACACTGTAAGCTATTGGTTAGTTTGGTTAGTTTGAAGGCCAATTTTTTTCCCATTTGAAAAAACATGTTGTCTCTAAATTGATCTCTTATAATGGCCTTGAATTTTTTTAATAGTGTTTAATGCCTGTTTTAGCTATTGAGGATCACAGGCAGTGGCACTGTCGATACATGAAATGAAATGATAAATTGGGGAAGGATTTTTTTTAAAGGAAAGAAGTATTCCAGGCCTAAGTTTAGACACACTGGGAACCTGTAATGCTCATAATAATATATTAAATCACACATAGAAAAGCACACATTTTATATTTGACAGCAAATATGAATGTATGGTAGAGCAAATATGTATGGTTTATGTTAATAACTTTTGGATACAGTTCATATGAAAAATTATATAAGTTCTTTGGTGGAATTCTCAAAATTTATGTGAATAGTTGTATGCAGTAAAAAGTCCATCCATTGATGGCTGCAAAGTTGATGGCCAATAACTGTAGAATAATTCACAATAAATTTGTAATTATACCATTCAGAGGATCACTGTAGGAAAGTTAGTTCAATGACCACAACTTTGAATTCTGCTTGGATCATGTTACCTAAATAGCCTTTCCCTCACTCTGAAAAATGGGCGCTAATGACCTAGTAGTTTTGCGCCCTTTAAGCAATAATCATCATCACTCTGAAAAGATGTATGCCAGGTAATGACATGTTCTGCTTTCATTTGCAACTTCATAATTCATTCAGTGTCTAAGGCCTTGACAATTGACATGGGAAATTTAAACCATTTAATGCTATTACAAATAAAAGATCAAATTTTACAAAAAATGAGTTGTTTATGAAATTGTTTGCTTGCTTATGCCATTCATCATTATGAAGTCAGATTTTATAAAAATATATACTTTCTATTGAGTATAAACTATTAAATAACCTAGATTTTCTAAAGATAAGTATGGCACATGCTCCTAACTTCAAATAGAACATGAAAGAGATTACATACAGGCTTTCCTTTTGTACACTCTGAAACAAAGCATACCCATATTGTTTTAGAAGAACTTCTAGCCAAATTGTTACCTGATATTTTCCATATTGTTCATTATTGGCAGCATATGGCTTTATTAACTAAAAATTGTTAAATGGAACATTGCAACTCAAATCACACAATGATCTTAATATATGGTTTTATGTTTTGCATGCGTATGTAACAGAAAATACTTTCAATTAAGATTAATATTATAAACAAGTGGAGCAATAAAAGAGTGTATATTTTGACTCAATCATGCAATGATTTTAATTATATGGTCCAGTTAACATTTCTAGTTAGAAAATATTTTTCTAGCATTCATTTCCCTGCATTTGTGTAATAAGCATTGTGAGTGCATTAAGAGTTTCTCAAGAATAGCAACACGTGGATGAAGGTACATGCCTAACTTGATTCTAATGTCACAGTATCTCAGGGGAGTCAGAAAAGTATAACAAAATGTATTGTACCAGCTTAATAAAAGAAAGAGGATAAAGAAATGTAATCTTAGATTATAAGATTGTTCATCCCCCTCCAAAAGTAAAGAATGAAGAGTGGCTGAGTTATCATTCAAATGTATTATTAATTTCCATCTTAAAATTAAAACAAAATAAGACAGATCAAGAAAAGTTTCTACTTAAATTTTTGAATACATATTCACCTAAACAAAGAAAGGTGAAAGAGGAAATTACCAAAATAAAACAATCAGTGAGTGTAAAATATAACATTAGGAGGGGAGGGGAGAGGGGGAGGGTTATTTTAAAAACCTGTGCTTCAAGTATTCAAAGACAGGTCTGTTCTTGTAAGAAAAAAATTATTTGACTGGAAAATCAGCTAAAGAAAACAGGAAGGGAATAGAACTGGTGTAAAGCACAGGAGCTTACCTATGTGGTGGAAAACATTTGAACTTCCTCATGCATAAAAAACCACTACAGCAGTGTTAAAATAGGATACCTACCATTTGGACTAAATGCTGAGATGTGGAAAAAATGTTATGACATAAGAAGGAAAGAAAATCTATCTGTATACTCATCTAAATATAAGTATAATCTTTTGTAAAATTTCACACCTTGTGTTTAAATTTAAAAATAATAGTAATGTAATCATCAGAAAATGTGGAACAAGAAAAAATAAAACTAATAGCAGAACAAAACTAAAATACAACAGAGAATTGAAGATCATTGAGAGAAATGTTGTTTGTACTCATATTACATGGTTTCTATTAACTTTAGAAAGAAACCTGCATATTTTGACTGCACTTATACGTGGCAACTATTTTTTTTCCTGGCAAACAAGAGACAACATGAAAAACCTAAGATATATGATTGAAAGTGTATGGAATATACTTTCAAATGAAGCCCACATATAGTATATGTGAACAAAGCTGTCTCAGCATGCCCCAAAGTACAGTTGGTGAGCAACAGTGGTCAGGAATAGAGGTCATAAAAAGTGAACATGTGTATGTGAAAATTATCTTTTATTTCATATTTTAATTTAAAAAAATCTAAGGCTATACAAAAAAAGGATTAAAGGCTCATGTTAGCAACTCACATGCAGCAGATGGTGTTCAGCATCTTCCCCACTGCCACAGGTGGCCGAGGTCATTAAGGCGTTGACTCGTGAGCGGGAGGTCCAGGGTTCGAATCCCACCAGGACCGTCCTTCCTGATTGAGGTTTTTTCCAGGTTTTCCTCAGTCCTCATAAATGGCAAATGCTGGGGAGGTACCCTAAACTTAGGCATGGAAGTTTCTTCTTAAAAAAAATCCTTTCCCAATATATCATTTCATCTCATGTATCATCAGTGTCCACCGCCTGTGGTGCCTCAGTAAAGCAATGAACCTGCATGCTGTTAAACATCATGGATTACCTGGGAGACCCATTCTGTGACAGATTTGCAACCTTGTGTGAGTAGTTGTATGTAGCTTTTGTTCATGCCATAGTAAACCAATGTTGTCTGGTTGCCTGTGTTTTGCTTCTTTCCTACAAGAACTGTCTACATCCAATCCTCATAAGGAACCACTTAGCAGTAAATGCCATTAGCTTTCAATAATATATCTTAGAATTTTTATATTGCCTCTTGTCTGCAAGAGAAAAAATAGTTGCCATGACTTATGACTTATTCCTTGTATAATGAAAATTGAAACCTCTTTTTCAGATAACTCAATAGGAGTTTAAATTGCCTGAAGTCTTGTGATTAAAATTTTTTTACTTAGAGAAACAAAACATTCTAAAGTATAATTAAAAGCATTCCTAAAAATGTTGTGTTTGTGCCATTTTAAAGTTTTGAAATGAATGCTCAATTATAAAAAATAAAATGAAAGAAAAAGTGTATGAAACAAAGAAAATATAAACAAATAGGTGAGAGACAGAGGAAATCATTAAGATTTTTTTATGACTTGGACTACAATTGAAATTGATAATGAGCTGTAATGTAAACAAGAATCCATTCGGAATACACATGGATTATAAATTTATATCACATGCATTATAAATTTATGAGTACCCAAATTTAAAGCAAAAGATCTTGAAGTCTCTTAATCTGAGCAAGATCCAGTCTTTACAATTATATTTATTACTAATTCCATGTTGTTTTAAGCCTAATTTGAATATTACTTTTTAATTCAGTACCCTTTTAAGCTCCGAACTAATTTTCTCATGTAAGCATATTTATGGTTATATTTATAGTTTGTCACAGTAATTATAAATTTTACTATGATGTCTTTCTTAATTATTAAATAAACAGGACAATACTTAAACTAAGGTATTCATTTTTTACACTGAACTTCATTTACTTACATAAAATAAGACACTTTTTGAGAGAATCTCTCCCATCTTCAGTTGCTAACTGAACCACTATTATTTTCAGTGTGTAAAATACCCTCATCTCTTTTTGTCTTTTAGATTTATTGATAATTTTTATCACTGTGTCTTTGTTGAAACCATTGGTTATAGCAGTCTTTATTATTTGTTGGTATTCTATATTGTACTCTGCTTCTGTGAGTGGAATATTCATCAATCTGTGTGCCAAACTGTGAAACACTGCGTATTTATGTGGAAAGGGGTTATAACTCTCATTTTTTATGTAATTTTCTGTGTGTGTTTCTTTTCTGTAAATTCCAAAATTCTAACAATCTTCATTTCTTATAATCTTTAAATCTAGAAATGGTAGCCACCCACTTCTCTGTTCTTCTATGATAAACTGTATATATTTATGTTGCAAATTAAGAAGTTTCAGGGCACCTATTCAGTGTTTCTTCAGTATTATTGCAAAAATGTCATTCACATACCTATACCATGACTTGAAAATTAAAGGGAAGGCTTTCTTGATATGTATTTCAAATGAACTCATGAATAAATCTGCTAGAAAAGGTGACAAAGGGTTTCCCATAGTTAGGCCTGAAACTTGTTGGTAATATAATTTGTTGAAGCTGAAGAAAAGTTGTTGGCTGCAAATATTAGTAAGTTTCAATAAGTCTTCCATTTCTTCTGTTTTTAAATTTATTTGTGTTAACCATTCCTTTAACATAAGCATAAGTTTCTCTGTTGGTATGTTCGGAAATAAGGCTTTTACATCAAATGATACCATTATATCTCCAGCTGTAATGCTCTATTTTTAAGTTTTTGGACTAGATCAACTGAATTTTTTATGCTCAAACTTTGGAATCTCTGAAAAGAATTGAAAACTTTGATCAGTTTTTTTGCTACCTAGTATGTGGGTGAATTGATATTGTTAATTATTGGTCTAATGTTATCATCATTTTTATGTATTTTAGATAATGCATAAAGCTGGGTAGTATTGGATTACTCTGTGTGATATTCTGTTTATCAGCAGTGTATAGTGTTTTGATTTCAAAATAGAATACCAACAAATAATAAAGACTGCTATAACCAATGGTTTCAACAAAGACACAGTGATAAAAAATTATCAATAATTCTATAGGACAAAAAGAGATAAGGGCAGTTTCCACACTGAAAAACAAAAGAAGGATACAAATTCAAAAGTTTCACCTACCATCCAATTTACCATAGAAGTTCAAGAAAATTTTCAAAGAACATGGGAAATGTTAGCCTCAAAGAAAAGATATATTAAGAATTTATTAGGTGACACAGTAAAAGACTCCATACCAACAGAACAGAAATCAGGAATTTATGTAATAAAATGTGCAGATTGTGAACAGAGTTACACGGGCAAAACTAAGAGAAATTTGGAAGAAAGAACACTTTAAGAATATTCAGCTTAAGCAGGTGGATAAATCAGCAGTACCAGCCTACTTTTGAACCAAAAACCATGAAATAAAACCGGAAATTAAATAAACTGCTGAAACACCTTTACTACCCAATGGAGTTATCCACTTGGGAAAAAAGTTTCATATTAAAAAACAGAGAAAACCTAATGAACTGTTAAGTTTCCTCCAATAGATGAACTCACTCATTTCCTATTTCAGCCAATAGATGCCAACACAGGAACTTCCAGGTGTCTATCCATCATTTCCAGTAACGGTGGTTCAGTTAGCAACTGAAGATGGGAGAGATTCTCCCAAAAAGTGTCTTATTTTATGTAAGTAAATGGAATTCAGTGCAAAAAATGAATACCTAAGTTTAGGATATATTACCACTCCATTGTCAACAGCTTTGCAAGTACAATATTTAGGACATTACTTGTATATTTAATTCCTACAAACTTTTATTGAATACAACCTGTTGAACATTTGTAAATATAGTAAGTTGTATTTTATTGTTATTCAATAAAAGTTATAGCCTGTTACAGCATTTACTTTTTATTCACTTCCATCTCGTCTATCTCAAGGTTGCGATCTTGTGACTAGTTATGTCAGAACCACCTGAATCCATACCATAATAAATTACTTCTACTTCTGATTTCCACCTGACTTTTTTTAATGGGTATTCAGTATTCTGTTCAATTTGTGCCACTATGCCTTCATTATTTTGGTCTTGCTCTTCTATCTTTGTACTGTCTGTAGAATGTGTTTCTGAGCAACAGCCATCTTCAGCAATGCTAGGAGTATCTTGTGATGACAGTCTAAATTTGCTTCTTGAATATCTGTTGATATTAGGGGCATTTATTTCTGGTAATGTTATACATTTTGCATCTCCTGTAGCTAATGCATGTGTATTAAAAGTTGCTATCATATCAGTATGTAATACTATGGGTGATGTAGATTCTGACCAATTATCACTATATTCACTGTCACTATCAAAACTTTCGAACTGTTTTCTTTTGATACAACCAAAAAGGGGAAAACTGTGACCATAGGCAGGATTTTTATTTTTTTTCCATTTGCTTTGTTTCATAACATCATCATATGATAATCCTCTGTAATTTCTGGAGCTAAAATCATACCTATCCATAATTCTGTAAGGAAGTTTAATAGTCAAGTCTTTATGTAAATCTTCTGTTTCCAGGTTATGGAACTCTTGCAAGTGGTTAGGAACAGAGCTTTTACTTTTTTTTTCATGAAACATTTGAAGAGTATTTATTTGTGATCCCTCTTGTTGGCATTTTTTATGAGAAAAGATTTTATTTCCCATTGAAAATGTTTCTGGCAAAAAAAAAGATGCTGCAAATCTATAAAGATAATTCTTATAGATACTTGCTGTCTCCTTGCAAAAAAGAAGAAAGTACAAATGCAAAACTTCACTAGATTTGGATAATTTTTTTATCACTGTTTCCTCAAAATATATATCCACAACCGTCTCTTGAAGCACTGTAGCTATGTTATGGATTCCCACAATTTCATGTTCTTGCACTGACGGTTTATTTTCATTTCTGTTAACCTCTGTCAGGATGAGCTTCATTTGATAAAATTCACCTGCAGCAAAACAATAATCATGACTATAAATTAATTTTTTTTCTTCTTTCAATTAAAAAAAACACATGACAAAGCAATCATTGTGTCTACTGCATATAATACTGTTCCATAGTTATTAAATAAAGATACAAAGTCACCAAGAGTTAAAAAACCACTAAAATAGTATATTTATAAAATAATAAGTATTTTAAAAAATTACTGCCAAGTGCATTCATGACCACACACTTTATTCATTTGAATCTTTTCCCATTGACTTTGTAAAGGATTTAGACTCAATATTTGGGTGCCTTTTAGGGTGATCTGTGTTCTCTTAATGATGACCATAATTTGTGGCCCAAGAGATTAAGGCTAAGGCTATTAAGACAGCCAGTCTTCACTTGATGAAGTGAGATATACAGCTCTTGAGCCATATTTGTGATTATGGACTTATATATATAAGTACAGAGTCTTGCTGAAAACTGCAGGGTTGAGTTTAGTGGTTTCATAATACGCTCCGTCGGTCCTGGTGGTGTAGTCGTTACCATACTTGCCTCCTAAACCCAAGATCGCGGGTTCGAACCCGGCCAGGACCGATGGATTTTTTGGGCATAAAAATCCTAAGTATGGCTTCCTTCGGAAGGGAAGTAAAGCCGTGGGCTCCGTGTCGTACATTTACGGCACGAAAAAGAACCTCAAGCCTGAAAGAGAGGCCTCTGGGCAAAATTTGTCGGCTGTTTCACGCCCTGAGTTGAATGGGACGCTGATGACCTGAGCTGTTAAAGAGCGTCCATAAATAAATCAATAAAAAAAAAATAATAATATGCTCCAGAACTGTTTTTTGGTATACTGGAGCAAGTGTTAGTTTTATACATTCAAGATGTATGGATTACAAAAATTAATTCCAATTTCCTTTATCAGCTTTCCTAAAAATTACATGTAACGTAAATCTATACAAGCTTTAACTTGAAATTCTACAATATACATGCACCATATAACCAGCATAGGAATGCAATGCACATTGTATTGTATTGTTTGCATACAATAGATAAGAGTTTAGCATATGAAAATCATAAACACATTAATTTAAGACCTATTTTAATATTAATTCAATTTGGAATCGAACACAGTGAAACACACATCCATAATTTCTTCTCAAGAAAATCTCTGAGTAAATCTCATGTAAGTGAAACCATAAAGAGTATTCTAAATATTTTGACTCAAAAGAGATTCTATTGTTACATATAAAGTTCAAAGCAAATTAAAAAAACAAAAAAATAAAAACACTATTTGTGTTCATGTATGTGATTGATCAGCCAATACAACTACTGTCACTTGAATGAAAAACTTCTTGCACCACTTATTCTTTTGTGCATTGTAACAGGATTATCATATTTTAGCAATTAACAGTAGTCAGCCGGTTTCAATCTTTGGTATCTGCTTAGAAATTTTCTGTGTTAGGAGGTCTGGAATGGGGAGCATCTGATAGACAGTTTGGCATCCTTCACTCTGAAAAGCCAGATGATACGCAACCTGTGGGATGCCAGCATGCTGATCACATGTTGCCCTTGCAATACGCCATTTACCCATAATGTTACAAGATGGAATAGAGAATGCAGTGGTTGCTGCAGCAGGCCTAGGAACACATTAGGCTTCATGCTAAGAGAAGGATTAGGTACCCTTCATGATGACAATTTGTTCAGTTCTGTGCATCACTTCTTTAAGCATCCTAGATGTTTGGACTGTTGTTAGTGATTTGGAAAAACTGTAGATCAAATCACAATTGCTAATTACATCATGTGGACTGATGAAGCCCTTTTTACACATGAAGGAATCTTCAACTCCCACAATAAACACATTTAAAGATATGATAATCTACATGCAATACATGAAACAGGGCACCAGATATGGTGAAAAATTAATACAAGGACTGGTATTCTCAGTATTACAATAATAAGACCAAACACACTTTTAGATAAACTTAAGGGCATTATCTGAGAATTCTAGATATTAATGGTGACACTGCCGATCAATCACATGGTTAATTACCTCATGTGGACTGAAAAAGCTCCTTTTATACATGACGGAATTTTCAACTGCTACAATAATCAAATACAAATGTATGAAAATGGTGGAATTCTCAGTACCAAAATACCGAGACCTTACACACTTCTAATGAACTCAAAGGCATTTATCTCTAAAGTCTAAAGATATTCTCTTCTTACATGAAGAAACATTGTTTACTTGAAAGCTGGAGCACCTCCTCACTGCAATTTTTTTTATAAATGACTTGGGAAATTTGGACCAGTTTATTGATCAGCAAGATTCCCACGTTTAAATGCAATGGGTATTTTCCCGGGGGGGAGGGGGGGTTATCTAAAAGAGCTTGTATACTGAGAACCTGTTGACAGCCTAAGACAGCTATTGGAAGACTTCATAAGGCCACAGCACTGATGAGAGAGGAAGAGTTACATCACATTGGAAAAGTGTCATCCACTCAGCAGCATTTTACATCTAGGTGGAGAGAGACACCTTTGTAGATCTGTTGTAGAAACCTTACATTTCAACTGCATGATAAATAATTCATTTTTTTACAAAACCATTTTATTCCATTGCCAACCACTAATTGTTCCAATATCCATATGATCATTGCTAGCCTTTACTTAGTCTATCTTTCCTAATTTTATTTTCTGTCACATTCTATAATTCCTGTCACTTCCTATAATTTTTGCTTGGTTGATTCTGACCACCATTGTGTGTGTATGTATGTGCATGTAACACATGGACACAACATTTACTTACCATTTCTTCAGAAATCTGATTTATTGTGATTCCTATTTCATTTTGATGAGTTGGTTTAAATTTGTTGCAATATTTATGGTATCACTCTTTGCAAATAAAATAAGCAAAAAATGGAACAAAGAGTAGTACAATAAAATGGAAATTTGGTTATTGTACTGAATTAGGTACAAAATTATCCATTGTGAAGTTCTCTCTCAGCACATGCCTATATATTCCCCCTTCCCATAGACACATCACTCATGCAATGCACAAATAATTTTAAAAATTGTGCTTACCTTTGTTATTATAAGCTTATAAATATATACGATGTGGTATCCAGAATATTTGGGACTGGTGCTGCCATCTGGTCAAAAACTTACGTGGAACTAATTACTGCCATCACCCTCAAAGTAGTTTCCTTCCACACGTATACACCGGTCGCAGCGATTCTGCCATTTTCCAAGTGCATCTTGGAAGTCAGGTTCTTTAAGGGTGTTTAGCACAGACGTGTTTCTTCTTGAATCCTCTCAATTGTGTCGAACCGACGTCCTTTCAACTTGATTTTCAGTTTGGGGAATAGAGTGAAGTTGCAGGAGGCCTAATCAGGCGAATACGGTGGGTGAGTGACAACCGTCATGTTTTTCGTCAGAAGCTCCTGATGAACAAGGAAATGTGACAGAGCGCATTATCGTGATGCAACAGCCGGTTCCCTTGTCGCCTAAGTTCCACACATTTTCATGGAGTCGTCGCAAAACATCACATTATTACGTGGAATTCACTGTTTGATTTGGTGGGACGAATTCTTTGTCCACCATCTCCTTGGTATCAAAGAAGACGAGGAGCATACTCTTAACTTTGCTCTTCACTTGTCTTGCTTTTTTTGGTCTTGGTGAGTTCGGGCTCTTCCATTGGGAGAATTGTTGTTTTGTCTCAGGGTCATAAGCGTACATCCAGCTCTCGTCGCCGATGATGACTCTGGACAAGAAGGTTGGGTCATCGGATATGGCCTGACGAAGCTCCGTGCAAACTTCAACACGTTGCGCCGTCTGATCAGCAGTCAGGATCCTTGGCACAAATTTTGCGGCGACATGATGCATGCCTAATTCATCAGTTAAAATTCTTTGGCATGTCCCATAATCAATTCCCACTTCATGAGCAAGGTATTCAATGGTTCAACGTCGATCCTCACGAACGAGGTGTTGAACTTTGGCAACAATGTCAGGCGTTGTGCAGCTGACGAGCCTACCAGTGTGAGTATCGTCTTCAATTGCTGTACGGCCGGCTCTGAACCGAGCATGCCATCATACACATGTGTACGGCTCATGCTTTGTCCCTCAAAACTTGTTGAATCATTACGAGGGTCTCCGTAGCATTTTTTCCGAGATTTGCACAGAATTTGACGCACACTCTCCGTTCTAATCTTGGATCCATCGTAAAATCACCACACACTACACACAGAGTACCATGGAAAGTGCTATAGAATCTCAACACATCTATCCCGCTGCATGAAACTTTAAACACTTACTCATCGGATGTGCTAGTGTTTCCACCTAGTAGTACAAAACTCTAATGCAACTACTGTCGAGATGGCAGCACCAGTCCCGAATATTGTGGATACCACCTTGTACATATTATTTGTACAAAAATGAGATAACAACTTGCTTTCTCCATGCAGTGATGATAAACAAAAAAGATTGCTCCAGTTAAGGGAGGACATTCTTTCTTACCTTGTTTCATGGTGAGATATCCTTTTTCCATTGCCAGTTGTGTTTAATGTGATGTCTACAGACCTGGACTATTGCTCTATACAGCAATTTGTAATATAGAAGGATGAGTTGCAGCATAGGAAAAAGAATGTTAGCCCAAACCTCCTAGTAGATTTTTCCAAAGACCCTCATGGGATGTCTAGAAGCAAGGCCTTGATTTAACAAACCAAACACACAAAAGCCATAGGGTGACTTCACAGAGATTGATTTAAAGGATATTATATGCACATTAGCCATAGCAACTTTCCAATGGTTGTAGGTGAGGGATGATCTGGCAATGTGGTGTGACTGGATGCCTTATCAATGTGGATTCAAACTTTTGAGGTGTCACCATGTATCCAAGAAATCTCTTCATCAAAAATTGGATTTATGATATTATTCTGCAACTAGGCTGATTTTCCTTTACATTATTTACATTCTGTGAATCCTGAGTTGTCCCAGGCGCAATATCTGCAACTTTTATTTTTCCTGAAAGAATTTGGAGTGCCTTTTTTGGCCAATTGGATGATAGTGAAGGCATGAGATTCATTTTTATCATCCAAATATACCCAAGCTTCATTCAGAAACCACCCACTGCCATTTATCACATGCTAGTTGCCTTTCATACTATTTTCTGGTATTGATGAAGCATTCCTTGATGCACTGCTCTCTAAAGGCATGCCCACATATTTTATAATGCCATTCTAGTGCTAAATTTTCATGAATTATGTGACTTAATGTGCATTTGGGAGTTCCTGTATGGTTGGCAAGACTTCTCTGTGTTGGTGGGTTTTTGCGAGTTACTGCTGCAGTTCAACTTGGCCGTGCTGAATTTCTTTTTAAGTTCTTTGCACTTTGGGCTTAAAGTCAGAACTCATTTTTGTGCAATTAACTTGCTATTAGTGAGGTTCTTCTCTTTCCAGTGGTTTAAAATAATTCACAGACTATAACCAGCATCGGAAAGTCCAACAATGTGCTCTCATAACAAATCTGCAATTTTCACTAATCTTGCAAGCAAATGTATAAACAATAACTGCATATTCACATTTATACTGTCACAAGAATGCATGTATATGTTAAAAGTAGTCAAGATAGACAAATCATTTGAGAATGTTCAAATTTAACTGCGATAATCCTCATATTTCAGTAAATGGACATCAGGTGTACAGGCAATAAGGATTATTATTATTATTATTATTATTATTATTATTATTATTATTGTATAAGTTTTATAATATATATGAATAAGTTAAAAAACTGGACTTAACTCACACTGTTAACTCACTCCCCATTTGTTCTATTTATATTGTCACTCTGTCTCTCTTAATATTTGTTATCAAACTGATTATCATAATTTAACCTTTGATGCCTTCACCATATTCATTATGAAAAAACAATTCTTTGACACTGAATGCTACTAAGAAACACAAATTGCACAGTATTTTCAAAATACTGAGCAATGTCAAATGATTTGGTTTTTCCAGTTTTTCCATGTTAACAGACATTATCTTTCCTACCTTCTCGATTCTAGAATGTCAATAATAATGTTATACCATAAGAATCTGTTGTTTGATCTAAGATGGGAACTCTGATTTTGTGCCTCCACTTCATTTTTAATTTTTGAAGTGATTTCTTAATATAAATTACTGATGTACATTTTTCACAGCTTCAATTTATCTGGATTTTGTTTATTTCAATATCTACTCAAGAAGTTTTGCAGTTTAGGGTTGGTCAATTTCCATAGGAAATAATGGATGCAATGAAACCTTCATATAATTCTTTAGAAAATTTGCAAATTTTATTTTTAGGAGTCTCGGTCATGACAAATGAGAGCATAGGCTGAAAATCTCATTTTCTTTTTTTGTTCTTATGCTTTTGTTTCTAGATGCTGACTAACCAAGAAACTTTTAGAGCTTCTTAGATAGAGATTCCATGTTTACAATAAACCAAATAATCATCCACTGAAAAATTACCGCTCCCAAACTTGTTGACAAACATTCTTATCTTAGGACTTTCACTCACTATAATTAGAGGTATGACAGCAATGAACTCAAGTACACCTCACTCACTATCTGCTTATTTCACATAAGTCAGGAACACTGAACCAAGAACTGTAACTGTGAAGGTTAAATTTAATTATTGTAGTAGATAAAACGTACACATAAGCTAAATACTTCAACAAATGTACCCTCGTAATTTAATTCATTATGAGTTATGTTTATTCTTTTTTATATAATATTACTCAAAGTTTTATCCTTTCTATAATGCTAATTTTAAGAATATGTTTTCAATAACAGCCATCGATTGTTGTTTCCAGGAGAATCATTATTTAAATGCAAAAAGAAGTAAGGCCACATTATTTAAATACAAAGAATGGAATTAAGGAAACAAGACATACTATTAATGGATATCATTGTATGATTAGTTGAACTACACACTCTTAAAGCTTCACTTACTTTTTATAAAAGTATGGAACCGGTTTCGAGAACATTTGTTCCCATCTTCAGCCATGCTAAACTTAGCATGGCTGAAGATGGGAACAAATGTTCTCGAAACCGGTTCCATACTTTTATAAAAAGTAAGTGAAGCTTTAAGAGTGTGTAGTTCAACTAATCATACAATGATATCCATTAATATGATTGGCTTCACTGTGTTTAAGTTCCAATTTTACATTTAAGTAAGACATACTAGTTAAGAAGACTGTAATTATTTTTAAAGTAATTTCAATTATAGAAATAAAATATTTATGTGTTGTATTCCAACATGAACTTGTGACAAAGCATTTTATGTCATCAAAGGATGTTGCAAACTAATAAAATATGAAAAAAATTTTAACACCTAGCAAATGTGCTGTAGTATTGCAAAATTAATAAAATATGCAAATATATGCTATATCACTGTTTCCATTATTTTTATCATACACATTTTAACATTAGCATGTAATTAGGCATATTTTTAAAAGTACTATTATGATTTTCCAGACATTACTGGTGGCAGTGAGATGATGACCATGCACAATGTTACATTAAACACAATCAGATTCAGACAAATTAAACTAAACACAAGAAATCTTTTTGAGCGGAATCCATATCTAGTTGCATTGGAGATACACTTATTTATATTTCATATTTATTATGTATAGCTAATTGCTTAGACCTTTAGGCCAATTTTCTCTATGGATTATCATACATGCCTACACTTATTTATATTTCATATTTATCATGTATAGCTAATAGCTTAGATCTTTAGGCCAATTTTCTCTATGGATTATCACACATACATTATCCCTGCCCTGCTTGTGCCTATAGACCAGATGTGTAAACTTAAAACTAGCCATTTCAAACTTGAGGATGGGAGAAAAGTAAATAAAAACCTTAAACAGTTAAACTAATCCAAGCATAATTTGAGTTTGTCATCTCTATATTTGCAGCTGGTTTTGGATCAGGGTCCTTAGAAATGTACCATGGTATAACTTTTGAAAGTACAGTACATCTCTATATTGGTAGGATTAATCCAAATATGCATTTTTTATTAAGGTACATTCCTAACCCTACATTTGCTTCAGTAGTAATTTTTTGGAAAAACTGAATCATACCTGAGAAATCTGCTTTCCATTTCTGATAAAGAAATCTTTTGAATCTATTCTCAGTTGACATGCAGGAAAGCATGGTTTTAGAATTGAAAAATGTCTTCCATAATTATGAAAAATTTACCTTTAAATGTATAAATGTGTGCCACTTATTTATAGTACTGCACTTAAAAAATAATTTAATGCATATGTGAATAGCATTCAGAACCTTAATCAATAAGCTGGTTGCTTAGAAATGCCAGTTCAACAAATATTAAATTTAGCCTTTCATTTTGTTCAAATGTTTATAGTGCTTATTACTGTTATTATTTTTGTTTTATTTGTTTTTCCAAAATTGGTCATTGTTCATTAGAATAACTGGAACATTTATATGACAGCAACAGTTCTACCAAAAGTATAAGGAAGGGAATTTTATTCTTAACACTCCTTACAATAAAAGCAATTCAAGTTTAAAGCTTCTGCTTCTGCGTATACGCACATGGAAGTTTCTCCCACATTATCTTGTTTTTGTAATAATACTACTTTATATAAGAGTATGCGAATATACTACATATATTATAAAGTGTTATAAGAAGGGAACTTTGCAAAAAGTTACATAAATGTGTTAGCAGTAGGCAGGAGATAAATTGAACAAGTTGAAAGCTAAAGCTACAGTAACCCATTTGCCTGCAATCACAATCTTAAAAACAAGTTAGTTAGTTGGTTAAGTTGAAGTTCATGATTAGCATTAACACAATTAATGGTACCTTTATGTATTTATTTCCACAACTCCATCTCGAATATGCCAAATTTGACACAGTATATTAGGGCATATGAAAAATTATGGCAATGTTGCTACTGTTTCACATTAAATTTATTTATATTACTGTACATTTTAACTACAGTTCCATGCTTTGTCAATAATATATTGCGAATCCTTGGAAGATTATACACTGGAACTGCAGGATCATTTCTGGATATCTCTCTCTGATTGATGTAAAGCTCTTTGGATGTCAACTCTTGATTGAAGATGTATACGAATGCACCCATGTCTCATCAATGGTGATAATGCAACAAAGAAAGTCTTCACATTCATGTTCAATCACTCCAATCATTCCAGATGTCTTGCTTGTCTCAATTCTCTGCCATTTTCTAATTTAAGCTACTCTGTATGGAATCCAATAGGCACAAACATACCACATTTTCTGCTTCTTTACTAAAAATGAATGAATAGAAGATGCTGCAATACCAAGTTTCATGGAAATTTCCACACTTGTCCTGTGCCCATCTTCTAATACAACGGTACCAGAGCAAGTCTGTTCACCATTCTCTCTTCCTTTAAGAAATACTTCCAACCATCTTGTAATGATTCTGTAGGATTTCTCTTCAGAAGCAGTGGTAGCAGTTATGACTACTAAGTTCTAGGTTCTAATCCCAGTCAGGTCAAACTGTCTGGGTAAGGTAGTTTTTTTTTTGTGTGTGTGTGTGTATATATATAAAAGAAAAAGAAAAATAAAGTAACACTATTAACAATGTAACAAATTAACAATAATAATAAAAGCAGAAAAGGATAAAACACTTAGATAAAGTCACACTTGAAATTGCTATATTGCCATTGAAGAACTCAAGAAGTTCAAAATATAGCAATTTCAAGTGTGACCTTTCTAAGTGTTTTATCCTTTCTACTTTTATTATTACTGTTAATTCATATATATATAATACTGAGAAGGTTAATGTCAATAGCTTTAAGATGCCATGGACTTCAAGCTCATTTACAGACTTACACTTTTAGTATTCAATCTACAAACATCACGAGAAGACCAATGCAAAGGGACAAAAAGAAATTCATTTAAAAAAAAAACTTCTTTTAATGCCCCAAATCACTGAGTATATTTTTTCCTCTTCTGCTTGGATTTGTATGGTTTTTTTTTTTATGAATCACCTTTGTTTATAATGGTCACTGCTAGGAGCAGTGGAATTTTGTTAGTATGTTCCTCATTTAAACTCTCCCTTATTGTTCTATTTCTTACTTGACTTCTTGTAGTCTTTCCAGCCACTTTTCTTAAATATTTCATCTGAACTGTTTCCATTCTGTTAGAATGTTTACCTAGAAAAGTTCAGCTTTTGCTCCCATACAGTAATTTGCTTTATATACTCTTAATTTTTGTTTTCAAACTAATTTCCCTTTTACCTACTATTGTTTTGTATACTTGATAATATACACTTATTGCTTTCTTTACTCTATTATTAATTCCATTCTATTTTTCCATCATTTGTGACTAATACTCCCAAATATTCAAAATATCTCTTCCTTCCATCCTATTTTAATTTCTTCTTTAACTATCACCATTACCTTACTCTTTTTTATATTCACTTTCATCTCTCTTTCCTCTAATGTAATTGTTCACTTTTTTACTGAAGTTTGTAATTTTTCTTCATTCTCAGCCAGCAACACTATATCTTCTGCATATACTACTTTTGTACATTTACTGGTCTAATCTCCCATTCCCTACTTTCATTTTGAGTGTTCTCCTTTTAGTACTAATAAGTGGATTTATAAAGATGTTAAATAAAAGGGTCAAGACTCTCCCTGTTTCATCTCAAACTCCTGACTTTTTCTCTGACAATCTCACTATTCCCACCATTTTTTCATACACATTTTTAATAATCCTAGTTGTTTTCTATTTACTTCTAGCTACTGTAATGCTTTCCATATTTCTTCTCTAGGTACTGAACAAAGATTTAAGAACACTGCATATATTTTCTTCTTCCTGTTTTATTTGTGATCCATTATTTGTCTCATTACAAAAATATGATCTTGGATTTGGCATTCTTCCTTAAAAATGCTTTGTTCCTCTTCTAGTTTTCCCTTCACTTACTTCTCAATTTCCTCTCCATTATTCTTGAATAGTTTTTTTTTTTTTTTGTTTATTTATGGATGCTCTTTAATACCTCAGGTCATCAGTGTCCCATTCAAATATTGCTCAGAGGCCTCTTTATTCAGGCTAGAGGTTCTTTATCATGCCGTAAACGTATGACACAGAACCCACAGCTTTACTTCCCTTCCGAAGGAAGCCATATTTAGGATTTTTACACCTGAAAATATCCATCATTCCTGGCTGGGATCAAACCAGCAATCTTGGGTTTAGGAGGAAAGTATGGTTACCATTACACCAACAGGACCCACTGAGATCTTTAGTGGTACAGGTGACAAGCATATAGCTCTGTAATTTTCACAGTTTAATGTACTCCCTTTTTTTATATATTGGAATTATTATATTAATTTGCCACTCCATTGGGATTTTTTCTGTTCTGCATGGTTCATTCATAATTTCAAGTAATCTTTTATGGGTATGCCCCTGCAATTTCAGGATCTCTGGTGATATTATTATCCTATCCCACTGCTTTCTTTAATTTCTCTCCCCTAGAGTTATTTCTAGAGCTATTCGTTCTTCTCCATCTCTTCCTTGCTGAAGGTCGTTCTTTTCCTTTTACTCCTTCCTTTCTAACTCCAAAAACAGTTTTATAATAATCCTCCATACTCCCAATACACCTACCTCTGTTTTTATTTCATTATTATATTTTATATTTCTTATTTTCTTTCCCCTTTACCAATTTTTTTTTAAATTTCTCTTCTAATTCCTTTCCAAATGTTTCCCATGTGACCCTTTTTGTTTCCTGAAGTGCTTTCTTTGCTATATTTCTTGTTTCTCTCTATCTTTCACAATATTCCTCATTTTTGTTTGCTATGCAACTCTTCCATGCTCTTTTCTTTTCATAGGGAATTTTTTAATTTTTGTAGTGTTTGTCTGCACTTGTATTAGTTTCACATGACACATTTTATATAACATTTCATATCTTACACCTTTTTGAACTTGATATTTTTATATTATAGTGCTCTTTTATATCCTTATAGTTTCAAGCATAGACTTAACTCTCTACTTCATGAGGTTTCCTAGTTAGTGTGGGCAACATAAGTCAGATTTTAAATGTTGTTTATAAAGTTCATTCATTATACCTTGTTCTCAACTAATAGTTTTCTAGGTTCATGACAACTGAACTACATTTTTCACCTTTTAGTTGATCCACTGTTTCTCTACCTATATTCATGTGCCCCAATGAGTGGAGGCAAAAAAATATTCCTGCTTCCTCCAAATAACGACAAATGAACCAACTTTCCCTTCTAACCGGAGTTATTTTTATCTTTATCAATGGTGTCGCAGAAAATTAACGTGAGCACCCAAAAGTGATTAGTAGCTTTCAGTATCTAATCTTTGATAAGCCTAATGCAACAACTTTTTGATTAGTTAGTTTTTTTTATCATCTCTTCAGCTGGTGCAAAGATTGCATTATATGTAAACTCAGGAGTACATAATGAGTATAAAACATTCACAAATATGTAATGAAACAGCAGAAAATATCGAAGGAAGTATTGATTAAGTCAGAGATCAGTTAATTACAGTGAATGCTCTTTCATTTCCATTTAGTTTCAAGCATCGACTTAACTTCTTATTTCATGAGATATCCTTGTTAGTGTGGTCATCATAAGTCAGAAAGATAAAGCAAATGATAAAATTTCTCTCTCATATATTTACTTATATTTTTATATTGTTTCCAGTCAAACAACAGATGTGTAACAAAATTTCTGCTCACTATGGATGATGGAAGATTTCTTGCAAATGGCTTATATTAGATTTAAATTTTTAACTTTCTTTTAGACTCATGACCACATTTTTCAACTTATAGATTGATTCACTGTTTCTCTGCCTACATTCATGTGCCCCAATAAGTGGAGGTAAAAAAATATTTCTTTCTCCACACAAATGAATCAATTTTCCTTTTTGACGAGTTATTTTTATCAATGCTGTCTTAATGGATGCAATTAACTGATTAGCAGGAAGTATTTAATCTTTTTGGCACAGAAACTTAATGAGGATCCTAAAAGAGGAATGTAAAACCCAAGGTGCAATTTGAGCCAAATGCACACATACTTATGGCTTTTATGGTGTATTTTCAGGTACCAATGTATAACAGATGTAGAGGAATTAATTTGCTTGAGGTGTGCCATATTATTATGAATGAAAACATGGCTAGGAGGAAGTTTCATTAAGAAAATCTAACCTCATAATCAGCAAGGGGCCAATTCATTAGTACCAGAGTACCTTAAATCAACCACCAACAGACAGCAACACTGGACTAAGGAAGAACGTGGAGAGATTCTGTTCAGCAATGAGTTCACATTTACTCTGAGGGTCCTGTTCCACAAAAGTATGCTCTAATACATTAAAGTGTATGAACTTTTAACTTGTAGTTGTTAGTACAATTCTCTTCCACAAAGGTTTCTGCTACTCTTGTACTTTACAACTCCATATTTACAAATGTATAAGTGATTTTTCATTGGTGTGTTCCACAAAAGTATTAGTATTAGTCTGGCATTGGTAGTTTGTATCAATTTCTCTACAAGTATAGGAATATTGGTAATTTCAAATCCCAAATTTATTATTATTTTTAATGATTTTGGGAGTCAGTTTACCCAAAGTGCTAAATATTAGTAAAAATAATGCTTTTTAGGAATATGCACAAAGAAAAAAATAAGTATTTGTGTATAATGATAAAGTAAGGTTAAGAGCAATTAAAAGTATCGCTTATGACTCGATATTGGCATTTCCTGTTTCAAATGCATATTTCAGCCGAACATGTTAGTTAATGATTTTTAAAGTTCTTGCTAATTGCCAATTTAAAAATAATTTCTTTTCCTTCTTCATTCTCTTTTAAAGTAATATCTTTGACAAATTTTTTTCAGGTTTTTGCTTATAATGAGAACGTGATTGTCAAGAATGAAATTTAAATTTATTGATATGCTAAGAACAAATACAAAAAATACAAATACTAGTTACCAGGGGGCCTGCACCTATCTGGCCCAAGCCATTTTAGGGTATGCCCCCCTCATAATTACAAAAAATATAAATACATTAATTAGGTTTATTCCATCACCTTTATCCGAGTTCTAATATAATTGAACAATACAATATTTCCACCCCATGATTTCATCCCTGGTTCATCAGCAGCAGCCTACTGGAATTCCTGGGGACAAGGTTTCGACCCAATGCAAGGTCCTAAATTAAAATTTTTCATTACTCTACCTATACCATTATTGCTATCTACAGCCTATACAAACTAATAATGACTTTATTTCTCAAATGCATATTAAATGCTACATTTCAAATTTAATAAAATTATAACCCACTACCAACCATAATCACTTTATCTACATCCTAACATGATTAATCAAATGCAATCCTTTTAAATTATTTGATTTACTTCCCTTCTTAGTACCCAATTCCATTTTTTTTTAACTTTGCTCAGGAATTCCCCTACATTCCTGCTATCTTTACTAAAGATTTTCATTCTAATTTAAATCATTTCTCGTTTACAAACTTTTCCCTCCAGTCCCGTACCTTTGCACTCAAACACTGTATGTTCCATATCTTCCTTTACCCCACATATTGGGCACTGATTCTGAGGAAACCCTTTTCTTATTCCTTTTAATCTCCACATGCCTGCTCTTAACCATGCAATGCCCTCTCTTTGTTCTTTATTTGATTTATCAATATACTTCTCTCTTTCCCACTTGTTTTTCATCTGTATATAAAATACTAAAGATCTTTTGCCCGCTATCTCGCTAAACAGTTTTTGTATTTCTATATCTTCCAATCTCTTTCTTACTACTTTCCAAAAACCCTTTTCATTGTTCTCTCTCCTCCTCCAAATGTCCCCCATTCCATTGTTCTCCAGAATTATCCTAAGACTATTACTCCAGCCATTACTCCTTAGACTCTTTTCCTGAAATTCTGAACATTTCCCAAACAAATATCTTTCATCTAAGTATAGGATTCTGAACCAATATTTGAGAGCTCTTTCCATAATCATATCTTTCCTTGCCACTCTTCCCATTTCAATTTGTGCAACTTCCTTTGCTGTTGTACTCGGTACACCTAAAATTTCTCTACAAATGCACAACATTCACAATCTTCCATCCTCCTTCCAATCTCCATATTTCAATACCATACAACATTTTTTCCAGCCACTTAACATTTATACCTGGTATTTTATATATGCAACTTCTAACTGCTGCCATTGCTCCTTTCCCTTTTGCCAAAGCTAATTTTTTTTTTGCTTTTCCCATTTGCCACCCCCATCAATTTTAACTCCTAGATAAATGCAATCCCTAACTACCTTACATTCTTTATCTCCTTTGCTTCACCTCTCACATTTACTCAATTTTGCTCCTTTCTTGAATACTACTATTTGAGTCTTCTCCTGATTTACCAATCATTACAGTTGTCAAGAATATAAACAAATAAAAATATATGATCAAATGGAGTAATAAAATAAATGACTTGAGAGCAATCAGAAAGTTCAATTTTTCTGCCATCTCTCGACTGAAATTGATGCTTTTAAATGTAGCGTTATGGGACCATCATCTCAAAGCGGATAATTACGATTGAATATTGATTAAGGCATAATAAAGTATTTAAATTATCATTATATCTGAGAAAAAATAAAAGACCCATTTAGCAGGAGTGATAATAATCTGCTCTGTACATTAAAAATCCCCAAGGAGTGGATATAACCTAATTCAATGTTTGGCAATGTATGGCAAACAGCTGTTCCTCCAATTTGCCCTTATATGACGTCACTTGTAACTTTTTACTTAATACTTTACTTGTGGGACAGAAAGTTACAAGACCACACTTTACAAGTATGTATTAGACCATACCTTTGTGGAATAGGGCCCTGACCACCGAATTGAAATGGTGAGGAGGTCTGCACATTCTCTGAAAATATAGCTTTGGATTATATTCTATTATCGCCTATGGAGACACCAACCCAAGATGCCCGACTTTGCATGCTTTTATTGAAATTTACTTACTTGTGGCACACTGGTATGTTGAGGAAGATTCTTGCATACTGTCATTCCTTTTGCACCAATGGTAGTGGAAATATTTGTCTGTTCCCTGTTTTTAGGGTATTCAGATTTTAATTGGAAAGGGAGAGAAGGAAAGAAGTTAAAGACTTCTAAAAAACCAAAGGTAATCTTAAAAAGGAAAAAAAGTTTAGATTTATTTCCCTGCCTCCCCAATGCCTGAACTGTTCTGTTTAACTTGGGGCATTAACCCCCCCACCCCCAATATGGTAGTATTATATATTTTAGCTGTCTTTTAAGGCGAGGCTACTCATAATGCACAGCTATGCTGATTCAATGGGGATGAAATGATTATGGTGCACTATGGAGGACCCTTAAACCTAGTGAGACTTAACATAACTGACCTGGAGATCTTCCTAGCCTAGTTGATTTGTATTATTTATGGATACTCTTTAAGATCTCAAATCATCAGCATCCCCATTCGATTGGGCATGAAAAGGCCAATAAATTTTGCTCAGAGGCCTCTTCCTTCAGGCTTGAGGTTCTTTTACATGCTGTAAATCTACAACATGAAACCCACTGCTTTACTTCCCTTCCAAAGGAAGTCATACTTTGGATTTTTACGCCTGAAAATATCCATTGATCCTGGCTGGGATTGAACCTGTGATCTTGGAGTTAGGAGACAAGTATGGCTACCATTACACCACCAGGACCGACTTCCTAGCCAAGGAAAAATCCCCATGACATCTGGGAACAAACCCAGAATCCCAAAAGTTGTAGCCAGGAATGCTGACTATTAATTGAACCATGAAACTCAGTTTTACAATGTAACAATTTGTAAATGTTATGCACTGGAAAATCACTGTTTTAAACAAATGAATATGTACATAGCATATACTAGGTTCATATAATTAATTTGCTAAAAATGGGTTACTCGAAACTTAGTGTATTAGCTTCTTTCATAAATGGAACCGGGGGGGAAAAAAAAAGTCTAATAATAAAATGTCATATACTTGAGCTTTGGTACTACAAAAATAAATAGCTTGACATTTTATTAACACAAATACAAAATAATAAAAATCATTAAGATATTGATTTATGCTCTCCATTAAAAGTGGAACTGAATTCATTTTTGATAAGGGATTCAATAAAAACAGTTCTTTAATGGCAGTGTTTATCAATTTTATTTGTATTACCTTACATAAATGCTTTATTTTAATAAATAGCAAGAAATTAAATCATGCCCACATAAAGGTGTATCCAGCAGTTAAGCCAATGCTTTTCAATACAGTGGACTCTGAACTTTCCATTCAACAAAAAGAACCTTTTAAAATTATATATATTATATATAATAGTATATATATGTCAAGTAACATAATGTAAAATCCTCCATCAATACAATCACTTTAATAATCAATAATATGACTACATAATAAAATTAATCGGACACAAATGTGCAAAATGAAAACGCTGCATGCAAAGTAATAAAAAATGGCAGTTTTGTTCATGGCAGTTATAAAATTGGAAATAAAATATGTTATATTTCCATTTAGTACAAAAACACATTCAATGCCACTTAATATAAACTGCACCATTACATTTTAAAATATGAATGAGTAGATAACTTACACTGTCTTAGGGTGAAACAAACCAAATGAAGGTTTTCAAGCTGAATGGGCAGATGAAAATGTTGTTAATAGGTAAAATGAGACCATCAAATAAAACAAATTCTCCATAAGGGTACATGTGTCATCTACCTTGTAATGTAATGCAAATGGCTTACTAATTCAGATGAATTTCTATTTTTTTGTTATTTTTCACAAGATAATCATGGCATCTCAATTTCAAATAGTTATTAATAATGTAATTAAGCTTTCTATATATAGTTACAATCATACACCTTTTATTAACTCTGCTAAATAACATTGTTTTTACCTGCTGAAAAGTCTTTAATGAAATATGTGGAGGCAGTGTAACTATCAATTCATTCATAGCCCTAATAAAATGCTGCTCTCCTATTCCAAGCCTGTAACAAGTACTCAATACAGTTCTAAAAATTGAGAAATCAAGATTTACTGTCAGAAACATCACAGAATATTTCAAAGATAAAACATAAATCCATATACTACAATATCAGTCACCAGTTCATCATGTGTTCTAAATACTCAAAGAAACTCCAGCACAGTAGTGCAAAACATAAATGAAACTAAGTGTTGTACTAAAGCACATTTCTGGTGTACGTTATGGTACTCTCATTAATAAGCTACTTGAATGGTTAGTGTTCCATAATTTTGAGTTACCTCTGAACCATATTTATAATGTAATAATTTCAGTTATATGCAGGATATTACAATTCTTGCACTTTTATTTAACTATGGCTGCCTCTTTATGAATGATAATGTATGCTTTACACCCATATTTTTGAAAGATTATGAGAAACTATAAAATACATGCGTTGAAAAAATTTAATGCTAGCTTTCTGCCTCCTCAGAGAGCAGAACTGCAACTTAATGATCAAGATAATTCACAATTAAAACCTGATTAGTAGTTTACTAAGTTCTTTTTACTGGGCTATGTTTGATTCCAAATCAGCCTACTTCTGTAGGCTTTAATCATCTTTACAATGCGACTGCTAGACACCATTATATTTTTTACAGTGTTTTAACCCCTATTTTTACTCTGTGGATTCACAGGCTGTGAACATTAATACTAAAATGAAATGATAAAACAGGGAAAAGATTTGTTAGAGGGCATGAAGCATTCCATGCCTTAGTTTAGGGTATCTCCCCAGCATTTTCTATTGATGAGAATTCAAGAAAATGTGGAAAGAGAGAGAAAAAAAAATCAATCAGGAAGGATGGTCCCACTGGGATTCATCTACAGATGCCAAAGGTGGGAATGTCCAGTAAGCTAGTTTTATGTGCTTTCATTAGGAAGCATTTGGCATGCATTAAGTTATCTCAGCAGTACTGTTCAGACCAGTGGTGCAAGAGATTATAGGTTCAATCCCTATCTGGTCACTTTACCTATTTTAATTTCCTTTTTTATGAATATGTGATTTTTTTAATCCCCCCCTTCCCAATACTTCACAGATTTTATTTTTTTTTTTTGTCTACATGTAAAATACACAATTTAATTAGTTGTAAACAGACAAGTTAGAGTTGTGTGTTTTTGTGGTATTTTCCTTATTATGATTCAAAAATATTATAAATGGGGACCAGTTAAGAAATATGTGATAAGCATGACTGGAAATATACTGGATGAAAACAAATTGGCCCTACTTTGAATCCCTTTTAGTGAGTGTCACAAATTTTTCTGAAATTGAAATTGAATTCTTGAAGTGGACACTTTTTTTGTCTGCAGATTACATGTATTCCGGATGCTGAAAGGTGCACATATTATCAAATGCTAATGCAAACTCTGTTATAGAATTAATTAGAAGTAAACAACTCAAGAAATATACATCCAAAGAAGCTTTCATTAAGAGAATAATTGAGGGTCAGCTGCTGGTAATGCAAAATTCAAATGCAAATAATGATAAATTGGCATATAAAATTTTGATTATTTAAAAGTTTTCATTTAAGGTAATATTTTTTCAATAATCTGTTGAAAAGACAAATGAGAAACTACAATGTATGACTATAGCTTGTTACTCCATCCAGAGTTTAGAAATTAAGAAAGACTTACAAACAGAGGAAGGTTAAAAGTGATCATCACCAACACTAGTCATAAAATACAAAAAAAGTTTGTACTATTCTATAAGAATATATTGTAAAGATTTTATTTTTCTGAAAACAAAGAACATATAAGGGACATATCAATAATAATAATAATAATAATAATAATAATAATAATAATAATAATAATAATAATAATATGGTGGTGGTGTAGCAGTAGTTTTTTAAATTTTTAAAATCTTTTAACTATGGCAGGCATCTTAAATTACCATTATTATACTTACAGAGTGAGAAAACAACTCTCACTGTAACTTACTTCAGCTGAAACTCAAAGCGAAACCTATTACTAGCAGCCATTTAATACTCCAGCAAAAGAATGATAAGGCAACAGCTTCATGCTATTCAAACCTAGACCACATATCCAAATTTAGTAGGTATGAAAAGCCTGCAAATTAACTTTGCTAGAAAATGAAATATTTCAATAGTGTGATATATACAGAGTGTTAATGAACTACATTGAAATAATTTTAGAGTTTAGGGATGTCATGTATAAGCAATTTGAGATAGGTAATGTATCGTCTATAACTAAACATAAAGCAGTTTAATGGTGTTACATTAATGCTTTCAGTTGTTAACACTAACTCCACTTACTTATTTAAAACTTTGGACTAGTTTCTATTAGAGCCACGAGATACCACCACAGGGGCGAACGGGCGTCCATCCCCCGTTTCGAACAACGGCACTCAGTCAACAGCAGCCGATGATGGGAGGAACCTCTCCCGAAACTAGTCCAAAGTTTTAAATAAGTAAGTGGAGTTAGTGTTAACAACTGAAAGCATTAATGTAACATATATTACCACTCCATTGTCTACAGCTTCGTAAGTACAATTTTTACTTAATCAGTTTAATGGTGCTAAACATTTTTGCATCAAATGCTAATAAGTCGGTGTAAAAGCCAAGCTAGGTGAAATATTGATTTAATGTCTTTAAAATTGTCTTGAGAGCATATAAATATCAATTTTCTGCAGTTCGTTATCAATATTTCAAGATTTAGTTCCATAAAAATCCCTCAAATCTCCAACTAATCATTTGACAGTGCAACACTGAACATATATTAACTGCTTCTTGCATTATGTAGCTACTCTAGAGGGAGCTCTTTAACTGCTTGTGTGGCATAATTCATAAGGCAAAAGCTGATGTTTTGCATGTCATGGGTTCAGTTCTTGCCATGTCATGAATTTTTTTTTATTTAATATGAAGTGCTGCGATAAGCACACTAAAGAATTATGAATGAAATTTATGTAATACTTTCAAGTTTTATTCTCTTTCTGAACAATAAATGTATTACCAAATTACAAAGGCTAATAAGTTTACTAGCAACATAATGCCTAAACTTAATTTACGTTACATATACTTAACTCCCTTCCTGAATTATGTAGCCTACTCTAGAGGGAGCTTTTTAACTGCTTGTGTGACGTAATTCATAAAACAAAAGCTGATTGTTCCGCATGCCGCAGGTTCAATTCTAGCCATGCCATTAAATTTTTTTCATTAAATATGAAGTGCTGCAATATGCATACTAAAGAATTATGAATGAAATTTAGGTAATCTTTAAATATATGACACCTCAGCTAATTAAGATGACCCTAAATTCTACCTTTTGTAAGCAAGGGTAGTAATTATAGGAATTCATATATTAAGATAAAGGTGTACAAATTTAACATCTTAAAACATATGCTAAAAGTTGTATTATTAGGACCTAGTCAGAAAATGGGGAAGGAAGAAAAAAGTAATTAATCAGACCCAAGCTCTCTTACTTGAAAGCTAAAGTCATAAACATGGCTCAAGAATGATACATTCAGAAACCTTTCTTCTTCATCATGTGTAATGCTTTCAAGGGGCATTTTCATTAGCCAGTGGTGTACTGGCACTTTAGAAACTTATAGCCATAGCTTCGAAATTTGAACCCATAGGCCATGTTTTCTATCTCAAATTGCATGTATATATGACATATCTACACTCTGAAATTATTTCGATATATATTTATCAATATTTTTCTGTAATGCATGCTGATGAATAATTTGGCTTTTCCTCACATCAATTTTCATAATATCAATTTTATGCTTTTAACTTACCATCAGATTGAGAAAAAGTTGAAAGCTTAAACAGTACTGGTAAGATAAATAAATGGTTCACAATGAAAGTTCTAGAAATAAATCTCTTGCAAAGACGTCTGTGCAGAGTTCTTCTCTTTGAAGTAAGTAGAGCATATGATGAAAAATTATCTTATCAAAAAACTTTCATTGGTACACAAATATTGATGTAGTCATAACTCATTCATATTTATATACATCAAGCACCCAAATAGAAATTTAGAAGCTATCACATCTGAAAAACTAAGAATGCCCAAAACCAATGGAATATTTGATACAATTTCTAATAATTTTACTTTATGTTAATAAAAAATGGACTCCATAACTGGACTAGGTTCTACATTAATGTTAGCTTATTGTACATTGATAAAATATATACACATTCCAGAAAACTGGTTTTATGGTATACAGTGATCATAAACAAGGTACCTAGAGTTTTAAGACACTAGAAATAACAAACTGAAAATAAAAGGTGAAACATGTAACAGAAATTTATCTCTATATACAGTAGTTAAAAATACTTCCAATGTTTGTGCAATGACAAACTATGGAACATTAAAATTAGTAATTACTGTATTAAAATTGTATATCACTTAAATGTGAAAATATTCCATTCTTAATTTCAGCTATAATTTTTAAGTATGATCATAAAACTACTTTTCTATTCCAGATATTGATCAATGATTTCAACTTGAATTTAATTAAGAGCAATCATAGCCACTTAAAATTTAATAAACCAGTTGTAGTCAAAATAGAATCTATTATGTTCAATATTTTATGCTAAAATACCAACAAAACATATTATTACACAAAACAAATTTTAAAAATTGAAGCTGAATGACAAACATTGTTTGAGAAAGCCTGTGTAATATGATTTTTGTAATTTTATTGATCATTAGTAATTAAGAAAGCTAGAAAATTGAATTCTTTCATTGCAAAACTTGTTTCCTATTTTTATTTTTTATCTTAGGTTTCTCAATTTCAGACATGTTGCACAGTTTGGGAGCAGGAAGGGATACCATTTAGCCTGCATGAATTCTTTCTTCTACAAAGCCTTGAACACTATATAAGTTACATTAATAACACATACACTTTTAGCACTTCCATGTCACTAAGAACACACCCACAAATACAGCTCAGAGATCATATATATCATGTATGAGAACAATGGGAATACCAAATGAACAAAGTTTGAACCTAGGGAACTTGCATTATGAATGAGATGACATTTAAAATAAGCTTTCAGCTGTCACTCTTCCCCCATTGTTTTTCTTCAGCAAAAGACCTTTCTACTGTCATTCTATTGTCATTTCTGTAAGAGCAAAATTCATGCCATTTTGGGCTACAAGTGTTCATGTTTGGTGATGGCTTCAGATTGATCATTCATTCTGGCATTAATGTTCAATTATTCTGTTAAGGCACTATTTAGAGGGAGGCTTTATTAAATATAAGAAAAGGAGGGAAAAAAATGACTGGTGGCTATTTTCACAGTAAAAAAAGGGTGAGAGGGGAGATATGTAATTTCAGATGGTATTTCATCATCACTTCTTCAATAACATGAGATATTGCTTGCATAAAATATTTTTGCTTCTTTACAATTTCTGTTTTGTTTAATTGCATCTGTAATTACCATACAATTATGATTGATACATATTAACTTACCATTTTCACCAATAATAAAAAAGTCCAAGTTATAAAATTAAATATATTTCATTTTACATTAAGGAATGATGCTGATGTGAAGTTTAATGACAGAATTCTAATGAAGTGACTAGACTGCTGAAAGTCCCATTTTCCTGCCCTTTCTTGCTAGAAAAATGAGAAAAAACATTTTTGTTATTAGGGTGAGATCTGAAAGAATACATTTTTGGCCACAAAAGAAATTAAAATACAATGCATCATCATATGCATTAAGTATGTAACAGTCATAAAAATATAGCTAAGAAAAAATGTTATGTTGTGAGCAAACAAAACTTGGAAGCTGCAGTATCAGATATCAGATTAATATATATGTTTCAATTTGGGCAATTTTTTTTTTATTTTGCTGAAATTACTTGTAAACTGAATAGATTTCAATTAAATTGCATTATTTATTTTAATGAAAATAAAAGTCTTTAAACTTTAAAATCTGAACAACAAAAAGTGATCCATTCATTACTGAATACAAGTTGAAGAGTTAGGTTCAAATATGAAACTGCTGAATGATAATCTTGAATTCCTTGACAGGCACCAATATGACATAATGATAAGAATACAAAGCAGTAACAAAAACAATAAACTCTAGACAACATAAAGTGCAGCAGATATGCACTGCTATGAATAGCAATGAATTTTGGTTTTGAAAGCACAGATATTCTGTTTTCAGAATAAGATTCTTGTGAAATCAACAATCTATAACAACTAAATACTTAAGGGATACACTCCTTAAACTGTCCTTCTTTTTAAACCTTTACATTCTTTCTGGATAACATGGATTACACAAGGAATAATATTACAAAGATGATTTAGGAAAAGTAAGGGACAGAAAAGGCATGTAATACCCTGAACTTGGGCCAAGAAATTCAAAGTCCCATAACAGTCAACCAATAATCTCTAGCATTTGACATTATTTTCCTCTGTCTCCAGTAACAATGGAGTCAAAGGGATAATTAAGAAAACTCCCAAGTTTCAAACTACAGAAAACGCTAAATAAACCTTCCAATTGTGTCCATTCCATTAACTATCTCTCGTGAGTTTCATGCATCTAGGTCACCAAACTAGAAAATCTGAAAACTGGCTAGCTCCCACTATTTTTACTGGAATGGTTATTGTGTATGTGATTCATATCAGAAGTTTGAGCTGTGGCAGATTTTTTTCTATGCGATCCTAATTCTGTTCCTAATGATGGTAATCCTGATTGTGAGTTATGTGTAGTGAGTACCTGACTTTTTGTGTTATTTGTTTCAGAATTTGATGTGATTTGATGGAAGGATTTTCTGCGTAGGGGAGGCAATGTTTCAGAATTGTTTTGGTTCTGCCCATTTTGTTGTTCCAAAGATCGTCTTCTTTGCTGCATTAACATATTGGCTGAATTTACTGCAGTTTTCCCGCTAATTGATTTACGCCTTGAATTAACATCTGTTGCTATGTTGGAGGCATTATTATTGTTAACACATTTTCTTTTATGACTTGTATCATTTGAGTTTGACCCTGAATTGAGAGAAGATTGCCCTTTCATTGTATTTTGCTGAATGCTACTCAAAGGCAGTGACTGCGGTGGAGATATGAGTTGGGCAGATTTGCGTTTTGACTGCGAGGAATCAGCAGAATAAGAGGAAGTCTGGCCTTTGTGTTGAGAGTGCTGCTGCTGTGCTGCACTGCAGGATGACTGATTCACCTTTCTCCCCTGTGAGGCATGCATTGATGCTGCTTGACTCTGTTTGCCACTGTGTTGCTGCTGTTGTGAGCTGTTCATGGGTAACGTCTGAGAGGTGGTTGTCTTTCGGCGTACATTCTGATCTCCAGAGCTTCCAGAACTCTTTTCTGGTTGAATGCTCTGCTTGTGGCATCCACCACCAATCCAATGACGACGCTGAGCTTGCCAAGAGTTTTGCAGAACATCCTTCACTTCCTTGCTTTCTCCAATTATATCCTGTAAATGCTGAATTGTCTTGTAGAGTGTGACTGGACTAATAAGCCCAAAATCAAAAAGACTACACATGTGCAGAACAAAATTGCGATAAAGGTTTTTCATCAGAAGCTCATTCCCTTTGGCTTCAAGGAACATGTTACATGCTAGAGGAATCTGGCAGTCTCCAACATACCTGCAACAGATATTACCACATTAAATATATAACTTATTTGATAAATTATTGCTATATTATAGTGAGGGCACTAATAGAGCACCTACAGATCTTAAATAAATATGTCCATGAAAGAGAGAGGAGATGAGATTGAAAGAACTGTCTCAGAAAAGAAAAATTAAAAAGGGGGATGGGAACAATGCGCACTCATGAAGTGGAAATGCTGTCTCTGATAGGTGAGGTAAGAACTGATCTAATAAATAAATGTAAATCAAAGTGTACCTCTTCATGATAGACTACATAAGTAAATTCTCAAGGAGTCATCAGCAATAATTCCTAAAACAACCGAGAAAGGGTAAATAAAAAGAACCATTATCCTCTTCTTTCCTTTCATTGGGATGCATTTTAATTTTGCTATCAGTCATTATTTATAAGTACTGATTCAATACTGATAATCACAATTCCTATAAAATTTTAGTGCATATATGAATTTCTTAGCTTTAAATTGGGAGCATTGATAAGACACAAACAGTGGATCTCTTTTTAATGAATCTCATGGAAATTTAAAAGTTGACCATAAAATAGGGAATTTACTTAAATGGAGATTCACATAAAATAAGAGATCTGTTATCTGTTAAAATAAGAGAATATCCAAACTATTCTACGCCAGAGATGTGTTATAGCAAAAAATGGATGGTAGCACTGGTTGACTCTGTTAAACGACTGACAGCTGATAATGTGGACAATAGTTCCACTAAACATATGTCCTTAGCAAATCTCATTGAATGAAACCATAAAGAGTGATTTAAACACCTGACTCAGAAGAGATTATTTAGGGTGTAATTTACCAATAATTTCTGCCAGAGATCAAACTGTGAGTCGCTGGTATTACCAACATGTCCTCAGATATATCTGAGAAAATGTGAGAAAGATGAGGCCTGGATTGTGGAAAGACAATTCATGGACCTGTACATAATAATGTACCAGGATATTCATCAATGCTTGTTTGTGACTTCTGTGTGAAAAACAAGATGATTATTGCTCCCTAACCTCCATACTCTTATAACTTAGCTTCTGCAGGCTTTTCTTTTATTTCCAAAGCTGAAACCCATGATGAGGAGATTGACTCTGAATTTTGTGTATCTCAATAAATGCATACCCAGTACTCTCAGGTCAAACACCATTGGGCAAGGTGTATCAATAGAGGGGAAATTACTTAGAGGAAGACAAAACTCAGTAAGAAGCAGGTAAGCCTACTTTTGAAAAATTACAAATGTTGATACTTTTTTTTAAATAGGCCTCTTATGTTCCTAGGAATAATTATAATTGACTTTTTAACAAATGCAAAGGCCACATTGTCAGAAATTAATATTTATATGTTACTACCTACCAAAAGCAATTCATTTAGAAGAACAGATTTAAAATTTGAATATAAAAATACAAGTAAAATAATTATATAATTCAAAATATCAGTTTATTATGGCTTTACTGTCAAGAAATGAACTTATTTTAGTCAGATGAAACCAAGTACATATACCGAAGCTATTAGCAGAACTTGGCTTTTCTTGTCATCCAAATGTTACTTAAGTGTTTAGTCAGCATTCTGTTTCCACACCATCAAGATTTAATCACTGATACAGATTAATTATAGAGAGCAAATGTGGCCAGTGACTCCCATTAACTGTGATGTATCAAGTATTGCACATCATCGTTAGAAACTTTTCCATTGGCATATACAGTTTTTTAATCAGATATTGAATGCAGGCAGTTAGAAGTCAAATAATAATCAAGATAGATTTAGAAAATGCTGATTCTTGTAAAGTGTCATTAAAACTGGTTGCATGTTCACAAATGCAGCAATATTCAGGAAACATTCTTTAGAGTACATCATAACTTATGATTGTAGCATGCTAACTTATCCATGTTTTGGTTGAAATGAGTTCTTACCAAATAATAGAAGCATTTGTTGCCTATGACCAATAAAAATAAACTGGTTTCATCACTTTGATAATAGTTTTTTCATGCTGCTCATTATAAGATATTAAATGCATGTAATTTCATGTTGGCATTATTATTAATGTTTTAACTAAAAATTTCCCTATTATTATAAATTTGCCATTTCTATTAATTCCTGTTGATTCATTATTTCTGAACAACATGCCTCTAAAATCTATGTTTAAAGTACAACATGAAGCAAAAAAAAAAAAAAAAAAAAAAAAAAAAATTTTTAAATTATGTTTTGATGTGAGGCATGCTGAACCCAGTGCAATAAAATGGTGCATATGCATGTGTCATTTTGATTTATCTGTGCCATCTACCACACACATCATACAATATGATGACACATTGTTGCTGCTCACAATTTATTGGCTTCTTAGAATGATTATAGCCAGAGCCTGGAAGTTAGGCAAAATGCATTTTCAATCTGAATAGCTATATGCAAATTAGATAGAAATGAACATGTTTCTGTACACTCTGGGCCATAGGGCCAGTTTTTATTTTGCCTTTTTCGGCTTCTATTTCCTATTTTAAGGTTTAAACTTTTTTTTTTGGTCTGTTTTGGATCATTGTGGATTTTTTTGCAGTTATTTATGCATTTTAAAAAGCATTTAAGAATTTCAATATATCGTAGTGAAAAAAGTTATAAAAAATTAAATAGCACAAAAATATCTATTGAGAATCTTGCTATATATTTATTTCTTTTCAAGCAGTCAATAACTTTTCCCTGAACAAATTTACTTAAGGTCTTTAAATGGCAGAACTTTCATTAGTCAGAGGAACGCATGGTTACCTCTGGCATATAAATATCAAGAAATAGAGAAGTTAAGGAAGTACTGAGTTTTGAATAGTCCTGGCAAATGATTGCACCAGACAATTCTAGGAAATTTGTGATGGGAATAACTTTTTAGCTGCATAAATGTAACAAACAATTGCAAGCAGAAAGATATGAACAGTATAGCTGTGCAATAAATTGTGCCTCCAAAGTGTTCAGTACAGAAGTAAGAGAGATACCAACCTGATTCCCCTATAAATGCATAAACAGAAAATGAACTCGACCAGAAACTATTAATTTAGAAATGCTTGCAACATATTCTTCAAATTCCAAATTGTTAAAGGAAAATTGCTTATGATTATTTGCTTGAACTTTGTAGCAAATTTAAACTTAACATTGCTCCAAAAATTAAAAAGTGGCTAATTTTTTGCACCCTTATCTTATTTTAGAACAAATAGTCCCCCTCCCCATTGGATGAGAGAAAGAGGTCTCATGCTACGTCATGTAACGTGCTCACTCTCATTGTTAGATATCTCAGTATGGATATTTTGGTTTATTATGCCTGTATTCTTCTCACATTTTTGTATCTATGACCTCTGATGTAAAGATTTAATTTGCTCATTTGTCAGGACTATTCAAAACTACTTACTTTGTCTTATCGACATTTCCATGATGTTCCAAAAGATGAATGTTCTATTGTAATTGGTATGAGTACTTCCAAAATAGCTTACTTTAAATGTTCTTCAATCACTTCATAGGAAGAAGAATGTTTTTCCACGATGAAAAATGTTCTCTCTGACAAGCAGCTGACTATGACAGTTAATACCTGTACTAAGTATTTTAAATACCTATTTTCATTAATAATGAGTGATATTACTCTCTGTTTTCACTTTTAATAAATGCGTATTTTAATTATATTACTGCCTATTTTCAGTATTTTAAGTACCTTTTTGCCTGCCTATTTTAACCAAAATAAATGCCTGAACTACCGGGCTCTAATTACAAAATTTCTAATACTCTTGCTCCTACTGCTATATTATGCGCATATATAATTTAGCCTTAAATACTGATGTCACACACTTAATATGTTAAACATGGTTTGAGATCTTTTAGTTTCTTTTTAGTACACTACTTTCTTTATTGCTACATTTTCTAGGCCCTATAAACTCAAACACTCAGTTACTGAGTTATAGGACCCTTCCTGTTATTTAAATCTGCCCCCTCATACTCTAAATATTCTTCGCTATCTTGCTTACCAATTTTTCTCATCCATCTAGCTCTCACTTTACTTAAAAACATACCAACTTCCACCATCCTTTATCTTGTTTTAACATTCAACATCTTTTTCTCCACAATTTCTTTAGGTAAATTCGACCATCCTCCATTTCCAACTTCTCCCTAAGAAACTTGGTTGCCTTTTAGTATATTACAACAATTAAATTTCAAAATGTCCACCTTTGCCTTCACACAGGCTTGAAGTCTCTCCAGTCAGTCATCTACTGCAGCACAGATGGTCTCAATGGGAAAATCTGCCACTGCTATCATCAAGGAGCACTTTAAGCTTTCAACTGCAGGGTCTCTCTAGCACTGACCATATTTTGCAATGCAGGGGATTGAAATCAGGGTTAGTAGATGACCAATCAGTCCAATGCTGTCGCATCATACTCACCTAAGAACTGGGGCAGAATCTTGCTGGAAGCTCCACAGTTCAATGTTAAACACGGTTTGATTCAAGAACAACATAAAGGGATCCAGGACACTTTCCACATACACTTTGACATTGATAACTTTTTTAATAAAAATGAAGATTGGCGGAACTCTCATTGTAATCTTCCCAAATCAAACCATGACTGAAGTTGGAGTTGTGGCCTCACTGAACTTTAGAAACTCTTTCAAAGGCTTCTCAAGATCTTGAAGCATATACTGTATTCTGGCGGTGAAATTCTTCAATGGTGAACACTTTCTCATTAGTGAAGAAAATACGGCAATGTCCAATGTTTCTGTACTGCTGCAGGAGCCATCTCAATTTTAGTTCCCTCTACTTCTTCATTGTGGTGTTTGGAAATGTGTTCTGCCTTTAAGCCCTAAGTCAAAGGTTTTCATTAAGCACTCTGGTTATAAATTGTGTGTGAAAAATTCATCTTCCATGCCATAAGTAACTGCTTCTGGACAGAATTTTGGAGGAAGCAAGTTATTACTGTTTGTACAATGGAAGGCAGGCAATTTTTCATGCCGCCAGTCTCAGTGAATTTCAGGAATGTCCAGTACACAAACTCTTTGCTATCTTCAGAACATTTAGGGTGAAAAATTTCAGTACGTGATTTTTAATCCTTTGCAGAGCAATTACAGCTATTCTGTTGTATTCGTCCCACTCCATGTTAACAAGAAGATACAAGCTTTCTATTTTGCAGTTCAACCATGATGGTCAAATATACTTCAGCAATGTGTGGTTTATAACCTTATCTATTGGCTGTACAGCATAAGCCAAGAGTTTGTGATGATTAATAGCATTCATCTTGATGAGGAATTCAGATTCAGATATTATCTTTCTGGTTCCTAGCCTCAAAGTACATATTCTTTTATTTATATTATTTAAAGTTTGAGAAGAAGTATTCAGCTGATTTGCCTTTTCACTTACGAAAATGTCTAAACAAAGGCTAACAGACTCTGAACACTGAACATTTTAAACATATTTAAATAACTGACTACCGCTGTCTACTAATGTTCAGCTATTGAAACTCCCAATGTAACAATTAGTGTTAAACTATATCTACATTTTTAAAGCACTGTATTTTCTTCATTACATTTTCCAATGTAAAACAATCTGCAAACACAAACAGATCAACTACTATAGCCAAGAACATTTACAAATGAAAAGAAGAGAATATAACAAACAGTACATTCATGCAAAATTTATGATAACCACATACCCATGCTTCATGACATGAAGGTTCCACATTTTCATCAGTTCTTTTTCTCCTTCATTAACATCTGTGAAATCATCAATCATCATCATAGTTTTTGTCTGGAGCCATTTTGGATCATGTTCCCCTTCAGAATCTACATCCATTTCTTTAGGATAAATAGGCAGACATGTTGTGGTATGGTGATATAACCTATTAATAAAGATGGAAACATAGAGTTCAATATGAAACACCAAAAAATTAAATTTGACTGGAAAAGAAACAAATTAAAATAAATAAGTAAATAAAATATAAATCAGTATAATAATTTGCAACTATATAAAGTTTTTCCCAATGAAATTATCAACTACCATGTCAGCATGTGTTCAATGTATATGCAATGTAAGACTTTTGGGGAGTTTACATATTCAACAACAACAACAACAAAATAATAATAATAACAATAATAATAATAATAACAATAATAATAATAATAATAATAATAATAATAATAATGGTTCTATATTTGATAAGGTTAAGAAAAATAAGCCACTTTTAAATTATTTTACATTTTTTTAAAGCATATAATTTTAAGATTAAAAATGCTACAAAGCTCAAGCAGATAAGCATGCAATTTTCCTTTAAAAATTTAGAATTTGAAGAATATATTGTATTTCTAAATTAACAGAAATGACCAGGAATCCATGTTTTACATTTTCAAAAGTTCTCTTATATATTACAAACTAAATTATAAAGATAACAGCTATTAATAAAAAAATCAGTGAATAATAATATAAAATTGAAAAAATAACTTTTTACAAACAATGAAAATGAAATATAAATAATTTTTGAAGAATCCCTTTCTTGTATTTCTCATATCTTTATTGAAGAGGTCTTTTTACATTTCTTACTGAAAATTAATCACTGATCTGAAAATGTGCTGGAACCATCAGCAACATTAAAGGGAGATGGTCTCATGCTATATGTCATATAATGTGCTAATTCTCATTGTTAGACATCTCAGTATGGTCATCTTTGTTTATTATGCATGTATTCTTCTCACATTTTTATATCTATGATCTTTGATGTGAAAAGTTAATTACTGAAAAAATTTCTACATCCCTGAATTAGTAAAATGTTTTCACTTACAGAAAAATACATGAGATGGCTATCTTTCCTCTGTAAACTCTTTATTGGTGCACTACAATTGCTTTCTTTTCCTCACATCTAATGTCTTAGTATATAATGTTCAGTCACTACAATCATGTATTATCAAACTCACTAATTTTATCAAAATGACCTTTAACTTTTTTTCCTGAGAACTAGAGTATTAAAAAACTTAAAAACCATGTAATAAAACTAAATTTATAAAAAGTTAAAGTGGGGAAAATTACGATTGGGAACATGATTTTTACCTCTGGGACAATGATGACTGTTTCCTGTCAATTTTAATATACAGAAACCAAATATGTCTTTTAAATTAGCCAATCAGGTCTTAGTTTTTATTGATATTCGATTCCTGATTATGACAAAAATAATATCATCTACAGTATATACTATGGCTTTGTTACTTATATTTTTTATATGGATACTAAATAAATCATTATATGCAGTTTAAAGCAATTATTATGCTTGAAAATGTTTATACTTGGTGAGTTTCCCAATCCCTAAACTTATTGTGCATGTGTCACTCACAACTTTATTACCGGAAGTCCCTTGTTGAGATGGGAGCTCCAGAGGGAAGCATTGAAAAGAAGTGTAAATCTTAAGAGATAAATATACTGACAAATATGTTATTGATTTATATTTAAATAGCAGGGATATTCACAGTGAAATATAGTATAATATAACAAACTATTTATGAGGAAATCACTCATTGCCTTCAAAACATGTCCAAATAAGTAAAACAAAAATAATAAAATTTGAGTGATTTCCTCATAAGTAATTTGTTATATTATGTTAGTAATTTTTTTATAATTATTTTGAGTGAAACTTTTGCTTTCAATTTTGGTTTGATGATATTTGTTCTAGTGCTGTTGTTCTTTGAAGCTTAATAGTGGTGTTTATTGTTGGTTGGCGAAGTGAATTTATTTCTGTGTTCAGCATAGATAAAAGTGAGACGTCAGTGTCATTATCTCCAGATAATTTTTGTTACATTTATGAAAAGCTCACAGCAAAATCCCAAAGGATAAAAGTTATAAAATTACAAAAACAGTTTACTTTAACTAATAATCTCTTCCGAGTCCAACTATTTAGAACACTCTTTATGGTTTCACTTACATAATCAGAAAAGATTATTAATGCTTGTTTGATTCCAAATGAAATTACTATTGAAATTACTTTCACTACTTTAGTTGCAAAAGTGGTGATCAAGACAAAAAACATTGTTGCATTACTTATACAGCTAATTTGAGAAAGTGGTTATAAGGAAAATCAAATCATTTGTCATACCTATAATTTGGCAGGAACAACAAAATCATGTGAATGACTATTATTTTTGTATGGTAAAAGTATATACTAAGACTAAGAAAACAAAATCCAATATTATTTTATTCAAATGTACATCAGCAAATTGGATAAGTTCCTCATAAAGAAACTTTACCAATACCAGTTACTCCAAAGTTATTTAAAGAAAGTGACAGTAACAGCAGTGATGATTCAAATAAGCCCTTGTTCAAGTGATTCAAACTAAAAACTCTCTACCACTAGAAATGTGGTACAGCTGTTTGACTAATCAGATGATCAGATGATATAGAGTGGAATTTAAATTTGGGGAAAAAACAAGCAGAGATCCTTGGGTTTGAGACTGCGACAACAGAATATGCTTGCTGAACTACTAGAAATACAGTCTATAGGAAATAGCATGATTTATTTACAAGTTTGACATATGCAAAGCTAAGGGAGGGCATTTTCGTTGGCCCACAGATAAGGAAGCTTTTAAAACACAAAGTTTTTTAAAGTAAGCCAACAAATATAGAAATGGTAGCATGGCATGCTTTTAAGGCAATGGTAGAAAGGTTTCTTGACAATTGAAAGAATGAGCAACATGAATATTTAGTGGCCGCATTAGTACAAAGTTAAAAGAAATGGCTTATTAAGATGTCACTAAAAATGCATTTCTTCCATTCATACTTTCTTTTTTCCTGAAAATTTGGGTGCTGTAAATGGTGAACAGGGAGAGCATTCGTAGTCACAATGGAAAAATGTTATTAAAGTCATTGGGATCCTGCAATGTTGGGGGATTAATGCTGGTGTCTAAAGAGGGGCAGTTTGACTACAAGCATTTTTAGGATCTATACAGATATGCATTTTGTTATTTCTATTGTTAATGTTTTAATTGGTTTATATAAATTCATTTTATTGCTGTTTTGACTAACAAGTTCCTTTCATTGTCTTAAAAATTGCATAATTAGATTTTTTTTGGATGTTTTGAATAAAGTCTGATAGGAAAAATCCAAAGCCATTTTCGTAATCAGCATAGCATTTTCCATAAGCAGCAACTATTTGCACTCTGGAGTTATGACAAAATTTTTTTTTGTACCTTACTGTTTATTATTCTTTTCTTAAAGTAGGGCAGAATAATTGATTCAAACACAGATCTCATCAGCCAAAGAGGTTTTGTATATTATTTTTTGTACTCTTGATACCTGTTATTTTGCACTGAAACATGACCATTAAAGGAACTATGCTTCATCAATAAAGAACATTAAGTGTATTAATTATTCTATCATTAGTATTTCATTACTTCCAATTACAGAAATTTACCAGAATATCAAGATTACCTGCCTGCAATTCACAAATAACAGCAACCTTGCATGCTTTTAAGTTTAAATTTATTCAATTTTGAAAGATGGACTGATGTGAATGAGTGAATGAATGATTTTTTAAAAAGAAGCCAGAAATATGTGAATGTAACAGGACATTTCCAACATCTCCTGTCATAAGGGTGCTTATTTTCATTGTATGAGGACTCAAATTAGTTGTGGAGATATTACACCTGTTTCGCTCTGACTGCTGTTAATTAAACAGGTGACTAAACCATGAAAGGCCCAGTATATCATATCATGATCAAGTTTTTATTATTGCATAAATAAACTGGTTTAACTAAGCTATCAAATTATATACTCTGATGGAAAGTACCTATTGTGACCAGTGATGTATGGTCGCTGGCCATCAAATTCATTTTCATCCAGTTCTAAGAACTCTGAAAGACTTGGCTTTGGTCTCTTTGGCCGACACACAAGAATGTTTGATACAGAAGTGCGTCTCACAGGACCATTGCGAGAAAAAGCAAATCCTGGAGGTTGTGAAATGAGGTCATGGGGACTGCCAGTATAAGAGCCATCATAGCATTCATTGATGGCAACATCGATGCGAGCTCCTTGTGGAATGGGCTGAAACAAACCCAGTTATTATTATTAGAAAACTTTCAAATAAGTTCTTTTATCAGAGACATAAAATGCATAATTTTCCTCAATGTGATCACAAATTCACAAGAGTTGAAATTACATAGTGTAGCAAAAAACAAATTAGAAATTGGTATTGCAGTTTATTGCAATTCTTTTCAACTTTGTCTTATTTTGCCTTGGCTGATAAACACCCTATTTTTCTCTTTAATTCCTTTTATCACAAAGTGCCTTTTTGGCAATGAGTATATATTGGTATTATTAATGGAATACCCAGTTAATGAAATTAATTATTAATAAAACTTTTATAGACAGTTATTGCTCTCCATTATTTCGTTCCGTGTTATTCAAACACTGTTCTAATTTATTCTTAATTAGCTAATGAGTCGATTGAATACTCTTATGCTCCACTTACCAATGAATTATATAGAGCATATTTCACATTCTTTTGCCTGCATCATCAGCTGTGAGTTGAATGCCACATTCATTGTTGTTGGATGGATTTGGTAAAGTTCTCTGGTCATTTTATGAACTTTTGGATTAATTTGTCTTCTGTCGACTCACAGATGATGATGCCGACAAAGGGCTGTGAAACATGTTCTTATAATTCAAGGATAAGTGGAGCATAAGAGTATTAAATTGACTCACTAGATAATTAATAATATATTATTTGCTTCACTGTATTAGTTCTGACACAAAATTAATTTTAAGTTTAACTCTTCGAATTGTTTACTTTAATCTATATTTTGAAATAAATATGTCCAATGTTTATTTTATAAGTATAAAACTAATAAAATGGAAGTTAGCTTTAATGTCCAATGCTTCTCTTGTGGCCATGATGAGATATGAAGAAATGTTCTAGAAGTATAATGGAAATACTGAAACACATGAACAAATTATGTAAAAATCTTTAATTATACAGGTATTCATAATGTCATGGCTATTTTATTAGCTGCTATATATGGCACATTATATCCTCAGTGCAGGTCCTGAATTCTCTTTCAACAAATCTGAAGATGAGCATTAATGGGTTGAATATAAGGTATTTCTTAGACAGTTATGCTCAATTAATTAATAATGAGTTCAAAATTATAATTCAGCATCACTCTATAATTTTCATTATCATTAGGTTTCATCTAGGTTCCAATTAACACAATAGCTTCCTTCCTCTATGGCCTCCCTGGCATATATGTACATACGTGAACTTTCATATTAAGATATCATTAAATAGTAGATTCAAAATCATAAGTGTCATCTGCTATTTTGAGATGAATAACTTTAAAGCAATTACATCAAGTTTATGTCTTTGGTAGAATTGAGATTTCAACAATTGCATGTTTATTCCAGCAAAAATGTACTGAAATTGCTCAGATATCTATATCTTCAATCCTGTGTATACAACATATTTTAGATTTCTCTGTTTACTCATACAGAGCTTTTCACAGCTATTACTGTTGACTAAAATTCAAATTTTTTGTTATATGAATTTAGTCTTACATGTTGAATTTTAATATACTCTCAAGCAGTTAATAAGTGGTTCATGGAAATTAAGTTGTTTTATTTTATTTTGGTTATCTCTTTCTTCATTTCAACATGCTTTGTGATTTTATCTAATAAAAGCAATTCTTAATCCATTCACATATAACTAAGCTGTGTTTGTATAGTATTTTTGAACCTTTAAATCACAAAATGAGCTGAGTTTGCATCCCTGCACTGCTCCACAGAGATATACACAGTATTGCTTTTTGATCAGAAATTTTGCTTGTACTAACACTGAAAACAGAAATGCAATGTGTCAGGAATTCCCATCTCTATCAGTTTTTTGTGAGAAATATTAGCTTCCTTTCGAATTATATTCAGCCTGCAATATGGTCAGCCAATAACCTTTTATGTTTGAAACGCCAGAACAATAAAAACTTCATTTTCTTTCCTCCAAACAAAAAAACAACTGACCTAAAGTTCTGAAGAAAGAACGAACAAATAGCCAGGAGAGATTAAGAGAGAAAGAAGTCCTCATGTCAGAAATGATGGGTAGAGTAGATTTACAAAACAGAGTCATGGCTTTGTTTCCTATCTTGGATCAGACTTGCAAAGGTTTAAGCTTGATTTATCTCTAGGATTTCTATAACAGTTTTGACATTAGCGTCCTATTTGATTCAGCTAGTAAAATTTTACTGAGACCTCTTCTTTCTGCCTTGAAGTTCTTTTACATGACATAAATCTATGACATGGACCAATAACTTTACTTCCCTTCTAAAGGAAGCTAACCTTAAGTTTTTAGGTCCTAAAACAGCCATTGATCCTGGTCTGGTTTGAACCTTGCAACCTAGACTAGAAAGGGGTACAGAAAAATATTTATCTACTTTTAAATATCTGCATTGTCAATGCTTCCATTGTTCTTTACAAAATCATGAGAGGAAAATGAAAACCTATTCTGACTTCAGAGTAACGTTATGCAGTAGTTCCTTGAATCTGCAGAAATGTCTAAATACTCTGTCCGAGGCCAACCTTCCACCAGTTTTATGCCTTTGCATCTGCAAGGCAAAAGTGACCAATTTTCCAATGCATATTCTTTTTATCTTACTGATAAAAAGAAAAACATAAATGAAAGACATGTGATAAGATTACAGGAGGGGGTGCATGGATGTGCAAACATTTAAGATTGTTTTACGTTGGCGGAATTGCTTTGCATGCAAAATTTGATTAGACAATGCACTCAAGAGCTATTTAAATCAGAGTCTGTGACCTGTTTTTTTATTTTAATAGTGTTTAATGCCCAAGGCATCACAGGCAGACACTGTTGATATGAAATGATTAATTGGAAAAGGATTTTTTTTTTAAGAACGAAGCATTCCAGTTCTAAGTATGGTACCTCCTCGCATTTGCCATTAATGAGGATTGAGGAAAAGCTGGAAAAAACCTCAGTCAGGGAGTATGGTCACCCGTGGCAGTTCTGTGACCTGGGAAGGGTATTTAAATTTGATGCAATTTAAATATTTAATGTGTGTTTATTACCAATTTCATACTTAAGTGGGATATTCACATCTAGGAATCTATTATTGTCAGTCTGTTTGTTGTTTAGCTGAAAACTTCAGAGAGAGCGGGGCAATGCGCCAAATAGAATTTTTTCCTTTTATAAAGAAAAGATAAACGATTTATGAGAAATTGATTGATGGCAACTATTTATTTACCAAAGGCACAAAATACATATAATTTTTACATATGGTCCCTTGAAGTAGTAACCGGCATTATGGAAGTTGTAGGATGCTGTTGGCAGCATCTGCTCTGTTGAAGTTCAAATATATTCTAATCTTGACAAAATTTTGTCCAGTACACATCAAAGTGTCTTTACAGGAAGAAAGCACATTTGCATTGATCAGAGCCTAGCTGAAGATGAAGGGTGAGGATCATGTATGATCTTTAAAACCAACTCTAGTGCAAATTAATAAGCAATGAAGTTAAATGATGATGTTTAGCTCCCAGTTCATTAGGAATATGAAAGCTGTAAGGCCCTAAAACACGAAATTTCACCAAAATCTATTTATACTCCTGTTATATTAAGACTTAGATATTGAAAGAGCTCTCTTTTTATAAGCATATACCATATAACACATAATTTAAATTCTTCTGGGCTAACCACACCAATCATCAAAGTTCTTCTTCTTATTCAGAAAGCTCTTATTCAATTACTTGTTTCTAACAACATCCAATGAAATTAAGTAAGTTTGCATTCTAAACAGAGGACATACAATGTGAATACACAAAAAGAAAGAGTACCTCTGTAGCATTTGAAAGTATATACCAGCAATGAATACACCTGATGTTAGGACATTTATTCACAAAGATTCACAATCCAACATTGCTGTAGTTCATAGACATTATTTAAGGAAGAGTTTTTTGACATTTAAGAGTGTTAAGCAAAAGTATTATCATTTAACAATTACATGTAGATGTCATCTCCCTACCTTGGCAAAGTTCCTCTGATCTGCGCAAGAATCAAGACACTTAAAAAAATAATGCACACAACACTTCAAACATTTCAAGTTAATTCAGTAACACGGCAACAATTATAATGCACAGGTATAGAAGGCCCTAAAGCTAATTCCTTAAAATTAATTCTATTTTTTAATGAAAACCAGATGTCTCTGATGTGTACTAAGTGATTGCTGATGTTTTAAACTCTCAATGCAAATAAATGCAGCAAATGTTTTGAGCATCCTTTTTCTTTTTCCTTTCCCTCACCACCACATTTCTAATTTCATAAAGGAATGAAAGAAATTTATTATTTTAGCACATTTGTAGCTGGAATCCACTTATACCTAATACAGAATGAAAAAGAATTAAACTGACAAACTTGCACATAACAATTTTTTCTAATAACATATTTTCCTATGAGGCTTACCCAAACTGCTAGATGCGTATGCATTCTTCAGATGTAATGACTGCTCAAAGTTTGTATTTTGTTCTACATCTTGATCCAGTACAGTACTTTCTTACTAACATGAAGTAATACACCTTGAATGAGCTAACAGACATGGTATACATGTACAATGCAACAAACTACAACAAGCCAGCAGTACAGCATTTTTATTTACAACAATTACCAAATTGCCATTCCCTGCATCATTCAACATTTGCTGCTGTTGAGACTGGGTCATTTAGATGATTATCTGCACAGGGAAGAGGGGCACAATTCAAACAAAAAGTCCTGCTACAAGTGGAATCAAATTCCATTAACACTAGTGTAATTGCTGATAATATTGGAAAAAAGCCACATCAATGTTTTGAATTTAATTTACGAACTGCATGGTGTATGCATTTTACAGGCAACCGACCAATTATTCACTACTAAAACAATTTTTGCAACAGTATCTGAAACAGTGTCAAATACACTTTACATTCTCATCCTTTTTTTAAATCTATTTTGTAAAATAAGTGATTGTAAATGTTTTGTAATGTGTCTAGGCAATATGGTTTACATTACATGTGTCCTTGAAAAGCAATGCCTCAAAGGACTTTTTTTTTTTTTTGCCCAATGCCAGTCCATTGTTTTCATGAACTTGTGGCCATTCCTTTGTGGTACTATGGTATTGTAGCTGATTTCTGAGGCAGGATGCACTTAGGGGAGGTGATTATGATGCTTCAAGGGATGTCCTTAAACCTATGGTTGAACGAAATGAATTTATGATGGCACAAATGAGCGAAGTTTTTGGCACCTTAAAGCTATCTGGTATTTACCTTCTGAGAGTGAGGAAAAACCGAAAAGTCTTTGACACCTAGATGACTTGACCAGGAATAAAACCCATTAACTTCCAAAACCACTAGTCCACGAGGCACCAGAATAATTAAAAAAGGGGGGGTATCTGTGCAAGCTCTTAAAAGTTTATATTAAATGATGTTTAATGATAAATGGGAGACATTCAACATGACTTTACTATTTCCGTTTCATTTCAAGGCTTCTCAAATGAAAATTCTAAAATTTCAAGTGTCAAGTTAAGAAATACAAACTAAAGTCTTCAACTCTGCTAAGCACTTTTAATTTAGTTAAAGTGAAGACCCAGAAATGTCAATTGACTGCATTTCCTTCCAATAAAGGTTGGAGTGGAACTAAATAAAATTGTTAATATAGGTTCTTGCTGAACAAATTTTCTTTCTCTTAGACAATTAATTATTCTCTTCCAAAAATACAATTTTGCAAATTATTATTCTTTGAAAATATTCACATAATATGAAACTAAAAACATGTGTAACTAAAGTAAAGTCTCAAATAATATACTTAATTTTTTTCTTGACATAATTTGCTGCAAATACTGTAACATTTACAACAGCAATATAATAATATACAAATTTCAGGTTTGCTCTTTGCAGATGATTGGTATTTGGATCAATTACAGTAAGAAGGCTAAAATTGGAGGAAATTGATAAATGCTTTGAGGAGTGGGGCTTAGAAGTAAATAAGGAGAAAACTCAAATTGTAGTAATTAAGGAAGGTAGAAAACTAAATAGACATTAAAGATTGTAAAATCGAGGAAGTATTAAAGTGGTATGAAATTGTATTTATCTAGGGATTAGAACTGATGAGGCAAGTGGGAGAAACAATCAACTTATTAATTAAAGAGAAAAGAGCCATTTCAGTTAATATCAGCGATGGAAGTTAAATGGTTAGAAAGTGTATACAAAGTATTATTAAAATTGATCATTACCAGGCTATTTTGGCTTGGTTGTAAGTTTAAATCAAATTTAAAAACCAAAGGATTTGCAGGCTACTGTGGCCAGTATTGTCAGTAGACTGAATAAAAGTATCTGCAGAGACAGAGAAGGATAGCACCATTAGAAATGGGAGGGGATGGTAGTATTGGGAGAGTTGTGGGTTGACTAGTAACAAATTCCATGTCTTGCTATTTTGAAAACATCTGACTTTGTTTATTTTATCTGAATGCTGGTCTATTTCTAAGACCTCTCCCGTAGCCTGATTAAAATATCCAGTTGTTTTTGTTTTTTGCAATTAATTTGATTAGGTGAGAGGCCTTCAAAATAAAGCAACATCAAGATAAATATAAACAAATATAGAATAAGAATGATATGAAATCCATTATTTGTCAACAAACAATTGTACCAAATCCCTTCCCCCACTTCTACTCCTTCCATTTCTGAGAGTTCTGTCCCTTTCTTCCTCTCCAGACACTTTCACTCAGTACAATGACTGCAGTAGCCTGTGAAAGCTTTGGTTTTTAAATTTCATTTAAATTAATGACCAGGGCAAAATAACTCAATAATGATCAATTTTAATAATAATAATAATGATAATAATAATAATAATAATAATAATAATAACAATAATGCTGACTCTGAAAGTCTTGAGAAAAGTATACATTTTGGTGGCAGAGACTAAAATATCATGCCACTGCTATGGGGACTTGAAGGGGGATGAGATACTGCAGACTTAGTTCATTGAATGTATTGTAAATAAGTACTTGAATTACCAAGTGAAACTGAAAAGGAGTACTACATAAAGAAATGGGTTGGGCAATGAAGGAAAGATCTGATTATGTTAAAAACATTAAATATTGGAACAACATTTTGAAATTGGAGGAAGAGAATAGAATATCCCTAAACAATAACCTCTTCAGAGTCAAAATATATAGAACACACTTTATGGTTTCAATTACATGCGATGTGGTGTAGTGGTTACCATACTGGCCTCCTACATCCAAGAACGCGGGTTCGAACCCGGCCAGAACCGATGGATTTTTTCGGGCGTAAAAATCCTAAGTATGGCTTCCTTTGGAAGGGAAGTAAAGCCGTGGGTCCCGTGTCGTACATTTACGGCACGATAAAGAACCTCAAGCCTGAAAGAGAGGCCTCTGAGCAAAATTTGTCGGCCGTTTCACGCCCTGAGTTGAATGGGACGCTGATGACCTCAGATGTTAAAGAGGGGGAGAAAAAAAAAAAAAAAAAAAAAAAAAAAAAAATAATAAATTCAAGACACATTTTGTGAAACATTTGTCCACATCATCAGCTGTTAAATGATTGTTGGATCATTCATAGAAGTTGGGTAGATACGTATCTGGGTTGACTCTGATGGTCTGGTAAATATTTTGACTCAAAAGAGATTATTCATGCGTGTATCACTGTGTTCGATTCCAAGTTGAATTAATATTGAAATCCTAAAATGTTTGAAATATCAAGAAAAATGCTAAGAATGAATGGGTTAGTATAAAAATTAATAATAATAATAATAATAATAATAATAATAAGTGCAGCTTAATCTTGCTAGTACTACTGGAGTCAATATGACCCCAAAAGCAAATATGTAATAAAAATCTCCAATGTTTTTCAAACTATAATTTTCAAAATTTATGACTTTATCCCTTTATCCCCGGTGAAAGTAGTAATGCTGACTGTACTTTGAACATCTGTTATACAAAACATTTGCAACAATGAAAATAACATTTCCTGCTTATTTGTTACATATTGTTAAGGTTTGTTGCCAATTGTTATTAGTGTACTGCCTCAATGTGTTGGAAAACTACTTAATGAGTAGAAAACGTTTGAGTAGTCCAGAAATTGAAGCAATTTTGAATGAAGAGAAATATAGTGAAGGAGCATCTGACGATGATGGATAATGCTATTGTGCTGACGACAGTGAATTGGCTGAAAATCTGATGATGTTGAGATTTAGAAACTACTATTCCTGAAGTTGACAACATCTCAACACTTTAAATGTTTTCTGTTTATCAATAAATATTCTGGGGGGGAGGGACATGGACAATGCCACATATGGAACATTTTGTGGACAGAAAATATCCATAACAGTGCATAAAATATTCTTCTTTTGTCTGTACACATTAAGAATTGCTCTGTTTCAAATGTAAGAACATTTAAGATGCAGGAAGGAAGTTAAAGATAAAAATGTGTATTTTTATGCCATTTTATTAAAACAATTGCAATACTACCAATATACCCCATGTAAATTACTTGGGGTCTTTATGACTCCAGTGGTACTCGTCTAACAAAGAAAACTTGGTAGTAGGAAAGTTAAGTGAGGTGCAGAAATGCAGAGAAAAAATAATGTAAAACGTTTTTGGAAAAAATCTCTGAAATTATTTGAGAATACTGAAATACAAAAATGCCTTAGTGGAAAATAAAAAAATAATCAGCAAATTTTTATGTACCTATGAAAAGTAAATGAGAAAGAGAAATAAATAACCAAGGTAAATAAAGAAAAAAGAGAAAGGATTGGCTTGGATGAGAGCAGGCATATGGGGGCTAAAAGGCCAAAGGAAGAGAATTATTCAGTGTCAATGTCCTTTATGTGGAGGAACGAAAGACAAAGAGCACATCATTTTCTGTGTAACAAAACTAATGATTAGAGGAAACAATTCATTAAAGAATAATGATTTAAAATAAACTAACATATTACAATTAAAGAAATATTTATTAAAATATGCAAGAATTTAAAACATTTTCTGGCTAGGTTAAAGAAAGTGGCAATGGATAATAAATACGCACAAAGGGTGAGTATACGGCCAAAAGTCAATGTTCATGAAGTGTAATTTCCAAATGATAACTTATGTATAACATAATGTATTGTACAGGGTCCTTATTCTGCTGCACAATTGAAAATTGATTTTGTTGATGGGAAGTTACTGCAAAATGACATTGCACCTGCCAAGGGAAATCTCAGTACACATTTTGTGAGTCTTTTTTTTATTAGTGGTAAATAGAATTTAATATTGCACTCACCATAGTGTAACGATTGAATATGTGGCACACTTTGTTCCAGAAATTAGATTACCCATGATGCACTGGAATTGGAATGAGGGATTGTGGGAGTGAAACACTGCTTGAGTCAAGTGAGAGTGTATGTTCACGCAACAGAAAATGGAAAACAGAAGGGAAATGTTATGAAATTCCATTAAAGGCAGTATTGCTTGCATTATAGGAATATGTTCGTTGTGCATTATTTGGCCAAATTGTGTCGGAATAAGTGAGTGCAAAGCATTATTCTGTCTCATGGTGTGTATTCTATTACATGCTAGGTAATTATACACACTGTACATATGTGCACAAGTTTACCACAAAATATTTTTAAATGCATGTAATTCTGTAATTTCATAAACTACAGGAAATAATGTTTTCAGCCATGGAAGTTGCATGAGGTTGCTTGCAGAATGGGAAAGAATCTTTCTGCAATTTATGGAAAGACATGAAATTAAGGCTCAATGGCTGAACTTCTTTCAGCTGGCTGTGCAGATGGAAAGAGATGATTCAATCATGATGTTGGAGTGGCTGACAGCAAGGAAATTAATTAAAAAATGAATGTAAATGCACAACTTGCCATTATTCCCTTTAGGGGGGGGAATGGTATTTAACGCCCATTTTTACTACTGAGGCACCACAGGCAGTGAACACTGATGATACATGAGATGAAATGTTATATTGGAAAAGGATTTTTTTAAGGAAGGAAGCATTCCAGGTTAAGTTTAGGGTACCTCCCCGGCATTTGCCATTTATGAGGACAGGCAAACCTGGAGAAAACCTCAATCAGGGAGAATGGTCCAGGTGGGAATCGAACCCCAGACCACCCACTCACGAGTCTGCACCTTAATGACCTCGGCCACCCAGGTACCACCCATGAAGCAACAAACCAAGAGGCCACCTTCTTCTTTACACTGCAGAAAAGGCTCACCAAATATATCACCAAGGAGTACTAGTCTACTGACTTACCCGCGAAACACAGTGTACCACCCTATTATTTCACAAGGCCACTTCACCTTTTCATCCAATTGCGCAGAAAACGCTCCTGTAGAAGCCACCAAATACATTACTAAGGAGTACTAATTCATTGGTTCCATAACCCAAAGTATATTCACTTTCAGTGCTTGTTTTTGTGATTTTAGTTATACTTGTGTGCTGTATAACGGTTGCTTCTGCTAAAAAAAATTAAGAAAACATGTGCTTCAGTTGTGCCACTTTCACTAAAAAATTTAAGAAATCACGTCTTTGACTCCGGTGGTACTCCTATCTAATCTGGGCACCCCCTAGTGCAAGCTCTGGGTAACATTTAATCTCTGGAATAAAATGCTGTATATTCAAATATTACCCATCATAGTATATGCTTGAAGTGCCTATGAATGCCCAAATCCTTTTGAAAAGATTTTGAAACCTTGCCACAATTCATCCTCCTGAAAATTGTAAACTTCCTCCTATATGTAAATTCTATCTAATCTGTCAGTTTCGAAGAGACATTCTCTCCATATTCAACCAACTTGACAACTGATAGGAGAAACTAACCTCTATGAGACCTGTGGCTCTACCCTGCTGGTGTTTTATTATAAACTGGAAATTTGTATTACATTTACATTATATTCCACCAGGGCGAAGCCACAGGTTCTCATAGATGTTAGTTTCTCCTACAAGTTGCCAAGTTGGTTGAATATGGAGAGGATGTCTCTTTGAAACTGGTTCCACCATATTTAAAAGTAAGTGAAGCATAAGAGTGTGTTAGATGACAGATTAGATAGCATTTACATTTAACAAGCTTTAGTTGCGAGTTCCAACAAAATTTTTCAAAAGTTTCTTATTTTTCGAAAGTTCTTAAATGAATTCTTCCTAGATATTTTTTTAAGTACACGATTTTATTTCAATACAGTAGTAATTTATATGGATAAGCATGCAATAGCTCAGTTGCTTAATTTACAGTACCAACAGATACACTAATTTGTTAAGTTAAGTTAAAGTTAAGTTAGTTTTGTTAAAACACTTTCAAGAAGTTTCTAATCAACAGCCTATTTTATCAAGCTTCTCCCCTGTTAAAACCAGGTTTTTTGGCCTCGGCTTCTTGTTAATGAAAACATCTTTGTTCACCAATTTGTAAATTGCACTTCCAATTGAGGATATTACTCTTGGAAATTTAGCACAAAATTCTCACCTACAGTGCTTGAACAATATATTTTGCACATAATATAAATACATATTCTTTATTCTAGCATTGATCTCACACTCTAAGAATGCTCCACTATGCACAAACACACAGTAGAAAGTGTAACAGGTACTTTCTACAGAAATGCATCTAAAACAGTTAGCATGATAACATATATGATCAAACTGAATTGCTGCATCAGGAGAACTGTTAACTCCAGGCATACCAAGAATCATACATCCACTGTAGTTCAACCAATTTCCACTAGTGTATATAAACTTCAACTGCGTAGAGGAATGAGGGCTCAGTAATACTCAGTAAATAAATAAATTCAAAGGGAATAAGCTTATAATATTATGCATTTAATAAATATATAATTATGTTTAGCAGCTGGCACACCACAGATTTTTACAATTGACTACCATGTCCACACTTGCTGTCTCCTCTTGAGAGACAAAGCAGATATAAAACCTTCAGGGAAGGGGAAGAAAAAAAAGAAAAGAAAAAAAAAAGTCATAATATTAAATGTTTAAATATTCTGAGTGACATTCCAACTTACAATTGATTATATTGTTAATTTAAATCAAAATCTGCTTTAAAGGAGAACACAAATGAAAATCAAAGATTCAAATAATTCAGAACTAAGCCACTTTCAGGTTTTGACTGTTACAAAGCCTAACTCATGCAAATAATTAACATGTTAATAAAAATATAGGTATACCAGGTAATAACCTGGTATACCTATATTTTGCATGCATTTCTACTCATGGCTACTCATGGTATTACAGTGTCTGCAGTCTATAAGTAATGTTGCACATGCTTGAACAGATTGATACATTTCAATTTAATTATTTCCAAATTCCACTCCCTTTGCTGGAAGGACTATAGTTCCCACTCATTTGATAACCACTCTCTTTGAACAGCAATGACTCTGTCCTCAGGGTGTTTTCATCAGACAAATAATTCAGACATCAGTTAAGTTTCAGGAGTCCTAACAATAACAACGTAAGCATCAGAAATGTAAACAAGCATTATCAATGAAGTAATGGCCACAAAAACATAAATGAAATTAAATATATCTCACAGAATAACCTACCACATATGTGAAGGTGAATCTTGAGTGACAGAGCTTAAGATGCTTTAGTAGTGCATACAGTGAAACACAATCCAGCGAGCACCAAGGACAATGGAGATCCTCACAAGCCTCAGTTTGCTGACGACTGTTGTTGTTGTACAAGAATTGATACACTATCTGCAGCCTTTGTGGTTCCTCCATTTTGGGAACTACTCGCCCTCCAGTGCCACCATTTGATGTGCTACAAGGAGTACCATTTGTGATACTTCCACTGTTTAAACTGCCATTGCTGCTGTTTCCATTAGTCAGATTATTATTGTTGCTATTCTTATTGTTATTGTTATTGCAGCGCTCTGTAAACAAGAACCAGAAATAAATATTTCAAAGCTTTCATAAAGCTAAGTAAAAAATTGTAACATTACACTTAATTTATTTCATTAAAACTAATTAATTTTTAATATAGTTTGCAGTCATATCACAAACACATCTAGCAGTAAAAATATAAGGATTAGATAGATATACTACAGTCCTAAAAGTCAGCTAGAATACAGTATAGGAGTACAGAAGCACAGCCAGAGCAATTTAAAAGTCCTGATACACAATTAGCCGAGTGGCATTTAGACCATTTGTTGCTACTGGTATTTTCTTGTGTATTCTTGTACTCATGCACTTCACCATTTTCATTGCCACGGGTGATTGAGTATTAAGGCAAGGACTAGTGAGCTGGAGGTCTGGGATTTGAATCCCACCAGGACCATCCTCCCTCATTGAAGTTTTTCCTTGGTTCTTCAATCCTTATAAATGGGCAATGCTAGAGAAGTACCCTAAACTTAGACCTGGAATGTTTCCATAATAATAATAATAATAATAATAATAATAATAATAATAATAATAATAAAAAAAAAACCAAACCCCACCAACAACAACAACTTTTCCAATTTATCATTTCATCTCGTGTATCATCAGTGTCCACCACATACGGTGCCTCAGTTGTAAAAATGGGCTTTAAACGCTATTCCCCACCCAAAAAAACTTTCACCATTTTCAAATTTAATAGAATTTTAGAAAGTGCTGTATGTTGCCCATTTTCCAAAACACACAATCCACAACTTCTTAGAAAATTATCACTAACATGCATCAGCTTCACATTACTAATAGACCTACCTTGGTTTCAAATGTTTTGTTTTAAATTTCTCCAGTGTGTAAGGGTTAATTAAATATACTCTATTTTTCAATGTCCCCAAAAGATAAAAATCACTAACAGTAAGATCTGAGGAATGAGGAAGTCATAAACCATAGAATCAAATATATGGTGCAATTCCGTCATGGATTGATGAAGAGTTTTTAATTTTCTTTTCTGGTCTATTGCAGATCCTGTTTCATTAATCTTCTGTACAAGCTTTAATATAGTTTTTTTTTGTGTTGGAACTGGGCTGCCAGGAAATTTGTGCTCTAGTGCCTGTTTCGTTCTGCCATACAACTTTCTCTACCTGATATACACCTTGAGGATGAAATTCCACCACTGCACAATCCTATTGCACCATTTAATGAAATATAACTCTTAACTGCACAACACAACTGCCCAACTCTGTTGAAATCCTGCTCACAACTGACTGGAAGAGAGAATGTTGCTGTGTCTATTGATCTATGCTGTGGAACTTTCAAAATGCTCTCATTGTATCATGCCACTACATTAACTGAAATAATGTCTCCAATATTGGCTATATAGCAAACACATGTTACCTTCTTTGTTTCTTTTTTTGTAAGTGGCGAAACACTTCATGTAAAAGTCTATCTAATGATGGGTGGAATGAGTTAACGATCTTGCAAATGAGCCCAAGTCAGTCAATGACTTTAATTACTTTGTGTTTTCCTTTTCAGGGCAAGGCAAACTTCTTAAAAAAAAACACCCAGGCACTTAAACCAAGCAGGATTTGAATCTTTGTCATCTGGATCAATAATCTGTTTTGACAAATTAGATATACCAGAATCCTATTCCACTGAATTATAGACTAATAAATGATAATAATCTACAGGATTTAGAATTCCTGCACTCACTTGTGTTTTACTGTTCAAGTTTTGCATTTAAATTGCGGTTTGCGAAATTGGGCCAAGGAAATTAGAAAGGCAAACAGGCTACGAAAAGAGCCACTGGAAACTGATTCAATCAGTCATCAGTGCCCTCTCTACAAGTAAATTTAATTATAACATATTAAAAAAATTATCATGTCTTTCTAATCACAAAGTTTGTGGAAGTTACAGGTAAACCTAGTAGGAAAAGTGATTTGCCTGAAGTAAATGCAAAAACTACTGGATATTTAAGTCTGATTAAAAGAAAGGCTTAGAAATAGAGAAGGATCCAGATAATATAAACACAGACATATTTTCATATAAGTAAGGCATGGGACAAACAACTGCACTACAACTCTCTCATCAATCCTACTTCCTCCCACTTCTTAAAGTTCTGTCCTCCTCTGCCCTACAATTTACTCAGTCCATTAACAATGCTGGTCACAGTAGCCAGCAAAAGCTTAGGTTTTTAAAGTTTATTTAAGCCAATGACCACAGCAAAATAATGATTTTATCAGTAATGATAAATTTTAATAATAAATTAGAACAATCCATCATTGTACAGATTTAATCCTTCAATCTATTTAAAAAAATAAAACAGCTCAATACTATCCTCTCATTCAAATTTTTCTCATTTAGTATTTGCCACATATACTAAACTCAAGACAGTTTAAGTGGCAAAACCGACTTACCAGTAATGTTCTACATTCTAAAATAAAGACAAACAAATTATAGTCCCGCTAATTCATGTAATGATGCAATCTCTTAACCATTTTATAGTACAATATAATAATAATCCTAAGCAATCTCTGAATGAGTAATGATGTGCATGGCCATAAAATATTAAAGTTAGAAAGCTACAGCATTACAGGGAGTTTGATCAAATTCTACAAAATCATGCAAGTTAATAGCTGAATCACCAGGTCTGTTCTCCTTATTACTGCTTGAATCCAGAGAATGATCTTGTTGGCGAAGTGGTTTTGGGCGATCCACCATTCCAAATCTTGGTTCTGTTGTCCAGCTCAAGTGGAACTTTAGTGTTGGATTTTTGCTAAACTCTTTTTCACATTCCTGAAAAGAAAAAATATAAGTGCTTAGTTCAATAAGTTTGACTTTAATTATTTATTTCTGGGAGGGGGGGGAAAGCAAAGCAAAGCATAAAGGTAATACTGCTCTTCAGAGAAGCTTTTGTTTTCTAGTCAATCATTAAAAATCATTTAAATTTATAACCAACCACTAAAAATTATCTATTATATTAGCATCATATCTATTAAATATTTCTAAACTATGTCCTTAGATTTAAATACTTCAGCTTACGTTACAGCTAAATAGTTTAAAGTGAAAATTACATTACCGAATGGAATGAATATTATTTACATATATACTAAAATACATATTATCCAAACTTTCATAATCAGCCATGTTCAGATATTTGATTATTTGGATGACTGCACCTAGAAATAACAGACTGCATATATTTTAAAGGTCTCTATGGTAATGTTACCATTAAAATGCACACTTACTTCCCTCAAATTTTTCTTTTTCCTGATCCGTCCTTTGAATCAAATATGGATGCAAATTTTTTTGATAACAAATATATCAGATTTTCTTACATTCGCCAAAGAGAATCTACTCTTTTCCTTTTCTATACAGTTTAGCACAGAACACACCACTAACTTTCTAAACTGAACATTTTGTTTTAATTGAAATCATGGATGGATAAATAGAAGTCACGGTATGTATTTTAGGAATGAACTCACTTGGAGCCTGATAATCAGTTTGCAGAAATGAGAGTTTGATAAATATACTATGAGAGGGGGGGAGGTTCCATTAAGAATTGTAATGATATTGACCAGGCTTAGTGAAATAGGGTGACTGACAGTAACAAGGAGCATGCATTGGGAATTTCTGGAGGAAAAAACCTATAGTACATGAATTTCTTGCTCTCTGTTAAAATCTCATAAATGTATTCCTGTCATTTCTGTACCAGGAGTTACAAAAGTTGAAAACTTGATGTATGTAATGGAAGAAAAATCATTTGAAGCAAAATGTGCTTCTTCAGTTGATTTTTTCTTCTTTCAGTATAATTTGAGCCATATTTGCATTAACTGCTGTTCAAACATTCCCATCAAATAAGGATATAGATGCAGATTCGGGGACTAAGTTTCAGAGATGGTTGAACATTATTTTTTGCAGCAGCATTACTGACTTCTGGATCAATATCCTAATTTATGACTAAAACTGTAGGCAGGGAAAAAGAAAAAAGGTATATTTTTGTAGAAATTATTTCAGATGCTTTCGGATAGATGGCAGAGGAATTTTCACTGCTATCACCATGATCACTGCTTTCGTTGTTTGATGTTGAATAATCGGTGTTTGATGTAGCAAGATGATGAGTAGCAAAATGCTCCATTTCTTAAGTCCTTTTTTTCCATGGCAATTTCTATTGCAGTGTGCTACAATGCTCCTTCCCTGAGTTTCAGTTTTTGATTTACACCAACCATGCAGTCTAGTCGTCCTTTTTGGTGCTGAAGCATTAAGAAATTCTTATCCTCTTCATTTTTCATCTGTCTAAAAGCATCTGAATGAGATATGTCAAAGAGATCGCCCATAATTTCCATAAAAAGATCTCTTTTTTCTTTTACCTTGCCTGCAGTTAAGATTTTCTGTAAACCTTTCCACTCATTATAGAGCTGAATAACTTAACACAGTGGTCAGTTCTAGCGAAAATTCATGCATTTTGCCAAATAATGGAAACTTCTTGAATAATGTTGTAAAATTTACAACTCATACATTGCAGGAAAAAATGCTTAAACCTTCCCAGTTCGAAGGTAGTTTGGTTCCTAGATTAGAGATGTAGCCAATAAGAAATCTTTTCATAACTTGTGTGACAAACTACCTGAGGAAGTTGATGTCATTTTACAAGTTAAGGAAAAATATAATGAAAGTCACTTTACCTCAGCACAGGCAGTAGCACAAACAGAGTTTTGAAACAATAACTGAAAAATCATTCATCAAAGATATCATCTTTAGTTATAAAATAAACCACCACGGGTAGCCGAGGTCATTAAGGCATGAACTCATGACTCTGGGGTTCGAATCCAGCCAGGATCGTCCTCCCTGAATCAGGTTTTTTCTAGATTTTCCTCAGTGTTCATAAATGGCAAATGCTGGGGAAGCATATAATTTCATTTCATGTATCATCAGTGTCCACCATCAGTGCCTCAGTAGTAAAAACGGGCATTATACACTATTAAAAAAAATTTACAAAATAAGACAACGTACTACCACTAATAATAATAATATTATTAATATTAATAATAATAAATGTTTATCTAATAATATTAGAAAAATTCATTCTGGTCTACAAAATTTAGAACCTTCATGGTCGATGAGGGTCACCTTGCAGTTGTCTGATTCAGCTGAAAATTTGTACAGATCATTTTTTTGTTGATTTGAACATGATAAGAGGGTGGTGGGAGCAGCACAATTTTAATTTTTGGAAAATCACCTTAGTTAAGGGCCATCCTAACATATAATATACATGCACATAAATAAAATCAATGAGAATTATTTAGCATATACTAAATCACAGTATACTATGTACTAAAGAAAATTTAGTTTAATATTACTGTAAGTATGAGTGTAGTAAGACTAGAGGGAATTCTTCAGCTATGGTGGAATTGAAAATTATGTATGGGTTTGAAATTTGGGGAACGGAGAAATGGTGGGAGTATGCTGATCATAACCATAGAATATTTTGTAAAATGGTGTTGGCATTACCGAGGGCAGCTTCAAATGAGGTAGCATTAACTGAATTTGGAAGAGTTGACAGGAAAGATAGGTAGTTAAATGTATATTGAAATATTCATAAAGGATAGAATTAAGGGAGGAAGAAGATATAGTTAAAGACTGCTTACAGACACAAGAGAAAATAAAATGGAAAAGAAGTTGGTTATCTCAAATAAAGAAAATAGTCCGAGAGATTGGAATAGAGGATTTAGATACACAATAAAAAAGGGTTATGAAATAAAATGAAATAAAATGAAACTAAGAATAGATGATACTAAAAAGCAAGAAATATGGAGTAGTTTATAAGATAAGACTACCTTTAAGAAAGAATGGGGGAGGGAAAAATGTGTAGATATTTGTACAGAAAGGGAAGTGAGGGATTTGCTTCTAAGGTAGAGCAGGAATAATAGGGCTAAGTTGATTAAAAAGCAAGAGTGTCCACTATGTGGAAAAATAGAAAAGGAGTTACAAATATAGTTGAATGCTCAAAAACTAAAATATTGAGAGAAGTATGGATTAGAAAATGGGATAATTTGCAGATAGAAATTTTGACATTAAATTTTTTTGGAATTGGCAGCAAGGAGTTTTTGAAAAAATTTGGTAATTATACAGGGAAGATAAGAGAAAAGTGTTGGAAGAAAGTGATTAAATTAAAGGAAGAAGATATTTATGGAGATAATATTGAAATGTGTAGTTAGTGGAAAGTGGGATCTATTACGTAAATAAACCGGGTGTTAACTGTATAAGATCCTAAATGACAAGCATTCTAAGAACAGTCATACAAATTATAAATGTTAATGTAAAGGAAACATGCAGAATAAAGCATTCATTCATTCATAGTAGCAAGATAATCTAAGAAATGGGCATAACAAAGTAAAAAAATAAATTTGCACATATCTACAGCTCAAAATAGCTATTGATAAACATATTTTTTGTTCAACTACATCAAAAATAAATAAAGAAATCATGACTTAAAGTTTTCCTGACGGTGATATGAAAATAACACTTCTCGGGCTATCAGCCAGATGAATTCTGGAAGAAGTTCCAAGCTTTCAAGAGCTAACGTCGCTCTCATCTTCAGGGAATAAATAATTAAACTTACATCATTAAATAATTAACTTACATCTTTAAGGTCATCAATTGTCTCCCAAGAAGAATGTTTTCTAGGGGATCCTTTCACATTGGTCTGCACTTCTTGCAGCACTAGTTCATAGTCTCCATTAATAAGCAGGCAGCGATTATGTTTGTCATACACAGTCAGTTCCATGCCATAGAGCTTCACATCATCTGTAGAACTCTTTAAAAGCCCAGATGACTTTCTTCGCTTTTGCGCTGGTTCTGCAAATAATGAAGGGAGAGAGAGGGATTTAGAAGCTTTCATGAAACAAACACTCAAATTATAAACTCTCATAAAAAAAAATTATTACCATAGATATTCAAAAAAGTGCTATCATTGAAAGTTTCTGTAGAATTCTTTAAAAGTCCAGACGACTTTCTTCGCTTCTGCGCTGGTTCTGGGAAGAATGAAAGGGGAGAGAGGGATTTAGAAGCTTCCATGAAACAAACACTCAATATATAAACTCTAATTAAAAACAATTATCATTGATATTCATAAAAGTATTATCATTTAAATTTGAAAGTCTGTGCTCATGCTTAGCATTAATGAAAACGTTTACCTGTATCCAGATCTCCATTGGAAATGAATTGCCCATTACCACTGAAGGATACTCTAAGCAGCAGATTATAAGATTTCACCAGATGTCCATTTGATAAGTTGAATGACTCAGTTGGTATGGATATGGTTGGTGCTTTTGGTGGGGGATGGTCTTCCGATGGATTTACAGGTACTTCACTTGTACCCAAAGAAATCTAAGAAAGCACACATAGTTTATAAGCATTTGCAAATAATATCTTTAATAATTTAATGCCTGGGCATTCTCCATCTTAAGAGACATCATCTATTATGTGCTATCCTGCTATTCTTGTTGATCCAAACCTGGAGAAGCACCTTTCAACAATTTTAGGCTTACAACTTTTGTTGTTAAATAAGATATGCTCTTTTACCTTAAAAATAGATCTCAAAATATGGATCTATATAATTTGAACATGGATCATTATGATACTCTTAACCACATACATTCCCTTTGGCCTCCTCAACAGTCTTTATTCTCTTCATGGATAAGCATGAGATTTGGAGTAGCTCTCAGAATAAAAATTCCTTGAAATTTAATTGGAAGATAATAAGAGTAATATGGAAGAATGTTATTTGTGATGTAAGAGAAGGAATATTTAATGGTTTTATGGAATACAAGAAAACTGAAAGATGTATAGGAAAGCTGTGGTACACAAGGCAAGAAGATACTACAACAATAAAAATGTTAGCAAACTGTGGAGTAAAATGAACTAAAAGAATACGGATGTGTTTAGGAAGTGTGCGAGAAAATTGGATTTGGAAGGTTAAGAAAAGGTGACCGAATGAGAAGTTGCAACGTTAGTGTAGAAATGCAGTTGTAAACATACCTTCGGGGAGGGAGGGTAGATTCTGGAATAAATCTGTGGTAGATTATTTAGAAACTAGATTAATGTACAAGTTAGTTGGTATTCAAATTAGTTTAACATTACAGGTTATGTTTGTTTAGATAGCTAAATTACAGTGATATAATGTTGTCATGGTAACAACTCTGAGTTGCAGATTATACATCATTGCCACGTGGCTTTCTCAAAGCTTCCCCTCATGTTAGGGGCTTGTGAGGATGCGAGAATCACTTTGTATACACACTTTAAAACTTTTGAGCACGAACAAGTGAACAGATTGGGCTATCAAAAATTATTACATCCTTTCAGCTTAAAAATTTTTTCTGCAACCCATTATGAGTATGATTGAACTTTATTCCATATTAGAGGAACCTTGCCAATTAGAAATGTTGGTCCTGGTGGTGTAGTGGTAACCATACTTGCCTCCTAAATCTAAGATGGCAGGTTTGATCCCTGCCAGGACTGATAGATTTTTTTTAGGTGTAAAAATCCTAAATATGGCTTATTTCGGAAGGGAAGTAAAGCCGTGGCTCCCTTGTCGTACATTTATGGCACAATAAAGAACCTCAAGCCTGAAAAAAGATGCCTCTGAGCAAAACTTGTCAGCTGCTTCATGCCCGGAATTGAATGGGATGCTGATGACCTGATATGTTAAAGAGCATCCATAAATAAATCAAATTAATTAAATCAATTAGGAATTATTTTTTTAAATGAAATTAAATTTGGTTATATGCATGACTCTTAAAGTTATTAGTACATTACTGTTTTTATTAATTTATTTCAGAGCTGTATACATGATTGCGTGATATCAGTTCATCTTTATGGAATGATGCATTTTTTTAAGATGTTGAACTCACCCAATTAACAGTGTTTCCATGGTGATTATTTTTTGTTGCTCTCAACATTTAAAATTGTATGTTTCTTGCTTTCCAGATTGTTTAGATCTGAATACAAACTGGCTATTGTATGAATTTGCACAATATGCTTTACTATGAATTTAATGTATTAATTTATATTCTAAGGGCAGTGTGTTATGAGATGTACTGATTAATAAGAAGTTTTAATACACAGTTGTATGGCATTTTGGACTTATGTTTCACTGGTAATTTAGCTCAAAATACCCAATCATCATTAACTTTAAAATTCTATTTACATCCTCTGCAATTTGGGTACTAACAAAAAAGAACTGAATGGTTGTAGAGGGGGGGGTGCATGTGCTCACACACACAAACAGATATAATATAAATAAATATCAATAACTAGAAAAGCAGAAAAGGATAAAACATTGAGACTTGTCTTCTTGCCATAGAAGAGCTCATGCAGTTGGAAATACAGCAATTACAAATCTTGTGATATTATATTGCATTTGTATCACGTATGCACACATACACACACATAGCTAACTATATTTACCACTATTTAATTATTTATAGCTGAAAAGGAAGCAGTACTTATAAGTCACATCCTGTTTATCAATTGTTTAATACTAATATAAATATAGTGGTTACCAAAAACATAATAAATGATAATTCAAAGCCATGCCAATAATGCCTTATTTCCAAAAAAAGATTTTCGGTAAAGAATTGAGATGATGGTAGTGTCACAAGTGACACCTTCAGTAAATAAAATATGCAAAGGACATATAAATAAGAAAACGCAAATGCCACCAACAATGGGGAAGAAAAATAAAATCATCATTTAATTAATAAAGATGAGCAGGAATGGTCAGTAGTCCTGAACAAATTTAAACAAAACATGCTAACAACTGAAAATCTTTTCTACATCATTGCCATACACACAGGGGAAAAAAAGGGGGGGGTATGAGAAGAGTTAGATTTTACTTTGAGAATTATATTCTCATTACTATTACTATTTTAACCGCCATATTTTTCTCCTTTGATTTAAAATTAATATTACTAAATCAAAAAGCAACCTTCTAAAATAAAACATATTTCAAATTGCTCACCTGCATTATTGGAGAGGAAACATCCTTCCTCTTTTTGTGGCAAATTTTAAGCAGAATTGTTTCTACTTTAACAGGATCTTGCTGTCCTTCAACTGAACCCAGAAAAAAGGAGTGGGAAAAATCAGAAAATCTCATACATATAACATACTGTAAGGTAAGTGCAGTTAGTGTGAACATATTTAATAATTTCTTATAGGATATATTACCACTAATTTGTCTACAGCTTAATTAATACTTAGAACACTTTCAGAATTTCTGAAAATTTCACTAGATATCACCCACATGTTTGTAACTAAAAAACTGCACATCATCTTTATGCACAATGGGTTCAAGACTGCATGCAGTTGAAGATTAAGTAAAAGGAAGTTGCCAAGTTTCTTTCAAAAGTAATCACTGCCCATTAAACCTGACTACATCATTTCTATCCTGAGAACATACAACAAAGCTGTGTGTGGAAAACTTCACCATCACCAACACCAAAAAAAGCAAAAGTGGTTGCTTCTACTGGCTATGGTCTTCTGATATTTGAGGGATGGTTTAGCACATGTACTTGCATAGACAACAGTAACTGGACAATACTACCAAGATGTCCTGAAAACCTCTGCAAGGCCATATCGCACTCAAAAGGCCACATTTCCATGCAACAAGCTGGATGCAAATTACAATGCTGTTGCTGAATATCTCACAAAAATCTACACGAATGCTGTCCCTAGAGTCAAGATTTAGCTCTGTGTAACTTTATTCTTTTCCTTGAATTGAAGAGCACCTTCATGGCTGGCATTTCCCATCATCAGAAGTGGCATTGAAGGTTGTGTAAACAGTTCTAAAGAACATGTCAAAAAGTGGTTTGGATGTCCTGCATTCTGACCATATGGATGAATCAAAATACTCATAAGGAGACAATGGCATGTGAGCAAAATTTTCCAGCTTTAGTGCCCTTTTTACAATCTAGTTTAGTGTTGCATGACTATTTAATGAACAAAATTTGCTTACCTTTATCATCATAAAATCCTAGAAAAGTTAGAGTCATATACTCCTCCACAGGCACTTGTTGAATCTCTCTGTTTTTCATGCTTATTCGATCCAACAGACCATCCACCTTAAAACCTTTGCGGTGTTTGTGAGTGCGAGACATACGCTGTTTCATATAACTCAATGTACGGTTGAGAAAAACAGGCTGAAATAAAATTACCACCACAGTTACACAATATAAGAGTGAACATTGTAAACATGCTCAAATAGGAATACCTATTGTGGGAATTTATTACTTATGCAAAGCATAACTATGAATTAGATCTAATATCTCTCATACAAGTGTTTTTCTGAATTAAACTAAGAGTGTATATTTTGAACTTAGTTAGTTGCATAGGTACATCAGTAGCCCAGTAAGTGTCAGCAACAAGATGTAACTCATTTGTGAAACATCAACTGATTTTTAAACAATTATTATAATGCATATAATGCACATATGTTCTTACATAACCACATAAACATGCACTTTCATTGTCCAAGCATTTTTGTTAGCCATATCTCACAATGGACTTCAATTCTTCACCAGTGCATCACTTTTGTTATACAGTGGTATTAATTAAGCATGGAATATTACTAATCATAATCTTGGCTTCATTTGTTCATTATTGAATTACCTGTCACATAGCAACGCTATCATAATGTATGAGAGTCACATATGTTTACAGAATATCATACTACACATCTGTTGTTTTTCGGTTTAACTTTGAAATATATTAAATAGATATCTACAGTGAAAGTGTATATACATTTTTTGGCACCCTCGGTTTATTGAGAATGTGGAACTATTGCTGGGAGCTGGAGAGATGACCAGAGAAGTGTGCGGGGAGAGGGGCTTTATCTGCCAAGTAAAAAAACATTACATGTGTATCATCATCTATTCAAAAGAGTCGGTCCATCTCTTTGCGTTAACAAAAGCAGAATATTAACACATTCCTCTGACTAGCCATCACTGCAGCTCCATCTTTTCAGATGGAGAAGTGTAATGATTGAAAATCTGAGACTGCTGCTGAAAAATGGGTTACATTTTTGCATTAAGCATAGCAAATGTATGGACAATAACAATGTTTCATTTTTATTCACAATTTTAAAAGTTCCTATTGGTTGATCAGTGACAATTATTGGATCTGCCAATCTTGTGTTCCCGACAAATACCATTGTCATATGGTGTTAGCATACCAAACTTTTCAATCTGTTCAATAAGTAAAGAAAATCTGATTATACGAGTAATTCATTTAATAAACAATAGCACATCTTTAAACATTTCCTTGTTACAAAATGGTTTTTCAAACAGCCTTATATCTGTATCATGTCTGTTTATGGACAAATCATCCCACTATGGGTACGAGTTGATACTGCGAAAGGATATTATATTTTAAAGGTTATAGGTTTACTTTCTCCTCGTATTTCACAGACAGTGTTAAAATGCAAACTTATTCCTCCAGTTGCATATATTGCGCAGTCTAGGCTTTAAAGAAATATGTAGATCCCCACGAGTGGCCGAGGTCTTTTAGGCGCGGACTAGTGAGCGGGAGGTCTGGGGTTCGACCGTCCTACCTGACTGTTTTTTTTCCCCTCCCCTCCCAGGTTTTCCTCAGTCCTCATAAACGTCAAATGCTGGAGAGTTATCCTAATCTTAGCCTGAACGTTTCTTTCCCTAAAAAAGATTATCAACTCATTTCATGTATCAGTGTCCACCTCCTGTGATGCCTCAATAGTAAAAACGGACGTTAAACAGTATTGAAAGAGAGAGATTAGTGTTTCCGTCACATTATGCACTCTGTGATATGTACTACATGAACCAACAGAGTAGAAAATAGTCTATACTTAATTATATCAGCCATTTAGACTATATTCTCTTATATGTTTATCATTTGGGCTTGGATTCTTCGGTAAATATATTTTTTTATTTGCACTGCAAATAGAACTCGCAAGCAGGTTTAAAGCTTTGGAGGTGGTAAACTAAGCTTATATTTTAAAATTTACACAACACAAAAATATCAGTACTTAAGCTGAAACTATCTTGTGGACCTTTCTGGAAATAAGAAAGAAATGGCAACTGCTCTGTGAAAATTTATGTAATATTGTATATACAGTATTGCATTCATATATTTTAACTATTATGACCTTGAATGGAAAAAACCTTCCAGGGGGTTTCACCATCAATTTCTTAAATGTATCATTGTGCTGTGTGCGCGAGCAGCATTGTCATCGTGTAGAAACAACAAATATCGCAACCTATACATTTCATTATTTTCGGTGCCTTGTAGGTAGAATCGATCGATGGAATTTTGAAGAAAGTTTTCAAAAAATGTTCATGGGTACAACCGCAATAACTACATCCTTCAGATTTCGCTAAAAAGAGTAGGGCGGAAATTGGAAGCAGTAAATTTAAAAATTCATTAAAAGTTGTTAGAAATGTGACTGTAGACGAAAAACTTCTATAACAAAAATAAGTACTCTGAAATATAACTAAAATTGTGTATATCCACCAACGGATCCGGCGACGCTCTTTACTTTTCTATATATATTACTGATCTCCATCAGCAGATTCCAAAAACATTATCAAATTAAACATTTTTTTTTTTTTTAAATATTACATGTTCGGGACTTTATGAAGCACGACTGGTCCTGGCGAGGATTTTAATATTGCTATGAATTGAAAGAGGAAGGCAGTTTTTATGTGTCTAGCGGGTAGCTGCGGGAATTTGGATTTTCCTTCTTTTTTGTTTTATCTTTGCTGTTCCAATTATTTTTTATACATGTACTCCTTTTATTAATTATAAGTTTATCACTACTTACCGAAACCATGTTCCTGGTCCTCAGATATCTATAGATTTGGGTTGGTTCTGAAAAGAAAGGAAAAAAGAATCTTTTAGGTATATTTTTCAAATAAATTAAATTCAATGTAAATTTCGAAGTAAGAAAGTGGTTGAAAGTAAATATTATTCAGATAAAAATAAAAGGGTGAAAAGCCCAAATTTTTAGCGGCCACTTAATGTCAGGGATGATTTTCAAACAAAAAGAACAAGTGATGAAATATGGTGAAGAACGAAACAAAAGATGCAATTTGCAAAATGTCTATACCATATCATTTGTAACGTAACAGAATAAGCATATATTTCCGCATAATAACACCATGAAACATTGAATCGCTAATTCTTAAATGAACAAGAAGATTTCTGTTCTCCAGAAATGGATACAAACTACACCAACATAATTTCAAAAATGAGGAAAAACTCAAGGATCCTATTCTATAAAATTATGATTTTAATAGAATTCCTAGCAAACCCTGCAAACTTCGCTAACAAAAGTATCGCAATGGCTAGTACATCTCTCTCTGTCTTATAAATTATTACGTTATTTTTATTAAACTCTCTTTCTCTTTCTGTTGTGTATGCTCAGTCACGCACGTATAAGTGTTAATTCTTCTATTTAATATAGTAAGTATGCGAGCAGTAGCAGTAATAAAGGTGCCGGCACTTTATGCATTACTATTCAAGAGCAATTTTTCTATTCATGATCCTTCGATTGCTGCAATCTTCTGGGTGAATTATACCTCTATAGAGAGTGCTTATAAATTCCCATTACACACACTCTGAGCTTGTATTGGGATCTAGTAGGTAACATTTTAAACAAGAACACGTTCTGCCTATTACTGAACTCTCCCGCGCCTAGCAGAGTACATGTTTGTGCATCCACTCGCGTATCATGTTTCGGTACACAGGCTCAACAACAACTGGTAGTCCAACGGCCGCCGCTGCCATAATCCCGCAAGAAGGCTTTCCGCCGACTCCACTGGATCATTGATTTGGTTTATTACGGACGCTCTTTAACATTTCAGTCATCAGCGTCCCATTCCATTCAGGGCGTGAAACGGCCGACAAATTTTGCTCAGAGGCCTCTTTTTTCAGGCTTGAGGTTCTTTTACATGCGTTAATGTACGTCAGGGGACCCATGGCTATAGTTCCCCTTCGAAGGAAGCCATACTTAAGATTTTTTTTAAAAAAAATGCATCGATCTTGGTCGGCCAACGGGTCGTAAATTCAACTCATGTTGCCCCAATTCAGCGGAGTCAAATCCGGCGAGTGTGCAGACCATTCAATCGGCAACTACGGCCTATTCATTTTTGTCGGAATAGTTTCTCGAGATGACCTCGGACGGCACGAGAAAAATGAATTGGTGTGCCATCGTGTTAAAGCCACAGATCTTGCCAAATGTTCAATGACACTTTTCCCAAAAACTGCTGGAGCTAAGTGAGGTGAGATGGAAAAAGGCATGACACCATTCACACGACTCCATGCCCACACATTGATTACGTATCGTTTCTGAATGCGGGAGAGTTCAGTACGTAGAGTGGCGGGGTTTTGTTTATTGCGGGCAAACGATACGTTTTCGGACATTGGTTGCTTATAAGCGTGTAATGGGAATCTGGACGCATCCTGTATACTTCCTATGATTTGAAATCAGTGATTCAGATACTTGGAGTTTGTTTACCCTGTTTTTAATTTCAAGTTTCACTTCCAATCACAGAAAGGGGTAGGGGAAGGCTTAGAATATGCGTTTTGTATAACATTAACTTTCTTTACATTCAATTAACTCAAAACGAAAAGCAACTACTTTATGAATTCACTAGCCTGTTATTCAACAACAGCTTACGGTTTATTAGCGCTGCTGAACGTCTGCATGAGGACATGTTACTTTAAATGTAATATTCTTTGATACTAAAATGACCAAACATTTTCTAATTTTTAAAACATACACACATAACTGTGTTGCTATTAATACACTGAGTTGCTCTATTTGTCTTTTAAAATATTTCATTCAACACAACAATCAGTACGCTGATGACCTGAGATGTTAAATAGCGTCCATAAATAAAACAACAATCAGTCTGCAAAGGTCGAAACAACCTTCCTGGGAACGCACGTGACGAGATGACGTTTCATGTGGTGCATATACATATACATAAAGCTTCGAGAGACTTCGCCTACATCTGGAAGCTTACTAATTCATTGGTACGTCCCCTTAAAGATAACCTAAAAGACATCAGACGAGAGATGGACGCCCCCCCCCTTCTGTCCTTTTTCTTTCTTTTTTTTTTTTAAAGCATCAAGCATTAGTTATAGAAAATCAAACTTGAAATATTTGGCGGCAACGCAAATCAATAACCTCCTACAGATGCCGCCTCTGAATTCAACAACGTCAGAACTTAAAATTGCGCAAGCGGCATTTATATGTATATTTCAGCCACTTTTAGCCACGAAATGCAATTTTTAGGTAAACTAGAAATGGGCCGAGTTGGAATATATGGGTCAACACTAGTAAAGATTTCCGTTATTTGTGTAGATTTAAACTTTAAAATGTTGAGGACATCGTGAAAACGATAAAAACAAGATGCAATGAAGTTTAGGTTTACAGGGAATAAAAGAGTGATAACAGTTAAATCTTCTTCAAAGTTAAGAATAAAAAGATAGGGGCGCTGTTTGAAATTCCTAAGTGGGGTTGTTGGGAATGTGGGATGATATCTAAACCAACCAACATTGGTTTTGAACTCCCACACTTTATCTACACTAACGTGAGGTTTTAAAAATTAAATTTAGGTTAAATAGGTAGTTAAGACTGGTAAGTATTTCAATTGAAACTCCTGCATAACTTTAACAGTAACTAAAGCTTAGAAAGTTCTGAATATAGACGCTTACTTTCCCCTACTTTTTGGTGAATTTATAGTCATGGAAAAAATTAATATTATTTGTTATTTAGCAAAGCTTAGATAACAGTATAAGCATATTGCACAGATTATTGAACTTATGCGGGTGGTAAAAAAAAAAAAAAAAAAAAAAAAAAGCGCAAAGTTCAAAACATCGATTTATAATCGAAGAAACTAATTGGAATGGAAGTAGATGTCATGCAATATTGCTCATTTTTCTTTCCTTTTTATGAAAGTGCTAGTATCATGTCTTGCATTTGTTTGGATCTTTTTGTGCAGTAGGGTGAATTCTAATGCCAATTCACTTGCTAGCCAGATATTGGATCCGTACACAGGCGGCAGAAAGCAATAGCGCGGTCCATTTATAACGCGCGCACAGATAATTGGAGGATTACATTACGCTGAATGATGGTGAAGATGGGGATGAGACGATAAAGCAACTAGGGAATGAGTGGCAGGGGAAACCGCAGGAGCAGTGAAAATATTCCAGACGCCATTTCGTTCATCACAAATCCCCCTTACGGCCGCTGGGATCGAATTCAGGCAGCTTCGATGGTAAATAAGCCAGCAGTCTACCCAATCGGCCACAGCGCCGCCCCATCTGCGCAGCAAAGTAACTCCCAAGCGTTAGGGAGCGAGCATGCACCACACCGACACGATCAACGCCCCTAATTCATGGCACAATCACGATCGACTAATAGAAGAAATGAATAGGCAAATTGCATTAAATCGGTTAGTGAGATGTCACTCCATATCCAAAATAACAGAATTATGGGATCCCCAATCTTTATTTCAACTTGGTTAAGAATAAAACAATCAGCGAACCTATTATTTACACACGCGCGCGCGCGTCCACGGCAAATAGTTTGTATCAAGATTTACTAAACACACATTCCAGGCAAAAATATCGTTCTTTAATTATTATGTTATACGAGTGCTCTGTTTGCAGTTCTCTAAGAAGATTAAGAGTGAAGCATTAAATCTGAGCTTTCTGATATCCAATTGTTTAATTTTTTAAAATCTGGGTATACGTACAAGGATGAGTAAAACATAATCTTAATATTTTTATTCATAAAATATATACCTTGGGACTGAAAACACTTCATTTTTCCACATAGTGCCCACTACGTACAATACAGGGGTTACAGCGTTTCACTAATGTCTGAATTCTACATGAAAAGTTTTTCTTCTGACCGATTGCGTACCCACTCCAATCACTGCGTCTTTCACCTCCTCGTCGGTGTGGAACTTCTTGCCTCCTAGTGCCTTTCTGAGTGGCCCAAAGATATTGGAAGGTGCCAGGTCCGGTGAATAAGTAGTATAGGTCCCTTCTCCAGTTTTATTGCAGGCAGCTGCATTTCCAACATTTAAGAATGTATTACCGACATAATGTAGGCTGCTTCCTTACGGACCTTCGGTGATATGCCAACCCCCTCCCCCGCAATAAAGACAATTCGGAGAAGGGAAAATGTTTTTATTTATTATACAGATTACAAAATTGATTATACAAAAAGGCTGGAATTTGTTTCCTTACCGACCTTCAAGTATCTGATGGGAACATTTATTTTATTGATTTGAAAAAATATTAATTAAAATTCGTGTGGGCAAGCATACTTTTATGGGCGAGCATTATTTTATTGAATGGTGGGTGTGTGAAACACGTGTTTATAACAAATGTAAAAAATATTTCTCACTTACATTGAAATAATATTGAATAGTTATGTTTCAAAATTAAAAATGTTCACTCTGCGATTGACTTTTATTGAACAAAAATTTGTTATGAAACAAAGTTATGATGAAAAAAGTCGTTTTGATGCAAAAAAAACTTTAAAAAATATTAAGCTGCGCGAAAAAATTATTTTTACGTCACCGCTACTGTTACGTTGCAATGTTAAATTGTGTAAATGTTTGATAATGTTTAATATTTTAGGAAAAAAATATAAAATAGCATTTACGACATACCCTAAACGAACTGCTGTAGAGGTTTGTTTTGCTCGTGATTGAGTGTGGTGAAAGCTGCGTGACACATGTTTTTTATACCTTAAACAGGTTTCTACAGGGGCTTGCGCTTCTCTGAATAAGACTAAAAGCTTTTCACTAATGACTTTTCTCCCTCCCCAGGATCAGGTATTGCTGACTAATTTTTTTTTATCTTTTAATAGGTTTTCAATGTTTCCCCCTTGGTCAGGTATTTCTTGCCTGCTAATGGATTTTCAATCTTCTCTCCCCAGGTTCGGGCATATCTGACAAAAAAAGAAGTGTTTACTGTTCAAGCATTTCGATGTTTACGAATTCCTGTCTAAAGGGTTGTTCTGTAAATGATATTTCGATATTTTTATCTAGGGTCAGGTATTTCTTACCTACTAATTGATTGTTCCAAACCTTCACCACCTTAACGGCCTCGCGCAAGGGGATGCGAAAAATTATTCAATGGCCGATATTGGCTGCAAATCAAGAGGAGACGTGAGATATTAAGCATGAGCAATGGTGAAAACCATGCTTCTGAGCCGTTGAAAAGAAAATTTTCCGCCTTATAGGCACGCCATACTAGCAGGATTTATCGCGTGAGAGAATAACATCTCGTACCTGAAATATGCATTGCATCAACTACAAATTTATCAGTCATAAAGAAGAATTTCCTTTTTAGCGAAGCTGCATAAGCTTTGCAATAGCATTGTGAGTTCTACATTCGTGTGATGAGATAGCGGGTTTTGGAAATGAATTACTACGTAAATAAGTGTAGTGAATATTAGTGCAAACATTGCGACAGTTATACGTACACCCAAACCAACCATTTAAATTGTATTAGGAAACCACACACTTCATGGTACAGTAAAACGTCTAAAAGATAAATTCCTGTGTGTTTACAGTGTCAGGCTTCAATGTGCTTGTAAACTGTATAGTATACCAAGTCCACACAGATATGTACAAAAGCATTACAGTACAGCTAACGAATATCCTAGTTATGCAACTCCAAATTCATTTCAATTAATTTCTTTGTTAAATGTATGTAATTATATAATGCAAATGTATCTTTTTAATTTTCACGTATAACGGCACGATAGTTTTCCAAATAAATAAAAAAAAAGTCATCAGACTACAATGTAAACAGTATAAAAATCCTTTTAGTGAATACACCCATTTTTATAGTTTGTGGAAACCACTTTTTACCGACACCTTTGTCAACTTTTTACTTCAAGATATACAATTTAGAAACATTATTGTGGAACAAAATGAACATGTACAGCTGTTCTATAAAAATCCGGTATTTTAACCAAAATGTTTGTACTGTCAAGCACTATGTACTTGCAATCTCCATAATATTACACTACCATTTTTACATATACAGAGCTATGTGTGCAAGTGCAAGCGAAATATTTATTATGTCCTTGAACAATGAATCGCTGGAAACGTGTGCAAATAGGATACTAGCAGTGGCGCTAAAAGAGATAAAATAGACGCCGGCTCTAAGAAGCAAAGGACAATGACGGTGCTAACAAAGAGAAAGTTAGTGAATTTTCGGGGAAGTCTCTAGATGCAAAAGGAAGTAAGAGTAAGGGTAAAACTTATAGTGGGAAACTGGTTATTGCTTTATCGCATTTTCAAAAGTAAGACAAGACCAAGCCGCGGGGCTATATGTAAGTGACAAAAATTTGGTAATAGGCAGTGCGTTAGAAAGTTCTTGAAATTAAGGTAGAAAGTGGAACGTGTGTGTATTGGTGCCTATATAATTGTTATTTCAGCAATAATATTTGAGGATACAACATCCATCTCATTTGTTTTATGTATCCTATGAAGCATGAGGGTTGCATATTGGTTTGTGTGAGCGAAACTACTGGTGTCAAAGTAAAGTTCTATGTTCGCGTAACAGGAAATTGAAAACAGGCGGGAAATGTTACGAAAATTGGCGAAAGGAACTGTTTCTGGTGTCATTCTTCTGCAGCACGGTCTGTTGAATCTAATGGTTCAGTGCGCGTCAAAAATGCGTGAACATGCATTTAATTCGATAGCTCATACTGTCCGGGACATTGTTTCGCATGGATGGGCGGCATACGCTAACTTTTCGGTCATCGATGGGAGAATTTGTAAACTTGGTTTAATTGTTCACGAGCAACACTTTGTAGACACGAACAATGATGAAACTTACACCTAAAAAGTAGAAAACACGTGAATGAGGGCTAAACGTAAGATTAGGAGGCAATATGGAACTTCAGATGCACTCTTCACAAATTACTATAGAGAAATTCATTCCAGCATTCGAATGTATTTGCATCATTTTCCACATGCATTGCAAGTATCTACAATGTGGACTAAATTCTTGTCTCAATAAAACATATTCTAAATGGTCATTTGGTTAGAAAGGAATTTAAATATTACTGCCACCATTCCTTCACTCCAGCAAGCTACCATCCCTGCAGCAACAAATCATCTTCCACGAGGCCAGAGCCACCTGCTCGTTTCACAGCAATCGCAGCAAAAACGGCTCTTTTAGGAGTCACCAAATATATCACAAAAAAGCAGCAGTCCATTGAATGGTGACCACAGTACACCTATTGCCATTTTCGTGCTTGTATGTTTTTCAATGAATTTGCAGCATCAATCATAATCACATGGTATTGTGTTCGGTCACACTTCTGCTCCGCTATTAATGGGGAGGTTTAATTCCAGTGGTTCTCATTATGGAATCCGCGCAATCTGGGAAACAAAACAAACGTGTTGGGTCCGTATATTCAAAGATTACTCCAGGTCTGCATACGTAGTAGCTAAACAGAGGTTATCATTAAAACATATCCCTCTAAAAGTTTAATGGTGTATTAGTCGGTAATATCCTTCATTCTGGCCATGCATGCAGAAATATGTTTACAGGAGAAGAAAAAATCCTGCTCAGTTCATTATAGAATCCAGTACAAACTTTAGTATGAAAGAATAAAAAAAAAAAAAAAAAAACTGTTTTAATAATATATGTACGCTTGTCCTTTGAGGGGTTGCAATTATTATTATTATTATTATTATTATTATTATTATTATTATTATTATTATCATCATCACCATCATTTTTAATATTGTTCAGTTAGAAAGTATAACAGGAATGCAATACCGTGTTAGCCGCTCTTGATAAGTATAACATGAAACATTACATAAAACTATCTTGTAGGTCTCGCAACAGACGTGCCATCAACAATGTTTACACCATACAAGTCGGGAACATTTAAATAAGGACTTAATTGTCGTGCATTGTATGAATCACAAAATCTTTGAATACAGTGCACCCAACTCATTTGGTTTATGTTTTCCAGAGCTAACATAGGCAGTCAGCGGATTGCATTTGGAAAATCACCGCAACATAACACGCCCCCCCCCCATTATATAGCGGAAGTGTGACCGAGCACAATCGCTCGTACATGATTATTGATGCTGCAAACCCTTGGAAACACACACAACGCCCTTACTTTAGTTGTTTTGCAAAGCACGATAATTACAAAGACATGCAGACAGGTACAAAAGGTATACTGTTAGTAACGGTTCAATGGACCTATGCTGTTGTGATACATTTGGTGCGCCATGATTTCAGTGAAAAGGCGCAGGTTGCCTTGTTAACTATAATTTGTTTTATTTACGGTCGCTCTTTAACATCTCAGGTTAGTTCAGAGCGTGAACGGCCGGTAAATTTTGCTCAGAGGCTTCTTTCAGGCTTCAAGTTCTTCAAGACTGGAGACCCATGGCATTTCTTCCTTTCTGAATGAGGCTATACTTAACATTTTTACGCACGAAAAAATCCATCGTCCCTGGCCGGAATTGAACCCGCCATCTTAGGTTTGCGAGGCAAGTGTGGTTACCCAATAAACCACCTGGACTGACAGGTTGCCTTGTTGAAAATGGTTTTTTGTTGTTGTACGGGTGGTATCTTGCCAGAGTATGGTAACATTCATTAATTTCGTTCTAACCAAAAGGGGATTTAGAATATGTTTTATGCAAAAAAGAATTTGGTCCACATTGTAGATATTGGCAATGCATGTGATACATTATTTAATAAAGATTTGTATTCTTGAATTAATTTCTCCATACGAATTCGTGAAGAGTGCATATGAAGTTCCATACTGCTTCCTAATCTTTCTCTTAGTCCCCTTATCCACATGTTTTATACGTTTTGTGTGAGTTTCATTATTGTTCGGTTGTACAAAATGTTGCTCGTGAGAATTTATAAATTCGCCCATCGATGGCCGAAATGCTAGCGTATCCGCCCACCCATTCGAAACAATAATAGTCCCGGGCAGTATGAAAATACCTGAGAAAACATGCAAGGAAAATGTATCTCACATCCACTACTACACAGGCAGAGGCAGAATAATGACGTACACTAATAGTTTCTTTCGCGGTTTTTAGAACATTTCTGCCCGTTTTCAATTTCTTGTTACACGAACATATACTCTACTTTGATTCCAGTAGATTCACTCCCAAAACCCACACGCAATCCTCGTGCATCATAGGAAACAAAACTAATTAGTTGGTTGCACTATGTTCAACGATTATTTAGAATTAGATGTGCATGATGTTATACGTGATGTGACGCATATGTACCGTATAGTTTTTCTTTTAGATTCCTTAAATTCTCGTTCTCAAAGGCCCAAAAATAAGAGATTTAATGCTGTTCCTTCTTAAAAGCCACAGTTCTCTTTCTATAAAACTGAGCAAGATGGTTCCCGATAAACTCGCGAGAGGTCCAAATTTGAAGGATTGGTAAAATATCTCACAAAGTATTGTTTGTAATGGAATAGTTGTACTTTTTATAATGTTCCATAAGCTCTGAAAGTATTGCCATTCTTTATACTAAAGGGAAATTCAGTTCATGGAGCAAAACAAGAAATTGACTGACCGCCTTCGTGTTCTAGCGGTAGCGTTCACACTACTAATTAGGAGATTCTGAGTTCAAATCCCTTCAGGTTTTTTTTTTATAATTTTTTCTTTGCCTTTAGAAGGTAAATGTCAGATAGCATTAAGTCACCATGGCCTCCGAGCTTATTTGCTCCATCATTAATTTATTTCCTTCATCCCTACAGACTTACACCTATAGTATTCAGTATACAATATAAGACCACATTCAAAGCGACTATATATATAAAACATGAGATAGAAATTGACGTGACTATAAAAACTCTTGAAACATTGAAAGCAAATGACTCACCGCGTATTAAGATGCTAGTACAAGAATTGCAGGAAAAGCACACATTCATGAGTCACAATTAAACAACCGCTATATACGTGGCCTTTAGACGAACGTGTTAATGAAGTGAAAATATGTGTTACTCTAGTTAACGATTTTCACATCTATAAAGAAAATCCTTAAACACATTCCCTCCCATTATACCTATATATAATTAAATGTGAATAACGTGAATTTGGTGCCAAGAATCAAACCCTAACCGATCAGAAAGTATTTACACATTCCGACACTTTCAAATCTACATTTTATTTAAGTAAATGGAACTCCAGTGCATTGCTTCGATGCAAAAAAGTTTGCAGCAAGATGAACCGAGTATCATTCATCTCTCCTATTCGACTAAACTCTGTAAGTTAAAACAAGTATATAGTCTGTTTTTGTAAATTCGCTTCCTCTGTAATATAATCAGTGTACACAAAAATATATATTAATTATAAATTATATACAGGCAAATAATAGGAATTTATATAAGAAAACTGTGCATATATAGTTATATATATTTGCTAACCCACTAAGGTCACCCTCCCCTATGGTAAAAACACAAGTCGTACACTTCGATGAATGTCTTCATAGTATTTAATTACCATTGTTTGCACACTAGGGCGCAAGAATGCGTGAAATGAACAATGGCAAGGTCTAGCTTTAACAAATACAAATGTACGTTCAATATAACAAGTCACTGCACTTATGTGTAATACTTTATACAATATTTCACATATATTAATTAAATACAAGTACGCAAGTTATATACACCCTTTGACGAAAAATATAAAGTGTCATCTCTTAAACGCAAAGTTCTTCAAAGTCCCGATCGTTACAGCTCGCGGTTCACAAGATATCCAGCAAAGCTGTGTAGCCATTGCAGTAATTATGTTATATGACATGCACTAAAGACGCGGACTAGTGTGTGCAGTGCTGGTTCGCAGGTTCTTTTTTAAATAAACCTTTGTAGCGTATTATGACAAATTAGTTTATATACTGTTTCCCACATACAGCAAACTTAAACGTTAACATTGATATACATTATAATTAATATTATAATATTTCCTTGAGTATTTGTTCTATTTAAATGCAATTTGCTGCACATGTATTCCCTGCAATTGCAAGGACAAAAGATGGCTTATGGACATAAATTCAGGAAACCTGGGATGCTGTAGTCTCTCGTCCAAAATACTGTAGAAATCTGACATCTATGTCCCGAAGATTGAGGGCAGTTATACATGCTGAGGGTTCACACACGCGATATCGATGTGTTTATTTCTATGTATTTTACTCTAAAAGACAAACGTTTCTGTTCATGTATTTATTTAGTTATTTGTAAAAAAAAAAATATGTTAGTTTCCGATTATGTTTTTGTGTGTGCAAAGGTAATGCCATAAAACTGAAAGTATATGTTAAAACATAATACGATGTTGATGCAACATGAAGTTCTACTTAAACATCTACAGAACCAATAATAACGATTTTAAAAAATGTGGGGGGCTTGAACTCAGGAGAGTCCATAGAAGAGCAATGCTTTCCGCCCGGCCACCGCTACTCTACCCTATGTTCTCTTTTCAGATGCTTATGAATGTGACCATTACGTTTACAGCGCCCATCGCAGTATGCATGTTGTAAATACAGAATTTACGACCGACCGTCCCCAAAGATTTCAGATCAACAAGTTAAATCTGGTTTTGACTCTTTTTTTTTTTTTCAAAGCATACTTGAGTAAAGTGTATTATTGAAATAACTCTATGAATGTGTGAAATGAAGTGATGAAATTATCATTTGTAACTAATTATAGATTATGTTATAACGTCAAATTTATTTATTTCTGATGTGTTTCAGCATGCAAGTCTAATGATGATAATTCGTTAAAAAGTGGATATTACATTTTCTTTTCCAAGGAAAGATATTCTAAGAAGACAGGAGCTTTCTGCTATTCCAAGAAAGGAATAGGGACCATCAACTTCAACAGCGGTTGGTGAAAAACACTTTCGAGAATACGTCGTAATAAAATACACAGTGTTAAAACAGAGGATGGCAAGGCTGTTTCTGGGTGATCCAAAATTGCAGAATGATGCAGTGCCATGTGCTTCCTTATTTAACATCTTACATATCAATACAAGAAAATGGACTCACAGCAAGAAATGGTTTAGATTCTAGGAGGAATGCAGCAATAGAGTTAAAAAGCAAGAGAATTTCTGGAAGCTGATAAAATAAAAGTTTATGAATATTTTGTTCAATAATTTCAAGAAAAAGGAAATTTTAAGTTGATAGTATTTGTATTTAGTTTTATACTTATTTTGAATGTTGACATCAACTCTGTAGGAGGTGCTGATCATGATAAAACTTAAAATTGAGTGCTCTGTAAATAATTCTTAAAATTTAAATGGGCTATATGTATATGTAAATGAAATAGAGATACCTCCAGATGACTTGAATGGATATAGCCTGATAGTGTAAAACTAGGGAAATGGTTTCAAATTGAAAATATTTTAAGTAGGTATAAATCAGTTAATGTATTTGTCAATATATAATCTGCAATGTGTAGGAAATATTTATAAGAATGTACCATTATTGCACAAGGTGAGAACCATAATTATTTTAAAAGCAGCTTAGAAATTTTCTCTGATCAAGTTAATATGTCACTTGCAAATATGCATAGGCCACGGTATTCATTTGCTACAATTCTTTCCTCATTAAGAGTTTATTCTTGCTCATCATCCTCTTGTAGCATTGTTAAGAACATTTGCTCTTGCCCTGTACAAGATATTTGCAACAGTTATCCTTGTCATGTGATGCAACATCGGGCAAGAAATACAAAATATTGTATTTTTCCAGTGATAGGGAACTGTACATTTTCTCTTAAATGATGAAATATATGTCAGTCAAGCTGGAGCTATAAATCACAAAATGTTGTTGGTTTTGCAGATAATAATGCTTTTGTACTAGTTAGAACTATTTGTTATATGGTGGTTTCAGCATTTGGCTAAAACAGGGAAATTGTTCAGTTGATTCCAGTTAAAACAACAAGTATTAAACTGAAAAATAATACATTACAAGTGATAGATATTGTGGAGAAGTCAAATTTCAAAATACTTGCTGTTTTAACTGATAATAATCACACTAAGCAAAATATATTTTCGCTCCTTTCAAAGCATGAGCTTTTTCAGAATCCAAATTTTCCAAATCTAAGAATATATTTGACCTACGATACAGTTCATGTTTTTTTTTTTTTTTTAAAAATAAGAAGACATTATTTGATTAGTAAGAAGCAAGATTTTCATTTTGTCTCCCAGATTTTGAAACTAGCATAGAAAAAAAAACACCTTTCCAGCATTTAAGAGAATTCACAGAAATGTACAAAATGTGCTGATTAGGAAGGACACAAATTAAATAAGAAAATCCCTGTTAAAATAGATAAGACGAAACATGTTTCTAGTAAATAATATTTTTTACATTTTACAATTGCAGAAATAAAAACTGTACCTGAATATTCTGAGACTGCTGTTTTTAGAAATAACAGCAGATGGTAAGATATTATAACAACAAAGGTACAAATATGACAGCATAATACAATTGGCTGAGTGAATAGATTCTGTATCATAGTTGAATGATTAAACAATATTGAAAACTTTGCCAACTTGGTAAAATGTTAAAGAAACTTGTCTTTGAAAATAAAATCTGGTCCTTCAGCCGATGCATTTAATGCTTTGGAAGGATGTTCTTACGTATTGGTCAAATTAACATCTCATGCTTTATCAAATTTTCAAGTGCAATATTTATCGTTGGGAAAATTCCTATGACAATGTTTCAGTCAATACAGATAACTATCAGGGTGTAATTAAAATGTTGCCTATTGTGAGAGAAAGCACATTAGAATGAGAAATGTATTGAAATCACTGAACTAGTTATTGTTAAAAGAACTAACCAGTGATTTGCCAAATGATATTATTACTGAAGCATGCCCTAATGATTTTTATAGTATTCTTACAACAGATTATTTACAAGTGTGCTGTGTGTGAGATTAATGAATTGAACCATATGTATGTTAAGTGCTGCATTGTTTTGTAATAAATTAAATTGCAACTTCGGGTTTAGTTTAATTATTGGCTCTGGTAAACAAATAAGAGACATAATTATATTTTGATAGTTTGCAGTATGGAGACTTGTGCAAGCCTAATGACAATGTAAGATATGCTTTATTTTATATGTATACCTTTTTGAATGTATATTAGTAGTGATATATCAAAAGGGAAATTTTACAGAAATGTAACCTAAAACTTAATTATGCAAAAGTTGGACTTTTTCCAGCCTCTGTATCAGAACCTTTTTAAGGATATCAGGAAGTGTAAAATGGTCAAAGTTGACACTGACAATGTAGAACCTAGAGGTATACAACTTTTTGAAAAGAGTCTTATGGAACTGATAACAGTTATTAGGAAATTTTGTTTGTAAAATAATTATACCCTATATTATATATCTATGATGTATGCCTTTGGAGAATTCCTTATACTTGGAATGTCTCTCTTCCTTGAAAGTTTTTTCTTGAATACTTCCCTGCAAAGCAAGAATTTTAACTGCCATAATATGTTTATTTACATTATTCCTCAACAAGCTTCACTTTTTTCATATTTGTTAATTCAATATAGGATATAAGGTGTGTGTTTGAGTAAAGGGTATTATTGAAATAACTATGTGAATGTGTGAAATCAAGCAAAGAAAAGGTTTGTAACAGTTACTTACAGGTTATATTACAAATGTAAATTTTATTTATTTCAAATGTTGTGTTGCAGCATGTAAGTGCACAAAAGTTTTCATTCAAAAGTGAGGAGTGTACAGACCCACTAGCTTGTGTAATACAAAACCGTTTCCCATTCTCTTTCTTAAAATTTTCTCGAATCCTACCTCGAAAGCAAGGAATGTAACTGTCCTAATATTACCATTCACAATATTCCTCCTTAACATATATGTCTTTATGCAACACATGAAAGTGCAATTAGCACAGCACTAGGTTCATCAACAGTTGATCATCGCGTTTTGCCAAACAGAAACTACTCGCAAGATTTCAACAAACTTGGGACAATAATACCATGAGTATTACGCAAATAAGGCAGTGCAATATCAGATCATAGACTCAAAAACTACACTGCAGGTTTGATCGAGAAAGTACCGTTAATAGGGGGTCGTCGTTTTACTGTTCGGATAATCGATGAGCGCAAGTTCTGCACGTGCACTTTTAACGGAGGAGTTAACCATGCGCAGTATAGCAGCGAAATTTGTGCCCAAAGCTACAGTAACAACTCCACCTTGAGGTCACGCAAGATATGGAGACCGCCAGCGCTGATTCTGCTTCCTGAGAACCGCGATAACTGGTGACGAGATGTGGCTGTACAGTTATGCTCCAGCTTTAAAAGCGAGAAGCAATGAGAACCGCAGATTTGAAACAGCCTCCCAGAACTTTACCTCTAATGAGATTAAGGTCTGATCGCCCCTAAATGTGATAGAAGTATTTTTACTGCCCTATAGTCGGATCTTTTCGAACTCATTTCATATAACTTAACCAATGTCTTTCTCTGCGTCAACTATGCCAATACAAACAACACTATACTCCGTATGATTGCCGATTTTGATATATTTTTGTTTATATAATTAACAAACAAAAACGAAACAAATGTTTGAACACTTAATGGTAAATAAATTTTAAAATTTGCAGTTAGTTTCAATGCCTGTTAAGCACATATCGCCATAGCCGACGGAACACTCATTGGGAGAGCATAAATAATAGCTAATATTAATGAACTGTTTAACTTTTAAGACCTGGCTGCTGTAAACAAGATGTAAGGTGGACACGAAAGAGTTTCTCCAGCTCTAACAAAGATAGGAATGTGGGGCTTCACCGTGCTCAACTCTCATATGAGGTAGGTCCATAAGTTTCCGGCCTCGCCGATAAGCATTATCGCCTTCACAAAACCCCTTATCTGGCGCCATATCTTATCTGTTAAGTAAATAATTGCAGCAATAGCTTCCACTCCGCAGTGTTCAGTTGTTCATATACAGTTGCATAAAGAAGGCTATGTCTACATGATTATGACATGTTCAAAATGGAGTTTCGAGCTGTTATTAAGCTCTTCACAAAAGGACTTACTCCAAATGAAATTACACAGCGATTGGAGGGTGTATATGGGGAAGCATCCCCCTTATATTCTACCGTAAAAGAATGGGCCAAACTTTTTCGAATGGGTCGAGAAAGCATTGAAGACGAAAAGCGTGCAGGTCGGCCCTTGGAAGTGCTCACTCCTGAAAACATTCTTTTACGGTAGAATATGAGGGGGATGCTTCCCCATATACACCCTCCAACTGCCATTTAATTTCATTTGCTGTAAGATCCCGTTTTGTTAAGAATTTAATGACAGCTGGATACTCCATTTTGAACATGTTGCAATCTTCTACACATAGCCTTGTTTATGCAACTATATCTGAAAACTGAACACAGCGGAGCGCAGGTTACAGCTGTAATTATTTACTTAACAGATAAGGTTTTTGTGAAGCCGATAATCTTTATTGCGGAGACCGGAAACTTACGGACCTACCCTCGTGTGTACACTGAAGTCCGGCCTCCTTGCAACGGTTGCTGACAGTTCGAGCACTGCCGGGAAATAATTACAATGCCCCTGTAATCAATGGCAGTTCGAAAATGGTCTATTTCAACCTCCTCCAAGAGAGTCCTGTCTTCATTTTCTGTAGAAACATGCGACCTGTATTATTCCTCGCAGCAGCTCGTCTCCATCTCCTCGCTGTTGACGATGAAACGTCACAAATAGTGCCTGCTCTGATGGTTGTATAGCCCTGTAAAATAAGATATGAGAAAACAGCAGCACGTTTACCAACGGAATAAATGCGTCGTGTTGTTGCACGCTAAGTAGAACGATGGGCTACCTCTATGGGTAACAAATGGAAACGAGTACAGCTCTGTATGACTGATATCCATCGATCCTGGCAGGGTTTGAACCCGCGATCTTGGGTTTAGAAGGCAAGTATGGTTACCACTACACCACCAGGACCGACCGTTCGTAAAAATGACAAACGGATAGAAAGAAAAATATTGACAGTGGAATTAGACCTTATCGATAATATTCGGAGACGATGGCTATAATACTCGTATGTATATCCAACAACTACTGGTATTGAAGTATGCATAGAGTGAGTTATATGGAACTAATACAATTCTTTCTTTCAAAACGAATGATGCTAGCCACAACTTACTATACCTTCAAAGTAGAGTATCTTTGGGAGATTATTAATTTCTATAGAAAATGTTAGAAATTCCCTCTCTCCTGCATAAGGCATAACGTGCAAAATCCTGGCATATCGTCCATTGCGTGGTTCAAAGATGAAGCATGGTTTATCCGGGCTATGCGAATTCACAGAACTCACGCTAGTAAACTGTCCAAATTCCACATGTCATCATGAAGCACCTAAGCAACGAGTTAAAAGTCGGGGTTTGGTGCGCAATGCAATATCCGCACACAGAACAGTGGAACCAACATTTTTTGACCAGACTGAGAACACTGCTGAGTACCACCAGATTTTCTATAAGTTTGTGCAGCAACTGCAAAGATGCAGAGCTGGGCCATGGATATTCTCAACAAGATGGCGCTACATGCCATAAATCATACCATGGCGCTAATTGAAAGTTTCTTTGGCGACCGGATATATCCAACCGAAATCTCCTGATTTGAAAACACCGGACATTTTATTATTGTTACTTAAAAACAGAGTTTACGTCACATGCCCCCAGACATTGGACGATCTGAAGCACAACATTACAAAGGAGATTAATGCTATTGACAACACAGTCCTCCATCGAGCTGAGTAACATGGAACGCCATGCTGAGTTATGCCCTATGCAGAAGGGAAGATATTTTTCACGTTTTCTATAGAGGCTAATCTCCCAAAGATACTCTGCATTTGAGGTATAAGTTGTGGCTAGCATAATACTTTTGGAAATAAATAAAGAAAGTGTTACTTATATAAATCACTCTGTATACGCAGTCTATAACCGAAAATAGTGGAAAACCTATGCAGTTTAACATAAGAATGCAAAGTAGTACCCATTTCACTTTAGGCAACATGGTCGACGCGAGAGAGGTATAAAAACGCGAATCCCGAGATTAGAACCCCTGTCGCCAAAGCTCAAAGTTCTGCTTTACCACTGAATAACGTTCTCTTATATGTAACATGCTCTCTTTACACATCTGGTATAGACAACAAGAGGAGCAGAGTCCTCGGCGATATCGACCCTGTGAAACGAGGAGGGGATAGAGAATTTTCTGCTCTCAGAGTAGGCTCGATCATTTTTTCCAGAACTGTACCCTCTCACCCACGTCACGCAAGGGGACGCTGAACCAGCTTGCCTTCATTTTCCACAAATTTCTGGCATTTGCTTATGAAATTACACACTACCCTTCACATTACAACTTTGGACTGGATTGTCTGGAAATATCTCTTCAAATACTCTCCTGGCAGTACGTGCGGACTCAGTAGGGTTATACGAACCATACATAAGAATAAAATAGAATAATTAGGCATAGTATTTGCCATTTAGCATTCTTAGTCGGCTTTACTTTAAAGGCACTGAATGACAGACTCAAGGCCAATGTAGAAGTTAAATCCCGCCTGCTCGGCTGGCCTTGGGCGATATCTTATCGGCCGGTGCAGTAGCCCCTGCGGCGTCGTTGATCAAATAATTGAATAACCATATATATGGTTGATTGATGTTAACGGCAGACGCTTAAACGTCTTCTATGATGGCAAGTATAACATATAATATTATAACAAGGAAATAAAAAAAAATGTGTTATGCTTCCGATATCAGGAATCATTTTTACCGATTATGAATAACGCTTTTCACATTAATTTGCTACTACTGTAACACAAAATAGGCAAAGTGATTCAAACTAATTTTAACACTAGGAACAACAATTCCTAATACAACTGACGTTATTAACGGAGAAGTTAAAATTCTCTTTACAAACTTGCTTTAAAACAAAATTTAAAATGTCCACAAATAAATTTACATGTTATATATTTTCCTGAAAGATAGAGGATAATCACCGACGATCTGGCAGTAGACTTTTAACTTTCATGTTGATGACGTTTCACCCAATGCCGGGGATTTTAGAACAAATTTCATTTTAATTCATGTGCGGCACCTTTACTGAATTACTACAGCGCAATTCAAGAAAGGTTACACAAATGAAATTTAATAATACAGAGGCCACGCCAAAAAAAATGAATATAAACGTGAAAACCGAATAAAATTTACATGGGAGACAACTTGTAGAGGAATTCAGCTGGGAGCATTGCAAGCCCAATAGTACGGTCCAGTGCCATTCTTACTATTTGTGAATGGTTAAACCTGTCTTCCCGTACTAATATGCTGATGACACAAGCATTTCTTGTGGAGGTATTGGATGAGAGATCATCCGATCATTTATAGATAAAATTTTATCTGAAACAAGCGAATATAACCATCTGAAAGTTAATACAAAATAACTTACTATGAATTTTCTCCTTAAGCAAGACAGGGAAACACCAAAACTGATAGTGATCTTTAATAACAGCTGAACTGATTGATAGTAATGTTAAATAATTTGGTATTTTTATTAAAGACGACTTAAAATGGAATAAGCACAATGAAAATTTAAGGGAAAAGGTCATAATTGGGTATCAGTTCAGGAATAAGCGAGTCCCCAATCGTTTGCTGCGCCGTGGAGGGGGTAACAAGCCTTCTTTCTTACTTGCTGATCTTGCTGTCGCAGCCGTAGCGCAGCTATTCCCGGGTATGCGTTGTATTCCTTTCTTAATTCCACAGGATACATAAAGTGTATTGCGCCTGTGTTTCCACAAGACAGAATTATTGGGAGCGATTTGCGGCCCCCTCGGTCCCCCTGATTTAACTGCCTGCGATTATGATCTCTGGGTTTAATTAAAATGCCGTGGACAAGATGAACTCGCACACCATACCGGAACTGAAATACGATATTCGTCAGGAAATTGTCCCGATTTCTCAGAATGCACTGTAAGTGGTGAATAATTTCTTAAAGAGATCCAAAAATGTGTTGAGTATGAAGGCGGGCAGTTTTAACACCTCGTTTTATAATTTAGTTTTAATGCTTTACTCTTCTGCCTTACTCACCGAGACCCGGCTGACCAGTTAATCGGCTAACGAGCTGTGCGTTCGCCTATAGACAAAACACTCCGGGGGGGGGGGGGAAGAAACGTTTGTATTTCTTAAAGTTTACACTCGATTAAAATATTATACCCTATTTTGAGACGACTTTTCCTTAAAATAAATAAATAAACCCCCCCCCAAAAAAGCATTGCAGAAAGTTCATTAGAATAAGATTTGGTGCAAATTCAGAAGTCTTCCTGCTAGTAAATCTTAAAACTGAAAGTTTTGCCACCACATAAATGTATATATTATGAAGAGATTTTATTTAAAATAAGCTTATATTATACAACTAACGAAGAAATACATCAACACAATACAAGACAAAAAGCATATATTCATATGATAAGGACCAACACCAAAATGTGCAAAAACAGTGCAACTCAAACCCAAAACGAGTACCGAGGTCGTTAAGAAACAAATAGTGAGGGGGACGTCTGGGGTTCGATTTCCGCCAGGACCGTCCTCCCTGACTGAGGTTTATTCCAGGTTTTCCTCAGTCCTCATAAATGTCAAATGCCGAGTATCCTAAACTTAAGTCTGGAACGCTTCCTTCCTTAAAAAAAAAAAAAATACTTTCCTAATTTATCATATCATCTCATGCACCACCAGTGTTCATCGCATGTCATGCCACAGTAGTGAAAACGGACGTTAAAACACTATTAAAAAACTGCAACTCAAACGTCAACAGAACCATACGAGGTCTGTAGAAAAAATACCGTAGAAAAGCGGTTGGCAGCATTTAACTCTGACCTCGAGAGATGCCTTCCGTTTGCCGCGCAATGTTATCTTATTTCAATGGAGTTCCAGGATACTTTCTTTGCAAGTGCTGTGTTCTGCTATTACTGAGATGAAGAACTATCATGAGCAGTGTATTAACATTAAACTTTGCCGACATTGATGGTGAAAGAAACTTATGGAGATACTTGTTTAACCGTATTCAGTGCTATGAGTAGTATTTGCAGTTTAAAAGTGGTCGGGAATCCATAATTGATGACCGGTGTGCAGGACGCGTTGATGTCAACTGATTACCTTCAGCGGCCAGATTTAATGAGATCATTTCATGAAAATCTACGCCCGACTGTTCCAGAAATTGCCGAAGAGAGTAACATTTCTGTGGGATCCTGTCATGAAAACTTGCTAAGCATCGTGTTAGAGCAAAGTTTGTCCCTCAGCTGTTGACACAAGAATAGAAAGACGACAGCGTCAGGATCTGTAAAGATCTCTTGGATAGCGTTTATGACACAACTTTAATAAACAGAATGACTAGTGATGAAATATGGGTCTATGGTTACGACGTTGTGATGAAAATCCAATAATCACAACAGGTTGGAAAATATTCACAAAAATTAAACACTTCAACCAGCACAGTTAGCACCTTTATTTTTATTTTATTATTATTGTTCTTGTTTATTTACGGACGCTCTTTAACATCTCAGGTCATCAGCATCCCGGCGTGAAACGGCCGACAAATTTTGCTCAGAGGTCTCTTTTTTCCGGCTTGAGGTTCTTTATCGTGCAGTAAATGTATGACACGGGATCCACGGCTTTACTTCCCTTCCGAAGGAAGCCATACTTAGGATTTTTACGGCCGAAAAAAAAATCCATCGGTCCTGGCCGGGATCGAACTCGATCTTGGGTTTAGGAGGCAAGTATGGTTACCACTTCACTACCAGGACCGACGAGCATCTTTATGACGATAATTCTGGCTAAAATTGATGAGGTGATTTCCTATTTATATCTCTCTTCTTCACTATTTGATGAAATCTCATTTACATATTCAATTACCTCTTCTTTCTTTCTCTCTCTCTCTCTCTCTCTCTCTCTCTATGCCATTATCCAGTTTCAATCATCTGACACATAAGAATCCAAGCTTTGAATATAAGAATTCTATTGATAAGATCTGTTTTCAAATGTTGTTAAATGTTTACTTAATGAAGTCAGCAAGCATGTGCACCTTCTTTCATTGAGTTTTTAACTTGTGCTGGTACAACAATAGGGATTTTACACCGCCTCCAGGTTATGCGGTCTAGAATTGATTAGAAATGTAAATCGGTGCACTTTACCCATGAAATGTACCCAATAAAACAGGGGAATACATTAAGCCATGATTACCTGAGAAATTTATTCAGAAGTATTTAAGAAATTAAGTTTATGATGGAGTCTGCACAAACCCCGTATGCATTCGGGATTAAAATTACAAAATGAGCAGTTTTTATAGCGCAATATATACGCAGCTTATTTGTTAATGCACAGGTTTATTCTTAAGCATCCTGTTAATTTTTTAGCCTATCTCTCCTCAGTTTCGGTTTGAATGCTCTGCCTTCTTTACTCTTTCAAACATCTCGTGTATTCTCGAGTTGCAGCCAATATTTATATAAATTATAAACTTTGTTCATGCAGTAGTTGTAGCAATTATATTTCTACTTTATTGTAAGTGCTTCGTTCGTAGGCATAGCACGTTAGAAGTTTGTGTATAAAAAAGTAAAAGCACGATGTCCACTGAATATACATGACGGTGATTATTATTTTGATATTTTACCGCTCAACTGTTACTAAGCCACGGTTGAACTGGAGGGAAATAATGAAGGGTGAGTCAGTGAAAAGAGGACTTTTGAAGTGGACAGTCCAGTACAAAACTACAGGCCTCAAGACGCGGTATTCGCTAAGCACAAATTCCCGAGTCATGGCTTTTACCAGCTCAACTACTGTCTCGTATCGTTAAGACCTACGATAGTTCATAAACACGTGACAAGAATACCAGACAAAAGCAAATCTACATAGACCGCTTTCAACACTTTCTTTCTTGCCATTAAAAAGGAGTTAATTACGAATGCTATTTGGTACAAAATACTCTGTCCTCTAGCCTATTATTTTGCAAAGGAACATATGAATGATGTGTAATACTGAGTTCAAAACACTGCAATCATTTTATACTAACACATATAGTAAAATTTGTGTGATTTTGCCTGTATCTGCTTCTCTGGTTTTTGTTGTTTTGGCTGAGTTGTCCTAGCTGTTGCTTTTTTATTTTTATTGTAACTACTTATGCAGATGTACATGATATTTTTTGTAAATGTAGCATGTGTGCTACTGCGGTAATTGTAAATGACAACTTCTATGTTCGTAGGTCTCTGTAATTGCTTCGCGAACTCACGTATTGCTCCAGGAACTAAACTAAATTACAATGGTTCCAAATAGCCCACAACTCCGGAGATTTAATCATTAGAAGTACACCGTTAATGTTGAAGTGTGCAAACTAACTACATAGTTACTGAAAATTATCATTCAACGAATGTATGCAAAATAAACAATTCTAAAGCAACCTTAGAGGTGCTTCAACGCTTCTTTTTCTCTGCTATGCATTTTTCATGTTAAAGCATTACATTTTTATACCTTTTTAAAAAGATATAAGCTTGTGAATATTTGATGCTTGAAGTTCATATGCAGCGGCGTAACGCGGATTAAGAATTCTATGAAAGGCAGTGGATTTTTCTCTTCCAAAATTCTTACTTTCTCTCAATACTTCGAGCAGAAGCATGCAAATATTTAATCAACCACCATTTTGCTTAAAATATGGTGCAAATCATCATATAAATTCTAAGATGGAATCTCTACCTAACGTGCATATGGCATACGGCGTAGGAAATATTAGGGAGAAAAATAAATAATGAAATCTAGGTTAAAATAGTTACAAAATGAATATTATGTCCAATAAAAAATCCTAATTCGTATTTTTCTATCAAAAAGATTTTTTTTAAAAAACAATGCATAAATATATTAGTATATTAAAAAAATAATAATTTACAGCCTTGCATTTCAGAAAATAAAAACATTTATTTTTATGTTATTCTCTTCCTTATTCCTCAACGTATATTTGATATTGGAATTTTGAACTCCGTCTCTACGGAGAAAATGCGTGTTAATTCGATTATTATTATTATTATTATTATTAGGAATGCTTAAAATAAATCTTGTAACATTGAATGCTTTTAAAGTAAATGTCAAAATGTAAAAGAGTGCATTTACAATTAAAACATTAATATGTTACATGAACGAAGTTTTATGCCCCTTTCATATAGAAAGGTTAATATTATCGCCTTTTCTTTTGTTTATTTGGTTTATTACATACGCTCTTTTAACTTCTCAGGTCATTGGCGTCCAATTCAATTCAGGGCGTGAAATGGCCGACAACTTTTGCTCAGAGGTCTCTTCTTTCAGGCTTGAGGTTCGTTTACCTGCCGTAAACCTACCATATATGACCTGCAGCTTTACTTTTCTTCCCTTCCGAAGGAATTCATTTTTAGGATTTTTATGCCCGAAAAATCCTTCGATCCTGGCCGGGATTGAACGGGCGGTGTTTGGAACATTAACGCACGACATGAAAACAAGATTCGCCTTGCCTTTCACAATGACAACTGAACGCTAAAGTCAAACTAAATCAACTGAAGAGTGCGAAAGTAAATAACAAATGGAGCCTGCAAAACTGATAACGAAGTATCAGTGCGATTATGTTACCAGTGAGTGAGTGAGCGTGCGTGTGGTCTACTACAATGGGAAACTAGGCGTTAACGATTCATCTTGAATCCAGAGATTTATTCAAGCGGATTCCATACTTCTCCATGAAATGGGAGACAGTGCCCAAAGCAATTACAACGTATAATGAGATTGAACCCAGCAGTTTGATGGAATGGTCAATGTGATATCTTTATTTTTGTATAAAAATAGCAACCCTCGTCTCCGTGTGTAGCTCTGCGTTTGTCGCTTATACTTAGATAAGACTTCTTTTTTTGTTTGTTTTTTAATTGTGCACAGTTTGATTAAAGTATGGAAGCTTTTCCTATAGATTATAAGTTATATCCCATATATATATATATATATATATATATATCTTTCTCAGGTTTATAACTACTGGTAGCTCCATACCCACCCGTATGGAGTCTTAAGCTTGATAACTCTATAACGACGGAATGCTGTTAATGAAACTTAGTTTCCAATTCCCACCGTTGATGGATACAAAAATGTGGAATGTACCACATTGCCTTGGTGCTACTGAGGGGAAACGTAGTTATTCAAGCACCCACTTTTATAACTATCATTTAGTATTGTTTTATTGGCAGTATGGAATGCAACATATTGTTTTACCATGTCGGCTTAGGAGCATACGGGTTGCAGAGTAATAGTGGGATATTGCAGCAGTCCGAGTTTCGTTACAGACAATTTACTTTCATTACCAGCTCCGGACCGTCTCCCGCAAACTGGAATTTTCATGTGTTATTTCGTCGGTAATGAGCAGAGCCCGTAAGTTCAGGTATTTATTTTGGTTGAAATAGGCAGACAAAAACGCACTTAAGATACCGAAAAATAAGCAGTAATATCACTCATTATTAATGAAAATGGTTATTTAAGATACTTAATAATTTCTTTATCACACAATTGAAGTACTTGAGCTTGCTTTTCTTCGTTACAAGCAACAACAAAATGTTTTTTCAAGGTTTCAACTGAAATAACCACTTGCCAGAGAGAACATTTTTCATCCTTAATAAAAAAAGACCTACTTCCACTGAAGTGATTGCAGCATACTTGAAACAAGCTAATTCGGAAGGATTACCAGTTACAATAGAACATTCACCTTTCAGGTTTATAGGGAAAACAGGTAAGCAAGCATCTCTCTTACTTCCGCACTGAACACATAACAAGGATAGTTTATTGCAGAGCTCTAACGCTCTCATCTTTCTCCCTTGCGATTGTTTGTTATATTTATACAGTTCAGAGGTTACCCCCAATACAAGTTTTTTAGAATTGTCTCCGCAGATCGATACAAGGTCATTTACTATTCCAAACTACAGTACTTCCCCCATCCTATTTCCTAGTATTTGTACGAGGGTAGGTCCATAAGCTTCCGGTCTAACCATTTTGTAGGCATGAAAAAGAAAAAAAACTGTATTTAACTTTTCAATATAATTACCCTTTATTGTACCGCCACGGGTGGCCGAGGTCGTTAAGACGCGGACTGTGAGCGGGAGATCTGGGGTTCGAATCCTGCCAGGACCGTCCCCCTTAACTGGGGTTTATTCCAGGATTTCCCCAGTCCTCATAACTGACAAACGCCGGGGAGGTACCCTAAACTTAGGTCTGGAACGCTTCCTTCCTTAAAAAATATCATTTCCCTATTTATCATTTCATCGCACATATCATCAGTGTTCACCGCCCGTGGTGCCTCAGTAGTAAACGAGGGCGTTAAACACCACTCAAAAAAAAAAAAAATTATTGCCAATACACTTCTCACATCTTTGAATTAACATTTCACCCCCCCCCCCCCAGCATTCATCACTTCTTCATCGCATTTAAATTTCCTTCGAGGAGTTTTGAGAAGAGGAAATAGTCCGTAGGGTGGATGGACTTTCGTATGCCCGAGGTAACCATGCATTCCTTTCACTAATGAAGGTTCTGCTATTTAAATAGCTTAAGTGAATGGGTTGAGGGAAAAGTTGACTGGCTGAAAAGAAATAAATGTATAAGATTTTCAATTTATATTTTTGTGAGGTGAACACGCCATTTATTTTTCATAAATCTCTTCACTTCGATATATTGAAATTCCTTATGTTTTTGTAAAATGGGTAAATAATCGCAAAAAATCCATAATAAATTGAAATAAGATAAAAAAAAACTTAAAATAAGCAAAATTAAAACTGGCCCTACCGGGACCAAATGTAAGGAAACATACTCATTTCTATCTTACTCTTAAATATATCCACTCAGATAAAAAAGGAGTTTGGAGAATTTACCACCCAATTATAAATGCCAAACCAGAAAATGTAGACAAAATAATTAAGACGACAGTATGTCTACACCACTTTCTTAGGGTTCAAGAAACATGTCAAATTTTATTGATATAGGGAAAAGGACCCATACAGCTAAAAGAATAAAGAAGGCTTGTTCCTTCTTTATTCTTTAGCAAGGTGCACTACAGTATATTAATAATACTAATTTAAGGGTTGGCGCAAGAAATGCAACTTCAAATGCATTAAAATTTTTAGAAGAAATTGCTGATTTTTATTTCACCAATGGATACGATGCTCAAATCGAATACGTTTCTCATGTTACACGGTAAACATGTAATGAGCATTCCTATTCTGTGCATTGAATCTTGCTACATAGACTATAAAATGTTGGAAATAGTTGTTGTTAATTATTTCAAGAATCATTAAAATTAACACTTCATTAAAATATTTACTAATTTAATTTGATATTTAACAATGGTTCTCCACCTTGCATTGTTTCCAGTTACATTATATTTATTTAAACAGTGTTAATGAAGTTCTGCCACCAAATAACTACAGCTTTATTTAAATGGGTTTTGTAAAGGCATATTTAACATTTAACCAAATACATGAAAATAAACTCTTTTAATTCCACTAGACTCCTCCATAACTATTTAGGTAATTTTGAACACAGCCTCGTCCTAATGCATCCTCCTGGGCCCTATTTCACAAAAGTATGCTCTAACACATACAAGTGTAGGTCCATGTAACTTTCTGTTCCAAGAAAGAAATGCTACTAGTAGAGTGTTAGTAAATAGTTAAGTGACGTCATATAAGAGTAAGATGGAGGAACAGCTATTTACCATACGTCGCCATACCTTGAATTAGGTTATGTCCATTCTTTAGGTGATCCACTTTGAGCCGACGGTCCTATAAGGCTACATTTAGGATCATCATTTTCACCGTCGAGAGATGGTAGAAGAATCGAGCTTTCCGACTGCTCTCGGTCGTTTATTTTAATTGTTCATTAGATCCTTTATATTGATTTATTTATATTGCTTGACAATCACTTTCTCATAAGCAAAAAACCGGGAAACTTGTGCCAAAAGAGATTATTCTAAAAGAGAATGAAGAAGGAAAAGAAACTATTTTTGTGGCATGTAGCAAGAACCTTAAAATACGTTAACTAAGATGCTGGTCTGAAATATGCATTTGAAACAGGAAAACACCAATATCAGTCATAAGCCGTACTTTATTTGCACTTAACCTAACTTTATCATTATACATTTATTTATTCTTTCCTTATACATATTCCTACTCATCATTATCATCACTTTCGCTAATACTTAGCACATTTGAGTCAACTGGCTTCCAAAAGCATTAAAGAGATAATAAATTTTGTGTTACCATTTGAAGATCCTACACTTGTAGAGAAATGTATACAAATTACCAGTGCCAGACTAATACAATTGTGGAACAGAACAACGAAATATTAATTGTACATTTATAAGTATGAAGCAGTGAAGTACAAGAGTAGCAGAAATCTTTGTGGAACAGAATTTACTAATAACTACAAGTTACAAGTCCATACACTTGCTAGTAATGTATTAGACCACACTTTGGTGGAAGAGGGCCCTGCAGAAATTATAGATGCATGGAAACGAATTCTGCAAAAGCAAAGTCCTCAGATGTCCCTTTTCTTTCTTAAGTTTGATAACCCTATTGGAGGCTTCAGCAATTATCTGTGAATTATTCTGTAGAGAAATTTCCCCCTTAGGTTTATTCTTTACTTTTGTCGCTGAAACATTTGAAACAGGCCGCAGTTGTAGATCGATATGGGGAGAGATTACATCTGTAATCATTGGTCCAATTCTAGGTTAAAAACTATTAAAATCAATTTCATTACCATCAAAGACAGAGATCGAACTATTGGAGCCACTCGTGCCTGTTATTGAATGTTGTGAATTCAGATTATTTGTAAATGTTCTCTTTTTCCTGAGATGTTCAAGGAAACAATTCAAACAGGGTTGTTTACACGAGGTCCCACTCTTATTACTATCGACTACTGCCTTCTTTTCCCTCGTTTACCGATCTCTCAAAATGTTAATTCTAGTTCTACACATTTCAACTGTAACAAAAAGATCTAAAATTTTGTTTAGAAGGAAGGGAGCTAAAGACTATTGTATTCAATTTGCTATTATTAATTAAAACAATAATTTATCAACCTTGTTAAATGTTTTTAAAGGTCAGTCAATTCTGCAATGCATTATACATATAATTTAACCTTTCATCAAACGACTCTAATTTCCAGATTAATTTAGGAAATATAACGTATAAAGTTTCTAAAAACATGGAAAGATACTACTGTAATCTTTTAACAAATGATCCTTTTATAACATATGTGCTCTTTGTCATTAAGACAATGAAATAATAAAATTTTCATCAAATGATTCCTATTTCTCTACTTCTTTTTGAGTGCAGTGCGATAGTGTTTTCTTTCTTTCTTTCTTTCTTTCTTTCTTTCTTTCTTTCTTTATCTTTCGAAAGACACCAATCTGAACACGAATGCTTGCAGTTTACAAGCTTTGGCGATAGTGTTCATGTTAATATTCATGAAAATCATTGTGAATTGGTACCATTAAATAACCTGGTCATAAACTTTTATGTTCGCGTCTTATGGTAACGTTTCTATGTAAACGCGCCCTTAAGGTAGTAACGGTTTTATAAAAGAACATATATTTAATGTTGCTAATAATACTTTGACAGATTGCATTATTATTGTGTTAGCAAACATTTCCAAATGTTTGATATTAAATATTTATTTCTTTGTATCCAAAATAACATTATTTTAAACTGTCATGATTCAATTTCAAAATTGCATGAAAGATGAAGAAGGATCGGCTGATTATAATAATCTCTTTTTAGTTAGTGCTACAAAGACTTAAAATAGAATGCAAATGATAAAACCATAAAACTTGTTACTCTATTACTTTCACACCCAATAGCTCTTTGTGAAATGTCGGGACGTTGACACCTTTCATTTCTTAACTTTAAGCTACTCACTTTACACTGTATTTGACGCTATGCTTTACTATTAATTCCTTTATTTTCTGCAAAATGTGTCATAACCTATAGTGGGCAATATATATTCCTCCCAGGACATCTCTCTGCGTCACCCACATTAGTTCCAGTACTATTTTTCTGGTTGAAAACTGTTATATAGGTTTACTGTGTACGGTAAAATAGACATATAAATGTATCGTTAAACTCGCTAATATCCCTTGTTAACTTAAACCTAACCTTGGTATTGCATTTTACGACTGTGAGACCACAATCACGTTGCTGGTTATATTAATAAATAGTTACTTAGGTTAGATGTTAGCTTATGTTTGGTACACGAAATATGCCTTAATTCACCTTTACCCAATTCCCTCCTTCGCTGCTCTGCTATTTAGTGCATTTCTTCTTATTAGTAGCAAACTCGTGTTATTATCTCCTTGATCCAATGTGTGCTATAAACGTGCCTCCAGGCACCTTTTCCTGGTGATGTCTGGTTTACTAGCTTTTAACGCATTCAGATCATTCTCTCCTGTCTGTCTACTGCTAAGCTTTTATGTCACTTTTCGCAACAAGTATGCTTTTTTTCTCTAACATTGGTTGTATACGAACATTTTACCACTGCTCGCAATTTAATTAGCAGAATTAAGGTAGATATTGTGTTAATGCCGGGTCTATCGTGGTTTTGTAGCCCGTTTCACGGCAGCTGACAGGTCGGCAGTCAGAGCGGTAACAACCGGCGAAGAGGATTCAATATCCCCGCAAAAGATTTAAGTTCTCGGAATTACGACAATTACTAAGAAAATAAGCTTTATGACAAGCGATGTTGGAAATGTTGCGCTCATACACCCACATATTTCTGACATATTTTTAGAAAACTGTCATTCACCGCACCAGTTCATCTTCCGAAATCCAATAAATGTAAACTTAATGAATACAAGGTCACTGTTGTCCACAGTTTGCAGGCAGGTTATTCTGATGTTTCTGTGATTGGAGGTTACGGAACGTTAATGATAAGCAGAGTCCGAAAGTTAGGCAAAATATCTTTTTTATCTGAGTATTTAAACGTCAGATAGAAATCAACATGTTTCCGTACATTTCGGAACATTATATTAGTTTTTATTTTGTCTTTTTATTGCCTATTTTGGCTTTTGTTGCTTATTTTAAGGTTTAAAACTTTATACCTATTTTGGATAATTATGGATTTTTCTGCGATTATTTACACATTTTAAAAAGCACACAAAGAAATTCAGTATATCGGAGTGAAAAGAGTTATAAAAATGAAATGGTATGTTAACCCCAGAATATATATATATTGAACCTTTTTTATACATTTATTTCTTTTCAAACAGTTAAAAAAATTCTCCTCGACCCATTCACTTAACTCTTTAAATAGCAGAACCTTCATTTGCGAAAGGAGCACAGTAACCTTGGGCATGCGAATACCAAGAAATAGAAAGGACTACAGAAGTACTGTATTTTGAATGGTCCTGGCGAATAACCTTATATCGATCTGCACGAGACAATTCTTGGAAATATGTGGTGGGGTAACTTCTCAGCTGCATAAATGTAACAAACAGTTGCAAGCGAGAAAGATGACAGCGGTACAGCTGTGCAATAAACTGTCCCTATAATGTGTTCAGCACGGAAGTAAGAGAGATAATTTGATTCCCCCACAAACTTATAAACAGAAAATGAACTCCAGCAAAAACCACTGCATATCTTTTGCTCATTCGGTGGGACTGTTCAAAACTACTTTACTTTGTCTTGATCGTCATTTCCATGATGTCCTGAAAAGGCGAGTGTTTTGTTGTAACTGGTATTAGTCCTTCCGAAATAAACTTGTTTTAAATATGCTCCAATCACTTCAGTGGAAGTAGAATGTTCTTTTTCCACATGAAAAATGTTCTCTCTGACAAGCGGTTATTCCAGTTGAAACCTTAAAACAATTTTAAAAAAAAAAAAAAAAAAAAAAAAAAAAAAAAAAAAAAACCATCTAGTTGTTGCTTGTAACCAAGAAAAGTAAGCTTAAGCACTTTAATTATGTGATTTAAATACCATTTTCATTAATGAGTGATATTACTCTGTTTTCACTTCTAATAAATGTATATTTTAATTACACTGTCTATTTTCAGCAATTTAAGTGCTTTTTGCCTGCCTATTTTAACTAAAATAAATATATGAATTTCCGGGCTCTGATAATAAAATGTAATAGATCCTCGGTTAATATTTTTTGCTGATGAAACTGCTCCATTCACGTGATCATGTTTCGACTTAAAATCCGATTTAATACACGCAACCCTGCAAGGCAAGAAAATCGTTCTATGGTGAGCAGTAAACGTTTCAGAGTAAATGGGGATATATTATTTTAAAATATCACAAATGCATAAAGTTATACATGACATACTCTTGCAATTTTTGAACTAATTGATACTTAATGCAGAACTAGGTATTTCCAGCAATACTCTGCATCACGAATACAGCTAATGAGTCACAAAATTTCACACAGAAAATTTATGAAGATAGGGTAATACAGTGGGGGACTGCAGGGTCCCCTTACCAATGTGTTTTTTATTATGGATAAAATGTATACAAAACCATACAAACCCCCATATATTAGAAGAATTGAAAAAAAAAAAAAAAAAAAACAAGTGAGAAACTGGCTCAGTTTCGGTAGATGAACTGATAACGTGTGACTGACAAGTTTCTAAAACGATGCCAGAAATGTTTGGATATAGCAAGACTTTTCCAAAATCGTTATAAGGTATGTGCTTATTTTCATTATAGTTGCGAGAACTTGAGTCAGTTGGCGGATATAAATTAGTTTTGCCAGTAGTTACTGCTCTGACTGCAGTTCGCCAACTGCTGTGAAATGGGCGACAAAACCATCAAACTCAAGTCATTTGATGCAAGGTCAATATAAAGCACAGATATTGTACACAATAAGTATAAAGATAATGTATGCATTTTTATTGGTATGACCCATGGCTACTGGATAAACTGTGCGCGATCCGAAGTGATTTGAAACATTTCCGGATTAATTTGGTCGCTTGCTTTTGGTCTCCAGTAATCAACCTCTTATAAGCAAATAATATTTAATAAAGATTTTTTATAGCAAACAGCTTATCAGGAGTTTCACTTAATATTATACCCGGGAGACTTGACAGCGTCGGTTCATGTAATGTTGGTTATGCTGAGGTTGCGACGTTGCAACATCCACCACTGCTTAACGGCCGGTATTGAGTTTTCAATTTCGCCTAGTAAACGTATATTCAAGGTCATGCAACACCTCGGCACAAAGAATTAGGTATCATTCCATGTACCGATTTACAATTGACCCTTTTGGGACATTATTTAACTAGTACACATTAACAGTTAAATTAATCATATTAACTCAAGTGCAAACATTTTATGGACATCGGCTACACCACATTAAGAGAAACCGGCAACGTAGCAGGTGCTACGTCACAACTGACTGGTCGATGCAATTTTGTAATTGGTTCAGAAGGTCTAATGGGTAGCATTCATCAATTTTTAATCTATGACATTGGCAACTGAAAAAGTAACCGTCAAATGCAAAGTGTCTGCGAGCCGAGTATAATCGGGTTTAGCATTTCGAAACATTTCAGAGCTATTTATTTCGAAAGTTTAGAAATACGCTTAACCTAATTCGATACTATCAGTGATAGATTACCCATGTTTTGCATGAAGCTTACCTACTCCTGTTTTAAGTTAACAAGGTTTCTGTTAAAATATAAACATAGGAGTTTTTCTCGTCGATTTCACACCGATTAACCTATTATTTTATTTACATTCTGTCAACAGCTATATCTAGAAAAACAAATGACTACGGGATGTGTTCATTATGTTCTTAGTATGAACCAAAAGCGACTGACGGTGGATTTATAGCGGACTAACGTTTTTCGTATTTCCAAATTGGAACTTGTCCGAGTATAAATCGTTGCAGTCAGGCTTAAAAGTTAGTCTCACTCGGAAGGGTAAATTACGTCTGGCCTATTTTTGCAATGGACTCGCCGATGACATTAATTCTTTTAGGCGCAAGATGCGTGAAATCAGATGTTAGAGGGAAAATATTTTGCGAAATTAGGTATAATTAGAAAGCACGATGACATACATTTCAGGAATAGATATAGATTTACCACAGATAAGAGAGTTAGTCTAACAAACAGGTCAATGAAGATAACCGGGCTTGCCAATTGACTGAGGTAAGTTCTAAAGCACTTCGTTATTGTGTTCAGGGTTAATGTCAAAATAATACTGACAACCTACATAAACATCAGCTGTACATCAATAACACAACATATGAATCATAAAACTTTCTCGCTGTTCTAATCCACTTCCCCTTCGATATTTCTCTAGGCAATTATTTTTACATTTTATCATATTTTCCGTACAATTTTTTTCTCTTTCTCTTCCAATGATTGCAAAGAAAAAGGCTTAGAATGTACGCTTAGTATAATGTTCATTTACCTTGTATTCTATTAACACAAAACGAATTCATATGAAACTTCAACAACCGTTTATTACTAACGAAATGGCTGATTATCGCTATTGGGGTGCACGCATAAGAACATTATTTAAAATGTAATATTGTTTGATACTCAATTACCCCAAATTTTCTCCATAAGTTCTTGCCATTAATATTGTTTTATTACAACTACCTAATTTGTAAAATATTTCATTTAACTTTGAAACACAGCAACAACCAGTCTGTATAAAACTCGAGGCAAACTTTCCTTGAAAAGCACAAGAAATAACATTTCAAACGGTGCATGCACACAATCGCGCTTATGGAAAAGAGGCTCCACCTACTGGTTTTTCTTACTTCTCTCAGTCAAATACCCAAAAACTTACAGAGTCAGTGGCTCCAAACCAAGTCCCCTGCAGACAAAGTTTTACGAATAAAAACATGTCGTCAAAGCAATAGTAATGGGACATGAAACGTTGAAATGTTTGGGAGTAGCGCAAACGAGCAACCCTATTATAGGAGCCGCCTCTGCACAATAGTAAAAGGGATGCTTTATCTTCTTGGTTATTGATTGGCACCATACATGCAAATCCTGCAGTAAAATATTTCCTCACAATTTTCTACATATTTGAGATTATAAATGTATTTTGGGTTAAGGTTTTTTTAATTACAGGTATTTTTAAGTAGAATAAGCAAAGATTGGGGTTTAACCCTTTTAGGCAAATAGGAAATATCATTCTGGTTGAATATGAATAGGTGTGACCAAAGTATTTACTGGAATAAATCCTTACTGACTTATTTTTCTTAATCATAGAAAGCAATGCTTTCTTACCCTTCTCTCCTAGAAAATCCATTTTATTGCCTTACATGTTTTAACGAAAGCAACGAAATGTACGTGTGGCTGCGAGTGTACGCATGCGCATAAGCAAGTTTCAGCACCGTGTAACATCTAAATAAGACAGTCCGTTGTGCATTATCTGGCGTAGCTGAATCCCGTAACTTTAGTCGAAGTTAAATGCGGAGATAGTCTGGCTTAACGTGAAATTAATACAACATTAAATTCAAGATTTGCCTCAAACCGAAATGCTGAGTCATCACTGGTTGCTATCAGCAAGACATGGATACTAGTGGGATTATTATTTCTTGTTGCAGTAGGCCTTTTCGAAAGCTACTGGGCGAATGAGTGGACTAAAGGGTGACTTGAAAGAGGTTAGAGGTGTCATTGGCTTAGAGCGAGTGTGTCTACAGATTCATAAGACTTGGGTAGTAACATTTTCAAGAGACAATCAAATAGTTAAAAACACAAAAATATATAAAATATTTAAACTACACAACAGACTAAAAGTCATTAAACATTGCCGCGAAAAAATAAAACCAGCCAAACCAGTACTGAGTACAATTCGTTACTTTGCCGGCACATAAAATTATAAATTTGACACCTGTGCTTCGCATTTACCTCATTAACTTACGCAGCAGTTGCAATTGTATCCATTACTACAAAAAGTACATTTCAAAAGCTGTAACAATTTGAACGAAAATGCATATTAACCTGCATAAGGTGCCAAAAAATTATAAATCACATCTAACCTACCAGGACTCCAAAATATTACCTTTAAATGGACATACAAAACCAATTTACTTAAAATATATTTCACAAACCGCACAACGAACTTATAGAAGCAAAATAAACATTACCCAAAATCTTAAACCAGCAGAGCACAAATCTAAATTAAAAAATAATCCAGCACTGATAACCGTAATAAACACATACAATGAAGGCATTACAACAGACCAAAGCGACAACTTCCACAAAACTTATTATCATAAATAATATATATATTATTTATTTATGATAATACTTTTTGTATATGTGTATATATACATACAAATAAATGAAATAAATTGGAATAAAGCTTTGGACCCATGACTCAGTCTCTCGATTCTGTTTCTTACCAACCTTAAATCCAAATTTTCAGTTAAGTTCATTTCTTCTCTCTTTCTTTCTGTCGTAATGATGTTTAACGCCCTTTTTTATTACCGAGACACCACAGGCGATGGACATTAATGATACATGAGATGAAATTATACATTCGGAAAGGATTTTTTAAAGGAAGGAAACGTTCCAGGCATTTGCCATTTATGAGGACTGAGTAAACCCTGGAAAATACCTGTCAGAGAGGACCGTATAGTGGCGGGATTTGAACCTCAGACCTCCCGCTCACGAGCCGCGCCTCAACGACCTCTGCCACTCGTGGCGGTCTTCTGTCTCTCACAATGTTATGTTCCTTGATATTAATATTTCTTTATGCAATGGCTTTTTTCTTACGCCCATTCAAATTAGCCCATCAATGTACCGCAGTATTTTCATTTGATAATTGTCATCCTCTGCATACAAAAAGATGTGTTTCTTTTCCTCTTTCAATCCGTGGTCATCGTTCTTAAGACAACTTTTAATCTCTTGACAGCCTTATTAAAAACTAGCTAAAAGTTTCAATATAAAAAATCCTTCGTTTCCTTTAGATCCCCATATCCTCTCAGCGCGCAAAAAATTCCAATGCAAACCTTCTTTAAGAAATTCATATTCATTCTAATAAGAAATTCATTAACTTTGTTACTACTTGTGTGCATGAAATTGAGAGCATGAAAACTATTTTGAAAGAAAGTCTCCATATTCTATTAATGCATCCATCCCTAAGTGGTTTATTCTTAATTTGTACCCTGCCTTAATTTTAGAACATCCCCTAATCTTAAAAGTATATTTCGCCGCAACCTATATCTTTCCAAATTACTTCGGTTGCATAGACGTTCTGTTAAAAGCAAGTCTCCCTTGCCGGCTTGTCCAACATGCTCTGTCTCATTGTAAGGATTTTGAAGCTGCTTTTAATTTAACGCTTATTGATGCGTTACCTACTCATGGCCTTGAAAGTTTACTTTGAGATGAATGGCAGCAACATTTTTGCATACAGCGCGTACACTACCAGGTTTAAATCTTAGGTATTAATATGCCTCTCTTGCCGCTTGTTTCTCCGTTTCCACGCATTACATTACCTTCGAGATTCAATATGTATACACATTCACTTATCTTCTTCCTTTGAAGAGCACGAGTTATACGATATACAGCAGACATTCTGCGACTATATAAGTGTTTTATCTACATTTCTGCCTTTCTAGTTCTGCGGCTTCAAAGCAGTTATCTGCCTTCCAGCCATGATAGATTTCCAGCTTAGGCAAGTTGCAGTTTTCTTTCCTTTCTTTTTGCTAGAGTTTTTCCTCAACCTGAAAAGGCGAATGGCCGGTAGAACAAACAACCAGTCAGAACGTGTGGAGCAAGACCAAAATACAAACAATGAACAACGAGTAAATGAATGGTGTTATTTTACGGCGCGTACTTACAATTTGATATGAGGTATACCAGAATCAAAAAGGCGATTATTTGTTTCTTCGAGATTTTTCAAATACGTAAACTGAAAATATGGACCAGACAGAATAGTTTTATTTTGCCGTCATATCCTCCCTGACAATAGCACACATTTTTCCGCAGCTTTCTGTGCAGGATGGGAAACGGACTCGCTATCTGAGACCAGGCAATTCCCAAAATTTATAGAACCGTTAGGAAAACATAGAAACAGAACTCTGAAAACAATTTTTTTCTTATTAAGTGGCATATATTACGGCTTATAAGTGAAATGCAGCTTTATTCTATCATTTAGGATTTAAGATTAACGAGCATTGTGGCATCAAATATTGTTTGTATTGTTAATATAAATGTTTTATACACTTTTGAATTAAATATTATGATTATTAATACTTAGTAAAGATAACAACCACAAAAACAAATAAAATGTTTGTTTGTTTATATCTATAACATTTGTGAACCAGTCATGAATAAATTTAAAAACATATATAGGATGATTTTGTAGAATTTTAAACTTTGAGTTATACCTTAGAAATATAGGAACATTTTAGAATTGCTAAGTTAAAAAGTTAGAAGGCATTACGTTACAGAGGGGTGTGATAAAAGGGACAAGTAGCAAGTATAATGCTCAATAATTAATGCCAATTGTTATGCAATATTTAACTGTTTTTAAAAAATAAAACAAGGCTAATATTATATGTGCATAGTCTCCGATCAATGAATGGTCATGTTTGTTAGCCACAGCACAAACATTGTATTTCTCCTCCTTTGTAAATACGTCACAAAATACCTGCTCAGTTCTGCCTGCTATTTATGTTATTAATAAGTAAAATGATCAATAAATAGCTGTAAGAGAGGTTTTCAAGCAATTGTCATTTCAACGGTGTATTAATCTACTGTACTGATTATTGCTGACTTGGTTTATTTATGGAATGGACAATCTTTAACACCTCTGGTGATCAGCATCCCATTCTATTCAGGCATGAAATGGCCGATAAATTTTGTTTTGAGGCCTCTTCTTTCAGGCTTGAGGTTTTCTTTTAAGTGCTGCAAATCTATGACAAGGGACCCACGGCTTTACTTCTCTTCCGAAGGAAGCCATATTTAGGAATTTTATGCCTGAAAAAACTGTACTGATTCCAATACATTATGGTCAAGGTGGGATTAATAGATAGGTGTTTGCTTCAACGTACATGCCTTATTCCCTCAATCTAGATCTATGTCCAGTCATAGTGCCTCACCACATCTGGTTCACCCCAGCATAAATAGTACAGAGAATATCATGTGTGTTGACTGTACATATCAGTTTTCAGTATATTGGATTTAGTATGTTACTAAGTATCTCTTTCAAAAATTTAAGGTTTGCTTTTGAGTTAAAAATGGAAGCAGCAATAAGGTCAACATGTGAAAAATAACAAAGTGTCTGAAGTTAGCAGAAGGGTGAGAACTTAAGAAGCTGATGACATCTTTCATGAATGTAATATTAAAATGGTAATGGTAAGTATAACAAATGGAAATTATTCTATTATCTCAAGGTTTTGCAAATAACACATGTTCTCAAATTTCTTTTCATTGTTTACTGATATGCAATCCTTTGATCATTGTAATTTTGTTTATTTGCAGATGCTTTAACATCTCAGGTCATCAGCATTCCATTCAATTCGGGGCATATAGGTTTTGCTCAAAATTCTCTTCTTTCAGGCTTGAAGTTCTTTACATGCCACAAATCTATGACATGGGACCCATGGCTTTACTTCCCTTCCAAAGGCAGCCATACTTAGGCTTTTTACACCTGAAAAAAAAAAAATCTACTGACCTGGCCAGGATTGAACCTGGAATCTTGGACCTACAAGGCAAGTATGGTTACCACTTGAACACCAAAACCAATACAACCCTTTGAAATTTAATAACAGCAAACTATGATAACAATAGTTTGCACTAAATTTTCAAAAGCTGTATTCATAGAATTTTTATGCAAAAATTACAAGGCAGAAAGACTATAGATACAAAAACAGACATCATATTACTATATTGAAAACATATCATAAAATATATCTGCAGTTTGTAATTTTCAATGTGAATGTAGCTTCTATTCTATTTGTACAGCTATGCTTTTAAATGTGCAAATTTGGGATAGCAGAACATAAGGCACTGGCACATTGGAACTGTTTGGCTGTATGTCAACACTAAGCATTGTTCCCTTTATACCCACTAGAGAATATGTATACCGCCACTGGTGGCCGAGGTCGTTAAGGCACGGACTCGTGAGCGGGAGGTCTGCGGTTCGAATCCCGCCAGGACCGTCCTACCTGACTGGGGTTTTTTCCAGGTTTTCCTCAGTCTTCATAACTGGCAAATGCCGGGGAGGTACCTAAACTTAGGCCTGGAACGCTTCCTTCCTTAAAAAAAAAAAAATATCCTTTCCCAATTTATCATTTCATCTCATGTATCATCAGTGTCCACCGCCTGTGGTGCCTCAGTAGTAAATACGGGCGTTAAACACTACTCAAAAAAAAAAAAAAAAAAAAAAAAAGAGAATATGTATGAAACACAACAGCCCATATATTCATTTGGGCAACTGTTTAGTCACCCTAGCTGATTTGGACCTAACAGAAAAAAAAATTCTCTATCAGGATCAAAGTTCAGACCATCTAGTTTGTCATCAGCCACTTTAACACTTTTGTTGCTTTGGCAATTGTTCTATTTAATTCTGTGTATAACTTCATGTGCTAATTGGGCAAAAGCTACGATGAACTGCATCATTATAGTATTACATATGTAATTGCATTCTAGTTAAAGTGTGTAGGAATGACACATTATGGAAAAATAGAGACAGAATTAATAAACCAAATGGCCAAACAAGATTAGTTAATTGCTCATGATATGATCATCATTAAGCTATTTAATAAATAAACACTTCTGATTTTGTCTCACTTAATATGCCTCCTTTAGATTTGATCATACCAAAGAATTGTTGCAGAATCAGTAAAGACTTTAAAAAATCTTACTTTAGTAAATAGCATATTTTAAATGCAATTGCTTGTATGAAATTTATCCTCATAAAGGTAAACACCCCCTCCCTTTAGATTTCAATAAAATTTATTACAATGTCTACAGATAAATTCATAAAAGGTATTAAAATGTCTAAAATTTAAAAAACTTATATAACTTATCACACATATATAATAATAATTATACTGGGTACTATGCTTACATTTAAGTTTTGATTTTGTCCATCTTGGGTTTGTTTTTAAATCTCATTTTTTTAATGGTGTTTAAAGTTCGTTTTTGCTACTGAGGCACCACGGGCAGTGAACATAGTGATACATGAAATGATAAATTGAGAAAGGTTTTTTTAACGAAAGGAAACATTCCAGGCATAAGTTTAGGGTACCTCCCTGGCATTTGCCAATTATGAGGAATGAGGAAAATCTGGGGAAAATCTCAGTTAGGGAGTATGGTCCTGACGGGATTCGAACCACAGACCTTCCGCTCACGAGTCCGCACCTTAACGACCTCGGCCACCTGTGGCGGTTTAAATATCATTGCACTTTTAACTCACGCTAAAGAAATTATACATTTAAATGCCTAAGATTATTTCTGGGGATTCAGTAAATTAGAATCACAACAGAAATTGGGCAATATTAATGCATTTCCAGGTTCGACTTGCATTACTTAGCAGCAAATATTATAAGTAAATTTCACAGGTTATTAAGTGCTAAGAAGAGCATTAATTTATTGAATACCAGTGGCTTGGATTATGAAAAAGCATGTGCTATAATATATAAGATATAAATTCAAACAGGTTATGTTTATATCATATACCAATGATAGGAAAAATTAGCTGAAAAGGAATTCAATATATCAGCACACATCCTGATATGTGTGAGATTCATTTCTGCTATTAAGAAATGTTTTCTCTATACCACACTCTTAGTTTTCCCCAAGTTAAGCAAGCACTGTTTAATAAACAATACCTTGCAGAAGCAAGTTGCAAATTTGCACAAAACAATATTGCTAAGTAATTCTTTTCTGTGCATTTGGTAATGGACCAGTTGTACATAATGTTTATCTTTTATGATCTACTTGTGCTTAATCTTTTCTGCAGTATTCTTATTTTGGCATTTCATTTCATATTACCATGTCCTTATAACAATTTACACTTACACATACACATGCAAGTGTTCACATATTGTGCTCATTAGAACACTGCAGGAATACCTCTGATCGAAATTATAGTATAAAAATCGAACCCAAGCAACAAAATATAAAGGAAAAAAAAAAAAAAACAGTTTTATATAAATTTGTTTGCCATAATTGGCAAAACAATTTATATTATTTTATGGTACACTAAATCACGTTTATTTGCATGATATTTATACTAGACATAATCAAAGTGCTAATTTGCTTATTAAAATAATAAACATCTCCTTGAGCATATATCTAAATACCTTGGTCAGAAAAGTTTTACTGGCATATTTGTCTACTGAAAGCTATCATTCTAAAATGAAGTTAGCAGCCTCATTATGAATGTTAATACATAATTTTCAATTACAAAATATAATTTTCGTTACAACTTAACTTATAAAGCGATTATGGAATGATCAATAAAAAGCATTTCAAATTCTTAGGAAAATATGATGCACCAAGAACTTATTGTTTACACGTTTCCTATCAACTTTGCCTGATTCGTTTCCATTGTGCATAGTTACGTAATTTCCAAAACAGAAAGTAAAGGTACCTGCATCCAAAAATCTTTTAGTTTGTTCTTAACCTCTATCACAAGAAAAAAATTAAAACGATTAACATCTAAACTGGCTCGGATTCGTTCTGTACGCTGGAGGGAAATATCCAGTATATTCTATCATTAACAAAACTTAGGCAATTTTCACATTTTGTGCAATATCTGAAAGTGCATGAGAAATGCTGTTTCTAAAAAACGAAAAAGGAGACTGAAAGTGCATTAACACTTCCACTTATACCCTACACCATGAACGCCAGTCAATAACAGAATTATTCATTACTTACTTTCGAAAGCCTGTAGAAATAATTCGTGATCTGCTTGAATTTGGTCCATTCTGAGATTTTTTGTAGTTTCAGGTTCTTTCTCGCGTTTCTTTGGTGGCATTTTCCTTTCAAAAAACTCACTTATCCTTAAAAAAAAAAATTCTGCACAATCCCGCGATCCCCTACCCACTTTACCAACCGGTCATTCACAGCCCACAATGACCAACATTACCAGACTGAAAAACTCCTCCCATTAGGGAATAAGTAAAGCAGTATTAATGACATCTACCATAGAATGTAAAATACACACCGCATCAATCTTATACAACAGAACATTTATATAACATATATTCTTGTAGTTAATTGCGAAACATTAATGTGCTTAACTGATGTATCTGGTATTGCTCATACAAAAATAATGTTAGGTTGGATACTCTCTTTTCACTTCTGCCATCTCTTATCACCTATTACAACTAAATTTCAAAGCGGAATTTTGGGACTGCATTCAAAGTTGGTTTCGCTCAATTGTCTTTTTTTTATTATTAAAAGTCATTAAGATTTTTCGAATAACACGGAACCAGAATTGTGGCGGTCTCTATGCTGCAAGAGTTAATAAACATAAGTAGCTTTTTGTGGTGTTAATTCCTTTAGGCAAATAGAATTTTAATCCTTCCATGTGAGTACACTTTATCCCTTGTGAAATTTTATATAAGATATTAAGGAAAATATTAACAAAACTAAATATGACAAAATACTAGACAAAAAGCCCTTTTCTTGCCATTAAAAAAGAGTTTATTTCAATTGCATTTTGATACAAAATGCTCTTCCTTCTAGCCTAACATAATAAACAATGTTATATCCTTCAAATCTACTCCTATAAAGGCCTATTATTCTGTAAAGAAGTATACAAATGACAATACATTACAATGATTCAAAAACACTATATTAATTTTATATATATAGCAGAATGTATACTATTGAAATAAATAATTGTAAGTGGCAAATTATATGTTTGTAAGTCTTTATGACTGTTTCCCTAATTTACATAATGTTCTAGGAACTGAACTGAACTGATGCATGTGTTCAAGATGAAATGTTCTTCAGTGTCATCTGTAAATGTGGAAATATCTTTTCCTGCCTTCAAACTTAACTTACAGACAAAAGATAAACAAGTGATTAATGTGAAACAGTGCTGCTATTTATTCCTTGTTCTTTAAACCAAATATGTCCTCATTTAAATTGTATTTCAAAGAAATTGTTTATAATTTATTTGTAAAAATTAAACAAACTATAAAATGTCAGTAAGATTGTTATAAAAATAATATTCTTCTATGAACATTTCTAATTGCTTTTATTAGGTACCAAATTTAAGTGATTTTTCATATTGTCTATTCACTGTATTAGTTTCAACAATGCACTTTTAAAATCCACTATAAGTTCTTAGTTTTTTTGTTTGCTAGATAATGTGCTATGTTAATAAAATTAGATTGGTATATGTAATATGTAAAATTTAATACTCTAAGTTCAAATTAAGTAGTTTTAATTAAAGAAAAATTATTTTAAAACATATTTTATAATATAATCAAGATATAAATCGTTTTTTTTGGTGACAATTATACCTCACTCACTTGGTTTTTAATTACACATGTTTCAGGAACAGTTGCTCCCATCAATCAACAAAAAACCAACTGGTATAAGCATACTGTGTCAGTGTTCAGAGAAATTTAATGAACACCAGTGTCTGGGTGTTCAGATGCAGTTTTTATTTTAGATGATGAACATTTTTTTCCCATATTGTTAATTTCAAATGGTTGCAAATGTGTCTCAATAATTTTTTGTTTCTGTATCAGTTTCATGGTTTTTGGCCAAAAGTGGGCTGCCACTGCTGATTTTTCTATTTGTTTATAATGAATATTTATGAAATGAGAATTTTTTTTAATTATCTATATTTTATTTGCAATAGAAAACCTGTGTCTATGACATCTTTAATTCTTTTAAATTGTTTTATGTACTACTTTTTGTGGAAACCATTGGGTAGTACTGAATTGTATTGATATTCTTTAATATTCAGTGGAACATTCACCAATCTGTATGTGAGGCTGGAATGGCATGTTGATATTTTTTGGCACTAAAACTATGATTTTAATACTGCCATTAAGGGTAGGTTTCCTATATATTCCAAAGGCATTAGTACCCCCCTAGTCACTTGTGTAATGAATCTTTAACATTGGGTGTATTTCCTGAGAGGCTAAAATAGTAAAGCATCTGTTCAAAAAGGGAGAAAAGATAAATGTCTCTAATTATAGACCTATAGCTATTTCACCTACATTTTCTAAGGGGTTTGAAAAAGTAATGTACAATAGGCTTTACCATTACCTTGAAAGTAACAATATGTCTAGTTAGTGATCTGTTTGGCTTTAGAAAAGGAATTTCAACAGAAAATGCAATCTATAAACTCACTAATGAAATTTTAACTGCATTTAATTAAAGAGTACGTGTAGGAGGAATATTTTGTGATTTAGCAAAGGCTTTCAATTGTGTCAATCATGAAATTCTGATAGATAAATTAGCTTTCTATGGAATAAAAAAACCAATATTTAAAATGGTTTGTGCCCTACCGTTACAAAAGGAAACAAAAAGTAGTGATAAATTATCCCTTCAAAAATAAAAACAATGCATCAGAGTGGGAAATGATTAAGCATGGAGTTCCTCAAGGATCTGTTCTGGGCCCTCTTCTTTTTCTGATTTATATAAATAATCTCTCCTTATCTATCCAAGATGTAGGAAATGATGTTTTATTTGCAGATGACAAGCATATTGATAAATGGAAAGAGCCTTAATGATTGTACCATTAAACTAAATCTGGTTCTGAGTTCATTGTGGGCATGTCAGATGTGATGAAATTGGGGGAAATAAGGAAAGTTGAAAATAGAGTGCAGATAATTATCTAATTATACCAGAATGCAAGAAAATAAGCATATTAGGAAGCAATCATAGCTAAAGAAGTTAATTTACCATTAGAAATTTTAAAGAGAAAGATTTTGAATGTATGATGAAATAAGTACATAAAAATGATAAGAAAATATCTGGGCAATGAAAGAAAAATGAATGAGGATAATTAATATTTAAAGAACCAAGATATATTAGGGGTTCTAAAAATGAATGAATAAATTACCCATAGTAAGTGTGACATTTAAATATAGTGTTTTGGTAAAAGTTAAAACAAAGCATGGTTCACAGTATTTTTATCTGTAATGTTATCAGAAATGTATAAAATTAATTTAGGCATTTAGCCTTAAGATGAAAGCTTGCAGAAATGAATAACATTCATGTATTAAGTATGGTTAAAGGGACATAAAAGGAGCTCCGCCCCAATGCCCATGGAATCTCAATTCCCCGGCTATCCCAGGGGGTTGATTGGATTTTCCATTTGAGTGGTACCTAAAAATTAAACTGACCCGCCTTTCGACTGAAAGCGATTGCATCAACCATGCTCCCTGATGGAATAGCCACCAGTATCACAGTCGGACGGCCTGACCTAGCACAGGCCTAATCTTCTGTTAACCAGAGAGTGACCAGAGCTTTTAAGTACTCAAGCAGGACTTGAGTGCTTAATGTTTGTCAGCATGGTACACACCTGGAGCATGTGGCACACTGCAACCGCAAGTACCTAGTTTACCGTAGGTGATAGCACCACATGCCCCGCAGAGTTCAACCCATCTAGAGAGACACAAATAATCTAGCTGCGTTATTCTAGTAATGTCAGAAGTACGATGGGACACAAGAATTTTTTATTATGAGCATATAAAATTATTTCTAAAATAGACATTCATTATATGGGCTGCCTTGTGATAAAAAAGGTCAGTACCATCTTAAGCATAGAGAGTCTCTTCCCTCAGTCAAGCAATACTATCGGTCTTTTACTCCTAAAGGACCTGGTTGTAGGCACCATTTTTTTTTATTTTTATTTATGATTGCCCAGGTCATCAGCATCCCATTCAATTCAGGGCGTGAAATGGCTGGAAAATTTTGCTCAGAGGCCTAAATGTACGACACAGGACCCACAGCTTTATTTCCCTTCCGAAGGAAGTCATACTTAGGATTTTTACACCTGAAAAAATCCATCGATCCTGGCCGGGTTTGAACCTGCGATCTTGGGTTTAGAAGGTAAGTATGGTTACCACCAGGACCGACTTGTAGGCACCAAAACAATTGTTAGATTAGGCAGGGCAATTCAAGCAATATGTAAATTCTGTACAAAAAAAAATATATAGGTCCTAAATCATGGTGTTTAAGAAAGAACAAACAAAACTGAGGAAGGAGACTAGATAATAAAAAAATTGGATTACATGGGTTTAAGGTTAAATAGCAATTTTGGGAAGTGGGAGGATGGAATAAACATAAAAGAAAAATATTAACTTATTGGAAATTGTCACTTAAGGTAGTAAGGGTTTATCTAAATAATGAAATTAGGATTGATTGGGTGGAAAGAGTAATACTTTAGTTGAAAACAAGGTGTTGTATAGTGCAGAAATCTGGGGAAAAGAATGGGTAGGAAAATGTGGACTGTTTATTTAGAACTTTCAGTATGCATATGTTAGGTCTAGCGAGAGTTCCACAAAAGCAGTGAAAAATGTTGAATTATATAGATTAGTTAGCAAAGGTAATGTAATGAAACAAGTATTAAAATACTGATTTAGGATTAAGCAGTTTGAAAATTATATTTATTTTAAAATTAAGTTGAATTTTTCCGGAGAAAATGAGAACCATGGATAATTGGGTTGCTATGATGTATAAGCTTATGGAAGAAATTGGGATGAATCAAATGCTAAAAATAGCAAATAAAGCAAAGGGGGGTTTTTGGAAGCGGATAAAGTAAAGAAAGGATATAGATGGGCAAAAAATTACAGCTAGAGTTAGAGATAAAAAAAAATCCTTGATATTTGATTGGGACAGATAAAAATTTGATATATGAAATAGGGGAGGGAAGATTTTGCTTGGGAAAGATTGGGAATAATAAATTTAACTTAGGAGAGGGTTAAAAATAGGGATATTGTGCTATGTAGAGTGATATAGTATACCATATTCCAGTGTGTGAGGAAATCAAAGAACTGAAACAGATCCGGTTTAAAAATGGAATCACCTACACGTGAAAATGGTGGTTATTAAAAGGGGATAAGAATATTATAAAAATAGATAATTACTTGGAAAAAGTAAGACAGAAGTGGATAACGAAAGTACAAAAGCAGGGTGAAGAGACTATAACCCACATTAAAAAGATAGGTTGTTGGAAACAATTCAATTAAATGTTAACAATGTGACAAATTAACATAATTGGGATTCCAGTAGGCTAATAAAAAGGGTATTGTTTATGGTATGTTGGGATTGGGTTTCTTTATAGCCTAACTTCTAGCATTGGTCAAGTACTGGAATTCTAGTGTGATGGACCTAGTGCATTTTAAAATGGACAAAGGCACCTGTCCCTATGGGGATTGTTTTTACTTAGTTTATTAGATTTTTTATATAATGTTGTGGTTTTTTTCCCTTATATTTCTCTGATTGGATTTCCCTAATTTTTTATGGAAATATTTATTTTCTTGTATGAAAGAATGCCTAATTTCTGCATAATTCCCTTACATCAACTCTTACAAATTGTACAACTGTTGTTGCAGTGCTTGTTATTTTAAGATCTTATACAATTAATACCCTGGTTGAACATGTAATAAATCCTACTTTCCACTATCTACCACTTTCAATATTATCTCATAAATATCCTCTTTCTTTAATATTTTCTTGTATTTAGGTCTATGTGAAATAAATATTCATTAGAGCTGTCAAGTGGAAACAAAGCTGACTGGTGCTGTGTTGAAAGATGTCACAGAGATTTTAGAAACACCTCTGCGTGCTCTGTACATATTCAAAAGCCAATTCTACACAGCTTGAAATATGTCAACATTTCAAAATATTAGATCTTCTTGGAATCTCTTTGATATTGGTATATAAAAACAATAGGGCAATATATCATCAAAAAGATTGGCTATTGAAATTAACACAGCTATGAATATCTAGGGATGACTTGTATTAATTTATGCATATATACAGGGCTTGCAAGTAAAAACAATCTCACCTGTAAATGAAAGAGTGGGGAGCACTGCTGTTGATGGGATTCAAAACATCTCACCACACTTACGGGATGATTTTTATGTAAAAGTCCTGATATTAGAATAAACAAGTAACAAATCAGCAAATTGTTTTATTTATATTAGTATTACATGAAAAATCTCTAATAGTCTAACTATGATAATTTGCACTTGTACTTAATAAATAGGAAACATTTCTTGGCTTAGACTGTTGCAACTTAGTAAATCACACACATCACAATGAATATGTCATTCAGAAGTCATCTCCTTGATGGCACTGTTTCCTCACTCACATCTGCAAGACAAAAGAGCATAAATATCATATATGATTTTTTAAAAAATTGTTATTCTTACCCCTAGAGAAATTAAATGATATTTTTATACAGAATATGCACATTTTTTTCATCACAACATTGTTACATTAATTAGATATTCCCAGGCCATTCTGAAGCAAGAACTTCTCTAAAAATATTTGTTTTTAAACCAACAGAAAAAAAAAGATATCAATATGCTTAATGTAGTGTAACCAGAGCACATAGTGCAGTAAAACTATTTATATGCAGTTATGCTTATGATCAGAAATACAAAGTGAAATGACTGTCTTAAGGACTGATTTTTTGAGGGAACAAGCAACTTGCTCTAAGAAAGTGTGCCCCAATGCAGAAGAATGTGGAATTGAATTTGTGTCTGTGTCTTGAATGACAACATACAATTAGTGCCTGGCTCTTTTACAAAGTATCTAATGCATACAATGCCATATAAATTAATTTTATTTAACCTCTCCTCAAGAAGTTAAATTTAATTTACAGTCAATTAAGCCCCAACTTCCAATTGTTCATTAATGTTTAGGTCTTGCAATGATGTGCACAGAGGTATTATTTCTTAAAGGATTAAGAAAAAATTCTAAAGAAGGATGTATTATGTGTGGCAAAGTGAATAATGTGTTCCATTGTCTAATAGAATGTGAAATGGTAAAAAAATGGAGGGATAATATCTGGGATGAAAAATGGGATAAACTACCAGATACAGCGGCAATTAAAATATCAGATATCAGGGTAGACAAAATAAACAAGATTGGGAAATTCTTAGGAAAAGTAAGAGATAAGTGGAGGAGAAATATAAGGAAGGAGGTTGAGGGCACACACAGTTATAAAAATGGTAATATATTATAGAGGTTCTTGATATACATATAACTAGGTGGTTAAGGTATGGGAGAACCTTAGCTTTGGTATTGCCAAATTCTAAGATATTTTGATTGTTTATGTAAATTAAAAGCAACAGTTTCAGATTAAAATTAATACATGTTTAACTGTGATGTGCAATCTACGAGGAAAGGTCCATAAGTTTCTGACCTTGCTAATAAGGATTATCACCTTCACAAAATGCTTATCTGGTGTCATACCTTATCTGTTAAGTAAATAATTGCAGCTGTAACTTCCACTCCGCTGTGCTCAGTTGCTCAGATATAGTTGCATAAAGAAGACTATATGTAGAAGATTTTGACATGTTCAACATGGAGTATCAAGCTGTCATGAAGTTCTTAACAAAAGAACTTACTCCAAATGAAATTAAACAATGATTGAATGGTGTATATGGGGAAGCACCTCCCTCATATTCTACCGCAAAAGAATGGGCCAAACTTTTTCGAATGGGTTGAGAAAGCATTGAAGAGAGTGCAGATGCTCACTCCTGAAAACATCACTCTTGTGGAAGTTATGGAAGATCAGCAGCTCAATGTTACAGAAATAGCATCAAGGTTGGGTCTTTCTAAAACAACAGTCCTTTGAATTATTCATCAAAATTTAAACATGAATAAGTTTATGCAAGATGGATGCCTAGACTTCTTTCCTCAGTCCAAAAGCGGCAATGAACCATCTGTTGTCAGGCATTTTTTGAGCTCTGCAAACCATTGTTACAGGAGATGAAACTATAGTCCTCTACTATGATCCTTTGTCCATAAAGAGAATCAATGGAGTCACATAAACATGGCAAAGCACCACTTCTACAAGGCTAAGGCCACTCAGTCAACCAAGAAGATGGTGGCCACAATCTTTTGGGACTGGGAAGGAATACTCTTCATTGACTTCAAGGAGAGGAACACCACAGTAAATGGGGAGTACTATGCTGGCCTATTGCACAGACTACGTGCTTCCATCAAAGGGAAAAGGCAAGGAAAGTTGAGTGGTGGTGTGAGCCTTCTTCATGACAACTCGCCTATGCACACAACTCTCATTGCAAAGGAAGCTATGAAGAAATGTGGCTTCAAGGAGATTGACCATCCACCCTACAGTCCAGATCTAGCTTTCAGTGACTATTTCCCTTCTCAAAACTCAAGCAGGGCCTTCCAGGAAGGAAATTTAAGTGTGACGAAGAAGTGATGGATGCTCTTTATGCCCATTTTGCTGACAAGATTTCTGACTGTTTTTTGGGGGGGAGGGGTTGAAATGAAAATTCAAAGATGTGAGAAGTGTATTGCAATTAAGGGTAACTATATTGAAAAGTGAAATATAGTTTTTGTCTTTATCATATTAGAAAATGGTTAGGCCGGAAACTTATGGATCTATCCTTGTATTTACTCAGAATACTCCAAAAGATGATGGATTAGCAATTAACACAATTATAAAATTAGTACTTTCTGCAACTTCTTTATTATGAAGAATTTTAACTAATTTAATTAATTTCAATATGCAAATTAATTCATATATGTGGTGTGGTGAGATCCCATGCATTTAATACTTTCAATACTCACTTTTGCCATCACATGCAACAATCTTAACTTTATCAACTTTCGCTACTTCTTGAACCTCACGGAATTCCACATCATTCAACATGAATGTCCACACATTATCACAAAAGCGATAGGTGTTCAATTTGCCAGCCTGTAAAATTAAGAAATTCTTGAAACATTGTCCATGTTTATGCAGCAATTACTCTGATTTCAGTATTGTTTTCAAATAAAATGTCTTATATATGCATAAAATTTACTACATTCCTGTAAAAATATATCTAGCCTTGCCATATAAACTCTTACAAGATTTTAGTTAAACGACTATAACAATTTTAATATTTTTCATCTGCTTTGATATGTTAACTCATGTATTTGAAACATTTATCACCAATCAGTTCTCAATATTACTCCCTTAAGCCTTTACACATGATAGAAATCTTTTATGTCTTTCATCTAGCAGCATGTAATACTATCTCCATTGAGAAATGCAGCACTGCTGACTACAAGAACTGCTTGAAACTCTCATTGTTAGTTGGCTTTTCTTGTAAACCATAGACTGAAGCACTGATTACAATTTGTAGTCCAGGGAGTTTGGGCTAGGACTGCTAAAGGACCAATCTTCAGCAATAATGAAATCGGGAATATTTCTCTCAAGTTAAGTCTGGGTGAACCTTACCTTGTGTGCTGGAGATGAATCTTGCTGAAAGCTCCAATGCCTGTTCTTGAATAATACTGTATTCAGGATCTTAAACCACAGGTTCCCAGAGTGGTTCTTACAATATAATTGTTGGCTTCAATCCTTTTTGACAGAAATGGAACTTGTTGCTACCATCACAGCTCCTTCCCATCAAACCATTACTGAGAAAGGATGGTGCCTTGTATGTATTTTTCGAACCCTCTCACAAGTTTCTTGTGAAGTCAAGCCACATACCAAGTCATTTTAATGCCAGTAGCTTTCTTCAATATTAAATACTTGTTCATCAGTAAAAAAACATTTTTGTGGCTGTTACTAGCATGCCAACACATTCTGTTGCTTCAGTTCTACAGTTAAAAATTGCCTAGTACTGCTACGAAAAGCCCTAGGCACTCCGGACGTGGATCTTCTGGATAAGTTCATCTCACAGGTCATTACTTGCTGCTTCTGAACTGGATTTTGCCAAATACAGGTTGATACTACTTTGATAACAGCTACAGTCCACACAAGTATGTGGGTGTCTAGATCTTACACAGTCATCAATAGCATCAATCTTAGTGAAGCATCGAATGGTGCTTTTTAATGATCTAGAAAATCTTGATTGTTATTTTCTAACCCTGTTTTTTTTTTTTTTTTTTTTAGTAGTGTTTAACGCCCATTTTTACTACTGAGGCACCACAGGTGGTGGACACTGATGATACATGAAATGAAATGATATATTGTGAAAGGATATTTTTTTTAAGGAAGGAAGTGTTCCAGGCCTAAGTTTGGGGTACCTCTCCGGCATTTGTCAGTTACAAGGACTGAGGAAAACCAGGAAAAAAACTCAGTTAGGGAGGATGGTACTGGCGGGATTCGAACCCCAGACCTGCTGCTCACGAGTCTGCAGCTTAATGACCTCGGCCACCTGTGGCAGTTTCTAACCCTGTGAAAGGCTATCACAGCAACCTTGCTTTCATAATCTAACCATTCCATGTTTAAATCTCAAGAATGCACCCTTTCTTATGTATCTGAATTCAACAATGTCTGGCAACAAAACTGTTACTGATTGCCAAAACACATGGCACAGTTTCTTCTAAAAGTTTGTAACAGTATTTAGGGCAAGTTTAGATATATTATTCACAAATAATCCCCAGCTATATAATTGATATTAATGAATGACAATAAACAAAAAGTTCACCTCCTATAAACTAAAATTATAAATTTAGACATTGCTACCTATTCTTATAATTGTATTATATTATATTCTTATTGTATTATAATATATATAATAAGAATTGTATTGTATTATAATACAATATTCTTATTGTATTATTTCATGAGGTACCATATTACATATGCTGGGTCAATTCAGAGGGTAACCTGACTGTGAAACTGATTTCCCCACACTATAAGCTACAAGATTTTGTTGCATGAAAGTGCAGTTTACAGATGAGCTCTTTGAATAAGTTCCTTAACAATTATGTATTTGCCTTTGTTGTCAAAGAACACAGATGGCCACTTTGATAAGTGTTTCAATATGTTATTCCTGCAAAATTACAATACAAAAAACACAATATTTTTGTATTATAGTGTCAAATGTGATATGTGTTTATCCAAAGCTACCATTGCTTGTGATATTACTATATATGGAATGACTTGTATGACATATAATTAAGTTTTTACAAAACATAAAGTTATTAAAGGATGTGTATATTCATAATCTCAATGCCTTTAACTAACACTAATGTTCACTTCTTTCTTATGGTTATCCTAATTATTTATTCATAATTGCAAAGAAGTTCAATAAACTGAATCATAACTCAGGCTGAATGTGTATGAGATATAAGCCAACAGGAAAGTAAAAGAGCAAGATCACATAATTGCTGACATTACATCTAAGTAACAACATTCTATGGCAGATTTAATATTTTCCACAACAGAAAATAACCCCTTAGCATACTTTTCATGACACCCTTTAATTCTACGGTTAATGAAATAGCAATTCTGTTATTTGAACTGTTTTTTTGCAGCCAAACAAAAACGTGATGAAAAATTCTTCAGTACTTCTTAAACTCACCTTGAATGTTAATCTGGACTTCACTCTTGTTGCCAAGGCATTGTTTATTGATTTATCAAACTGAAGGAGGACCTTAATGGCCAACTGTGGTGTTATTTGTCCATACTGAAACAGAGAGAAAACCATTTAATTTCTTTTTTATTGTAATGCATTTCATAGATGTTGCAAATAAATTACATATATTGTCCAATTTTTATTTGTCACATTACTATATACAAATAGAAATGCTCAATTATTAAGTATTGAGTAACCTATATTGCTCAGTGATTATATTTTAATAACAGAAAATTTTATACATATAAGTTTCAATCCCATGAGTAAAAGAATTAAAGGTTCCATAGTAATTGACAAATTACAATGCAAAAAATTTACATTCCCAAAGAGAGAAATGCATTCTGTCTGCAAGTGTTTTGTAAAAACATGCAATAATGAAGAAAACATTATTTGCAAAACCCTGAATCTTAGAATTTGGTTTCATTAATTTTACTAAAGCAATTGTAGCCAAATTAGTGTCTCTCATTGCTGCTCTATAAAGAAAATTATTGCAAAAAGAAATGTTTAATCCTTACTAAAACATGTACTATTTAATTTTGCTATGCTCCTGGGTTACAGATATGAATAAATTGTTACTTTCAGTGAAACCTTTCGTTACCATTACTGGTTAATAACGGTTAAAAACCATGGAATACAAAAATATGTTTTTTCCAATGCCAATCTGATTCGTCATTGGGAATTCGGCACTCCCTGCGGAAACGTAACCCACTTCTGAGGCTAGAACACCCGGTAAATATTACCGTTCTTGGGAACTATCCCAATCTGAAAAACATCCCTCACCATATCCCGGAATCGAACTCGGGAATTAGAGTTTGAAATTCGAACCACTGAACCACAGGACTGATTGATACGTAAAGTATTAAGTATTCACAGCAGGCCAAGTATACCCTGCCCCCACATAAAGTTTATACTTATAATTAACGGATTTAAACCATAATTTCCGAATCCAGAGAGATTCAATGAAATATAGATTGTCCTCGAAACGATAATCTGATATCCATAATGCAATAAAGCGTGTTTTACCGTACATAACCTTACCTGAATCAACTCATCAAGACTTTCTTGTAATGTATTTCCTAAAGTAGTATTTCTGTACAGCTGATAAGACATCCTTATTCTGCAGCCAGAAAGATTGTTTCTTACGAACAAATTTCTCTCAGCAACAAAACACTATTTAATTTATTTTATCATGTATACTATTATTTCCTGTCAACTTTTCTTTTGCATTTCACTTGCTCACTCTTAATGCTCAGTTTAGTAACTAAAATAGTACTGAATTGTAACAACAGGTTGCGTCGTATTACCCATATAATGGAGGAAGGAAGTAGTTGGTCTTCGTAACAATGGACCGCAGATATACTTGATGTTACCCTCTGTACAATTTCTCGAGCTGCATTCCCGAGCGAAGCGGAGAGAGCCGAACTTCTTAGTCGCGGAAACGATACCACAGTACTGTAGCTCTAATCTAACTGCTATACCGCACCAGCAGCTACAACAATGTAAATGTTGCATGTATTATATTTTTGTTAAAATAAAGTAACCTTTGCGTTGTCCTTCGTAACTTTCTGGCTGCAATATGTTGTTTCTTATTACAATAGTGAGTTTTTCACTTTTTATCACACGTCGTCGAAATGGAATTCGCAATTCATTCTAATACTGAACGCTAACGCTAACCTTGGGTAAAGCATAGAAACCGGTGGACCCAATAAACATAAATTGACAGGAAAGTGTGTGCTACTAAATAAGCGGTTAAATTATTGTAATGGTGACAAATCTCCCGCAGAAAAAGTGTGAAAATATACATTTCTAATTTAAAAAAAAAAAAAAAAAACACTTACTTCCATAGGTGAGGATTGGAAACCATTAACTTCACAATTATAGCATAACGCTTCGATCACAGATGGCCCAGATCAACTGCGCTATTGCATGTGTGTGCATCACAAGTCTACCCTCAGCTTTCTCCACTACCGTTCGGAAATGGCTAGCTTTAAGTTTTTTTTTTTTTTTTTGAGTAGTGTTTAACGCCCGTTTTTACTACTGAGGCACCACAGGCGGTTAGCTTTAAGGTTAGTGTATATATGAATTAATTGCGAATTCATTTAAACAATGCGTGGTAAAAAGTGAAAAACTCACTTTTGTAATAAGGAACAACATATTGCAGTCAGAAAGTTACGGAGGACAACGCATAGGTTACATTATGTTTAACAAAAAAATAATACCAGTTCGAATGCCTGGAATGTGGTAGGGAATTTGAGGATAATAAACCATCTAGGAAAGCATGTCTCTATAGCACACCCCGAAAATTTAAATGTTTTTACGCATCTTGTAAAAAAGACTGCAATCGTATGCCTATCAATGTGAAATGAAAAGAATTACGTGCAGACCTGGAATGTGGTAAGAAATTTGAGGACAATAAACATCTATGAAGGCATGTCTCTATAGCACATATCGATACCGCCTCTTGGGGGGGGGGGGGGGGGGGAAGCATACGCACACGTATCACCGACATGAAAACCATTACGTGCAGATTATGGAGTCATGAGGTAACATCCGCCAGAGTGCTCTTAACTGAGATGTGCTTCCGCCTAATTTAAATGAGGAATATATAGAAAATCAGCCAATATTTAGTATTTTTCTTGCTTACAAGCGTTATATATTCACAACAGAGAAGCTTACAATAAACATTAAATGAGATATATTAATGCTGATGGGGCAATAATTTAGTTCATTTTAATGATAATAAATTTTAAAAAATTGTTAACAAAGTTACAGCTTCCTTGGGCAAAATATTATCAGCATACTAATATTAATGCTACCTGATTTTTTAACAAGTTCTTTCAGGATGCCTTCTTTACAATTGGAGAATAATTCGACTTAAAGGTTTTGCTCTGAATTTTCACATATTCTTTTTTAGGTCTGTAATTTCTCATGATTGCTAATCGAGAATGGGATTTAAAAATCCTGTCACTTAATCCTTTTTCATCACAATCCTGCATTTAAATGCCTCTATAAAATTGGGAACAATGAGGATTTTAAAAGTTTTGCACCGGGGAGATATTTCCCAAATGTTTTAAAGCGTGACAAGTGAATTTGAAATCTTTTTCAAAAAGAACACAAATTGTCTTGAGGGGTAGCAGAACACTCCTCACTCTTGCAGCTTAATAAGACATATCAAAGAACTGTCAGTAGTTTTTGACACTTCTACTACGATAAACAATCCATGTTCTCCTCAGCTATTCCAAGTAGCCACCAACCATTCCATGATTACCGATTATTTTGAAAAGAAATAATAAAAATAATAAGTTGATAAAAATTAGTTAATGTATATATATATATGTAAAGAATACAGTCATTGTTTCACAATTTTCTCTATGTTCTTTAAATTTATTAATGTTGTTTTCAAGTAAAGACACCCTTTTTTCCTTCAAAACTTTTATTTTGCCTCTTAACTTATACACAGTATATCCCATTTGGCAATTTAATTTCCTATTAAAAATGTATTTACATTTTATACTGCTGGATTTCTGAAAACAATCGACAAATTGACATGTATTCTTAGCTCATTGATGCTAGTATTAAATTTTATCTTATCATTATTAGTTACTGTCTGTTTTACTTTCTACATTTTAGGCTGCGATAGAAATAGGAAAGGGACATTTTCTGTGACTCTAGCCTTTCTGTTTATGACTGGGAAAGTCACTAAACACTGAAGGCATTTTATTTGGTAATAGTTGTTTTATTTTTGTGCTTATATTGAAATCGTCTTCTTAAAAATGTAAACTGCAGATCTTAAGGGTAGCTACATATTTGCAACCAGTCTCATCCTGTCTGGAAATGGTACTCCTTCATTTTTCTTTTAGAAATGGTTCTAGAGGGAAAATGTGAAAAGTAACACCTGTATTGTCTTTGCAGCACCTAATGTACATAGTGGTACACAGCAATTCACCATTTCATGAAATTTTATTAATAAAAGATGAAAAATTGTTCTGCTTTCTATCTCACCAATGTTAATCTCATCTCAGTTAGCTGACATCTGGCGGTAAACTTATGAAATCAATGAACAGACTTTTTACGTTCAAAACAAGGCTCCTTTCCAGACCATGTAACCATGTAGGCAAAGCCGCCCTTTGAAGTTTATCATAACTCGAAAACATGCTCTCAAAAAATACTGCTTGAGAATAACAAGCACAAATCATAGCTGCTGTGTTTTCAGAGCCTTGGAGATTGACACTGCAAGATAACATATATAAATAAAAAGATCATCATTCTGGAAGGTGGTAATTACCATAAAAATTTCTTGTTTACATAATAAAAAATAATAAAATAAATATTAAATTTAAAGACAATAAAATATTAAATACCTACATATCAAACATTTTCCTTGGATGAAATGTCAGAAAGATTCAGTCAGTTTTTTATTAATTATGCTAAATAAGAATTTTCTTTCATCATCAACATATAATGGTGATGTGGTGGTAGATATTCTTGTTCATATATTGCAAATTATTTTGATTCAAGCAATATTCTATCATGTTATCTCAATTTGGCTTTGGAGGGGATTTATAACTAGCAATACCACATTTAAGCTCATTACTGAAATATTATCTGCTCTAAAAAAAATAATCTCTAATAATATTTTGTGATTTGGCTAAGGCTTTTGATAGCAAAAACATAAACTAAAATTGCAGAAGTTGAATTTATACATGTTAACAAGCAATCTTTAAATTGGTTCAATTTGCAACTAACTAATAAGAGTTCAAAAAACTATCATCAGTATTGGTGGAATTGCTAAACTTGGTGTTAAATTTGGGTCCTATGCTCTTTCTGATATTCATCAATGATTTAACTTGTAATCTAATTAATAAATCTAAGAGAGCGCTTTTTGCATATGATACCAATGTGTTTATTTCTGGGCAGTTTTATGCTCAACTTTCAAACTTAGCCACAAAGGCAATTGAAGAGCTAAATATTTGGTTTGAAGTTAATAAGCCTTCATTAAATTTTGAAAAAATGGATTTTATTCAATTTAGAACTAAAAACAAGCAGGTATCAGAATTAACTATTAGTTACATTAATTAAACCATAAAGAAATTTCCTCATACCCAGTGCTTTGGGCTAGAAATTGACAAGAAGCAATTTAACAAAACGTATATATAGCTTTGCCTGTTTTGCTTTGAGAAGTTTGGATAATCTTTTAATGAAAATGCAGCAGATTTTCATTGCATTTTAAGATATGGCATAGTTTTTGGGTAATTCTGTCAACAGTAAGAAAGTGTTAATTTAGAAAAAGAGCTATAAGAATTCTATGTAGTGTTGGCTCTTGTCAATCATATAGATCATTATTTAAGAAGCTCAATATCCTTAATCTTATTGGGGTACATATATTCTTTCATAAGTTTTTCTGCTGGCAATTTGAGAAGTTTAAATTGAACCGAACCTATCTGTACATAAATATTGAATTCTTCCAATTTATTTCTTAAGACTTCTTATATTTTGAAGAAATAATGTAAAATGAAAATTATCAGCTTCTGAAACATTTCTCTGATTTATTTGCCTGATGAAGTAATTTACAAAGGTGAATATCCTTTCTGATCTTTTCCTAAAAAATCAGCATAAGCATGCACAATGACAAACGCCAAGAGTAATTGCTGTCTTTCAAGTTCATGGCAACAAGACTAGCTACAGCCTTCCTGACTCTGGGGCTGAGATGCATGAATCACATCACGCACAATGAATATAAATAGTAAAATTTTCCTTAAATGTCATTATGGAAGGAACAATATGTAATTACTGATTCCTGCAGGCTTTAATGGGCAAATATTAAGAGAACTAAATAATGACTTACAACTTTTTGGAGCAGATATACTAATCTTAAAAGGGCTGTTTTAAAATGAAATACCTTTTACAGTCTTTTTTATAGTAATTACTTTTATATCATATATATTTTTTGAATGAATAATACGGGAAAAACGACACTTCGAGCAACAATGAATGCGAGTTTTATTTACAAAAGATATAAGGTAAAACATTTGGGACCGCATAAATTGAACCAAACATTAGGGAAAACAATGGCTCATAGAACGATAGATTAAGGTTCCATTATACATAAACTGATATTATTTTTCCCCATGTGTTAATTCAAGGCTTAAGGTGAACTTTATTCCCAAAAGGTTAATTTAGTTCATTATTTTTGCAGAAATTTCAGTAATTGTTTAATTAACACTATATCTTTCTCATATGTTCAACTTTTCAATTTGTGGGAAATACAAATAACATGTATATGATGCAGTGTAAATGTATTTTGCTAATATACATGCACACAATTATACAAAATTACAGTGATTTATGTAAACTGTTTTTAGAACAATACCTGGTACATTGCATAAAACAGTTTATTGTGCTCTGTTGTCACCCGTTCAATAGTTACTGTTATCTACAAATCAGTAAATAAAATGACAGCCTCCATATTCTGTTGGTCTATCCTGTTGACTTTTCTTGAGCTGATCAAGTCATATAACATAAGGAACTGCATTTGTCTATTAAGGCCACCATGACATGACAAACTATCAAAAAAGATAAACTTTTAATTTGTATAAGTTTTGAATTATCCATACTTTTTTATACATTCAGCAATACCACTGTAACATTTATACTTAAATGTAAATGCTCCTAAATTATCTTATAAGCACAGTTTTGTGTGAATAAACCATTTGCAAAAGACAGTATCTTTTGATATTAAAACAGGTTTGTTGCAAATATAATGCATTATCACAAGAAGAACGTTAATGTGAAGATTAGGAATGTGGCAATATTTTTTCTAAATGTACCAAGGACAACAAATTACATCTACAATATAGGTTCTGTTCTCTTGCAATTTATGAAAACTATTGGTGGATATACAATAGCTATAATAGAGGTAATCAAACTCCATATAAAAAGGCGTGTAATGAGGATGTGCCCACCCCTCATAAGTTCCTTTATAATAAGCATAACTCAAAGTTTTAACCATTACACATAGGAGGGCAATTTCCTAAAATTGAGATTGTGGGCTTAGTAATTTTATAAGCATGAGTTCTAAATATACATATCTGCTACTAGAAGCAAAAAATAACAGGAGCAGAATGAGTATGACACTGGGAAGTTTTAGAATTAACAAGGGAAAGAAGGATTAGGGATGGGGTGAAAAACAAAGCACACTTCCATGATTTTTGGTGAAATATTAGTTTTTGTGGCATCAAGAACTATTAAAAAATCTTATTTCAAGCCTGAGATTTCTTGTGCTTTTATAGATCAAGACATAACTTATTAATTACAAATTACATTTTAATGTTAAGTTTTTTCTCAACATTTGAAATGCCACTAAATGTGAGACAAAGTACAAAAACAAAAATAAATCATTAATTCTCAATATTCATAATTAAAAAAAAACAGGTAGTCTATGAGGAAAATTATGTAAGATATGCATACTTAGAGAATGTGATTTTTAAATCTATTCTTTATGTTTACAATCATCCGTACCAAGTATAAATTACAATAAATATAATTTTTTTTAAAAAATTTTAATTTATTGTTGCTTAGACTGCATTTGCCTTTTTGCGACATCTGTAGATCGTAGACTGAATACTATAGATGTAAATCTGTAGGGATGAATGAAATGAATTAATGATGGCATAAATGAGTTTAAAGTCCTTGTCATCTTAAAGCATTCACCTTCTTAGGGCAAGGAAAAACTTTGAGGAGGAGAGAGAGAGGAAAAAAAAACCCAGAGAGAGAAAAAAAAAACCCAGAGAGAGAAAAAGAGGGAAAAAAGAAGCACTTGCCCAGACAGCCTGAACCCAGCATCTATGGACTAGTAGCTGCAAATGCTACTACCAGACCAAACATAATCTAGTTTTATTACAGAACAGAAAAAAATTCACCCTAACACAGGCCTACCAAGATTTTGTGTCAAGAAAGTAATTAGGTGAAATTAACCAAGAAAAATTTCCTACTTTAAAATTTGGCAGCTGTTTTTTTGAATGACATACCATTTTTTTTTAAAAAAGTTGTACTTAAAACATTTTTATTAGAATGCCACATATATTAAAAACCAAAGAACCTCTCTATGCAGCTCTTTGTCATAGGTTTGTTTTGCTTTTCAACATATTTTTTAATTTTATTACTGTTTTTATTCAGTCCTCCCCTCCCTTCAAGGAAAGGTTACTGTTACCATAAACTTTTCATTACAACAATTTTCAAATATTTAACACATCCTAATTGTCTTTAGACCACTTGTTGCTTCGTGTATTAACAGCAGAAATGGTCTTTGTAGAAGCCATAATTCCAAATATTTGGTGTATTAGAACTGAGTAAGAGGTTGTTCTACAATCCTTATAAACATCATTGCAATAGTAATTCTTACAAGTAACAGTGAGCTTGAAGATATTACACTCGATTCATTTGTAGAAATCCTCTTTCACATTGATTTAATAATATTGCTATAGTACTAAAAAGTGTTTAATTGGTTCATCTGGGATTTCATTTTTCTTGTAAATAATCATGAAAACCAATTGTTTCTTTCATTCATGCAAAACTTCCGTACCAGTTTACTAATTTAAGTTTTCCTATTTGTAATTAGTTTCCCAAGTTTTCTGGCCAGTATTTGCAATTTGAAATCTTACCACATTCAGATAAATCAGCAGTATTTCCTTCTAAAAATGCTTTTCAACACTTTATTTTATACTTTCATAAAAAGCAGATGAGCTTATTGAATTTCACATATTTTTGGTTTTCGAGAGAAATGCCTCTACAGGCCAGAATTTAAATTTTTTTCTTAAAAGAGTTGAAAGGTGCTCTTTATCTTCCTGTATCCTTTACACATCAATACTAGTTAAGTACATTGTTATTTAATATTACATAGTAAAAGAGATCAGAAAGAGTAACAATACGTTGCCAGTTATTAATAATGTTACAATCCCAGGGTTGTTATTTGCAGATGACTTAGTTGTAGGATCCACCTCAATAATTGGCTTAAAGCAGTCCTTGCAGCAAATAGATAAATATTGCAATGATTGGAGCTTGAAGGTAAATCAGAAGACTCAAATAGTAGTATTCAAGAATGGGGCAATATTAAGTAAATATGATAAATAGAGGTAAGGAAATGAAGAATGAGGTAGTTTGGGATTGCATTTATTTAGGAGTTAAAATCGATGGGTATAGCAAATGGGAGAAGCAGAAAAAATTAGCTTTGGCAGAAGGGAAAGGAGCAATGGCAGTGGTTCAAGGTTGTAAATACAGAATACCAGATATAAATGTTAAGTGGCTAGAAAAAATATATAATATGGTGGTTTAGGCAAAAATGTTGTATGGTATACTGGGACTGGAAGGAGAATGGGAAATTGTGGATGTTGTGCATAGCATAGAAATTTTAGGTCTACCAAACTCAACAGCAAAGGTAGTTGCATAAATTGAAATGGGACGAGTGACAAGGAAAGGAATGATTATGGAGAGAGCTCTTAAATATTGGTTTAGAACCAAAATTTTTTAAAAATTGTAAATTTTTAAAAAAGTTTTCATATGGAACTAACACAGTGAAGCTCATGTGAATTGAATCTGTCGTCTTAACACTCTTAATGCTTCACTAACCTAAAATATATACGGAACCGGTTTCAAAGATATGTTATCTCCATCTTCAGCCGTGGACAACTGGTGTGAATGGTTGTTGTTGCATAGTATCAGAAGCAATGTTCCGCTCTGGTGAAACTTTTATGAACTTAAAATTTATATTTTCTTCTTTCGGAATGTCATTTGATGAATTTTGACATTCCGAAAGAAGAAAATATAAATTTCAAGTTCATAAAAGTTTCACCAGAGCGGAACATTGCTTCTGATACTATGCAACAACAATTGTTCACACCAGTCGTCCACGGCCGAAGATGGAGATAACATATCTTTGAAACCGGTTCCGTATATATTTAAGGTTAGTGAAGCATGAAGAGTGTTAAGATGACAGATTCAATTGGTTTAGAATTCTAAATTTAAATGAAAGAAATTTGTTAAGGAAATAGAATTTCAAGACAGGAGTCAAAGGAGCAATGGGTGGAGTAATAGTCTTAGGATAATTCTGGATTGGAATGAGGGATATTTGGAGGAGGAGGGAGAACAATGTAAATGGTTTTTGAAAAGCTTTAAGAAGGAGATTGGAAGACATAGAAACACAAAAACTGTTTAGCGAGATAACAGGTAAAAGAGCCTTAGTAATTTATATACCCATAAAAAATAAATGGGAAAGAGAGAAGTATATTTGACAAATTCCAGTTTCATCATATTTGCAGCTGTTCTCTGAGTAGACGCAGTGCTGTGCAAAAGCATCAGCCTTGAAGTTCCTATCTTTGGATACCTCCACCTCAGCTCTTCAAATAAAGGATTGAAAATATAAGAGCGATAGTGTAGAATGACAATGATAATAAATCAAATGCAGAACAAAGTGAGAGTTGCATGGGTAAGAGCAGGTGAGTGGGGAGTAAAAGGAATAAGGAAAGGGTTTTCTCAGAATCACTGTCTAACATGTGAGGGAAAGGAAGTTATGGGACATATGATGTTTGAGTGCAAAGGGAAGGACTCTGGAGGAAAGAGTTTATAAAAAAAATGATTTAAATTAGATAGAAAAATAACTTTAATGAAAATCTTCAGTAAAGATAGCAAGAATGTAGGGAGTTTCTGAATAAAGTTACAAATAAATGGAATTGTGTAATAAGAAGGGAAGTAAATCAAATAGCTTAAAGGGTTGTACCTTGTTTAATCATATTAGAATTTAGATAAAGGTGATTATGGCTGGGAGTGGAAATATATTATATCTGATTAAATAATTGAGCTTGTGATATTGGAAACTGTTTTTAGAAGGTGAATAAATGTACCATTATAGTAGGCATTTGAGAAAAAAAGGAATTAGTAGCTTGTAGAGACTGTAGCTAGCTAATAAAATAATGGTAGAGTAATTGAAAATGTTTATTTTTGGACCTTGGATTGGGTCAGGGCCTGGGTCCCTGAAATTCCAGTATGCTGCTGTTGATGAACTGGTGACTGGGGACGGACGCAATCAAGGTGGAAATTTGTATTTTTTTAATATTAGAATTTAGATAAAGGCGATAGTACAAAATCAATTATTGTATTTAAATTCTTTTGTAATTGTGAGGGTCATACCTAAAATGGCCTGGGCCAGATAGGTGGAAGCCCTTTTGAAGTTTGTATTTATACTTTTTTTTCCTTAGTATTTCAATAAATTCATATTTGTATCAATATTAGTATCAAGTAAGTCCAAAATGGACTCACTTCATTCTTTGAGAGCAACATAAAGCCCAAATTAAGAAAAAATAACTTGATGTTATTTTCCTTAAAAGGCTATTAAAAGATAGTGAACCTTATTGTTTCTTCTGCAATCTTCTTTTGCTCCTAAAAGTGACAAATGAGTGTGAAAATTATGTGGGAGCTTGAAGCTACCCTGAAGGTGCTTAAAATTTTGCCAATATTCAGAAGATGAAGTTCTAACTTTGTTGCACATTCCTGAAATTCTCTAGCATTCTCGGGTGAAGCATAAGGTACATAGAGCTTGTCTACAAATTCTTGAAGGAATTTATTCCAACCACTTTATTCACTGTATCACTTTTCTCTTATCAATTTCTTTACATAATTACATTCCTCAAACAACACCTGCAAAATCAAACGTGACAGATAATAAATACTTTAAATAATCTTCGGTTATTCCCAGACAAACAAAATGACTGATTAAGGAGTTATATCTTTCTCTTGCTGTAACATCATATAACTCAATAAAATCAGTAAGGATTACACAAAACAACAACAATAAAAAGTTTCACTGTTAATCATAATAATTGTTCATTATATTGCGTATTAATGTCTATTTAATATTGTTTGTAATATGGTTTACAAAACTATGCAGGAATTTGTTGATTGAAAGATACATCCCATGCATAGTTCATTAATTTCCCTTAAATTTATTTTGTCCTCATAATTGTTTAATCTTGATTTTTCTTTGTCACTTTATAAACTGTTTGAAATACCTTTAATGTAATAACTTCATTACGAAATGTGTGTTTAAGAAAATTGCCTCTTTTTGCCTGAACTGATACTTTTTTCTTACACATATTTATTTCCTTCATTCTCCAAAATAAGTTTTATCATCTGCTCATTCTACTGATATTTTCATCCAGATATTATCAACAGAAAGATTTTCAACATCTCAACACAATTTATTTACAGTTCAACATTTTGTTCTTCACGAACAGTCATTAATTTATGTGACAAATAAATTTTTTTTGCAACTTTTCAACAATAAAGGCTGAGAATGCCATCCCTTTTGACTTAGGAAACATCAAAGACTGGGTCTCAGTATCTTCAAAGTCAGAGCTAGGGTGTAGTAGCCTACTTCTCTTTTCCATAAACAGCTTTCAGATATTTTTCATTTCTCTCTTTAATTGTTACCTACATTTTCTCCTTATTGACCACTTGTATCTTCTGCATTAGTTTCGGGGTCAGTGATATCAACAATTTTTGCCTCTTCAGTCTTTTCTTTGTTACTACTAGCTAATTACTTGTTTTATTCATTATGAATACTGATTGCACTGATGAACCTCAGATCAACCAAGAAAACCCATTTAGATCTGTCTGCTGCAAAGCTGCTATAGAAATGAGACTGAGATTCGGTAGTAGTTTTCACTGCCTTCAAGATATAAAGATGGAAATGAAAGTACAGTTGCTAGAATGCCAAAACTTTGCACAAGATACAAAATTATGAAATCTCAAAAAAAAAAAAAAAAAAAAAAAAAAATAAAAAAAAAATAAAAAAAAATAAATAAATAAAAAAAATCATTTCAAGAACATATTTATAATAAACTTGTAAGCCTTAGGGGACTAAACTATAAAAAAGGTGTCTATGTATGGCATTACAAAAAATGATTCCATAAAAGTTTAAAACTCATCTTTTATAAAGTTTATTCTTTGCTTCCATGGCAAAAGAACAGAGAGTTTAGAATTCATTAGCAACATATAGAGTAGATTTTTGTCAATCTTTCCAATCTTTTGTTCTTTTGCATCAATGTGCTCTTTAATTATGTGTTTTGCATTTGTGTTCTAATTGTGTAATAAAATGGGCAGTCCATCCATGGTATCCCAGATAGGATGTTTTAACCTCCGAACAATTTTGTTACATATCAACATCATTCTGGTAGAAGTACAAATTCCATCCAGTTACAGGGTCAAAAGCTCCAGAGTGAGATAGGCCAATACCGTGTGATGGTGACTTGTGTTTTGGAAAGGTTTCTACCCAGGCACCTGGAATGGCAGCGGATCTTCAATTCAGGGAGCAGGGCTCCACCACCATCAAAGTGTTCTATCAAGAAACATGTTAGGGACCCCATCTGTCTGAGCAGTCATGGCTCATAGATCCTGGCTACCTAGCATTACTCCATCTCATACTTTCCTCCCATTGGGGACATACGCATGAAGAGCTCAAGTACCAAAAATATCCTCCTCTGCTCCATCTCATCTCTTCAAGTACAAAGCAATGGAGAAATAGTTGTGGTGCTGTTCAGTTTCAGTGCATGAATCAGGCACAATTTACTACAGAACAAAAAGTTTTCATTTGTTGCAACTTTGCAAAACATGAATCACCTGGTATGTGTCATTAAGCATTTTGGGAACACTTTCCTGAAAGTGATCTGCCTAATAGACGTGCAGTTCATAAAATAATAAAATTCAAAACTTCAGGGTCAGTAATAGATTCAAAAAAAATTAAAGACCTCACATTATAGCAGAGGAAAAACTTAACGACATCAGTGCTGAATTAGAATGCTTGCCATGAAAGTCTCTCTAAGTTAGCATGGCAAGCAGGAGTCAGCTACTTGTCAGCTCATAGAGTGACAAAATTACAGAAATTTTGACCACAATAATAATAGAAGTGCAAGCTTTAAAGGACTGGGACCTATAGGAGAGAATAAGTTTTGCGCCTGGTTTCATCAGCTTGTATGTGGCAATAACATAACCCCACAATTAGTGCTATTCAGGCATGGATGAGCTAACATGCAAAATAATTGCTAATGGATATCACAAAAACCAAGACTCTTGCATAGGAATGTGTGCAAGTCAGTCCAAAGACTGTGTAGAAACTGGAGTGTAGGCATGTGAGTGGTGTGACTTGCAACCAAAGTGTCACTGACAACAATTCCCAACTGCATTGATGACCCAATATATAATACTTTATTATTTTGGACACACTTTATAAATTTTTAAATATATTTTGTTGCAAATTTAATTATTTAAATTAGAAAAATGTCTTATTACATCAAAATTGGGCAGGAATGTTGTACAAATTCTGTGTAAGATATGTTAAAATGGATTATGTGAATGCAAAATTCAGTATGCAAAAATGTAGTTTTAATATCCCAACAAATTTCTTGCCATATGAAAAATAAAATATTTTGCAGGCCTATGTAGTTGAAGTAAGTTTTGAATGATGGATGTATTTAGATGCCTTTTTTGACTTAAATAATGATGTTGTCATGTTTTGGTGTCCTTACTGGTACAAAAGCTTTACTATGATTATAATGGTATTATTATATTATACTATTTACAGTTAAAATGCCCAGGAAAAAGTGTGTATTACATGCTCTTTACTCTAAGGATGTTTCTCACAATGATGCAGCCATTCAAGATCACCAACAACCAACAGCTATTGGCTACTACACACATTGTATTTTATTACCATTATCTGGGCAAGGATTTTGATGTCATTAATAAAAAGTATTTTAGATTAATAAAATATGAATACAGAAGATTAAAAATTAACTAAGTTTTTGTTACAATACTTTATGTTAAATGATGTACTGCAAGTTGGAAATGAAACTATTAATTAAAAGAAGCTAAAAGAGAGAATATATATATATATATATAAAAATTATTGTATTAAGATAACTTCTAGCTATCTTCTTTATTACTATAGCCTTTCCCCATATTCACATTTTTCTCTATATTTCCATTCATTATAACTGCAAACTCTTAAGCATAGATGTTTCTTGAGTCTTAGGTTACTGATATCAATACACATCTTGAATCTAGGACATACCCACTCTATGATCAGTGTACCGGAATATGAACAATGGAAACATGGATAGCATTTAGAATTTTGTGTCTTTGTTGCTAATCCTGGTTCTCTCTCTCACACACATACAAATATATACAGTGTGTTAATGAACTACACCAAAATAATTTCAGTGTGTGTGGAGATGTCGTACATAAGCAATTTGAGATAAGCAATGAATGTTCCACAACTAAACATAATGGGTTTAATGGTGTTAAAAGATTTTCATCAGATATTGATAAGTCGATGTTAAAGCCAAACCGGGTGAAAAATTGGTTTGGAATGTCTTTAAAACTGCCTTGCCAACATAGGAATATAAATTTTCCACAGCTTATCAGAATTTTCAAGATTTAGTGCCATTTAATCCCTGAAAACTTGAACTAATGATGTAACAGTGCAATACTGTACATCTATTGCATTATGTAGCCTACTCCAGAGGGAGCTCTTTAAATGTTTGTGTGGCATAATGCATAAGCTGATGTTCCACAGGCTGTGGATTCAATTCTTATCAAGTCAGATTTTTTTTTATTTAATATGAACTGCTCCAATATGCAAACTAAAAATTATGAATAAAATTTAGATAACTTTTGAATATACATGCCCAACTCATTAAGATTACGCATAATTCTAACTTTTGTAAACAAGATAGGCTCTAGTCAGAAAACAAGGGGGGGGGGGGAAGTGATGAACGAGACTCAAACTCAAAAAAAAAATGACCATCTCTTACTGGTAGTTAATATCATAACCATGGCGCCAGAGTCATACATTTAGAAACCTCCCTTTGTTATTGTGTGTCAAGGGGCATTTCATTAGCCAGTGGCATACAGACACTTTAGAACTTAGAACCATAGCTTTGAAATTTGAACAGATAGGTCATAAGTTATTTATCCCAAATTATGTGACATATCTACACTCTGAAATTATTTCGGTGTAGTTCATCAACATTCTGTATATGTAAAGCTTAGCTTGGTGACTACCAATATTTCATGGTTTCTTATGAATAATTATCTTGGCTGTACAATGTATATGTATATTACCTCATTTCTTTTGCACCATGCTGAAAAATACTGTCTGATTATTATGCTCATTTCTCTGCAAATTCTTCCATAGGACTCTATGCATGCATAGCATGCAGTGACTTTGGTTTCTTATTAAAGAAATTCCTGTTCACTTTTCTAACAGAAAAAAATCATACAAATAATCATTGACACATATAGCAGGCATTCATGCAGAAACCTCTTTAGGCAATTTGAAATTTTAACTCTTCTATGTGAATATATATTATTCCTCCTGAACTGTTATATAAGCAACAAAGAAAATGTTGTACAAAATCAAAATATACATGATAAGAATACTAGACAAAAATCAAATCTACATAGATCAGTTTCAACACTTTCCTACCAAAAAAAGGTTTATTACAAATACATTTTAGTACAAAACGCTCTTCCATCTAGTCTAAAAGTCTTAATAAACAATGATGATAATCCTTCAGATCTGCTCTTACAGAAAGAAATTAAAAATGAGTCATTATTGAATTAATGAAATATTATCACGTGCTGAGAAGAAACTGGCAAGCACTTCCAGCCTACATTTTGACATTGCTTAACCTTCAAAGTGGAGCATAATTTGGGCCCAGATTACCAACTGCCTCTTCATTTCCAGGCTGTATTGGTAAAACCATTATTTGTTGCATATGAAGATATTATGGATATGTTTCGAGCTGACATTGCCAAAACAACAAACCATTTCCTAGCACCATTCTGTTCTAGCTGCCTTTTGTTCTCCTGTGAGGTTGTGGGGCGGGCGCACGCACGCACGCACGCACACACACCACAAAAAGCTTCCTCACATTGAGATCTTTATGCAGGATTTCTGACACTTGCAGCAAATGAATGTTTAGAGAATACTCTATCACCCTGTAAGTCACTCATGGCACATTCTTCACTATGGCTTCTACACGAGTAATGTTTTTATCTGTGACCATTGTTTCTGGACATCCTATGTGCTCATCTTTCAAGGCTGTTCTTTTTCATCTAAACTGTAAACTAGTTATAGACTTCTGTAGGTGAAGAAGCAGAGTCTGGAAAAGCTCTATGTACTTTTTCCAGCAATTCTTGTTGACTCAGATTGCTGTAAACTGTAAAACTTAATGCACAAAAATGCTTTCAATTCACCTCCATCTTAGAACATACAGCCAAATTTAACATTTTGAGCAACAGCAACAATGAGTGTGTGTTAACTTGCGTTATGGTTAACTAACAGGAACTTTAATCTGTTATAGTTCTTTCTGAAAACTATATCATGACCCTTGTATTATTGTGATTGTTATTATATTTGTTGTTAAGTATCTTGCCCTTTATATTTTTTATAAATAGAGAGTTTAGTAGAAGTGGCTGAATATTGCTAAAGGTGACCTTATTCATCTCTGCACAGTAAAAAGGATGACAAAGAAATTAGTCCAATACTATCTAAGTGCTGCACTTGGCAATTATGATCTATAATTAACTGAAATGTTGCAATAGGACTTTTCCATGGATAACTAGGAATTCGTTAGTCTCCTGCCGAGACATTTCTATCTTTAATTTTTTGAATTGTTGTAAAAATGATGTAAAGTTCTATTTTGAAATATGGAGTTAATAAAACTTTTAACTTCATGAAATATTAAATTTTGCACAGGTTTCTGTATAATGAAAGATGATCAGCAGTATCATTGCCTACCAAACTATAGGTACAATGTGCAAGTACCCACTAAAATATCTTCTTCTGTTAAGTTAAATTTGGGACATGTGATCGATTCTCCAATATTCTAAGTTTCTTTATTATAGGTGAAAAATTGCTTGCTATGGCATGGATAACTGCTGTAGAGTCAGAGGGTATATAAAAGATTTTGAAGTGCTGTAGAGATGGCTTCAATTTCTCCATCAAAATATGAAAAAAATCTAGGATTTATAAAACTAAAAAAAGATGGCATGTAGCTCCATAAGTAAAAATATGGCACCATTTTTGCATTTGAAATCTAGTGTTCACAGTTTCCAAAGCTAATAATTTTAGCAAATTTTTTGAGAACTTCTACCAAATACAGATAATGCTCATTTTCTATTGTTTGTATAAAATTGGTCTTGATAAATGAATTTCCTTTATAAGTGGGAAGATTTACTTTTCAATGTTATGAAATTTAAATAAGAAACATTGCTAAGATTTATATGAACAATACAATTTCTTAACTCTCCAGTGCTTAAATGGGTTCTAATTAATTTTTATATTGAATAATAGCTGCTGTTTCCAATTAATGTTTAATAGGAACTGATGTGTTACCATCAAACACTGGTATAACTGAAGCATAAAGTTAAAAAAAATAAAAATCTTGGGAATTAATGCTAGAAAAGAATATCCGAAAGAGATTACAAGAGTAACAGAGCAATGTCCTGCTAGAGAATCTTTACGAGTGCTTTAATCATGTAACACATTCAAAATATTGCAACATTTTCTGGACTATGTTTATGGAATGTCGCAATCCACACAGTGAAACTTTTGTTAATCTTATTTTGATTTAAAGTAAAACACTAAAAATCATGTCGTCACAATAAAACTCTCTTTAAGTTTCACAAACACACTTAATTTATTTTTTTGGCGCGTAGTTTTTTGTTTTATTCTGAAACTGATGATTTCCAATACGTTTCTCTTGATATTATCCCATGCAATGGTTCCTATTGACTTACTTAATTAATTTCATATGTAATTGTAATTCATATGTGTGTTTGTGAAACTTAAAGAGAGTTTTATTGTGACGACATGATTTTTAGTGTTTTATTTTAAATCAAAATAAGATTTTCTGGACTGTTTATGACTTAAGGTGCATGTTAACCTTAAATGTGGCTAATTATTTCAAAACTGTGTACACATTTAGAAGCCTTGAATAATTTTGAAAAAAATGTGCAAATGCTTTTTTCATTCTTTATGGATTTTATAAATGTGATATATTATAGAAAAAGAAGCTGGGTGGGCAAAGTTGTGATCTTTCTTGCATGTTATCACTTACAAGAATCAACAATTTATTTCTGTCCTAATTTTTGCAATTTCATGCTTAAAGTGAATTTATTTATATTAAAGCTCGGTAATATATGACAGCTGCCAAATTTCTATCATTTCAACATTTAAACTAAGAAATATATTTATTCTCTCTATTAGCTTCTTACCCTTTTTTAATTTAAAATGTTACAATTTTATTCATACGTTACTTTATGAAAAATTACATTTACCCCCAAAAAAGAACTAAAGAAGTATATAAGGTAATGTTTCAAATGGTACTATACCTTTAAGATAATATGTATTTAACATTTAATCAAAACACTGGAAAAATTGCTATCTTAACACTATCATATTAGATATATTTTTAAATATTACTAAATACTTTAAATGAAAAATAGTGTAATTAAATAGCTACATCATCAAAACCCTAGCCCTTCCATTTCTTTTTTCAAGCCAAGAAAACAGGGATACTAATCCATCTTCACTGAGTAATACTTATTAACTGACGCCATTTCAATCCCTGAGTCAATGCCACCATAAGACACATTCTTAAAACCTCTACTAATAAAAATATTCTTTGCATTTGTACAAAAATTAAAGAATAGTAAAATTAAAATGGCTAATAGATAAATAATTGATCCTACAATATACCTTGATTTCATCAAATTAGATAATAGTTAATTTCCTATTAGAAACGCTTATCTTTAAAAATGCATTTCATTGATATTAACATTGGAAAGTTACTGTATTAAATATATTTCATATCTTGATGTATTAAATAAATAGTATCACAAGGCTATGTTAAGTCTAATACAACAAGTATCAAAGAAATACAATATGAGCATTGATAAATCATGTACAAGCAGCACAAATGCCATTTCATTTCTAATCGCATAAACAGAGCGATTATTATGTTATTTACATACACCTATCCCAAACTCCTTCTTTCAGTAAAATAAGTGGTAATACAAAGGAGACTTGGAATCAAAAGTTATAAAATACTTCATTATGTATAAATATAAATCTATCAGGTTCCTTCAGGTTTCTTTCATTCTCCAGCATTTAAAGGCTATTGGTTTACTTAGGCATCCTGAAGAGCCTGAAACAAATAAATCACAGCTAATTCACATGATAATGGGGAAAAAAATAACTTATGTTGCTTACAGCTGAAATGCTAATGACAGTATTTCCACTACTATTTGTTTATGACAATTACAGAAATGATATAATGCAGTTCATAACTACAGAAACAAATTGTGAATCTTAAACCTCTAATCTGTTTAAATCGGCATTCAAACAATAAAAAATATGGCTTGCTTTAATGAATAAATAAATCAATCAAAACAAATATGCTGATCAAGGTCATTCAAATTTAAAGTGGACTTTTATTCTCTGAGCTACAAAAGAGTGATGAGAGAGGTAGGGAATAATGGTAGTTAGATGGGGATGTGTGGAGGGTAGTGATCCAATGGATACTTCTGCATTATAGTTCCATTGCAGTTGCACTATGTCTGAGCAAGAGATTGCACCATTAATTTCATTATGAACATTCATTTTCTAACCAAAAGAGTCAAACTGACCAAGATTTTATTTAGACTTTGGGCATAGTTTGGAGAAGCTACAAGAAGATCCTCAGCGGTTGTGATTCAGTGGGAAATGAAAGAAGTCTCCACATTGTCCACAATCAGCGAGCCTCACTCAGGACAACATTTAAGTCATTTGTAACCTAATTGAAGGTGATCAATGCCTAAGTGTGTTTGAAATTGCTTTAGAGCTGGACATAAGTTGTAGGTGCACACAACATTTTTTTGAAGAACTAGGATTTCAGAAAGTGTCACCAAGATGGATCCTAAGTATCTTCACTAATGAACAGAAAAATGCTCAAAAGGACATTGGTCAGAGGCTTGTGAATGAGTTTCGGGAAAAAAGTGAGGAGTTTTTCACCTGAAATGTGGCCTGTGATGAGACAGGGGTACACCACTACAAATACAAACACAAGAGTACAAGTATGGAGTGGAGGAGGAAAGAGGAGGGTGCTCCCATCAAGGCCAAAACTTGTCTGTCGGCAGGAAAAATTCTTTTCCATGTTTTAGGACTACAACAGTGTGTTGCTCATTGATTTCCTTCATGAACAAAGTGCTGTGAATGCAACATATTACTGCAAAATGTTGGATGATATGAAAGCCACCTGTCATAACAAACGATGCTGGCAACCCATTCATGTTGTTTTGCATGACAATGTGAAGCCATATACACCAGTCATAAGTGGGATCAATTAAAGAAAATTCAATATACACCCCTAGAACACCCTCCTTACAGTTCTGAATTATCCCATTGTGATTACCACATGTTTGGGCCACTGAAGGAGGTATTGGGAGAGAAAAGATTCAGGGACAACATAGAAACTGAGCATTTTGTGCGCAATGGGCTGTTGATGACCCATCTTCTTTCTTTAATGATAGAACAAAGAAATTAGCCAAGAAAATGCACTTCTGTTGAAGTAAACTGTATAGAAAAGTAGTATAATTTGTTTTGTAATTGTATATGGTACAAATAAATTTATTTTTTAAAATCTGGTTTATATTTAAACGATCCTTGTAATTCTTTCAGTATTTGCAGTCTAAACTTTTCTTCATAAAATGTTTTGTTTTCCAGTTAATCAAGGGCAGCTAAGTGTTGCATAACCTTCCTTATGTCACATTTAATTCATAATTTTTAGGGGAGATGAGTGGAGAATGATGGTAAAATTAATATTTTACACAGATAACAGAAAACAATCTGAATATTAAGATAATAACATAAAAATGTTGTGTATGTATATGTGTGTGTTCTAATGCCCACTTGATTGCCTGATTAGGACATTTGAACATGGACAGCAGATGGCAGTAGCATAGTTCCATTTGTAACATGCTACGGATAAATTAGCAGACTAATTACAATGAATGATGATGCTAAAAATGAGGTTAAATAATAATGGAGCAATGAAGGAATGAGCAGTTACCCAAGTTAACTATAAGAGTCCATGAGATTTAAGTTGGCATGTTTTCTACTGTCCTTCTCTTCTACAGATCGTAAAATCATTAGGAACCTTCTTTTGTCATACTTCTTGGAAATATCAGACAATTTACACTCCTTCCACTGTATCACAGCCCTTTATATGATTATTTAGGTATCAGTGGCATGCTGGTTTACTTGTGTTGCAGTGGGCTTTCTTTTGGCTAGTAAATCATTACGATTTACTTTGTTGGTTTTGTTAAAAATTGTCAAAATTTTGGAAAGAAAACAAGTTTTATTGAGTGGAAGTATTTTGTGGACTCCAGGAAAGAAATGTCCGAAAAGAATGCCAAGTAAAACTGTAATAGATTCATTCACTGCCATCGCCATACAATGTGTGATATATGCATTATATACAACTAATTTTTTACCAAGTCTACAAATTATATGATATGCTTTAATAAAGGAAAATGTGTTTGATTTTGAATGGGTGGTTTTTACTACTGAACACCACAGGTGGTGGACACTGACAATGCATGAGATGAAATGGTACATTGTGAATGGATTTTTTAAGAAAAAGATCCAGGCCTAAGTTTGGGGTATCTCCCAAGCATTTGCCATTTATGAGGACTGAGGAAAACCTGGAAAAATCCTCAGTCAGGGAGGTTGGTCCTGGTGGGATTCGAATCCCAGACTTCCTGCTCATGAGTCCGTGCCTTAATGATCTCGGCCACTTGTGGTAAATTTGTTTAAGGTGAGTATGTGGAGTTTCAGAGAAATCTTGAAGCAAACAAATTTTAGATATGTAAAAAACTCTCAAGAAAGGAAATTCTTAATGGAAAGGTTGGGCATTGTTTCTAAAAGATTTAAATCCTTAAGGAAAATTAAGATATTGAGGGCTACCATTTGCACTATTGTTTATTTAGATAAAATTTGGATTAATGACAGTCATTTAAAGGCCAAAATTTGGAAGGACATCATGAGGAAATGGACATGACTGTTTAGAAACTGGCTCGTAGATCATCTATTACCAAACATCCTCCCAACAGTGTTATAGTTGCCCCACTAACATCAAAATCAACAAAAGATTATCATAAGGAAATGGACAACACTGTTTAGAAACTGGCTTACAGATCATCTATTACCAAACATCATCCCAACAGAGTTATAGTTAAGGTAAATGCTCCCTATTATTCTAAAGAGATTAATAAGCACCAGTTTCATTGACTTGTCAATCTGAAATGATGGCTTTGCTTTATAATAAAATCAGTGAGCTTGATCCTCAGTTGACTAAGTCTGTATTATAGGAGTTAATTAAACTGAAAAAAGAAACTTTCAAGAGGTATGAAATTATTAAAATTGCTGCAGAACATTCACATATTCTAGTGAGATAGCCTGCTTACCATTGTGATTTAAATGCAATAGAACTCATATGGGTGCAAGTGAAAAATTACATTGTGAAACATAATATAACATTTAAAAACGTGCACATGTTACTTGATAAAGCTCTTTTGAAAGTGACCAATGGAAATTGGAAATCAACCTGTAAACATGAATAGACCATTGAAATAAGATACTGCAAAACAGATGGGTTAATGGACATGATTAATGATTGGTTTATAATAAATTTAGAGGACATAGATGATGAAAATGAGGACAAGTTTGCAATAATTGAAGGAGAGGAACCAGAAGAACAAAAGGAGGATCCCGCCACTGACAACACAGGCTTAATGGAGGCACTGTTCTTCTTACCTCCATCACCACAGTAAAGTCTGGGGGAAGAGCGAGTAAGAGGGGTGACTATTCTTGTCTCCTTCTAACAACCACTGGAAAACGTCATTCTCATGGACTCTAGATGATAAGGACTCTGGGATCCATTTGTTATTTCATTCATTCATCATCTCAAAATGTCTTGGCATTAAATGCTTACTTATGAGCCAATATATAAATCATCATATTAATGATAACTGACATGGGTTGCCTGAGGTCGTTAAGGCATGGATTCATGAGCAGTAAGTCTGGGGTTTGATTCCCACCCATTAGGACTGTCCTCCCTGACAGACTTTTTCCAGGTTTTCCACATTCCTCATTAATGGCACATGCTGGGGAGGCACCCTAAACTCATGGCTGAAATGCTTCCTTCCTTAAAAAATAATTTCCCAATTTATCATTTCATCTCATGTATCATCAGTGTCCATTGCCTGAAGTGCTTCAGTAATAAAAATGGGCATTAAAACACTATAAAAGAAAGGTATGCAAAATCCTCTCAGCAATAATATACAGTCAGGTTATTTGAGTTACAAGTCATCTGAGCTGCTTACTGGTTATTGCAGCTGCCACAACTGGAAAAAGGAAGATACAGCTGACAAGCATAAAGTTAGTATTTTTATTTTAATATTATTTATATTTTACTGAAAGCATAAAATGATACTATATTTAAAACCAATTATAATAAGCACTATGCTGTGTTATAAGAGATGTTGAAAATTATGCCCCTCAGTGACAAAACATTGCCAGCATTTCAGTGGGAAATTCCTGTATTTCATCTAATGTTTCTTTATTAAGAATAGTGATTTGGAACACATTTCTTATCAGTGAGAGATCCTGTCTGTTGTTAAGTTTTAATAAGATGGCAAAGTTTTTCTACCTGGTACATAACTGCTAGTACGTATTTTTTTAAATCATCTCATCACTTCTCTGCAAAATCTGTTTTCACACGTGTATCATGTAAAAACCTGTTCAAGCCTACATTTATGTAGTGGCAGAATTAATTAAGAACAATTAGAACACAATTTCTGCATTGAGTAACACTTGAATATACAACCTTCATTGATAATTCCTCCCTCAAAGCTACCTGCACATGCATTATATAGCCTTGATGATTGGCTTCTCTCAGTACGCAGCCATGCTCTGCTGATCTGTAACTCAAATAACCCTAAATGTTTCTGCATCTTTCAAATTTCAATATTTTAGAGCTGACCAGTTTAGCAATGCATAATTTAGTTTTTCAAGTTTACTGTTTAATAACACAGCTTATTCCTTTACAAACCTCTTGATCCCATCCTTCAATTTCACCTGCAAGTTGGTAATGCTGGCGACGCAATGCTGCCAAACGCAAACGTTCTTGCTGTAGTGAGGCTTCAAGCTCCAAGACTTTCACTTGTGACTCCATCTCCTGACGCTTTGCCTGATGCAGGGTGAGCCCACTAACATCCAGGTCCTCTGAAAACATTTTTAAATGAAATTTAGATCAATGTTGGCAAAAGCCAAAAAGAACAATACTAATGCTAATAATACAGAATGCTATATTGTTTTATTTATGTATTATTTTCCTCAGTGATAATAATTTGGAAAAATAAAAAGTGAAGGTCTTAGAATATAAAAACTGGTGCAGCTAAGTTCATCTAAATAAAGTTTAAATGCAAGTATAAACAATCATTGCATTTAATTTAAAATTAATTTCATATCCAAACTAATACAGTGAAGCAATTAATTTACTCTTTATCTAAATAAAGTTTAAATGCAAGTATAAACAATTATTACATTAAATTTAAAATTAATTACCTAGTGAGTCAATTTAATACTCTTATTCTCCACTTATACAGAACATGTTTCACAGGCTTTAGCCTGCATCATCAGCTGAGTGGACATCTGATTCGTTGTTGGTTGGATGGAAATTTTAAAAACTTTTGAATCAATTTATCTTCTGTTAGGATCTCAAAGTTCATAACCTTATCTTCATATACTTTTTATAACAATTTTTCCCATATTCCCAGCTCGAAGGGTTTAGCTACAAATTTCAATAATATGACTTCCATTTCTATATCATGTTTATCTCTTTAACTGATAATATATCTATCTGATTATATATGATGTTTCTCCAGTGTTCTATTAGCCTAATTCCAATGCTTCTTTTTGTTTTGCCAATATGTACTTTGTTGCATTCCAAACAGTTGATTTTATATACTCCTGGCTTATTCTCATCAGGTATTCTATCATCACTGAAGTTGAGCAGATTATTTAGGCTTAATATGCTCACTGGGGACAAAGTAATCCCAAACTCTCAGAATACATTTTGGAATTTTTTGGTGGTCTAAAGATAAGTTAACTTCTTGTGAATGTTAGTTTCTTTTTTTAGCTGACAATGTTGTAACCTGTTTTAAGCTTTTCTCTTGTTTGAATTTCTTGATCATCTTGTCTACAATTTCTTGGTCATACCTATTGGTTTTTGCCATTTGTATAATGTGAGACTACTCTTAACTGTTGAGAATTGCATGTTTGTGTGCTGTGGGATTGAAGCCACTGGCCTTTATTCATTTTCAGTCTATATATCCTTTATATATATTCCAAATTTCAAATTAACACATGTTCTTATAATGGTTAAGTCAAGGAAAGGAATCTGTTGTCTTGTTCTGTTTCAGAAGTGAATTTAATTTCCCTATCTTGTAGGTTTAGCAATTTCAAAGCATCATCCAAATGTTTATTAATAACCAATGCAAAAATATCATCCATGTATCTGTGCCAGACTTTAAAAATGCACGGAAATGATTTGGTGATGTACATTTCTATACTACTCATATATAAATCAACCGGGAAAGGTGATAATGGGTTCCCCATAGCTAAACCTGCTTCTTATTTGTGAAATTCACCATTGAATCTGAAGAAATTCTGAGCAATGCAGACTTAAGCTATCAAAACTAGGAAATTTTCGAAATCTCTGGCAGAAACTTGGAGCTGGGAATATGGGAAAAAATTTTTATAAAAAGTATGAAGATAAGGTTATGATCTTTGAGATCCCAACAGAAGACAAATTAATCCAAAAGTTCATAAAATGTCAATGAGAGCTGCACCAAATCCATCCAACCAATAATGAATCTGGCAGTTGACTCATAGCTGATGATGTGGGCTAAAGCCTGTGAAACATGTTCTGTATAATTCAATGGTAAGTGTAAGAGTATTAAATCAACTCATTAGCTAATTAAGAATAAATCATTATATTATTCTACTTGTGACTGAAGATTGAGGAAAGCAAAATACTGTTCAGCAAGACAAGCTAAGTAAGTGTTCTGTTATATAGGGCAGCTAGAGATGGGTTTGTTTAAAATGGTTTTATTTGCTGCCAATAATGCATTAGATTATCTATTTGTTAGTGTAAACATGTCACAATCCTTAACTGTGTGTACAATCTCTTATATTTTACAATGACCATACTTGTTGTCAACATTAAACCATCTCCTACATTACTCAAATAAAGGCTGAACGTAAAACATTGCCGTTTTACTTTGACCATTATATACATAAAACATCAGAGTAAAAACAATTTGTGAATTATAAACAAAAGAGGAGAAATATCCATTTGTACTGCAGTGAACATTATGTGCTTTTATGTTTGACTGTCTCTTGGTCTTGTGGTCAGCATGTCTGCTGCAAATAATCCAGAGGTTCCAGGTTCATATTTCATAAGGTCAGTTGCTTGGATAAGGTTTTTCCAGAGTTTTTCCTTATCCTAAAAAGGCAAATGCCAGATAACCTTAGGCATTGTGAACCTCAGAGTAATTTACACACTCATTTCATAAGCATTCATTCATCATGTCTTTGGATCTTCAATGTTATAAGAGATGTTAAACTGTAAAAAAAAAATAAATAAAAAAAGTGTTTTTATTGATATTGCATCTGAACTTTTGTTAGACAGATTTAATGGTTTGAATCTCTTGTGGTTGTAAGAATACATCAAAATTATCATAAGAGCAAAATACATCTTGCCAAAGCTTACCACTTTCTTCCACCATTTGTCCACATGATTTGGCAGTAGCAACAACTCGAGCTGTTGCCTGTGTTACACCCTTAGAGGCTTGTGACAAGGCAGAAAGATTTGAACTGTTACGGTTTGCTTTCACACGACTAGCTACAACAAGCTGTGCTGTGCTAGCTGCTATTTCTTGTGATGCTACCACCAACTGTTCGAACTTTCCTTGTCCACTCACTACTTTATCTGCAGCAGTCCTGGAATGTTATATGCCAAGAGTAACACACAAAGAATGGAGGATAAACAAATTTAAAATAAAAAGTTTTAATATTATTTTGTCAAACTAAAATTCTTATATATTTGTAGATCATTATCAAGATTACCATTCTCACACATTTCATAAAAATACATTGCATAAAGCATAAAAATTCAAAACTTTGGAACTTAAAATTATTTTGGCCATACAGGAATGGAAATGAATATACAGTGTAATTAAAAGTGACTGGACAATCTCTGCAGAATGTAAAATCCTGCACCAAAAAGAGCATAATTAAGATAGAAACCTGTACTTTATCTTAACATTTTTCACTTCAGCAAATAGGACAACTGAAGATTTCTGTGTTTAAATCACATAGAGTATATGGGTTTTTAATGTCTGTTTCCCCTTCCAATGAATCTCCTATCTATCCATAATGCCATTTCTATTTGTAATAACATCAATTTTGAATTAACAATGGGCAGACAAAAATCAAGCTCCACATATTGAGAACTCAAACTGTTTACAATCCTTGCACTGCAGGTAGCCCTCTCTGTAATACAATTATAAATATTGTTGGCATGCTTTGACAGTAAGCATGGATACATATAGTTATGTGAGTACTGTGATATATACCTTGCTTTGGGAGCACATAATGATAACTTAGTACAGCCACTTGTGAGTATACTAAATGAAATCCATAAAAATGATATCCTAATTACAAAGTGCTCCAAATGCTTGGTCACTGGAGGAGGACAACAGGTCCCATCTCCCAGTCAATTCTGTCAATGATGGTTGACTTCTCTTCTAACACACTTTGTATTTTAAAGAGAAGGTGCAGCAAGCCACTGAGCAAGACCCAATCATGCTTCATACTGCACATCTATCCTGCCAAATGCCCTAGATGCTTAGACTTTTGTCATTGATTAACAGCAACATTGCATATGGAACTACAGTTGCTAGATAACAGCAAATGAAGTGATAAAGCCTTTCTTCACTCAAAATGGTCATGCATGAAGTCATGAGAATCCACATGCTTCACATGAGAGAGGGTGCTAAGTATGGTGGAGCATTAATATATGGGCTGATATTCTTGGTATCAGAATATTGAGACAAACATATTTCCAAAGAAACTCAAGCACACTATGTATGCTACTTTCTTTCAGGATTGTTTCTGAATTCTTGGAAGCTATTTCTCTGGCTATATGGAAAGACATCCTCTATCAGGATGACGCAGCCTTTTTTCACTATAGTTTTGCATCTAGGAGGCAGCTGGATAGGACATTACGATAAAATGGATTGATAGAGATGAATCAGTGCACTGGTAAGCATGGTCTCTGATATAAAAAAATCAGTATATGTTGTTTGTTCATATGTTTTAAGAATCCAGTATAACAAAATATCAGGTTCTCCATACCATAACTTCAGGTTGTAAGTATGGGTTAGAACCTCTAAAATAGGTCACCATACATATATAGAAGTTTTTGGCCTCGCTGATAAGGATTATCACCTTTACAAAATCCTTATCTGTTAAGTATATAATTGCAGCTGTAACTTCTGCTCAGTCATGTTCAGTTGTTCAGATATAGTTGCATAAGGCTATGTGTAGAAGATTGTGACGCGTTCAAAATGGAGTATTGATCTGTTATTAAGTTCTTCACAAAAGAAAGACTTACCCCAAATTAAATTAAACAGCGATTAGACAGTGTATATGGGGAAGCACCCCCCTCACATTCTAATATAAAGGAATGTGTGAAACTTTTTCGAATGAGTGGAGAAAGCATTGAAAATGAAGAGTGTGCAAGTCGGCCCTTGGAGATGCTCACTCCTGAAAACATCACTCTTATGGAAGACTGGCTGCTCAAAATTACAGAAATAGCAGCAAGGTAGGGCCTTTCTAAAACAACACTCCTTTGAATTATTCATCAACATTTAAGCTTGAATAAGGTTAGTGCAAGATGGCTGCCTAGACTTCTTTCTCAGTCTAAAAGCAGCAATGAATCATCTGTCGTCAGGCATTTTTGGAGGTCTGCCATGGCAATGAGAGAGAAATTCTGCAAACATTGTTACAGGCGATGAAACTATGGTCCTCTACTATGAGCCCTTGTCCAAAAGAGAATCAATGGAGTGGCATAAACCTGGCCAAGCACCACCTCTAAAGGCCAAGGTCACTCAGTCAACCAAGATCATGGCCATTAATTTTTTGGGACTGTGAATGAATACCCTTCATTGACTTCAAGGAGAGGAATACCACAGTAAATGGGGAGTACTATGTTGGCCTATTGCACAGACTATGTGCTTCCATCAAAGAGAAAAGGTGAGGAAAGCTGAGTGTTGGTGTGTGCCTTCTTCAGGATAATGAGCCTATGCATACAGCTCTTGTTGCAAAGGAAGCTGTGAAGAAATGTGGCTTCAAGAAGGATCGACCATCCACCCTGCAGCCCAGATCTAGTTCCCAGTGACTATTTTGGGGGGGGGGGGTTTGAAATGCTAATTTAAAGATGTGAGAAGTGTATTGCAATAAAGGGTAACCATGTTGAAAAGTGAATATCATACCTATGAAATGATAAGGCCAGAAACTTATGGACCTATCCTCATATACATATATTATGAAATCGTTCAATTACATTTTCTTGTGCCTCTTAATATTTTTATGCATTTATCTCCCAATTTTCCTAAAAATTCCCCATCTTATTAATTTTCCCTATTGTCATATAAATCAACATTTTATATCCTGTTGAAATCTATCTATTTCACTTTTCATTCCAAATACTCTCTCTCCATTTTTTTTATTTTTTTAGTTATGGCCTGCGGTGTGTGTATAGCATCCCCCTTCCTATTTGTCATTGGAAAGTAAATACTTAACATAAATTTCATTACATTGTAATACATTATTTTTTTATTACTTTTACATTAACTTACAGCAGAAACTTAGCTCCCATGGCTACAGCCTTGGCTGCTGATATTAAACCCTCAGTCCATTGGTGGTTTCTTTTATAGAATTCCTTGGCAGATGCTGTGCCCTATAATTTTAAAGCAAAAATGATAGCAATATTAGAAAGTAAGCTAGCATTAGAACTTATGCAATCTAAAAAACAAAGTGAAGTAAATGCAGATATCAATGGAAATAATAGTAACGCTTACCTCAGAATACGCAAGTGACAATAGCTCTTGCTTATGTAAAATTATGTATATATTTTAAATTATCAACTGAATTTAGGAAAATAACATAAGCCTAATCAATTACCTTCTTTGTATTCCTCTGAAATCTCATATACAATTATATTACTATTTGATATTTTCTGCAGCATTAAAACATATTTAAAACTGAGGTATCTGCTTAGTTTGACTTTAATTTCAAGAGCAATAATTTAAAGAAATAAAATAAATAATAGTATTAATTACTTTTAAGACCAGAGAGGCAATATGCCACTGCTTAAGATGATTCCTGCTATTTGGGGAACATAATGAAAATCAAATAATAGATAAACACTATTCAATAAACCAAATGTGAAATATAATGTTGGAGTTGGAAGAGGGGGGAAAAAAAATACCGAAATGTTACTAGCTATTATGGATAATTGCAATGAAAATAGAGAAATAAATATAAGTGGCAAAGGAACATTATAAAACTAAGTAAAAATAAAAAGATAATTTGATCACTATTCAGGAAGTCCTACGGTTTAAACAGATGGACTTTAAATGCAAAAAATTATTTATTCAATGTTACTAACCTTTCCTTGTGCTACAATCTCTGCCTGAAGAAATCTTGACTTCTGTACTAAAACCCTAATTGCTTGCATGAGGTTTGTGCAAGAATCCAAGATCTTTTCATTAACCTCAAGTTTTAATCCTGAATCAGCTGCTCTCGATTTGTTTAACATATCCTATAACAAGCAAATGATACTTAGCTCAGGCTTCAACTATTCTTAATTGTAAACATAATGGAATTAAAATAATGTAATCAGGATGCAAAAGTGTTCTTAACCAAACATTCAAAAATAGTACTTGTTAATAATAATAACCTTAATTTCTATACAGTAATTCATCTTTTTTATTTCGTCATTGCTACCCAATGATACTTTTTCAAATATAGACTGGCCCACTAGCCCCTTATTATTCTTGAAGATATGCAATCTGCATTGCCTCATGCTCCATAGTCATCAGATCATTCCAAAACATTATAGTATTGCCTGCTGTTAAAAAGGTTTGGTTGTAAAATGATGGAGATAAGAGGATTGTGATCCATTATTATAGTATGTTAAAAGAAAAATTCATACCTGAATGAGCAATGTGAAATGGATATTAAACGATGTGATGGAAAGAGCATGCACTGAATGTGCTCCTAAGCTTTTCTAGAGTGTTGTCATGGCTGAATTGTTATATCTACAATTGTGTGCCAGGACTGCAAATGAAATGGGAATTCAAGTCCTAACTAGCAAATTATCCCTCCCAAAAGTAATTTAATTAATTATATTTACAAATCTGTAGACAATAGAGTGGTAATATATTCTACACTCAAGTACTTTTTAAGTTAATTCAAGTAATTTTTTAGAAAAGAGTAGGTAAGGGATAGTAATACATTTATAGAATAGGTAACAAAGAAAAAAGAAATTGAAACTGTGATGCCAATGTAGTAGAACAGGCATAAAACACTAAGTAAAATAAATAGATAAAATTTCAACTGCCCAAGATCTGCACCTCATATTCTGCTTTCAGAGCTAAGAATAAAATTATTAATAATTATAATAATATTAAAAAAACAAACAATTTTTTTTAAAAAAAACTGTTCAGGATTTGAACCTTTATTTTATTCATCCTTTGTTCTGAGCCAGAGAAAAAAAAATAAACAAAATTAAATAAAAAATTAATTAATAAATAAAAAAATAGAAGAAACTGCTCAGAATTTGAACCTATACCTATTACACATCCTTGCTCTGGACTATAGGTATAAGCGCTCTATCTAACTTGGCTATTGCAAGGCTTGAAGGAACAGCAATTCTGAGCTTGTATAGCATCTGTTCATGTACATTTCGTATAGTGACATGTTATAGCATCTATGAGTTTTAATAGTTCATTTGAGTTTCTAACACTGGATTTAAACAGGTGCTACTATTCCTTTTTGCTTTCCAGAGTGCCAATTCAAATATATTAGATTAATCTTGGATAGGAATAGGGACTAAAGTTCTGGGTTGCATATAAACTATGGCTTGCATTGACCAGCCTCTATCATCTTTGAACATTAATTTTTCATCTCTAAGCCTCAGTCAACACTTTTTTCAACTTTCTTCTACAGAACCAAGAGCAATAATTTTTCTTATTTTTTAGAACTGCACTAAATTTTCAATTTCACTAAATATAACATTTAATTTTGTGTTGGAACCAATACAGTGAAGAGACTATTATGTTCTTAATTACCTAGTGAGTCGATTTAATAATCTTATGCTCCACTTACTGTTGAATTATGCAAAACTAGTTTCGCAGGCTTTTGCATAATTTAACAGTAAGTGGAGCATAAGATTATTAAATTGACTCACTAGGTAATTAAGAACATTTCAATTTCACTTTTATTCCTTCTAATCACTAACTCTTTTGATTTTAACTTTCAAGTTCATGGATAAACAGATGAAATTCCTTGATATTCCTAATTAGCAGCATCTGGTGTCTTATAATAATCTTCACAAAAGTACTTAAGTTTGATTTTAGATATTTTCTAATGACTTTTCTCCTTTTGCAAGTTCTTCGGATATATAGAAAGAACAAAATTCACATGCCATGCTCTGCACCAAAAGACTGGTGATATCTCAAATGAAAGCTAGCATGCAATGCAGGAATTGTAAGTATGCAAGGAAAATTACAGCAGTTAACTTGACCTATCTACTGTTCTTAACTTTGAGATGACTTTAGGGGGATATATAGTAAAATGTTACTCCTAAGAACTTCTTATTAATCATCATAGAAATAATAAATAGTGAAGCTGATAATGCTATTCAACCACAATCAACATTTATGTAAATTCAATAGTATATAAAGAAAGATTTACTCTCTTTCAGATTTTCTCTATTGAGGGCTGCTCAAATGACAAAGCTTACTTAATAAAATACACATGTTAATGCTTGAGGAATGATATAAGTAGCAATATTAGAGAAAACAGAGTATGAACAATTTACATGTTAATACAAATGGTTTTTAAAAACTGACATGGAGTCTTTCAGAACTGCTTGTCACTTTACTTTTTATGAAATATATTGTGGAATTCTGAAGCATAGTACATTGACAATGCATACACAGCATTGCTAAGGTATTATTGCAAAGATAGGAATTTACCATTTGGATAAGATTAGATTGTAAAGTGACGGTTGGAAAGTGGGGGTTTTTAGTAAGAATCAATAACAGGAAGCAGGGAATTCACCAAGGAGTATGGACAAAGGGGGAAGCAAGGTGAGGTATAGAGATGGCGTGACTGAGCTGAGATAAGATGAACATAAAGAGTGTGTTGGGGAGACTTGCAATGAGTAAGAAGCCAGAAGTGGAACAAGAAACACAGTGTACCCATCATCAGTCGCTGGTTCAAGTGTTAAACAAAGAAATGATGTAATATAAAGTAATGATTCACATTAATGTGTCAAGTTGTTAACACTAACTTGACATATTAATGTAGGATATATTACCACTCCATTGTCTACAGCTTCGTAATTACATTTTTTACTAAATAAAGTAATGAGTTGATCTTTCAGACAAATTATTGTATGATCAGTACTGTACATGTGAGTTATGTATTCCCAGTTCCCTTATGTGGTTTTAAAAATGTAAACGTCTTATTTCAGTTAGCTGGCTGGGAACAGTGTTGCACATTAGGTCTCTTCCTCAGGTTCTTTAGCTATGATAAAATGGGTTAGAAGTTAACGAATCTGGGAAGTGCAACAATATCATATTGATGAAAAACTTCACAAACATTTTCAGAATTGTATACCTTTAGCATCAATCACTAATATTATTATTTTGATGTTGAAAAGATTATCTTTTATCTTTTTTTTTGTAATAAGGAAAAATTGGTGCATTTATAGTAGTTTTTTCTATATGGACCTCCATCAGTTGACTGACATGAGTTTTATGTGGTGAGATTGATGACTATCCCAGTGGATGTACCTGCAGTGGTGGCATTGATGTAAAAGATAGAGCACATACTCCTTCATAGACCATGAGTTTCTTTTGTCCAATTCTTCTGTTATCATTGACCTTAACATGTGATGTCTAGTATTTCTAACTCACTGTGACTACCATATTGGGATCTTCTAGTAACAGTCTAACATGTAGACACATTAGCAGTCATTTTCAGAGATTCTTTCTATTCAGTGCTGATTAACCCTTCTAGTTGGTTGGCAGGGGTACATTCTTTATATTAGTAGTCTACCTACATTTTACTGCAATATGTTGCGAGTGTCTGCATATTTTGCTCTTACAAGAGCATTTTGCTTTTGCTAGGATGTTTCTGTTTGACTGGTCTCCAAGAATGACCCACCTGAGGTATTAAGATTGGTAGTACTTATTACACTGAACTGTTATCCAACTGATACATGGTGTATGAATCTACTAAAAATGGAGAAGCAGGCTTTGGAATATACTGTGAAGAATTTTCTCAATATTCACCTTTGGGACAGTATGCTAACAATTTTGATGGCAAAATAATGGCCATTAAAGCAGCTTTACAAAATCTACTGTATAGGCATAAAATAAATAAAAGAATTGTTATGTTAAGTGACTCTAAAGCAGCACTATAAAATATTATAAATTACAGTTACCCACCGACATACACTATAAAGAAAACTATATCATACAATCCAGATCAGAAATACAGAAATAGTTTTACAATGGATCCCAAGCCATGTGGGATTGAAGGGGAATGAGATTGCTGGTGCTTAAGCAAAAAAGGAGCCACCATAAAATTAAAACCACCTTTTGAACTAGAACTTCCCTCTAAATTGAAACTCATAAAAAGATTAATATGTGAACAAGAACAACAAAATACAAACAAAAACTTACAGGAAAAACACATGAAGATCTAAATACTTTCAAACACCTTTTATTGAAACCCAGAAAAATCGGAGTTGCCCAATTTCACTTAACTGTTGGTCATGACTGCTTGTCAGAACATCTCTTCAGCATGAAATTAATCAAAAACAGTCACTGCCTCCGTGTAAGGACATGAATACTATCTTAAATAAAGAACATCTACTGAAATGCAGTCAACTAAATAGCAACAAGCAAATGAAAAATAATTTGGAAGCTCTTATTTGGGAAGCTAGGGAAAAAATGATAAATATCAGCATGCATCCCAAATAGCTACTAGCAAACAACTGACCAACCAACCTAATTACAGATATTTAAGACAGAAAACAAATATACATATCACCAGAACCAACACAACAGCTTTTCAAAACAGTGCAATGCATATGGGCATCAAATTATACAATAAATTACCTTCAATATACAAGAAAACAAAAATTGAAACGGAACTGATGGCTATTCTGCTTCTTCACTGCGTTTACGGTGTAGATGAATACTTGAAATGGGACTAACGAGAATTAAGGTGTGTGTGTGTGTATATATACATACACACTTGTCTTCTTGCCATAGAAGAACTCAAGTAGTTTGAAATACAGCGATTACAACTCTATGACTTTTTCTTAGTGTTTTATCCTTTTCTGCTTTTCTAATTTTTATATATATATATACATACACACATAACCAAGAGGAAGAATTTTAGGGTTTTTAAACAATGGTTTTCAGGAAGTTCTTGTACATGACTCAGTCATTATTCATGTTAGTCTTTTCTGGGTTATGAACAACAGTTTGCAGGAGGGAGAATTACTCCCTGCACTATTACTTTATCTCAGCATGAAGTGTGCACATGCAAAATTTGCTATTCTAAGAGTTGCTGTATTTACATTTTGTACAAGTTGACTAAAGTTGGAACAAATGACATTTAACTTTTTAATCAAATATTGTACATGTGTACACCATTTTAGATAGTTTTCACTCATAATTCCTAGGAATTTTATATTGTTAGTGCTTTGAGTATTTTTATTTTTAAAATTATTGGTTCTTCAGAATTATTTTGATTAAGATGAAAATGAAGATTTTAGTGGTGTGTATGTTACAATCTTGACTCAATTTTTTTAAAATGAAAACGAAGAATTTTTTATTTTTCTATATTAACCATTAGTTTATACACATCAAACTAATTTAATGTTCTGTGTATGATTATATCTAGGAGAATTTTTTCAGTTTCTTTCCTTAAGCTCTCTGGTAAAATGGTTGTATCATCAGTATAATGAATTGTTGTTTTTTGATATATTTTAAATATCAGGTCATTTACAAATAAGAGAAAGAAAATTGGTCCTAGTATTGACTCCTATGGTATTCTAGCAATGATATTCCTTTTTGTTGAATTGCAGTATTTTATTTCACCATGCTTTATATGCTTTATTTCTACGATACTAAGTTACTAAGATACTAAATGGATTATATTATTCTTACCTCTATTCGCTTTGCTGCCTCTTCAATTGCTTTATCCATGACAGCAAGCTCGGATTCCACAAGATCTCCAATCATATCTGGAGAATCACCATTCAATTTGCCTGTCAGAATATCTACCATTTCTGTTACTTCCCTTATTTTGCTCTTGACTGCTGAAACATTTTCTGTGATAATATCTCCATTCTTTTGGTCCTTAATGCTATGCAGCAAAGTCAAAGTTAATGATCCCACTGATTTACAGCCTTCTGAGATACCTGTAGAAGTGTAATAAACTGGAGTGAGTTATTTGCAGAAGGTTCCACTTCAGATTAACCAACCTATCATTATAAATGAGAGATTATTTCCAATGCTCTATCCGGAATAAAACACTTAAGTATTTATATAACTGTTGGCAGAAGTAATTCCTTTCAGATAGTGACAAGCATAGGTAATAGCACTTTATTTAAGCTACTTTTTTTTGAATAGTGTTTAATGCTCGTTTTACTACTGAGGCACCACAGGCTGTGGACACTAATGATATATGAGATGAAATGATAAATTGGGAAAGGATATTTTTAAGGAAGGAAACGTTCCAGGCCTCAGTTTAGGGTACCTCCCTGGCATTTGCCATTTATGAGAACTGAGGAAAACATGGAAAAAACCTCAGTCAGGGAGGACGGCCCTGGTGGGATTCGAACCCCAGACTTCCCGCTCACGAGTCCATGCCTTAACGACCTCGGCCACCTGTGGCAGTGTATTTGAGCTACTGTGCCTGCAAATACAGAAAGTAAATACTGTAAAACAATGTAAATAAGGTTCAGTGAAGGTCAGGAAATAGTCATCTATGTAACTGTTTTGGATATGATGTCTCTTTATTCTCTTAGTCATGTTCATATATATTTTTTGTCTTTGGGTAATAGTATTGTATAAGTACTGTTTTGTTATTAACAGTATATAAAATTTAAAAATATATTATGTTCTGAGTCTTGTGCATAGCCTGTCACATTCAATAACAGAATATAATATATTTTGCAATTTTACATATTGTTAATGTGTAATATGTACATTCATAAAAATTTTTGTGTAATATTTTTATTGAAATAGTTGTAGCCAGGGAGAGATGGCACTTTTGTCAGTCATTCACCATAGGTGTGATTGCTATGCCTGGCATAAGAATAAAGGGTATATTTTTGAAATTTAATTTCTACATGCATCAGTTAACAAACTGCATTCTAGTCTTTTTTTTCTCTTTTTAAATTTTTTTACACTTTAAATTTTATTTACTACACTTTGTACCATTGAAATTTATTGGGAATTTTGTTTCAAACTATGTCAAACTCTGTTAATGTGAAATATGTACATACATAAAAATCTTTGTGAAATGCAGTCCTTTAAATAAATTATCTTGATTTGTACATAACACATTAATGCACCAAGAAAGCTTTCTTGGCTTAGTGTAGGAATAAATCAGACATGTCCAAGGCAGCCATAGTGCCATATGACAGTTGGAAACTGACTGGATCATCCTATGCTTGTAAAACAGTCTATTGGTAACCAAAATTTGAGACATTTTTCCTACTATGTAAAATAATTGAACTACAATGATTGATTCTGTATTGATAAATTTAACATTTTCTGCTAATCAAAACTGTATATCTCATTATTAGTTTTACATGCTATTTAAGTAACACTGGACTATGCTCAAAATAATGGTGAAAATCCATTCTCTCCTTAGTATTTAATTACCATGCTATAAATATCAACCAAAGTGCAAAAACAGTTAATATTCTAATATAATAAATTATTTATCAGGAAGTCACTCAAATTTCACTAAAATTGTTTCACTTACTTGGACATATTTCGAAGGCTGTTGCCTTCATCATCGGCAGTGTACCACTGTCAACAGCCTTTGAAACATATCCAAGTGGAAAAATTTTAGTGAAATTTGATTGATTTTCTCATAAATAATTTACTATATTATACTATATTTCACTATTTCTGCTATTTAAAACTAGTTAACATTTTGTTTATCTGTTAACATCAAGAGTGTTTTCTCCTTGAATGCAAGGCAAGAAAAGATTTCAGTTAGAAAAATGAATTATTCAATTTAACAGAATGTTGTTCAATGCCTTGAAAATAGCAATAATGCCATTACCATTCTTGCTTTCCAATATGCCCACCTGACTGAATGAATGATTATATTGCTGTTAAATATGCTGAGGCTGGCTGCACATTTGCTTTTGTTTAGATGGTACAAAAATTATAAGGACGCTTGGCATATTTTAAAATTGTTGTGCATTCCATGTCTTACATTGTTAATTCTTATGCTTAAATGATAATGGCAGCATGGTAAATAGGGCAATGCATTTTAATAACTAGGGTATTGAGAAACTGAATATTCTGAATAATGCACTGGCATACCAGTCGATGAGAGGCCTGGTTAAATTAGGTAGTCAGTTTTCATGTGGCAATATTTTATGTTTATTACTTTGAAGTGATTATTATTTTCACATTTGTAATTTGTTTACCATTGGAATACTTTCGAAAGTGGTGATGCTTTCTAGTATTTAAATCTGGTTAAAATGGGCAAATCCCAGTTGCTTGTATGGACAATATTAGTAAATGCTTTGCCATTATTTTAGTGCAGATAGCTAAATTTTTTACCTTCCTGCTTTAATGCTATTCAAATTTTATTAGTGGAAGCTTTTTCATATTTTATGCTGTAATGTTAGCAATATGGTAAAAAGAGGCAACCTATAGAGAACTGTATTAAATTTGATATTGATAAATGCTTTGCTAATATTCAGTATGGATTGTTAAATTTGCTAGCTTTCTGTTTTGCTGCAATTCAAAATTAATTATTGGAAGTTTTGCTGTAATTAATGTTGTGATGCTATCTTGTGATATATCTAGTAATCTGGTTTTAAAACTAAAATGTATAATATTAAAATTTTTCTTTTTTTTGCATTTCTCTCAAATACTGGAGTACTTTCCTAGGCACAATCTTTCGGGAACTTTCCTCATTCAACATCCTCCTTTTGGAAAATTCCTTGGGGTATCAATGAAGGAGAAAATCCACATAATTATTTTGAAAAGGTGGACAATCTTTACATCTAATCTTGAAAAATGATGCTTAAGTTTAAAGACGTCTGTCTTACATTTCTAGAATTTAAATGTACCATACATTTTTGATCAACAGAAATGTACATCATTAGGACCTGTTCTGAAGGTAAAAATTGCTGTTTTAGATGAATGCATATGCTGCCTACTCCATTGTCTTTTGCAGATTCTTCTGTGATCTGACTAAATCATACGTAATGCTAAATATACTCTCATAATCACAGCAAATACAAATATTGCTTAAAAGACAGAGGCACTATAACTCAAGACCTATATAACAAAAATTGTAATAAAAATTGCTCATAAACAATAAAAAATTAATAAAGTTCACATTATCTGGCTTGTTGGCTCTGGTCCAGTAATGAATGCTATTGCCATCAACATTTCAATGAGAACTGTGCTTGGTAAAATGTTGGTTGCATTAGAATCCACTACTGGACTAGGCTAACAAGTTCAGATAATATGAACTTTATAAACTACAATGCCAGCCATGAAAGCCTTTACAATTATACTAAAAAAAAATTAAACTTTGATTAGTGAATTTTAAATTGCTTCTACTTACGTTCTCCAAATTCAATATCTGGAGAGGTATTCGATGTAGTTTTTCCTTGTAACAGATAACTTGCTATTACATGTGCTACATATGTTATGCTTCTCATTAAGCAATCTAATGCTGAAGAATTTGACTGAAAGTTGTGATATGAAGTCTGAAGATTGTCAAGTGCATTTTGAATGGGATCTACCAAACTGATGAAGTAATCTATAAATATAAAGAATAAATCCATATCTATTACATCTTATACAGAAGTTTAAGAGATGTTTTAGTAAAATTTATGTTAACCTGGAGTATTACATTAAAATATATGTTTAATGCAATGAAAGTTCAGGAATACAAATACAAAAATGCATTAATATACTTTAATGAGCTGTAATTTCATGCTTAATGACAGGTTAGATGCAAATCAAAAGGTACAGATACACATTGAAAAAAGCCAAAAATACCTGGAGTGCATGTAACCGCGGAGATTGCTGGATTGTCAACCTCATGGATTGACTTTTGTACTATATCTTCTGCTTGCAGGACACATGCCACTAAAAAAAAAAAAAAAGGAATTTATTTATTATTCATAAAATATAGTGCAAAATTGCACATATTATTACACATTGTCAAATATTTCTATTAAGTTAATTATTAAGTTAATTATATAAAGTTTATAAGGATATAAAACATTTGTTCATATACCTAATAATTACAAAAAATCTGTAAGGAATTCTTAGCATTCCTTTTGTAGATAAAGGCAGTACTGTGACCGAGTGATTAAATTGCTTGCCTTCTAGCAAAGCAGCCTGGGTTTGAACTCAGTGGGATTTGTGGCAAATGAAGTGGCATTCTGAGCAGTTTTTCTTGGGTTCTCTGGTTTCCCCTGCCATTCATTGCACTATTGCTGTATTGTCACTCCTTATTTATATTCTCACCATCTCTTTTGACACACAATGTTGTCCACTGGTTCATGGTGCATATATTGTAAATGGCACGCTCTTTTCCAATAAGTGAATTAATTGGCTTTATAAATGATGATGATGATGATGATGATAAAGTTGTTTTAAAAGTATTATTAGATAACACTTTTGCTGATTTAGGGAGTTATAATAAACTTTTTACCTCAAATTGTATGAATTGCTCTGAGATGGCCATGTATGCTCTGTAAATATGAGTGTTCTTTCTACCTTGTGTTATAAATGTATATATACTGATATGTACACATGAGATTTGATTTATTTACATGACACTCTTTTAACATCTCAGGTCATCAGCATTCCATTCTATTCAGGGCTTGAAACGCCGACAAATTTTGCTCAGAGGCCTCTTCTTTCAGGCTTGAGGTTCTTTTTCGTGCCGTATATGTATGACACAGGACCCGTGACTTTACTTCCCTTCCAAAGGAAGCCATACTTGGAATTTTTACGCCTGAAAAAATCCATTGGTCCTGGTTGGGTTCGAACCCACAATCTTGGGTTTAGAAGGCAAGTATGGTCACCACTACACCACCAGGACTGTATACATGAGGAACATTTCACAAAATTACCAGACTGAATAAATTACTATAAAATTTTTCTTAAACATTATACTTTTAATGCAGGAACTTAAAATAAATATTGAAAATTAAATAAGGTCTAGTATATTCATCTACATCAAGAATGAATGAATGAATTTATTTCAACAAATACCATTACAATTAAATTTACATTTTTTTCCCTCCCCACCTTGCAACTAGTTTCATAACTTCATAAATTACATCACTTAACAGATTATATCCTTTCAATACATTTTCCCTATTTTACTTATTTAACTAATTCATGGACCCTTGTCTTCAGCTCATCAGTTGTTTCCTACTGGAATATCTGGAAGACGTAGGTTCTGGTATTCTATTAAAATTGCAATTTATTACAAGTATACCCCTACATACTACATCTACATACTTCTAGATATAAAATATTTATAACAAAATTAACATAAAAAGTCAATTAAAATATAACAAATATATAGGATCAGTGCCTTTGGTCAAGAATTAATTTATCAAGCTTTATTGTTTGTGCAATAGTAAGTTTTATAGTTTAATTGCACTTACTCAGCAATAAAAGTAATTGATCCTTTTTCTCTTTTTGCGCTTTTATATGCAGTTCTTTTACTCTTTCTTCCATTTCTTTCAGCCGCACATCCAGATCTTCTTTCTGTGTTAATAAATCTTGCAGTTCTGATTCCACAATGCCTTTCTCATTCAGCAACCATTCTACTTTACAAGCCAGGTTCTGAAAGAAAGTGTCAGTATGCATTGTCTATTTAATATTCAACATTTCTTGATCTCCTTAGACTGCTCAATCATAAACTGAAAACAGATATTGTTATATAAAATAGAGATTTACAAATGTAAGAGAATTAAATTTGTTCAAAAAACTGTAAATCAATATTTTTTCACTGGTATTTAAATATTTATTAAGCACAATTGTTTTATTTGCAAATATCTGCAACATTTATAATGATTTCCTAGATTGGTATGAAGTTAAAAATGTACTAGCAAATAAGATAAAAATAGTTTCAATACCAAAATAAAAAACATTAAGTTTGCTGAAAATGTACTTAAATTAAATTTTTGGGACAATAATTCATCAAAATCTGAAATGGAATAGAATCAAAATGCTTTCACCAGTTCGAGATTAAGTAGAATCTCTAACAGTCCTGAAAACATTTTTCTTAGGCAATTGTCAACAGTATATTTATAATGTGTAACAATTAGACAGCAGAGCAGAGTACTTCTTATGAATGTCTCTATCATACACTTTTCTAAATCAAGCAACAGTAGTAAACAGAGAAACCTGTCTATTGTTCCAATGGGCAGCCTGAATCTCATTTTGCTTCTTGTGTGTATAATTTTCTAAAAAGTCTGTTTGTAAGACCATTCATTAACATTTTCATTGGTGTACTTGAAGACCTGGAATCATTGCCTTTTAACATAAACTTGCTTCAGAAAATGTTAACACCTGTTGCTCAATTCTTTCATGCAGTCAACAACATACTCCTCTTGTAACTCAATCTGAGTTCTTCCATTCCGTATTGTCCATTAACTTCAACATCATGAATTAGCCTGGTCATTTAAAATGCCCATTTTACTTGGATGCAAGCACTTTTCACAAACTGAATGCTTGCATTCCTCTTCATTCTGGTCACAAACGACCAGAGACATAAGCTCTCATTATTTAGTATTAATATTTACTTATTTTAGGTAACAATGCTGCAAGAAGAAACTGTATAATGCAAATGTTACATTGGAGTTATATATGAACAGGACATAATTCTGTAAATTTAGAAAAATAAACACACTTTTCTTAAATAATGCATGTACTTCCTTCAGTGTTACCATCAAATACCTCACCCAGTCCTCTTTTATTTCTCCATCAAGATAGATCTTCTTGAAAGCGTCCCTTCCAGGAGCTGACACATCATTGTATTATTCTCGTTGAATTTTTAACACTGCAATTTTGACATCTTTTGATTGTTTATTTTTTGAAACTATTTTCCCCTGGTGTGCTAATATTTCTTTCTTTCTGCTAAATTATCAACTAACTCTCTCCTTTTTCTGTGGGTATTTGACAAGTTCTTCTTCAATATATTTTTTGCACCTTCCATTATTCTCTCTGGTTTGGAATGCTGCTTTAAGTTTAACTGCTTATATAAGTTCTTTTCCTTCTTCTGTACATCTTGTCCCTCATTAGCTCATATTGTTTTTAGCCTCAATTAGTTGTCTTTCTCTTTTAGTTTTTCTTCTTTTAGCCCATCTTCCCTCTTAGCACCATTTACCTTATTTTTCCATTCGTTACTCTTACCTTGCTCTCTTAAATATGATTATATGATTGATTATATTCATGTTGTCTTTATGCTGATATTTTTGCCATCTTCACAAAATGCTTACTCCTGCATTCACCAAGGTCTCTCCGGTTACTATTCATACTATGAGCAACTACGAACAACCATGCGCTTAGAACATAAATCACAGCGCCACTATCTATTTAAAAAAAAAGAAGGAAAAAAAAATTCTGATATTTTATTCCAACATTTATTTTTTTGTTTATGAAACTTTATCTATGTTACACATGACTTCTAAATATAATATTTGCAATAAATATAAAATATGACAGAATATTTAGAAACATTTAAATGTGATACTGCTTTTAGCTATATATCAAGGATCAGTCAAAGCATGATATACAAAAAAAAATTCAAAAGTTTACACTTATAGAACAACTTTTACATGCAAACAGATATGTTCCTGATTGTTTTCTACTATATTTTGAATATGCAAAGTTCTGCTGCCTGAAATGCACTTGTTTTTATATAACAAAATTAGTTTATTATCCAGAATATTTTAGCAGCCCTATGCCACCTTAGGGCTATAAACATTTGTGAGGTAATACGTACACTCTAACAACTCTATTTTTCTGTGTTGCCATGTTTTCATCAAAGTTCGTCAGTGTCTTTCTTTGTAATGCTAGGATATAAAGTAAGAGAGACAGACAAAGGGATTCTAGCTTGTTTTTTACAGGATGAAAAAAAGAGGGGGGAAAGGAAAATTTGTTATACCAATTGTAAGCTATGAACACAGTTCATATTAAGCTGCACCTGGTTTTCAGTCTTTGCTGCTTCCTGTGCTGCTCTCAGAGAAACAAGTTCTCCTTGGTTCTCATTGGCTGACCGCTGGAGACTTTCTTCTATTTGTTGTTTTTCCAGAGTCATTTCTTGTAACCTGACTTCTGCCTGGGTTTTGGCTCTAGTTGCTGTTTCACTTAAGCTTCTGGCTGTTATCAGCTGCTTGTCAACATCAGCTTTCTGTATATAAAATAAAATATATATTTAAAATTTTATGTTTAAGTGACACAGATTTAAATATATCATTTTTATGCCTTAATTGCACGAAAGGCTAAAGCACATCATCTGCTGATGCACTGCTGTGAAACAAATGATAAACCATTTCAAATGAAACTTATACAATGATGACTATTTATTTATTTTAAATTTTGTTAGAGCCTTTAATAATTTTTAAAACCTAAACACATGCAATAGTAACTTTAAAGATAGGATTTTCTGCACTAATATGGTCAAGATGGTAGCTGTCTGATATTAGATCTATTAAAAAAAAGAGGTAACAGTACAATTTAGGAATTTTTAAGTATATTCATTTACAGAATAAAGCAGATAATGCTTTTAAAATTAATATGATCCATTATTTTGTATTTATTTTAGTATTCAGTGAATTCATTATATTTCACATTTCCTAACCTTGTCCAACAACAGTCATATTGAAATTTGAATACAGGCATGCACTGCAAGCACAAGTTTTAAATTTTACACTTACCTAAAATAACAGGAGAGTGAGTGAAGACATTATCATTGCATGATGTGAACATTTGGAGTCCACTTAGATGGTGCATTAATTAATAATAGTAAAATTCCACACTAGCATGCATGTCTTCCATTTTTCCCCACCAGGTGAACCCTGTGCATCATCTTTGGCAATTCATTTACTTTTCAGAGCTGGTAACCATTATATAATTTTACCATATACCATTTCATGCAACAGTAATGGAACTGTAGAAATAGACATATAAAAGAGCCATTAAGTCCCCTAATACCACTCATTAACTTAATCTAACCTAGGGATTACATTTTAAGATTGTTATAGACCACACCCATGCAATCACAATCTTAAAATTTAACCCCAGGTTAGGTTTAAGTTTCATGAGGATCCTTAATGAATATTTGCTTATATTGAGTTAGGTTAGATTAGGCGTTAGCTGAAGTTTGGTTTAAGAAATTTGCCTTAATTCAGCTTTATCCTTAACCCATGATTCGTTTACATTTTATTGCACAATTGGAAAGTGTATATTGATTGCTGTGTCTACAGGCAACACTTGAATCTGAATGACCACAAGTGTAACTTTGTTCATTTAGAGTATTTCTTGCTGTTGGTACAATGATGACATCAGCACACTATGCTACAATTTTCTTCTTCTTGGTTTGATTTTACCTATAAAAGTCGACATACTTTTTGGGGTGGGTAGGAGGGTGGCGCACTAGCTTTTAACGCATTTATATCATCTCCAAATAATGTTTATTTTCACTCTCCTGTTATTTCATGTTAATTTCAAACTTCTTTTTGCACTGCATATCTATATGTAATCACATATAAAAATTGTATCAATTATTTTTACATGGATCCTGGCATAATGTAAAAATTCATGTTATGGTTTTACAAATAATCATGGCTTATTCTAACAATACAATATAAAGAAAATTTTTATAAACAATCAAAAGCTGTCTTACACTTACATGATCATTGTCAATTGCTGCAAGTTATTATACTTATTTTAACAAGTGTTTAAGTTAATGGTTTGTTAACCTCAACTCATGTATTCACATTTCTTACACTATACTCCATTCATTTACATAAAAGTAAGACGCATATCGGGAGAATCTCTCCCATCTTCAGTTGCTCACTGAACCTCTGTTACTCGAAACTATGGCTGGACCATATGTTTATGTTATGTTATGTTATGTTTATGTAAGTGAATGGAGTATAGTGTAAGAAATGTGAATACATGAGTTGAGGTTAGATTGCCACTCCATTGTCAACAGCTTCGTAAGTACAATATTTAATGGTTTGTTGTTTTTAATAAAAGTATGGAACACACAGAAGAGACAATTAAAAATAAACATTTATCATTTAAGATGTTTAATTTTGGCCATGAGATCCTTAGTTAATTTTGTATTTGAAAAAATCAAGTTACCCTTTACCCCACCACAATATCAAGGGTATTTTATTGGATTGAGCAATTTTTAGCTAAACTATCATGCAGTCCAACCTCTCTCTCATGTATATATTTTAAGACCGGCAGTTATACATTGAAGGACTGATAAGTATCAATATCCTAGATGACATCTGAACATCTCTGATTAAACATTTATTTTTAATAATTGTATACTTGGATGGCCATGCATTGTTCAATAAAGAGAGAGAAATACTGACCGTTCGTATGAGTTGAATATGCTCTTCCCTCAGTTTTGTATACACTTCTTTCAGCTTCTGAAATTTCTCTTCCACTGTCTTAGCTTTTTCTGGAAAATATGCATCAAACCATTAATTTCCATCACATTTAAAGTATGCGGATATTTTGAAAAATTGTATATATGTCATTTGAAAAGTTCTCAAAATGAAGCGCAAAATAAAGGATGACTCTTTCAAAATTGTTCTTATTTCTCACCATAGCCTCCCTTGACACTGATGCATTTTGTCCAATATTTTAAAGCATCCATCTCATCACAGAAGTCAGATTTCTTCATGCTACTCCATAGCTGATTTTTGTTGTTGTTTTGTTTTATTTACAGAAGCTCTTTAACATCTCAGGTCATCAGCATCCCTTCAAATCTGGGTGTGAAACGGCCGACAAATTTTACTCAGAGGCCTCTTTTTTCAGGCTTGAGGTTCTTTATCGTGCTATAAATGTACGACAAGGGACCGAAAGCTTTACTACCCTTCCGAAGGAAGGCATACTTAGGATTTTTATGCCAGAAAAAATTCCTTAGCTGATGCATATGTCTTCATCAAATGAAACTTTCTTTCTATCAAGGAATTTTCCCAGCTTTGGGAAGAGAGAGAAGTCTGCTGAGTCAAATCTGGGGAATAAGGCACATGTGGCAGCAAATTACAGCCCAGTACATTGATTTTTTGCCATTGCAACCAGTGAATGAGGTCAATATCATTTTCTTCTTTTATAAACTAAGTCTTTTCTGGTATATTTTTAACTTTGGTTCTTTGAGAACTGATATAATTTAGCTGCTGTTAGAGAAGACCTTACTCTGCCCATCTAAATATTCACGCATAGTCAGCAGCACTACTGAGTGAGTTTAAGTGTTGCATGGCAATTTACAATGTCCATGTTTGCCCATTCTTCACATCTCATGTACAGTTTTTTGGTAAATTAATCCATTACCCATGATTATCACCCACCTTGAGCCCAGGTTTGCAACTTTTGGCCTTTGATCAACGAAAAGATGAGATTTCAGAACTGTGGAAAAGATTAAGGAGAATATTAATGATAGACTTTTCTGGATCATTTTGAAAATTGAAGATTGAAATATGGGTGACAGATCCCAGGGGGAGAATTTTGAAGAAATAAAATGAACTGTGCTATATAAGCACAACAAATGAGTATATAAATTAAATTAATGCCTGAGTGCTTTCTGGATAGGCAATGAATTAGTTTTATGCTACTTAGATCAACTGCTAACAAGAAAAAAATAAGAACTTTTTTTATCCTTATTAACAAATATTATGTTTTATTTAACAAATTCTACTACAATAATAGTAGCATTACTTTTCCTATTTATGCTTCTACATGTCATGATCAATGACCTTCGGCTATGCAAAGAAAAACTTTTGATGAATTTAATTACATGTTTCATTGGAATTACAGCTAGGTGTAAATATGGGGCCAGGTTAAACAATTATTAACATTTAAACTAAAATACAGCGCAAAAGATCATACTGTTTAGGAGACACAAGGGCATCGTTTTTCAACATAATCTTCTTCAAAGGCAATAAATACACTTATTCCAGCATGCTCTAGCATCGTTATCCCATCCCTATAGAGGTTTTCTGGAAGCTGTGCAAAATAGGCATTTACAGCCACAATTACCTCCTGGTTTGAAGCAAAATACTGTCCTGTCAGGAAATCCGAGGGAGCCATTTCCAGGGAGTAGGGTGGATGTTTAAAAAATTTGTATGTAAATCCTTCATTTTTGAAACTGCAGAACAGTGTTAAACGTTCTGTTGAAAGATGACTTTTTTCCTTTGCAAACTAGGCCTTTTATCTTGAATGTCAGCATCTAGACTGGTTAGATCAGAGTAATACTCTCCAGTTATTGTTTTATCCTTTTCAAGATTAATCAATCAGCAAAATGCCCTTAGCATCCCAAAAGACCAATGCAATGACCTTTCCTGCTGATGGAACTGACTTTGCCTTCTTCTTTGGTGTCAAACAACTGGCCTCTATTCAATGTTTTGACTGCTGATGATGAACCCAAATTTCATCCATTATAATGAATCTGCAAATAAAGTCAGTTTGTTCCTGTTCAGTCTCTCTTAACATTGCTCACAGGTTCTCACACACATTGTCTTTTGATCTGTGAGAAAATGCAGCACTCACCTTGTGCAAAGCTTTCTCATCCCCAAATCTTGATGCAAGATATAATCAATGCACTCTTTAGATATGCCTATAACCTCAGCAATTTCATGCACCTTAACTCACTGATTGTCCAGCACCATATCATGCACTTTTTTAACCATTTCCAGTGTTGTAGCACATTTATGCACCCTTTGCATGAATTTTTATCTAGAATGGTGCATCCACACTTAAACTCTGAGGCCTCTTTTTCACCATCGAAAATGAAGATAAAGGTCCAACATATACTTTAATGAACTTCGCTGAATTTCATTTGGTGTGAAACCTCCTTTTATGAAGAATTTGATAACTGTATAATGGTCAATTTTATTCATATCAACAAATATCTTGCTTCAGATAGCTGTAGGCAACAAGCAATATAGAAATGCTTGAAATTTTTCAGAAACATAACAAATCTACCAACTTAATGGAAAAACATCACTGCTTTAGCGCTGCCATTTCGTTCGAGGCTGAGAACTTTTCAGCCAGCCCTCCTATAGATGAAATCATAGTAATAAATGTATTTGCTATACTAAATTGTAAGGGATTCATAAAGGAACAGAACCTGATATTAAATTAATACAATTTAATAAATTCTGATAGGGAAGTGACATCTATAGTTTTACTTACTTTCTGTTTCTTGGTACTTTGACACCACTTCTGTCTGTTGCAGCAGATCATCTTTCAACTGCCTCTCCTGTAATAATTCGCTATCCTGTTGGAATAAAATTACAGGAAGCTTAGGACTGTATTAATGGTCTTTAAATGTGGTAGCACTAAACGAATGGAACATTATGAGGTTTACCTTTGTAGCCAATTCCATTTCAAGCTCCACTATCCTTTCATTTAGCTGATCAATGCTTCTTTTGTGCTCTTGCAGTAGTCTCTGAATTTCTGCTCTAAGTCTGCTAATCTCCTGCTGAAGATGTTCAATTAGGTTATCCCTATGATTATAACATAGCCTGCATTAATGAATGAACATTTTTAAAAAATGGGAAGAACTTTTTACAAAATGATGAAGCTAATTAACGTATTAATTCATTAAACCCTCTTGAAAGGAATATAATATATTTCATGAGATGCAATAAATGCACCAAATATTATTCAATTTTAGGAATTATAAATATGAAACAACATACACATCTCAACAGCATTCAATACATGCAGGGTGACCCAATGGTATGTGGTTTTCAGAACCTTCTTGTGGGACACTTTCAAGGAATTAAGTAAAACACCTTTTTCAAGGAACAAGTAACACAATGCAATTTATTAATCTGAACTTACTTTTTTTAAATCACAAGTGACCCAATGGAATGTGACATTTTCAGAACGCTGCCATTTCTAGCGATTTTGCATTATAGTTATGGTATTGGTTGCTATGTAACCTTGCAAACATATAATTTATTCTGACCATTTAGTAAACAACAATATGGATAACTGGACAGTTGAAAAATGTGTATTTGCTGTTACAAGAGATTTACTGAATCTCAGTTAATCTCCTATGTTTAGAGAAGATTTAGGATAAAATTGAATGTGTTGGACTTTCAGATGAATGATAATGATGAAACCAAGTTTGGTTCCCACAGGATGACATCACAGCTCACATCATTTGTGAAACAATGAACACTCTGCAGATTCTGTTTCCTGGATGCATAATTTCTCGATTTGTTGTTGCCTGGCCAGCGTGATCTCCAGATCTGATGGCAGCAGACTACTTTTTTATGGGAATACTTGAAAAATAAAGTGTACTGTGGCAGACCACGGACCATAATGCAGTTAAAGGAAAGCATAACTCATGAAATTATGGATATTGACAGATTCAAGATACTACCAAAATTTCATAGCAGAAGCATAAGCAGTTCATTTCAATTAATAGAAAAAATCAAAGACATACAATTGCAACCTTCAGACACATTAATATCTTTTGACGTAGTATCGTTGTTTCCAAGCATACCAAAAGAAAAACTCCTGATTTATTTACATGACTGGCTAAAAACAAGTGGAATTAATGATGCTCACATAAAAGAATACATGAAACTGACCAAAATTTGCATAAACCAATCATATTTTTCTTTCAAGGACAAATTTTATAAACAAGAAACAGGACTCACTATGGGCAGCCCCTTATCTCCATTTTTAGCCAACCTTTTCATGAGCAGATTTGAAACACACATCACTACAGCTTTCCCATACATATTTAAGACATGGTACAGATATGTCGACGACATATTTGCCATTGTTAGCAATAAGCTCATTGAGGATGCCATAAAACTTTTGAATTTACAAGACAAAAATATATCGTTCACATACGAAACAGAAATTGATAACATATTACCATTCTTGGACATAAAAATAATGAAAAATCAAGGAAGTCTAGAATTTGGAATTTACAGAAAAGATACACATGCAGACAATCACATAAAAGCTGACAGTTTTAACCCCACTTCTCACAAACATGCAGTTATCAATAGTTTAACACACAGGCTAGTTAACCTACAAATTAGCAAGGATGAATTCTTTAAAGAATACAAACATATAGAAAAAACAGCAATTAAAAATGGTTTTAAGAAAGAACTAGTATACAAAAAGGTACAGAAATTCAAGAGGCAAAAGCTTAGAAAAGAAACCACAACACTTTCAGCAAAGAAAGACAAACAAATTTTTAAAAAATTTACATATCATCCATGGGCTACAAAAAAATTTCAGAAAATTCTTAAAGATTTTAATATCAGGTTGGCACCGATTAACAAGTTTAATGTTAAACATCTTCTCACAGACAATGTTAATGACAGTATTCCACAGGAGAAAAAACCAGGCATTTACAAAATAAGTTGTGAAGAATGTGGAAAAATATACATAGGAAAAACAAAGAGAAACATAGGCACGAGGTTAAAAGAACATTTCAGGAACATAAAATACAAGCAAACTGAGAAATCAGCAGTGGCATTTCATTTTTGGACAGAAAACCACGATATAGTGAATAAAGCAAAATTATTAAAATCAGTGCAAGGACCTACAGAATTAGCAACATGGGAGAAAATATACATTTACAAATACAGAGACAGTTTAATGAACTTTGACACTTCCGGCGAAGAAAATATAAACTTTAAGTTCATCACACCTCCTCCAGAGCAGAATACCAACAACACAACGAATTATCCAGCAGTCGGAGATTTGAACTGATGATGAGAACAACTGTTCTCGAAACCGGTCTACAATAGTGACAAGTAAGTGAAGCATAAGAGTGTGTAGTTCGACTATATCATAAAATGATTTCAATTATATATTGATCTTGTTTTATTGCAGCATATTATGGTGAACTTCCAGATTCGATTACATGAATGTGTTCATTGTCATGGTGCTCACTTAGAAAATAAGTTCAGGTTAATAAATTGCATTGTGCTACTTGTTTCTTTAAAAAGTATTTTTTTTTATTCTATGTGAGTGTACCACAAGAAATTTCTGAAAACCATCACATTCCATTGGATCACCCTGTACAAAGTATAGAAATATACGGGAGAAGTAACAGGAATATGGATAGTATACATAAAAACCAACACAAAATGTCAATATGAACAAATGCTCTATGTTCAATATTTGCAGCACTAATATCCCAACGCAATGAATCTGTTGTTGGTAGTACACTTCTGTTTGTATACATTTTGTGACATATAGAAAGTTAGGTGTGTAGCTAAATTACTTCATTGTTAACATCTACTGCATATTTATCGCTAGCAAATCTATGGCACACCTGGAATGTTTCAACATGTCAAATGATGTACATGCTAAACTGTACATTCAGGATTGATATTCTGAGCACTTTGTTTAGAGTGTTAACACATACGCATCACTGCAACTAAATAAATATACATGATTAACAACTCTAGCAGAATTTTGGGAACTATCAAATATAATACGGTTTATACAGGCTTTCTTTGTAGTGTATTAATCCACATTCCCTTAATTTCCTATACAAATCTATACACACTGTCTATTTACAGAAGGAATGAGTTCTAATTCTCACTCACTCGCCAGTAAAACATTGGAGTCCTGCACATGGGCAGCAACATATGTATGCACTGAGGATTGGCAGACTACATTACACTGAATAATGAAGGTAAAGATGGGGGAGATGGGCAATGGTGAAAAGAATGACAGGAGTTACCAGAAGACTGAATAAAATTGCTCAGATGCCATTTCATTTGCCACAAATCCCGCTTGTGGCTGCTGGGATCAAATTGAAGTTTGGTGAGAGGCAAGCTTGTAACTACTTCTAATCACAACTCCTTTTTGTACAGAAGAATCTCTGTATAAGGTAAACTTGCTTGCACTGCACTTTTTTAAAACTTACTTCATAAATACTTTCAAGTAAATGTCATTCTACAATATATTTGAGCTATGTACAGTAGTTTAATTAATGCGTTATGACCTAAAATACATTTTGGAATTAAATTAATTATTTTAAAAAGATAAGAGATGCATGCAAGAAACTATGTAACAAGTGGTATACTTAAAGCAGTTTAAACCATAGTGATTGTATTCAATCTAGTTGATGTTAATATATCACACATGTTATAAATTGTAAATTAACATATTTTGAAAGGAAACATATACCTGTAATGTTTTGTGTGACTAAAAGAGCTTGTTAATAGGAACAGAAAGTGCTTTTGACCTCCAATGGACATTATAAAGACAAAGGGTGTGTAGGTAATTGGGGAAGCTTCTAATCAATGTATTTTATTTTAATAGTGTTTAACATCTGTTTTAACTACCAAGGTGTCACAGGCGGTGGGCACTGATGATATATGAGATGAAATGATAAACTGGGAAAAGATTAATTTTTAAAGGTATGAAGCATTCCAGGCCTAAGTTTAGGGTATCTCCCCAACTATGTCATTTATGAGGACTGAGGAAAAGCTGGAAAAAACCACAGTCAGGGGGGACGGTCCTGGTGAGGATCAAACCCCAAACCTCCCACTCATGATTATGCACTTTAACAACCTTGGCATTAATGTCCCCCCCTCCAATCTCTCTCTGCTGAAGCATCACAAACTATTCAATGTGGGTTGAAACCATACTTGGAGTGCAAGTCTAAGCTACCAAACATTCAGAAAAGATGTGATTATCATAATCTTTGCTTCAGGCTTCTTGTCTTGCCTTCTTGATTACTTAGAAGATAAATGAGCTTCTACTGGTGTTGAGTTCTATTATAAATTTTGCATATTTTAAGTGCTGCACTTCAATCCTTATGTTCCTAAATATGGTCACAGGAAGTTGAAATGTATATGGTATAACTTTTCATAAATAATGGAAGAAACAAATATCATGGTTTCATATTCATACATCACTCCTAATTAATTTGCTCAGACCATAAGAGCTGGCATCATGCTTTTACTTTTAAAACTGAAAAGTAATTTACTTCATGATGAGGAATATACGAATTCCCTTCATTAAAAAATGCCCCATAAAATACACACACACATTGTGGTAAAACAATGCTGAATGGCATTGACTGTGCTAACTTTATTTTATTAAATTAATTGAAAAAAAAAAACAGCCTAACACTTACCGTTCTGCTAGAACATCAGGTGAGATTGAACCATTACGATGATTCAAATCTACTAATTCAGCTTGATTTGATATGGTGTCTGAAGTGTCTACCAAATGTCCATCCACCACACTTTCTGTATCGTTTTGGTGCGAGTCCTCTGGTGGAAGAATAACAACTGGGGTGACATAACTACGTAGATCTGATTGTACAAGAAAATTTGGAGGAGTCTGAAACAGAGAAAACATAAAATATAAGACATTTAAATTTAACAGATATAATAAAGGTAATATTTAAAAACCAAAACAAAGAAAATATTATAAAAGTACCTATTTACATCACATTAGCCGAGTAGTTTATCCTAAGTGCCTTCTGGTCCTTAATCACAACAGGTAGGCTGTTTAGTTTAAAATCCATTTTACTCATTTATTCAGAGTATACTGCACTCCTCTAGTGCCCATAATTACCTATTTCATCTGTAAGAGCACTTCTTGAAGTCACTGGTTTTTAAAGGTCTAAAATAGTATATTTGTTAAAAAAAACTCATTTAAATCATATTTTTCATTACTTCACAAATATTCCATTTTAGCAGCATTTACTTACAGGTGGATGGTTAATCTGATGTAGTTTTTGGAATTGAATTAATTAATATTAAATTAAATTACAATTAATCCAAATTAAAAAATTTGGAATTAAATTAAATTACAGATCAGGAGATAGATATATATTAGAGAGAGATATATTAATATACCATATTTCTATAGACATATTTTTATTCAATTTATAGATTATTTATTTATTTTATGTTATTTAAGTTAAAAGCTCATATTAATTTAGTGATATCGAAAGATATTGCTTACCATTTTATCAATAATAACTTTGACTTAGCCTTACTAGCTGCTGGTATCATTATCTCAGCAACCATGTCAAACTAGAATGCTACAAACAACAGTGATGCTCCCTATTTCAAGAATTTACAACAGACCGTTTTCTGCATAGGTGTAGGTTGGTAAACAAAAGATAATACAAATTTACAATGTGTATTTATTGAGGTACAGTAAATTAGAACAAAACTGAAGGTAACAATTGTTTTTGAGGGTCTTTCAAATAGGTAAGTCAAAAAAATAGTCCAAGCAGAACACTCATATGTACCATCCCAGGTTACCTGGTAACAGTAACCAACTTTTGGCAGTGAACTGCATTGGCTGAGGAGGCAGGTGAGCTCCAAATTTTCCAAGATTAAAGATGGCCATGTCTTTTGTAAGAATTTACTTCTGTGAAAAATTATTCTCTAAACTCTTTCTAAAAAACAAGTATAGAAACTGTTTGGAAAATTAGAATCAAAACTCAGAATACAAATTTCTTCTATCAATTAAGTTAGTGAAATGCAGCATCATCCCTCTCATTCAGAAATTAAAATTTAAACATGATGTGCCACCATATAATTATTGTTTATTGTTAATTATTATTAATATTAACATTATATGCTTTTTACAACAGTGAACTCCTTTTAATTCAAACTCCAAAAGATAAGAAAAAAAAATTTAATTGTCCAAAATTTGAATTAGCCAAAACATAATGTATTCAGTAGTATTTCATAGCCTTTAGTATTGTCATATTTTTTCCTCACACCTTTTTCCACTTCTTTTAGAACTTCTACCTTTTTATGTAATGTTAAGTTACAATAACATTGCTAACAACATATTATACATGGACAAATCACAGCTGACAACTTAGGGTCCTTTGGTCTCTAACTTCAGTACAGTTAAGAAGATTTCCACATATTTTATGTTCTTACAAATCTTAATGGGTGAGGAGGTTTGAAGGACAAACACCGGGGGAAAAAAAAAACCCAGGAGAAGTCCACATTATGAAAGAATAAATTTACAAACACTTTTTTAGGAAAATTATAATATTTTAAGGAAGAAGGGAGTATTACAAGAAAAAGAAACAGATGAGGAACATTTTTTGTTAAACCACCAATGTCCTCTGATGCACTTCTGAAAGTTGTGCATCTCTGTTTGTGTTTATGTACTGATTAACACTAACTGTCTTTGTGTATTGTGTACTGATTTCAACATTAAACCATGTAGTCCTCACTGTGTGCAACTGTGTGTAGTCAATGATTGTGCAGTAGAATGTAAGTCTCCATTTAAAATAGACATCTGTGCTTTCCCTGAGTTGAAAGACATGATGTGTTACAGGGAGAAGAAATGGTCACTCCACTTAATGGCCCTAGATTTTATTCTTGGGGGCATGTGCAGAGTGTCACGTACATGACTCTGCTGAAACAAAACTTGTATTGACTGAGCTTGCTGCTTTTCATCAAATACAACACAGAACAGAGTCCTAGCAGTTTTTTTTATAATGTTTAATGTCCATTTTAACTACTGAGGCATCACAGCAGTGGACACTGATAAGTGAAATGATAAACTGGGAAAGTATTTCTTTTAAAGGAAGGAAGCGTTTCAGGTCTAAGTTTAGGGTACTTCTCCGGTATTTGCCATTTATGACTGAGGGAAACCTAGAAACAGCCCCAGTCAGGGAGGATGGTCCTGGAGGAAATCAAACCCCAGACCTCCCACTTATGAGTCTGTACCTTAACAATCTCAGCCACATATAGCTGTTTCTATAATTTGTTCCAAAAGGCACTAACAGAATAAATTAATAAATAAACTGCTCTAAACAGCACTTGCAGAATAAATGAATAATATGTCATAATTGTTACCATCCAAGTAGCTACATATGTGTGAGGGGGGGGCCCTTAACAATTAACATAATTAAAAAAGAATCAAATCTTGAAATATTAGAATGCAGAAATATGGACCTTCACTATAACTGCAATTGGCGTACATGCTCCAATACTTGCCAATGCCAACAATTTACCAAAAGGGTTGTACCATTAGCATGCTATGTGCCAGAGCAGTCTCAGGGGCCATTGCAAGTAATTTTCATCAGGTCATGGCTGTCTATATGACCGTCCGATTTCTACTCTACTTTAAGTTTCCAAAAGCCCAGCAAGTGTACTACAAAATTGATTCTACCTAGGATTGATTTGGTTTATTAACAGATGCTCTTTAACATCTCAGGTCATTAGTGTTCCATTAAATTCAATGCATGAAACAGGCAATAAATTTTGCTCAGAGGTATCTTCTTTCAGGCTTAAGGTTCTTTTACATGCCGTAAATCTACAACATGGGACCCATGGCTTTACTTCCCTTCCGAAGAAGCCATAATTAGGATTTTTATGCCCCAAAAATCCATCGATCCTTGAACACGCAATCTTGGGTTGAGGCAAGTATGGTTACCACTATACCATCAGGACCGACATTCTACCTGAGAATGGACCTCTGTAGCCCATATCTGAATGTTACTGCCAGTTAAAAAAAAAAAATTAAAAAAAAAAAAAAATAAACAAATAAAAATAAAAAAATATTAACTCAATTTAAGAATATATGCATTATTTATAATTTTTTTTCTGGGTTAAGAGTTGGTGCATCATGGAACTGTAATTCTTAATATCATAAAACTTGTTACCATTGGATGCAAAAATGTGATTTATGTTGCATTCTTCACAAATAGTGAAACCAATCAAATCAAAATCAATGAATTCATACATAACCTGTGGATTATCTGTTGACTGCTATGCAGGACTGTTGGTCCTGTGGTAAAATTTCTTGTTTAGAATAATCGCCTAAATTATTTACATAAAAATTGCCTCTAAACATTTCTAAAGGGCTAATTTTTGCAGTAAGTTAATATTTTGTGTGTCCTTTAATGAGTTATGGAAAAAAATCAGAAAGGACATCTGGAAAAAATTAATCAAATGCATATTGGCTCTCATCACATGTTAAATTACCATTATAAATTATTGTGACTACACCTAATAATAATGACACTCTTGATACTCACCTCAGGAAACAAAGGAATCTGAATCAAGTTCTTGAAGTATTGCAATGTGTTGGCATTTAGATAGAACTGTCGCAGTTCTCTAAACTGTTTTAAGAATCTTTCTCTGTGACCAGATAATGTATCTGGAGGGAGACCTGCAAGAAAATGCACCTATATCTTTCCATCTAAATAATTAAATAATGATATACTATTAGTTTTAACATTATAAGGAATCTGGATCAATATGTTATAACTTAAGAGAAAGAGAAAAACAGAAAAACATTTTAGCTGCTGCTGCAGCCTTCATCCTATTCAAGTTTGGACAATTTTGGAAAGCGAAAAATTAAAATAAAAATAATATTCATTTGTAGATTCACTCTAAATTCTCTCCCTGTTCAGCTGAATGTTGAGTTAAGGGCTTTGTTTCCACTTGCTAAGATTTTTTTAAACTAAGCCCCAAGCAAAATTTTAATGCTAGTGTGTTTAGTGTCTAAAGCTTAGCAAACATTTTTACTTGAATATGGAAATTTTGTACAAATCTCTTTTAGACTAGTGTATCCATACGCAGATTTTATATTTTATTAAACAAGGAATTTTTAAAGAATCTTTGCATTTAATGTTACATTAAATGGAGGAGAACTGTTTACACTATAATTATCTTTCTTACTTGCATGTAATTTGAAAAGTATCTTGACACAGTAGTCATAAAGTTGAGATGAATCTTGAATGCAGGGGATAAGTGGTGCAAGTCGACATTGTCCAGAACTCATCATTGAGTTCGAACGAGACATATCCAATGAGCCAAAAACTGTAACATAGACGAAAATAAAATTAATAATATATCTATGTATATTTGTTGATGTTAAAATACACAGATTAAATATACAGTTTTAAGACAACCTCATTCTAAAAATCTCTTCCAGTATATAATTTTCTATAACCCAACTTTTTTAAACTCATTGCTATAAACTTACTTGCTGCTTGGAGATTTAAAATTTCATCCATATAATCAAACATTTCTACAGACATCTGAAAGCTGAAAAAAACATTAACAATTATGTAGTTTTAAAAATTGCAACTTAAATTTTATATGAGTATACATTCTGCATACATACAATTTTTCAATTTATACCAACATTTATTTCTTGCTAATAACCCAGGTTCATTAATTTTAATCTGATCCTGTTCTTCCTACTTTTAGTAAAAAACTAATTGTCAAAGTTTATGGCATATATATATAAAGGATTTGAGAGATAGGAAAATAAAAATGGAATATCATGTAAAACCACATGAGAAACACAGAATAGAATTAAAATTTGCACTTTGCAAGAATGAAATTGTTTTTATCATCAATCCTCATTAATAAAGTGAATATTTAAATTAAGATTGACAAAGAATTAAAATATATATTTCTAGTTAATATAATTGGGTAAATTTCTTACACATTTCACTTGCTGTATTTAAGTTTGGACATGTTTAGGGAACCAACGTTCCTATCCTCAGCATTGACCCACTGTTTCCTGATGCTCGTGTTGGTCCCTTGGAAGCTATTGTGTTTTATGTGGTCATCTATGATGGATATGAAATGAATTTAGAAAGGGGCGGAAGGCCAAAATTCATTACAGTTTTTTTGTTTTTTAGAATGAAGATATTCTTCCAGATGGCCAATTCATAGGAATTCATAAGAGTGGCCGCCTAGAAGAATATCTTCATTCTAAAAAACAAAAAAACTGCTATGAATTTTGACCTTCAGCAGTGGGATTACCTTTCTAAATTTATTTCATATCCACCATAGGTCACCACATACAACACAATAGCTTCCATGGAACCAACTTGAGCACCAGGAAACAGTGTGTCAACAGCTGAGGATAGAAACACTGGTTCCCAAAACAAGTCCTAACTTAAATACAATAAGTGAAGTGTGTAAGAAATTTACCCGCATTGTATTAATAATATATATAATATATAATATATAATTGTATTAATAATATATATTATATATAATATAATATCTTCACTTTAAACAGCTTCAAAATTATACAATTATGATACATTTCCAGTTTAAACAAATTATATAATAGCTACTATATGTTACAGTTTATAAAAAACGAATGTGTTTAACCAACAAAAATTACTCTTTTACATATTTTGGGTTTGTAGTAGCTTTATACAGCAATACTCCATATTATTTTTTTTTTATTTAGTTTATTTACGGATGTTCTTTAACATCTAGTCCATATTATGATGGTTATCAAAGATAAAGATGTTTCCTCCAAATTCAAGTTAAGAGTACACTATAATATGAGGTAGATTATTGTGTGTCTTTCTTTAAGCTTAAAATATAAAAGTATATGGGCTGTAGAATGAAAATACTGCACGCTATAAAATAGTTCATGCAGAAAATTAAAACATTTTCAAGCTAACATAACCATTGCATCAAAAAAATTATTTTATTCTTATGTTCATGAAGTATATGACGATTTTCAATGCTTTAAAAAAAAAAAAAAAAAAAGTTTATGCAGCATTTCGATCATGTGATTTGTTAGAGGGTCATTCTCAAATCCAAGTCAAAATTGAATTAAGATTGAAGAGGTATTATTTTAATACATAGTTGCCTCAACTATATAAATCAGTTTTCTTACCCCGTCAAGTGGTGGTGGGTCCCTATAGTATAATTATACTACATATCTCTTACTACAATTCCTGTGAGGTGGTAACTCTAAATTTTACCTTGTATGCAATAATTGCTGTGTTTGAGAATTGTGCTTATGCATTTTCGCTCTCATCAAATCGAGAAAAGTGGCAGATATTCAGAAAATTCAAGATGTTTGATAAATTAATTGCTGTAAATGCACATAATGTTTAAAACTGTACAGAGCTATCCAAATAATTACAGGACTTACTAATTATTTATATCGTTTTCCCCAATGCTTTCCAGTTCTTCTTTAGAAACTTGCAAATTTCCTGGAAAGCGTGGATTACGCCTATGAAAATCCAATTTTGTTATCAAAAGTTGTGTGTAGCACTGAATTAATTTCCCATATCCTTCTCGTAAATGGCACTGGCAACAGAGAAAAGTAACACAGAAAAAAAGTGAAATATATCTCTGCAAAAATGCAACAGATATTTTAATTCTAATTGGAGATAGGCACATGCCTAATCATCATTATTCCTATAAAACAAAAATTTGGGGTCCACAAGTATCAATAATTAAACCCAATATGATGATGAAATATTCATCAGTTGGGTAAGTACTGTATTAAAAATCAAAGTTAAAAGTAGGTATGGAAATATAGGAGGCATACTTTCTTGTAGTTTACAAAACTCTTTAACATATTTTACAACAAAATAAAATTTATTTCCATTTTATGCATGGGTGAAAGTGGAGTATATTATACATATGTTATAAAACCTATAAATGAAAATATTATCACATGTGCTTATGTAATGATGAAAAATGTTTAGCATAAACCAACAAACACATTAAATTATTTGAGGTCTATTAACTACAACTATTAATAGCGTATTCTTTTTATCTCCATGTAATACTAATCAATTTTAATGCAAAATAAATCCCAAACTTAATTATGAAGAGTGACCAGTTCAGTAGTCCACTAAGCATGGCCCTGCAGCTCTTATTATGGACAGAGCCAGATTATTTATGCAAATGCACTATACAATGGTAGAGCATAAAACTGACTATTCCATATAATTTCAAAAGCAAGAATTATTATTTAAACATAATATTAAATCTAGTTTTATTCTAACCCATATCAAATCATGTTCTATTTTTTATATGAATTGCTAACTATGGAAAGGAAATTTATCCATTAAATATCAAAACTATACATTTCTGATACATTAATAACAAAAAATTGAGATAATATTAAACCCTTTGCATTTTTGCCAACAAGTGCAACAAAACCATACCAGAAGTTATTGATTTAATCAAAACATCATCAAACAACATTTGCATAAATGTTCAGCATTTGAAATCAAGGAATGGACTTTGAAGCTATGTAACGAAATTTTTATAAGACCACCCACCTCAGCAATGACTCATAATAAACAAGTATATCAAGAAAGAAAGAGGGAAAAAAAATCTTTTTCACTTACAAAATATCACAAGTTGTGTCTCTTTTTGAAACTCCCTTTTGAAATTAAATGTGATATAACTAAATATTTAGGAAATAAAAAGGATAGGGTACATATTTTCTTTGTAGATTTTGAGAAAACATTAGATACAATGAACAGGCATGCATTAGCATAAATATTTAAATGCAAGAGAGTCAGTATTGAATTCATTCTAGGACTTCAAAAATTATATGAAGGAATCAGATTTTGTGTCAGATGTGAAGGTAACAGAGCCACAGATTATATGAAGCAACATTTGGGTTTGAGCCAAGGATGTAAACTGAGCCCAATATTATTTAATTTTTTATAGATGCTATTTTAGATAAAATCATGAAAAACAATAAGTACTGTCCAATTATTGGAAAGAAGGAAGTACCAGGATTGCTTTTCACTGACAATCTAATAAAAGGAGCAATTGATGAAATTACTAGATATCGTGAAAATTGCAGTCTAATGATAAGTAGTAAAAAATCAATGATTATAGTATTTAAAAGGATCAAAATTAAGGAAAGATGAGAGATAGTTTACAAACAGAGATCTGATAGAAAAAGTGAAAGAATTTGATTATTTTGGGGTGAGGTTTATGAATAATGGAAGATGGGAGATGCAGTCTAAATATGCACAAGCTAAATGTAAATTAGCTATGAAAGTTGTCAGAATAAGTTTGTGTTAAGTTCTCACATTGACAATGAAATGGCTAAAAAGACTATATGAGGCTGTGATCGAGTCAAAGATGACGTATCCAGTAGAAATTTGGGGAATGTCAAGGGTGGAAAAAGGCTGATGTGGTACATAGAATATTTTGTAGAGAAGTTCTGGAGTTACCAAAAAGTTCGCTGAGGGGGAGTGAGCTTGCAAACTAGGCAGAGTAGGAAGGATAGATATAATGGTGAAGAGAATCTTGAAACATTGGCACAGATGTTTAAAATTAAATAATAACAATGTACTAAAAGAATGTCTTATGTACCACAGAGATGTATTGGAAAGAGAGAATTGTTTTGGGGAGAAGGGGAAACTATTAGAAGAAATTGGAGTGGGGGGTCTGTGACTATTGGGTGAAGGTATTTTGGAAAGTATTTTGGAAAGTGAGATAGAGGGTAGATATAGAAAAGATTTGGGCTAGCTTAGAGGATAAAAGTTCTTTAGACTTATATAGAATAGTTAAAAGAAATTGTGATCAATTTGGAAGCATAAGTCTTGCATGGATGCTTACAAGGATATTATTTCCAAAAGGATTAAGAAAAATTTTTAAAGAAGGATGTATTATGTGTGGGAAGGTGGATAGTGCCTCTGCATTGTCTAATAGAATGTGAAATAGTAAAAAGTTGGAGGGATAGTATCTGGGATGAAAAATGTGACAAACTACAATGGAATTAAGTGTTGTCAGATATGAGGGTAGAGAAAATAAACAAGTTTGGGGAATTCTTAGAAAAAAGTAAGGGACAAGTAGAGGAGAAGTACAAGGAAAGAAATTGAGAGCACATGCAATTGTGAAAATGGTAATTTATTTTAGAGATCCTTTACCATACATGTAACCTGGTGGTCAAAGTATGAAAGTATGGGAGAACATTAGTTTCAGTAGTGCTAAATTCTTAATATTTTGTATATGTAAATTTAATTGTAATGTTGCTTGCTGAAATAAAAATTCAGTCATTCATATAAAAGGATTGCTGGTAGACACATTAGATTGAGAAATGTAATACCAAATCTTAATTATACATATAAACAGGCTTATGCAAAAAGAAAACCCATTAATATTTTTACAGTTAGCAGTTTAAAAATCACTAGCTTGCATTCATCAAAAGAGAAGAGAATTTTAGAATAACATAACTTGGCCTATACAAGCACCAACCCAGATGAAGATTGAATCAAGAATTGTCACTCAGTTTGACAGTAAAATTGGGAAATAATTTTTTCTTCAATTATTGTTATTATATCACTTAACATATGTCCTTTTGGCAAAAAAGAGAACAAGTTGATGATTGAAATATTGTTCTAAAATAATGGTAATTTAAGTTCACATAGCTATTTTCATATCATCAGCAACAGTATAAGCACTTTTCACTGACAGTAAATTCATAAGTGGTTTATTTGTTCCTCCTGAAAATTTTGCATTTTTTTCTCCCCTGCAGTTAGAAATTCATGTTTTTTTTTTCTTTTAAAATATTTTTAGAAAAATCTGTTCCCCCCCCCCCATATATCTCTACTTCTCTACTTTGCCATCTACATTCTTACTTTCCTCTTCTGTGACTTGTTTTATTTAAATAAATCTGAGAGGTATACAATGTGCTTCAATGCATGACTGACAATATAAAATGGTGCTGTTTTCTGTTTGCTATTCATATTATTACTATTCAATATTCAAATATAATAGAGCCCTAATCTATCACATGACATCTAGGGCTCTACAGTTTTACACCATGTTACAGGATAGTATAGGATCACGTGTATTTTGTAGTCTACAATATTTTATAGATATGAGTTAAACATTTCCCAAATGCTAGAGTGCAGAAATGTTCATAAAATGTGTCACCAAGTGTGAGTGTAATGCACATGGCAAACTGTTTCTATTCTCAATCTTTCAGATACAACAGTTTATATGATGTTTTCCTTTCTACTTTAACTTTACTTGCCATGCATGTTAAGAAACTTCTGATTTTCTATCCTCCATTGTTCTTATTTTTAATGTTTATATTTCTATTTCCTATTATTATGCAACAACTGTAAAATATTTCCTATCCAACATTTATTTCTTAGTTATATTCAATATATTAAGTATTTGCAGTTATGTTTTTTCTTCCATCTGCATTAATGTGTACAGATATTTCATTAACATTTCAATTGTTATTCCAAGACTGGGTGCTCTAACTAGTGCAATTTTTAAGATAACTTAAGTTATACCAGCATTTCTCTATTGAATGTCTTAATTTTTATCTCCTTTAATGCTTTTATTGTTTTGCCTATTACCATATTTTTACCTCATAAAACATTTGACATTCTATTTTCCTCTGTAAAAGCATATTTAATATAAACAAAATAAATAAACTTGCCATTAACATAACAATAAAACAATACCAATATTTACAATGCTCAACTGTCTCAGCTAAGCAAATGATTTGTTTCTTTTACTTACCCATAGTTTTCCTAGGTCCTCTATTTTCCCTCGATAGCGCTGGGAATTTGGTATAACTTGAGGATGTCCTTCACGGAGAACTTTGTGAAGAACATGGCAAAACTTCCATGCCACAATTCGATTGTCTTGGAGTGGAAGACGTAAGGCACACAACCAGAAAGTTTGTGCACCCTTTTCATGAAAGGTGCCAATGATTGTACCTGATGATGAGTTAAGGAAATAGAAGAAATATTGGGAGATAGGCTAGGGTGTTACTATATACTTTTTAAAACATTCTACAATTACAAAAAATATTTACTCTTAAAAAACTACAGCTGAAATGTTGCTAGTTTCTATGCAATCAACTACTTGATAATCCATTTCTTTTGAGTTATATTTGAAGAGTTACACAAAATTAGCATTTTAAGTAATTTTCAAAAGAAAGAGTCTAAAGTACTTCTGCATAATGAAATCAACAACAAAGAAACAAATCTACTTATAACCTTTACAAATTCATGGATCAGTTCAAAAATGTTACAACACTCACAACAATTTTTATTTATTTATACACATTGTCCCAATAAGTTGGCAGCTCTAAGGAAGGACTTTTCTTTAAAAAGACATTAAGCAGCTAAACAATTAACCAGTATAAATATAAACGTAAATCTAAAAATTAGTTGGTATGGATTACAAAATAAATCAATCAGGTGCATGAATCACGTATATTCTAGAATTGAATAAGTTAATTAAATCAATGGGCTCAGCAGCAAGTGAATTAGCACTGTTGGTATAGACTTTGTTTGATTTAATAACAATAAAACAATAGTGTTTATGGCTTAAGTTAAAGCCAAGGCTGAAACCAAGCCATAATATTGCAATATTGCTTAGTATGTACTAATAAATACAAAAATAACTCGATTTAGGTTAGAGTAAATTTCAGAAAGGTATTTAAACAATTTATTTTTGAACTAATACAAATTCTAAGAGACCTCTTAATAACTAAAGGAAGGTTTGTTGTAGGTTTTGGCAACAATGTGAAATACACCTTTAACTTTTATTTTGTAGAGTTTACTGATTCTATGGAAATTTGATCAAATGACCTGATTTATAGCATTGTATATTTCTATATCTAATAATGAAGTTGATACACAGGAGATAATTTTCAAACTTATACATAAATATGATTCATTTTATAAGCAGTATACATACTGGTAAGATGTTTGTTTCCTCAAATATATCTACTGAGTGTTTAGAAACATTAAACCGAAATATTATTTTGATATCTATTTTTTGCAAGATTTCTAAAGAACTAAATATTCTTTAGTGCTATTACACCATATTGCATTCATATATAATACATTCAAATGTATCAATGCAAAGTACAAACTTTTTACATGGCTTCTACACAAAGTAATATCTTTTAATCTATCCAGGATATGAATGATAGTATTCATCTTTTTTACAGTAAGTTCTCTGTGATATGACCATGTTAGGCAGAACTCTAATGTAAGGCCTAGATTGAATGAATGAATTTACTCAATATTATAAATATAGAGCAAAATGTTTACAAGATTATATGATTATAATTACAATTTAATTTACATAAACACAAAATATCCATAAATTCAGCAGCACCAAAACTGAGGCCCTCCCATATCCCAACCACCAGGTTATTTATTTGTATGGTAAAGGACTCCTAAAATGAATAACTAATTTTCATCACTGCATGTGTCCTCAAGCTCCTTTATACTTCTCCACTTATCCTTTACTTTTCCTAAAAATTCCCCTTTCTTATTCATTTTCTCTAATATCATTTCTGATAATATTTTATTGCCACCATTTCTTGTTGTAATTTGTCCCATTTTCCATCCCAGATACTATATCTTCACCTTTTTACCATTTCACATTCAATTAAACAATGGAACCAATTTTCCACTTTCCCACACAATATGCATCCTTCCTTACAATTATCCTTTTAAAAACAATACCCCTGTACGTATCCATGCAAAATTTATTCTTCCAAAATAAGGCCTAAATATATTATAAACTAGTGACAGAAAGTTTAAACTCACCATACAAAAATGTTACGTCACTCCTTTTTGGTGCTGTTTATGTAAACATAGTTGAGATCAAATACTAATTTGATTCTGCAATGAACTATTGTGCATATGCTATGAATTACAAAAAAATCACTCACATAAAATGTGTTTTTATATGCAATAAATTCTTTTTTCTATGCAGTAAGGAAATTGTTCAAAGTTTTTGTTCATCAATATGAGCACCTTTTGCTTTGATGACAGTTTTACAAATTATGGACCTCCTTGCAGTCAGTTTTTGTAACACCTCTGGAGTTATTTGCAAAAGACACTGCCATAGCTCATCCACATTATTAGGAACCATGTTTTGCTTTCCCGTCAAGTTCCTTCCAAAGAAGTTCAATTGGGGATAGATCCAAAGATTGTGTGGGCCAGGTCATGGATTTTAGCACTCCCACCTCTTCTTTACTATTTACATAGTTCTTACACAACTTTGATGTGTGTTTAGGGCCATTATCTTGTTGAAGAACAAAACCACCTTCAATAAATCTTATACCAGATGGCACAGCATGGAGCAAAAGAATATGATGGTACTATTTTTTCTCTAAAATACCATTCACTTTCACTAAGTCTCCAACTTCATTGATCCCAACACATCCTCATTCCATTACACTTCCACCTCCATGTTTCACAGATGGGGTGAGACAAGCTTCAGCGATAGCAGACATATTGCTGATGATTTCCACCAAATTTCTCAAATTTGAATTCATCCATTCACAGAATATTTTTCCAGTTGTTTAAGATCCAATTCTTTTGTTCTTTGGCCCATTGCAACCTTTTAAGTTTGTGATGATGGGTTAACAATGGTTTCTTCACAGCTACATGCCCAAACAATGAAGCTGCATACAGGTGACTTTTTATTGTTGACACCGACATTGGCTCTGCCCTGGTAGTATTTACTTCATTGCAAATGGATACAGCTGAACACCACTTGTCGCATTTGATCAAAAGTATAATTCCTCCATTGCCGATTTTTTTCTTGAACATTCACTGCTTGGTCGATCACCATGGGACCCAGTTTCTTTTCTACACTTCAATGCAGAGAACACTATAGTCAGAAATGCTTATTTGATTTGCTATTTTTCAGTTAGACCTTCATGCATCTTTGTATGCACATGCCAATGCTCTCCACATTTGTGCTTTTAACAATTCTTGTTTATTTGAGTTACTTAATGTTATACTAATATGCTTACTGCACAATTACAGCAATAGTAAACATTCATACAGTTAAACTACTCTCATTGCACCACAAGCATTGGGAAGAGCTCTGAGACAATCTAAACCTAACATTTCTCCATGAATCATAACAGAGTAGGGTGTGATGTAAACATAAACTAACATGACACCAAAAATATCATTCAAAAGAAACACGACACCAAAAGATAACATTCAGAAGTACATTACAGCATCTAAATGATTTCATAAGTTAAATGCGATATAAAAATATAGTGAGAAGGTTCAAACCACTTGCTATAAAGCATTTAATAGTTTGCCTTCAAATGTTTAATAGAACAAATAAATTAAGAATTAATAATTTTAGTGGAATCAATAGCAATAAACACACAACCAAAATACAGCTGATGAATTTAAACTTTCTGTTACTAGTGTATAATAAATATATATACATTCTATAATATATGTTTCGCTCTCACATCTAACTACACAATGAAAAAAACTATACTTTTTCACACATTAGAATACATGATATAAAATTATTTGCTTCAAGAGGAGAGATAAGGAGAGAGTTTATAGGTACCTACTTCAATACTACAGTGCCACAGATTTCAAAAAAATGGTTCACATCTTAAACAAGTATGACATTATCCTTATCTGCAGATGAAAATGAACAAATAAAAGGATACTTCTGACATGTTTTTCCTTTACAGGTGTTTCTATTTGATTAATAGCCTTTCCAATGCTGATTGCCTGCAAAATAAACAGAAACATATTGCTTTATAATGCAGAATAAAACAATACAAATAAATATGAGGGACAGGAGTTATGTATTATTATAATGACTGTGGATTATATTTAATTCAATCAATATCTTTTAGAAATGTTGAACATTCAAAATAAAAAAGTTGTATATACTTTCATGATTATTCTTCATATATGAACTTTCAGGTAAATAAGAGTTAAGATAACCACTCTGCTAGCAAAAACAAAAAAAAGTATACCGATTACTTAACTTTCAGATACTGTATAGGTCAATACGCACAATTAACATTGAATGTTCAATAAAATGGGTCACATATTTTCACAACAGCAGTATTGAGTGGAAGAAGAAAAACAGGAGTAGTGAAAGTAAATCCTAAAAAATGAGTGCTTAGATCTAAGCCAGTCTTTATTGTAACTAAAAGAGTGAGGCCATTGCACCATTTCCTAAGCATCATCCAACAGTATCTGAACCAGATATATGATGCCCAATGGATTGGATAGAGAAGTTGAACAGTTTGGCCTTCTCAATCCTCTGACCAAAATCTCTTTGATTTTTGGCTATAGGAATTACAGATTCTGATGTATTCAATGATGACATATATATCAATGGGTAGCATATTTAATGGCTTAAGCATCTTTTATTTATTTATTCATGCTTTTGATCATTTTGCATGATATAGGACATGCACAAAAAGCTATAATTTCTTAACATAATATTAGTTCAGAATCAGGTATAAACAGATATTTAATATAAGTTATATTTCATATTTACAGATATTAAAATTAATTTCAAATTTGCAAGATTATTACTGCCTAATATTTCTATAAAACTGATACTCAATTTCTATAATACACTAGCAGTGGCATTATAAGAATATAGTAATAACTAATGATCTATTAAGAATTCAAATTGATTAATAATAACAACAACAACAACAGAAAACCTAGGCTTTTCAATAAACTTTTAGGTTTAATTGTCATTGCATAACAGAGAACAGGTATATTTGCAAGAGATGTGATTTCCTGAGATGCAAGGCTAAAGGATGCATGATAATGAATGGAAACCACTTAGCCCTTCCTAAAAGAATATTCCAGAATCTAAGTTCATAGGATCTTTTTTCTTCTTTAGGTCAATATTATCTACTGTGAGATTGTTACCTATTTTTATAAACATCATTGAAGCAAATATTTATAGCCTTTTACTTTTCAGTCTATTACAATCACCACAAGATACACATTACTTCATTAATGATTAATATTGCCTATTAATGCTATAATGTGCTGCAAAAAAACTATAAAAATTATGCAGTTCTAAAATGGAAGTGATTTTGCATGCTTTTTATTTAGATGCAATGATAATACCCAACATTAACTTTAGACCATAATTCTAAGCACAATATATAATTTTTTTCCAGTGTATGAGTAGTTAACGTGAAAAAAAAATTGCACTCATAAAGTAATCAATATAAATTATAATTATTTCTGGTAAGCATTATTTATTACCAATTTGTTACAGTGAAATAAAGTATGCCATTGCTTAGGAGGCACAAACACACCCAACATCACAACTCTATCACCAGAACAATTCACCGTGAAAAGAAAAACCTGATGCTTCTGGTAAATGCTTAGCACATTCAGGAAGATGATAAGTGATAGTTCATTAAGTGCATTAGCAGCATAGCTGAAGAGCAGAATAATCATACAAATTAATACCTTCAATATATTGTTACGTTTGACATAAGCAATGTGCCTTCAAGTTCAGCACAGAGCAGGCAGCATAATAAGCAAATAAAAGCGGTTCCTTCTAGCTCTTGCTACAATTTTATAATATAAAACCAGGGTTTAAAGAAGCAAATAAACAACAGTGATAAAGTTGCAAAGATCAGTTATTTTGAATTGCTTAAAAACATCAAGTTCTGAATGTCTTCTGTTCATAACCACAAACATGACCCTTCAATGAGATACAAAGAAGCTTCCTTTAATTAATTAAAGCAACAGACAGCAGTTTTAATTACAATCCAAATAATATTTCAATCGACAAGGAATACAGAAAATATACATTACAGACATGACAGTTTACTACTAACTACTTAAAAAGATCAAAAGCTGTGTTCAATCCCAAGAAACAGCAACTATTTAAGAAAATTGCTGGTTAAGAGACATTTATAAAACAGATGAAAAAAGTTATGATCATACAACACAGAATATGCAGGAATCACAACTGTATAAGCCTAGTCAATAAAGAGTCTTTTTGTCTTCAATCTTCATTTGTTCCTTTGATACTTAAGTATCACACCCTGAATCCTCTCCTTGGGACTTAGAAATTTCTTAGCGAAGTTTCTTATTAGTCTTACTATTTCTTTTTTAGTCTCCATTATTATTCTGTAAATAAACTCTTATTAGAAAGGAGTCAAAGTGTTTAACACTTAAGTGACCAATCTATCCTTGCACCCTTGGCTTACTGCTTGGCCTCCATCGGCACCTGGATAGGACAACATACTCAACCCCACTGTCTTCACAGAACTCTGACAAGAAATTTGACTCCTGCAATGAGGTTTTAAAAATACAACAGCTTTTAAAAATCATCAACCATAATGTTTAACAAAAGTAGATTATGATATGACATGGTTTCAGCCTTGCATGACTGCAGGGAATAAATCCACTTTGTTTGAGAGTGCAAATAGAGGAATTTTTCATTCAAAAATTGCAGTATACTTCTGTTAACAGGCCAAAATGAAAAATATATTGAATCTGCCAGAGGCTATGTTAAGTCATCAGTTACATAATTTTGTACTCTGTTTTCATCAAATGTCTTAAAAACGTTTATGCACCACAGCCTTCCAAGTAATGTTCCCAAGCAGGCGAAGCATTACAAGAGCAAGTCAAAAGTAAATTTATCAATTTTGTGTAGACGAACGAGTAAAGATAGGCTGCATTATTTCAGCATCATTTTTTATTTTTCCATATAATCAAACCATTTGTAATAAAAATAATGTTTTTTTTTATTTCCACATAAACATCAAAGCATTAGTTATAATTCATAACATATAACAAGTTTTTCCATAGGCATACAACAGAAACTGGTCTCCTGCTCGTTGAGTCATTATAACACTTAAATTTATCTCACCAAAGTCCCCTCCCCCCAATTTTATTTCAATGTGGGCCAAAAATAGGAAAGCTTTCAATGTTTCATGTATATACTTGAAATGCTTCTGTAAGGAAAAAAATATATGAAAACGATCAGCAATAGACAATGTTAACATAGAAATTAAGGTATAAAAGATTTTAAATGTACTCCAGAAATGCATTGCAAAGGAACTAGTATGAAAAGAAAATCTGTTTGAAAATATGTAAATTAGGCATCTTTTTCATATTGTTATTGCAGTTTTGTTGCACTTGTATATTGTATGAATGATTTGATTTCAGACTTGAACCCTTTTAGCCATAATCTTATTTTAATAGACAATTCACAAGTATTTATAAAAAAAACCTCAAAATCTCATTTGAAAATGAAATCTCAAGATGTTACACAGCAAAGAAACCAGATGCACCAGGACTTTGAACTTCCGGATAATGATTTTGATGATGCTTATAATTTAACGCTTATTACCCACACATAGCTCTGAAAGTTTACTGACGAGATAGAGAAATGGCAGATATATTTTTACATAAATCTTACATATTACTTTTTTACCTCCCAGACACTCTTGTTGCTTGTTTCGTCTGTTTCCATGCATAACGTTACCTTCGATATTCAATATTCATTTTTATTACCTTCACTTGTCTTCTTGCCATAGAAGAAATCAAGTAGTTGTACATATACCAATTACAGCTCTGTGACTTTTTCTTAGTGTTTTATCCTTTTCTGCTTTTCTAATTATTGTTAATTTACTTACATTGTTAATAGTGTTACATTATTTTTCATTATTTTCATATATATATAAATAACGTAACGAAACTCGTGCAGCTAGAACGATTTTCAAAATTTGGGTTTCATGTAAACCCGCACTCCTAATACTCTGATTTAGCTGATTTAGCTGATTTTCGATGGGGTGGATGGAGATTGAAGTGAATTTTCAAAAATCTTTTCTTGGGTACAACCACAATAGCTACATTCCTTCGAAATTCGCTATAAAGCTGTACTGCCGATAGTTCCAGGTTATTATCAAGCCCAGAAATATTCTATTTCCTTGCTTAACCTAATGGGTACGGCAACGTACTGAGCATCAAATATTGGGCGATAGAAAACGCTCAAATGCCACCAGAGATACGTTCTTCATCGAAGACCTGCGTTTACAATTATTATGGACTTCTATATATGAAAATGTGTTAAAAACCTTCAAGAGAAGACGAGGCAACTATGGAGTAAGTTCTACATCATCGCAACGATGACAACAAATGAACACAACTATCTTTGCAGTTCATGGTCTCTCCTGCCAAATTTTGTAACGAGTGATGTGATCATAACTCATACACATTTGTGCACAATTTCAACTTCATTATAACTCAAATGTCTTTGCAATACTGGGGTTGGGGATGAGGAGCGCTGAACCCCATTTTCTTGAGGCTTATAATCTCAAAGAGCATATTGACAGAAGCCTACGTTGAAAGATGGTGTTTTCTGATAGACATCCAATGAGAACATAAATAACTTCCTCAGTAACAGCCTAAGGCATAACTTCTCACATGTTCCTGACTGCCTAAAAGGCAGAGCGCTTAGAAATCGTCCAAGGACACTTACTAAGTGCAAGAGCAAGAATGAAATAAAAATTGCCACATTGAGTAATAAAAATATTCTTTTTCCAGAGTACAAAACGGGATATTTTCTGCATCGTCGGATAAATGTACCATCTATATAATATGCAAAAATATTTATTCTGGTACTATTTATTTTTCTGTTTGGATTACCGTGTTGCGCGGGTTAATGTCTTCACCAAATTCTGATTGTTCATCAGTTAAAGCGGTTGAAATTGGAGGAGGTGCTGATCTATGCAATTTCTAGGGGGGAAAAGTAGCTAGTATAATATTTCAGTTCAGTTGCCCGAAAAATCTTCTTTCACTGACAAAGGATGACTTGAGATTTCCCACTCCTCCGATATCTCTCCATCTCTAGCTAAATTACAGTAAAAATATTTGCTAAAGAGAAAAATCTAAATTGACTCAGTACTTGAAACTTCGCTCTAAACTGTGTCTGCACAAAATGTCGTAGAGGACTTGAGATCGATCAAAGGGTTTGGGAATAACGTTCTGCTTTATGCAAACTCTTTGAGCAAAAAAGTCATCACCAGATTCCATGTCAATCGGATAACTTCGGGGACGCTCGTAAACGCTGTATTCACTAGTACATGCAGCGAGTGCACATTGCATTGGGCGCTTTGCCTGTAAACGTAATGGTCACAACAACAAAATTCTGGAACGAGAACGTTGGTGTAAAGTAGCGGCGACCAAGAGATTTAGAAGGCATCCTGGGTTCAAACCCCAAACAACATTTTTCTATTATTGGTTTTACACAAGTATATATAGTATATACTTGTATGTATATAGAATACTATGTTGCCTTAATATCATATTATATTTTAACATCATTTGAGTTTTATGACGTTATCTATGTACATACAAAAACGTAATCACAAACTAACGTATTCTTTACAAATAACTCAATAAATACACGAACAGAAAAAAATTATCGTCTAAAGCGAAAACACACAGAAATAAACACAAATTAATATCTGGATATGAACTCTCAGCATGTATAACTGCCCTAAATCTTCGGGGCAAAGATGATATCAGATTGCTACAGTAGTGTGGACGAGAGGCTACAATATCCCAGTTTTCTTGAATTTGTGTCAATAAGCTATCTTTTGTCCTTCTTGCAAGTGCAGGGGATGCGTGTGCAGCGTATTGCATTTAGATAGAAATACTGAAGGAAAGCATATAATACTCATTGTGTGTGTGCGTGCGTGTGTGTTAAAGCTTGCTGTGTATGGGAAATAATAATATGAAACTAATTTGTGTTACAACGGTTTATTAAAAAAAAAACGAACAAATAAAAAAGGTGCTTCATGCTCTCTTAACCACGGTATCACTGTACACTCTGCCACAGAGCTAACATAACACACTAGACAGCATCTTTAGTGCATGTCATATTAACACAACTGCTGCAGTGGCTACACAGCCTTGCTGGTTACCTTGTGAACCGCGCGCTGTAACGAGTAGGACTTAAAATAATTTTGCGTTCAAGAGTGTGTGTGTGTTTAAAGGGTGTACATATCTAGGCCTGCCATTAAGTTCTTTCCCTTGTTTGAGAAAGGCTATGCTTTAAAACAAAAAATTAGTAAACAATAACCATTTTCATTTTATTTACCAATAACAGCCACCAATTGCATCAATTATTCAAATCTATCATCTGTGGCCTTTGAACATGACCTTAGTTTATTAAGTCAATCTACTATTGAGGTAATGACTTGAGAAATATTTACGCTTTTTTTTTGTTTTTTTTTTGAGTAGTGTTTAACGCCCGTTTTCACTACTGAGGCACCACAGGCGGTGGACACTGATGATACATGAGATGAAATGATAAATTGGGAAAGGATATTTAATATTTACGCTATCTTCACAAGATTTCGCTCGAGGTTTCGCGCAAGTATTGCTCTCCAAGATATTCCATAACCTGTAGTTCAGGAGGTTCAGGCCTGGCTGCTAGAGAGTCTGAAATTATTTCCGAGTTGTGAAACGGAAATGAGTTTTGCTGATACACCTAGTGTCTTCCATCGGAGTCCCAAGCTAAAGAGTTTTGGTCTTCATCCCTTGCCCTGGTGCGAAAAGATTACAGGACAAATATCTCATTCTCTCCTCATTAAACCATCACGGATGCTGAATGAAGCTTTCTCTGAACCGGGAATGCCTCCTAGAAGTTCTGTCGTACATTTTGTCGTTACGCTTACTGTGTTTCTTCTGTTGTGGAAATTTTCTCCTCAGTAAAGGGAATATTTTGGTCATTTTGAGTTTCCGCTCTTTGTTCTTTCACATATTTCCCCCCCGCAGATTATGTTACCAAAAAACCCCATTGATGATGCCAGACATAGATTTGGTGGAAAATTTAGTTTCCAGGTCTTTATTTTTCTACTTTCGGGACGCACTGCTTTGACCTCTCATGAAGTACTTTTGGTGCATGTTCTGGCAGATCTCAGATTCAGTAGAATAAAGTTCTCCAGGTTTCTAAGTCAATTTAAACGAAATATTTAACGAGTTTACTTATTGTTAAGATATCGGGGCTTTAGGCAAGAGCTTATCTTTTCCTTAATAGACACCACGAAGAAAATCAGAATATTTACGTTTTGCGATTTTAAAAGCTTAAAATTTGTAATTTTATAATATATAGAAATGCATGTTTTGACGTAGTGCATATTCCTTAGTTTCGTTTCGTTTCGTTTCGTTTTTTTTTTTTTTTAAAAATGGACTCTTTAACATCTCAGGTCATCAGCGTCCGATTTAATTCGGGACTTGAAACGGCCGACAAATTTTGCTCAGAGGTCTCCTTTCAGACTTGAGGTTCTTTTACATGCCATAAATGTACGACACGGGACCCACGGCTGTAGTTCCCTTTCGAAGGAAGCCATACTTAGGATTTTTACACCCGAAAAAATCCATTCCATCGGTCCTGGCAGGGATAGAACCCGCGATCTTGGGTTTAAGAGGCAAGTACGGTAACCATTACACCACCAGGACCGACTCCTTAGTTTCGTGTTAAAAATGAGTATATTCATGTAAAAAACTGCAAAAGCAACAGAATAGTATATTTCACCTTTTTTTTCTCTATGATTTTTATTTTGCATAAATGAATTTCGTTTGGCTGAATGTGAAAACTCAGATAGAGCAATAAGTTTGTCATTCCATTTCAAAATTTGTTCTGTTGTTTTTCCTCTTGCGTTTGATGCGTAAAAGAATTGAATTCAATTATATAAATTGTGTAGTTTGACTCTGCGAAGTTAATAGGTCTCCGATACACATATTCACCATTTGCATAAGCTTGTAGGCATTTACTGCCTACACCTTTTATCCTGGGAAAAAAAAAAAAAAAAAAAAAAAAAAAACCGTGTTAGCATCAGCTGAGCTAATTGCAAAAATCCTCGCAGGCATTGTTTGGAACAACTTAAAGTAAATCGCACTATTGTAGCCAAATGCAAATGCAAATATTTGTTTAAAACATTTGATTTGTATAAAATACGAACTCGCCCTGTATGTCCAGTCACTTTACTTACTAATGTCGAAAATTAAGTGTTCTAAAACTAAATAAAAGATTTCACCTGTTATAAAAAAACAAAATCATATTTTAAAAAGGCAAGTGATATATTTTTTATTTTCAAACCCTATCTCTTATCATAGCATGGAAATTGACTGTAATAAAAAAATTTAATAAAAAATAGAGATATATTTTATCTATAAATAAAATTGATAATTAATAAACCTTTAAATAAAAATAACAATCAACACACATTAATGAGAAACCGCGATTAAGAAACGTTATGAAGTTAATTTTCCCCGCTGTAATTTACATGAGATTCCTCACATATCATTTATTCAAAAATTAAAATTTAAAACTTAATGCAAATAACACAAGAATCACTAAAAAGTAAATAAAATGGAATTATCTTTTTGTTTGCCTGGTTTTCAGGGGAAAGGAATACTGCCTAATTCAACATATCAGGGGAACTTGCGATCGCAAGTGAAAATTAAACTATTTTGCCAATATTCCCAACACAGCTGGCAAGCGGAACCAATTTAATTAATTAAATATGTTTTATATGTTTGAAATTTAATGGCCTAAATCCGTAATTATGGTAAGATGAGAGGCCAACATCTTGAAAAAAACTCAAATTAGTTATTTGTTCCAAATAATTATTTGTTTTCTTTTTCCCTCCTTATTTTGGTATATCATTTACTGAAAATTTTCAATTATATGTGTTTTAATTACGTAATGTGTTTTATATATCAAATTACTTTATTTTTTTAAAAAAACGCACTATGGCATAAAAATGAAAATTCTCTAAAATCATTTGTTATAGAAGGTTGTGGTTGCATGTATTTTGTACGAAATTAATGTTTCAAATGTCAGTAACAATAATAGAAGCAATTGGAAGGTTTTGTGTTTATTTTGAATTTTACAACCTATACATTAGTTTTATTTCCTCTATATCTAATATCATGCCTAGATCCACCAGGCTTTATAAAAATTTAAAACCAAAGTAAATAGTTATTACAAAACCTACCAGTAAAGCATGCAGTAATGATAATGTAAATAATATGCCTATTTCTGAAGAGAATTATTCAGTGAATGATAAACTAATTACTTACAATTCCCTTAGTGCTTCCAAGAAAGTGGAAGATATTGAAGACAACAAAGGAAACATTAATAGAGTGCTTAACTTGAATGTTTTAATTTGTGTTGAGTGAAGCTGTATCCTGTGCTGGGAATATGTGTGAAGATGCGGGTGCAAGAAATTGATTAGTATGCAAATTGACTATTAATTGCATTAACTTTACCGCTATTTTAATCGCAAGTGAAATTTTCACATTATTTGTACCTTTTTCTCATAAACTAATGAAGATAGAAGGGTGAAATGTTTAAAGCTGATCTACATTATTAAATTCATTGCTGAGCTTTAGTTTCAGATTATTTGCATAAGAATTTTTTGTACATGAATATTAATATAATTCTATTTTTATAAAAAAAATAGTCCCTTTTTATTTTTATTAAATACATTCTCTAAACTAGAGCTCAAAACTTAAAATGTAATGAAAAATAAGCAGTAAAAGTTTGACCGAGATATCTGTAATACTTTTTGAGAAAAAGGTACATGAAAATGAGTAACTTTGTATTAGTAATGTAGGGCCTTTCATCTCACCTTAAACCGCCACGGGTGGCCGAGGTCGTTAAGGCACGGACTCGTGAGCGGGAGGTCTGCGGTTCGAATCCCGCTAGGACCGTCCTCCCTGACTGGGGTTTTTTCCAGGTTTTCCTCAGTCTTCATAACTGGCAAATGCCGGGGAGGTACCTAAACTTAGGCCTGGAACGATTCCTTCCTTAAAATAAAAAATCCTTTCCCAATTTATCATTTCATCTCATGTATCATCAGTGTCCACCGCCTGTGGTGCCTCAGTAGTAAAAACGGGCGTAAACACTACTCAAAAAAAAAAAAAATCTCACCTTAAGACCGCCACGGGTGGCCGAGGTCGTGAGCGGGAGGTCTGGGGCTCGAATCCCGCCAGGACCGTCCTCCCTGGCTATTTTTTTTTTTCAGGTTTTCCCCAGTCCTCATAACTGGCAAATGCCGGGGAGATACCCTAAACTTAGGACTGGAACGTTTCCTTCCTATAAAAATACCCCTTTCCCAATTAATCGTTTCATCTCATATATCATCAGTGTCCACCGCCTGTGGTGCCTCAGTAGTAAAAACGGGCGTTAAATACTAACACAAAAATCTCGCCTTAGGCTGTTTATGAATTTAGAAGAAAGCATTTAAAAATATGTTTGTGATGCCTATTATCAGTTTTATGTGCATATTTCTTACTCTTTAGAGCTTATGTGCCAAAAATCACTATTTTTAATGCCTAAAAGTTTGTTATCTACTTATCACACTTGTAAAGGCCAATTTACTGCAACTTTGTTTTCCTTTACACCATTCCATGTTTATCAGCTGATGTAGAAGAGCAGATTAAGCATGTGTTGGGAGAAGAATAATGTTCAGGTATAGTCGTAGTTACCGATGACACCACGTTGCGTTTTTATTCCAGTATTAGGATTTCCATAGGATAGAACTAAGGCATGAACCAGATAGAGAGAGAGAAATCGCGTATTTATTTGCAATGAGAATCTGTATAATTTATCATTAACTTTCCACTTTTGTCATTTTCTCGCAGCATATTGAAAAAACAGCTAAATGGTTCCTGGTGAAGAACATGACAGTTTTCTGCTGAGAATTTACATGGCCCTAGAGGTGAAGTCATGCTTTCTCAACCATAGAGAAAAGCAAAGGTTCAATTTTACCATTCCCAGTTTTGCCTAGAGGCTAATCTGTTTATCTTTGTGTTCTTACTTTATAGCATAAAAAAATTGGTAATCTTTGAAACTCATTCGTTTATGTTTCCCCAAAGTTGATGGAGTACATAAGGTTGGTTCTTCTGCAACGAACGTTCCTATTGGTTGGCGCTCTGCCGTCATTAAGAAACAAGGGGGAAACTAGCAGAGAGCGTAACATGAAAAATGCCATCTTTAATAATAAAACATTTCTTTATACGTACGAATTGTTCGTCGCTTTGATAGGAATTTACAGTTTAAACATACTGTATGCTTTAATAAAATGAAAAGCGAGAAAATTGACAGTAGTTTTCATATTAAATGTCGTAATGCAGACCCGATAACTTCAAAATGAAACAGTTTTATTCCAAATACATACGCGCTTTATTAACTTCAGCAGATTTCGCAATAATGAAAGGACGGCTAACATGGTAGAGGATAATACATATTCGTCCACAGAAAAGAACAGCATTTTTGAGACACAGCCCTAAGTGTAAAGGCTTGGCATATGTCATCTCCGTCCTCATTAACGCGTTTACCTTTATTTTGAAGCTATCTGGTCTGATTGGGAGAAAATATTTGAGCAATATCCTTCTCACCTCTTTAGAAAATTCACTGTTTCTATCTCTTTGAAGTTAGCGAAACTCCGTTTTCATGTTTGAAATGTGCTGAATGAGGTGTCTGTTGCAATTTTTAAGTTCCACACACATTTGATTTAAATGTTTATTTTTTACTTCTAATATTGAGCAGTTTTTAAAAGGTTTCGTGTTTCTGAGAACTCGATATCACATGCTTAAATATTTTGCGCAAGTTTTCTCTATTTTGTCAATTTCTGTACGGCACGTTTTCGCGCGCTTTTTATATCTGATCTCTGCGGTACTGAGCTAATGTGGATCTGAAGTCAACAAGTCGGGAACATGACTCTCGATGAAGTGAACAGGCAAATTTAGTGAAAGAACTGCGCCTGGTTTTAAGCACACGTTTGCTAAGTTAAGCAGTTCTGATCGCAAATCTCTCATACAGTGAGATTCTTGAAAATGAAAGGAGAACAATCCAGCATTGGTGATGTTCACTTTGTTTCTACAGTAACATTTTCATAACCAAATCATTTTTAAATCGGAATCATGCGTAAACCTGCGCAGCAATATGCTATTTTCTTTCGTATTACGATTATGTGATTTGGATGCAATGCACTGCACAACCAGGCATTTTGTACAGAATATATTGAAAGCAAATGATATTAAATAAACTATAATACTCGCAAAACGACCGTCAATTATTAAAAAAAAAGCGAAATCACATAAATTATACATGACACCAAGATACACGTTTTTTTCTATACTTTAGTAGTTTTGTTCCCGTGTGACGTAATGCGCAAAGCAACGAAAATACCCCCCCCTAATGTTTCCCCATGATGCAAGAGGGTTGCACATAGGTTTGTGGGAGTGAAACTGCTGGAGTCAAAATGGAGTTCTATGTTCGTGTAACAGGAAATTAAAAACAGGCGGGAAAATGTCCCAAAAATAAAACATTCTAAATTCCCTTTTGGTTAGAAAGAAATTTAAAAATTACTGCCAACATTCCATTACTCCACTAATCTACCATCCTTGACTCTGCAGCAATAAACTATCTTCAACAAGCAAACTGCACCCTTTCACCACAATTGCAGCAAATTACATAGGTTTGCAGCATCAATATTCAATAATGATCATGTGCGATTGTGCTGTCACACTTCTGCTACGCCACTTCCGCTACATAATGAAAAAAGCGTGCATTTTGACTCCGATGGTTCTTCAAATACAATCCGCGTACCTCCGTTAGCTTTGAGAAACATAAAACAAATGAGTTGGAATATGGGTGCACTATATTCAAAGATAAGCAAAGAGAATAAAATTATGATTAAAAAAAAAAAGGACAAATATACAAGAAATGCGCTATGGTTTCTATTTGAAACTGTGCATGTAAGAACCATGAAATATGTTTCAAATCCGCTTGATGAGATGAGTTTTTTAATAACTTTCTTTGGGCTAATTGCAAGCCTTTAGAATCTATGCAGTTCTTACATAAGACAAACAGCTACGCATCAACTTCTATCCTGCCTCTTGCTATTTCCTATTCTGAATCTGTTTTTATTTAAATATTGCCGTTAGGAAAGTTCTTTATAAAATTTTACGAGCTTTTTAAGAGGTTCTATGCGAACATGTGCGTTTGCCTAATCAACCCTTCCTTGCAGACAATACGGGTTGAAGATCGAAACATTATTATTACGAAATATTTTGTTATATTGAATTATTTTAAACAAAATCGTTGCTAGAAGAATCTAATGATGCGTGACTTGACGCTTTTCCGATAGTTAACGCAACAGGAAAAATAAAACAAATGTCAAACGCAATTGCATATTGGATCTGTAATTACTCACCATTGCGATTCAGCTGCGAATGAGTAAAGTGCACCTGCTCTAGGTATGGCCAGATTCCAGTGGAACTGTTGGGTAGTGCTTTAATAGAAAGAAAAACCATTCAATTTCCTCAGTCAATTGCTCTGGTTGTACGTCTTTTTAACAAGTATCAAATGTCTTTCGTTTGTGACCAACGGCTATCGACAAGACTTGTAAAACAGGATTCGTTATCGTAGCCATAAAACGGTTTATTCACCACGTTAAAAGGTATGAAACATAATACGTGGAAGTATTTGTGCTTAGCGAGCGACAAAAATCGCCAACATGCAAACATTACTCTAAATGGTAACTTTTGGTTGCATGAGTTAGAAGCTCCCTTACTGCAATACTCCGTTCATTCTTATGTTAACAGAACAAACTGTATTCACCTGCCAAAAACAATTGAGTTCTAAACGCTATTATTCATTACTAATAATTATAATTTAATAATTGAAGAGGTTAGTTTATGGAAATTGTCTAATAATCCTCATTCACCACTCTTACTGCAACTTGAAGATGCGGATTCACCTGATGTGAACACTAGTCGATTGACAATAGTGTCGCAAAGGGCGTTCGTTTCCTACTCTTACAACATGCTCAATGCACTCTTGCGAGTGTGGAATATTTTTCGGCACATTTACACATTTTTCACACCACTACTTAAGCCTTACCTCTTTTGTGTTAAATAATTATTGAAATTGGACTTTCACCATGATGTAAAATTGTTTATTTAACTACACAAGTATGTTTTTATACTGATATGAATGAATAATAGTTGCTAGCAGACAATGTATTTTTATGAATTTAAAGTATTATATGAAGGATACATGGACAAAACAAAGTCCACTTTTCACTTTTTTACTGCAATGTAATTTGAAGTTATAAAAAGCTACAAAATGAAGACAAATATAATGAAATGGTTTTTTCCAGGATAATTCTTAAGGTAGTTTCTAGCAGAATTTTTAATTAGTGTCATGTGTTATTTGTTCATGTTAATTAACAATAAAAAGTCAAGTACACATAACTGAAGATAAAAACAATCAAAGACCACTAACTATATTATGGAATGTACCAAATTATACACAGATATTTGCTGGAGAAAATATAAACATTAATGCAACACTATTAAAAATAATCATGCAATCAAAATTGTTCATTGTCTATTACAGATAACCTTGAAAAATAAAACTGAGCATTACAGAATCTCTTCAGGCACGGTATCTGTGTGCGGTACATTTTTGTACACAATAAAATGGGACTCCCAGGTTGTTGGACAGGTTATAGTTCTAGAAGAGGTTCTGTCAGCTACAATGTCTTTTATTTCTTTAATCTTCACTGGACATGTATTTCTCTATTCTTTATTAAGAAATGAAGATCACAATTTAAAAATATCCTGGGAACACTAATATAACATTGAATGATACTGAAGGGAGATTTAACGCGGTCTCTTCTGATGTGCTCATTCCAATCCCTGGGCGTTTCAGTAAGTTTTTAATGTGATTTTTTTATTTATCAAACCCATATTTTTGTCACATTCCTTATAATTATGACCTCTGATAGGAAACGTTATTTTACTGGTTAAAATATGTACTTATGAACCATAACATGAATGAGGCGAATAATGCTTTTATTTTTTATTTTGAGCGGGACAGCATCACAAAAAAATTTGCAAATTTCGATCTGATGGGCTCAGGTGATGGAAACAAAAGTGAAACAAAATTGTTGCGACTTCATCAGCTCTCTTTCTATGATCTCTTTTTAGTATTTTACAGCGAACTCTGGTTGTTGTCTCCTGGATACTACTTTTTCTATGTTGATTTTAGACGTTTTTTTCCCCCCATGTATGAATGTGTTGGAATATAGTACTACCTACTACAATCCATCGGCACCAAAATCTCAAATTTCATCAAAAGTGGACTTTTGATTGGTTTTCCTCTGCGCGCGCGCGCGCGCACAGACACACATTATTACAGTTCGATTCCCATTTTTACATGTATGTGGACCGTACACTAATTTTGTGTGAGTGGAATGTCATACGATCAATGCCACCAGGTTAATGTTTACATTAGAATCCATTTTATGAATAAACGGAGTATAGTAAAATTTTTCTTTTGTGCGTTTGTGTACACGCACGCGAACAACATGACGGGTAAAACGCGTTAGTTCATTGGCAATGAGGAGAAAGAGTACAAACTGCGCTAAAACTTTAGGATATCCTGTGCTTTCCACGAGAGTCAAGCTAAAAGTTTTGAGAATGGATAACAAATAAGTTGTGACAAGCCAGTGCAAATTTTCCTAGCTTTAGAGTGAAGTTAAGTAAATAAAGTCAGTCTTGATTTTACGATAGGTTAGGTTTGGTTGGGTTATTACGTCACTGATATTGCCGGTAAACTTATTCCCTTTTGTGTTCGTATTTCCAGGTTTTCTTTTGCTATAAGATGGTAATAACTGCCTCCATGGTCTAGTGATAGCGTTTGAGACTACTAATCCGGAGGTTCTGGGTTCAGGTCCAGCTGTATATCTTTCAAGGCGCCACGGACTCCGAGGTCATTTGCGTCACTATTAATACATTTCATTCATACTAAACGTTCACAATCAACAGATGTCGAGCGAAGACCAATGCAGTGAAAGCAACAATGAATAACCATTCAAATATAAGCATAACTTCATTGAATATGCATTTTTTTTTCTTGTTCCATTTCTGTCAATAGGCTAAATAAGATAAGGTGAGAAAGCTTGAAATGTAACTGTACGTATATATCTGAAGTATTTTAAACTATGATTACGAATTTGGCTGTTCAGCGTCGTGCTCTAAGGTATTTCCCACGTTTACATGTCTAACTCAAATATATTTGAATACGCTTTCCGGATTGAATTCGAACTCAATGCGATTTCCGTTTACATAATTTTTTTCAGCACGTATTGAAACCGTTGCATATTTCTTCATACGTTTTCTAGTTGGTTAACTTGTCTTGTTTTTTTTATTTTTATATTGGATAACTTGTTTAAACGTAATTTAATTATTGGTCGAAGAAGTAAATTTTTGAAGGATAAAATAGATACAGAAGATTAAATTCCATAAATATGAAATGACAATTGAATTTGCCTTATAAAAATGACTAACGTTACTGCGCATGATCATCCTCAATTGGATCTCAGTACGAATATTTCAATACGGGTTGGATCCATTCCATTCCCAGTTTTTAGTAGGATCGAACTTCACTCTTGAATTCCTGTTTAAATGTACATTTTCAGTACGAAAAATATATTTAAATCACTTCAAGTCCTTTGACTGCATTTGTCTTCTCGCGATGTCTGTACATTGTAGGCTGAATGCTAGGTCTGTAAGCATGAATGAAATGAATTTATGGTGGCGCAAATGAACTTGGAGTCCTTGGCGCCTTAAAATTGTCTGGCATTTGCCTTCTAGGAGCAAGGAAAAACTCCGAACAAAAATACCTTACCCAGACTTAATCGGAATTCGAACCAAGGACCTACAATTAGTGCTAGCATTAGACACAGAGGCCGCCGCTAGTAGTTCCACAGATCACAAGGTCCTTGGTTCAGATCTAGTTGGAATCCAAGGTAATGAGAAGTCTTATTTATCACACAAAATAACACAGTTACACATGGAATTAAATAGCAGAAGTAGGATTGATATAGAATTGTCTTTCAGTTGTGTAGAGAAAAGTGGATCTACAAAACAGGTATTTAACATAAGTAATAGCGCGGAATGTATTCTAAAGTTAATCGATAAAATTGTTACTGCTAGTACTGTTACTTCTAAATAATTAGTAATTAATATTCTCGGCACCTTAACAAAGTGCAGGTATTTGTAACTTGCTTGAAGCTTTGAAATCGGTTTTCTTTTATCCTAATACTATTGTCTGCTGTTAGAAAATTTTATTTAGCAATGACTGTATTAAGAATATTTAAATATTTGTTAACAATGGCAAAATACACAAAAGAAATCAACAGTGAACAATATATGCATTGTTGATACTACTACAAAAGTTTGTTTTCACCTTTAACAGGGAATAAAATGAACACATTGCTATAATAACATCACAAAATGCAAATGGGCAATTTGTACAAAACGGGGACAATATCCTTTCAGGGAGAAATCTATTAAATTCTTCTGTTATAAAGCAGAAGAGTACCCCATATTTGTTACTAGCTTTGCGCATGTATACCAGGGTCCCGCTAAAAGTTTTGAACCAGTGCAGATTTTCCCAGCTTTAGATTGAAGTTTATAATAGCAACATATGCAAGCTTGAGCGGCTCCTCCAAGTTGTCAGCACAGCTGCGCATGTGTACACAGGTGTTGCTGCGCCTGACGCTAGGGTGAATCTCAAGAGCATTTCCGTGATGTGATTTCCTATGACTTTAAAGTTGGTTTAGGGGAGACAGAATGCGTTGAAAGATTGCATCGTGCATTTGGGGATCTTTTCCTTTTGCATTCCACTGTTTATCGATGCTTTGCAGATTTTAGAAGGGGAAGGGATTCCCTCGAAGATGAAGATATCGCTCGGCTACACGACAGTTGATGAAAATGTGATGAAAGCACAGCATATGTTGCGGAAGATCATAAGTACACATATTGTCAGATTCAAGAAACCATAAATGATGATGGATCGGCAGTCAAGAAAGCAATCCTCAAAGAAAAACTTCACGTCAGGAAGTTCTGCAGTCACTGGATCACCATCACCTCACAAATGAGCAGAAAAATATGTGTATGCATTGAAAATGATTGATGGAGGAAGATGAAAATACATATTTAATATCGTAACAAGTGACGAAAGCTGAATGTACCAGTATGATCTAGAAAACTAAGCGACAGTCCTCGGTCTGGGTCTTCCCAGGAGAGGGGTCTCACAGTCATTTGGTAGTCATATTGTGACAATGCCTCTTGAGGGACAAAAGACTGTCACTCTCAGATGTTACAGTATCAAGTCTTCAATGTACTGAGAATGAAGCGTCCTAAGACTGGTCTGTGCGGAATCTTGTTGCGCCACGACAATGCCTCTACCCACACTGCACTAGAAACAACCCAAGAGAAAAAAAAGTCATGGCCAACGATTTGAATCACCTGAAGCCACGATAGCTACTTATGACGAATATATTTACACCCTTACTAAATAAGCATGGCGTTCAGAACTTACAAAATAATTTGAACATTTGAAACGTTGCATAGGATGCAATGGAGAATACTTTGAAAAGACGCAATGGTCACATTTAATTTTTTAAACTTTTATTGGGCCCATTCTCAAAAATCTTAGGGCGACATGAGTACGAAAATTTTGCATTTATTTTTCTCCATATTTTTAATTTTAAAAACATTTATCTCAGAATGAATTTCAGGTGAATATGTACTACTAGAAATATTTTGGGGAAAGGTGGTAGAAAAAAGAAACAACAACAATAATAATAACAGCAGTCGAGCCTGAAATCCCGACATGATGGCTGACTCGAGCGAGGGGAGGACTGGAGAGGTAGCTTGTTGGCTTCAACAACTTCCTCTATCTCCCTATCACTGTTTCACGCGCACACCCGTGTTTGCTTCTCTGCCAATGTAACGCTGTTAAAGAGCTTTGAAAACGCTTAGGGTGGGGTGGAGTAAATTGTCGGCTCTTACATCTGAGAGATAAAAAAACAGTTTTTTTTTTTAAATACAGAAAATATTTTCGAGAGGGAATAGTTATTATAATCGTTGTCATTTCGTGGGCCTCATTCTTTTTTGTTTTCAGTCAAAAAATAATCTGGCCTCTTTTCTATTTCACAAATCAATCTTGTGCTCTTTGCATAAGTTTAATACTTTTTTATTCTCCTTCACAACCATTTCATTCCGAGTCAAGTTTATATAATTTAACTATGAGAAAATATACAGGTGAGATCACAATGACCGATTAAGTTGATCTAATAAGCGACCAACAGATTAGAGCTGTTAGGCCCCTACAAAAAATATATCAGGTTGATAATTCGTAGAGTTAAAGATTTTATTTTAGATGGAATAGCATATAGATATTAATAATTAACATATTCTACATTGTTTATGACTCTCTCTCAAAAGTGGGACAGTTTTTTTGCTTCCACGTCTGGAAGCTGAAGCAGTCATAAGCTAAACTTGTAAACCTCCAAGATTGTTGCATTGAGAATGAAAAAAGTTTGAGGGCGCAAGATCGGGACAATATGGGGGGGGGGGGGGGGTGGAATCACATACAAACCAAGCTTCTAGATCGCTGCTTTCATTGTGTTAGCGGAGTGTGGGCGTGCATTCTCGTGTTGCAGCAGCACCTGATGCAGTTTACTCCGTCTTTTTTCTTCCGTTGAGTTCTTGATAAATTTCAACAGTTTGTAGTACAAGATGCCTTCTTTACTTCACCAGATGCATCACATTATCTTCTGTGGATGGACATGAATTTTTGCACGGAGAGAGTCCCTCCCCCCCAGTTATTTCCTCCTTTTTTTGAGGCACCATTTTTCGTCACCAGTAATACTTTTGGATAGCAATGGTCGATGTTGTTCACGAGCTAATTGATGATAAGCAAGCAGAGTTGCACAAATGGTCTCCCGCTGATTTTTGTTGTTTTCCTTAAAGCGTGCGGTACTGATGCACCACATTTTTTAATCTTGTTCATGGAATGCAAATGTCGCACGATGCTCATATTTCAGGTGCGTAACTACATGGCACTCAAATGCATGGAGAAAGTCTCTTTTATCAAGACTTTTACTTCTCTCCGACATTCTCTCATAACTGCAGCGCCATCGTACGTTGTGCTATAAACTTCTGGTTTATATGTAACTCTTCTAATTCAGTTGTTAAAGTACGTCTTAAACCTTCTGCAATCAATTCAGAAACAATAGTGAATTGTATGAATCTTTCAACCGGTTTACCCTCACTGATGTATGTAATATCACAACAAATTGTGACATGCATGAAATATCTGTCGTTTCGTCTGCCTGTACAGAAACGAAATTTCCCTTTCTATTTCTTTTCTAATCTCATTCCTATAGACAAGACACTTCACACGCTGTAAGTCAAAATGTTTTGTTTTTTTTAAGCATAAAAAAAATCTTATTTTTGTGCCGTCTTGCTGAGTAAACTCCTATAGATTTCAATTACTCAGGTCCAAATCATTTCACTTCCAACTTAACAGTTAAACTTAGACGCGAAAATGGAGTTTTCAATAAAACGTTCACTTTATTCATTGTCACAAAACAAATACGCTTTTTTGTAAATTAATAATTAACACTGTGAACGTTTACTTTTCACTGGCAATTATCCTCAGTTTGGAAGCTACTCAATTTCAATCAAAGAACGAAAACCACCCCTCCCTAATTGATACGCGTGCTGTCAGTAACCCCCCTACATTTGGTTCCTAACAAAAGAGAGAATACCGAGCGCTGGCCCATGACGTTCCTTCTCTAAAGGACCCGCATGCTCCGCTATTGCAGCAGAGAGGGAATGCACTTATTGTTTAAGATACAATTAAGAACTAATAGATGATTGATTATACATCGCTATTTTCATTAATATTTTGCTTTAAAAGTTGACCAGTAGAAGGGAAAATGGTAAATAATTATGGCGTTTTCTTTGTGTGTGTGTGGGGGAGGGGCGCCTGGCTCTTATTGGCGGATCGCTCCTGGAGAGAACCATCTTTTAGCCATCCTTTCGCCAATGGCATATTCTCCCCGTAGACGGCACATATGTTTCGAGCCTCTTCTGCAACCTTTGCTTCTCTATTAAAAAGAAGAAGAATGTGCCGGCAGTTTTTCCCCCTCCCCCAATTGACACTATATCTTCGTTAGCTCACAAAAAGTGCAACTTTTCTTTAAATTGAGACCGTATAAGCTGCCACTCCCAAATTTAATTAAGAGTGATTATAGTAAGTAAGTTTATGTAACTTCCTTATTTTAATCATAAGCGTGGTTCCATTTCTATTTCCTGTTCAAATGTTGGATTATTATTTGTGAAGTTATTTTCTCGCCAGAATGCAGAAAGCTATCCCAGCCATAAAATTTGACCAGGGAATTTCTGTTGCCTATTGCAATATTATTTTGTAAAAGATGGCCCAAGCAGAACCGATATTTTCTGAAGAGAATTCTTAAGCAGGATCCGTGGAAAAGATGTTTCTTTGTATATTGTCTGAAAGCTTTGCTGTTATTTACTTAGGCAAGGAAGACGTAATAAAGAATATGACGACTACGAGGGTGAAAAGGCAGGCCGATAACCTCTGGAAGGGAGATCCTAACGGTTACATGTAATACTGAGAGATGTAGGTGACACGCAAGAAGTCACGTAAGTCATCAAACCAATAATGTAACAGAAAAGAATCGGAGGGAAACAGATTACCCAATAGAGATGCGAAGATCGGAGAAAATATTCTAGATTATTCTAAAAACATGTTTAAAAGGAGGATAGCATTGTGAGACCTGCAGACAGCCAATTTTATTTAGTTTTAAAATTTTGCGGCCCAGGGACAGTCGATCCAGATTCTCTCAGTTCAGTTCGAGGCAGTCTCACTTCAGTTGGAAGCGAGGTGCGTGGAGAATAGTTAGTTGGAAGCGTAGTCAAGTTCGGGCTTTATCAGTCTGGAAGATAGGTTCTTTTCCGGTCTATTCTCAGTTTAGTTCAAGTTACGTCTGTGTCAAGAGAATTCAGTCCAATTATCAATTTAATTCATTTCAATCGAAGATTATCGTTAGTGGAAAATTATCAGTGAGGAATAGGCAGCTGCTTTTCAGAATTAGCTGAATTTAGTGGAGTTCAGGATCAGAGTATTAGAGTTATTAAAATGCGTTTACATCATAGTGATCGCCATAGTTAGTGCGAAAGTGACACATATTCTCCAGGAAATAACGGCGACATATTTTTTTTTTTTTTTTTTTTTTAGGTGGAATAGAATATGAACAATAAATTGTGTTTCATCTTCCATAACGAGAAATCTTATTAATCACCAAGACTACTCCTACAGTCACAGGACCGTAAAAGTATCCAGCAGCAGAGTCTCAACAGCCTTGGCAAAAATATAAGTCAGCGGAAACCAATCATCGGAGCGGAAGAAATCATATATTACCCCTGAGATTCCATACAATCAAATTAAAATTTTTTCCAAAATCTTCTCCTCCATTATCACCTTATTTTTAATAGATGCCGCTACAAAATCTGCAAAATTCGAGGCGTGTATGTATGTGTATATACATAAACTTAACGCTTCAAATGACAAACGGTAAGCAATCTCATAGCAACGCAGTGTTGTGATGACGAACAACGTTACGAAATTATGCATCAACCTAATATGCCTGGGTGGTTTTGATTTACAATAAGTCATTAATACGTTTTTTCTTTATTTCAAATTTTTATTGTACGAAATTATATTAATTAGTAAGATTTATTATACTTGTGAAACAATAACTCAAAATTGTTTACTTTCAAATACATTTAGAATACACAGTCGCATACTTTTGTTTGTATTCCCTTACTGCGAAACTTAGGTTCATAACTACTAGCTTGCTTATTTTTTAAAATTTTTTGTTTACATTAACAATGTGAAGGTTCCGGCACAAAGAACATTACTGTTCGAATCGAGCTTCAAAAGTCGAGCCGTTATTGGCTTCTTACTTTCTGGAAATAAGCGTACAGAGCAATACGCTACCTTATCCTGGTGTTTATAAATGCCATGCATTATTCTAATTAGTGAACATGACTGTAAATGATACTCATGGATTCACCCTCGTCACTTACAAATTATATATTAAGTAATTAGTCTGTACTTAGAGCGCTATTTTGGAGTTTTCCAATAATACCACCCAACTAAAAATCAAGCGATCATAAAACTTAAGTTTCTAGAAGTTGTGAAAGCAACTTCTCTTTATGACTTTTCGATGATAGGTCGATACACTACGGAGAGCAGCAAAAGGAACAGCCTCATTAATAATAGCCTCGAGACATCGCGAAACTTCCAAGAAAACCTGAAATAGAAATGTGAAAAAGGATAACCACATAATTTAGAGAAAGCTGACCTCATTCAAATATTAGGGGATTGTGCGTCATTTTTACAAGCAAAATTTGCGTGTTCTTTTCTACAACACATTAAATTATCTTCAGTAATACCACGAGTGCTGATACTTTTTCGGTAAATTAATTCAGGTTAACGAACGTTTGTTGCCATGATAATTATTTTGAGATCGACGGTTGAGTTTGAAAGCTTAATTAAATTACCTAAGAAAAATAACGAGCAAGAGGGGGCTTCCGTAAGATAATTGCAATGCGAGAATGCAATTTTTTGTATTTTTAGTATAATCACTGAAGTGATTTGGCTTACCAGTTTGATCTTTCGGTAAACAAACTACTTTTATTATCTTTTATTCCAAGCAGAACCGTCTGGGGATCTAAATTCAGATAAAAACGATAATAGGCTTCCTAGATACCTACTAGAATCGAAGTATAAATTATGGGGATAAAAAATGAACGCAGAAGAAAAACTACCACTTATCAGTTTTTGAACACCATGCTTAAAAACTATCGATTAAGTTCCATTCTGATTGGTGAATAAGGTAAAAATGGGACCGTACATTGCCTGAAAGGAGCTCGCATGCAATTATCAAGGAAGTGCAACTCCCGTGTTTTGCGGAAGGGAGCGGGAAGCTGCTAAAAATCACTCAAATCCATGCTTATATAGTCAGGCATTTTATTGCACGTATGGTTAGGTCTGAATCAGATCGGCGGATATCACGTCACTATCCATAAGAAAGCCGTTATTGTCGTACTAGATCAAACACATTAGTTAAACATTCACCTTTATATATACACAGCAACGCCTAGCTTTTTAATATGTTTAATTTTATGTATTATTATATACGAATTATTATACTTCCATTCATTTTTCAAAATTAAATACTTTCCCAAACATTTTGTAACCATTCTTTTGAGTCTATAATTTCTGTTATTGTATGAGCATGAATGCAAGTTAATCACATTTCATAACGATCTCGTTTTTATCTGTAGGTTACGCAAGGTAAAGCACCTGCATTGGTAACACAACGTTTTACCTTTCAACCGCCATGGTACTCTCAGAAGCAGGTGTTTCATCTGCCTTGTATCACAGTTGCATGCTGCGGATCAAGGTCCTTAGATTTTCTTGTGGTATGGCATCCCCTTGCTCACGCAAAGACTCCCCAAGTTTATTGAGGCTTTCAGAGCATTTTTCCCCCATCATGTCCCAAACATACTCAATGGGGTTGAGGTCAGGGCTTCGTGCTGGCCAAATTAACGTCCGAATCCCCGCCGCACGCAAGTACTGTGTCATAATGTGGATCACATGTGGACGGACATTGCCAGACATGAAGCGGAAATCATTGTCAATATATGGAGCGCAGGAGATAACATGCTCACGTACATCTTCAAAGTATCGGTTTGCATTCAAGGCCCCGTTCTCCACAAAAACCAACTGTCTTGCATTCCACACTATGATGGAACCTTCCTGAAAGCCAACGTCGATGAGAAGTGCAACGGACATACCTTTCTCCAGTACTCCATATTCTTTCTTTCTCATCAGGCGATCTTAAGACTGAACCTTGGCTCGTCCGTGAATAGGATGACTTTCCATTGCTCCTCAGTCATTGCAGATGTTGACGAGCAAAGGCACGCCATACTTACATTTGCGATGTTGAGGGACCTCTTGACTGGCCTTCTAGAGGTAAGATATGCTTCAAATCTCCTTCCACTGTTCTCAGGCTGACATTGACTCCTAAAATATCCTTTGCAAGCGATTTTGAGCTTCTACGGCTGTTGTGTGACAATCGCGCAAAACTTGCAGTCGCAGAAATTGATCATCTCTGGCAGATGCCACTCTTTTGCGATCTGGTCCGGGTCTTCTGCAGTGGATACGAAGTTCCTGAACTTCATGCATATCCTTTTTATAGTAGAGACATTAACTCGTAACACCTGGGCAACATAACGCATACTCCGTCCACCTTCCAACAGGGCAATTGCTTTAGCAGCCTCCTCTTTACCTCATATGTGTTAAACTGACTGAAACAGCTCAATAATAGAATGAAATGTATGTAAAAACATACAAGCACAACAATTTCTTTAAGACATTTCAATTAGTTGTTAAAATGTGATTAAATTGCATTCATTTTCATGCTCACACAATAAAGGAAATTATAAACTCAAAATGATAACCGAACACATAAGTGGTTGCAAAATGTTTGGAAAAGTATTTAAGTAATGAATGGAATTGTAATAGCTCACATTTAATAATACGAAAAATTAAAATTGATGTCACCTGCCAAACGGTAAGCCGTGTGCCTTGGCGCCTTATTTCCAGTGATCAAGATTTCAAGACAAGATTATCAGCAAACATAGCCATTCTACAATAATCTTCAAACATTGTTCCCGCACAGTAGTTCAAAACTTCTATACTACTTTTGTCAATGGCAGTCACAATTAGAAAAAAATATAATTAAAAATCATAGAATATATGATACTTTTATTCAAATTAAACCGCTTAGATGTGGAAGTACTTTCCTTCAGACAGTAAAGTAGCAGAACAAAACTACGTGCGACATACTAGGGGTATTCTAAAACTTCTCGGCCTAACTCAGAGAAGTCGCGAAGAGGGCCAAATTACTATGATAGTTGTTAAGTATCATCCTTTAGATGGCGCGTTGTAAAGTTTCAGACGCGTAAGTGTAGTCACCTGTTTGTGACGATCGTGTAAACAAACTATGTTAACATTTTCTACAAAATGAAAATGGATAAAATGAAATAGGAGATGTGATAAAGTACTTCGTTTTGAAGGGCTTAACCCCAACAGGTATACAAAAGGAAATAGATTCCACATTAAAGGATTCTTCCCCTTCATTTTCGACGGTTAAAAAGTGGGCTGCTGATTTTAAGAGTGGCCGTACATCCATTCAAGATGATGAGCGCTCAGAACGTCCCAAAACAGCTACGAACGACGAGATTGTAACAAAAATTCACGATGCCGTACTCAATGATCGCTGATTGAAGATAGGAGGGTTGGCTGACATTGAAAAGACCTCGATAGGCCGTGTTCACTATATTTTATCTACCAAGTTTTGGGCATGAGAAAGTTTTCCGCTCGCTGGGTGCCGCATTTGTTAACAATTGACCAAAAACGTATTACAATGAACATTTGGCAAGAGTGTTTAAGTTTATTTAAACGACAAAATACGATTTCACCATTTACACAGAATATCGTCACCAAAATTCGAAACAATTTTTTTTTAAATGACTCTCTTTTTCAGGTTTGACTTTAGACATAACACCTAATAATGGAACAGTTATTTTTAAAAATGAATAATAAGTAAAATAATAGTGAATGTAGAGCATACTCTCCTAACATAAAATTTGCTTTCGACGGATGGCATCTGTTTCTGTTTGATGAACGACCGGAAGTTAAAACTGTCATTCGGCGGACTGTAATGATAAGAAAAACAGGAAATAAATGATCTTATCGTTTCAGAGTTAAAGAATTAAAATAGAATATTTTACATGACATATGTTCTGCATTTATATATTGAAAAAAGTATTTTATATCGCATTAAAATATTTTAAAGAAACATGTATTCGTTGTAAAGTTAACAATATGAGTGAAATACTTTTGACAACCGCTAGATATTGTTGAAATTCAAAATGTTTGACGTCATGTCATGGAATCATATACTGCGTTTCTTCTTAGCATATTAGTTATCTGTACGCATAAAGAATTGCTTTTAAAGCCCTATTTTGCCCGAAATATTGACCCAAAGCTTAAACAAAATTATCTAAAATACGAAAATGCAAACATTGCATGTATTCTATAGACAACACGGGGAAAAAAATTGTCGGCCCTAATTGTGTAGTGGTAACCACATTTGCCTCCTAAACCCAAGATCGCGGACTCGATCCCGACCAGGACTGATGCATTTTTTCGGGCGTAAAAATCCTAATTATGACTTCCTTCGGAAGGGAAGTAAAGCCGTGGGTCCCGTATCGTACATTTACGGCACGAAAAAGAACCTCAAGCTTGAAAGAAGAGGCCTCTGAGCAAAATTTATCGGTCGTTTCACGCCCTGATTTGAATGGGACACTCATGACCTGCGATGTTAAAGGACGTAAGTAAATAAAACAAATAAAAAATAAAATAAAACAAAATCCTATCATGGGCTTTTAGAATGTGTAGACATATACAAGATCCGAATGGGAAAGGATTTTTTAAGGAAGGAAACGTTTCAGGCCTAAGTTTAGGGTGCCTCCCCGGCATTTGCCATTTTGAGGACTGAGAAAAACCTGGGAAAAAAAAAAAAAGTCAGTCAGGGAGGACGGTCCTAGAGGAATTCGAACCCCAAACCTCCCGCTCACGAGTCCGCGCCTTAATGACCTGAGGCCACCCGTGGCGGTACCATGCGTGTATGGATAAACTCTACCATAGAGCTCTACAAACAGAGCAACTGTGTTCTGATTGGCTGATTTCTTGAATTTAAGTTAGGCGTAGACGCAAAACATCGGACCTTGCAAGTTTCTAAGTTTACGTCTAATTGTTCGTTTATGTTTACGCGATTCATTGTAAATGGTTTCACTACAATGCATAGCATTTAGCTTTTACGTTTAATTTTCATTGTGAATTGGGTCTTACTGATAGCCTAAGCACAGCTGCTTAATGCTCTGTGACTCTACTAAGTGTAATAGTAGAGTCGCAGCGAGTAAAGTTAATATTATTGAAAACATATAATATTACTGTATTTAAAACTGATAACAAAAAGATTAAACTGTATAGGAAATTCCTGTATTTCATCTAATTTTTCTTCCATGGGAAAACTACGGTCTCTTGCCATTAAGATCTTCCGTCTCTTTTAACTTTTTAACAAGTTAGCAATCAATTTCTCTCCCTGCAACACGATTACAAGGATATTTTGAAAACCTACTATATTTACCACACACCAATGTAGGTATCGATAGTAGACAAAATGTGTAAAATGTGGTCCGTGTTGTTATTTTGGTTCGTTGCAGTTACCTGGTTTATTGCAATGGTTTATAGTTGGAAGTAAATAACAATAGCGTGTTAGTTATTTTTTTTTTTTTGTTAGTATTGCTTTGTGAAATCACACCAAGAACTTGTTTAATAGAAAGAATTTAGTACAACTTGGGTTGCTCTTTATGTCTTAATTATGGCAGTGCACTGCATAATATCAAATTTACATTTCCTAAATAGTAGTAATTATTAAAGAAGGAGTGGACAAACAGTATATACCAAGCAAATTTGAAGTTAATGATGGAACTGTAATGTGCAGTGTATATTAATCATTTCGTATCAAATTCGTGGCTAGGAAAAACATTTTCGGTGTGTAATTTTCCCCAATCTGCCACCATAAGTGACTGAGAGTTAGTCTCGAAAGGAAAGATCCGAAAGAACGTATGAAGTGGGTTTTGGAGCGAGATGAATAGAGTTGTGAATGGTGTAAGCATGATATTATAACATGTTTTGACTCCTGCAAGTGAGATTAAAACAAGACGGGTACATGCATTTATTTATAGCTATTGTCAAAGAAGACTATGGACCTTTTCATTAAAATAGACGATGATAGATATGGTGTGTCAATTAGTTTTAAGGTATCCAGTAATTTGTAATTTAGTGTATTTAATAAAGTTTGTGCTTGTCTGTGGAGTTATAATACACGTTCTTTCATATTTCGTTTACATATGGGAAATATTGTTTGTAATCAATTTCAGATTCTTAAAAACCATCAAAATGTTTTCTAATGATAAATATTGCCATCTTGTAAAGCAATACTGCGTAAAAGTTTCGTATTTGCTATTGGCATTAGTAGGGTGACTTCGGCTGCCATTTTTATTGGGTTCTGGTAAATGTAGCCGGTCTTGATTTTTCTTGGGAATCGCATATCACTTCTCTCAGTATATAGCCGCGCTATGCCGATCCGTAAATAAAATACCTTCGCTGTATTTTCCAACAAGTTTCTTAAGCATTTCGTCATTTATCAGCAATTTATGTGCTATTCGTGCAAAGGATAATTAGCTAGTTTTTATTACATTCGTGTTATTAGCCATTACCTCTACATTTTTAGATTTTCTGACTTAAAACTGTTTTTATTAGAAAAGGAGTCTTGCATTAACTGGAGCATGTTTAAAACAGTTGGTGTAGATGGGCTCTACCACAGCTGTAGCATCACATTTCATTATCGGGCAGATGTTTCGTTTCCTGTAAGCTAGTGTTAAGGGACAGTGGCAACAGCACACACTTCCTTTACGCATTACAGCAACAGATTCTAATTGGCACACAGTTTCACCAACAATCTTCATAGATACTATAAGCGTTCTCTTCAGTGATAATTGCGAACAAATTAAAAGTATGAATTTCCATGAAAAACAGAACTATGGACACTATCGCCGATGAGCATTCCTTTTCACATGATGAACAGAAGCATTATCTTCAGAGGGCGTAACATCTATCGTGCGTCACATAGCTTATCAAAGTTGTTAGCATAGCACATTCACTGTTTCCCAACGTGTTAAAATATACTCTGAAGGTATATGCTCGGTCTATAAGATCTTGATTTCGGGATTAAAGTTTGAGTAAAAGTTTCTGAGCTGGAAATTACTTTATCGGCATTTCTCCTCTGCAGATCTGTGAAAAAACATGCGCCAAATATGTTCAACTTTAGCAAGAAATGTCAAGCACTGTATCCTCTACACCTACAGGTTCCATTGATTCGATATATCACTGGTTAGCAATGTACAGAGTGATTTATAGAACTAACACATTTCTTTTATTTATTTCAAAACGAATGATGCTAGCTAAAACCTATAATATCTCAAATGTGGAGTATCTATGGGAGATTATTAGCCTCTGTGAAAATGTTGAAAATGCCCTACCTCCTGCATAAGGCATAAAAAATCCTGACATATTGTCCATTACTGGTTCACAGATGAAGCATGGTTCCCTTTATACGACTATGCTAACTCGCAGAACTCACGGTATTGAGCCATCCAAAATCCACATGTCATCATGAAGCATCTACGCACCCGGTTAAAGTCGGGGTTTGGTGCGAAATATCCTCACACAGAATAGTGGGATCAATATATATAACCAGACTGTGGACAGTGCAGAGTACCGCCGAATTTTTATGGAGTTTGTTCAGCAACTGGCCGATGTAGATCTGAATATGGATATTTTCAACAAGATGAAGCTACATGTCATAAACGAAACCAGTGAACCAATTGAAAGTTTCTTTAACGACAACATATCTCCCACCGAGACCTGATTTGACAACGCCAGACTTTGTCTTTATAGGGTTACTTAAATGACAGAGTTTACGTCACATGCCCCCAGACATTAGACGATCTGAAACACAACATTACACAGGAGATTAATGATAATGACAACACAGTCCTCCAAGAGCGGCCAGTAACATGAAACGCGTTATGTCTTATGCAGGAGGGAGGACGTTTCAACATTTCTATATTATTATTATTATTATTATTATTATTATTATTATTATTATTGTTGTTGTTGTTGTTGTTGTTTTTGTTGTTGATTTAATTATCTCACAAAGAGACTACATTTGAGGTACAATAGTTGTGACTAGTATCATTTGTTTTGACACAAATAAATAAATATGATAGTTCTATATAAATCACTCCGTAGCTTCCAACTATGTCTTGACTGGCAAGTGTTGACCCAGATATTTTTTCTTCTTCGTTGTGAATATTATTTTGCATTATCTTTTCGTAGCGATGATTCCCTTTGAAAGTTAGGGCTGTATATTTTGACAGAAACGTTTCAATATCTTTTCCTACTCCCGGAAAAGAATTGCAGTGTAAACGCTTTACACAAATTCAAGAGAAACTATGACAATAGTGGCAACAGCTGTCTTATTTTCAGCACTCTTGATGCTAGCGCAAAAGTCTGCTTCCTTGTTGACAAATGTTGATCTATAAAGCACTGATTTTGTGATTCGCCGACTTTTCGCAAATTCTGTGCATTTGTTGAAAATGATAAATCCTTAACAAAATTGTGGAATCTGCTTTTCAGTGATTTACTTAATTAAAGCATTTTTCACTGGACAAAAGTTAACTAAAGCTTGTACAGAGGGAATGGCTGAAGGAATAAATAGTCAAAAGACAGCTGGACCTAATGGTTAGAGGTTACTCTTAGAAGAATATTTGATATTTGTAAAATTTGAGCAGGCACATATGCTGAATACTTATTCTTAAATATGCCGGTAGAGCTTCTTCCTTCTCCAGTAGTAGGACTTGCGTTCCCAAGTACTAGTTATTAGCTCTTTGGGCGGTCTGATAGAACAGTCTTGTTCGTTTGTATCCGAATGGTGCGTTGGCCAGTTTTGTTTCCTTTTATGTCAATTTTAATTTTGACAATGAATTGATTATAAATAATAAATCAGTACTCTCGGTCATTTTTCAATAACTAGCACCCCTTGGTTAGACACCATTTCATCTAAAACTAACTGAAATTATTCTCCAGAGTAATAATGTAAACTGATAAAGAAACTATCTTGGCGTTAAAAGTGACATAAAAATTTGAATTCTCCCGAGAGAAACCCGTTGACAAAAAACCTGAAAATATCCAACTTCGATGTAAAACAATTAGGCACAAGAGTCTTATTCTACATACTTTTATAGTACTGAATACATGGATTTATCATTTAAAACCAGTCAAAGTATACCGCTGGATTAAGTTAAAAATTTTACTTACTTAAAAAAAAAGTGAGCCCAAAAGCCAGTAAAATACTTAAATTCGTTTGAAAAAAAAATTGACACAACCTTATCTTGCATGATCTGGAAATTTGTTTTGTTTTAAGGGGGTTGAAATAACTTAAACAGACTGGAAACAGCTTCCTGTTGCTCCGGTTGGAAGCAGCTGTTGCCAGGAAGAACTAAATCTTCTTTTAAACGACATGTTAAAATATCCCAAGAAGACGTTTACTAAAGCTTCCATCTCTGTTCTTCCGCAGCTTAGTTTCGGCGCGATTGGTGACGTCGCTTCTTTCTTAATATGCAAGACTGACATCCTGTGGTGCATTTTTTTTTTGTTTTGTTTTGTTTTGTTTTTTTTTGCATAATTTGGAGATAACTTTGGTTGCTCACTGCATTTCTGGGAAAACCACTAGCTGATAATATTCGGTCGTAATTGGCGGATTTTTCATTATAAACTTAGAATTACGGAGTGGATTCTTTTAGAAATAAATATTTTAATGCATGAAGATAAATAATGAGCCATTTACAAGGAAATATTTCCAACTTTTTGACAGATATTCCCCCATTTTAACACATAAATAATATTTTACCACATAAACGCTGTATACTTTGAACATTTTGATAACTTTTTCATGTTTTATTGCATATAAATATTTAAAAAGCATCATCGCATAAAAAGTGGCTCCTTAATTATTACATCGTTTTGTCTAGCTAATGTATGATTATCATTGCCACATTTAACTCAAAGAGAGGGTTATTGGTATCTTTGAGCGGAGAAACGATCCTAGTTTCTTGGAGGATGTTTGCCGTGTTTTATATGTTCTGAGAATAGTTGATACGCTGTTCATTACTCTTCGGATGTTGGGGAGGCGGCATATAATCCTATGCATATGTCAATTTTGATAAACAATAAACGAATCAGATGTACCAGGAACGTTCAAAAGTTCTCGGCATGACTAAGAAGACAAGATTTAAGACAAATGTTTTCCCCAACATAGTCACCTTGTAAATGAATACATTTAGTCCAACAACATTACACCTTTTTAATGCCCTCAATAAAATAAGATTGACCAACTTGAAAAATAGGCGTGTCTCAACTGCAACCTCATCATTTGATGTGAACATTCGTCCGTTGAGGTTTAGAACAAAAAGTAATCTCTGGGAGATAAATCAGGCGAATAAGGAGGATGTGGAAGCACTTGGAAGCGAAGGTCATGCAGTTTTGCAATAAGCCAAGACGATGTGTGAAGGAGCATTATCGTAATGAAAGAGAACTTTCTTGGTCGCAGGTGTGCACGTTAAACCTGAATAGCATCCTTCAGTTGGTCCAGTAGTGAGGCGTAATACTCCCCGAGACAGTTCTGCGCTTCTGGAGGTAGTCAAGAGAACCACACCATGAGAGTCCCAGAAAACCGTAGCCATGACTTTTCCTGTAGATGGAACAGTTTTTGCTTTCTTTGGTGCACTTTCACCTGTTGCCACCCAGTGTTTGTACTGCTCCTTTGTCTCTGGCGTGTAGTGATGAATCCATGTTATGAAACTCATTGGAATTGCGAATGCGATTTGCTTAGAATCATCTCGAGCAGCTGCTTCGCCATTGGAAGGCTGTTTGTTCTCTTCACAGACAAATCAACATTTCGTTTGACGGGTTGTGATGGTCGTACAAGTGTATGGCGAAGGCGATGACAAAACTTTGAGACTTTTGAATCTGTGCTCTTGAACGCACTGACGAACTTTTGTTTGCTTATCATTATTGATAAATATGATGCATGAGATGAATGTTAAGAGGAGCAAAGACACGACATTTCTAAGTTTTAAAAGTTAATTGTCGAGACAGGAAGTATACAAAATAATGGAGGTAGGTAGTCTCGTTTCCTCTATAACGTTATCTCATACAGCTGGAGCCACAGTTATTGTTAACGTTGGTTGGAGTTTGGATCGTAAACCCTGATTTATGACAGGAAAGTGCCTTCGTCATACCTTATCGTTCTTCCTATTTAGTTGTATGTCTTGGTGCGCGCTTTATTAAGCCTGTGTTGAGCTCCTTACAGGGTACAGCTAAGGCGTTAAAAGATTTTTAAGGTATTCTCTATAACCTAACTGGACATTCATTTTGAACTAAGCTCTGAAATGGGATATTCAATATCGTATTATCTGGTGCAAAAAAAGCATAGTCGAAGCCGCTATCGATTTGAAATATTATGGTGTTAGAGGACTTCTCAGGAAAGAAATGACAAGTGATATACAGAAGGCCTTGCACATAAACCCTATTATGTTATATAATTCAGCTTGTTTGTGTATGTCTTCAGTAACCTAGAAATAAACCATGGCATTTGGAAAACACCATGCTTTATACATCAGAAGCGTATCGTAGGAATGTGATTCAGTACTAAGAATTTACTTTAAAAAGCTTTACACCTCGCCATGTTTGTTTAAATTCTCAGAAAACGATAACATATTGCAGCAGCATTTCTTCTATAGCCCAGTGTACTGTTACAGTATAAGGAGATAGTATTATGTGTTGATCTAGGCCAACTAACAACAAACAGTTACTAATTTGGAGGTTAGGATTGCGGAATACTTGAACAATGATGGAAAAGCAGCCATTTCGAATACGATAAATTTCAGTTCTGTTGCGTCTAGGAGATTCAATTGTATATCAAATGCTCCCAGAACACCAAGAAAGGCACAGTGAAAGAAGTTCTTAATTTGCAGTATTCCCCTAAATACGGTAATGTTATGTATTGCCCTCTTTTTGATGCAATTGCTGCGGAAACCTTTCTGATATTGAACACATTAGATTCTGAAATGCTATCACTGCCCCCCCCCAAAAAAAATAACAACCAGTGGCATAAATCCTTAGGAGAGAGGGGCATGTTCTGTTCAACGTATTCTAATGTTTCTCGTATTTAACTCACAACCTTATAATGATAACTGCTTTTCACATCGTGTATCTTTGTATAAAGTTATTTCTTTTCTTCATAAAAAAATTCACAGTCATTGCAGCTTGCAATTATTTTTCTGTTAGGAAAGACATTTAAAAGACCCTGATATAGAATTTCGACATATACAGCTGGATTTTTGGCCGCTTTTTTCCAGCTGTTATTTTATTGCTAACATTTTAACACAAGGGAAAGGTATAAATCTTGTTGGCACGTATTTCAGAGCTGATAAATACTATAACATTTATTAATTATGAATAAGTTAAGTAATTTAAAATCGAAATTCTTAGCTTTGTTTATTTTTTCCAGTTGAAGATGTGTATGCGTTCGACGCTCTGGTGTGCGTATTCGAAAGTTAAATGTATAGTGTAAATATCGACGTTTCATCTTGTGGTAAGGTTTTTGATTTCTGTTAGTGTAAAGGATTTTGCTAATGGTTCAAGATTAACGTTTTGAAATGAAATAATGAAGTAATTAAATTTCCAAGATAATGGAACTTAACTTATGATGATTAAAAACTTAATTGTTGTTGTTTCAAAACATTTGTTTAATAAAACGATTCCGGTGTTTGAATGTTGGTATGCTTGTTAGGGCGATGATTTTAGCTTTGTCTTACAGGTACCTATGTTGTTTGAAATTATGTTGTGAAGGCGGTGATGACTTCGTGGAACATAGTTGCTAGGTAACCTTTTCTGGCACCAGTGGTAGAATTAAGCTAATCGTGCACGATTTACAGCACCACAAGAAACGTGTTTTAATGGTAGGATTTCATAAAAGAAACAGAAACGTCACAATAAAAAATGAAAATATGGTCAGGTAAGAATAAAAGCATTACAAATAAATCAAAGAGGTAAACAAGGCCGCCCATAGTTCCCAGTTTTATTTAACATTTACACAATCATTGTTAAATGGCAAAAGAACTTACGTATTTTATAATTAAGGACGGTAAATGGAATATAATTTTTATGCAGACAACTATTGTTTGCAGTAAGAGAAGATGAACTACAAATGAAAATGTAAAAACTGAGCATTAATATGATTTAAAGTATAATTTGAAAATACATTATAATACAGCAAAAGTATTGGCATTTAAAAAAAATGCGTAAAAAGCAAAATAGTAATTGACGCAAATTTAACAGAAGTTCCTGCATTCAGTTATTATGTTGTATAACGGCGGTCCTACAAGATACGCAAATTCTAACATGTGTGGAACAATATAACGAACACTTGATCGCAAAATTAGAAAGAAAACACAAATTAAATATTTTAAGACATTGGCAATAACAGACACTAAGAACTCAAAATCTAAAAATAGAATTATCAGAAATGTGCCATAGAAAGCCGAGTTTGTTTTTTCCCCTGAAAAATGACAATTTTTGACAGGGCTGTTTGCTGTGTTTGTAATGCCTTCATATAAACATAACATACTTTAAAAAATCACATTGCAATTATCATTTAAGACGCTGCATTAGAACATGTAGCAAGACTACGTAGAGTCTTTGTTAATGTTTATACTGAACACCCTTGGTACATAATATAGCTGATTTTAGCACAATATGAACAGACGAACTCGTGCTCCTTGCCTGACAGGTACCAGAATCTGAAACAGCTAATTAACATCACAAACAGCTGATTCTGTAAATCAACACGCCAAGTTCGCCTTCCAACGTTAAAGAGATATGACGCCGCTACTTGTATGTTATTAACAGTTATATCTGCAAAAGAAACAAAAGCACCTAACTTGGTGAAACCTCGACCAATGTTGAGATATGATCAACAAGTGCCTGCTATTAAGAGAATGTGGTTATATTAATCACTGCAGCTCAGTTTTTTTAAAAGTCGATGTGATTGTGTTTATACAGAATTAGGGAATTTTTTTTTTACTTACGAAATTAGCACACTCCTTATCTGTCATGGGAGGTTTCAAAGCGAGATCCATTTTTAGCGTTGCAGTTCAAAGTGAGCGCATTTAATTACTCTAATTAACCTTTTAACGCTTGGATACGAATGTCGAAGCCTCCTGCAATAAATCACAGATGTCCGCTAGTGTAGAGGCGCGTGCACTCGCACATTACAGTTCTTTCGCTTCCTTTGCCACAAATTCTGAAACCATTTCAGCTTTGATTTACGAAAGTCCGATAATACCAAGAGCGCGCTATCTTATCGATACACACGCCAAGACAGAAAGCCAGCATAGACGTGGCAGAAGATTTAAACTCGATAATGCGATTACGCTCGCCCGATAGACGGCAAGCTCTTCCCATTCGTCCCTTGTTAACGAGTCGTTGAAAGTCTCTAGTTGTAATTCTGTGTCACGTTCGCCTTCTTTTGCAGTGAAGAATCGTAATCCAATTGCCCGTAATTTGTTCTCCGTATCATCCATAGGCACACGTAAGTATTCCTTCTCCCATTGATATTTATTTAATGTTTGTCACTTTAAAATGTTGCCTAATCTCCCAGCAGAGAAAGATTTTAACCTAGGGACTCTGGAAATGCGTTTCAAAGCACCATGTTGTAAATACTGTAACAACTGACTAACTCCAATTAAAATCATAATACTCGTTATTGGTAGGTTATATTCAAATTATGAAAACAACAAAAGAAATGTAACTAAAGTAGGAAGACAATGAACACTTAATTGCTGTAATTTTGCTTTACAAATGTGTATGTTTATGTATATTGAGCCATAAAACTGTTCCAAAAGACTAGTGGAGTTCACGACAAGGAAGATAATGCAGTGTTGATAGATAATAGGCTATCACCAAATCCACATAAACTCGTAAAAATAATCTTAAAACCCGTTGCATATGATAGATGCAAAAATGTTATGCTTGTGCCAAACTGTAGAAACATAAAGTATTAAAATTTAGCTACATTCGTAAAAACGTGAGGAATGGTTTACTTTAGTGGATAACAAAAACACGAATTTGTGTTTTTCTATTACATTGCGAATTACTGCTAATTAGAATAGTCCATTGGTATATTATTTTATTAGCAAATTCCGAAGGAATGCAGTTGATGCGGTTGTATCCATGAAAAGATTTTTGAAAATTTTCTTCAAATCCCAATCTATCCTATCTACAAAAAAGTAAGTGTATTTGTTAACGCTCTAGCGGTCGCAATTTTTGTTTTTGCTGAACGAAACTCGGCATATTAACAAGTCATTCGTCGAGTTCGTTAACCAATATAATTGGAAAAGCGAAACTTTAAAAATCGCTCTAGAGGACGCCATTAAAATAAATTAATAAAAATAGTTTCTGAAAATAAGGGAAATCGGGCCATTAGAAGTGGGGATATACCTAAAAACCGAAATTTAAAGAGTGAGAATTAAGGCAAAATTTAAAAATCACAAGTTTTGTTTTTCTCAACGAAACTATTGAAATAAAACAAGAAAAATAGTTTCCGAAAATCATTGAAATCAGATTATTAGGAGAAGGGTTTATCTGAAATCTAACATTTAAAAATCGCTCTAGCGGCATTAATACTTGTTTTTTCGCAATAAACTCATTATATAAATTAAGGAAAATGGTTCCTGAAAATTAGGGAAACTGGACCAGTAGGAGTAGGGGTTTACCTGAATCCCAACATTTAAAAATTGCTCTAGCGGCAGCAATTTCTTTTTCACAACAAACTCCGCACATACAATTATATTAAAATATAGAAAAATAGTTTCTATAAATTAGGGAAATAGAACCATTAGAAGTAGGGGTATACCTAAAAAACGAAATTTAAAAAGTGCTCTAGCGTTTAATTTTCTCTTTATTGTTTCCATTGTGACAATGAATTGTCGTGAAGATAGCAAATGTGAAATATTAATCTGTGTGTGAGAATTATATTTGTATGTAATAGCGCTGTTTAATGTGAGAAAACGTTTGCGTTACATGTTTTTACTACAATAAACTTTAAATTACATTTCAAAGCCACTGAAAATCGATGAAACTTTCGATTGTTTAATGTTGATTGTATATATTTGCTTAGTACATTGAAATTGTTTCTTAATAGTAACATGTTTTTGTTTCACTGAAACATATGGGGAAAAAAAAAAAAAAAAAAAAAAAATTAGACAAAAATATATAGGCAAAGATAGGCAAAATTTCCATTGAAAAAATAAGCAAAGATAGACAAATATTCCTAGGGAACAAACATAGACAAAATACACAAATGTAACATAAATACACAATGTAACTCGAAACGTTCTACTATTTCTATAAAAACGAAGCGAAGGACTCAGTTCATAAAGAAGGTTACATTAAAAAAAAAATTTAATTTAATTATTAGTAAACATTAATTTTTGTGTTTTAATCTCAATAATAATAATTCAAAAAATGTGATTTCTCTTTAGTGATACTTATAAATTCCAAAATTCCTAGTTTTGTTCCCCTAATACAACACAGTAATGCGATAAATTACTTCATTTCATTTATTAATAAGACCATAGTGTGGATTTTATATTCCTTTTAATTAATAAAACCATAATTTGAATTTTATATTCATTTTTATAGTAATTCAAGTTGCTGCTGAGGAATTCGCTTAGTTTACGCGTGACAGACTTTTTATATTGCAGTTCACCCTTCGTAAACATCTTTTAGTATCGCCTCTAGGCCTAATGGATGCTTTTGTTGTTGTTGTTGTTGTTTTTTGTTTTTTTTAACTTACTTATATGCTTTTAGCGAATTCAGAAAAAATGTAGTGGCTTTTGTGGTTGAAATGCCTTCAAATCACCGTCAATGCTACTTATTGGGAACCAAAAATTACTATATATATATAAATAATCGGCTTATGTGTGTCTGTTAACGCTCTAGCGGCTGCAATTTTCGTTTTCTTTCAACTAAACTCGACATATAACGATCATTAACAAATTATTCATCGAGTTCGTTAACCAGCAAAATTGGGCCATTAGAGATGGGGGTTAACCTAAAGCGAAATTTTAAAAATTGCTAAAGTGGCCAAAATTTCTGTTTTTTTTTTCTCAACGAAATTCTGTATATGCCATTGAAATAAAACAAGAATAATGTTTTCTGAAATGTTAGCGAAATCAGAGTATTACGAGTGTTTACCTGAAACCCAACATTTAAATATCGCTCTACATACAGTTTTTTTGGTTTTGTTTTTTTATTTGCAATAAAACTCTAAATATATCATTTAAATGAATTAGAAAAAATAGTTTTTGAAAAGGACGGAAATCGGACCTTCAGGAGTGGGGGCATACCTTAAACTGATATGTAATGAAATGAGGTTGATCTAAGTGGAAAATTTAAAAATCGCTCTAGCGACCGCAATTTTTGTTTTTTTCAACAAAACTTTGTATATGCCATTAAAATAAATTAAGAAAAATTAGTTTCTGAAAATCAACGAAATCAGATATTTAGGAGTGGGAGGTTGCCTAAAACCCAACAAAAATCGCTCTATGTGCTCCGTTTGTTTGCTTGTTTCCACAAAACTCGGTATATATCATTTAAATGAAATAAGAGAAACGGTTTTTGAAAAGTAGTTTTTATTGATTAGTGTTTAACGCCCGTTTTTATTACTGAGGCACCACAGGCGGTGACACTGATGATACAGGAGATGATAAATTCGGAAAGGATTTTTTTTTTAAAGGAAGGAAACCGTTCCAGGCCTAAGTTTAGGGTACCTCCCCGGCATTTGCCATTTATGAAGATTGGGGAAAACCTGGAAAAAAAAAAAAAAAACTGTCAGGTAGGACGGTCCTGGCGGGATTCGAATCCCAGATCGCTCACTCGCGAATCCGCGCCTTATCGACCTCGGCCACTCGTGGCGGTGAAAAGCAGGGAAAGCGGACCTTTAGGAGTGGGGGGTATACATGAAAACTGAAATTTAAAGAATGTCGGTAACCTAAAGCGAAAATTTAAAAATTATTCTAGTGGCTCCAATTTTTTTTTCTCAACAAAACTTTGTATATGCCATTGAAATAAAATAATAAAAATAGTTTCTGATCAAATATTTAGGAATGAGGATTTATCCAAATTGCAAAATTAAAAAATCTCTCTAGTGGCTGGAATTTTATTTATTTTTTTCCCCAATGAAATCCGGTAATGTGCCATTGAAATGAATAGTTTCTGAAACTTTGGGAAATGAGACCATTAGGAATAGGGATATCCTGAAAACGGATATTTAAAAAGAGCTCTAGCGTTTAATTTTCTCTCAGTTATTTAAAAAAAAAAATAAAAGAGGACAAATTAACTCATAATTTATAAGACACATAAGTTTTAATTTTGACAAAGTCACTGTCGTGAAGATAGCAACTGTGAAATAATATATTACGGCCACGCTCATCCCAGCCGATATCAAAAGAAGCGACAAATTTCTGATATGAATGTTACACGATATCCCAACAATAACACTGATAAACTCTCCCGCAGCTGTACGTTTGTCTGCTGTTAATACTAGATTGTTGTTAACTAAAGCTAAAATAGTATTAGTGTGATAAGGTTGAGAAACTATCGCTAAATGATTGATCTGAAAAGACTCTGAGGAAGACTGACGTTCAACATCACTCCGCGTGGAGTTTGTCTGCTGTTAAATCCTAGACTACTTATTGGCTGAAGCTAAATTATTGGTGTGGTAAGACAGATTATTGCTATGTTATCAGAGACTCTGAAAAGATAAATGAATAAAAAACCGTGGCGACTAATTACACTAGCTTGGCCCGTCTTCTACAAGAGAAGGGAAATGACCAGAGATGCGACGTTTTGAATTGTGGTTCCTGGTAGTAGACACACGAGTCATTGATTCCTCCCAATTTCTGTAAACTTCTCCGATCTAGCCTGTATAATAACGCTCACAAATTCAACTTGCTGAGTAATTCGCTTAGTTTACCCAGTTCCTGCGTGACGAACTTTTAATGATACTTCTATAGCAAAAATGCTTGGCCTTGTTGCATTAAAATTTAGCTTTTCTGTCGCTATTATTTAAACTAGTCATTCTTTCGTGTCCCTAGTGGATTTTTTTCATAGCAGTGAATTAAAGAATTTTAGTTCATTGCTACGAATTGTATTCCCACTTTAAATTAAGTGAGAATTAAAAGGACATAAGCGCGCTTTTGGGATTATATATATTTAAATGACACAGCATCTCAAACATTTCCATGAACAAATGGAACTGTTTCAGTTCGTTCTCTTGACCAATATGAATGTCATTGCACTTTCGATTAAGCATTGATAAATTAAATATAAGCATTACCTTGCTTTAAATGCTAGTAATGTAAAAAAGATAGCATGTTACACCAGAGTAAACACTTTATGCCCATATGGAAATTATCGCTCTCAGCGTAGCTTCGTGAATAAAAATCCACATTTACTCTCTAATAGCATAAATTAGATAATTCTTTTATTTTAAAACTTGAGCGTAATTTTAAATGTTTAATTCTCTCCCTGTCTATGTGTCCTAGCTGCGCATGAAACTTGCGCAACAACTGATCATTAATTTCTACTGGTGATTTGTGATAAAGAGAAATGTTAAATGTTTCGCGCGCACACCCGGTATCAACAGGCGTGCGAGCATAAGGTCCTTATAAGGAAAGTCATTATTTTGGGAGTTATTTACCCACGAAGATAAAATAAAACTTTGTCGGTGCCTGGAGGCTTCAACACTTTAAAAAAGGTCAGAGTTATGGATGGTGTATGTGTTCTGCTATAATACAAGGGCCATGTAAACAACTGCCATTCTATCTGGACCAATGTGTGACTGTGCTCTTCTCCTCCCCAAGAACAATCGCAAGCTGCTAATAAGACAAGTAACAAAAAGAGCTGAGGGACAGCGTTAAACGTAGTCTTAGAGCTTGTAAAAGTAAGTGAACTTTAAAAAATGCTTTATATATATAAACATTTTAATTTTATTCATTTCAACTTATGTTTCAATCGAAATGCAGAGATATTGCTTTACCCTTATCCAATATTTCCTGCTGCACTTTACGCATAATCTTTGGTGATACAGAAAATGGTTACATCTGAAATTAGTACATTAAACTAAGTAAAACTCACCTGAAATAATACAAACGAGTTTCAAAATCTCAGTTTCACACTGTTTAGGGGGGGGGGACCCAATAAAAATGTATGAATGCCTTAAAATCTTACGACAATGCTTGATTTATTTCTTTAGTTATTTTATGGACGCTCTTTTAACATCTCAGGTCATCAGCGTCCCATTGAACTCAGGGCATGAAACGGCCACCAAATTTTGCTCAGAGGACTCTCTTTCAGGCTTGAGGTTCTTTTTCGTGCCGTAAATGTACGACACGGGACCCACGGTTTTACTTCCCTTCCGAAGGAAGCCATACTTAGGATTTTTACGCCCGAAAAAATCCCTCGGTCCTGGCCGGGTTCGAACCCACGTTCTTGGACAACAATGCTCAAAAGTTATCTCGTTCTTAAGTAAAACAGTCAAATTTTTAATAAGAAATGGATTAATGTGCGCAGCAATATTCATAAACATTTCCATAGATCTATCTCTAGTAAATATTCAATTAAATTAAACAAGTGTACATTATATAACAATGAGCATAACAATCGGAACCAACAAATGCACATGTACTGTAATACAAGTGTTGAAAGGGACGTATTGCGCATTCGAGTGATTAGTTGCTACCCAAGGTTTATTTACTGAACGTTGTATTTCACGTGAGAATTGCAATGAGCCTTTCAACAAGTATATTACATAATATTTTATACTACTATCGTAGTGTAACTTATTTTTAATTTATTATAATTTGGAAAGTTAAAAATAACGAGAACTAGAAATATCGACTCGATCAGTATTTGTTCTTATGTTAGTATAGCTACTAGTTAGTGTTTTGTTACAAATAGCTCGATGATAAGAAGGTTAATTGAACATTATAATAGAATTTGACGAAAGTGATATCTTTTGAAGGAACTCCACCTGAGATTGGAATCCAATAGCACCTCAACGCGTCATATATTTGAGGAAAAAACTGGACCAACAATATAACCAATTTTGGAACTCTCGCTCTTTTGTACATGCAGCCAGCTACCCGAAGCTGCTATTTTTATATTCTCCAACGTCAAACATTATCAAAATTACCCTATTAGGCCCCAAGGTCTCTGTGGAAAAGGAAAATTGTTCTACACTTCACTCTAGATCGTGCCTAAAAGCGTTCAGAAGAGGGGGCGGAGACAGTAGGCGTTTGTTAGTTTGCTTCCTGCTGCTTTACCGAACTGGAAAAGGAAAAGTTTACTGTGCGGAACTGCAGTCTCGAGAGCGTGAAAAGGAAATACACGGTGCCCCAGCCCCTTGCTGCTCTTTTATCTGGGAAAATGTGTGCAAGACGATTGTCGACATATATACCGACCCTGCAAAGTTATCAATTTATCGGTCAATTATTGCATGAAAAACTATAGTTTGTCAGATAGCTTTAAGGCGCCAAGGACTCCGAGCCCATTTGCGTCATCTCTAATTCATTTCAGACTTACACCTATCACTGGCCTACACGATTTTTGTTGAATGAAAGCTGTTCATATTTTCTGATTTCTTACCACATGGAATCTCTCAAACCAGCCTTGTTTTGTTTCATCGGGCTACAGTTTTTCAGTAATTTGTATTATAGAAAATAACAGTTTTTATTATTTGTTCAGCAGATATATAAAATAAACATTGTGAGAGATTTAAACAAATAATAAATTGTCCACTTTGTGAATGAAACAGTAGGCTAAATTAAAGCATTGGAACAGAAAAAAATTGATCTCAAAGGAACAATTTAGTTCCTGGAGAAAAGTAGTATGAGCCATTGGTTTTTCCTTCTTCCACCACTCCATATGAAGCAATTTGTTACAGCTCTGATTGTTTCAACTTTCTTGTTACAAAGTTCCCACAGAAAACTGAAGCTAAGATAACAGCAGGTATTTTCGATGAATTACAGATTCGTGAGCTTGTGCAGGATGAGACCTTTCCTCAGTCGATGTCCCAATTAGAGAAGTTAGCATGTTGACATACAAAAAAGCGACAGACAACTTTCTTGGCAACAAGAGATCTGAGAACTAGAAAATGTTAAACTATTTTAGAAATTTAGGGGTGTAAAATGAGTGTTAAAGCTCATTTTCTCAACAGCCATATTAATTACTTCCCTGCAAATCTTGTGCAATGAGTGAAGAACTAGGTGAACGGTTTCATAAAGACATTAAAACAATCTCAAGGCCATTGGGATGAGTGAAATGATTACTGTTGGTGTTTGAAAAGGGACACTGGTCAAGGACACATCAGAACTTGGGGGGAAAAAAAAAAAATCTTCTCCCTAATAGTGAAAAAGGGTTTGAAATTTTATAATTACTCATACATAGCTCTCTTTTTCCAACATATTCATCAATATTTATGTTAAAATGAAACCTACAAAAGCAGTTTTGTCTTAGCTATATGTCTTAAAACTTAATATTTAACCAAAAATATAAATAAATAATTACATTTGATGTAATTTTATTTAAAAGCCCAGCCCGATATAATAAAGCTGAAAAATGTTTGAATTAAGAGCACTCGCATCACATAAAAGCGGAAAAATAAAAAAACAAGGGTTTTTTGTGTGTGCAGTGAATAAGTATTCAGTTCACAATAGTCGGTCCTGGTGGTGTAGTGGTTACCATACTTGCCTCCTACGCGGTTCGAACCCGGCCAGGATCGATGGATTTTTTCGGGCGTAAAAATCCTAAGTATGGCTTCCTTCGGAAGGGAAGTAAAGCCGTGGGTCCCGTGTCGTACATTTACGGCACGAAAAAGAACCTCAAGCCTGAAAGAGAGGCCTTTGAGCAAAATTGTCGGCCGTTTCACGCGATGAGTTGAATGGGACGCTGATGACCTGAGCTGTTAAAGAGCGTCCATAAATAAATCAATCAGTTCACAATCTACAGACATCGCGAGAAGGCCAATGCACTCAAAGCGACAATAAATAAAGTACAAATAAATCGATACACGTTGTAATTTACACTGCAAGCGCACATATAACGAACAAGAGTGAAAGTAATAAATGGAACATTACTCAATGAGCTTGATCAATTCTACATTATTTTAATTCATTAAAAAACACAAAGCCAGAAATTTTAACGTCAGTGTGCCAAGCTATACTTTGTAAATGTAAAATAATCGATCTTCCTTTCTTTCCCCTCTCAATGATGGAAAGCAAATGTTTGCCATATTAGCAGGTGCTTGGTCTTCGAGTCATTTTCCCACCGCCCTTGTCCATCAGTTATCCATCCATATCCATTTCTGTGAGTACTGAACTATTGTCTGCGGCAATCTTAACATGTGGTTCACCATGCTAGAAAATTTCATAATAGGGGTTAAAACTACTGGAAGATCTTATGAAAACGCATTATATGATTCAACAGATCACATGTTTCATGTTGCTATATATCTGGTTATAAAAAAAGCTTTAAGAGAGATTATATGATTTTGCTGTCTACATAGGAGAGGGAAAATAAGATATACGAAGTAGATTAATCTCTTCAACCTTTACACAACTAGGGAAAAAATCATTATTGTCACCTTTTGTTTATTTCCAGATCTAATACCAGAGATCTCAAATCATGTAGAAATATTTTAATACTATTATTATTACTATTATTAACAATGCAGATAATAGCTGTAATTAATATCAATATATCAAATCTATCACCACAGTCTGACATCCATTGTCATTATTCAAAAATATTCATATAATTCATATCCCCTTCTTTCAGTTCACAAAAAGCATAACTATGTGAGAATGTGTTTATTTAACAAGCTGCAGGAAAGAGCCTTTGGAAAGTATTTAAAAATATACTATTATAATGTATTCTTTCTCTTTTCTTTGTTACTTATTTATTCCAGTTAAATTTCTGAAACAGTCTTTAGAAAATAGTCATTATTTTAGCTTGGCTGTATTTCATGTTAATTTTAAATGTTTATAGATTAGTTTCTTTTATGATGTAATTGCGCAGCATCTATCGGACATCCAGAATATGCCCTTACCGCTCACATGGTGTTTTGGTCTCGATAAAGATCGGCTTCCCTACAGGCATGTTCTTGAACTTCCAAGCAAACACCAGTCTACATTCGTTCACCAAGATTTTGCGTTCGTGAGGAACTTATTAGGAAGTTCTCGGGGCAATTGCCTCCTTCCAGAACTGCAATTCATGATCTTGTGAATAAATTTGATACTATTGATTCAGTTAAAAAAAAAAAAAAAAAAAAAAAAAATACGAAGACGCACCGTTTTGACAGAAGACAAATTAGATGAAACTGGCGCAAATCTTGAACGTTCGGCAACAAAACCACTACCGAAATTAGCATAAATTCGGGTTTCAGTGTCTTCTGCACATACGACTACTAAATTGTTAAAACTCAAACCTTGCATGTGAACACGTGTCCACTGTCTACGGCGAGTTGATCCCTTAGTATGTGTGGATTATTGTTAGCGATTTCTTTCAGTGACTGAAGGGTTAATCGACCCTGAGCTTGTATTCTTTTCAAACGAAGCGTTTCACCAAAATCGGTGAAATCCAGCACTTCTCATACAGCAAGGGTAAAATAAACAGTGATTAGTGCTGGTGTATGGTCCCCCTGGTCCTCTCATCTAACAGGATTGTGATTTTTATTTGTGGGTTAGCTTGAAGGACAAAATGTACAACCCAAATCCTCATCCTTTGGAAGTACTGAAGAAAAGCATACAAAATGAAATAAAAAACAATGCAGTGGTCAAACTACATCGTGTAAATCGCAATGTGTTTACCAGGTACAAAGCGTGTTTAACTGAGGGAGAACGACATTTCCAGCATTTGCTATAACGTTAAGATTTTATTCACAGTTTTAAGGAGCAAAGTCGGAATACAGTTCTACCGGCTTTGGCATATCCAGCTGCCGAGACGCAAAACTCCATGCGAGCGGTAAGGATATATTCTGGAAGCCCTGTAGATTTACATGTTTACATACATTTTGTGCTCGTTCAAATATTATTGCAATATTAATTTGAATTTTTTACTGTACGCTATAAACTGCTTTGTATATTATTATTTCTGTGTAAAGTTATTTAGGACATCCAAAAAAGAAATGTAAATTTACTGTCAGAGAGCTTACTATTCAAGCTAAATCTACAAAGAACATATTACATAATGAGGGACATTAGAACCTGAATTAAAAAATAAAAACAATTTGCCAAGTGAAAGAATATAAAGAAAAGATTAAAAAACAATTAATCACAATAAATCAAAGATGCAAACTACTTTTTGTAGTTGTTTAATATCCCATGTAACCTGACAAGGCCTCTGTAATGGAGTAAATGAATTAATGCTCTGAGTTCTACAACATCTAAAGTTACCTGGGATTTGCCCAACTTGATCCAAGCAAGATTTAACCTTCATCCTCTGCTTTTTGCAGATAGTTGTGCAGTTTGATCAATTGAATTATAAAGATGGCTACATCCCTTGTTTAATTACTCTCTCAGATATAGTAAATTCATAATAAAATATCAGTTTTTACCAACCCACCTTGTTACATTTATACATGTTATAATTCATCAGCTTTGTTACTAGTTTAAACAATTTTTGTAGATAAATATTGTACTTACGAAGCTGTTGACAATGGAGTGGTAATATATCCTAAACTTAGGTGTTCATTTTTTTGATTTGATTTGATTTTTCGAGTAACAGCAGTTTGGTGAGCAACTGAAGATGGGAGAGATTCTCCCGAAACACGTCTTACTTTTAAGTAAATGGAGTTTAGTGTAAAATAATGAACACATAAGTTTAGGATATTTTTTGTAGAATTCATCATTTATATTAGATACATCATTATTGTGTTACATTTGTATACCACTAGTTTCATAAAAACATGTTTGCTGATACTATATTTTATATATGATAAACATTGACATCCCATATAGAGCAAAGCTCCAGGTCATAGAATGTATCATATAACAATAGAACTATATATAGTGATTATATAATAAGGACATGCACTTTAATTTATTCTTCACTGATATTAAAGTAATCTTTCACATCATAAAATGAATGTATGATTAAGCATCTTTTTATGCAGTTTTTAAGACAGTGTAGTTCCATGAATCATGTAGCAATTATAAATAAGTTGGAAGATAATCATATACCTGTATTGCAGAATAACAACAAAAGTTTTAATAAGTTTCATAGTCTATATAAATCAGTTCTGTGTTTAGTATCATGAAGATGCACTAAACAATTAGCCTTAAAGCTATCATAATTACCAGTCAGATAACACAAAAGTGATTTTATACATATACATATATATACACACACACACACATTTGCCTGCAAGGATGAGAATATTAACATTCTTCAATAAAGAATCTGCAAGAATCCAAAGTTCCAGCAACATTTCAAAGTATACCATTTTCAAAGTTTCTAGGTGCAAAAAATTCTTTAAACTCCTCCAAGCAAAATGGCCGAATTCAATTTTGGAACCATAATTCCTATGCATTTTTTCAAATTATTTCATCATCAATTTCTAGCATGTGAGAGACCTCTTCTATTGAAATATTAATACTTAAGAAACACTTTTGTTCTTGGTTCTGAATTGAATAAATTTAGTTTAATCCTAATTTAATATTAGTTTCTTTACTTCAAACCACCATTTAGTTCTTCAAATATCCTAATGGCTGTACTCGACAACTGCTCAAATGTTTCACCAAATATAAACAAACACTATCATATGCAAAAAGTATTGTTTTAGAGTGCTTGCTAATGCTATTTGGTAAGTCATTCATGAAAATCAGGAAGACCAAGGGACCCAATATTTATCCCTATGGAACTTTGTGTTTTATAATACCTAGAATTCATTCATGGCAATTACAGTCTTTTGGATTCTATTTGTTATACAGAAGGCAAACCAATTTAATGAAAGTTTATCTAGGCCTTAAAAGTTTAATTTTTGCACCAGTTTTTCATGGTTTATACTATTAAATGCTTTGGGTAAATCTCAAAAAAATTGCCGATGCAGTTTCTTATTATTTAAGGTAATTAATATTTCAGAGATGAGTTTAGATGTAGCATTGACAACTGACATCCCTGTTCTGAAGCCAAACTGAGATAGCATTAAGATATTGTTTGCATTAAGAAAATTCAAAATACAGTTATAAGATTTTTCACAAAACTTCAAGATTGAGGTGCCTGGAGTTATTTAAACATGCATATTACTATTCTCACCCAAAGGGTTAAGATCAGTTATTCTTTTTTTTTCTGATTTTACAGAATGAATTAAAATTGACAAAAATATTCACCATAGATAAAAGCAGCCAATCACCAATTCTAAGCACTGTTGTTCTAAATTATTTTTATCTAAATACAAATGTACACATTCATAGAAACAGCCATAGCTATAAAAATTTCTGGTCTTGAAAATAAAGTCTACTTTTTATATATATTTTTTGTTCATCACTTTGCCCATAACCAAAGGATCTTATTACTCTGATCTAAAATTCTTAAGAAACTGTATGCATTTTATTCATAATTTCTAACATATAATGTGTAATAAAAATTACTTGACACGGACATATTTAATTTTAAGATAAACCAGCAAGTTCCAAATGCTTTTCATAAAGCAACACAAAGATGTGCTAAAATGGGACTTAATCAGTTGCCCAAATACTTTAATACTTCCAGTAGCTTATTTTCACTGATGACATTAAATATAAACTAAAATGGTAGTAAACAGAATTGCTTAAGTAAAGAATAGAAATCAGATAGAGCATTTTCTCAAATATCTGGTGATCACATCTCACTTAATGGAGATAAAAGTTTAACAAAACAGTCATTAAGCATGAATTACAGTAAATAGCAATGACTGGATTTTTTATGCAGCTGTAAAATCTCCAACTGTATTAGATTCTTTAGATAAAATGTCTGGGAATCACATTATCATAAACACAGATCATAATACACTATTTTTTTTAATAGTGTATTATTTTTTTATTACTGAGGCATCACAGGCAGACACTGATGATAAATGAGAAAAAAGAAAATTGGGAGGGATTTTTTTTAAGAAAAGAAGCATTCCAGGCCTAGGTTTAGGGTACCTTCCCAGCATTTGTCATTTATGAGTACTGTGGAATATGGAAAAAGCCTCAGCCAGAGAGGTCAGTCCTAGTAGGAATCAAACCCCAGACCTCCCACTCACAAGTCCATGTCTTAAATACCTAGGCCACCTATGTTGGTCTAATACACTACGAGAAGTGTTAAACTCTTCCATTCTTGCTCAAAACAACTTAATGCTATTATAGTAAAAATGGGACATTCAAGTAAATTTCATTAAACAAATTTTAATATTTTATAAACTGAAAGCAAGCTGAATTTGCCAAAAGCAATGAATGAGGCTCCTTTGTTCATTCTAGGCAATTATATAAAACAAGCTGTCATTATTTTTGGGGGAAAAAATGTATTTCAATGCACTAATAGGTAAACTAAAAATGTAGGTAATTGAATTCTGCTGCTATCACTGCAATTTGGTCTGAAATTTGCCCTTTTAATTTATTGAATGTAATTTATTGTAATTTGTAATTTATTGAATGTCTTGGGTAACCTCTAACACTTTATTTCCTATTTCCCTGTAATAATGATTGAATGGACCGCCACGAGTGGCCGAGGTCGTTAAGGCGCGCACTCGTGAACGGGAGGTTTGGGGTTCGAATCCTGCCAGGACCGTCCTCCCTGACTGAGGCTTTTTCCAGGTTTTCCTCAGTCCTCATAACTGGCAAATGCCAGGAAGGTACCCTAAATGCAGGCCAGGAAGTTTCCTTCCTTAAAAATTTCTTACTCAATTTATCATTTCATTTCATGTATCATCAGTGTTCACTGTCTGTGGTGCCACAGTAGTAACAACAACAGTAGTAACACAGTTTTAAACACCATTAAAAAAAATTATTGAATGACAAAGATGATCTATTTATATGAGCACTGGGTGACCATGCATCTCTTAAAAATAAGACTGTCAGCTTTTTGAGCATCCCATTTGTTTTTATATAAGTAGACGATTTCTCATTTTGTTCTTTCATTTTATATTTGTTTATTGACAATGAATTACTTATAAATAAAATATTTCAATATTTCCTACACCATGAGAATAGATGAATTAAAGAATTTTGGGCAAAATCATGGAAATTGAATATATGAGTATGTTTTAGGCAGGGTAAAATACAGAGGTTATCTTTACTTCTAGCTGTGAATTTATTGATCTGAACAATAAATCTGCACATATTTTCTCTTACAAGATAAATTAAATTCCTATATTTCAATAACTAGCATTCCCTATTTTGACACTATTGCATCTAAAGCCAATATTCTTCTAATTAAAAATGAAAATTATAAAGGAACTATTTGGCATCCAAAGTGACAAAAGAATTGGAATTTTTCAGAGACAGGAAAACTAAAAATTTCCAAACTTTGAAAATGAAGTCAATTATTTCAGAATTGGAAAATATGGACACCTTTGATGAAAAGTTAGGCTTGATAATTTTATTCTATGATACTTTTCTAGAATATCTGAATCTTGGAATTACCACTTCCAACCACTGAAAATATAGCAGTGGATTAAGTTTAAAATTCAACTAACTAAAGAAGAAATTTCAGTGCCTAAAAGCTATCAGTGAAATTGAAAGTAAAATAGTGAATGAGTAGGTCAAGATGGTATCTCTGATGATGTCAATTATATGTTTGGATGATATTGTGTAAATATATTTCAAATTTAAATTTCAGAAGAAATTATTTTTGTAAAAGCAAATTGTATAAAACTGTCATTCAGATACATCAGTTCCAAAATAGAGTCAACTTCTATAGTCAGATACTTTCTTCAGTTCCATTCACGTTTTTAATAGCATGTTAAAATGTTAAGAAGTTGTCAATCAAATGTTTTAAAATTGCAGTAATCACGATGTACTGCAATACGTGTGTTGTGGTCCCTTTTTGTTCTGTATTTTAAAGCCAGAAAACTGAAAATTGCCTTTGTTGTTTTAAAAATATTGTACTATTGTTGAATGATGTCCATGTGAAATAAGGAACAAAATGTCAATTTGTGAAAAAGTTTTCATGTCAGTGCAGATTTTTCAATATATACTAATTCAATTGTATGAGAAACAAAATTACATTTCAAACAATTTAGGTAACATAAACCCTATATGCGCTCGCAGGTTAAAGTGTTCGCAAAGACAGCCCTTTTAAAATTGGCCACTTTTCTGGTTACATTTTTGTTCCTTCTGCTTTTTAAATTGATATACATAAGTTTCTTAAAGGCTTTATTGTTATTTAAATTAATTTTTTTTTTTCTGTCCTCCAGTTATTTTCACAATTCTTCCTGAGGACCACGAAAGTCACCAACTTCTGTGCTCAAGAAGGGGATTGGCAGCTAAGTGTCTCATGCAAGTATTGTTCTGGAAGCGTTCATCATTCATCGTGCGATAAAGTACACAATTTTTACAAAAATTCTGAAAACTAAAACCTGGAGGACACCGCAGACCACAACTAAATGATTTCGACACAAATTAAGTATACCTATGTGTCACCAACCTGAAATTTTTCGAAGTTTTCCCTTTCTAATTCCAAGCTTGTTTTTCGCTGTTGCAGCACTCTAGGCAGAGATAAGGATGACATTTCTCATCACACAGCAATTATTTTTCCTTAAAATTTCACAGTCTTAACATTTATTACTTCAGCCTGTAGCACTGTGTACCTCATTAACTTTCATTCAGTGAAACCAACTTTCGAAAACTGAATGAGCTGGTAGCAGTCGGATACGCAGCTGCACGGTAAACAAACGAAGCTCAAATGTTTCCAGCAGCTATGAAATACGACCACGCCCCACAGCTGCCTATGTTCATGAATCAAGCATTGTGATCAAGATTTATTCGGTCTTGCAGAATCAACAGGATTGTGATTCTTTAAAGTAAATTTAGATTTAAAAGTTATCCGACTAAATTGCAATTTCTGATGTTTATCGGAGAGAAAAAAAAGTACAAAAACACTACCATTATTAGTATATTGTTATAACAACCGTTTGACCAGTACCAGAATATGTGAAACTTCCAAAACTGAAGCATGTAAAGCAATTTTAAATATATTGACAAATGAGAAAATTTTGAAATGGCGAAGAAGCATCAGGTATAAACTGTTTTTTTCTTATTGGGCCCCACAGCTCGGGGTATGCTTTGGCCTGCCGCAGCAAAACCTGCTTCCTCTAACTCCGTCTTATAATTTCATTGATAGAGGACAGTATTGTAGGGGGGGGGGGCATGTGATCAGCATGCAAGCACCCGCCGATCTCGTATCACGCGACTTTCGTGATCGCAGATGGATTAAAACTAATTACTTACATTTTCTATGAGGTAAAACAAAATATTATTACAGTACACATTTGGGCAAATAAGAAATGATAATGTTGATCAGTGTGATAAATTAGCAAGAGAAGGTTTTACTTGGAGCAAAACGGGGGGGGGGGCGGTATGAAATTGACAGGGTTACGAGTAAGGAAGGATTTAGAAAAATGCCCACTCTGTAATTGAAAGGGTAATAGTTGGCGTATATTGTTAGAATGTGAAGAAACCAAAATTCTTAGAGAGAACTATAAATGAAGATGTGATCCAATGTGCCAAGAGAAATCGGGGGAAAAGATGCCAAGTGTAAAATCAAGAAAGAATATAAAGAAAATTGTTTGGAAAAGTACCAAATGGCTCAGGAAAATTAATAAGCAAGGTAATCGTGAAAGAGATTTCGTTAAGAGAAATCAGGAGGAAATGAGTGTAAAATCAAGAAAGAATATAAAGAAAATAGGAAATTATTTGGGAAAAGTAAGTGCCAAATGACTCAGGGAAATCAATAAACAAGATAATTATGAAATTAGTTAAGATTATTATATAGTAACTACTATGTTAGAGGCTATTGCGGCCTCCATGGGAAATCAGCAACTTAGTGTAATGATTTGCAAATTGATAGATAAGGTGAAGTATTTCGATTAATATTAGTTTTAATAAAGTTGGATTTTTAGATATTGTATGTAAATTGGTAATTTAGAATTGGCTTATTGTATTTGGTTATGTTTTTTTAAGAGTATAATGTTAGTTAACGTTAGAACCTGGTCCCTTGGATATTTCACCAGGCTACTACTGACGAACCGGGGACTAGGGTTCAAAATTAATAACAATATTCAGCTATTTTTGAAAAAATGGAATGTGAAATTTTAATTGCAATGTTATTTGTGTTTGTTGAAAATAAATTCATTCATTCATATTGCAATAAGTATACTCATAAATTATATCTAAATTTAAAATCTTATACATTTGACATGATCTATGTATAAAAGACACATGTACTGGGATGCCTTTCTGCATAGCACGTAACAAAAGTTCATATAATGCTACATCTACTTTAAAATAACGTCCTGTTCGATCCTGGCATCCTCTATCAAGCTTGGAAGCATGGCGGAATGTGCTGGATAGCTTGGGCGATTTATTATTTCAACTCATTTGCAAGACATTTATGCGGAAATTGTCTCTCTATCACCAAAGGAAGTACGGTTTGATTCAGTGGAGGCTACGATTGAGACCCACCTCGCTCAGAGCAACTTATGCTGAATATGTTAAGTTGCAATCTAGGTGAAACCACATTCTTCCGTTTATTTAATGATAAATTAAACATTTTAGATACGCATGACGCATCGTAGATTGTTTTTGGCTTGCAATTGTGATTTTGGAGATGTTGATTTGGTTTATTTACGGACGCTCTATAACATCTCAGGTCATCAGCGTCCCATTCAATTCAGGGCGTGAAATGGCCTACGAATTTGGCTCAGGGGCCTCTTCTTTCAGGCTTGAGGTTCTTTTACGTGCCATAAATTTTGTATGACACGGGACCCACGGCTTTACTTCTCTTCCGAAGGAAGCCATTCTTAGGATTTACGCCCCAAAAATCCATCGATCCTAGCCGGGTTTGAACCCGCGATCTTGGGTTTAGAAGGCAAGTATGGTTACCACTACACCATCAGGACCGACTGATTTTGGAGATGAACTTAACCACCTTGGCGTTCGTCGTAAGGCTCGGGCGGCACCCAAATCATGTAATCCAGTTGCTAAAAGTTCGATTCTTACATGGCGTGTACATACTATGGAAATGTATCGAACCACACACTGCATTGACAAAAGGGCAAACCATCGTGTTTGCAAACACATTTGCCAATTGCTGTTCAAAGGTATCCGATTTTCCTAAAGCTAATACAATTGTACATCTCCATTTGCTGCTCGGATCAAATTGGTCACTTCATTTCTCACGCAATATCGATTGCTGAAAGCAATAAATGAAACAAAATATATGCTGTAGGTTTATTTGTCACGGGCAAATGCGTAATTGAATACCTATAAAAACAAACGGTGCAAGTGATTTTCCAATTACGTGCCATTTGTCTGGCAGCCTTTATTTAGTAATGAACTTTAGGTAGGTGTCAATCAATATTAGACTCCTCGGACAAAATAGCGAGTTACTTACTACATCATCAATTTGCAGTTATTCGAGCATTAACGGTCCTGAAAATTCGGCAGAGTACATGGATGTTCCTAAGATTTTTTAGGCCTAAAATCTTTGGAATTTGTGGGCCAGTTGATATGAAAGTGTTGTAGAACTATCGTCTTGCCATGCAGCCACAGTTTTAGCCCAATGCACACAATAGTTCTGGAAGGAGAATTCATTTATGTGGCATGTATCATGAAGATGTTGGCAAATAGACAGCATTATTCATTCAGAATGCTGAAGTATCTCTGCCATTTCAAAATATCTCAGTCCATAATACAGAAAGCATCCCCAGGCCATGACAGAAATCTCTCCAGCTTGAAATGCACTTAATATAGTCCAGAGAGTGACGTACTCTTGAAGTGCTAACAAAAAAGACCCATTCCAGTCAAGAGTAAAATTTTGATGACATGGAGCCCATATGTCAAATGTGCTTTGTGAAAACCTCTTAAGAGGAATTTTTTCCAATATCTGGAAAAATTCTTGCCAAGTTTGAATCCAATGTGAGTCTCGTTAGAAATGAGACTCACATGCATTTTGATGGTGGTACCAGTCAGTAAGAATTCTTTTCTGCCCACTCTTATGACACTGATTCAAGGTTGATGGCAATATACATACATCCTTGCAAACTCTATTTGTGGTAACACACTGCCAAATGTCATTTGTTTTGTCTAATTGTATGCCCAAACATGAGATACCCTCAGTAGATAAATATTTAAAATGCTTAAAAACCCTTTGTGCCCTCACTATTAATGTACAAGAAAACAAACTGAGTTAAAAACATTTAAAATATTAATGTAATGATAAAACACTCTTAGTGTTTCACTCTCAAAATTTAAAAATTCAGGATGTTTTAAGACTTTTGCTCACATCAGCTACACTTAAACAACTTTTTGAGTGTGTTTATCATTATATTAATATTTTAAATGTTTTTAACTCGGTCCGTTTCCTTGTTCATTAACAGTAAGGCCATGAAGGTGTTTATAAGTTTTTTAAAATATTTTATCTACTGGAGATTTTATACTTCTTTTCACTGTGTTGATTCCTAAATACATTAGAATTGGAATAAGATACCTTCTTTGTCAGTATTACATGCACATTGCAATCCTTTTGGCAAGCTGCTAGAATAAAGCCGAAGCTAACTACTACTCTACTGTGCTAATTATTTTGTCCAAGGTATGTAAATAAAATGAAATTTAATATATAATTTAATTTAAAAAAAATTAAATAAAAATCCAGAACAAATAGTGATCTCAATTAAAACATATCTTTAAAAAAAGAAATTATTTTAAAAAATATATATGGAACTAACACAGTGAAGCCAAGTCATATGAATAAATTCATGTGATATATGTCGTACTAAACACTCTTATTGCTTCACTTACTTGTGTTATATTTGGAACCAGTTTAGAAGACCTTCAGCTTCATCTTCGGCCAAGGGTATGACTCAAAAAAAAATAATTCTATTCACATAGCCACTTCCAAATCAACTATGTAATCTCCTATATTTTTGGAATATTTAATGCATTTTAAATAAGTGAGTAATACCCTTGCTGAAGATGAAGACGAAGGTCTTCGAAACCGGTTCCAAATATTACACAAGTGAAGCAATAAGTGTGTTTAGTACGACATATAGCACATGAATTTATTCATATAAATAGTGATCTGTTCTAATTCAGGATAACCCAAAGAAATCGCATACATAAAAGGTATGAAATATCTCATTTTAAAGCCTTACACACAGATCCCCCTCCACCCCCCAGATTTAGCTTATCATTTTTTAATCTTACATCTTGCTAATCAATGGTAGCACTATGCTTTCAAAATGCATCTATGGTCAGCTGCTTCACATCATGATGTTAAAGAGCGTCCGTAAATAAATTAATTAATTCACATCATGATCCATAACCATACCATTCACCATCTCTTTGTCAAGTTCAAGTTTGCTTTATATTACTAAATCTCAAAGAAACATAAATCTCATACACTGTATCAGTTATTCTGTGTTGTCCTTTTTTCTCCAAAGCTACGTGCAGTTTTTTATTGCGACATGCATTGGTGACTTATAATGTCTGTATTTGATTAAATAATAGTTTAGTTGATATTGTATGATTCAGTTGAACTACACACTCTTAATGCTTTACTTACTTGTCATAATGTAAGGAACCGGTTTCGAGAACATTAAGTTCTCATTTTCAGCCAGGCTTAAGTCCAACTGTCGGATCATTCTGTGGGCTTAACGTTCGACTTTAGTCTTTCTGAAAATTAGAATTAAATGTTCTCGAAGCCAGTTCCATACATTATTACAAGTAAGTGAAGCTTTAAGAGTGTGTAGTTCAACTGAATCATACAATGATATCAATTATATGATTAGCTTCACTATGCAAGTTCCAATTTACATTTTAATAGTTTAGTGTTTGTCCAGATATGTAACCCATTTTATTTTTCAAAATTATGGTCTTTTGTCTGTAGAATGAACAGATTATGAGAACACCAATATTCCTAAGGATCCGTTATAAGCCATGGTTTTCCCAACATTTTTCACACTCCAGCTAATATCTAAACAAATTTTTCTCAATTAAGTGCTTGTCAAACAATCTTGCTGAATACACTAGTTTTCAGCACTGAACTAACATTTTTAACACCAGTTTATTAAAAAGCTTTGCATTGCTAATGTATCGCAGTCTCACTCTCCTTCAGTGTCCAATTAGAACTGGAATTTACTACTTAAATGTAAACTGGAACTTGCACAGTGAAGCCAATAATATTAATTGATATCATTGTATGATTCAGTTGAACTACACACTCTTAAAGCTTCACTTACTTTTCTTAAATGTATGGAACCAGTTTCGAGAACATTTAGTTCCCATCTTCAGCCAGGTTTAAGTTCAGAGTTGAACTTCAATTGAACTCTGAACTTAAGCCTGGCTGAAGATGGGAACTAAATGTTCTCGAAACTGGTTCCATACATTTAAGAAATGTAAGTGAAGCTTTAAGAGTGTGTAGTTCAACTGAATCATACAATGATATCAATTAATAGAACTGGAATGTTTATGCTATTAATATTTCCTTATCTCTTAATCATTTTTGTTCTATTCCTCCGAGGAATTATAGGTACATTGTTAATTGGAATATATTTCATTTTATTGGTTATTTAAAAAAAATGTAAAATTTATTCTTAAGATTATGGTGCACAGCATAAAATAATTGTGAAACAGTGAGTAAATTTGACAGGGATCACAATTTTCCACCACTGTATGTTGCAATGATCGTTTAGGTTGGCAATGAAGAATAGCTAAAAGTCAATAATTTTACATGAGTAACTTGTGTAAAATGACACAATAAGTGAATCTGTTATTTTAAAAATGAACAGCAAAAAGAATGGCGATCAGTAATAATACAGACTTTGTACAGAAGCAACTTAAAGACAGAAGCAAACTTTAATGGATATCTGTGAAACAATTTACACATTTTGAAGATCTGGCACTTTGAACCATTATGAAGAACTGAAACTATTAAAGATAAAATTACTTAAATACAACTTTGTGGAACTTTCAAATGGAGAACGTACTTATAAATTAAATGTTTTAGCTGGTGAGTTGATTACATTCTCTTACCAATGTCTATAGGCAGAATATGTTTTATGGACCCTGTCCACATCCTTAACTGCCAGTAAACTAAATCTAAAGTTTATGAGAAAAACCCTAAACGATGTATATTGTAGGAAACCAACTACACTACCTGCAGTATTGCAGGAAGACATTTAAATGTTCAGAGCAATATTTAAAGTATCTGAATGCTACTTGTAAACATTTTGAGCATCTTACTTGATTACAGAAGTCATATTCTCTTATCTTCAACTGACTGTCCAGCTGTAGATAAAGTCAAACATGATTTAAAGCTCCCCTTTCATGTGTTGATGTGTTTGAGGCAGTAATAAAGCTTTACAGTAAATATTTTTCATGTCGAAATATGTAAACATTTTTTTTGAACCTGTCTGAATTCTCACTTGGAATGATCTTGCTCTTGATTGGTTGATGTGGTATTTCACTTGCTGTTGATTCAGCAAGAGACTGAGTGTGCTGAACTGGGGTGAGGGGACATGTAATGAGATAGGTGTCAGAGAAATGCTGTCATTTATTGTTCTATCTGCCCAGTGTTTTTATTTTTACTTTCTGTACAGCAGGAAGCCATGCCTTGTTCAGTTTCTAGGTTTCTTCTCTTTTGCTGAAATTGTTGGGTTGTTTGAACATATCAATAGCTCTGAAGAGTGAAGTAACATTGAAGCTGATGAGTCAATCTTGGATTTGTACAGTCAATGAATTCAGTTTATCGATGAACTGAGGAGCTCCACTGTCTTCTATATCACATTACCATGTACATCTTAATCATGAAACCAGAGAATTCTTCAAACACCCCAACAATTTCAACAAAAAAGAACAAATATGGAAACTAAACAAGACATCAAATAAGTGTACTTACGAAGCTGTTGACAATGGAGTGGTATATATATAAACAATGTATACAGTTTTTTTCACACTACAGTTTTTTTTCCAAATTTATGTAAGTGAATGGAGTTAGTGTGAAAAAAACTGTATACATTGTTTATATAAACAAGACATGTTGCCCTGCTTTACAGAAAGTCCAATAAAACTAATCTATAATAAATACTCAACCAAGACATATACTGCACCGCAGACAGCTAGAATATGACAGCATTTCTCCAAACCTACATTCATTACATGGCCCCTCACATCAGCCAAGTCCAAATAGCCTCTTGTTCAATCATGACAAGCAGAAACTCCACCAACCAATCAGGAACAAGGTCATTCCAGTCAAAAGTATATAAATCAGGCAATGCAGACAGGCTCTATTACCGAGATCTCCAAGAGTACTGATCACATCACTGAAGATGTCTGTTGCAGCTACCAATAAAATTCCTGGAAATAAATGTTACAGGAAATTGTTTTAGCCAGATATCCTTCATTCTTACTCACCCTCTGCATTTTGATCAGATCAAAAATGAAAGTGCAGTATGGAGAGTATGCTGCACTTCAGTAAATGGGAGAGGCTAGTTTTTAATACATATCTACACATGCATTTAATTTTATAAATATAATATATAAAACACAGCTTGTAACATTACAAACCTCAAATTGAAAATGCAACCTAATGTTATCTGAACAATTTGCAAAATATTTTCATTCAATTTCATCATTTGGACTAATATGAAACACATTGTTTTTATGAAATGTTTAATATTCTGCATAGTGAATTGGCTCAGCTAATGTTATATTACAACATAAAATCTACATCAAATGAAGGAATGACACATTTAAGTATTGTTTTTTTTTTTAATTAATCACTTCCTGAACCAGACTCATCCTCATCTTCAGTTGTTGGTGGAGTGCTTTCTATCGGTTCATCTATTTCATCATCATCATTATCAGAATCTTTCTTTTCTTTTTTGACATTTTCTTCATCAGAATCTTTTTCCTTTTTCACTTCTGTCTCTTCATCCGAATCCTTCTTCTCTTTTTTTATTTTGGCTTCTGAACTCTTTGAATCTTTATCCTTTTTGGTATCCTCTAATTTCTGTAAAAGAAAATAAATTATTACAAGTTGCATTATTATAAGTGTTTCTTTTCAGAATGGAACTTTTTAACATACAAATTATTGAAAGTCTTGAGCAGCAATTTTTATAAATGACAACTAATTAATTACAAAAACTACAGCATATTGTCATGATCTATAGACTACAAGGCAGCATCATGAGCAAGTCTTGACATCAACTTTCATTGCATTATTCTAGATGGCTTATACAAAATGGCTGCAATAGATGTTTTATTGTCAGAGTTCAATTTCTTGTTAAGTCTTCGCTGCAGAAATATGCCATAGAATTAAGGATGTATATGGAGATGTGTACATGGGTGACAACAGTTTCAGATGGGTACAGTATACCCTTCGTTCATTGTTTTTGGAGGAACCAGGTTAAGATATCTAGTGGTAACCATACTTGCCTTGTAGACCCAAGATTGCAGGTTCAATTCTGGCCAAGGTTGATGAATTTTTTAAGACTTAAAATTTCTAAGTATGGGTTCCTTCAAAAGTAAAGTAAAGCCAAAGGTCCCATGTCACAAATTTACAGCGCATAAAAGAACCTCAAGCCTGAAAGCAAAGGGCCTCTAAGCAAAATTTATTGGATGTTTCACACCCTGAATTGAATGGGATGTTGATGACCTGAAAAGTTAAAGCTCATCTGTAAATAAAACAAATCAACAATAAACGTTTGTCACTTTCTTTGAGAAAGGTTGTTAAATGACATTTGCTTCTTTGCTGTTTTTCTTTACATGCAAAACTAATTTTCCACATTCAATGCACACTGTTGCTCACTACTGTCCATACTGTCATTGTCATGTGCATAAAACAGGCTCATACAGTTTCACATGCTCTCAGAGTTTCGGCAAACATCGGCACGGCTTCGGCTGTTGCATTATCTTACCCCACTTCTTCACTTTCCTTCCCCATATCAAAAACACTTATGATTCCTCCCATTTCTAGCTCCCTTCATCATCACTCTGAATGCCAATTGTGACAACGTCCTCGTCCACTGCCTCATAGGTGCCAAAACTGATGGCAATGGCAACTATGGCATATTCTTCTCATTGACTATCATCATCCTGTTGCTCCAAAAGTATTGGCAACTACAGAGAGTTCAAGTCACAACTTCTCGGATCAAGCATGACATAAACTCTGTATATAAGACAATTCCAGTTTGAAAACAATTTTTCGAGGAATTAAACTTTTTGAACAAATAATGCGGGAAAACGATACTTTAAGGAACAATGAAAATAGGTTTGATTTACATAAGATATAAGGTAAAACATTTGTGACAGCATAAATTGAATGATGCATCCAGGAAAACGATGGTTCCGGGAATCAAGGTTCCACTGTATACATTTAACACTCCATAAACTTAATTTCTTAATAATGATTGCATTTTTATGCTGAATAGCACCCCATGCCATACAGCTAAGCATGTAGTCTCACTACAGAAATGAAGGGATACATTTATTAGTCTGGCTGATATAGATTCTATTGAGGGTATAAAAGTGATCTGCAGAATAGTTTGCATAAATGAAAACGTACTGATTGATAGGATAAATCAGGTTTGGTACCAGAATGATATTAAGATAATGGCTGTTGAAAATTTCAGAAATTTGCTATTGGGCTGTAAAAGCGGTGTAAAAAATCTTGACTGCCTTTATTTTATGAAAAAAAAAAAAAAATGTAACCATTGTAATGGAATTTATACTTGATGCCCTGATGGGTATTTTAATATTTATATGTATTACATTAACTTTCGTTTTCAGCGAGGAATAGAGGGCTCTATTTAATTATATAAATAGCAATGATATCTATAGTAATTTCTGATATGTTACTTACATACTAATAGTAGACACGAGTTACAATTTTATGTGTGAATTCGGAAAATGAATGTCAAAGTAGCACTTTTAGGTTTTACTTGTTACATAAAGAGCACAAATGAAAGAGAACATCTGGACAGTCTAGGTTACACAATGGGTTTTTCCTGACACCAGGAGTCAGGATTTTCACATTTGGTCAGTGGAGTGGTTGGAGTTTCACCACTGAATCATAAGATGGCCAAATGACCAGTCCGCAGAGAGAAGTTTGAATTTTGGGTGCCTGGGATGCTTTTGCACTTACATATATGAAAACCATGGCTTCTAGATTTAGCACGTGGTGAGTCACACAAAGGGATGATGTATAAGGAAGCGAAGTCACCTAGTTTTCAATTTATTATTTTCTCAGTCCAGTACTCGGTTCAAGCAGTTTGAAGCCATCCAACACAGTTATTGAGTTCAGCAAGATTTTAGAGGCTTTTGCCATTTGATCATTGGCAGATAGTTATAAGTAAGCAAAAAATTAATACTATGCATGTGTAATTCATAATTCTTGTGAGATACTGAGGTAAAATTCTCATGTAATAAATCAGTGATAAGCAAGTGCGAGTTTTTGTAAATACCTACGCCTGTCTTGAACTGCAAATTAATGCTTATGGAGGTCTTGCTATCACTCGCCATTTAGACAATAGAGTGATTGTTTTCAGCCATGGAAGTATGCATTCTTCACAAATACATAGTTAGCCAGCGCACAGAGTTAACTAACAAGTAGTCCAAGGGTTACAGGCATTCATCTCCCAAGTCGGACAATCTCCCCTTTGTCAAGAGAACTATGTCAATAAATACAATTGTCTAGTTATATTCTGTTGTGCATTTATATGTTGAGCTTAATTCCTGTGCCCCTCTCTGTAGAAGACGACGAAGACAGTTGAAACATGGGACAAAAGGTAACTGAAGAAAGTGCAGCTGCTTTCCATGCCCCATGCAACAACAGTTTATATCAAGAGCCAAACCTTTTCTGTTAGAAACCGAGAAGGAAACATACTACAAGATCAGCTAAACCTACTTCAAATTTGAGCGCCCAGCTGCGGGCCCACAATGACCCAAATTTGGCATCCAACACACAGGGTCCTTATTTCAAGACCTACAGAAAAACACTTTCAAATTTGCTGCCCAATGCATGGGGTCACTTCTACCAATCATCACCTAAATGTTTTCACCATGTAACTTTTTTTATGTTTAATATTCAAATGATATTCCTATGTAATATCTTCAAAATGTGTTAATTTTTTAATATTAAGAATAATTCAACAACTTTAATTTAATGGCATATCAGTGTAATACTTCTACTTAAGTTGCTATTTTTAGATTCAACTTTTAGATATGTATTTAGTAATTATTACTATGAAAGTTACAGTTACAGACAACTGCAAGAAATACTCAAAGCAAAATCTGTCATGCATTTGTAAGTTCTTTTAATGTACAAGCACAAAGTCTTGGTTTTCTATCAAAGGTTCTTTCATTGCTCATCATTACTTACAATTCATTCTCTCTTAGATTTTTCTGATTAATTCTTGAATAGTGAAAGTAATCAAATGGAATTTTTACCATGAATAAGTGCTATAACAAAGAAATATGATTTAAGCATTTGGAAAGTACTTACAGATTTTTAGGAGATGGTGGCTACACCTTCTGGTTTAAAAAAAAAAAAAAAAAAAAGGGAGAAATTTGGCAAATACTTACAGGCTTTTTAGGAGCTGGTGGCTTTTTTGCTGCTTTTTTATCATCTTCTTCAGAACTGCTACTATCATCATCACTAATATATTCTTTGCTTTTGAAATTTCCAGACTTCATTGGAGAAGCTTTGGTTGGCTCCTTTCTTTTTGTCTCTTTCTTCTCCTTGCTACCACCTCCACCACTTCCTCCTCCGCCACTTCCTCCTCCTGATGCTTCATACTCCTTCATTGCTTTGCTATATTCTTCTTTCAACTTGGCTGCTTTGCCTTCCCATTCCTAAATAAATATATAAAAAATGTAAGCCATGGGGCATATAATGCAGAAAATAGATTTCCAGAAGAGGGAAATAAAACATGAATATAATGGTCACAACAAATGATCCAAGTCTTGAAGATGTTCAAGCAAACAAATTGTATTTACTTGTGAACAGGTCCCTATTGCATATTAACCCTCTAGGTGCCATGTGGTAGCACAGTCACCTGCCCTTTAAAAGCCAGAGCCGATCTGGTCGCTTCTTTAAATTTAGTCCAAAATAGTCAGTGCCGATCTCTTGGCCGCCTTAAAATCCTAAGATACACTTATTTTTGTGACAACCTATGGCGACAGAATGCAAGCCCTTGAAAAGTAACAGCTCGGAAGTTCATTAGGTATAATGAGGAATTTTTGGCTTTCACAAGGGTGGTTTGTGTTTGAAAGTAGCACTGTCAGTTCTTGTCCCATAGTGGTGTTCTGAAGGCTGAAAATGGCAAGCGGTGTCATTAAGGCAGGCATAAATGATAAGATAATTGCATATTTTGAAGAGTGCATATTAATGCTGATGATTTGATTTTCAATAGTGAGAGTGATATTTCCAGTTCTGATGATAGTGAAGGAATTATACCCAGCATGCCCCTACAGTTCTCCGCAACTAAAGAAGAGGCATTTGTCAGCCAATTCTCTCAACACCAATATTAATTTAAAATTAATTTCGTGTTGGCACAAGAGTGTTAAATCGACTCACTAGCGAATTAAGAATATACTAATATAAATGCTTCCAATCGTGAAAATAGTGATGATAATGACAACCTTGATACCAAGAACATTTCAGAGTCCTATGTGTGATGTAAAAATTCTGCCAAGAAAATTAGAAAGACAATTTGTCACTCTGCACAACAGAAAGAGGTTGCATTCAATATGTGTATGGTGTGATCAAGGCTTGAATACTAAATATGCACCACAACACCAGTGCATTAATTAAAAAAAATATAAATTTTAAGGCAAATATAAATATCATGTGGCATGTACAGTTAGCAGTAGGCATTTGTTCATTTTGTGTCAGGCCTAGATACTATTTCAATTCTGTGTTTTTCTTATTTGTATTACACAATACTAGACAAAGTATTAATGTTAGTGTAGAATGTTATTGCATACATATTTAAGTAAATCTAAGTATATTAAAAGTATTTTGGAACATCGTACAGTATAAAATATAATATTTCACATGATGATGCTTTACCGCTGCAGTGAGTACATTTAACTAGTTACTTCTCTTTACCTACTTGCACAAGTTAAATTTTTTAAAATGTATAGTCACATCAGGTCAATTTGCACAATTTGTTTTATGCCATTTTATTCATAAATGAAAACCCAATCATTATGAACACTTTATTGTACATCTTTAAGTTGATAATTAAACCCAAAATGCAAAAACCATATTTATCTTTTGAAATATTTAATATTGGTTGAAACAATGAGGATATTTTAAAGTTATATTTTTTTGTTACCATTAACCAATTTTGTACAATATGTATTCCTTATACAGAAAGTTTTGTGATGTTATTATTCTTGAATTTATAGAAGCAAATTTTCAAAGTGGTGCATTTTCCCTTTAAAAGGCTGAGCATTTAACAGCTGTACAAATCAGGCAGGCCTCTGGCTGCTTTCAGCTGATTGCAGGAAGCTGACCAGATCAGTACGTTGCAGCAAAGAAGCTAAATTCACTCAGAAATTTCATAAGCTTAAAACACATATTTTTTTTAATGAACATTTATTCCTTCACATTTAATTTTCAAAGGAATTATTTGTTTCATTTTGAAAGGAAACTTACTGTGGTAAAATTTTTGGAAAATTATAAGCATTATGTATAAGCTGTTTAACAAAGGTTAATTACAGATGTCTTCTCCCACACCTGCATCCTTTATCAATATGCATAATTATATTTGTTTTACTGACTATTTAAATTAAAATAATTATATATGCTGAAAATATGGGTGTTGGAATTGCATCTCACTAGATTTACATATAACCAAACAATGTTCTACAATGGACGATCACAACATGAATGCTATCTTCAAATTTCTCATGTAAGATTTTTCATTATTTAGCTCAGAGGTTCTCAAACTGTGGTCTGCAGACCCCAGGGGATCCACAAAACATTAGAGTTTGTTAACAGTATTTATTCTTGAGTGTATAGATACAAACAATGAATTACAAGAAGAAAAAAAAATGATATGATTTTACAACATGAATTTAATGAGGTGAAATAAATTATCATCAAATTACAGGTGACTTCATCCTGGAGGGACCCGTGAGCAGGAGGTCTGGGGTTTGAATGTGATTTATACTTGTGCTTCCCCTCCACCCTACAACAACTGCCACAGGTGGTCAAGATTGTTAAGGAACGAACCTGTGAGCAGGAGGTCTGGGGGTTCGAATCCCACCAGGACTGTCCTCCCTGAGGTTTTTTCCAGGTTTTCCTCAGTCCTCATAAATGGCAAATGGCGGGCGGGTACCCTTAACTTGCTGCTTCACAAAGAAAAATACTGATTTCACAAACTTGTGGCAAGGCTAGATCTACTGAATGTCAGGTAACAAACAATTTTTCCCAATATTGCTCAACCTCTAAGCAGTACAATTTAAAACTCCTGCAGGGGACCTAATTTTGGTCATGAAACAATAATATAAAAGTTAGTTTTCTATCAATTTTTAAACTTTACAATTTAATACAGATGAAATTTCATCTCTGAAAATAAGGTGAAATAAAAAAAGAAACAAATGATATACGACTTCTGTTAAATATACAAAATATTATTTCTTAATACTAATTTATTTAACTGAAATGTAAATTCACCAACAAATATAAAAATACAGATACATACAGACTTATCCTTTAATTCCCTCCACATTTCTCCTCCCTTCTTTGCAATATCTGTTACAGGAATTCCAGGGTTCTCCTGCTTTATCATATCCCTGTTAGCATTGAGATACAACATGAATGCCGTTGGTGGCCTTTTAGGTTTGTTTTCATCTTTTTCCTTCTTTACTCTCTTCTTTCTTGGTTTCTCAGACTATAAAAGGAGGGAAAAACAATTATCACTAATGTTAAGGCACAATAAACTATATACTTACAGAAATAATAAGTTATACATTTATAAGTGAATGGCTCACCTAAACAATGTTATAACCAACAGTTTTGGTCAATGTGAGAAAAATTTGGAACAACATTGAACTTGAACTGGTGGATGTGTGGGAAATTTTCAGTTTCAGTCTCATGTTTTGGTATTACTGTTTCAATATTGAAAATGGCGTTTACAAGGTCAATGAAGTAATTGCAAGCAAAATGGCAGACCAGCTAGAACTATTTCTCTTGTCAACTGGCAAAAAAGGTCCTATAAAGGCAAATGGAGAAAGAGAGAAATGTGCTTATGAAAAGATAACTGTCATACACATCTTCAGGACAGTGGGTGACCATATATCTACAAAAGAAATCAGCCATAGCTGAAAAATTGCCTCCAAATGCAATAAGTAAAATGTTGTAAATATCCTACAATACTCCTTTGCTATTTTTTGTATTATAACAATAACTAATTTTTGTGATTGAAATTAACAATTTGAATTTTTTACGGAAATTATTCACTGAAGTGTGCCATTTATATTAAGTAATTACTTGGCTGATTAATAACATTATCAGTAGATAAATTGCACATTAAGAATTTTTTAAAATTGTTTCAGGAGAGAGTATGTGGCTGTTTTTTGCAATGTGGCAACTAAGTGTGGATGATAAGAGAGAACTTGATGAATTTTATAAGTTGAATTTTATAATTAAACTAGTCTTCTGGCACATCATGTATAGAGGTACTGAACATTACACAGAGATCAACCAGTGAAAATAAGGATTCATTCCAGATAACAGAATACATCTGGTTCCAAACCAATTATGCCTCATTACATTGCAAAAAAGAATAGAGAACCTGGTTGCAAAAATTTACCTCTAGTTAATTCTAATGCTTTCCAAATGACCTCTGCCTATTACAGCTGCAAAGAAGAACCTATTAGATATCCCGTTGAGTTCACAAAATTCTGAGGACTTAACCAGTCAGTAAACTACAATATGCTATCTCAGTTTTGTTAGCACAGTTTTCTGTAATAGAGTTTGTGTTCCTTAACATTTTTTGTGTTTTTAGTGAAAAATTACACTTGGAATGTAATATTTTGCTAAGTATAATATGATATTGATTCATTATCTGTTATCATTTTAATTAACTTGTTAAAATAACTGACTGAACGATGAGGCAGGTAGCAAAATAATGTAATATCTTTGTCAGTTACAACATTGTTTCTATAATTTTTTTCTAACCAAAGACTGAAATTCAATTATTGTGTATACAAAATAATTAGTAATGAAAAAGTTGTATAACAGCACTAACTTTTCTAATAAAAAGTATTTTTGTACTTTTTGATTTATAAAAGGCAATTTCACCTCCTGTACATTTTAGTTTTTGTTGGTTACAATGTTGTTCGGGTGAACCATTCAAATAATAATCTCAGAAAATAACTAATTATGTTTCTCTTCTACCATTAATTCTTATCTCTGTCGAAAACATGCTGTCATCTATCATTGTACTTCACCATCTTAAATTCCAGCTGCAAGTGAGAATTTGTTATGTATAAGCAGTTTTCTGCCATATATTCAGTTTTGCTCATTACTCCATTTCTGCCAACTGCTCCTATGCCACCCTCATTGTATTAACTTTATCATTTGGCACATGTAGTCAACCATAAGACTTCAATTGGAAAAAAGGTGGATGTGACTCCTTCCCTTACTTTTCTGATGTTTATTTGCATACCATCACTGTTGGTCATAACTACAGTGGCATTAGCCATTATCATACTCAGCAAAAAAAGAGCTACTATTATTGAACATTCAATCAAATATATCAGAGCTTTAAAATGTGAATTCCCATTCACAGAATGCTTACCACTGTCTTAGTCTTTGCAGGCTTCTTTTCTTTTTTCTCTTTCTTCTTTTTCTTTTTCTCACCATCTGATTCACCTGAACCCTCATCTGAATCAGATGGTGTTGGATTGCTGTCATACCTAATAAAAAAGTATTAAAATATTTAACTAAATATTGTTAATTGGAACATAGCACAGTGAAGCTATAATCATATATTAAGATCATTGTGTAATTGAGTCGAACCAACACTCTTTTGCTCCACTTACTTGTTCAACTATGTAGAACGGGTTTCACGAACCTTCATTCACATTGTCAGCTAGAAAGTCAACTGCTGGATACTTTGTTTGCTGTGGGAATGTGTGATCTGCTCTGGTAGAGGTGTGATGAACTTAAAGTATAAAGTTTAACTGGTACCACCACATTTAAAAGTAAATGAAGCATAAGAGTGTGTTAGATGACAATCTGATATAATTTACATTTAACAAGCTTCACTGTGTGAGTTCCATCAGAATTTTTTAAAAATGTATTATTTTTCGAAAGTTCTTAAATAAATGTACATTTATATACCTATACCTACACAAATATAATTTTAAAATTGCCAAATGATGCTGTTTTATAATGTATCTATTTCACTAAGCTGTTTTTTGCAAACTCACTTGGCTATGTAATTTGAACCATTTATCTATGCCATGACTTAAAATGTATGCCTAGTTCAGGGATACTGAGAATCATCAAAACAATAACTGAAAATTGTTAGCTTGCCCCAAAAGATTTGTATACTCTGATATATCACATTTGATAAATATTATTTGTATTTCTTTGCAATATATAATAACTTTTAGTGAATCTTTTAGAATGTATGCACATGAGGGTTAAAAAATTAATACTACTTCCTTTGCAAAAAACTCACTCTTCAGCAACATCACTCTCTTGCTGATCTGGGTTAAAGTCTTCATCAGTAGATTCATCCTCTGATTCACCTCCTTCTCCTTCATTTCGCTCTTGTGCTTCAGCCTTCACCCTAGCAAGGTAAGCATCAGGTTCATCTTCCTGATCAGAGTCACCAAAGTCATCTGCATATGAAGGTTTATCCTGTAACACAACAGATTGTACTAAATACAATGAGTACAGATTACAGCTATTACTAATAATGAACTGTCCTGTGTTGCATGTTGTTTATTGCTTCTGTAATTTTATACCTGCATAAACTTTCGCATTTACCACTCAATCTCAATTATAATCTCAATTATATTAACTAATTATTATGTAAACATTTCTCAAAAGGTGGTTGGAGGGAAAGCTTTAAACTTACTCAGTTCTTAGAGTATTCCTAAATAGTGTGATAAAAATTTTTGCTGTGTGCCATGCGTTCTTGTTTACTGCATCAGCTTGATTTGCATTGCATTATACTACCTCTTCACTATCGGCAGACAACCTGCGCTAAATTTTCAGATCTAACCCCACTGGATTTCTTCTTGTGGAGTTATGTGAAAGATAGAATGCCAGTGTCACTACTACAAGAATTGAGACAGCACACTGTTTATGCTGTCTTGCAAACTGATGTGAACATGCTACTAAACATGAGGCATGATAAAGAGTATCGGGTCAATGTGTGCAGGGTCACTGGAGATGCACATATAGATATACTCTTTCATTTGCAAAAAAGTTGCAGTGCAATTGTGTTTATAGTTATGCACAAATACATTATTGAAATTGGTCACATCATTTTGAATAACCCTGTATAAGAAACTCCCTATATGATAAAAACATTGTCCTTCTTGCTAAGCAATTTCTAGCTTTTTATGGTTTTTATAATATTAAATTTTCCTTGGTACTAAATGTACTAACATTCTTCAACAAATCCCACTCTTTGTTACACATCTTTATAAGGTAGCTTGATGTTGAGCAGAAAGCTGAGCCTAACACAGTAAAAAACTGTGATTTTTAGCCAAAAGTTCCATTTAATGCACATGCTGTAATTTTTTTTATTCCAATTTTGGAAATGTGTACACAGAATGCATTTCAGCAGAGGTTATGAATATATGCCTTTTTTCAATTTATTTGTGCTGGTAAATATTTCTTGATTAATATACAAATAAGCAAAATAACTCATGTGGTTCAATTTAACAGTATATTCTGGCCTGAAACCCGCAAGGCCAATTAGCTCTGATTTTACACCAGTTTGTTGTGTCTGCAGCATTTCATTATTTGTTAAGCATAAAATATTTATTTTAATTAAAATTAAAATGTAAATGCCTTTTAAAAACTTATAATTTTAGCTCATCATCAATGGATTAAGAATTTAGCTCAGAGGAGCTGTTACTAATTGCTGAATATGTCAAACTCTTTAATGCAATTACACATAGAATGGTAAGTTCAGTTCAGTTTCTAGGCCATTCTGCAGTTCTGGAAGCAGTCACAGAGACTTACAAACATTTAATTGATACTATTGTATGATTTAGTTGAACTACAATGAGTGTTCGGTGATTTGTTAAATTAGTTTTATACTAATTTGTTGGCACTCATATGAGGTTTAAGGCTATAAAATTTATTGCCAAATGTTGCTTTGAGTTGGAGTTTTTTTTATGAATGGTGTTAAACACCCGTTTTTACTACTGAGGCACCACAGGCAGTTGCAGTGGAGTGGAATATGTAAAGTTTATTTATTAACTAGTGAGTGATAAACTCAAAAAAAATTGGAACAGAGTAGGAGCTTAAAAGAGAGAAATACTGAGGAAAATAAATAAGGAAATGAGTGGAAGGAGAACCCTGTGATGTGATAGAATTACTTAAGTGGTGGCTGAACCTGTTTTCTGGAATTCCTGGTGGAGACTACTGATGAACAGAAGAGAGGGTTTAGCAAGGATCATGTAAGTTACACAGTGGATACAATACTTATATTATTTTATTTGGTATTGTTTTAGGAATTGAAATAATAATTTGTTTATTTTAAAGCTAATTAAATTATTGTGACAAATTATATTCATGGGGTTACACCTAAGAGTGGCCAGAGCCAAATAGGTAAAGCCTCTTGTATTTATTTTTTTCTTAGCATTTCAATAAATAAGTATACTTACAGACATTCCTCTATTCTTCACTCTGAGTTTCTTTGATGTGATGAAATCGTATAGTTTTCCATATTCATCTTTCTCAATACTGCTAAATGTATGAACCACTCCTGATTTTGTTTCCACTTCAAAATCAAATGACCTATAAAAGCACAATTACCAGTATAATACAACACATCCCCATCAAAAAAAAAGTGTTTTATCATTATGTGAGATAATTCATATTTCTAATATAAGATATGTGAACAGAGATTGTGATTTTAATAAAACATGATTAATCCAAAAACTACTTGTAAACTGCTGATGAACATGTCTGCCTATAAAACCACAAAATTGCTGGCAATATTATTTAACTAAATATGGAAATATTGTTGGCAACAAGCTTAATTTTTAAGTAATAGTTAACTATAATTAGCAACCAATTTGTACTAACTACAATCAAAATTTCAGAAAATATTTGTCCATATCTTCTATCCAAGATTTCTATAGGTTGTTTCACTCTGCACTTTCCCCATAAAACTTTCAAACTAATAGACATAATTCAGTGACATCCGACATGAAAATACGTTGGATATATGAGAAGCATGATAATCTCATGGAAAGCTGTAGTGTATGCCTGAACATGCTTTTCCACATTACAGACAATATTAAAAGCATTATGTCACAACCTTAATTTCTCATTAAAAATTTTCTTGCAACTCCACGAGATTCTGTGACCTGTTGTGATGAACTTTCCCTTCCAGCATGTGTCACAGTATGAAATCTGGGGAATAACGTTATGCAAACTTAGTGGCCTTAGAATTTTAGAAATGACATTCTTCAAAGAACGAAACAATTTTAATCATACTGAAATTGGAGATGTAGCATATAATACCATCCTAATACAGCCATTAAGAAGTTCCTTGTCATCCAACGGATTCATAAATTCATGGTAGATTTCTATGCAGATTACAGTATCCACAACTTAATAAAAGATTGGAACAATATATGTTTCCATAATCAAAATATTTTGAAAATTATGTGCCCATATAGGTAGATCATACCTAGGAGAACCATCCAAATTTGCAATGACAAAATGCTGGAACCAATTACAGTTTACTGAGTTTCTTCTGTACATCTGGAGGATTCTATTGTACATGTAACACCATATACATAAAGATTCATTTTTTTTGCACTTACTGACATTTGCTTGTGGAAACCTTTATCTTCGCTGAAAATTTATACAAAAACTTCTGCAGGGAGTTCTAGAGTCTGTTTTTCATCCGCATGCACTACTGTTTCTGGCAGTTTTGAACATACATTTTTTACAGTAGAACCTTGATTTTTTTTTGGAGGGACAAGGTTAAAAAAAACCAATGGATGCAGGAAAATGATAGACATGGGAAGTTCATAAATCATGTTCAAAAGTAAATATGCCAATATATAAGCAAATACATTTTGCATAAATTTTACAAGTAACCATATTTGTAACTTTCTTTGAAAAAGGTCATTAATTTACATTTGCTGCTTTTCTTTTCATGCAAAACATAAATGTATCATCACTGTCATGTGTGTAGATATACCCTGCACAGTTTAATATACTTTTACACCTTCAGCAAATGTTGACATGGCTTTGGGTGTTGCACCATCCTCCCCTTCTTCCTCTCTCTCCTCCCCTACATCAGAAACACTTGCTACTCTTCCAAGCTTTTCAGCCATCACATACTTCAACACTCTGAATACCACATATGACAATATTCTCATTCACTGCTACACAGGTTGCAACAACTGAAAGCACAGGCAACTCTTGCTCATTCTTGGCATCAGGTATTATGTCCTGCTGTTCCAAAAGTATCAGCAACTACATACAAAAATCATTGCTTCAGCTACTCCAATTTGAAAACAACCATAAGGACAGAATTTTTTGGGACTGAACTTTTTAAAAGAATAATGCAGGAAAACTATACATCGAGGAATAATGGATGCAGATTTTAATTACATAAATTATAATGTAAAACATTAGGGACAATATAAAATTGAATGATATATCCAGTAAAATGATGGTTCTGGAAGCGATAGATCAAAGTTCTACTGTATTTCTGTGATTTCCAATTGTGTACCTTCCAAATGGAAGATTTTGTGATATTGGTGTGTGTAATAATGTACTTTGACACTTAAGTCAGAAGGACCTTTACTGATGGTTTCTGAGTAATGTTATCTTTAGTACTGCTTTGTTAATACAATTTTCCAGTACATGCAGACAAATACTTTGCAGCCGAAATTAAGGCTACCTTTAATAGATTAATAAATTGATTATAATGATAATTACATTGAACTAAGAATTGTGGGTGCAGAGCTATATTTATAGAAGTATTCATTTGATAAGGATATTTATTATGTATATATGTATATGATTAAATAATTTAGAGATAAATTTAACAGGGATTGATATAAACTGAGACTTGTATTTATATGTATGTCATTTGGCAGGTAACTGTAATTTACAAGAGGCATTGTATACATTGGCTGGAACCAATAAAACGTGTGAGAAAGAGAGAGAGAGATCCCTTGTATCTTCCTGATAACTCATTGTGCTGACCCTTTCTTATACATGCCTGTGAGATACAAAAGGGAAAAATATTCTTTTGTCAGGTCACGAAATTTCTGTCCACCTGAATATTCAGGAAAGTAATTCACAGTAAGAAAACACAAAAACTTAAGACAGTCACGCGCCTAACAGGGATGGTAAATCATCGGCAAAGATGAACAAACTAGGAAATGACTGAGTTTGAACAAACAAGATATAGTAATAATTTTAAAAGGGAATGGAAATGTCAGAACGGAGATGAAAATGTTTTATTACAGGCAGGCCAGGAGTACAAAGTGTTATGCCACCTATTCAAGAGCAAGTGTGCGAAAGTAAATGGGAAATATGTCTGTTTTATCTATGAGAACATTTGGGAATCTATAACTAAAGGAGGAGAAAGATGTTATTTTAGAAATCCAGCATATTAGGTGTCGAAATTTATGACTGACTATTCTTGGAAAATTCAGGCTTGTGGGAAGATGGTGAAGGTCAGAAGGGGGAAAATAATTTTAGCCAATGGGCATTGAATAAAAATCAATGAATGAGGAGAACTTAGCAAGACAATAAACATCTTAAGATAACCAATGGTGAATATATAACTCGGGAATGGGATAAAAAAATTGGGAATTTAATTTAGCAAGAGGCATGGTGATATACAAAAACAGGAGTAGAGGGCCAAAATTTGATTTTTTTGGGCAGTCAGAAGTTAGGCGTTAACAGAGGGAGATTTTGAACAGTGAGATGTGAGAGATACTTAGCAGGGAGTCATGAGAAGAATAGTCAGCTAGCAGTTAGTAGTGAAGGGAAGGCAGCTGGTATGACGGGCATTAGTAAAGGCAGTAGTGATAGGGGTAAAAGATTGGTGAAAGGCGTGTGAGATTAAAGTAGGAAACTCAGTATAACAAAGTAATGGCAATTTCTTAGACAGCGACGAGCAGTCAGGTAGACACCACCAGTATTTTTAGAATTGAATAAACTATTTGGAAGGAGTCAACTTAATGTATCTTTTGGGCGATACATTTCCTGTTCTGTGGGTGTAAATTGATTCACAAAACACTCCAGAGGACCCTGAGATCGAACTAAACAGAATTGGAGCAGGTGTCTGAGCTAGCAGCTGGGGAAATAGTGAGACCACGACCAGCAGTCAACAACAGAACCACATGTACCATATTGCCTAACCGAAATCCACTCCATAATAAAACCCCGCTCCAACTTGTATGCATCATTCCATTTTATAGCAGTTTATACTGTACTACTCCAAACACAAATACATTATGATTATTCACAATCCTGTATTAGCAGCAAATGCAGATTCATTAACTAATGCTGGAGTACAGCAAACATGCAATTGGCCTTCACAGGCATGCCCAACACAAGAACTAGAGAGTAACACCTCTTGTTACATATGTCCTTATTCTTTTCATTCAACAAGGCATGTGCATGTCAAATTTTACTAATTAAAATCTAATACTTGGTTGACAATTGTTAAAAATAAAATCTGTAAGAACTGTCTAAATGATATTAATGATCTTAGCAAAATTCATTGTTACTATTAAAGAACTATAAGCAAATTGTTAGCATCTAATGAATCAAACAAAGCAATTTTCTATACCAATGAAGAATAAGTGAAATGTGATAAATGTTTAAATGTAATTACATATATCTAGAATGTAAAATTCATCATTAATATTATGTCTTGTTTTACACATTGATGAAAATAACAGTAACAAGAAGTGATACACTTAAACTACAAAGCTTATTAGTACAATAAACCATCTTCAAGAACAGACACTCAAAACCACACCAGACTTGCTACTAAACTTGTTCTTTGTATACTTTTCATGAACAATGCTTTCAAGAGTTATGTTTCCATATTTAAAAACTATATTACCAACCTTGTTCCTCCTCCGCTTCGAGCAAAATTGACGCTAACAATCTCTTCAAATCTGATATGTACAGGAGGCTTATGTACATATATGAAACCTCGTTCCAGTGGATAAAGATAGCCAGCAGCTGCTTTGTATGAGCAGCCCACTGCTGGAGTGCCAGAGTGCCTAATTAAAAAATAAAAAATTTATATAGGAAACAAAATAAAAGTTAAGGTACATGAAGAAATAAACCATCAATTAAGATATTTAACACAATGAATTTAAAAAAAAAAAGTGTTCAAGTTTACAATACTTCATATTATACGGAAACGGCAAGCTTATAGAAAAAAATGTTTCATTCACAAATGAAACAGTTACTCAGTCTTACCATAAATACTGTCACAATTTTTTTTGGTAGTCAGAAACACATGAATAAATAATCTCTTCTAAGTCTATATTTAGAACACTCTTTATGGTTTAACTTATATGAGATTTACTCAGGACATGTTTCGTGCCACACTTGTCTACATCCTCAGCTGTTAACTACTGTTGGATCATTTGTAGAAGTTGGGTAGATAGGTATCTAGGTTGACTCTGGTGGCCTTGTGATAAACTTGAATAAAGAGCTGTCTGCTTCCCAGAAGTCGAAATTCATTAAATTTTACTAATGTTTTTTTTTTATATAAGTCCTTTCCCATATATTCAATTCTTTTGGTTGTTGAACAGTTTTTAATAACCTGATGACTTTTTCTATTTCATGGTTTTCATTCCAAAAATGTGCTGCCACAGCCAATTTTTCTATTTGTTTGTAACAGATGTTTCTCCAATGTTCCTTCAACCTAATACCTCTATTTCTCTTTGTTTTTCCTATGTAGATTTTTTCACAAAGCTTATAATTAATCTGATAAATACCAGATTCTTTCTCTTTGACCTGGATTCCATTTTGTTTAATCTCAATAAAATTTTACACTATATTGGTTTTGAGGTGCTAAGATGATATTGTACTGCTGGAATTTTTTTTTTAAATTTCTTATTGGCTGATGGGTATTACGTGAACTTTTTAAACATTTTTTCTGGTGCTAAATCATTTAAAGTTGTGATTTGTTTAATTCTTTTTTGTTTCTGAATTTTTTTAATTTTTCCATACACATAATAAAAGCTGCTAAGTCAAATGGGTTCAGCAAACAGATGATTAACAAAAAAAATTTAAAAATTACAGAAACAAAAAAGAATTAAACAAATCACAACTTTGAGTGATTTAGCACCAGAAAACGTTTAAAAAGTTTACTTACCACCCATCAGTCTCCTGTATAGAATTGGGCTGACTTAAAATGATGCATGCCCTCTTTGCTACCATTGTGTATGCATGACTGAAGAGCACCTCAGCATTTGCCCTGCTGTTTTTCTTTGCATGTTATTGACAATGTCTTGGTGATTATTTTTATTGCTCTTCTTTGTAGTGGGCTGCTCATCAACTTATGACCAAGAAGTCGGAGACAGGCATTTGATAAAAAAAAAAGTTATTAACATATAATGGCAATCATGGAGTAGTTGATGTAAGAGAGATTGATTGATTTATTTATTTATGGATGCTCTTTAACAGCTCAGGTCATCAGCGTCCCATCAACTCAGTGCTCAGAGGCCTCTCTTTTAGGCTTGCGGTTCTTTTTTGTGCCATAAATGTACAACACGGGACCCACTGCTTTACTTCCCTTCTGAAGGAAGCCATACTTAGGATTTTTAAGCCCAAAAAAATCCATCGGTCCTGGCCGGGTTCGAACCCGCAATCTTGGGTTTAGGAGGCAAATATGGTAACCACTACACCACCAGGACCGACATGCAAGAGAGAGGAAATTGAAATACTTGGAAGAAACAGAAATAGATATGCCTCTGTCCACAATTAAGTTCATTGTCCAATGCTGGGCACTGCACACCAAACAATAGGTCAATAATTCAGCCTGGGTGATACCTTATTTAAAAAAAAAAATACTAAATAGATGTAAAGGTAATATATTGCAATTATAGGGAAAAATGTATGCTACTCATAAACTGATATTAAACTGGAGAGTTCTAAAAAATAATCCAGTGAATTTTTGTACAGAACAGTAGTAGAAACATAAAAGAAAGCAATCAATTTACAGTGTTATATGTAATCTTACATTAGAATACAATTTCTTAATCCTAAAATTGTATTTTTGTATATTTATCTTTGAGTGTAGTGTAGTATGTACTTGAATGTAGTTATGTACCTGTGCTTATTAGTTGCATGCCTTGGAAAAGAGCCTGAGCTGAAACTAGCATATCAATTATAATTCGCTTAATATGAAATAAATTTATATGCCAAATTATGTAATGTAATCAAAAATGTCAATTTATTACAAATTACACATAAATATATTTGCAAACCTATACGTACCCCATAAATCCTCCTGGCACCGTTATCTTTCTGTTGACAATTGCTTTCATTACCTTCCCCATTACCTCATAAGTTGGTCCAGTCATTTCTTTGCTTAGTTTACCTTCATATTTTTCCTTCAGCTCCTCCCTGAAAAACAGAAATTCTTTAAATGCTCTGAGACACCTACAAAATCTGTTAACTGCATTACCACTGAAGAGCAATAGAAATTAAACAACTAACAGAAAACATGATTTTTAGTGCTTTATTAACTGTATGATTTAACTCTTAACCATATTGAGAGAAAAATTAATATTTTCTAATGACAGATCTGCTGCCATATGAATTACTTCTGCCTCACCATAATAAATGGAAACAAATTCTATAATGGCCAAATATTCATATAATTACATTTTATCTTTTCTACACCAATGAATAATCTGTATTACGCGTGGAAATCTGGTTTGAGTATTGTATACAACTGCTCTATTGCAAGTGCCTTAACCCTTAAGTATGCACAGATTACAATATTTACTCATATATTAGACCCCTATTTTATACAGTTTTTATAGCCAGAAAAAGTAAGGAGGAAATATACTGAGTAAGCAATACTTGACGCAACCTTCGACATAGCAGTGCTATGGGGGAAGTATCTTTTCCCTCTGCCGCACAAGGTTTCAGTGTGAGTTGAAAGCACTGTTAGGCAATGCAATACAGTGTATTGAGTGTAAGTGTATCAAGCGAAATGGGGCAATACCAGTATTATATTCCCCAAAGAGTATTCATGAATGATTCAGGCATGCATACAGAATCAGCTCGTGCTGTAAGGAGATTATTTCAAGAGGAATTTTCTGATTCCCCAGATTTAATACCCTGCAATTTTTGTCTCTGAGGAGCTTAAAAGAGAAAGTGTACAACACAAATCCACACACTTTAGATGAACTTAAAACTAACATTCGTCAAGAAATTGCTGCCATTTCTCAGAGGAACTGCAGAGTGTAAGGAGCAATTTGGTAAGCAGGTATCAGAAATACTTGAACAACAAAGGGAGGCAGTTCCAGCATCTCCTTACTTAATATTCATGAGTAATTTAATTTTCTTTTTAAGTTTTTAGGTTATGTATGTTAGAAATAGTTTACATAACAAACCATACTATATTTACTGCAGACTTCTTGTCACCCACACTGCCAGCAAGGCTGCCCCCAAAACCAGTTGGGTGAAGGATCCTTAACCCCATATATATATGCATGGTATGTGTGTGTGTGTGTGTGTGTGTGTGTGCATGTGCAAAAACCTTGATATTTTGTATGGCTAACAAGTGATACGAAACAATAATCAAGTATTTGGTAATAATCAAGTATTATGTGAAACACAAACTTCTAAAGCACATTAAAATCTGTACCCATAAGGGAAGAATCATACTTATTTGCACATAAATCCCCCTTAATTTTCAACGATTATCAGCAGAAAAAAAATATTCGCATAATATCTTTCAAATGATCAAGAAGCAAGTGCAACATTTCAACTAATGATAAAATCCACACTTCCACAACACCTGTCCAATAACCGTTGGCTACTCTCTCTTCTCCCACCTTAGATTTCTTAATGCCTTTCCAATTTCTGGTTCAGTGTCCTGCCTCCTGCTTGTAGATAATTAGGAAGCATCTAGTACTCAAGCAGCTGTGAAAATGAGTAATAGATCCAATTCAAATATCAACTCACTTGCTGGTAAGACATTGAAGTTCTGCACATGATAGACTAAAAATGTAGAGATTTGCATCTTGAGATAATTGTTTTAAACCATTAAGCCTTTTGTAAAAGTTTATTATAATCTGGTATGTTATAATGCAAACTCAAGATAATTCATTTTAGTACAATTATACCATCATAAAAATTTTAATGAAAATTTAATCATTTATTTCAGTGCTTCATATGAACACAGACAACTGATCTCCCTGCATAACTGCATTTTCTGCTTTAATCTCTTCATACCCGAGAATATTCTTTAGAATTTATTAGTACTTGTTTTGTCAACAGAACCAGATATATCTTCCTTGCAAAATTCTGCACTTTTGAAGATTTATTTTTTTGTCATATCAAACATTTTACTATGAACTCTACAACATAGTTGGAAAAATAAGCAAACAGGGCACATAATTTCACAAAGGAACTTCAATGAAATATGAGGGACAGTGTAAATAAGAAATCGTTAAGGCAGTGTATCATTGTTGACTTTTTGTTGAAAGCATTAATCCATGTAGTGTAAGATGATGTAAAATAAATTATTAAAAGGGTATTAATACTTACTGAAAACAAACAGTAAGCATAATGCATGCAATTTTTACTAAAATGAACATATGTTTAATAATACCTACTCAGAAAAAGGTAGTTCTATTGTAATATCATCTTCCTGTCCAAAAAGAAATACTAGGAAATGATATCTTGTTTGACCTTGCTTTATTGGAGGATCCAAGCTTACCTGTAATAAAAGAGGTATAAGTTAAGAGTAGTAAAAATCTTACTTCTGCTTTTTCATAACTCACTAGCAGTGGTAACATGATTGATGATGTTAATAATAATGATGATGATAATAATAATGATGATGATGATAATGATGGGGGAACCTATGGTAAATTAAAAGATAAATCTGTGCGTACAAAAAGTATCCTAAACGTTCATTTATGAATCACATTTATGTCCGATTATCATTCCTGGGAAACTTTAAAAATTAAAATAGTACAGAATAAATTCACATTCCTTAGTGAACAGAAGGAAAACCCTGAGAAATTAAATAAATTTCCTAAAGAGAACTAAGAAATGCAATGTGTAATATCCTAAGTGGTTGCCAGAAAGGTGTAGAAAATGAAGGCAGGCAGTTTAAGCATTTCCTCCCTTGACACCAGTGAATAAAGATGTATTTAATACAGGTGGCAAATGGCCTTGTATCGATATGCATGAGACACTTCTATGAAATTGGTGGTGTAGGTAACATCTTAGCTTAGTGAATGAAACAAACAAGTTATTATTGATATGCAAGTGAGAAAGATAAGAGTGGTGCAGATGTGCAATAAATTGTGTACTCACCAGTGATGAATCAACACTTGCAAGGAAGCTATATCAATCAGAAATTTCTGAACTTGTTTTACTGCTTTCATCACAGTCACTGTCTTCGTCTAAATGAATCACTAATTCCAGACGTTCATTTAGAACTTTTTTCAAAATAATACTTTTCTATCCCCTTCACCTTTTCAATCTTCTTTCGTAATTGAAGCAATTTTAAAACATTCTCCATGTAAAACGTGACATTGTGTTGTGCAATCCAGTTTTTCTCTATGCCCCATATTAGCTCTATGGGGTTTAGCTCTGGGTGATAGGGTGGAAGGCGTATGACTGTATAATTTTTCTCTCCTAAAATCACATCAATTTTCTATGTGGTGTCTTTGGATTTAACCTTTTTTATCAATTTGTATAGCTCTTTTTGAAGCTGTAGTTCAGACATATTGTTACTATATCAGGATATTTCAAATTTACAGCTATAGGAATTTGGAGAATTAAGCATTGCATTGATGTGGTGTATTGTGGATTACAAAGATACTATCAAGAGGAACGTTAAGAATAAGTCATTCTGTTATCCATTCAATGAAACCATCTTCACTTCCTGCATGTAGCACAATCAGTTTTTTACCCTTTTGACACCAGAGCTAAGAGTCCCTGCATAGAATCATCGCTCCAAGCCGATGGGGTTGCATGTGAACTATGATCATAGGTTTCATCCATGCAGATGATGAAGCGATCTTCTTCTCTGTATTTCTTCATGACTGTCAAGTAAGCGATCCTTTCCTCCCGAATGTTTCCCTGCTCCATTAATATTTGACTGTTATTTTTGCCCTTTCTTCAGCGGAAACCCAGAACCAAAATTATTTTGTGCAGTTGAAATACTACCATCGAAACAGATGGATTTTTAGCCTTGTTTAGCGTTGGTCTACATTTTTCAGTGATGTAAAAATAATTTATTGTCCTTCAAACCATGGATTCATTAAATTCATTCAAGGTAGCTTTGGGTGACATTCTAGGCCTTTTCTTGTACGGAGTAGAGAAACTTTAGATGTATCGGCTTCTATTTCCTTCAGCAAGGCTGTAAATTACCTCCAATTCTCTTCAACATATTTATTGGTGATATTCTTGCTTACTAGGGGTGAGCAAGAATAATAACAACTTTATACCAGTTATAAATAATAACGTAATCCCTGGGTTATTGTTTGCTGATGATCTGGTAATAGGATCAATAACAGTGAATGGTCTAAAACAATCTTTACTGGAAATAGAAAAATATTATAATGAATGGAATCTAAACGTTAACCAGGAGAAAACACAAATAGTGATTTTTAAGAAAGGTTCAAAATTGAGCAAATATGAAAAGTGGAAGAAGGGGAACAAAGACTTTTAGGTAGTTCGAGATTGTATTTACTTAGAAGTTTAAATGGATGGGGGAGGGGAATGGTAGAAACAAAAGAAATTTGTGCTACATTAATGTGTTCAGTTGTTAACACTAACTCCACTTACTTTTTTAAAACTTTGGACTAATTTCAGGAGAGGTTCCTCCCATCATCGGCTGTTGTTGACTGAATGGATTACTTACTTAAAAAAGTAAGTGGAGTTAGTGTTAACAACTGAACACATTAATGTAGTATATATTACCACTCCATTGTCTACAGCTTCATAAGTACAATTTTTACTTAAAAGAAATTTGTTCTGAATAAAGGGAAAGGAGTCATGTCAGTTATTAGAAGTTGTAAATATAGATGTCAAATGGCTACAAAGAATTTATAATGTGGTGGTTGAACCCAAAATATTATATGGAATTGAGGTGTGGGGATTGACTGGAGGAGAAGGAACCATAGATATTGTACACAGGATGTTTTGTAGGAAGTCCTAGGCCTACAAGTGCAACGGCAAAAGAAGTGGTCCATATTGAACTGAGAAGAGTGTCAAGGAAAGAATGATTATGGAACGGATCCTAAAATATTGGTTTAGTATCTTGAATCTACAAGGAAATAACTTATTAAGACAATGCTTAGAATACCAAGAGAAAAATCTAAGGAATTCTGGATTGATTAATAGTCTCCAGAATGAGTTGGAGAGGAATGGATTAGAAGAAATTTGGAGAAGAGAAAACAAAAATATGGGCTTTTGGAAGGGGGCAAGGAGGAGATACTCGTATAAGGATATTGGAATTTCAGAACTTTTTAGTGAGATAACTGAAAAAAGGTCCCTAGTTTTCTATACTCCAATGAAGGAAAATTGGGAAAGGAAATATACATTGATAGAGTAAACAAAGAACAAAGCAAGGGAATTGTATGGTTATAGCAGGTGTATGGAGATTAAAAGGACTGAGAAAGGGTGTTCTACAGAATCAGTGCCGTATCTGTGCAGGGACTGAAGATATTGAACACACAGTATTTGAGTGCCAAGGGATGGATCTGTGGAGGAAGGAGTTGTTACAGCAGATATGACTTAAATCTAGACAGGATAATAACTTTAATAGAAAATATCAGAAAGGATAATAGAAACATAGGTCAGTTCTTGAGAAAAGTTAAAAAAAAGTGGAATTGGTTGGTGAAAAATAAAAGGGGATGATTTAAACATAATTACACATTAATTTCAATTTCCATAATTTTGTAAATATTCAAGTAGGAATTATAAATTATGTATAGATATTAAATTGTTTATATTGAATATGTCTGGCTAAGAGCCCAGGCTGAATGCCTAGTAATATTCATAATATACATTTGCTTAATACTAATAAATAAAAATAATACAATACCATCTACTCCATTTTTATCAGTATTCTCTGAAAATAAGTATATGTATTTAATCAGTGTCAATAAATCCTGTCTAAAGAAACGTGACTATAATTTTGGAACAGATATTATATTTTACCTTACTATACTCTGATCAAAACAAGTAAATCACACCCTTGCCAATTACTTTACATATTGTAAAGCATGTACATAGCAAAAGTATGCTATGTACATTTTTTCATGCGTGTTTTAATGTCACAAATCTCACCAGGAGAATCTTCCAAAAGAAACACTCCACTTAAAAATAAGATCTTACAGAACACACATTGTCATGTGTATGGCTATATAGAGGGATACATTTTCCAAACATATTTTTGGTGGCTGCACCCCAAACATTTAACTGTCAATTCCTAACTAATCATAATCTGGGAATAATAAATATTATACGAAGAAAACATAATGCTCTCAGCTCATAAATCTCACTGTGAAGTCATACATGAATACAGGCAAATTATTTATGCTTTTTCTACCCATATGAGCTACTACTTATTAATAATGTTATGGATTTTGTGTGAGGAAACATGTTATAGTGGCTGTAAATATAAAAAAAATTATATATATATAAATATAATTTTATGGATTGTCTTATTTACTATTAATCTCAAATTCCAACAATCTACATCATAATAAAAAGTTTTATTTCTTAATTACTTTTTCAAACCCAATATCTCATATTTTTTAAGATAATGCAAATTAGTATAATTATGGCATACAATTAAATAACTCTAAAAGGGAACTTTTGGAAACTACAGATTAATTTATGCCATATTGGTTTCTATTTACGCTAATGAAAATGATTCTATTTTCCATTATACTTTTTCAAACATTTCAATATTCAGTAAAACTGCCTGAAACAACAATACTGGAACTATCCGCTGTCATTTCTATTAATGACCTTATATTTAAAGTATTGCAACAAAAAATGTTATGTTACTTCAAATGACATTTCAATACTCAGTAAAACTGCCTAAAACAACAATACTGGAACTATCTGTCTTTTCTATCAATGACGTTAGATTTACAGTATTGCAACAAAAAATGTTGCTATGTTACTTCAAATAACAAGATAAATTTTTCATATTTTTGTCATATTCCCTTAGGCTGCCTTTACACCATTTCAGGAGTAGAGAAATAGTTTTCTTTCGAAAACTTTATTCCACAAAATTATAGCAACACACTCACCACAAAGAACATCTGCCTACTGTCCTTGTGTGGAAGAATGAACAACCTCAAAACAGTTGACATTGGTATCTTGTAATCAAAAGTTTTGCCATGAAGCTGGAAGAATGACTGAAATATTTTGATGTCATATCGGCCACTGAAAATATAAGAAGTGACTTTAAAAATACAGCAAACAACAGCATTTAAAGCTTATCAATATAGATTATTAAGAAAATATGGAATGAAGTATTTAAGATTTTTAACATACCGAGGTGTGAGACATTGGATTTCTTTGAATATTGTAATTGCATCACCAGACAAGCTGATAACACTGGCTTGTTTCATCACCTATTAAAAAAGAAAAACATATATAATAAATTTTGGGAGGCATATCTCAAGTTTGTAAGCAAATAATCACCACATTTTGCAAAATTAATATATCCTCTAGAAATAAATTTTACTGTGTATAAAAAATTTGTTCGTAATATGCTTTCTGGATTTAGAGTAAAACTGTCAACTAAAGTCTTTGTTTTTTTACATGCCAATTTTATTGATTTATTTACAAGAACATATGGTGCACAAGTAGAACATGATTTTTCACATTTTCAATATTAGGTACTAAAATGGCATGTGTGCAATTACTTCATTACATGTAACCCCCTAATCATTGGCTTTAAAAACTTTGTTGTTTATTTCACTAAACATAAATTTCCACAATTTTTGGAATATTCTGAAATGTTATGCAGATTTTGTATCAATTTTTTTTAATGTTCTCTATGGTTTGAAAAGTAATTCTTTAAATATTTGTTTGTGCTTGATACAAAGAAAACAAGCCTGCTTTTCCAACTCAGATCTCTTCCTGCACATATCATCTATGATATATCTTAATACAGCTGTTTATTTCTGTGGAAGAAATTCATAATGGCAATGACTTGTTAATTCAAAAAATACACCAACATCAGCTTAATTTATGACAAATTCATGAAGGCCCTTGTTGATCAAGAGGATACTAACTCACCCATTGTGAAATGGCATCTTCATTTTGATAACATTGGCGGTACTCTAGGTTTCACCTATGTGTTTATCACGCTTTTTAAGCAGCTTTTCATTGCCACTTGCAAAGTTAACCAATTTGTAATTGATTCCAAACTGTATTCATTTTTGGTCATCAATCAACAAAAGTAATGTAATTTTACTGTGAAGCAATGCATCCAAAGTTTTTCATTCAAAATTACAACTTCTCAGTTTATTAAATTGTGATTTTTGTGAATTAAAGTATTAACTATAGCACTGTCATTATACAATGTGGAATGTTATTCACATCTAAGATCTGCACTGGTTGACATTTCTGTGGGCTATAAAATATGTAAGCCATTAGTAGAACTGTGTTCAGCCCATATACTACTCTTTGTATGCTTGCTTAAGCATAAAAAATATTTTGTAATGCTTTTTAGCAAGTTTGAAGCATAAACATTTTCTTTGATACTTCTTATGACATCCTTAGTTCATAACCAGTTCTGGATTTTCATGTTTTAACCAATTTCTTTATTGGCATCTTAATTAGAAAATGTCAACATATTTCTGTGTTTCTTGCCCACTATGTCCTAACGTGTAAATCATATTGAACCTAAAACAGTCTAACCAGCATGTTAACACTTTAATTGGCCAGGTTCAAAATTAATGAAGCAATATTTTTTTAGAATTCATTTAGAACTATTAGCTATTGCAATAATCCATTAATTTTTTTTACAGACTGCATGAGTATGTTACTTTTGTGTAGAACTATTCACAACCCTCTCAAGAGATCTCATTATAAATGTGCTTCTGCGGGTGCAGAAACTTCATAATGCACTATAAAGATTTTAAAGGTTGAACAAACCGAATCATTAAACTTCATTTAAAATTCATCCTAATTCCCCCTACAAAACCCTCCTTTAAAAATGCATTTTCCACAATACTTTACATCCTTTCAGCTTCGCTTTTGTATATGATTTTGCTTTATAAAAAACCGTCCAAATATGCTGAGTTTCTCCTCCACTTGGCAATCCTAATGTACAATGGGAACATTAGAATTGCAGGTAATTTACAGTGCCTAAAAGGAACAGGTTTTTACCTTCACCACTATAAGGGAGAAAGGTTTAATAGGAAATGCTACTCTTGGCACTGCCATCTAGTTTCAGTTTTCAAATTATCTTGATAATAGTGTCACCTTGAAACTGTTCTAGTTATCTACGTCTACTTTGATGCATTACTTACAATTAGGGATTATTTATGGTGGAAAACTTTTAACAATGAAGTTATTGAAATTTCACACATTAATATCAATAGTCCTATTCTGTCTTTTTTTATTTGCAAACAATAAAGTGTCCATATTATAGTACTAATGTGACACCATTAAACACTTTTAAGTGTAAATTATCAAGTAGTTTTATAAGCACACAATTAACCAACCAAAAAGTACATAATGAGATAATTATGCATCATTTACAAGGTCTATCAAGAAATGATTCACAATCTGAATAGCTAGTCACAACCCTAGCAGTAATTTTCCTATAAAGTCACATAATTGACACTAAGATGCAACAAATGAGCATGTGACTGTTGCACTATCCCCTTTTCATAAATTTGCAGGCTTTGTTTCACTAAACTTTTCATTACTCATTTCTTTCAGTCCCCTTTAGCCCAGGTTTGGCTTTCTGTGACCAGCCTTTTTCCCATTGAAAAGGAAGCTGTTTCATATCATTCAAAAGATTGACATTAAAGATAACATGATGAAGCAGATGATAAATGCTACTGCAAAAGGATTTTGAAGATTATTTTGCAAAGAAGAAGGGGAGAAGAAAAAGTTATTATAAGCATATGGGGAGCACCTTAAAAGACGTTGAAATATAGACTATACTAAGTAAACTGTTTTCAAATTTTTTAATACTAAATGACTAGATACTTGCTCAATAGACCTCATATTCTAAAAACTGATATTGTTCTGCATTTATTATAAAATCATTTGAGCTAATGCAATATTTTTGGACACTTGTTTAAAAATGACACTGCATTAAAAAATTAAAGAGTCAACAGGTTCCCTAGAAAATTTTAATGCTGCATAACTTACATCTGAAGTACTATTTATAAAGATGACAAGATTTATTCAGAACATTGTTTCAGTTGCTATAAATGCTGTTATATGTACCTGTTGATGGAATGCTTCTACTGGATCTACATCTCCTGCCAATTCACTGGATGGAATATGGAACCTCATCTCCATCAAACTCACTGGTGCATCATCATTCTGTGTACATATAAATTCACAGTAAACATTGACATACTATAAAATCTTTCATATTCAGCATACAAATAATGTAAATATCCAAACAACACATTTCAATTAGAGAAGAATGACAGAAAAAACAAATTGCAGTTTAAGACAAAATCATTTTGGTGCAACTTGCGCTCTCTTCTAATACTGCCATAGATGCAGCTTGGCTTCACACTTCACAGTAGCAAGCATAATAATGTGGCAGTTGTAAACCACCACATCTGTGAATTAATCTGCTGCACAATGGATTCTTAAAAGTGCAAGTGATATGTTCTTATGTCTAACAGAAGTTGGACCTTTTGGAAAAAGGCTGTTAGCAGGACACAGTTAATGGAAGAATCATTGCATCTACAACCTTATATTCAGTGATGTTGGCTACCCTGATCTGGATTTCATGACACCAATGAGCACTGACATCAAGTATGGCAATTTTAGTATGTTTTTTTTATTATGAACTAATAAATGAAAAGTTAGAAGTAGTGTTAATAAATTCATTACTAATTAAATTTGGAATATAACACAGTGAGGCATGCATTAATAATCTCTTCAGAGTCAAAATATATAACATGCTCTTTCTGGCTCCATTTCCCAACTTTAAATAGTTGGGGTTTATATAGCTTTTGTTTTAATAACGGCTCACAGTTTATGTTCAGTTGGTATATTTGTCTTAAGAGCGGTTAGGAAGACGAAGATTATTTGTTAATCTTTACAATACATTCAATTGGGCTATGTTTTTGACTATACCTATAATTTTCAGCCATTTTCATACTGCGAAAAAGGGAAATTAAGAGGGGGAGTTAAATTATATCTCCATTTTTGCCATAACACATCTATAAGTTGCCACACTGCTTTCTGCACATGCATGCTTAGAGTAGAAATGACTGTGGTCGCAGGTGCAAAATTTGACCTTGTTCACACCTTTTGTCCTCTGGCTATTATAGTGTAAATATGTACACTACGACAGCAGCATGCACCAAGGAGAAATAACCAGCAGTGAATCAATTTCTCTGGTAGAAGGATGTGAAAGGGTCTGAAATTCATCATAGACTTGTGTCATAATACAGAGCAGTGCTTTATCGTGTAAAAGCATTTTTTATGGATCGATAGATGGTTTTAATGCCTAGGTGCATTACCATCGATGAGATAGCATCTTCTTTGAATATCAGTTATGGTTATGACCATCAGATCACCCATGACAAGCTCAGCATAAGGTATTATTGTTGCATGAGAATGCCTGTCCACATTTGGCTCAACACACCATTAAGTCCATCAAGTTAAGTTTTGAGGTATTAAAACATCCTCCATACAGCCCAGAGCTTTCTTCCTCCAACTTTCATCTATTTGGGCCTCTCAAGGACACTTTGCACAGTCATTGTTTTTCTACGAACTTAGCTGTGCAAGAAGTGGTGCAGGAGTGCCATCAAGACCAATAGAAAAATTTCTTTTTAGAAGGAATATGGAAGCTTATGGACCACTGGATCAAGTGCAAATGATGTTACATGTTGAACCCTTGCCTTTGTGTAAATAAAATTTAGAACAAAATATGCAGATAATTTCTGACTCACCCTCGTACTTCAACGTATATTAATCTATTGCCACGGCAATTTTAACTACTTTAGTTCCTTAATGAATTCTGTTAAGTTATTTCCATTTAATATTTTAAATTTTGTATAGTGGACTCTGTTGAGCAGCCATTTTTGAAAGACCACAAATTGTAGCTAAGTTTGGGTTTAGTGTCTTCAGTTTGTTTTTCAGTTCCTGGAATGTATTTTTCTACTATTTATGGCATTATATAGAGATTAGGCAATTATTTACAGAGTTTATATTTATTTTAATGAATTTTTTGCTTTGTAGGAGCTCCTGTATGTGTTCTAAATAATATTCCTTGTTTAGCACTGCTACTTTTGTTTCCTGTCAGCTTTGGTTTATATAATTAGAAAAACTGCAAAATTAAACAAAGTAATGAATAAAAACATATAAAATAGTTGATTTTGAAAAATATCTTCTACAACTTCCTTGGTATAGCTCTTCTAATAATTACCCAAATTTATGTAGATCATATTATGTGGAGCAGATGATGCCACACCACCAGAGTACAGCCACTTCACATACTTTGATCCTGCAGAAATTTCAATTGTAAAACTGTGAACTACTATGTATCTCTTACCTGATGAAATTCAAGAGTCACTTCATTCTTTCCTGTTGTACACTGTGAAACGTGATTCAAAGGAATTTCAAAAGCAGTTGTAGAACCGATATCAAAACTTAATACTGCACCATTAAACTTTGCTGTTCCCCAGTTCCAACCTTTTAGGCAAAGCTCCTTCTCCAGCATTTCCTTTTTATAATTTGCTGTAAAGAACTTTGCAATTTTCTCTTGTTCCTGCAATAAGAACAAAACAGGAATTGATTTACCTTTAAGTGATTAAAGCCAATAATATAAAGGCAATAAATCTATTAAATGCTTAATTAAGCTGAGCTAATATAGTTACTAATAGTGAGTATGGGAAGTAGGGAGCCATATTGTAGTTCTAAAGAGCAAAGAATGAGCAGTTCAGCAGAAAAGTCAAAAGCACAGAGAAAGAAAAGGACTGAATATATGGAGGAAGTAAAGGCTATGTTCAAGTAATAACCAAAGATTTAAGGAGATTAAAAACAGTGAGGCGAGAATGGAAGAGAAATTGTAGAAGAGCATGGAAGAGAGAAATCAAAAATCGAAAGGCTGGAAGAGGAATTAGGAGAGTTAGCGGAATGCAGGAACAGAATAGTTAAATGGAGAAAGTGGTGGATGTGAGCAGAAAGCTGAATGAAGTGATCATTGGAGTGGAAGAAAGAAGAGAAAAAAAGACATGGAAAGAAGTAGGAGTGATTGAAGAAATATTGGGAAATTAGAGATGCATGGAGAATTGGACGAAGGGGTGAAAGAGCAATTAGCCACAATGAATATGAAATGGAATGTATTAGAACAAACTGGGAAATTAAAAGGCATAAGAATTTTTATTGAAAAGGACTATGGGGGGGGGGGAAGAGCCAAAATGAATAAAAAAAGATGAAGGAAGCCAGGAACAAAGGTAGAAGCACAGTTAGGTATGGTATGCACTTTTGGATAGATGAAAACCATTTGATGCAGCAGCAAGGTCAAGAAATCATAGCTAGAAGGGCAGGGAGGATTAGAGATGAAAACCTACTGATGCTGCATCAAGAGCAAGGAATGGAGGGGAAGAGAAGAGGAGGGAACAAAGGAAAACAACATGCATCGGACAAGGAAGGGAGGAGTGTATAGCAACAAGCATGTCGAAGACCTCACCAAATGGGAAACAGCTGAGTGGGTAAATGATATAGTGGTGAGAAGTGAAATGTTGGGAGGGAATCAACTGATTAATGGTTAAGAGGGTTGAGTGTTGTGTCATCGCCAGTAGGGAGTTTGACTGAAAAAGAAAGTGATAAAAACTCAGGGTCAGTCAAAAGGTTTACAAGAGCAAAAGCGAACTTGGAAAGATTTATTTGGAAGAAAAAGAAAATAAGTACTTAGAGGGGAATTATTGTTGATTTTAAAGATTTATATTGCAAGACTGATGAAGCATGATTCAGAAATAAAGTAAAGGAAGAGGACAGTCATGTAAGAATAGTGGGATAGGGAGATAGTGGGAAATAGGGTTTAATGCATATACAACCAGGGAATAAAATGCATTGATCCTAAATAACAAGCACTCCAATGATGTTGTATAGAAATAAAATATTCATTCATGCTAATAGTGGTATGTAATGGTAATTTGGGTATGTTGTGGAACAGTATATGTAAAACACCTACTTATGGATCAAAATTGCTGAGGTTTGTTTGAGTGGTGCCTGACCTGCTGCTGTGGCATGGCTAACAGATTAGTTGATTGCAATACATGGTATAAAGATAGAGACATTACTTTTAAGTGTTTTTTTTCAATGTTGCAGAAACAATATACTTTTTGCATTTTTTCGTAAAATTATAAGTTTATTGCTTTAGTTTTATTTAAATTATCATTGAAGCATTGTAAAAATTAAGAAGATTAACTATATATAGAAACAAATAAAATATACAAACTTTTTAATTTATTAATCCTATTATCTAATGTAAATCACAAATAATCATTTAGTTCATACTTTTACATTTTGTAAAACAAAATATGGTACACATTACAACAGAGGTATTTCTTCAACGATCTGTCATTTAATATCAAATTGTATTGTGAGAAAACATTTCTGCATCAATGCCCAAATGGATTATAATACAATGCTGGTAAAAATGTACCAGTTTTAGGGCATAAAGTGAATATGATATCTGCATTTTTGTAAATGCTTTTAATCTCTTTCAGAATGTTTAAATGATTTAAAATTGGGCAAATGTATTTTTTCACAACTCTCTGGAACATTTTCTAGTGATGCTTAGATTACATTAGTTGGTGAAATAAATAATAGTGACATTACATAATCATTTATTTAATCTGTAAAACGACTTTTGCCCTCCCCCATTTTTTTTGCTAGCTGAGTTTTTGAAATAGTATGGAATTTTATGTTCTAAGAAAGAATTGTTCTAAAGGACATGATATGAACTAATTTTAGATCTTGATCCCATTGTCAATGCTGACAAGGAAAGTTCTAAGGGAAACTGGTTTAAAACTGTACATTGTATTTTGTTCCTGTTCTCAGATGTACAAAGTGTCCCTAAAGTCCAATAACACTTTTCTTAATTTATTACACAAAAACTACCAATGATACATCTTTTGTAAATATGTCAAATTAAACAGAAACTCAAATGTTTTGTTTTCAATGTTTGATTTCACAATGACTTGATGTGGGAACAATGTATAACTCAGCATATGTCTACACGGTAATCAAACTCTTGCTACACTTTTTGGAGCAATTGTTTTCTGGAAGTTCATTAAACGGACAGATTATAGATCATAAAACAGTGCTTAAATTCAAAGCAATAATCAGTAGCAGACAAGTAAATAAGATGGAGGCAACATGTGTTAAAAAAGAAAAGCTGCATGATATTGCTGTTGAATTAGAACAATCACTGTGAAAATCTCTTACAAAGTTAGCACAAGCAGGGAACTATGCATCAGCATACTCTGCAACAAAATTACAGTATTTTGCCAATCATGCAGCTGCTGTTCTAGGGGAAATTACTTTGTAATTGAAATTTCTACTGCCATGTGGCTGCACCAGTACATTGTTACCACATTCCATCACTCTCTATGGTCTCCAGCGGCTGCATCCCAAGGTCATCAACTCCTTCCTGCTCCTCTACGATTTAACACATATTTTACACTCCATATTTATTCTTGGTATAGTACATATTTTACATGTATGACAAAAACTCACATGTCCTTACATAATTGAACATTTTATCTTAAATATTTTTCATGGTTATGGTTCCTAAAATATTATAATGGTAGTAAATTTGCTTTAACTACAACAGAATCTACATAGTGTCATTTAGCAGCAGAAATCATAAAATGGACTTGGATCCATTGGCGTGAAGGAATAGCGTATATGAAAACAACAAATATGCATAGGAAAAAGTACACTTTTGATAAAAAGCACAACCACTACTCTTAATAAAATACTTGCAAACAAAAAATTAGATCAGTGACATACTTGAAAATGCATTGCTACTGAGTAATTTTAAACTTTCTAACCCTGTAACTGTTGTAACATCGATGACGTAATGCCTCTGATGATATTGTGTTTTTGTTACTGATTGGTCAACAATATGACAAGTCTCTTGCCAGCTGAGTCAAAGGCTTAAACACAGCCAAGTATCAATCACAAAAGTAATTTCTTCCCCTATTTTAGGTGTGAGCAGCTGCACTGTATGCTCCCATGTGCCAGCCCAGTTTGTATAAGGGAAAAATAAAACAAAGACCCAATATCTTGAAGTAGAATAAATTTAGTTCATATAAAATGTACAATGGGCCTTGCCACTACTACACTATTCAAGGAAAAGTCATTATTTGAAGTTCTAATTTTCTTTATCCAATATTTTAGTTAATGTAGTAATAACCCACATCCTGGACCTATATCATACAGTAAGCGCTTGCAGGCACTGATTTGATTTCAGGTAGGGTAAAACTGCCCAAGTAGTGTTTTCTTTCCAAATTTTTCCTCATCCTGAAATGATAAATGTTATGTAACTTCAGCCACTAATGATCTCCCAAGTTATTCATGCTGGTATAAATTGAAAGTAGTTCACTTTAGTCATCTGTTTTTACAGGGCTTTCACATAAAAACTATCCTGTATGCATGGTGTGATGTTTTGAATCCTATCTGCTGTGAGCAGCACTCTCCACTCTTTTCCCTGCAAATGGGACAGTTTTTACATGAAAGTTCTGTATTTCCTATACCTGACACCAGCAATGAACAGGTTGCATGAGGAAAATCACTAAGTCACAGATTATTTTCATATAATAACAATCTGCAATTGCATCAATGCACCAATGTCCAAAAGTGCAAGAACATAATATTTTATATCTCACAGGCATTTTCGATTCTGTTGATCCAAATAATTCCTTTGTCATCTTTTTGTAATTTCATCATTTGTAATAATGTTATTTCCAGTCATGGAAGGAGTACATGGTTACCCAGCACAGCAGAAAAGAAATGTCTTCCATTAAATGCCTCGGAAGGAGATTGAGGGTGAATGCATAAATTTATTTTATCCGTGTTCATATTGGGGGACACGATACCATCAGAATTGGAGTGGTTGGCTATATGAAATTAATTAGAAATGAACTATCCACCACAAATGTGACTTCAATGGCTCCTAAATGAGTCACCAAATAGATAACAAGTGCCCTATGACTGCACATTTTTATCAACCCTCAGTACTTATAACTAATAGCAGACAGCTGACTTAGGCAAATTGTATTGGACAGCTAGATTCCAAATGAATTAAAAGATTTCAGCAAGAAGACCATTGGAAGAAGAAATTTTAATAGGGGATGCTTTGTTATATTTGTTGTTTTCCAATTTGAAGTGTTTCTGTTCTGTTTGTATCGTTTTTCATGTTGATGTAATATGAAAATTAACTTTGTTTTGACTTCATTGATTTTACTTATATAATCTGCATGTCTCTGGAATCAAGCATGGGAAACAAATTAAAACTTTTTTCAAAACATTTATGCTATTATTTCATTCATTGTTCACTGTTATAACAACTCAAGCATAAACTTTGTGCTTAAACTAATCACATTTAAAAAGAGGTTTTGAAAAGGTTCCAGTATCATTTATCATATGCCAATGATATTAGATTAGGATTGTTTAAGGCAAAACAAATTAATTAATTAACAAGTTAAATTAAAATTATTTATAAACACTAAATAATGAAGTTAGAGATAAACAGGAGAATTATTCTTATATAGTATACTGCATATCTGTAGCACTTACCCCTTCCTTGAAGCCACCAAATCTATGTAGAGTTCCATTTTTAAGGAATATTCGTATTCCCCAGGTTCCAACTAGCCGCTGCCAATTCACTAAATCTAAATCCGAAGCAGTAATCTGTTCAACCTTTCCTGTTTTGCTGTTCTTGAAGATTATGTGCTGATCTGTTAGTTTAAGTTTGCCAGGGCACTATAAAAAACATTGTTAGCTCTTAGCAGTTAATATTACAAAGAATCCAGAGCAATCTTAGCATTTATATATCTATCTACTTGATGGATTTTTTTTTAATTGGTTTATTTATGGATGCTCTTTAATGTCTCAGGTCATCGGTGTCCCATTCAATTCAGGACATGAAATGGGCGATAAATTTAGCTCACAGGCCTCTTCTTTCATGCTTGATTACATGCTGTGAATACAAGACATGGGACTCATGGCTTTACTTTCCTTTTTAGATGGAGATCCATCATCATTGTGCATTAACAAACAAAATAAAAATTTTGTTTGCACTATTGTTCACATTCAAGAATATGTTGGTTATGTGCAACATACTTTCCATATTCTTGAAAATGTGTAAGAAATCTAACTTTCGAATTAAAATAATTGAAATTACAATATAAGCATCCCACTTTCAAACTTCCCATTGTGTATCTGAGCCATAAGCTGAAGCAATATAACAGAATAGTAAGTGGAGATATCACAATAGTAATAAACCACTGGGTCTTTTGGTTTCTGGATTAACTCCAGGTCAGGTATAGGTTTGTGTGCATGTGCGTATGTTTGAAATGTTTCACTTGTGGGGATGCATATAGTGAAATTTCATCTTAAAATATTATGAAATACAGGAAACACACTACATACTGCTTCTTTATTTCCGACCTGAGAACTAATAGCTCTACTAAATCTATTTACACCAAACAATTTGATAAATCTTCAGTATATATGCCGAGGAATAAAGCGTTATACTGCAGTACGTCCAATCTTAAGCTATACTAACTTATCCGAACAATATATTCGTCATTACAAGGGTCTTCGTCCAACTTAAAACTAACCTAGGGTTAACATGCAAGATTATGGATCTACGTGAATTTAATGTCTGGTCCATGTGCCGAAGTTAAGCCAACAATTTTATTGATGTGAAATAATATTGGAAGTTTCTCGTACTGCTTAAGTTCGATTTTAATTTCTTAAACATTTTGTGAAAGATTTGTCACTAGTCTCTCGTACAACTTTACAATATATTCACAATTCATTAATTATTGACAGAGAAAGTCCCTACTTTGATCTTTCACCATTTAGCACAAAACGCTTACTTACCATAGCACCCTTAACCTCGGAAGATATATCTGAATATTCTAAGAAATCCATTTTCAGTGTATATGTAGTTCAAACGGTGATCAATAACACATTTATATATAATACATATATATGCGATCTTACTCTTTTAATTGCAAAATTCCCTAACCCTTAATGATACCCAAATCAGATACAACTCCAGTTTACCCCGCGAAAAGTCAGCAGCTGACTTTTACTGCTTCCATGCGATCAGGGCTGCCAACATAAGGATAATTCCATTCAAACTCCAAGTCCAAATAAACTTGCGGAGCTAGTCACTTTTTTTCTCCAAGAATCAGGTTTCGAGTGAAATATGACGCGTGGGAAAAGTTAAATGCCATATAGTATCATAATTATATATACCTTATATAAAAAGTATTAATAATAATGCTAGAGAGCCTGGTAAACGGTCGAAAAGCTTAAGAGAGAGAGAGAGAGAGAGAGAGAGAGAGAGAGAGAGAGAATAGATACCTTCTGATCAGAGAGAGAGAGAGAATAGATACATTCTGATCAGGATACACTCACCAAATTTATAGGAACAGTTTAGGAACAGTTTGCTTTGCTTTGATGTGACGAATATCTGGAAGAATCTTTTGTACGTAGAGTACTTGCAGAATGATGTCCACTTCTTTTCCACTCTGCGGCAAACCGCTCGGTAGGAAAATATTTAAGACATGCTCCACTCACTAATGATAATAAATTTTATTAGTAACAACAACTCTGAAGAGATTTTATCTAAGCAGTTGATAGGGTTTTCTCCGGATGGAGCCATAGAATTACAAAGAATTTTAAAAGGAGCAGCTGCATACATTCGTGAAAAATAGAATCCTAATATTGCAGTTATTCATTGTTTGAAGCATAAACTGGAACTTGCAGCACATGAATAATAGATTTCAAATCTATTCTGCTCCAAATTATATTCACACTATTCTGCGAGCCCGAACAATCAACGCGAATTGATTGAAATTAACATGGCACTGGGACTTGAACTTTAAAAAATAGGAAGGATGTTTGGCATTCGTTGGGTAGTATCATCATGCAATACCGTGACATGTCAAACTATATGTCGCATATCCAGTATTTTACATGGCGAGAAAACGACCATTCACGAACATTTCGTGGATTGCTCCAAAAATGACTTTATGGAATTTCATCATGGAACTGGTTCTATTTAGGGATGTTCTGAAAACAATAAAGTCGCTTTCCCTGTATCTGCGGTATAGAGACTCTGATGCTATAATTGCTTCTTCAGAAATAAAAATTTGCATTATTGCATTGATTGGAATGAAAGACAACTATGGTGTTCATCTTCATGCCATCCAAGGCGAATTTTCAGTTGCCAAAACATTCAAAGGTCACCCTATTTCCAAATCTTTAAACATAGGTAAAAAAAAATCGTTCACAAATTTCAAGTAGCAATTTCTTCAAGGATTAGTGGACAATTGTACCGCAAGAATTTTTTTTTAAACAAATGACATTTTAAATAAAAGGTGATGGCCACGGGAAGAAAACGAATTAGTTTTATTAGCGATGAAAAAATTGAGTCCTTGTGTAACACTTTGAAATTAGTGCCTTCAAACATTGACAATTCTATTGTTGTGAAAATGGAAGAATTTAGCCAGTTCAAGAAAGCGGGAGGGGAAAAAAAGTAATTTATTGGTGAAACATTAACGGAACTGATACAAAGGATACCTGTATCTTCCACAGGATGTAAAAGAGATTCATGACATGGTATCTATTACATTGTGTACAGTAAGTTCCATTTTATGACTCAAATAGTGAATGACTACAATATTAGGATTATATTTATCATAAATGCATGCAGCTGCTCCTTTGTAATTTCCTTGTAAATTTGGGGCCCATCCGGAGAAAATCCTATTAACTGCTTGATAAAAATCTCTTTAGAAATACCGTTACTAATAAACGAGATATAATACTCTCAGCAGCGGCTTTTCCTATGTGTAACTTTAATTCTAATATATAATAGAAATAATCGCACTGTGAACTATGGTATACGCAACGAATATATTGTACAGTTAAGCATGATTTGCTTGCTTGACTAGTGCTTTCGTCAACCAAAATACTGAAAACACAACAGGAATCAATTATGAAGTTCGATAGGAGATATACGTTTGTTAATGCAATGTATTATATTAACACAAGTGTGGTCTGAATGAAACATGCTTCGAATATCTAATCCGTTCAATGTTTGCAATTCACACAAACTTTTGAGAGTCGTTATTTTTCTTTGCATATGAAATACACTGTTCTAAAAACACGAGCGGTCTCTTGTTATTTCTGTAGATTTTTTCTTCTTATTTCCTGAAACATTCAGAGAGAGATTAACGATTGCCTCTTTTCCTTTACATTCATAATCGATTCACATTTCTGGCGAAACTTACTCCTTCCGTGTTCATTAATTTTATCATATAACCTATTTTTATTGTTGCTTGCATTCAACCCAATGATAAAAGTTGTCTAAAATGCATTTTACTGCCTTTAATATATAGTGATTTTGAGTTTTTCACCAGTACAAGCATATAAGCCCTCTGGAACTGTTTGCTGAAAACCAAGGGCGATTTGAGTTCCATTTTTCGAATCTCTCTGTTCCTATACATCCCCCGATTAAGCTACCACATTTAATATCACAATTTCTGCTAAATGTTTCACTGACACTTATCCAAGCCGCTGCTGGAATTTTTACCTGTTGTGGGAGACGTGAATCTATTACTTGGCGCTTGAGCCCTATCCCGTAAATGAGTGAAGTCTGATACGGACATATGAGGGGTGTTCGATAAGTCCGTACAAACTCAGGTAGTGGTAGCAGTCGATTGTTTTTAAAATTACCTTAGCTACGTGGTGACTGTTGAGGGAGATGTACATGGTTATAAACAGACACAAAAGCTTAAAGTAACAGAGCCAAATGGCGTAACCTATAAAAGACACACTCAACTGACTACCACAGAAAACAATCATTGCCGCACTCATAGTCATAGCATACAATTAAATTCTATATTGTCAGTTTAAAAAAAAGAACACAAAACGGGGTTAAGTTTTTATAGTTTTTTTGTTTTATGTATTGTACATTGTCGAAAGTTTTTGACTACTTTGCCTTTGGAGTAGAAGTTTAATAGATAACCCAGTGTTTATAGAATGAATTGTTCAATTCGAGCGTTTCCTTTTGTTATTTGTCTTTCATTTATACATATTTAAAACATGTAATTCAAGTCTATAATAATGATAAAGTGGGGGATCCAATAGAAACAAAGATACCCCCGCCCCAAATATCTATGTAGTTACGCCTCTGAAACACCTCTTGGCAGGGTTCAAATTAACGGGAAGGGAGGACTTTCCCCTCTAGTCAAAGAATTGCCCCGGTTGTCAAATAAAATTTCTTCCTAGCCAGGTAATATTTCTCCCTCCCCCATTTCATTAACGGCAGTGTGAAAGCGCATGTTTTAAAATCCCAGTGCAATTGCTGGAAACACGCACTTGCGTTTCTTCATACTGGCGTTCTGCGATGGATCACCTGTACAATGTGTTGCAGTGACGCTTTTAGATGCTTTTATTTTGCTTCAGGTTAATCTCCACTCTTTAAATTCCGGTTTTCAGATATACTCTCCCTCCTATTCCTTTCTTTTCAGAAAGTATTTTTCTTATTTTATTTAAATGGTATACACCAAGTTTCGTTGCGAAAAAATAAACATTTGTGCCACTAGAGCATTTTTAAATGTTGGATTTCAGGTAAACCCCCACGCCTAATAGTTTGAATTCGCTGATTTTCAGAAACTGTTTTGTTTATTTCAATAGCATATACCGAGTTTCGTTGAGAAAAAACAAAAATTGCGGCCACTAGAGTTATTTTTACATTTTCGCTTCAGATTAACCCCCATCCCCAATGGTTCAATTTTGCTGGTTAACGAACTCGATGAATCCTTTGTTAATTTATCGTTATATACCACGTTTCGTCGAGAAAAAACAAAAATTGCGACCGGTAGAACGTTAAAAAAAAAAAAAAAACACACACACACACACATATATTCATCGTAATTTTTTGTACCTAGTAAGTAGGATGTAGATGGAGATTTGGAGAAAAAAATTAAGGGCTTAACAGCAATAATTATACTCCTTAGGATTTCCCTAAAACAAGTCATTCATAATAATTAAGATGAACTAACCATTGACAACCAGAAGCTAGCGTGACCTTGTTTCAATCAATGGCGGGAAATAGGTGTGCACACGCTCAGTAGAAAAACACCACAAGTTCGTTTGTAATTCATTGATCGCTCCGTATAACGCTAAGTTAGAGAAATGAAATGAACTTGTGAATCATTTGTTAATATCTACCAATTAATTTCAAAACGAATCATCTGCTAAGTAATGTTAATATTTTATTATGGCTATTAAATAGAACAACTTTTTTCATTTATTCCTAAGATTTTTATATTACAAATATATAAACAAAAATATTTTGTCAATATTATACATAAAATATAAAGTAAAACAAATTAACTTTTTTTTTTAAATTCGCCTAATAAAAAATGTGCTATTTAAGCATTTTGATAATAGTTATTTTGTAATATTATTTGCTATAACATAAATATAATTTATGTCAACTTATTGAAACATTAAATATTACTAATATTACTTTATCTCACAGAGGAATGTTCGCTTCCAATATTAAGTTTAATAAACCAATTGGGAACTAAAAATTGGGCGAGAATAAGTTTTCTTTCTCTCTTTATTTGGGTGATCAGAAATAGAAAAGAATCTTGTTCTTTGGGGGAGAGACAGATAAGAAACGTGAACGCACAGAGGTGAAAGTTGAATGGAAGTAAAACGTAAAATGGAAGAAAAATATAAAGAAAAGACAAAGAACGACAATATATGGTTGTCACTTAAAGGCATTTTTTTTTTATTTACATGTTAGTAGTTTTTATATTTATTTTCCATCTATGAGAATTTGGATGTTTTGACTCAAAATATTTTAACAATGATATTTTAATAATCAAGTTAAATTAAGAAACAACATAATAAAAGTTACACATCTATACATACAGCCTCTTCTACGGATGCTGGCGCGATGCGGCGGCTGAGTGGTGGTCCAACTGTTTTTTTTTATTTTTTTTTTAATTTTTAAATTTTTTTGTATTTTTTTATTTAAATTAAATCTTCAAACTCAAGTAAATATTGTCCAATACATTGCAACACTGCCATTCGTTGAGCTACTGAGGGGCACTCGCTTCTTTGTTACATTTCAATCGCTGACTTCACCTTCCATACCGCAATACAGCTATGGCAGAGAAGTTGCCGAACAATCAGGGGTGAAATTTAACAGCAAAACATTGACTGGGTGTTACATGCTTCACCGCAAGAATTTCAGAGATTGTAAAGTGATTTTAGACAAGCAATTTTAGGTAGGAAATCTGTATTTTCTATTCAAATTTCAAATAAATAACATCAAGTTTCTAAAGGACTAGTACATCAATGATTAATGAACTTCTAACTTACATTATGCAATAAAGGAGAGAAGTTGTGGAGCATGTATCGTTGGTGCAGTAGGTATGGATATATGGATACAAAGTAAAAGAAAAACGTTATCGCGCTATAAGTCGAAAGCAGTCTGTCGTTTGACCATCAGGCCACGCAATTAAATGAATGGTTCTTTCTATATAGCGGTTCCCAAACTTTTTGCACACACGACCCTATTTTCGAAAATTAAATGACTAATTCGCAAGTTCACGCGCACACTTGCACAATGTGACAATGCAACAGTTAGTTACAAGGTTCTTAATAAGAACGGACATGATAATGGATACGAGAGACAGTCTAAATTTTTTCCAACCAGTCTATCCAAAAACTTAACTAACGCTGCTGGCAACAGTAAAGCTTAAGCTATCAAAATATGAATAAGTGCAAATTTAAACTTATATAGCCATTGTCGTAATCTGTTGAGCTCAATCCTGTGTCAATAGCTGGTGAAAAAACATGAGTATTTCTAAAGAAAACTTGGTAGCTGTCCATGGTAATCGAGTGTACTCATTTGGCACTATTGCAAGATGGATTTGACCGTATGAAGAAGAGCGAGAGACTTTGAAAGTCAACCCTCGCTCTGGCTGGCCTCGGGAAGATGTGAACTAGAGAAGAATGAGAGTGAGGAACTTGGTGAAGGGAATGGACATATTACTGTTGAAATGCTAAGTGTGGAAGTGCGTATCAGTGTTGGCAGCAATGACAGTATACTTCATGAACATTTAAAACTGCGGAATATGTGTGGAAAATGTGTTCCACATTCCCTAACCCACGAAGAGAAGACGTGGAGAAAGAAATGTGCAAGGAAACTGCTGAGCATGTTTCCACCAAATGGTCCTAGGCGTTTGACAGAAATGTGTACGGTGATGAAAGATGTTTGATTACCATACCACCCCAAATAAAGCTCAGAACTGCGTGTGGATAAATGAGAATAACCCAAGAATTTTGTTCTCCGACAAGATTTTCGTTCTCAGAAGAGAATATTCACAATTTTATTCCACTATGAGGAATCATTTTGGGTTGGCAATTAATGGAGAATACTATTGCACTTATATTTTTGATCCTTTATTTGAAGAACTGAGGCAGCGGCGTCCAAAGACAGGAAATTCAAGGCTGTTGCTTTTGCATGTGCTCACAGAGCAGCTGCATATTTGAGGAAACTGGAAGTCGCGAAAGTCCAATTGCTTGACCAACCACCCAATATCCCTAACCTTGTACCTTGCGACTTCCGGTTGTTTCCTCGAGTGAAATATTTCATTGGTGGAAAATCATTCAAACGAGTGCAGGACCTTGATGTGTGTGTGTGTGTGTGTGTGTCAGTCCGAATACCGTAGTGCTTTTGACAAGTGGTTGCACCGTCTAAAACTGTGTGTGTGTCTTGACAACATCTCAGTCCGAATACCGTAGTGCTTTTGACAAGTGGTTGCGCCGTCTAAAACTGCGTGTGTCTGTAGAGACAGGTGGAGAGTACTTTGAAGAGTTGTAAGATACGTTTTCGAATTCAGAAAATACCACTATTATCAACAATATATTGCCTTATAAAGCTTATAAAGTTCGTAATTAAAAGCAAGGTGATGGTACTGAAGTCAAACTTATGTATCCAATATCAGTCACAAAAATTTACTGAACTATTTAACAGTTGTTGAACAATATATCGCAGAGGTGTTTCCACAACGAAGATAACAGATGTCTTTAGCGCGTAGTTCAAACTTATATGTACAATCAATAGCATTTTTATTTCTTTCTGTTTTATTTCCTCCCTCTTTATACAATTTAAAAATAATAAAGGCCCAATGTCCTTTACTTAGTCTTGATCTGGAAAATGGTTATCGTTTCACTGCCATCATGAGCTGTATTACACACAATGCCCCCTTCAGTCTTGTGTTTCTGCACTGAAATCGACGTGATAACAGAACTCTGAAAAGTAAGAATTATATATATTGTTTTACTTATTGTCGCTTTGACTGTATACTGTAAATGTAAGTCTGTAGCCATGAATTAAATGAAATGAATTAATGATGATACAAATGAATGTGGAGTTCTTGACGCCTTAAAGTTGTATGACATTCACCTTCTCAGGATGAGGAAAAACTCCAAGAATAACTATACCCAGTCAACTTGACTTGATCGGGATTCAAACCCAGGACCTTCAGATTAGTAGTCGCCAACGTTACCACTAGACCACGGAGTCAATCGAATTGAGTTTTGTGTCGTGTTATTCTTACATACCGCTAGAAATACATAATTAATATTGCTATCCATGCTCTTGGAAATTTAAATGAAACAGTTATTTTCAGTCTAGTTATTCCATAATTCTAAACAAAACTGTAAGATGCGAGAGTTTCTGACAGTAAAAGTAAATAATAACTGAATTTCTAGCACAATAAAAATGTGCAGTTAGATCGCGTTTAAAAAAGTGACCGCTAAACCCAGGGATATGGGGTGTCTCTCGGAGAGTGATACTTTTGATATCTGTACCAGCCTAATAGTATAGGAGGGATAATTAATTTACGATATTAAACAAAGAAAATAATTGAAGTTACCAAATCTATGACCATAATTTTAAGTGACTCGGGTGCATCAAGTGAAATTGACTGCACATTTTTTTCAATATAAGCAAAGGCCAAGAATAAAATGCGGGTTTATTGAATTAATGAACAAACAAATACAATGAAAATTTAAAATAAATCTTTTTGAAACACTTTTGCGATAGTGTTTGCAATAGTTTTCCTGAAACGCCTCTATGCACTTTTCTTGTTTCACATTTCTCATAATATCGTTAGAAACTTTCGGAAATAAAACAACTTTGTTTTTGATAATTATTCCTAATAAACTTATTTGTTTTTTAACTTCCTGTTCATTCTTGCAAATGCTTCAAAACAATATAAGTTGTGCAACCTCCCACAGAATTATTATTATGAAGCACATTACAGCGATGAAGAAATCTACTTCGGTAAAAACAGTTTTATGAAACAGAAAGGTATATTCAAGTGAAGTATTTAATTAATGTAGTACATAAATATAGTAATTTCCCAATGTTTTGTGTGAGAAGACCATGTTGTAGAATAACCTGTTATGTTATTTTGTTCGTATAGAACATGCGTTGCTAAGGCTGTACGCTAAGCAATTTTGGTGATCTCAGACATTGTCTAGTTCATTTAAACGTAGGAAAACGGACGATTGAAAGAGATGTTGCAGAAGAATGAGAATGAATAGAAAGGACATAACTATTATAGAAAGCATTAAGTTATACAATAGCGGAGTAATTTTTCTCCTTGAGACCAACGTGAAAATGAAAAAGGGGTATATTTCTCATCTTAGAATAGTAGTATGAAAATGACATGGCGCTTTATATCTTCGTGTACCCTTTCTTTTCCTTTTCCTTGTTTTCCCTTTTCTTTGCCTTTTTAGAGCTTTGTATAAATGGTTGTCGCGTGGAAAAGTTAAATAACATCCAAAAATGAAATTTTAATTTTGAATTAATAACTAATGTGACCTGGGCCCTATTCCGCAAAAGTATGGTCTAATACATTGCGAGAGTATCACTACAGGTCCTTGTAAAGTATGATCTTGTAACTTTCTGTTCCACGAAAGAAGTGCAACAGTTGTAAAGTATTAGAAAAAAGTTACAAGTGACGTCACATAAGAACAAGATGGAGGAACAGCTGTTTGCCATACCTTGAATTAGAGGGATTTTTAAGGTACAGGCCGGATTATTGTCATTCCTACTAAATGGGTATGTTCTTTTTTTCTCAGATATAATGATAATTTAAATACTTTATTATGCATTTATTGATATTCAAGAGTAATAATCCACTTTGAAATGACCATCGCATGCGGCTACATTTAGGAGCATCAATTTCAGTCGTCGAGAGATGGCAGAAGGACCGAGCTTCCCGATTGCTCTCGGTCATTTATGTTATAGTCGATTTTATCCTTTATATTCATTTATTTGTTTATATTGCTTGAGAATGAAGTTCTCATTATAAGGGAAAAAACGAGAAAAATGTGTCAAAAGAGAATGAAAAGAAAGTATTTTCGTGGTATATAGCAAGAACCTTAAAAATACTTTACTAAGATGCTGATCTGAAATGTGAATTTAAAACAGGATACGCCAATATTAATTTCGCTAATAATTAGTACATTTGGGTCAAATGAATCCCAAAATCATTAAAAATATATTTTTGTGCCAATATTTAAAATTACAAATATTCTTACACTTGTAGAGAAATTTAAACACATTATCAGTGCCTGATATTACTAATACTTCTGTACACTTAGAAGTATAGAGTTGTAAAGTGCAAGTATAGCAGAAACCTTTTATGAAACAGAATATTACTAATAACAAGTCCATACACTTGTAATGTATTAGATCATACTTTTGTGGAACAGGGTCGTGTTGGTGCAATTTTCTTGTTAACAGAACCAACTGACTTATTCAGCACTAGACATAAGATATAAGATTTTCACTTTTCAAAATGAAATCGTTTCTTTCCGTCTCTATTCACAAAACACATAACCCACTTAATTTGTTCCCTCTGCTGTTACTGATACACGTAAACCATGAATTCAAGCCGCACAATGGTTAGACCAGCTTAACATCTATTACATTCCACATTTTGTGGCCAGTCACAAACTTGATTCAAGGGATTGAAATGTAGCCCAGCCGGACAATTAAACAAAACAGGATTACCCCAGTCGCACTTGTAGAAGGCATCACAGCGACTGGGATGGGGCAAATGAATTATCTGATCATTACTAGGTGGACACTGGGGCTCAGAAACTTGTTGGCAGTTGCGGCAGGTATTGGGGGGCTGTCGGTAGTCGCATATTTCCATCACGGGCTCAAAGTAGGAGCTTGCAGGACATTCATATAGTTGGACATTATCGCCGTCACAACGAAGAAACCTTGAGCAGTTCCCAGAAGGATCTGGCATGTGATACACATAGTTGTGGGTCTCTGGACATGTTGATTGTATGGAATATGCAGCAGAGGAGGTCTCCACAGGCTGAACGATGATTTCTGGATTGCAGCGGGCGAATTCCGGACTCTGACACCCTGAAGGAGTACCCATATTGAAGATGGTGCCACAAGGACAACGCATCAGCAAAGACGGTGTCTGTTCGCCATTGCTACACTGGAAGAAAGCACTGCATTCGAATTGATGGTGAAGCCACAGGGTGTTTCCTTGGATTTCCTCATTCCAGGGGCATGTGACTGCTGTTGGCATAGGTTGCAGAAACTCCTGGCTCAGCACTTGTGAAACCAGCAGACATAACAGCGCAGTGAACCTCCCTATGCTGCAACATTAGAATGTGTATGTCACAGCACAACCGAACTAAGGGAGCTGAAACATTCTGTTACCTACACTAATGACAAAAGAACTATACTTAGTCTTGTGCGAATTAATGTGAGCAAGTAGGTAAATTTATTTTTATAAGTTGTCCAACTTACAAGTGTTTCCCTCCAATTATACCTCGCATTATTGACACCCATTGTTGAGATAGTTAATTGTAGTTATTGGTTGTACCGGAAGTCAAGTAATTTGCTTGTGTTTCTAACTGTTTAACGTTTTATATACCAAGCATTATTTATAACACATATCACACCTAAGAGAGAAAATAAGGTCATAACCCTCTGAGAATTTAATAATTTGACTCAGAGACAAATAGCAGCTGAATATAATGTAAATTTAGGTGCTATTAATAATATAATTAGAAGGAAAAATGAGATTGGGTAAATTTCACATCAAAGAAAAGAGCGAAACCTTTCCCGAAACGAAAAGCATCCATAAAAGACTATGTCTATCTAATCAGAACCAGAAAAGAAGAGTTTTGATTTACAAAAAGATTTGAAGACTGCAGGGATAAAGCGATGCTTCAACAGTGCGTTTTTTAATGGTGTTTAATGCCCGTTTTTACTACTGAGGCACCACAAGCGGTCTTAAACAGTGAGTAGGTGGCTTCTAGAAACTGAAAGAATAGCTCGAAGACCAGTCAGAAAACAGCTATTGACTTTCCTATGAAGAAAAAGAGATTGGCATGGGCTAGAAAATATCAAAACTGGTCACAAGAAGAGTGGTGAAGGGTCGCTCTATGAAGAAGTGCAGGGATTGAAAGTCTCGCATGTAAAGAGAAGTAAATCTCGCCGAAGCACATCAAACAGACGGTAAACGTTCACTAAATGTTTGATTCCGGAATTACGAACAGCGAACGTACATCCCAATTTTAGAGTAAAGAGCCGCCCTGAAGAGACCGACAGAGGAATTGAATATCGAAAAGGCGGTTTTCTAGCAAGACTTGCTCCATGTCATGTATCAAAGAATGTTTAAGACTTTATGGCGAAAAATGTTTTCAGTGTTTGGACTGGCCTTGAAATTCACCGGTACTCAACCCTATAAAGAATATTTGGGCTATAGTCAAGAAATGAGGAAAATGGACTACACCATCAAAGAAAAAGTTATATATGCTGTGATAAAAGTGTGGTTTCATGACCCAGGAATAAGTGAAATATGTAAGAAACTCGTTGACTCTATGCCCAAAAAACGAGTGAAAATGGTAATTAAGACCAAGACGGATGCATGAAATACAAAAACACTGTTTAGTAAAAGGTAATATTGAAATTATGTGAAATAATTTAAAAAATAGAATTACATTTTGCTCACATTAATTTGCATACGGATGCATTTCGTTGGATTAAAACGATTTCAATGAACGTTTGTAGTTTGATTAATTAAAATATATTAATGGCAAGAACCATTATGCCGCAAAGTTAATAGTATATTTGTTGAAAAATACGACATGACTTTGTCATTTGACATTTGTAACATTGCTTGTGTTTTTAGTGAATATGGAGACAGTTATACGAAAATGTACATGAAAGAATAGTGTTAAAACTCATGAAGTGCCCATTTACTAAATTTCAACATCTATGTTGCATAAGAACAAAATTGCTACCTGCCTATCTATTAACACAATAAGAAGTTAGACTTTGCAACTTAGGCAGTTAATTTAAATTCATCCCCTTTTCATGTATTAAATAATGCATTTAAAACACAACTTACGATTTTTAAAACTCGTCCTTGCGTAGTCACACCCGTTATTGCAACAATAATCATACAGCGCGTCATAACTATATTCAAGCTTTTTTAAACATTATTGGGCATTTAAGTCAACACTAAACCTAATATACAATGAATATATTAATTACTTAGATATTTTTATAAAATTAAAAGCAGAAAACACAACATTTTTAATAAAATAAGAGGGAATATTTTTGTACCATTAAAATAATATTTAGAATGTGCTATGACTGGTTAGAATAATACAATAACACATGTTTACAGTTATATATTATAATAAATTACAAGTTCAATCGCTTTTCACATACATTATTAAAAGAAGTAAACCATTTTTTCTTTTCAAGTGAGAGGATGGGAGCAAACAGATAGTGCAATATATTTCATTGAAGATATGATATAAATATACTGCCCAAGAAAGTGAATGTAGCCATTTACAGAATGAATAACAATAATAATATGCATGCTTTACTTTCAGAAATTATACTGTTGAAATTGTTATTTTTAATCACCATAATCTACACAAAGAAGTATAGATCCTGTATTCAAGATTTTATATCGAATATTAGTGCATATAAACAAGTACAACTCTCTAAGGTGACAGGGAGAATGTAAATTTGTCGCAAGAAGGGAGTTTATGTCTAAGCACAATTAAGTTTACTTGTCAAAATTGTAGGCACATGACCAGAACAAAGACAGATTCCACTTCCCCAGGTCTCAACGTAGAAAAAATGGCAAATGTCGTTGCCCCAACAAATGTCAATAGCAAAAGTAAATTTTACGCAATATTGTGTTTACAAGATGATTTAGAAAATATTTCGTTGGTTTTTAAGAATCTGAAAACAATATTTCTTATATGTAAATGAAACATAAAATAACATGAATTCGGTACATAAATTCATCCATGTACAAAAAATTTGTTCATTTATTTATTAAACAACAATGGAAAAGCTTATAAGGGGCAAAATAACAATAAAGGGGGTTCATAATAAAAATGTAAAGAGAGAATGATGTCTATTAAGGCATTTTCTATCAGGCAATTCAATTTTATTTATTTAGAACAATTTTATTTCTTTAAAAATAAACAAATGTTGCTTGGCTAGTCTTTCCGTATATTATATGACTTGGTAATTAAAGACACACAAATTGATGCGTGAGGTAAAACAAACGTGAACTAAATGGGATTTTTCGTACATTTCGAAATCTAATTTCAGTGTCTCGCCGTTCATATTTTGCTTAAATATATATACCTAGTTTTCTTTATCGATTGCTTATTAAACCTCAGAAATACGTAACTAGTATTTATTCTCATTAGTGCAAGTATGTACATAGTATTTTAAGAAATAACGAAATATTAATGTCAATCTGATTGTGATAAAGCTTGCCAAGTAATATTCACTCCTGAAATAAAACAATGTACAACGATCAAGGCAACTTCTTGCAAGAGATAAGCGGCTAGCGGCTGATAAAAACATTTCCGGCATTCGTCATTATTTTTTTTTCTCGTGCCTTTTTAAGCATTACTCTGGTGAAAAAGCTTACAGTTGGTACACATCAATATTTTGTTTTAAAACCTATGTCGTGTTTGTGAATATTATAAAAAAAATCAGCGATAATTTATGAATTAACATCTATTCTGAAACATAACATTGCAATGTATAAGCTTAATCTGTGTTTTAAACTCACTAAGTTTATTCTATGAATTTCTTACATAAAATTTACGTGCTCTTATCAGTTTGTTGTACATATTTAATAGTGTAATTCTAATTTTCTTTCTCCTCCTCTCTTCATATTCATCTTATGTTTATGACCTATGGGCTACTTTATTAAATTTGTTTCTGTCATTCATTTTCTTAAATATATATGTATCAACTTTTCCAAGCAATGAAATAATTTCTGTATACCTTGTTGATCTATTTTTTATTTATTAATTAATAACGAACCATGAAGAGTTGTAATGTACTAACACCATTATAAGCGTTAATTGTTTCACTTCTCGCCCAATATTGTGACATTTGATACTCATGTATAGCAGAATTTTGGAGATGCAAAGCAGAGAGGAAAATTACACAAACCTTTTTAAGATAGCTGAGGAGAATTTAGTTTTATTCCAATATACGAGTATCTTATATATAAAATGATTAACTATGTCATTCGTTCTTTTAATAATATTACAAATTTAACCACATGGTAATTTTGAAATACAGAACCTGCTTCTGGACAAAATAAATTCCTAAATATTCATCTGTGAGCCATCAAATAAGATTTGGACTTGTATAAAAAGTTCATTTTAAAATCGTAATTAATGCTATCTTCAAAGTTTCTGTGCATGGCATGTTTAAAAAACACAGAGCAAGTGAAGTATTTATGCACGATTAGACAGATAGACAGAGCAGTGGATGGAACGTAACTATATTACAAATTACTAGTTAGAAAAAGCCAGTAATAGCAACTATTAAAATAAAATTCGTAAATTTATTGGTTTCTGATGTAAACACAACTAGAAATATGGTGATACAGTTCTTTAATTAATTAACTAATTACGTAATTAATTGTTGCTCATGTTCAGAATTCAAAACAAATAATTTGATCCCTCTCATAATGAAATCACAGTCATTACAAAAGTATTCAAAATGAGATGCCTGCCTGCATCATCAAATGATAATGACATTTCCATATAATATTTTGGACATTAAAGTAAATAATGAAGTAGGTCTAAATTGTGAAACGGACCAATCGATAAATAAATTCCTTCCCTCTGCTCAATGGAAATGAAACAGAAGCAGCGTTAAGAAAGGTGTATTACGTATGTATTTGCTCAAATAGCAACTACTGCATAATTAAACTTCTATATTAAAATGTAATAACGATCTTATATTTTAATCAAAACTCATGGAAGATAAACTGGCAAACATCTTATTAAAGTACACAATGTCAAGTAGGTACCACATTTTGAGGCATAAGTTCCTTCGTTAATAATATTGTTTCAATTGATTATCTGTACCCGTTCTATTTAGTAATTTTTAAGTGAGGAATAATATACAAAACACATTGTCTACCTCGGATCTAAAGTATGCTAGAGGGCAAACAAGCAATGTTAAAATAACAATTTATATTTCAATAAATAAAAAAAAAATAGTTACAAAATGGCTAACATTCTAAAAGTAGCTCAGACATTCTTCTTATCAACCTTTAAAATAATGTGTTAAAATGAATAACAATAAATATCAAACAAGGAATAAAGTTTATGCTAAGTTTGAAGAATATATTCAAATATATGAGTGGAAAGCTGTATCTTGAAACTGTCGTTTAAGTATCACTAATAATGTAAACTACATAACCTTATTTATGTATCTAAAGATTTACTGAAATCCATTCTCATAATATTGCAACGAGAACGAATTACATATATCTGATCATAAAACTAAATCTAAATGAACATATTTTAAATTGAATAGTATTAATTAAAACAATGACAATGCTTGCTATTTTAGGAATATACATAGATCATGTAAGTACACTTATAAAGACGGGCATACTGCTTAAAATATATTTCAATTTCCATATACGAATATACTTTAACGGTTATTGGAATTACGGCCGGCAGAGCGTGGCTACATACCTGGTGAAGCCAGCCGTCAATGCCGTATAATGCATGCGCAGGTTGCAGGTTGCAGTTTTAGGGTGCTTTATCAGCAAATGACTGTGACAAGAAACGTTATAGGAACTGCCGTGTTCTTATGGGGGAAGGGAGTTATATGAAATAATAAGAATTTCCTTTGCAGACGCTGGCAATATGTTACCCTGAGGGTGATTGATTGATTTATTTATGGACGCTCTTTAACATCGAAGGTCATCAGCGTCCCATTCAACTCAGGGCGTGAAACGGCCGACAAATTTTGCTCAGAGGCCTCTCTTTCAGGCTTGAGGTTCTTTTTCGTGTCGCAAATGTACGACACGGGACCCACGGCTTTACTTCCCTTCCGAAGGAAGCCATACTTAGGATTTTTACGCCCGAAAAAATCCATCGGTCCTGGCCGGGTTCGAACCCGCGTTTTAGGTGTAGGAGGCAAGTATGGTAACCACTACACCACCAGGACCGACTTACCCTGAGGGGAATCACTTTCAACATCTCATGTAACACATAGTGCTTATTGTTATCCGCTTTAAATGCAGTATCGTTTTATACTTTCAATAAAAATATACATATTAAAATAAAAATATCAACTGAACGCAAGGCTAGTCTATTTCCCCCTTTTCAGTTGCGGCGAATGAACCTCCCCAATAAGCGAAAGTGTTCAGGCGACCCATATTAACTGCTGTGTAGAGAAGAGATAAAATCTTAGCAAAGTCCATAGCCCTTTTCTAGGTTTCATTATTGCTAGTTTCTAATGTTGCTAATATATTTCTGTTTTATGTTAAGAAAAACCGAGGTTGACTCCTGTGAAAAGCATTGGTAATCTGGACAAATTTATGGATTCGTTAAATAAAAAAATTAATTATTTGTGAATGAACATTTAGTTTATATTTAGTTATCCTTTAACCTTTGATTAATATCATTTCTGTAATAAACATTTATAAATATTGAAATAGTATTGTATAAAATGATTACTTAATTTATCTCAATCCTCTTGTAAGATCAGTGAATGAATAACTAAAAATTAGATAAATAACAGACTGTGACCAAGGAGTATTCAAAATACAATAATGCGTTGTCATATTCTGAGAAAATAAAAATGCATATATGTAGATAGTTAATTTAAAACGAATAAAATATCAATATAGTAACCACCTCGACTTCTACAATAAAATTTAAATGAAAACGACCCATCAAGGACTATCAAGTATGCTATATTTCAGGCCAGAAGTGTTGCATTACAAAAATCGATCCATTTTCAGAGTTGACAGTAATTACCTTTTTATCTTAAGTGCTAATTAGCTATTATGTTTGAGTTGGTTAAACAAACCCTGACGCCACTATTCTCAAATTGCCTTTTTCCAACAGAAAAACTGGTTCAGCAATAAGTATGTGCATTAGAGATAAAACATTTGTATTATACTGCGCAATAAGAATTTGGCAATATTAATTGGAAAATCTATAGCACAGGAGTTGGTGAAGATGGGCATGAAGAAGAAAAATGAATTATTTGTTAAGAATGGAAACAAATGTTAACTAAGGGCTGTTAAGGTGGTTGACTGGAAAGTCAGGATAACATATTTCGTAAACACAACCGAAGACTAGTACGAGTGTACAAGAAAAGTCAACACTGATACTTCGATATTAACGCATTTAATACCTATATGTGCAATTTTAACGAAAGTCATTCTAATCCATCGTATCGAGCACAAATTTGTGACCGACATGCCTCATAATCATCTATATGCTTTTCTTACATTCTCAGTAAATTCATTCGACTGTGAAAGAATTCAACATTGTTTAAAAACGCTGTTATGATGGCATGCTTCGAGATTAGTCTATAAATAATGATCATAATATATTTTGACAACAAACCTTTACTCATCCTCATAATTTTGATGAACTTTCCCAAAGTATTCCCCGTTAGATGCAATGCACGTATCCCAGTGCTTCTGTCAGTCTTCAAATACATGCTCGAAACCATTTTTTGCCAAGTCCTTCAGAATGGTTTCCGCAGTCTTTACCACTGCTTCTGATGATGGAAAATACCTTTCACGTAGATATTGTTTCAATTTCGGGAAAAGGAAAAAGTCAAACGGGGCCAAATTTGGACTATAGGAAGGTTGAGGTACACACTTCACATCGTTCACATAGACTTTTGTGAGATATTCAGAAACAGCATTTGCGATATGCGGCCGTGAATTCTCGTGTGTAACATCCAACTTATTGCATGGGAATGTGGCCTTTTGCGTGTGGTAAAACGTTGCAGTTTTCAGGACATCTCTGTAGTATTGCCCAGTTACAGATACTATACGCTGGTAACCGATTCCATGAATATTGAAAAATGAGATGACAGTGTCTTTCCGAACAGTAGCAATCATTTTGGCATTTTTTGGTGTTAGTGACCCACATAGCTTTGTTGTTTGCCCTTAGGATCGAAATGACACAGCCAAATGCGTGTGAGAGTGCCCAGCGAAAATTTCCGAATTTCTGAAAGTGTTGATATATCTTCCGTTTGAGCACAAACTGGAGCCTCGGACCCATCTTCCTATGAAATCGATTTCCTCCCCTCTTTAAACATTTTCAACCATCTTCGAGCTGTGCTACAGGGAAGAGCAAACTCTCCATAGGTCTCCTGTAATATTGTATAGGCTTCAGCTGAAGAATTGTTAGACGAAAGCAGAATTTCCGAATAGCATATTATTAGTCGCATGTCATTTCCATTTTGATAGGCGAACTGAACATGTCTCAACTTGCATACCCTTCACAGGCAGGGACCAGAGATGAAAACCATGTGAAAATTATGCATTGAGCTAACAAAATATTGTTAAGTTAAATTTTAGCATCATACATTATGCCTGTAAAAAGAATGATTATTTCTTATTAAACAGTCCTCGTATATTATGTTAAAATGTCATCGTTGAGCTTTATATAAGAATTGTTTGATTTGCAGCTCTTACCAAAAGGTTTACAATTAAAGCAGAGGCGGAGAAAGAAATAAGAAGAAATACAAACATACTATCTACTTACGAGACTGCAAGGCGGGTCTTTTCAGGTTATTAATGAAATACGAAACATCGGTAACAATTTTCTGTAACCAAACCCAGAAAGAGCTGATTAACAGAGTATTCAAATATCACAGATGCAACATTTAAAGATGACGGATGTATTTCAAAAGATTATATATATTCAGTTATTCAAATACTGAAAACTACAAATATGCAAACTTGCCAATAATCGTAACAAATACCTAACTATACATTGTTGTATTAAGTGAACCATACGCTTGCTGCATGCAACGCAATACAAGTGCAATTCTTTGCACGTTGAATGTTGTTTTTGCCCCGATCTCTGGGTAAAAGTCTCTGCAAACTGTGCCTACTACATATGATGTAACAATGCTTGCATGCAAATATCTCCAGCAGCGATAGTCAGCTGTTGCTAAATGGCGAGACTAGTAAGGTTTGGTGAGAATTTATGAAGTAGATGCTTTACGCCTGGTATTCATTCAATGTAAAGAAAATGAACAAAATTCATAGCTTACATTCTAAGCCTTTTTCTTTGCGACCATTTATTTAGAAATTTAAAATTTAAAGCTGAGTGGAACTATGATTTAAAAAATAAGGAGTAAACAATGTTTTCAGGATACAGATTTCATCCTGCAGATTCCAGAGGGTCGTCGACAAATATGCTGACATGAATATTAAGAAAATGTTTTTGTTTGCTTGTTTAAGTATGTGCGTTACTACCATATCTTTATTAAATTCTTTCCCTTTTTCTTTATTTCTGTTATGTATGTTCAGCCACGCACGTATGATGTTGGTTCTAGCAGTAGCAATGTTGTGCATCCCCGGTTTATGCTGTCACGAGCCGCCACTAGTCAAAACATAAAATGTTTACGTATGCCTAATGTAGTACTTAGAACTGGTGAATATTTGTAATGATTGTAAAACACCGAAAACGAGCCCGAAAACTCCGCTCAGTTCTTGTATTCTGAGAATATAAATCGCGTGCTTGAGAATGTTTTAAATACACATTTTACCTAATGCTTACCTCATCTCTTTAGCGGCGACGATCCTCACGGTATTTGAGAGAAGCCACCGAGACACGCTGGAATTGGAGTGACCCATTTGCGTTTATGTTATTTCTTATGAGCGTCAATCGAGATAAGAGAAGTGTAAAGATTGCTTATCGCTTAATTCGGAGAGTTTTGTTTCCGTCGAACTACAATTCGTTTGTTGTTAAGGTCGAGAGGGGGAAATGATAAAAAAAGGGGGGGGGGGAAATCATGCATATCGCCAAACACCGTAGAAGGGTCGTGTTACCTTAAAGATGGGTCCTTTAAATCGACAAACATATCGAAGAGATATTAGCACAATTTAACATTTTGCATTAGAAGCTAACAATTTTTAACAACTGTAACTTATAAGGGAAGTGCAAGGGATGCCGACCAAACTGCGTCCTCTTTAATGGAAACGTATGACCTTCTGTGGACGCAAGATTCCCGGTAAGACTGGAGTTAAAACTTGCGATGACGCAGGCAATTGAACTTGTTCAACCACGTTTATTACTGTAACTGTTTCAGTTTCATTTCTGTAGGAAGTGCGTGCAGGACCTTCTACTGCGTGTTTGTATTGTGACGTATATCAAGAATGAGATATACACTAGAACAAAGAACATTTATTTATGATTATTATGTGCAAAAGAAATCGTACACGTACTGTAAGCAGGCTAGCTAAATTTCACGAGGAGCATCTCTACCAGCAAGTGCAATTTTCAGATTGTTGAACAAAGTTCGAACCCAGGCATTGTAATTTACAAGAAGCTGAGATCGAAAAACCGAAGCTTGATGAAATAGGCTATCGATTAGAAAATTCTCCCCGAAATATTTTAACATAATTGGCAGCTAGTTGGTATATCTGTCAGCAGTGCGTATAAAGACACCCAGCTGCTGTATCTTTATTTATATAAAATTACTGCTGTACTTGGGAGAAGGAGAGAGGGAGAGAAAACCTCTGTGGAAGTGCTGAAACAAAATTTTCGTTAGAATATTCGGAAGAATGAATTGCTGCAAGTGTCTCAAAATCTTTTCAAACTTATTCAGACATGTCTTACAAAGAAAGGCGGGTACTTCGAGTATCTACTATGATTGTGAGCACATTATTAATTACTATCTATTATATGCATTGAATTCTGAGCAATATTTCCCTAGGTAGGTAGCAAGGCCGTCACGCAGTAACTTCCCGTCAACATAATCAGTTCAAGACTGCGTAGCGGAATGAGGGCACTGCATTAAGTTTTAATATTCTTCATTTATTGAAATCACAATAAATCACAGTAACTTTGTCCTCTATTACATTGAAGAGAATCGTAATTGGAGTGTTGTATTTATAATTTTATATATATATATACCTCAAAACATAAAAAATATGGTAACATTATTTTCGATCAGGACAGAAGTAGGCCAGTAACTACAATAAAATAAAATAAACAGCGCTCCACACTTGAAAATAGCTGAGAAATGCTATCAAATCTCTTAAATAGATACAGTCATTAAGGGAAAAGGGATAGCTCTTTGTCTTTCAAGAGTTTACAATAGTGTTTAACCCCGTTTTTACTATTGAGGCACACACAGGCGGTGGACACTGATGATACGTGAGAGGAAATTATAAATTGGGAAAGGATATTTTAAGGAAGGAAGCATTCCATACCTAAGTTTAGGGTATCTCCCCGGCATTTTCCATTTATGAGGAGTGAGGAAAAGCTGGAAAAAGCCCCAGTCAGGGAAGACGGCTCTAGCGGGAATCGAATTCCAGATCTTCTGTTCATAAGTTCGCGCCTTTAACGATCTCGAACCACCCATGGCGGTTACAATGAGCCGAGGGAATGTAAATGGCAAATTATAAAGTTTAGCCCAGAGTGCAGAAATAGTAAATAGATTCCCAAGAGAGTGAAACTGTATTTGAAAGCTTATTTGAGATACAATAGATTGTGATGAAAGATGGTAACAGGAAAAATATAATAACTGCTGTTAAAAATTATATTGTTGGACAAAGCTACAAAGCTGATTTGGAATTTAATTTGACATACTTTCAATTGGTGGTAACAATTAAAGAAATGTATTAAAAAATTAAGGGTAATATTCTTGTCTTTCAGTGCCTAATCTGGCTCTCTCTCTCTCTCTCTCACACATTGAAACTCTGAAGAGAAGAGGACTACTATTATCTTGTATTTGGATGCTGATAATAGCAGTAATGATAGACATTGACATTAAAATTGAAAATTCTTGTTCTTTGTTAAATAAAATATATTTACTGGTTTGAGAAAGTGTTAAACAACAGAAAAGATAATAATACTACTTATGCCTCTTTTATCAGAAATAGAGATATGGAAATTCTGTTCCTGTTCATTGAGCCCAAATTCTGGATTGCAAATTAAGACCATTAAGATGAAGAAAAATGTAAGAAAATCACAATAACAAATATCTAATTTTATTTACAGTTAAATGATTTCATTTTCTGAGATCTCATGTTGACAGAAATGGCATTGAGATTTGTGTTTATATGAGTATGAATGTGAAAAGAAATTCATGCTCAATTCATATCTCAATTTGAGAATAATGTGTTTTAAATAGCAACCGAGAAAAGTGCAATAACAAGAATTGAGCAGTAAATGTTCTATGCATACTGCTAAAGAATACAAAAAGTAATCCTAGGTCACTGAAACATTGCACTAGACAGTTAGCGTCAGTTCATTTAATGATGCTATGCTGCAGTTGTGACATGGCAACCCACTATTTAATGGCTGATATTGTAAAGTTTTCTATTTTGCCTATTATATATGTATTAGATGTATGTATAATGAATTATTTTGCCTCTAGAATTATTTATAGCTGCAGTTAAATTAATGCATAGTAATGTAGGCTTAATAAAGCACAAACTTTCAAAAATAAGAGATTTACTCTTAGATCTTTCTATTAATTTTAAGCAGAAAAAAGCTTCAAGTCATTACAAACATGTTCCTTCTCTAAAAGCATTTTGAGTCCATGTAACAACTCAATGCAAAGGATTAGGTATCATTCCATGAATCATTCTGCAAATGATCTTTATGGTACATTTTGTAACTACCTCAAATTAACCATTTTCATTAATCATAATAACTCAAATTAAAAACACAAATAAGTAAAATTGATAAGAAAGCAGCTTTTATGTCACGAATGACTGATCAATAATGCTACTTTGTGATATTCCTGAAGGTGCAATGGGTAGCATCCCTCCTTTGTTAATGCAAAGCATTGCCCACTAAAAAGTTAGTTGTCAAGTGAAAAGTTTCAGAGCTTGTATATATATATCCTTAATTAAAAAAGAAAAGAAAAAAAGAATAATGCTGCAAAGAAACATTCACGCATAACAACAAGGACTTAATTACACAAATAGACAAATATAAAGTAGTTTGAAGACAATAAAGCAAATAAAACCTTTATTTTTACATACTTTTAATTAATCATTAGCAATAAATAAAATAAATACAATTCTTAATAAATACATAGACAGATATACAATGAATTATATGTATAAAAGTTAATGAAATATAAGCATACACAGTGAAATCAGTTTTGACATTCAGTGTCTTAAATAAATTTGCAATTGACACTTTGATGTTTTCAGAGGATGCATTAAAACTGAAAAAATTAATGTTGCATGCTTCATATTGCATTTAAGATTACTATTGAAATACCATGTGATTTTTTGTTATTTTTAATAAATGTTTAAATTGTCTTCAAATTGCATATTATTATATGGTATTCAAAAAAGTACATTTAATGATAAAAACTTCTTTACATACTGATTTGTGCATGGCAGTTAACAATAAGCTGTCTCTTATATTATGTGAGCTTTAATGATTAATTTTCTGATTCCAGTTTTTCTTCTAATTCAAAGTTATTTAGGTATCTGAATACTTCACTAGAATAAATAAATTGTAATGGCAATAATGTTTGCTTGGCACAAAAAAGTGCATAAACTCCTGTGTAACTTTCTAAATAAATTTACTAATGTCATGCGATATACAATATAATGCCACAAACATTCTCCATATATCACAATTAGGATATATATTAATGCACATATTTATATACATTAATTATGTCTTACTTTCTTTTATTCACCTGTTTTTTTTTACAACAAAATATATTCAGACTGGCATCACTGCTCCCTCTCTAATGATAAAGATTTTAATGTCAGGAAGATTATTTGGATTAATACTATATATTATGTCTCATAAATGGTGCTTCAGAAATTATATGAATTAAAATTTTTTGCTTGAAATTCAATTCTGAGTCTTGTATTTAAATTACATAAACTAGCTTAGCAAAATAACTTAAACATTATAATAATACAATTATTCTTTAAATGTATCTGTAATATAATTCAGTCAGTATTGATAATATTGGTTGTACAAGTTAGAAATTATTTTGGCATATAATTCTGTTTATTTTTCCTGCAACATAATTTTAAGTTCAGTTCTGTTATGTTAATGGTAACAAATACTAATTACTTTTTTGTTTTTTTCTCAAATATTTTGATTTATTTTGATAATCACATATTGCACCACCTTTCTTTATACATTCAGAACTTAAATATGTAATAAATAGCTTGATAAATAAATAGATAAATAAACTACTTTAAAGGATAATGAACCAAATCACTGGCAATCACCTACAGGAGCAACATTAATATGATGATGCACTGTAGTTTTAAATTAAAATAAATAATATTTTTAAGTGCATAAAGGAGAAGTATAGCCTTCCATAAAGGAAGTTATATTGATTTTGATTTTATTTAAGTATTAGCTCTGTAGAAGCTTTGAGATTTTTTTTTTTTAATTCAGTCTCATGTAAGAAAGAACAAAATGGTGAATGAGGGAGTATATTAGTCAAATAGTTTATCAAGTCATGCAAAAATGCCATTTGTAGGCATGGGTGGTGGTTGTAGCATTGATTTTGTTGCATTGGTAAGCTTCTGTGATACCACTCGTGCAATGTGGCTAGATCGTTTCCAAACATATTCTCTTGTCTTGTCATGATCATCAGCACTTTCTACTCGGACCTGCAACAGATTAAGAAATATATTTTCCCCCCAATCTTTAGCTTAGTTTTCCAATATAAAAATACCAAACTTGCATTTTCTATACGGCTGCTCTTTTGAACTGAAAAAATTTAACATTTGCAGTGCAGCAGTCTCTTTCAATGTAATTATACATGGTGGTCTCATTATGTCTACAAAGTAATACTTCTGACTACAGAATAAATAAAATCTAGTAAAAATAAATATTTAATACATACATTAAATATTTATTTTAACAATGTAACAAAAAAGTCTTATAATATAGGGAAGAAATTATATAAGTTACCTCTATGCATATAATCAGCTAATGATACAAAGAAACTGAACTTAGTAACTAAATGATTGTACATTATAAATGATTTGTTGAATATAAAATGTATATTGACTAAGGAAAGAAGGTGTAAATACTATTGTGTTCTTAGTTGAAAATATATGAAAATATGTGTTTGTTGATATTTAATTATCTGACAGTGTTCATAAATGTGTAAATCTATCTATGAGCAATAAACTTTTATTATTATTGTTATTATTATTATTGTTGTTGGAGTTGTCGTCGTCGTCATCATCATCATCATCAGAAGCCACTTCTGTTGTGCTAGCCCAGCATCTTTATTAGAATGCAACAAGCAATAGCAAAATAGGCTGTCCAAGAACCAGGTTAATCATCAGTAGGCATCAGAATTTGTAAGTAATAAAACCAAAATAAAGCTTATGAAATTATGTTGGTACTGGACTGTAGACAGCAGGTGGGAGGAGTACAATAGGTCATGAGCTACAACCACTATCTACTCTTATTCATGTCGCTCATCAATTCTTGTTTACCTGCAGAGCAATGGTTCATAGTTTGTGTTCTTGCTTTGTTTGTATTGAACTAGCAGCTTGAGTGCACCTAACTTGATGTTAGGTACTTAAGAATTCCAATGCCTTATGCAAAAAGTTAGGTCCAACTTGAAAAATTCAAGTCATGGCTGGGATTGGTGGTCAAACTAGAGCCTGGGTCAAAGTACTCATAGCATTATGAGTTGCCTCTTAAGGAATAAATCTCTGGTAGTTAAACTAGAAGTCCAGGTCATAAAGTACTCATAGCATTATGAGTTCCCTATTAAAAAATAAATGTTTCACAATAGAAAATACCTTAGGGAGGTCTCTGGAATATACAGAATCAGATGAGAGTGGTTAATGATTCTGCACTTGGAGGAGGACATGGTAGCTCAGTTGGTTAGAACATTAGCATAAAAAACTGAAGATTTGTGGTTTGAATCCTGGCCACGACCCACATTTTTCAAGTCTAATTCTTCCTTTTCTTTAGAAAGAAATGATTCATGACATCTTATATTTTTAATTAATTTTGTCTTTAATTTTTATTTATATATTTTTCTAAATTTTGTTGTACACTGATTTTGTTGTTGTTGTTTTTTTGTTAATAATGCTACATTTGTGAAACTACATTTTCAACTTTTTTCAAAATTTTATCTTATCTTATTAATCAGTTTATGTACATGTCTTTTACAATATTACCTGTGCAAAAGGGTTAGAAGGACAAGGACGAAATTAGAGTGCTTCATAGGAAGAAATAGAAAATAAGCTTGTGGAGGGTGATTTTTGGTGATTCTATGAGATATTAATGTTAGAATAGGAGAAGAGCAGAGTCAGTTTGGAGACAAATGAAACAGATGGGGAAGGGAAGGATTTATGTGGGACAGAGCAGGAATAATAGGGTTAATTGGATTAAAGGAGGAAAAGGTAGTGCTCCCTTTGTGGAAAATAGATAAAGGGTTATATTGTAAATTGAAGAAGTATGGATTAGAAATAAAGCAAAGGAGGAGAATAGTTATGAAATAATAGTAGGAAGGGGTAGATAGTGGAAAGTAGGAACTATTACATATACAACCAGGGTGTTAAATGTATAGATCCTAAAATAACAAGCACTCCAAGAATAGTTGTATGATTTGTAAAGTCATTGTGAGAGGATTATGCAGAAATAAAACATTCTTTCAATATTATCTGCTGATGAAATCATCTATTTGTTTTATTGGCTTAAAGTAAATAGGTGATAATATCTGTAAATATAAAAGCCTTAAAAGAATTAATGCAGTGCTCATTATAGCTTTCATCACTTGCATGAAAACTATTAATCTGTTCAATAAGGTTTCAACAGGAATGTTTTGCTTCTATAAGCAACTTTGAGGAGAAAATAGTGTACATGATGTATGCTGTCTGAATAGAAAAATCAAAGGTTATTAAGCTGCTACATGAAATTAAGTGTTGAAATGTTGTGTTATCTATATATAACAAAGCAATTATATATCACCTTGTAAACAGTTCAGTAGCTCAGAAACCATGCATAAATAAACAATAACTCATTGTTCATAAAGTGATCAACAAATTCACAAGCTCTTATACATGAACCTTGTGATTGAAGTTACATTCCTAGCTTCAACAAAGATAGTTTGAGAGTTTTCCAATATAGTCATCTTTACTTCAAGACCAAGTGTATTAATGTTATAGGGTTACATGAATTTATAAAGGCTATGTAAAGCTATTTGCATTTGAAAACAAGAAAACTAACAGTAGGAACTGGAAATTTCCTAGATTTCCACAGTTTAGTGTTATAAAAACTAAATAATGTCCAAATTAACAACATAAGTATTATTAAAATGTTAATTCAAATTTGCACAGTGAAGCATTATTGATATTGAATAGATATTATTGTATGACTTATATGAACCACACATTCTTAATGTTTCACTTCTTGTCATAATATATAGAACTGATTTTGAGAACATTTTGATGATGTTCTTGAAACTGATTCTATATGTTATGACAAGTAAGTGAAGCATTAAGAGTATGTAGTTCAACTAAATCATACAATATTATCAATAACATAAGTGTAATTTTCAGCAGCTTCATCAATAAGGACACTATCCCAAATCTTGCTCAAGAAATAACACTAGAAATCTACGGTTCATGACTGGCTAGTAACTGTACAATATTTACCTGTTTTGGCTGCATGACACGAATGGAGTGCAATGTTGCAGCTCCTCCATGCATTACTCTCAGGTTCATTTTTCCTGTCATCTCAGCTGTTGTGGCTGTAGCACTGCGAATATCTTTCTTTGCACCTCTACCAAACTGCAGAAAACAATTTCAGTCAATATTATTTTAACATTTTTTGACATCATTAGTAATAGTAGTAATTAAACCTATAATTTTCATCCTCTTTAGAAGAGTCACATGTTCTATGCCCTAATAGACACATTACAAAAATGGATAGAATTGAATATCTAGGGAATCAAAGGACTGTGGGCACATAAACAAAGTGAATGAAACACAACTTTGTTTTATTTAAAATCAAATTTAAAAATATCATCACTAACCTCTTTCTCGACTCTCAGGATAAGGGGCCCCACTGTAAACTTTGTACGCACTGTTGTGTGAGAACTCATCATGTTCACTGTGACATCACCATCTCGTTTCATTGTAGACAACCCATAAAGTGTTGCTTTGGCACTTGGCCGGTTTCTTTCTGGATTATTCTGCAATATGTACATGTTATCACAGATCAGTTATTTCATTGCTATTATTTCCATTATTTATGTGTGACCTTAATAATTGATGTGTTTATTTCTGAATTGTGCTATGTTGAGTGTAAAATGAATTTTTATATTTTTATTTATTTATTAAATGTATTAAATTTAATGAAGATCTTACTAAAAACGTTAGTTTAGATTCATTATGTGAGTTATGAGTTACTGTTTTGGATCTTAGTGATTAATAAATTAACATCTATTCATCTAATTGATGACTTATAGAAAATATCTTTAAATATGCTACAACTATATAAACTTATACTCTTTAAACTATCAACAGCAAAATAGTAAAATGATGGTAATATTGAGTAACAAACAGATAGAGAAATCAGTAGTGGCAGCCAACTTTTGGTCATAAAACTATGTAACTGATATGAAAACAAAATTATTGAAACATACATGCAAACCTTTGGAATTAATGACACAGTAAAAAAATGCACATCATAAAACCGTGTCATGAATTTTCAGATACCATCATTGGATATATTTGATAAATTTCTCTGACTCCTTACTGCTTCTAAGTTGGTCTTCTGCTGATAATGGGAATGAAGGTTCCCAGAACATGTCAATTAAAAACTAAGTAAGTAAAGTACAAGTGCCACCAAACCAACCTCTGTATTAACATTTTACATCTATATTGCTGTTGTAAGAGGAAAAATCATATTTAAAAATATTATTAATATATTTCTTTAATGATTTTGGTACATGATCATGATTATATTGAATACATGGCAAGAAAATTAACAAAGAAAACAAAACAGGTGATTAATGATGAACATGAATAAAACAAAATATATATCCACTGGGGCAGAAACAGAATCATTGAAAACTGAAAATGAGGAAGGTATCCCATTGTATAGAATACTATTATTTAAGTATAAAAATCAAAAAATTTAGTGTATTATAACAAAAATTAGAAATATAATTTTTCAACTAAGACAAACTATACATTATTTATATGCAATTTGATGGAGTTAAAAAGATTATGAAAAAATTATAATTTATAAAGTTGACTTACATATAGTAAAAAAAGTGGAAAATATCAATCATTAAAATAAACAAAATTTTGGCACAGAAATGGCCCTTTTCAGGGGAAGAAAATCCCGGCTAAAAAGGGAATGAAACTATAACAGGATTTATTGGAGTAATTGAAAATTTGGATATTTTAGATATTCAGTGACATAGCAAAGGGTGAATGGGCCTCATACTCAAGGAACTTGGCACCCTTTGTATTAAAAAAGAAAAATAAATGCTAAAATAATAACTGCACACTTAAAAAAATAGCTCATACCATTGCTCAATGTGCAAGATGGATTTAAAAAAAGAAGGCCAACAATAGACTGCATATTTACTATAAATCAATCATAATCTTGAAACTCCTTTATTTTGCTCAATGGTTATGAGAAGGCCTTCAGAAAAGTAAATAGAACAAAACTACGGGAAATTATACTTAAACTCATCAGCTAATCAGATTTATGTGAGGCCTATAAGACATTATCAGAATATACATATCGACAAAGGAAAGAACCAGGGAAACAAATTGTGGAAAGTAATATAATAAAATAAAATAAAATAATAATAAATAATTACACTCATGAATTAATATGGCAGAAATGAATGCCTAGATGCATTGCACCATTTCCTAGAGTTTTTATTTGGAACAAATTAATAGTTGCACAAAATGAATGTTTTCCTTGGTAGTGAAGTTAATGGTGGTGTAACCATCTCCAAATTGTGCTCATAAACTAAACCAAATATCAAAGTATCCAAAAAAGAAAAAAGAAAAATGCTGTATAAGGAGTTCAACCAGCAATGAAAGCAGGAAATTTAAAAAATACCAATGGAATGACTGAAAGGAATGGCTTTTTACACCAGAAGATGGCAACAGCTGTTATAACATCAGAATTATACCTACAAGATATAATTATTTACCTAACAATTTGAGTTTTGATTTAAAGCTCCCAACAAAAAAGTTGAATTGAAATATTCATTGTTTCACAAATTAACAAAAGTTAAACATCCTTAACATTTTCTATAATATTAAGCATAAACACTTTACTTAAGGTAAATCTATACTGAAATTTTCAAAACTGTATTTAGTTCTAAATGGAAAATGCTGAAATTATGAAAATATTTGCCTTAGGTACAATAATTTCTGTAATAATAAACTTAAATGGAAAAAATAAATTTGGTGAAATATTTATGTACATTATCATTGAATTCATTCAATTTTTACATCTCTCACTGGCACAAAGGGTGGAGGTAAATGCTATTCATCAGATCTGGTTCTTGGCTAGAGGTTGTATTTCAGCCAGTATTTCCCCATAGTTTCTACTTACTCAATGATGGTCCTTTTGCAGCAAGTTTTTGATCATCCTGGATTTCTGTTACCTTGGAGATTCCAATTTAGAGCCTAACTTTATACAGTTCCTTCCAATTTTCATGTGGTGTGCCTAATCCGTTTCCATTTGCAAACCTGAATCTCTTTATCATTGGGTTGTTGCTGTGTTACTGTCCAAATATTCTCATTTGATATAATTTCTGGTCATTGAATATTATTATCTTTCACAAACTATCTATTTGTAAATCTATGCAATTATTTTGTGATCTATTCTGTTATCTTTCAGGTCTCACAGCCCTATCAGAGCACAGATAACAAATGAACATCTCAACTTGGTTTTACAAGATAAATTTCTTTATCTTCATATTGAGTACAATTGAACACCAACTACATTGGCTTTTTGTGTTCAATTTTGTACATCTTCTTCTATAGTGCTGTCAAGATATAGAAGGAATCAACCTGTTCAATTACACTATTATTTATTTTCAGGTTTATGTCTATGCTAGAATTCAGTCACATTCTTTGGTCTTAATACCTTACAATAATATTAATTACCAATTCCCATATTTTTACTTAGCATTATTAGAGTTATATTAATTTATTTTCTTGCATTATTGTATATTTTTTATTCTATATTTTATTTTTTTAAAAAGAGAATTTCTTTAAATAGTGTTTGTATAAGAAGATCAGTTTAGAGTTACTGAACATCAGGTTCAGATAGTAAGTGCCTTGCTTGTCAAATTTGGGCCTTGATTTGATTCCTGCTAAGTATTATTGTCTGTGTCAAATTTTCTCCTCAGTTTTCTCTCAAATTATAAAGGAGATGCCAGGAAACTTTAAACATTAGTAGATTCCAGTACATTTATACTACTATTAACTTACTCCATTCTTCCAACCTGTGGCAATGACATAGGACATTAAATTCTTTAAAAAAAACTTTAAAATGAATAATAAAAAGGGGAAAAAAATCAGTGAGTTTAACTGCTGCACAAATAATTACATGGATGTTATTTTACAATATTACACCTATTATTGAGTATTGAGGACTATCTGAAATCTGTAATGTCTACAAGTCTTGTTACCTAATATTGTGTGTATCAAATGACAGTTGCTTTGTATATTATAGACACTTACCTTGTTCTTCTTGTTCTTATTTTTATTGGGTTGGGGTCGTGCTCGGCTATCTCCACCTGAGGACCTCTTTGTGGTGGGTATCATTGTAGTGGTCGGTGTGTCATTAATTTCTTGAACTGTAGTTTCTTGCAGCTCATCTGTCAGCTGAGCTGAGATAGCTGCCAATGATTCATTCATTGTGGCCTCCACCACTTCCCTATGGCACAGAACTAATTTTGTATCTTTTATTTAGCTGTATTAGTCCTTTGGAGTGCATAATACTTAACACAAACATACAGCATGGTAATAAAATAATTACACTCATGAATTATTATGGCAGAAATGAATGCCTAGATGCATTGCACCATTTCCTAGAGTTTTTATTTGGAACAAATTAATAGTTGCACAAAATGAATGTTTTCCTTGGTAGTGAAGTTAATGCAAAAATGAGTAGCTAATTCATAAACTTTCAAACTACATTACACACTTAGAACATTAGATATCCTGATATATTGTAGCTGATATATTGTATTCTTGTAGCTTGAGATGGCTCAGCAAAACTTATATACTTATATAAGTTATATATTAAATGTTGAACAGTTTTAATAATGGCCAAAATATATTTAGACTCATTGTTTTGTTCATTTCAGGGAGTTTCTTTTACTTTTCACAATTATATTATTTTATCATTAACATTTTAAGTCTATTCCATAATATTCTAAAAATAAGTTTAATGAATATGAAGAATGGAAGAATGTATTGTTTTTTATAGTAAAAATCTGGAAACTAGAGATGCTATTTGAATGGGTTGAGGTAAAACTACAGAACAAAATTCAATCAGGAAACTTGAAAAAATATATTTGTGTGTGCACCCTACATATTTCTAGCTGGTTTTAAATCAATGCCACAGTAAAATGTACCACTTGGGTCCTTTATAAAATACAACAGGGAATATTTTAATTTTATAACTGCATCATGTAAGAAGGTAATACAGATGTGCACTTAAGTAGCCTGATAAACAAGAATCACTACTGTAATTTAAAAAACAAAATAAAAGTACATAGTAATTAGAAAACAAATTACTTAGATGAAAAATTTCTTGGCCTACAACATATATAATAAACATAAGAAACAGTTGTATTTCTCAGGAGACATTTATCTAATGAAGTATTGCAGTGGGACTCCATAAGTACTAACAAGTTTAATATAGTAACAGAAGATATAATAAAAGTATCTGAGCAAAAGAAATAACATACATGTGTAATACAGATGATATGGTATTGGTTTCATTAGCTTGACAGGATTTGATATGGGCCAACAAAAATAATTTCCAAATAAACAAGTAGAAAAAAGCTCAGATGACATTAGAAAAGGGGAAAGAATCACAGAGAATAAACAAATAAAATATAAGGACAAAAAATATAATAAAACAGAAACAGAACTTGCACAAATTGATAAAAATTTTAAATATTAATTTAAATCCTATATCAAAAGCAATTTTAAACAGGCAATTCAGGATTCAAGAGAAGGGAAAGCACCAGGTGCTGGCAATATGGATACAGAGATGTTAAAAGCATACCCAAATATAACAGCTGGTATTTTGTGTCCTTTGTTTAAAAAAAATCTGGCCAAAAAAATCCACCAGAGAGGGGAAAGGGAATAGTAAAATCTTTACCAGAATAATATTAAACCAAATTAAAGTACAGTTGGAAAAGAAATTGAGGAAAACATAAAGAGTGAAAATCTTGTAGATCTTAAAAAAACAAGTGAGAATAACCATGGAACAATCACTGGAATGGATCAACCCATTATATTTAGTATTTATTGATTTTGTTAAAGCCTTTGATTTTATGAATAGAAAATTTATTTTGAAGAAATTGAAACAAATTGGAATACTAGATGAAATGGCAATTATAACAAATAAAACATTCATGCTATGGAAAATTACGTGAACCTTTTCTCCCTGAGAGCACAGTTAAGCAAGATAGTTTATTGTTTATTTTGGCTTTGGAATGATGTATTGATGAATGCATGTAGAAATAGTGCAGAGTACACAATGGGGATTAAGTGAAAGGCCTGAAAGCCTAGAGTACACAGATGATGTTTGTCTTTGAATAGTGTTTAATGCCCATATTTACTACTGAGGCACCACAGGCAATAGACATTGATGATATATGAAATGAAACGATAAATTGGGAAAGGATATTTTTTAAAGAAAGAAAACATTCCAGGCCTAAGTTTAGGGTACCTCCCCGGCATTTGCCATTTATGAGGACTGAGGGAAACTTGGAAAAAACCCCAGTCAGGGAGGACGGTCCTGGTAGGAATGGAACCCCAGACCTTCTGCTCAAAAGTCCACACCTTAATGTCCTCGGCCATCCGTGGCGAATGATGTTTGTCTGTTGTTATATTGTTAATTTTATACAAATTATTGCATTTGCATAAAATGCAACTATAGATAGTTTGTACACTGTTGACCATTTAAATTGTAACACATTATATTTGTTTATAATAGTCATACAAAAATAATTTCTGTCTTCTTGTTCAGTTGTTTGCACAGTGAGTTGCGATCCTTCATTTTCATCCCATCTCGACTCACTGATGTCACATTTGTTTCATAGTGAGCTCATTTGGTTCAACACGATTACCAGTTTCTCTGAAAATCATCCCAAACTCTTGGTATGCTCAATCACTTGATCGAATTCAGACACCTGCTGGTATTGCTGTTGAAAATTTAATGAATCATATTTGTTCCTTCTGAGAAAATGTGGGGACAATTTAATGTGAGTCTTATGGGAATTGCAATTTTAATGGCCAGCAGTTATTTCAGTGAACAGAAAACTAAATAAATGAGGGTAAATAATGAGGCATCAGGCATCTAACTCTTAGTAAGAGGGAAAATTAAATAAGTAGAAGAAGTTGAAAAGCTCTCCTATAGGGAGGAGGAGCTCTTTTCCAGCAAGATTGTATCAGCTGTCATGTTTCATGATGAAATTCATGGTAGATTCTGGCATTCATTTTTTTGGATTGTCCAGATAACTCACCCTGACATGAACATATCAAGAATTTATGGTCTATGTAAAGACAGGTTCAGAAAAGTTCATTGCTTCATTAAAGAGAAATTGATTTGTAACATAATTCATGTGTGAAATTCAAGAAATGTAGAACAGTCATGGATTCAGCGCCAAACAGGTTACAGCAACTTATTAAGGCTAAAGGAGAGCATACAAAATATTTATAATTTATTAAATTAAAGCTGTATTTATAAAAAGGGTAAATTGTGTTTATTTACATTAATTTTCACAAGGGTGTATGTTAATATCAAATAATTTGTTGTTGATGGTTTGCAGTTTACTTACTTGGTTGCCCTAGCTACAGGAGATGTGCGGTGAGGTCTCCTACCAGGACGGCGTCTCCTGTTGTTGTTCTTCTTGCCATTGCCCTTGTTCTGATTGTTGTTATGGAGTCTCACATTAACAGGATCGTAGTTCTTCCTCAAGATTTTGTTTATCCTCTCCAGGATGTTGTCCACAAAGCGATTATACTTGGTGATGTACATAGATGTTGCAGGGTTGTTCTCGAGGGAGCCTTCCATCAGAAACATTCATGTTTGTTTATCTTCATTATTTTGCTTTCTTAAGGATACTTCCAGTGGTCAAATTATAAAAAATGCCTTAGAGAATTTGAATACAGCCATGTTTAGAAATAAATTTTCTAAAGTTACAATACTTTAAACACAATAATTATATATAATATATGGCTAACTTTCATGAATTATTAAGTAGAAGTATTAAAAATAATTATACAAACCGGAAAAAAAAAGACCAGAACAAATTTTTGGTAATTTTTAAGTTTAAACCTAATTTTGAGTGGAAGTTATGGATATGTAATATTGGTAAATGCGGTTATTTTTTTTTTTTTTTTTGCATGCATTAGCCAGAGTTTGATGCCTGGTCCCTTCTTATCTTCACGTTATAGGTTAACAATCATTTTATCCCAATTGAGGGTGTTATCGCGCTGAACACGAGCGTAAACACTAAAAGACTTTTATTGCTTTATTGCATCACTTCTTTTTGAAAATTCTTTCCGTATGGAACGAACAACAATGGTTAATTTCTCGTTTTATCACTAAGTTCAGGTAAAGTCATTGTCTTTGAGTATTGAAGACGTTGTCAGCACTGTCATGATGAATGCAGCCTCCTTTATGCCGCTATAACCATAAGCGCGGTGCAAGAGCCTGTGAAATGGTTCCAAAAAGGTAGAGTTATTCCAGAAGACCTGGATCTGGCAGGAAAAAGGAACACTATGTCTAGAGATGATTCCCAGGATCTAAGAAACTGCCATATAACAGCAGGTGAAGCTCGGAATCGTTTACAACATATGGGAGGACTGTTCGGCGACACCTTGGAGAACAATATCTTCAGTCACGACGTCTGCTACGTCACCAGTTCTGGCAAAAGAGCACAGAATCGCCCGTCTGCAGTTCCCTCGTCACCATGTAACAATGGAGCTCCGTGTGTTCTCGGGTGGATCCAGATTCTTCCTGAAATCTCCAGATGATAGAGAAAAAATCTAGAGAGGATATGGAGAGCGGTTCTCAGAGTGCACAATCTCCGAAAGGACACATTCGGCGGAGGTTCCGAAATGGTGTGGGATGGCATCTGTATGGAGGCCCGAACCGATTTAGAGTTCATCGAGAACAGTAGCCCCAACCCTCCTCGCCGATCATGTCATGCCCTATGCTCAATTTGTTGGAGATGAATTCATATTCATGCACGACAATGCTCATCCACACACAGCGCATACCTTATCGCAGTATCTTGACGACGTAGGGATTGTTTGACTCGACTTTGCAGCTCGCAGCCCCTATCTAAACCCTATAGAACATCTCTGAGATAGGTTGAGTAGACGCATTTGAGGTCGTAATTCTGTTCCGGATACCTAACAGGAACTCCTGGTGGCACTTCAAGAGGAATGGGACAATATCAACCAAAGAGACATCGAAACCATGCCCGAGAGGTTGGCAACCCTAATTACGGCCTACAGGGGGGCACATCAGATGCTGAGAGTGTGTTTTCCTATTTTTAGGGTAAACTTAAGTTATGTGCATCATATTCCATTTTCAACGTTAGTGAAATTTAGTGGGCAAATATTGAGCTTAAAAGTTAATTTAAATTTTGACAAAAAGTGTATATTTTTCGTTTATGAAGGTCATTGTTTCAAAATTGATAAAAAAAGTGCAAATTGATGTGTTACAAGTTCATTAAAATGTAATATTTAAAATAAGGATGTTTTGCAACAATGTTATTTCTGAAATTATTTTGAAATTTACATTTAAACTTCATTTTTAGTAATTATGTAAATGATCGGTTTTTGCCGGTAAGCGTAAAGCACACGCGTACAATGTTCATGATTCAAGGGGAATCATAGAATGTACAATGATGTGCACGTGCAGGTAGCAGCTTGTAATTCGTTTGAGGATAGATTTTGCCAGAAAATGTGTTACTCGGTGCTTTCATTTGGTACAATTGTGTCTGTTTGTTCTTTGTCAGTTATGCCATTACACAAATATAGCATTGAAGAACGGGTTTTTATGTAATGAATCATATGCGAAAACGGATTCTTGCACAGAAGTGGGAAGGTGATTCGCAAGAAAATATCCTGATAATCGTGTTCTATGTATAGAAACAGTTCTCAGAACTTGTTAAAAAGTTAAAAGTTACGAGAGAAAGGATCTCTCAATGACAAGAAACCTGTTCTGAACCGCCGCGTTCTTATGAGAGAAAAGTTAGACGAATTTCCTAAGTAGTTGCCGGCAATGTATTGCCACTGAGGAGCATTATTTTCAACATCTCTTATAACAAGAGTTAGTGCTTATCATTATCAGTTTAATACAGTATCGTTTTATGCTTTCACTAAGAATATAAATACAATATAAAACTAATAATTTTTCGTGCGATGACTTTATCTCCTCTTTTTCGGGGTTGAGGTGGCTTCATTTTTCCAGCAAGCAGTTGCATTCAGGAGACCAGTAACTCAAATAACAGCACTGTGACTATAGCCAATAGATTACACTAAACTTTTATCTGGTTGAGAATAATGGAAAACACCTAAGGGGCCCTTATTTTCAAATCTGAGAAAAAGAAAATACGATGCTTACCGTTCAACTAGCTGCCAGCGGATATAACGCCGGGATTTACTCGGTCAGTGGCGTATCGGCCGTTAAGTGTATGGCTTAGAGGATAGCTGACTGGAACGCATTGTATAAGGACGTGAAATGACTTGCAACATAATTACTGTATCAGGCCCCCCTCCCCTTTTAACAGGAAACTATGGCGAATATGCCTATTTTTCTCCTATATTATATTACCAAGCAAATTCATTTCATCTTTTAAAGTAATTACTAATACTTCTTTGCCAGTTGATCTCAGTGTAGCTGTTAAAATATTGACCCATTTTCTGCAATAGTAATGGGAACATGCAGAAAAAATCCACACATTATGGTGCAGTCCAACCCATGAAGGACCCAAATTCATTCTTCCAATAGCTGTTTATACAAGGATGAAGATATTTTTGTATGCATCAATTTGAAACTGAAGTAGTTTTCTTTGGTTAACGGTCGTTAGGCAGAAAGTAATTTTGTGCTCTAGTACGTTTGTGAGTACCGTATCATGACACAGTGGGTAAATCAGACAGTTGGCCGACAAAGACTTGACATTCTGTATCGCATAGCACAGTAATGGACCCAAAGAGATTACGCTGGTTCTTAAATCGTATTATTTTCTGGTAAAATCATTTCAGGACTGTCACATGACTATATGTCACAGGAAGTGGATCTATCTACTTGTATATACTTGGAAGGAAAGGGTTGACCCAAAATAAAAACCTACGGAAATGAGAGACAAGAAGAAAATGTAAGGCAGTTTGCATTCTGTTTACCTTGTAAATTTGAACCTAGTGTTGCAAAGATTGCAAAACAAAACAAAATATCTATGGCAATTTGCTAATCAGATGTTGAGAGATGAACACCATTTTTATTTTTTCTTCTGAAGCTGTTCACCATAGTGTCGGGCGAAACGTCAGGTCACCAACATATAACTTGACCATTAGACTACGGCCAAAAAGTCCGGAAATGTTTGCTAAGATTCAAGACTCCGGCCGTGAAAGCCTACATATATATTTACTGGCATTCTTACATGGCAACTTTTTTATTTATTAACTGTCATTTTTACTAGTGTGTTATCATAGACGAACAAAATCTCATATTCGTCTCGTAAAATGCCTGATAAACCCAAGATCGCGTGTTTACTCCGACCAGGGTCATTGAATTTTTTCGGGGATAAAAATCCGGAGTATGACTTCCTTCGGAAAGGAAGTAAAGCCATGGGTCTTATGTCGTAGATTTACGGCACGTAAAGGAACCTGAAGCCTGAAAGAAGAGACCTCTGAGCAAAATATCGGTTGTTTCACGCTCTGAATTTGACCTGAGATGTTAAAGAGCGTAATGTAATTACGCGTCTGTAATTAAAACAAATAAATTAATCTCGTAAAATAAGCGCATTAAATGAGATATACATCACGGAAGCTCTTAAAATCCGTAAGCGTGTGTGTATTTCAGGAAAATACAAGTACGAATGCATGAGCCACTTGTGTCCTTGACCTCGTTACGATCTTAGGTCCTTAACCTGTAAATTAAGAGGAATCGCTGATATTTGTTTTATTGAGCTAGGAATTTCAAACAACTCGCTATCAAAATTTAATCATTTGATTGATTATGTTTATAAATGGGTATATTCGAATCAAAAGAGATTCAAGCATGCATTTATTGCGTAGATTTTTAATTCTATTAACTAATATGTGTGGTAGCAAAAGCAAATGAACTGCGCTATGCTGACCAGCAACTTTCATCTGCTAGGTACTACCAGACGGAAAGAAAAATGGCCTGACCTTAAAAGAACTTGAAGTGTGTGTGTGACCTCCACAAGGAGGGCATTCCTCTTAACTCTTCAAGTTCATGGTCCCTTCCTCTCTTGAGCAGCAACGTCCTTGATATTGCCTCATGAAGGTGCTATGATAATTAGCCAAAGGCATTATTCATTGAACAGGATGTTCTTTAACCGCATTCATGAACATTTTTCTTTTCTTTTATGTTAATGAATGAATGGTGTTTAACGCCCGTTTTTGCTACAGAGGCACCACAGGCGATGGACAGTGATGATACATGAGACGAAATTATATGTTGGGAAAGGATTTATTTTTAAGGAAGCAATCGTTCCAGGCTCAAGTTTAGGGTACTCCCCGGCATTTGCCATTTATAAGGGCTTGGCAAAACCTGGAAAAGACCTCGGCCACCCGTGGTGGTCTTTTTATGTTAACGGAAACAGACTATCATATGTACAAATGACCTATAATGCCTTCTAACAAACGCTTGTGTATTTGAAAAGTAAAACAAAAGCCAAAACTCTTAAGAACTCTTAAAGAGAGAGAGAGACAGAAAGCAAAAATGTGTTATAAGCGAAATAATTAAGTCATATATTCACATTAATTAGATGTTATAACTACGGAATGAAATAAATTAAAGCTGTCTTTAAACATATCCTTATGAGCTATTTAAGCCATCAATAACTACATAGATGATCGAAATTATAATGTTAAACTTTAAGGCATGAGTAATGTTTAAGAAACAAACGAAGTGAGTTTCGTAATTTTTCCAAATGCAATATTTATAGAACATTATAGATGAGTTTCATGTGCTATTTTATTGAATAACATAATTATGAGGATAAAAGTTATTAATAAAATATAAGTAATATTAATGTTGATTTTATAATAAATTACTCTGAAATCAATTTCTTATTTTAGTGTACTGACGTCATTGTATCAATGGAGATATCTAATTCGTTTGTCTACTGTTATTGCTATGAATGAAGATGGATTCACTGCAAGAAATTTTAGCCCTAGCTATAAAGGCTGAATTGTAATATCAAGAATTTCTTATGACACTTATCAGAGGGAATACGACCGATGCACTAATTAGATGAACAATTAAAATATTACGAGCATTTCAGAAACTCTAGCGTTGTCATATACTTCAGAACAGTCTAGTATTATAAATTCTACCAATTAATTTGGTAGCTAGTATCAACGTATTAGTTTTTTTATTATTTCTGTAATTATATATTCTACACTGTGTATCTGAAGATGAGTGATTGATTCTGTTTTCAGTAATACATAAATTGTTAATATTATGATAATACACTATTCAGTTGATGACAGAATTTTAGCAATGAAAACAATTTAATACCCTACTAGTTGCCAAGGTAATTTAAGGCAACTAATATCATAATGTAGCATTTTGTTAACAATTTTGACTAACAATAAAGACTTTTAAATTATGGTGTACATAATAAAACGTTTGAGTTTTATGAAACGAAATGAATCGGAAGAATTTACTTGATACGGTTTAAAGTGGACCTAGTTAATGCCATTAATTTAATTTTTATTGCAAAATTAATTATACAAAATAAATAAAAAGGCAAAGAAAACAGAAGCTATTTTAAAACATATACATATTAATCTTCGGATCACAAAGCAGTGCCAATATTGATAAATATAGAAATACTTTTTTTTTCATTTTCTTTTCATTTCTTCCCCCCCCCCCTTTAAACCTTTCCGATTTTCTCAATTTTGTCAGAACGACTGTTACACACTTGCTCTGCATGCTGTATTCAAGGTTGTATCTGCCATATCGTCTCATTATAAATAGGTGCCATTTTGTGTTACAATTTTGGCATTAAAATGGCGTGGCATATGTTCCTATCCATAATTAAACTTAGCAGCTGGATTCTTAGAAAGTGCTACTTCTGCATTGTGTACATCGTTAAAATGATATAATTTGATTCTATTCAAGGACAAATGAGCTAAGATACTACGAGGAATAAAAGAGTAACAATAAATTTGAAACACACTCCATCGCATAGGAAACATTATCTAAATTGGGACCAGATTTCAATACATTTAAGATCCTTTTTTTCATGTAGCGAAGAACCTGAGAAGGAAGAAGTTCAGACGGATGGGATTACACGGATACACAGCTTAACCTTGCTGCATCATAAGAAGGTCACTGATTAGACAACCTTGACACGTCCGCAAATAACGGTACCGTCGATATCGGGGGCAGGATGCCACGAGCGATAATGCGTTCCACTTGCAGCGTCATCTGCACACCTTGTCTCTCTCTCTAAAAGTGAAGTGCCCAACATTCCGCCTCTATAAGCTCGACATCTCTTTGCTTCCTCAATCACGACTCCTCCTCGGAGCTTGGCCACATTTTATCTTAGATGCTGTACACGGACTAATTTGAATGTGTTCTTGAAATGTTCTCAATATTTCTTTGCTTTTCTGGCTTGTCCCATAGGAAATGAAATATTGCAATTCTAAATCAGGAACGTCTCTTGTCGTGCCGATGAGGTCATTCTACAGAACAAAAGAACAAAGATTCGTATGACCAATGAAATGTTAAAGTTTTTTCCCTTTAATTGCAATTGATGTTCGTGAGCTTACTCACCACACTTTCCGTAGAGTTTATTTCAAGATTATCAAAGCCTGTTGAATTCTGTACACATATATGAATTTATTATAATGCTGCAACCAGGAGAAAGTTCTGAAGTTATAATCTGCCTCATACAGACCAAAAGGCTCGCCTCAATTCAGCTACTCATCTCCAAAATGGAAACTATTATTGTTATTAAACTGTAAGTACCTATATTTCAGTCGGTCAGTATAATAAACTAGCTATTGGTTCTGAAACATAAAAAGTAGGAGAGAAAGGTTCAGTTTTCATGCTGTAGTAGAGATAGAAACGACAGTTAATGGAGACAGGTTCTTCAGTACAGTTATTACAGCAAAAACAACCTATGGGTTAAAAATCTGAATGATGTCGGCATGCATGAGAAATTGTATTACCAATCTTTGTTGAAGATGTGCGACGGTAACTGCCTTTCCCAATATCACAAAACAGCACATTAAGTCTTGTCAGAATTTGGGTCACCACAGAAGTTCATAAAAGATTGTGATAGCTCCAAATTAATAATAAAGAAACTTTAGAGAGAAATATTTATTAATGATAATTCCAGTTATATCATTCTATTAGAATTTCAGAATAAAAAGCAGACAAAAACCATATTTGAACAGAGAGTTGACACCCTCTATCTTATAAAACAAGATGCGACCTTAATTGAGTGATTGCGAACTGCAAACTAAAGCTTCCTGTTGGGCTAAATTTCAAACAAGTTTGTAAATCCACCTAAGTAGTGCCACAAATCAAACATTTTTATTCTAAGTTGCCTCCGCAATAAACTAAAGAAAGTAGTTTTGTTGCTGTACAACCTGATTTTCATTCACAGGTTTGCGAGTATTTGCATTCAGTTTCTTGGAATTATGGATAAAGATTCGAAGAAAAGTGCTGGTAACAGTATTATAACTTGCATTTTTTCGGGGAAAAGCTTAAACCATTTTATAAGGGCTAAAGGATGCCCAAGTCCATGTGAGTTTTCTAACAGATGGATAAAATGACGAGGTTCAATATGAAGAAAAAATTAATTGTATACTTGCGGTTAAGATAATTCAAATTTAAAAAACTTTTTGCGGGGGCGATTTCTTCAGGTAGAAAATAAAGAACTTCCTACATTTTTTCTTGTAGAAAAGAAGAAAGTATATCTTATTTTTATAATATATGAGCAGTTTTATGCTACAGGTGTTAAGATATAAACGATTTACATGGCGGTCGAGGAACTGTAGGAGCTTTCCTATAACTCTAATAACTTGTACGCGTAAGAAAGGGGTTGCGGGGACATGAGAAACAAAGTTCATTCAGAGGAGCTTGTATTCAGATTTCTTCATCTAACCGACTAGACAGAGAGAAAAAAAAAAATATCAGTCACCCTAAAGAAAATTTGCAAGTCTGCAGTGTGTTCACACGACTCAGTCGAAATTGCTTACGTGAATCACATCCTGTTCACATGTACTCAGTACAACTAACCCCACGTCGTGTTCTATAGAAATCTAATCCGTTGTTTCCGTTTCCTCTTAGTATCAGTGCTGTCCTACATGGCTGCAGTCTCTGTGAACTCTGACCCACTCCAACTACTACTAGACAAAAGGAAATTTCTTTGTCAAAATAACGCAGAAGATTGGCTTTAAGTTTTAGTTGGAAAGTTTTCAGCGAATCAATGTAACTCGTCTCCTGTGACTATTAGTTTCAATTTACACACAAGTGATTCGTGTAAATGTGCAACTGAAAAGCTTTTGAGAGACTTTTTAGTTATTTAAGTTTTAATTATTTTAGTTATTTTAGTTATTTAAGCCTCTATGAGAAAGAGAAACTTGCTTATAAATGGTGTCCAACTTCTCCTTAACTTGCATCAGCCAACATGTGGGAAATAAAATAGTTAAATTACATTTTTCTGTGTATAAATATAGAGAAGTTCCACGAATTTGTGGTTGTCTACGGTTAAATAAGGTATTTGTTGGCTGTGTTTGCTGTTCTATACCAAAAAATTATTTGCACATCTGGGACCGTCGCTGATTTAAATAATTTAGGCAGTGTATTAAAATTATAGATTCAGTATGGTGGGTAAACTACTATTATGTTTATTATTATTATTATTATTATTATTATTATTATTATTATTATTATTATTATTATTATTGGAATAAATATTGTTTTTATATTTGTTTTAAATATAAATATCAGGAGTCACCACTGACTTACTGCCATTAATAGCTTCCAGATAACGGAGTTCAGTGAGTAGTGCGAAAGCTCAGTTCCCAAGGCAATACTTGAATGTATCCGCTGTCCTAACTGTTACTTTGCTACCCACGCGTTAAAATCTCCACCAATTTGTAGTATTAAGATTTCTATTCAAATCAGGCACTGACATTTCCTACGGGTAAGAGTTTGTAATAATAATAACTTTCCGCTAATTACTATATAGCTGAAGCATTAATTACAACAGCCTTCTAAAGTATGCAACGTTATATTGTCAAACAAACTTCATTTGATGGATAGACCAGCCTGCGGGACGGAATGAATGATGAAGCGTCTGCAAGAGCAATGACCCAGAAATTAGTCCGGAGTTTGCGTGTAACTCAGAAGGTAACACAGAAATCTAAACCAATAAACTGAACTATGAATGGCAAATTTATACAATATAGATGATTTTTCAGAAGTTTTGTATGTCCTGCAGGCATTTTTACGGTAGTTCCTTATGCGTTTAACGCGATCTCTTATTGTAGTTTGATATTTCAATTCAAATTCGAAAGCGGTCAACATTATTGTCGTTTATTCACGAGATATCCTTTGGGATTACGCTCCCTAAATCACACTTGCCTTCTTTAATGACTATCTTGGTAGTGTAGAACTAGCTAAGCCTTTTCAGGTGACTGGGGATTTTGGAATATCATATATGCATTTCATGTTCTGTGGTACAGTTTTTTTTTTTTTTTTTTTGATTAGTGTTTAACGCCCGTTTTTATTACTGAGGCACCACAGGCGGTGACACTGATGCTACGTGAGATGAAATGATAAATTGGGAAAGGATTTTTTTAAGGAAGGAAACGTTCCAGGCCTAACTTTAAGGTACCTCCCGGCATTTGCCATTTATGAGGACTGAGGAAAACCTGGAAAAAACCTCAGTCAGGGAGGACGGTCCTGGCGGGATTCGAACCCTAGACCTCCCGCTTACAACTTCGCGCCTTAACGACCTCAGCCACCCGTGGCAGTTATGTGGTACAGTGATTCTGTTGAGTAATTGCTAATATGTGTTGCATAAACGCCAGTTCAATAACTCCAAAACATTGTTTATCTACAGCAGATAGCTGCACGTTCAATACTAGGGGTAGGATCTTAAAAAATAATTATTCTCTTGACGCTAAATGTTTTGAGGTTAACCTCACGAGTGCTGGGCTGGGCGAAAAAGGCGGGAACCCCAACTACAATCCTAAATTCCTTTATGGATACAAGAACGGCTCAATAGTAAAGCTATATATAAAACAAACAAACTAAACAATCGCGCCTTTCTGTTTGCAGAAGGCGTTTAAGAGGAATATACGCACAATGCTTTGCAATGCAAGAGTTATGTACAGCTTTCATCCGGCATTCCACTGGCTCAGTGACACAATAGTTAACATATGCATGCATGTTTTAAAGACTGGGTACAACTGCGACCTATTTTAACATCACAGAAAATTCGCTTTTCGGATAGCTACTTCCTCATTGAAGGTCAGTATCTCCCTCTTGTAATATTCCGCTTACGACACCTTTGGTTATGAACATAGGTACAAAGTTTTAATATACTAAGTTTAATAAAGAAGCTGATGGTAGTTTTTTAATATTAATATTTCAATTCCAGACTCATTATGGGAAGAGAATGATAGTCCCAGGTTCAAGGTTGCAGTGCCATCCACCACATATAATGTAGGCATAAAATTTCGATCCATTTTCATGAAATAATGGCTTGTCGAAAATAAATTTATAGGAATGTAGATGTGGTATGCACATATGTACTCGTATACAGAATTAATAATTTAAAATTACCACCGCGAATATTTCTGAAACGAAAATTGCTATCAATGCACTGTTTTCACCGAATTGAAGTTTAGACAAGGGCTCATATACGCAGACCAAACAATGATTCCAACAAGAATTATATATAGAAATAGTTCTTTCACACTAGCCCTGTGTAGGACATTAGTTGGAAAAGAAGAATTAGACTTAAAAAATTCTTAGAAAGTGTATATTTCTAGCACTAAGTTACATATTTTCCAATAGAACAATGATCATTAGCTTCAATAAATTAAAACTGGATGAGATTAGAATGTTAATGGGGTTTTTTGCAAGATTCTAGGCCAAATAGTTTACGAAATGTCAATAATATGTTGCAGTTTATCCTGGATGGATATTAAATTCCGAGCCCTGGTCATATGAAACTTTTAAAGCATTGTCTACCCCATTTATCTGCTTAGGTACTAGACTGGAAATGTACCGCACATTTCTGGCTACCGCGACCGAATGTGTACCTTTGTGTTTCTATTTTGTTTTCATTACAAAAAGTAGACAGGGATTGTTAATAGGTCGTGATATGTCACAGACGTAAGACGTGCTGAATGTTCATGTGCAGACATGATTAGTGTCGGAAGACTGCCATACTTTTTTGTACTGTGTACGCTGAGAGGTATCCAGGATAAACTGCAACATATTTTTGATGATTCCCCTAAATTATAAACAAAATGTTAACAGACATGTACTGTGCTTAACTGTCGGAGGAATGCATTTCTTTTTGTCTAGTGATTAAGGGAATTCTCTAAAAATGGTATGAAAATCCGAGGTCTACATATGATGGTATTTCGTAAACTACTTGCCTAGATCGGCAATAAAAATCAGACATTGTAATCGCATTTAGTTTTATTGTATTGTAGTCAACAGGCATTGTTCCGTTTGAAAATATGCATCGTTGTGCTAGTACGCTTTCTAACAATTGTTGAAATCGTTGGTGGGCTGCATTGATGAGCCCTCGTCTGAACTTAATTCGATGCATCTGTGGCACCTTTCATTTCAAAAATATCAATGGTAGTTTTAGATTATTCATCCTATATGTATATTTTTATCTTATTCTAACATGACCACATCCATTTAAAAAAAAAAAAAACTTTGTTATAAAACATATATTTTATTTTTGTTTTTTATTTCAGACTATCACTATAAAATGCCATTTATAGAGGGTCGATCGGCTATTATCAATGCTTGATTGCGCGGTTTAACATACATAGAGGCGTAACAGGAATTTACCCGAAAATTTCAGATATTCATTGTGGACGCAATTTCTTTTAAAAAGATGCAGCATCTTCTCATTTTGTATTGAATGTGAGACAATATCTCAACCTATGATTTCCCAACAGATGGGTAGGCAGAGGTTCACCTCGAATATGACCATCATGTTCACTGTTTGACTCCCTTAGACTTTTAGCAAGTCAAGAGCATACGAAATCAAAGTAAGAGTTTTATTGAATTCGCAGAATCGTATTCGAGAAGTATATGCAGCTCTTTTAATCGACATCTTACAAGCTGCACTTGAACATTGGACATAATGCTTTGAAATGCATGTAGCCTATGCTGAATTAAGATAAAAATTACATATATACAGAGTGAACAATCCTTCATGCAACCGGTTTCGTGGCGTGCGGTCGGCCGATGAAGTTTACTTGATACACTTTCACTCAATACACTGTATTGTGTCGCCTAAGAAACACGCGCTACTTGCGCAAGATTTCAACTCACACTGAAGCCTCGCGGAGGGGAAATATACGCCGACATAACGCTGCCGGCCGGACCCGCGGTTGCGCCAAGCATTAATCACCCTGTACATGCCATGTACATTTTATTTACAACAAATAATTATTTCATGAAAAAAGATTCAAGCTTTGTACCCCTCTGTATTAAGTAATCCATTTTATGGCTAAGCAGCACTTAACGGAAAAGAATCTCCACCTATGGCGTAATAGCTACCTAAGAAACTAATAAGGATTTTTTTATGGTTTAGAATTGTAAAACATTACGCTAAAGGCTGGCTTTCATCTCTACAGCATGAGCTTCAAGAGAAAAAAATGAGTATTTATATAAGGGGGTTTAATCACTGCGATCTTTGTAAGTGTTGCTACTACAAAAAATAAAGAAGGCATACACTAAAATAAACTTCAGAGGTTCCATCATAGCTAGGAGGCGTGTGGCCAATTATTGAAATAAATATTGTACAGCTGTCTCATATCCTTAACGAGGGACGGAGCTGTGAAGAATCTGGGTCAAACTCGCCAATTTAGAGCATTTACTCTGCCATGCGGTTTTGTCTTTGGTTAGGTTCTACGATGTACAATTTTAAAATGTAATTTTTCTGTTGTGGTTCATCGCCACAAAACGCGATATTCTCAGGAAAGCAAACAAGTTCTACGACACATACCAGAAAAAGCTGATAATAACAATTCTAAGTTACTAGAAGGACATCAAAAATCCTTTGAGATCCTGGTCAATGCAAGGCATTTGTTAAAAGTGCGCTAATACTGTGAGGTTACCTGAGTTAAGGGCCGGCAGAGCACGGCTGCTTACGGAGAAGTCAGTCATTAAGGCCGTATAATGCATTTTCAGGTAGCAGCTTGTAGTTAGTTTGAGGAGACTTTGTCAGCGAGTGTGCCCCTGAGTTTTCATTATATTCTTCGTTACTTATGGCATTGCATAAATACAGTCTTGAAGAACGGATTTTATGTACGATATATATGTGAACACGGTGATAAAGAGGTTCACAATAAAATATTCTAACAATCGTGTTCCAGGTAGATAAACTGTTTGCCAAATTTTTAAAAAGTTGCAAGAGATAGGATCTCTCCATGACAAGAAACTTATTTTGAAACACCGTGATCTAACGGGGAAATTTTTTAATGAAATACAGGACCAAGCAGATATCGGCAATGTACTGCCGCTGAGGGACATCATTTTATCTTCTCATATAGCATAGATTAGTATTTATTATTATCAGTTTTATAAACAGTATATATCATTTTATGCTTTCAGTAAAACTATTACTAAAACAAAAAACTTCCTTAAATCTCTTGTTTCTAAGGTTGCAGCGCGCAATATGGGCACTACACTAGTCAGTCATACAAACACGTTGACAAAGCTGAAATCTAATTTTATTTTATGTTATTATAAAACTCTTACTGACTGGGAGATTTTTAATAAATATTTCGTTTAACTTTGTTGGTAAATTATTATAAAAATGAGGCATGTTCTGTATATGCATCTAATTTTATATTCAGGTATAATTGCAGAAAGTAACTACGAAGGAAACATTAATACAAATATTATCCTTATTGGATTTTACTTTCCCTCTTCTTTTATTTTAGAACAACTCTTTTCAAACTATGGTCCGTGAACCACAAATAGTCCTCGAGGTCTATCCTTGTGGTTCTGTAAGTTGTTGATTTGGTTTATCTACGGACGTTCTTTAACATCTCAGGTCATCAGGTCCCATTCAATTTAGGGATAAAACCGCCGATAAATTTGCTCAGAGGTCTCTTCTTTCAGGCTTGAGGTTCTTTATCGTGCTGTAAATGTACGACACGAGACCCACGGCTTTACTTCCCTTCCGAAGGAAATCATACTTAGGATTATTAACTCCCGAAAAAAAAAAAAAAAAAAACATTGATCTGGAATATATATTGAACATATATAGTGAAATCCAGCATTATTTCGAGAAAGACCATAAACAATCCAATAAATTGAATTGCAGACCACAGTGTATTGTCGAGAACCACAAATTAACGGGATTTCGGTTGCAAAAATTTTCTTTCATGATGGACACCGCTTTTTATGTCTGTAAATTTCTTGCAGCATGCATCCATTTATACATTTGTGTTTACACGAGTTTTAAAGCTAATAAGGAAGATATGATAACAATTCTCTTATGAAAAATAAATTGTTTGTGGACGAATCTACATTATTGTAAAATAGTCTTGCTATTCTTCTTATTATTATTATTATTATTATTATTATTATTATTATTATTATTATTATTATTAATTCTAGTATAAGTACCGAACCAGTTAACTCTGTCGATAACTGTTTGTATTAGCATTCAAGTGGTTCCAGGGTCAAATCTTGCGGCCGACTAACCTGACTGAGATTTCTGTTTTCCTCAGTCCATTTTTCGGGCAATAATGTCCGGTGAAATTTTTTTTGTTAATTTGGTTTATTTCCGGACTTTCTTTAACATCTCAGGTCATCAACGACCCATTCAATTCAGGGTGTGAAACGACCGATAAATTTTGCTCAGAGTCCTCTTCTTTCAGGTTCGAGTATCTTTTACGTGCCGTAAATCTACGACATGGGATCCCGGCTATACTTCCCTTCCGAAGGAAGCCATACGTAGGATTTTTACGCCCGTTAAAATCCATGGCCGAGATTGCACCCGCGGCATGGTCTACGAGGCAAGTATGGTTACCAATAGACCACCAGAACAGACCACCGCTGCGACCTTAAACCATAACCATCAGTCCATTTATAAAAGGTAAATGCCGGGTTTGTATTTCTCTATGCCGTGGATTCACTTTGCATGATTCATTTATTATTCCATTTCTACGTGTGTGACTGCCTCTTTCTGAGTTAGTGATATTTGTGCGGCTCTGACTTTGAACTGAACACGTATCTACGAGTAGGATAAATAATCAAAGAAGAAGAATCCTGGTATGAACTTAATTAATTAATGCTGCTTTTAAAATGTATTTATATATTATTCAAAATATGCACATAAAAGAAGATAAAATTGCTTTCGAACAGGGAAAGAGTGGTCCCACTTGAAAATATTTTGATAAAGCCTGTTTCAGAGCATTTAGCCTTAAACTTTCATGAAAGCAATGAGATGTGAACAAACTTTTGTTCTCAAGGCACATAAAATTACTTACAAAAAGCAATAGAAAGTCTTTCAAGGAACTTTACTCATAAGCTCTGAAAGTAAAATATGGGCATATTTAAATATTTCTTTGATTTTAGAGTTGTTATAAAAACACTTACCTTGCAATTGGAACTCTCAAAAATTCTGCTAAATACTGTACATGAGCAAAAATATTTACAGTTTAAATTAAATTCCGACTGATTCCAATCTAGAGCTAGATAATAGTATAGTATAATGAAGAATTACATTAAGATAGAACTGAAAGCTGATATATATATATATATATATATTTACCAGTCCATTATTAGTAATGGTTGTAAATTTAGAAATTAGATTTAAACATTTTTCAAGTTTTAGCCCGTTTGATGGAATGCTGTCGGAATTCTGTATACATATATACAAGCGATATCTTATCTACTATGTACATAACCTCATTTGAGCAACTATGAGCCATATGTGTTTATAACGTTCTTTTCAGAAGCTTGTTTTTGTTTTATAAAAGTTGCAGTTTGAAGTAAATCTGCCGCTAATGAAATGTATATGAGTTGAAGTTCAAATATTTCATGAAATAACGTGACTTATAATAAAAAACAGTTGAAATATTAAACCACAATTTGGGTATGGCCAATCCCATATTACACAATTCTAATTTTGATAGGAATTTTTAAATTAATACGCGTTTATTTGTCATATATATTAATAATGAGTTTTCAACAATTAGTCAACTGTTTTACAGAACCATTACGGTGTATGATCCGTTCCTGCTCATTAGTTGCTTCAACGAGTGTAACACATACTTCACCAGAAGAGCAGACGAAGTGTTGGATGAGCAAGTCATTACGTCCGAGTCTGTCGTCTTGGATTGGTCCAGGTCTGTTAGTAGAGCATCGCATGCGAGTTCGTTAGTGCGTTGTTAACGGTTTCAAAACCTTCTCTGTTACTGCACAGCTCAGGAAGAAGAATCAAGTTGTTAGAAAAGTAATAAAAAGGGGAGAATGGAAAAAAAATGCATTAGAACTTCTTGTCTAAAGGAGAGAAATAACTGAAGCTCATATCTACAAGATTTCGCTGCAAAGCATACTCGATCATTTTTCTAGTAACTATAAACGCGATGCCTATGTGATTATTTGATCCAGGTGTAGATTATAATTTTGCCTCTGTATGTTTTATTTATCAGATTACATGAAAATTGTCATTCTGAAGATAATAAATATACGGAAATGTTACACTTAATTAGTGTTCTGGAATTTCCACTATATTCCTTAGTATGTTGTACTTAAAACACCTCGCACCATTTGGCAGTCAGTCAAAGGGGAACTTGATTTGGATTGAGCGGTTTGGGGTGGGAGGAGGATGCTTCGGTACTTCAGCCTCGCTCACGGCTGGCCGTTTGTGCCTACGTCCTCAATATGAGCACCTTCGGAAGGAAGAGATGAGTTGAGGGAGATGAGAGCGGATCTGGTGATAACTGCGCTAAGTAGACGGGGTCTTTAATATGTTTTCAGATAGAACACCTCGACGCCGGTGGAGGGCTTCCACCTCCTAAGGAATAAGATCCTCAGGTGGTCCGCTTCCATACCACAGAAGCGGGGCAGAAACTTTTACAAAGTGCAAGTCGCCATTCCATCTCGCTTTGGCACTTTAGGCCCTGCAACAGAACCATCGGAATGAAATGGGAGTTTGAAAAAAATCGTGGAAAGTAAAATTCAGACTAAGCGACCAGAAAAAAAAAATGCAGTTGTGTCCAGGTTCTCCCGAATGCGAATCCCAAACGTTTCTGCCTGAGCCTGTCGGCCCTGGTGTCTAGTGGTAACCATATCTGCCTCGTAGACCCAAGATCGCGGATTCAATCCCGGCCAGGGCTCATGGATATTTTAGGGCGTAAAAGTATGGCTTCCTTCAGAAGGGCGTAGATCCCGTGTCGTAGATTTACGGCACGAAAAATAACCTCAAGCCTGAAATAAGGGGCCTCTGAGCAAAATTTATCGCCCTTTCACGCCCGGAATTGAATTGTACACTGATGACCTGAGATGTTAAAGAGCGTCCATAAATAAATCAACTGCGCCACCCCACTTGGTAAAATACAGGGTAACTTACTGCACGTGCGTGTCAATGTCAGTTGACAGCGAAACGACAATGAATGAACGCACTGCATTCACAATGACTCCCCAACCAGGTGTCTCAGTTAATATAGAGCCCAAATTTGGCTGTGTGCAACTTCTAGCATATCTCCGAAGGGCAGGACGAAACTTGGTGGTTCCGGAGGAAATGTTTGCAGGCTATTTAAAAAGTGGAATGGATATGGTGACATAGGGTACTAAGATATACGCCACTTTTTTATTCATTTTTACTACAGTTGTATTACTAGATACTCTCGTATATTGGTGTACTTATTGGAACCACAAGAAGGAATAGAAATTCCTGTATGCTAGAAAATTGCTTTCTTCATTGCTAGTCATCATTTAAAAACCGTTCAGGCTTGAAAGTGACATCTACGAAAACTTTGACGAAAACATAGCACCGTGCGAAAATATCCGACTGTGTGACTTAATTAAAATTATCTTTCATGCATTTGTAGATTTGTGCTTCTATGCTGCCATCTGATAGTATTAGTGAAAAACAAAACAAAACAAAACCGAAATGAGTTATAAATAAAAAATAATGAAAAGCTAAAAACGCAAGGAATTGTTTTTTAAGTATAATGCAGTGGAATAAAGTATATAACTCGGTTATAAAATGACTTACATTTTGCATACATTTAATTAGGTAGATGCCTTAGAAATAGTTGAGTAAACTGATAGCTTGGCAGTGAAATTCTTCTTCCTTTATCCCTTGACAGGGTTAGACAGGAGATTATTTTTGGAAAAGTTAGTGGTGTAGTTCCAGAGAAAGCTTGAAGATGGCGCTGAAGTTAGTAGAAGCGAGTGAATGAAGCTTTTAACTGGGTTAGACGTTCACAGTAAACTTGTTCCTAACTGTAAACTGCTCTCCAAACCTCTTTTATTTTACTTTTGTGTTAACGCGAGCGACACATTTACGGAAAAGCCCTCGTACTGACAATGTAATAGATTTTGCACGCTTTTTATATGGTACTCATGTTACCTCCCTATTGCTATTTACAATAAAATTGATCGGTCATGGTACTTTCACTATGTAAAGATTATTCAGGACGTCTATTCAAACACATACATACATCCACGATTATGTAAACCGCTGGCTTACATTTAATAGCAAGGGAGTCTAGGAAATATGCGAAAAAGTAAATTTAACTGATTTTTCAATATTATTAAAATTATGAATTAATACTTTCTCGTGTGTTTCTCAAAGTTTTTTTTAATGTAACTTCATAACATTCCATGTGACTTTCTGAGCCTTATCTCTACAGGATGTTTCAGAATAACTATTCCAAATATTTTGATGTGATAGAGGCATGTAATTAAATGTTTCGTAGTGAATTAGGGCCCGGGAATTATTCCATTTTGAGATATAGCGATATGAAAAAACCTTAACGTGAAAAGTAATTATTTTATTTGCTTTTAATTGTTATACAGTAAATTATTCAAATATTAAGAAAATGACTTTGGACAAATTATAAGAACTATTCAAAATTGCGACTGCTATTGTCAATACTCAAAGAATAACGTATATGATTGAACAAAAATTCTTCATAATAATGCGAACGGTTGCAAAGAGAGCAAAAAAAAAAAAAAAATCTAGCAACTAACTTTTCTTTTGTTTTGAAAGTTGTCTCACAAGCGATTGACATAAAGTGAATCCAGCTACAAAAATCAACTGAAGGTATATTTGAGGAACATAAGGTCAGTCCAATAATTTGGAAAAAAGTCATTTAAATAATTTCAACAATTTAATCCGAAACGTACTGGTGCACCATCATGTTGAAAGACCACACTTTTTTCCGAGTATTTATTGCGGCACCTTCAAGTAATTAGAAGGGTATTCTCCTCAAAATTCTACAAATCTGTTCATTTAACTGTGCAAGCAGTGAAAATTGCTCCATATATAATTATCAACAATGCCACCCCAAATATCAAACCTATGCATTCATTGTAAACAGGAAATAGTGTTGTTGCAAAATGATAAGACCAGGTTAAGTAAGTGTGGGTCAGAAGGCAGAATTATCCAGTTTCGAAAGAAGTCAGGTTAAAGTCTACAAAGAAGAATTTTTCGTCTCGGGAAAGAGTAAGAAAGTTTTGTAGGTCACCATACGTGACAAATAACTTCCCGAAGTTAAGAAATAATAATGGAATGAAAAAGTCACCTGGAAAAACTCAAAACGTACGTCTCAAAAAAGAGGTCAGTAATCAGAAATCTCAGTGCTGGTAGATCATCACTGGGACAACTTGCTCGTGATTCCACTGTCAGTGTTCACATATCCATGTTGTCCAGGATAGTCAGACACAAACTGAAATACAGGAAAAAAGAAGAAGAAATCCCATCTAACAGCTCGCCATATACAGAGACTGGTTGACTGGGCCAAGGATCACATCACCTGGAAGGAAGAATGGATGACTCAGCGATGTAATGAAATTCAGCTTGGGCGGTACTGATGGTTGGGTATGCTACTGGCATGATCTCAGAAAAGAAGAGCAACTGTTTGCAAAGAGGAAGCAAGGAGGAAAATCTCTGATAGTCTGGGGTGAATTACCCTGCTGGTCGTATGAAAGCCATACACTATCAGACACTACTTGAAGAAGGCCTTTATCCTGTTGCAGAGAGGATTGGAACAGAGAATTGGATATTTCAGAAGGACAATGTAACCATCCACACTGTCAGATAATAAGAAATTAAATCGATGAACTATTTGTGACATGCAACGAAAACAAATCAACTTCCATTTTTTCCCTATGGTAACGGGGATAGCTGAAATAAAATTAAATGAAGTCAAGAACGATAATAAGATCAATAATCAGTTTTGGTTTTTACCTTATTTTGAAACGAAATCATTTCCGGATATTACTTTATTGAAAAAAATGTTTAATTACATATTCTCTATCGTATCAAAAATAGGACTAGCTATTCTGAAACATTATGTATAATATGCAATTCTTGTATTCCTAGCCCCCAACCTATTTCATTATCTTATGAAACAAAATCGAAAAGCGCGAAGTAAAATATGAAGGTGTTGGAATTAATTATGAAAAAAATCACATTATATTATTTGGAAACTATCCCGACCTTTACAATGCATTAGCGCAAATAAATAGTAAAAAAAAATAACAAATTAAGTTTTCACATGCTATAGTATGTTAGTTGCACAAAACACTCATGCGTAATGACGTTTAAAAGTTAATTATATACTTTATTATATTTGTTTTCTTAGTAAGCAACAATTATTCTTTGCTAGTTAGTGCTGGATTGCGTTAGTAATTATTAAAACATTCCTTGTTAATAATAAGTAGATGTCACGCTGCCTAGAAGACCACCGTTTTGAGTTTTAACTTTTTGTTAAAATGCAAAAAATATACACGTGGACGGAAATTAAATGAAACAAAGTTTTTGTGGAATGAAAAGTTTTATGTGCAATGAAAATCGAAATATTCACAATAGCTGGCACAAATACACAAAACACACGTATACATTTCAACGTGACATTTACCGATATTCAACTGTCTTTTATCGTTTGTTTCCTCTCTAGGTTAAAGCTTCAACTAATGCCAGGACAGTTTATGTTCAAGATTGCTACAAAATTTACAAAGCTAACACGAAATTCTAAAGTAAACATCATCAAGTAAATTACAGAAATAAATAAAATAAATAGCACATACTAGCGCGTTGTTCCAAGCGCAAAACTACGCCACGCTCATAAATGTCGCACATTTGTGATATTTATGAACACAATGCACACAGGTTCATACTTTCACAGTCATTTCGGGAATCGAAGGCGATGCATTTGCAATTTCAAGCAATCTGACCGATCTCGATATCTAACGTGATAAAAGAAATGACTAGTACCGACATTTTTATCTTAAGAGATTGTTAAGTTCTGATGACTCACGTGATCTCTTAGCTTCAATGACGTCATCACCAACGACATCTGAGAGATCGTCATCATCATCATCGTCGTCATCGTCTTCATCTTCCTCGTCTTCTTCGTCTTCGTCATCGTCGTCATCGTCTTCGTCTAAAGTCACATCGAGTTCGTCATCGTCGTCGTCATCGTCTTCGTCGTCATCGTCAGTGCTAGCGGCGGGAACGTCGCTGGGTTTCTGTATCACGTCAGGGGTGCCAACGTCTAGTGCGGCGACGGCGGAGTCCGCCGCGTCGTCAGAGACAGGTCCTGCCGCCTGCTCTTCGGGCACTGCATCGTCGTACGCCGCAAGGGGTGCAGCACTCGGATCGGCAGGGTCTACAGTCTCACCGGGGGCGGTGTTGTAGTCCAGAGACGGGTAGTCGACGGAGGCACTGACGGCTTGAGCCACTGGTTTCTGCTGGGTGACAGCCGCCACGGTTGGGGCTACCACCGGCTTCGAAGGAGTGTCATCATCGTCGTCATCGTCATCTGCAACAGTAGAGCAAAGCTTATGTTACGATACTTGTCAAAATTCCTATCAGCAACTTATTCACAACGATACATCAGCATTAACATATTTTAATGCTATTTATCAACGTACGAACTCCAACATATTCAAATTTAGTGAAATGTGCAGTGTTTCTAGAAAATGCCTAAAGAGATCATTCCATCTGTTTGTCTCGTTTTTCTTTACCTACGAGGACAGTCTGAAAGGTTCTTGGTCTTGATCACGGTGGCCATGCAATTTGCAAGATAATTGATACATCATACAACTTTCTAAAGTGAACGTGTTGTCTATTCCATAAAATTTAGTATTGAGTACTACGTAAAACTGGTTTAGCATCAAAGGAAATTCATACCAAGTGTATAAAAAAGTTATGGGGACTCTTCTGTTCCTTTTCAATGATTAAAGATGGGCTACTGCTGTACCAACCTTGAAGATGGCCCATGGACAGCTCGTCCAAAAAGTTTAACTAATTCATTGAACAGTTACATGATATGGTATGCTACATGACCGGCTGGTTAAAGTGCGTGAAATTGCCTTACAAATGAAAGTGCAGGTTAATGTTTTACATGGACAACTGCATATGAAAAAGTTTTGCTCAAAGTAGCTTGCACTTGCTAACAACAGATTAAAAAATCGTTCGTATGGAAACATCGCATGTGTTTGGAGCGTTCCAACAGCACAGAACTGACTCTGTCATCAATTTACAGCTGTGAATGCCCCAATACAAATATCGATAGTACACAAAAAGGCGGAAATTGAGGTTATGACTTTTTAGTACATGGGTTTGTTTGTTTTATTTGTGTAGTTGCATGGTTTATTACAGAGCCTTAAGTTGGAAATAAACCAGCAGTAGGTTGTTGTTTCTTTTGTTTTTTTAAAAAATTAATGTTGATTTAGTGAAATTATGTGAGGCACTTGTGTAGCAGAAGGTGTTGGCACAACATGGTTCGCTCTTGTTATATGTCTTAATTATGGCAGTGCGCCGCATAATACTATATTTAAATGTCCTAAAGAGCAGTCATTAAAGCTGGAGCGGACAAAGAGTATACACCGTGCAAATTTTGAAGTTAATGATGAAAACGGAAAGATCCGAAAGAACGTATGAAGCGGGGTTTGGAGCGAGATGAAGAGAGTTTAAATGAATGGTGTGAACCTGAGGGTATAATATGTTTCGACACCTTTTCAAGTGAGGTTATGCAAAGACAAATACACACCCGGTTATAACTATTGCCAAGGAAGACTTTGTTCTTTTCATCAAATAGATGATGATAAATATGATGCTGTCCCATCTATATTGAACAGGCTTAAGGTTATCAGTCATTTGGAAGCTAAGTGCATTTTTTAAAGATCTGTTTTTGCCTGTGGAGAAGTTCCATTCGATCTTGGAGTGCAGTGGAACTAAGGAATTAAAATGTAACAGATGGAGTAAATACTTCATTAATAAACGTTTTCAAAGAAAGTTCACCCCTGGATAATGAGGTGAAACTTCCACACTCATTTCGAGACGTCCAATTTCATAAATTTATCCAAATATTTAGGAATCACCTATGCAATTCGTGAACAACTGTGACCTCGTGCGCTTTTACATTTAAATTAACTCAATTTCGGAAGATGAGCTGCTACCTGTAAATGACAGTTTTCTAAAATGAAGTCAGAAATGTGTGGATGTAGTAGAACAACATTTACAATATTTCTTGTCATAAGACACGTGCTCGTTTTTCAATGTAAGTAGTTGTGACTGTGAAAAATTGAATGAGTTTCGCAGGGAGTTCCCGCTCTAAGTGCCGACCTGCCAGCTACCTTGAAACGGGCGACAAAACCATGACAGACCGGATGGATGGCTCCCTGTAGACTAAATTACATAAATCAGCTATCAGTTGTTCAGTGCCATACTGTCATATAATTAGTGCGAGATATTAAATATTTTTGTACCACAAAATGTTAAAAACGCTGATGATGAGGCACTGAATAGTGCTTAACGCTCGTTTTTACTGCTGAGGCACCTCAGGCGGTGAACACTGTTGATACATGAGATGAAATGATAAATTTGGAAAGGAGTATTTTTTTTAAGAAAGGAAACGTTCCAGGCCTAAGTTTAGGGTACCTCCCAGGCATTTGCTATTTATGAGGACTGAAGAAAAGCTGGATAACCTCAGTCAGGGAGGACGGTCCTGACTGGATTCGAACCCCAGACCTCCCGCTCGCGAGCTGCGCCTTAACTACCTACTCGGCCACCCATGGGGGCATGAAACATTGAAAATCGAAATTTTCTCACAGATGGCAGCAGTAGTTTCAAACTACTTAAGATTGGTGAAGGACCACAGTAAGTACTGTAAATCTATTGGAAAAATGGTAACATTGAATAGTACACAGCAATTAAATTCTTTGTGAGAGAGAAAAAAATGTAATAACGGCCTAAATCTGGCATCAATGCACAAATAGTTAAAAAATATAGGATGTGGTACTAGAAATGGTTGACTAAAGATATCAGAATTGCTGAAGCGATAGGCAATTGAGCTGAATAGACATTTCACATTTCACATTCACAATCAGGAGACCTTAGAAAGCTCGGTTCTAACAATGGAATGGATACTGCATTGGTTTTTGCCAGTTATTGACTTCGGTCGCTTTATGTAAAGTGGGCATTGCAAAGTAATAGTTTGTGTAATTGCAGGTAGATCCGTGTCATTGACGTAATGCTTTTCATGATGCATGTGCACAGTTCTCAAAACTGGAATCCGCTTTCTCTCTCTCTTCAAACATACATACATATAAACAGTAAGAAAGGGGGGGGGGCACGAGAAAAGTAACAGTACTCAAACGTTTATAGCAGGAAAAATAGGACATAAAACTCCACACGTCATGATGCCTAATCTCCGGTTAGGAAAATAATGTTTCATTGCCCCAGACACTTTCATGCACAGTGATGACTAAGAAACATTTCCATTAAATACACGTCACCGCCATGAACTTGGAGAATGAAGTACCGTATTTTGCCTAGCCTACACTGACCTACATCTATTGGAGAAGAATTTGACATAATGGAAACCAAAGTCAAGGCATAAAGCTCTCCAACATACATCCGTTTACAATTCTTGGGCAGAGTATTTCGAACTACTTGAGTTTTTCTATGGAAATAGTTGTCTTCTTGCCATAGAAAAACTCAAGTTCGAAATATAGCGATTCAACTCTGTGACTTTTTCGTAGTGTTTTATCCTTTTCTGCTTTTATAATTATTGTTAATTTAGTTACATTGCTAAATGTGTTACATTATTTTTCATTTAAACTCAGAAGAATATATATATATATATATATATATATATATATATATATATATATCTTCTAATGTTAAATCAAAGTACCGAATTTATTTTCTTATTACAACCAAAATGTAGTGAAGAAATTTTTATAATTCAATTGGGTAATATCTATATCATCTGAGAAAATGGCTCATTCATACTGGAAAATGGGGTTCTATAAAGTTTTTGAAAAGGGAATTACAACAACAGCTCACTCTGATTACTTAGAAATAGCCTGTTGGCTTCCCATGTCGGTTAGAAATTTCAATGTATTAAAGTTTAAATAATGTGCCACTGTTACTTTAAAACAGCATTAAATTGTTAAATACTGCGCAATTTGAAGAAGTTGTGCGTTAAAATATTCAGAACATTCTAAGGTTTATTATGATATAAAATTTAAAATTCAAATTATATTTACAATAAATACTTAAACAAGTTGCATTTTGAAGGTTTATAGATGGAATGTCGTTTGTTATTTTATGACGCTCATTTTTCATTTGTTTATTTAATAATCAAGGGTCAGTAGTATAAATAGTTAACTTGGGTTCAGGGCATAAAAGTAACCATCAGTTTTACTTAATCTTAATTATTTCGCCTTAAGTCAAATTAAATCTAACTTGCGAACTTTCACAAGTTAGAGCACTAACTAGAGTTTAGTAATTGTTAAATGAAACGTTTCTCAGAATACAGAAGTAAAACAATTTCATTTATAAATAAAATGATGAGTCGCGTTTATTTTAATTTCGTGTAGATAAATTTTCTTCATTGTTTCACTTTTAATTTCTGTGTAACAGCAGACAGAGTTGCATTCAATTGTAGGTTACGTTGGGCTAACCTTACAAGCGAATATTTCTTTACAGATTTCTGATTTTTCTGACATCTCATCTGATGATAAATTTCACCGCGCTACTTGTGTATTTCATTAAAGAAATAATTCGTTCCTAGAACTGAACGACAAATAATTCAAAATGCGATTTCTTTTAGCAAAAGATGTCAAAAAACTGAGCAGATGTTACTCTTCAATTATAATCACAAACTAAGCGAAATAGCTCTTTGAATTCGATGTTCTTTAAGATACGTGACAGGCATTTTCTAACTAGTTATTGGAGATGTATTGGATGTGAAGAAACCGTCCATAAAGTTACTAGAGCAATAGTAGCTTTGATACCTCAGTTCATTAAAATGCCAACCGAAGAGGGTGACCAAAGAAAGACTCCTATAACATTCGCAATTTTTCTGAGGTTTTAGGTGCTATAAACTGCACACACATACCCATTCGCAATTTTTCTGAAACTGACTGCACACATATACCCATTATATCGCCTGGGGTAATAATGCAAAAGTGTTCAGAATAGAATTATTCTCTTCAGTAATTTCTCCCCATGTACATACTTTGAATCTGTTTTTTATTTGCAATTATTCCCTGATATGTTAGCACCAAATCAATAATAATAATAATAATAATAATAATATTAATAATAATAATAATAATAATAATAATAATAATAATAATAATCTAACTTTTGCTAAAAGTTGCCGCTTGCATTCGTTTTGAATTTTCCTTATCCATGTTTGAAGACATTAAGGAAAAAAAAAAACATATGTCAAGGAGGCGAGAAACTGAATAATTATTGCTTTTCTTAGGTTGAACAGTTGAACATCAGCTGGCTCTAAACACAAATAACCCTATTATTATGCAATGTTGCCATAGATTTAACGGTTAGTGCAAACTCGAGATTACATACTATGGGGTCATGATGATTAACTTATAATTACTTTTTAAAAGACAGTTAAAAGTAATCCGTAGTAAGCAACTTTTATACATCTGGTCCTAAGTGTTTCGTTTCTCCAGCATTAATGAAGGATAGATCTCAGAAACGTTAGACCTTACAAGGAAAGGTCGAGGTGGAAAACAAGAGGAACAGAAACTTGGTGTATCTGAAAGAACTAAATATTACATGTCGAGTAAATAAAACAGTTTCCGATTACGCACTGCAACTTGCTTACATATTTTTCGCCTGAATTGCGGGGAAAGGATCTAAAGTGTATTTTAAATTAGTACTCGCACAATTTTCGTGTTTGTTAGCACCTACATGTTTGCATGTAAATCATAACCTATGTACACCTTTGAACAGACCAGCTTTGGGTGCTCCTCTTGTCAAACCGAGCGAGTTGAAGCTGGCGGTTACGCTTTGGACTAGCATTTCGGAGGTTTCGAGTTCAAATCCCTTGGAGTCTGATATCCTGATTTTGCGGTTTTTTTTTTCCGTGGTTTTCCGTGGTCACTTAGACAAATGTTGCAGCGAATTATTGCGCTCATTTTCAGTTCATTTTATTCTGTTGCAGGGTGGACGGTGCCAGGTGAGATGGGAAGTTCGGGTGACTTGAGCTTTGCCCCGGCATCTACGATAGTGGAAGCGGTCCCCCTGATTCGTTTTATTTCCGGACACATCTCAGGTCATCAGCGTCCCATTCAATTCAGGGCGTAAAACGGCCGACAAATTTTGCTCAGAGGCTTGAGGTTTTTTCGTGCCGTAAAAATGTACGACACGGGACTCACGGCTTTACTTCCCTTCCGAAGGAAGTCATACTTAGGATTTTTCCGCCCGAAAAAATCCATCGGTCCTGGCCGGTTTGAACCCGCGATCTAGGGTTTAGGAGGTAAGTATGGCTACCACCACACACCAGGACCGACTAAGGTCCCTCTGAGGGACTCGAATTCCTTGAAGGGAAACTCAGTCGGTGTCAGAGTGTTCTGTTCTGTCTGGAAACAATATTAGGAACCCTGTCTGTGTCCTTGCTCTGCTTCTTCTACCTCCGTCTTATGACTTCATTGATAGAGGGCAGTATTGCAGGGGGCGTGCGATCAGCATGTCAATACATCGCCTGTCGCCTATCACGCGGTTTTCGAGATCGAAGAACACCACCTATCTATCAGGCAGCTTCCCAATTGTCCTCACGAGGCTGAATGGACTCATTCCAGAGTTCCCTAACTTAGAAGAATTCCTAAGCAGGTATCGGGAATCGAATCCGGGCCTCCCGGCTAGCAGTGAGCAACGCTAACCACTAGAACAAGGAGGTGGTAATACTGTTAATTAATTAAATAAATAAACAATATAGAGCCTAACTTACCTCCTAAGATATCTTCAACGAGTCTCTCGAAGAAGTCTTCGTCATCGTCGTCATCGTCATCTGCGTCGTCATCATCATCGTCGTCGTCGTCGTCATCGTCTTCTATAATGTCTAGGTCGAGGTCGTCGTCATCATCGTCATCGTCATCATCTGTAGAGGCCGCCGGCGGACTGCCTCCTGCGGCAGCTTGTCGGCCCGTCTGCAAGTTGCTGGTGTCTACAGGGGTTGAAACCACTAAAGCTGCCAGTAGCAGCAGGCAACTTGCCAGTAACAGAAGCGGCGTCTTCATCCTTCACACTGTAACACACAGAGGAACAAGTGCTCCACTTACTGGAATATTGCACATGAATCTCTCGCGGAAAAACCGCTCACTCTATTAATGTTAAAACAAACGTTTGGTATTTATACAAAAATAACTATTGATTCTGTAAAACCTGGAGATTGTAACAAATAATAGTCACGTCCTTGGCTCACTTGGATAAAATAGTTGAGGTTGTGGCTTCCAGTTCTGAATTCAGCTGGGATGATGGTTTTTTTTTTTTTTTTTTTTTTTTTTCCCCAGAGGTGCTCCATACCTAAGAGCGAATGCTTTTTTGTGGCAACGGATTCACAGAATGCTTAGATATAAGCTAGATACACAGACCTACCTCCAATTACAATAATCGTTATTTTATGAAGTCCCCACCTTTACGACTAAAGTCAATAACTGACACAAACTTTTTCAGTATCAGGTCAATTGTGAGAACGGAGCTTTTTAACACCTCCCGGTTGAGTTATGTGGATTGAAAATCATAGACTAGTTCACTGATGCAAGATCACTTTTAGCCTTATTCTTTACATTCGGCTCCATCAGACTTACCTGTCTCCCACAGCTGAGAAAAGTCCTAGGTGAAAAGACAACTTAAAGCATCAGATAGGGAATATTTTGCAGTCTGGAGTAATCTGCTTTCCAAGCTTTAGAAGGGCATAAGTATCAAGGCAGACTAAGTTCAATTTCAAAAGAATCCCTCTTCTTTTTTGCTCCATTTTGAAAACTTTGTAAATTAACCTCGTATTTAATCAGGCTACTCCATTTCCGGTCAGTTCTCAATGCATGACAATCTCACGTTTCTGCATAACCATCTATATTCTATATCTTCAGTCTCAGATATCTTAGCAGATAGCTCGAGACGTTTAACCATTATGAGGGGGGGGGGGAGATCATCAACACTGAAATAATGAATGTTCTTACGCTTGCATAATGAACTTTCTATAGCAATTGATAATATATTCCTTTGCTTAAGGGAACTATCCTAGGTCCCAGATGATTAATGTTTAATTATGTCGCCATTAACATTATTAACTTGGTCCCAAAGAGAAAAGATATCAACTTTAAGGTAAAAACACTGGCCTTATTGTTAATGGATGGGAAATATGACAGATTACACTAAAGAAAATTCCCACACATATTTTACCCCATAATTAGATATTTAAGCCACAAAGAATGCTGCTAACCTTCACAAAATTGGGAATTCATTTTAAAAGATGACCATTTCCATTTTAAAATCATTTTAATGTGTTTTTAAGATCTGCGGATAAATGGATCCGTTATTCAAATTGGTCTAATGGTATAATTCTAAAGTTTAGACGTTTTGAAAGATCACAAATGAAGGCTTCATAATGCCAACGAACTGTACGAAATCTGCTTTACGTGCACATATGCACCACGTTGTTTATTACAACTCAAGGGAGTAAGACACATTCTCAGCATTTAATCTTCCCACTTCAGAAAAACTCAAACCACTATTGAAGCAAAGAATAGGGTGCGAAAATATGTACTGTAAGACTAAGGTGCTTTGTATGCACTCTAATAGTGAACACATATTCCAAAAAGCGACCTATTTATCCTGAATTTTGTAAGATGAAGGTGTTCTGAGTGCTGGTATCTCCAACCAGCTCCAAGTACACTATTATTACAAAGGTCTTTCCTGGCAGTTAAAAATAAGTTTATTTACCTTAAGATGAATAATCAAGAAGAAAGTGCTGCCAATTAAAGTTCATAACTACAACCTAATGGAATACAAGTGGAAGGATGTGCTCATTAAAATGGTAAGTATATGGTCCAAGACATTTATCATGCTTTCGAATACAATTTAACAAACCTATCGGATTCTGCTCTAGCTAAAATTCAAGAAATGCTCGTATTTTTATTTTTAATTTTAAGAGCAATATTTGAAAAATGCTTCAAACTGTTTCAAAGTAGCTTACGTCTCTTGTTTTAAAAAGTATAAATGCCAGCAATTTCTTACGATAATGCATTCATTGCTGTTAAATGAGCTAGACTCTGTTTCGCGAGTAATAACTAAATAACGTTCATCTTTTACAATACAGAACTGCGTTGTTCAGATGTCTTCGAAGTTTGTACACACTGTTGAAATTACGACGACTCATCTATAATAATTATCAAATCACTTTACCTCTTTAAAGAACGTCAGTGCTATTATACAATAAACTTAAAGCTATACACCTTTCAACGAATATAAATATTGACATGTTAACATACACGCTTATACAGTGTGTCCTACTTACAGGTTTAATATTACAAACATTTGTATCTTTCTTTATATTATATTCCAAATTAAAATCCTTTGTATAAATGACAAGTATACCTGTGGCAATGAATGAAAAATACCACACCGTGGAGCTAGTGTGACGCGCATGATCATGTATGTAAATAAGGTAAAGTGGACGCCTCAACAAAAAGTGTTCTGAAATGAAATCTGTGAAGCGTGTGCAACGAAAATTTCGTCGTGAATTGAACCTTGGAAGTCATGAAGATATTCCTTCCCATGTGAGCTTATTAAAAGGGATAAACAGTTACGAGAAACTGGTAGTCTTGTGTCTAGGCGAGGGAAGAACAGCAAAAGGAAACTAACAAATTATCTGAATATTTTGGAAAATTAAGCTGTTCCTCAATTTCCTCTTGGTATCATTTTCCAGCAAGGCGGGGTACCAACCCACTTCACGGTTCAGGTGCAAGAATTTTTGAGTGAGCAGTTCCTCGTGCGATGGACTGGAAGAGGAGCTGAAACATTCACTTGACCTCTTACTTCACTGAACTTTTTTCTGTGGGGTTTTGGGGGATTAGGTGTACAGTACATTCGCGGAGAATTTGGATAATCTGCGTCGGAAGATTTAATCGAGTTATCAACAACGCCACACCGCAAATGTTGAGGTAAAGTATAGGGTTACACATCTGCCGGGCCACTCATGGTACACGCATTGAAATTGTTTAAATGCTTCATAAAACGCAAACGTTTCTGTATCAGACAATATCGGTTTTTCATTATATTTTAACTCACTTTGAAATATAGTACGCTCTCTTAAAATGTTAAATCTACAAGCCGCACATTTTGTAGAATCTGAATAGCTTGAAGAGACTTCAATGCATGCATAGTACAGTAATTGTTTTTAATATGTAGTTAAAAGTCATTAACCATTGTATATTGGGATTTGTAAATAAACACGTTTAAGAATTGCAGAATAGTTTAAATATTGTGTAAAAGTACACAGAAATTTCCAATATGCGCTGTGTTTTTCTCAACTGACTCCTAACTATTCCCAGCGAGTACTTCGGCATATAGTAATGCATTATATTAATACACTGACTTAGTCATAAAATGTCAATAATAATCATAACATAAAGTCATTAAAGAATCAAATATCCTATTTTTGTCACTAATGTTTGAATATTTAAATGTCTAACACAAACAAATTTACGAAAACTGATTAACTGATGCAAATCAAAAGATTATCTGAGCGCAAGAGGTTTAAGATTTAATTGACATTTATATAGAAATACTTAATCATCCTTATCATAAAAACAGAAAAGCTTTAGGAGTGAGTAAAATATTTATATAAAATAAAAAATACATACAAATAAAGAAAAAATATGTAAAACATGCACAAAGCAAGGATATTAAAAACAGGCAAACTTTTTACATGGGATAACTAAAGCACATGGGGAATGAAACCCGTTATCATCTTTAGAATATTCTTTTAACGATCCTCTAAGTTATGACATTTTAAACAGGAAAATATTGACAACTATTGATTCATCTCTACACCTAAAGATGACAAAATATGAGAAAACGCTTCTATTAAGACTTTCTAACTAACAAATATGTGCAATTTAAAAAGTAACTTTAAGCATCATAGATTACAACATTTAAAGGTCCTACCTGCATAAAAATAATTATAATTGCTAATAGCAATCCCAACACTTCCAAAATGAATCGTAGAAAATAGAAGTGGATTTAAGAAGATTTTAGAGTTCAGGCTTAGGAAGGTATTTCATTGCAAAAAAAGAGAAAATTTGAAGTGACCATTTTCCAACTGCTTCTCCTTCTTCCTGGAGCGCTTTGAAGAAAGAACTAAGAGGAAGGAAATGTTTTTTTCAACTTCGTTTGATACAAACACGGAAAATTATAAGTTAGAGCATGTAAGCTCTAAGCGACAATATCTTCTACATCATAAATATTCAAGTTTGCTAATTATTCAAAATATGTCAGTTTATTGTTAGTTCCCTTGCTCCGCAAGAGTTAAAAGTTGTAAAAGCTGTCATTAAATATTAAAAAGTATAATATTTAGAATTTTCTATTATTTTATTAGGTTATCAAAGTAAGTTTTAATCTCCAAACTGAGATGCCACATTTATTACATTTTCTTACGAAGATTTGCACGGTTAATAAATCTGCAAATTCCTAATTTCGTCAAAAGATGTTTAGAAAAGCAAACGCTAATCTAAGATTGGAATAGCAATTTTATAACACGAAACTATCATTAATTCAATGGGCTGTTCTTCGATTGCTTTTATGTTTTCAAAATGTGTTTTAAAATGATAACTCTGTGTGGCGAATAAAAATTCCAGAAAAGTAAAACTTAAGATTATAGATAATTTGATTTCCAGAAGGTTAGAGTATGCATAATAGACGTACATTCTTGAACGCGCAGAGACATGTTTGTTTTTATAACAAAATGTACCAACATTGTGAACGTCGCGCTATATTAAAACATAAAAGTCACTGTTTAGCATTTAAGTGCCACTTCATAGGTTTCTTTACAACAAAAGAATTTAAAGAAAAGAAATATAAAATCCTAACTACACCTATCTTCTGAAGATTTATTCGTAATGTTTCCCTTAGGTTTTCTATTCCAGATTTACGCAGAAGTAAGTCTCATTTAATTCTTCAACCTAATTTTCTATAAACACATTTCTTACATGTTATATTTCTCAGAACAAAGGTTGCATTTTAAATACTTGTGTTTACCTTTATCATAAACTCTCATTCTATTCTGTGGGAAAAACTAATGCGTTAGTGTATTAGGTGTAAGTCTGTAGGGATGAATGAAATGAAATGAATTAATGATGGCAAAAATTGAGTCGGAGTCCTTGGCGTCTTAAAGGTATCTGGCATTCATTTTCTCAGGGTTAGGAAAATCTCCGGAAAAAAAAAATAACTTACCCTGACCTGGATTCCACCCAGGACCTCCGGATTATTGTCACAAAAGCTATTAGTAGACCAGGAGGCGGTCTTGTATTAGGTTTTATAAAACATATTAAATATTCATTTTCAAATTTGTCAAAAGACTCTCCAAAGTTACAAAAAGATCATACTTTCTGAATATCCGTTTGTTGTTGTTGTTATTATTATTATTATTATTATTATTATTATTATTGTTGTTGTTGTTGTTGTTGTTATGTTGTACAGAAACACATAGAGACTCTGGAAATATATTTTTATGCTGCCCTCATTGAACACCCCAGATGACAGCCAGGGTAGCTGGAGTCATTAAGGCTAAGACTCGTGAGCGGAAAGTTAGGGTTCGATTCCCACCAGGACCGTCCACCCTAACCGAGGTGTTTACAGGTTTTCCTCGGTCTTCACAAATGCCGGAGAGGTACCCTAAACTTAGGCTTGAAAGGCTTCCTTAAAAAAAAAAAACTGTTCCAGTTTATCATTTCACCTCATGTATCATCAGTGTCCACTGCCTGTGATGTCTCAGTAGATAAAATGGGCGTCAAACACCATTTCAAAAATGTGTTTTGTAAAATGGTGGCTACACCAGCATTTGTATGCTGGATGACTTAACAGTTGAACAAGGCTTTTGAGCTGAACACAGGAAGGGGTCATCAACGTATGTGTATTTTAAAGACTGTGCACGAAAAAATGAACGGTGCGCCTATCTACATTTGCAATCGATAATGCTACCAACGTGATTCCAAAACTTCACAATGAAAGTCTTCAAAAAAATTAAATGCTGTACCTGTTACTGCTTATTTTGTTTCATTAACGTTTATGCAGTGACATTGTAAAACTACGGAGATAGTTTTGAATAACCCAATACTGCTTTCAAAATCAGCATTTTCTTTACTGAAGCTCCAAGCAAGAAACGTTGTTAAATAAACATTAAAAACTATCACAATTCATACATTTGTCAGTATTTAGTTTGTCACTACAGCAATATTATTGCATATCAATTCATTGTAAAACTCCGGATCTGTTTGACTAGCGCTCTATTTTAAATATTATAAAGGAGGCTTGCGCTACTATATAGGTTACTGCAGCACAGACTTTAAATACATATATGAAGGTTGAAATTTTGATTCTAAATTGGATCACGTTACAGCTATAACTTCTATTTCTTTCTTATCTATATCAAAGAACAAACACCCGGCAGTTTCTATTTTATCAGTTAATTACAATAAACATTTATTCTACATAATTGCCAACACTTCAACTTCAATATAACTTATAAAAATATTACTTTATTCATATTTGATAGAAAAGTTTACAGTAACATGGACCACGAAGTTAGAGAAGGTAAATATTTGAAATTAAATGACAGTAATATCATAGAACCTTAGATTTTCATATCAGATATGTACATACAACCCCTCAAGTAGTTTCATCTTAAAATTTAGAGTGTATTTTGAGATTTGATAGAACCTTTAAAATCTTAAGACTTATTATATGTTAAACATAGAATTATAAAACATCACTAGTCCTTACATTTTAAATAAAATCATAATTTCTCCTTAAGTTCAACACAATTTTGTTCATGTTTATGCAAAAGGCAAACTAATTTACAAATCCAAATAATCTAAAACGATGCCATTGTAATTAAATTAATATTCGAACAGTAAATGCATAGAATTAACTGTTTTAGGTTAATTCTATGAATATTTACATTTTGTGCTGTTATTCTAAACGCTTTGTAATTCCCTCCTGTTGACGTAGAAAGTTGACGACACGAAATAAGCTCAAGTTACCTTGAAAAGTAGAGACCGAAACAGACCAGTAGGAAAGAGCAGAAGACTTCTATAGGGTTTCTCACACAGGTTAACACTACACAACTGACTGCCGGTCATCCGATAATGATGCTCTTTATACGTTGCACCAGTTCCTTCTGCGCCTGCGCACATTCTCAAGGGCCACTGGGCCTACTTTCCTCAGGTTTCCAATGTTTGAACTGTAAATATGAAGCACCCGCTCAAAATCAACGCAGACATGTAGAGGAGCAAAGGCAAGTATTGTTATGCTATTTCTCGTCTTTGCGTACGTTTTTTTCTCCCCTAAGTACATGTGTCCAATTTCTGTTATGAGAGTCCTACTTTGTGAAATAATAATAATGATAATATGGCAACCGTTTTCACGTTTTGCTACTATTAGGGAAGCTTGAAAGAAGGGGTTGAGCTTAATATTTTCGTATTACAAACTGCAGTTAGTTTTCATAGAATGTGCTAGATACAAATATTAGGATTCAGAGGTAGAGTAATATCTATTAACAGGATTTGTTTCTGGTCTACATTAGTTAAAAGTTGGCTATGAAGATTCCTACAATCATTAATAATTGACAGTTATTATTGTTGTTGGCATTATTATATAATATTGAATGGAAGAGGAGATTTATACAGCTGCTAAATAATATATGGGTGTGCTGGTAAAATAGCAGGAAAACGAATAATGGCAAATATAATTAATTTACATAAAAAGGAAATACAGCGGACTGCTCTAATTATATCGCTACTAAGTTCAACTTACAAAATCTATACAGCAATAATAAAATCCAAGCTACAACAAATAGCGAAATAATTTCGATATGAGGAACTATGTGGGTTTAGGAAAAGCAGATCATGTATAAATGCAATGTTTATTATAAAAACAATGAAAAAAGAAAGGAATTTAACCTACCATTGTTTATCATGATTTCAGACTATGGAAAAACATACGACCGAGTAGAGAGAGTGAAATTATGGGAAATATTAAACTATAACGATTCCCATGATATGATTAATGTAATTTAGTCACTCTATAATAATGCCCAGATAATACCAAAATAGTTCTTTTAAAATTAATCAAGGTGTTAGACAGGGATGTGATTTGTCCCCAGTAGTATTTGAAATTATTTATTAAATAAAGTTATATACGAATGGTAAACATTAGGTACCAAAAGTATTATATTCAGTTCAAATAAGTCAATAAACACCCTACTAATTGCTGACGACCAAATATTGCTTATGGAGAATAATATGCAAGAGAATGTAATAAAGTTAAATAGAGTTTTAGAAACTTTCAATATGAAAAATTCTTTTAATAAAATTAAAGTGATGGATATGGAAGGAAAGTACAATAGAAGAGCTAAAATCGTAATAAAGGATTAGATAATGGAACAAGTGAGCAATTTTAAATATCTGGAATGAGACCTAGATGGATAGATAAAAACGGCGTTTTCATGGCGTTTCAACGACCTCCCGCACGTCAGCCTTGTACAACCCCATAGAAAGAAATGCCTTCACCGACTCCCAAAATCGGTTCTTTGAGCAAGTTACAGTATTTTGGTTCCGATGTCATTGTCCATTACCAGGTCTTACCTGGTTATAGAAAGTGTTAGACTCTTTCTTGCCAGGAATGGGTACTCAAACAGGATGTGCGAGGCAGTTTCCTCACCCTGTTTACACTTTGTACAAGTGGGTTCATCTTTATAGAGTTTACTTTTCGTAGATGTTTCCTGAAGTGACCATGTTCAGTAATTAACGCAACTATTTTACTTATTCCTCTTCTGTCCAGTTTTAAAAGAGGTGTGAAAAGAGTATTGCTTGGACCTAGCTTGCCTTTGTCCAAAACAGGTTTGCCACCTAAATTGTTGTTTTCCCCCAATTCATGTTTTAACTGCGGTCTTAGCAGTGTGTGTACTGATTCCAACAGCAGGTTCAGGTCCAAAAATGGGTTAATCAACACCCCTTTTTGCCAACTGATCTGCTTTTTCATTTCCATTAACGCTCCAATGCCCCGACACCCACCGCAGTTCAACCTGTTGCGAGATGTCAGGGTAGCCAGGGCATTTGGGCATTTTACCTGATCGAGGGTTACGACCTATCAATCCATAATTTGAACCAAGATCTAGACATCATTGTAATAAAATATAACACAATAAATGGATGTATCAGTAGATACCTGGAAAAGTCAACGAGGAAGGAGGTCAAACTCAGATTACATAATATTGTATCGAGACCAATGCTACTACAGCAGTGAAACCTGGGTAATGAGGGGGGGGGGACGTAAAAAATAAAATTGAAAGCACAGAAATGAGACTTGTGAGAAGATTATTAGGAGTGTCTCTAAGAGATATATTCAGAAGTACAGACATAAGAATGGAACTGGAAGTAAGAAACAGTATGATACAATAAGTAATTCATTACCGAAAGAACTGGCAAGAGCATACCCCCTGAGAGACTACCACAACAAGCTTCTCTTTATAAACCAAATGAAAAACGGGATATAGAATGGTCGACAACTAGGTGGAAAGATCAATATAAAGAATAAAATACATTTTCGCTCTAGGTTAAAGGAAAATAAAATCAGTTCTTATGAAAATTAAATTTTCTCATATACAAGGTTGTTCAATAAATAATAATGATCATACATTTTACAGGCATAATTCTGGAGTGGGTGGATGGGTAAAGAGATATAATTCACTCAAAGCTTAACTGGAGAAAAATAAATTTCTGTGTTTGCAGATTTACGTAAGGTCTAGAGAATATTAACTTATAAAATGTTTATTGCTATTTTTTTGGAAAAAACTTTCAAGACTTAACCCACTTTGATACAAAAAATTAAATTTTACAATTATAACTTTATCTTTGAATAACACATGTGTAATGTACTAAATTAACATTCATGTATGAAAGTGTCTCTGCAAAAGAACCAACATTAACATTCATCTTCAAAATTATCACGAAGTGAATGTTTGTATTTCTGGTTGATTCTCAAATCATCATAGAAATCGTAAAAGAGAAATAGACACATAGTGGAGATTTCCTGCGGGCCATGGCAGCTCATAAATCTGCAGAAATATCAAGTGTTGTTTAGCAGAATAGTCTTCCTGGATTTATTTATTTATTTATTTTCCGTAGTGAGGCAAATCTTTAATTCCCTCTAATTCAATTTCTCACCACTGCAGTTGCTTTTAAGCAATTTTAAAACACCTCCGAGAAGAAAGGAAAAACTGTTGAAACCTTTGGAATCCATCTCAGTTACAAGAAATGATTTCTTCTTATCAATCTGACGCCCAATCATGTGGGTGTTCAATTGGTCCCTGGAATTTCTTCTTCATTTCAATTTAATTATGGTTCGTGTCTCACTCTATGTGCGCATGCCCGGGTAGCAGAAATTTGCTATCAATGGTCATTAAGTTAACAGAATTTAGAAGGTCAGTCAGGCACGTGGGAGCAAAAGAACTATTTTTTTTTTAATTTATTTACGGACGCGTAGTCGGTCCTGGTGGTGTAGTGGTTACCATACTTGCCTTCTAAACCCAAGGTCGCGGGCTCGAACCCGGCCAACACCGATTGATTTTTTCGGGCGTAAAAATATTAAGTATGGCTTCCTTCGGAAGGGAAGTAAGCCGTGGGTCGTACATTTACGGCACGAAAAAGAACCTCAAGCCTAAAAGAGAGGCCTATGAGCAAAATTTGTCGGCCGTTTCACGCCCTGAGTTGAATGGGACGCTCATGACCTGAGCTGTTAAAGAGCGTCCATAAATAAATCAATCAAAAAAAAATTTACGGACGCTGTTTAACATTTCAATCATCAGGTCCCATTCAATTCAGGGCTTAAAACGGCTGATAAATTTTGCTCAGAGGCGTCTTCTCTCAGGCTTGAGGTTCTTTTTGTGCCGTAAATCTAGGACATGGGACCCACGCTTAACTTTCCTTCCGAAGGAAGCCATACTTAGGATTTTAATGCCCGGAAAAATCCATCGACCCCGACTGGGATTGAACCCACGATCTTGGGTTTACAAGGCAAGCATGGTTACCACTACACTACCAGGACCGACATTTTGTCCTCACATATGCCAGAGTACATAGTAAGAAGTTTTACAGTAGGATTAAAGGACATTTTTGCTTCATACACGGAAGACAACGGCTAATAGAATGTGGATTTTTTCTTTTATACATTGACAATGAATTCACTTCCTCTCTGTTAATTATTAACATTTTAGGACGGTCGAAGCTGATTATATTAAAATTTGGAGGGAAATCGTAAGGCATATATTTAATCAAATTTAGATTAAGTTGTGCTATAGTGTAAAAAGATATAACTTTAAATTTTTATAACTTTACCCACCATAATTCATATTTTGTATGGAAAAATATAATGCATTATCTTAGTTTGTATGGACTATTTTATTTAGTTTTCTTTACACTAAAGTATAAAATTCTCTACGTTAAAAGCCACTTTGACTCAATTTGATGATTTACTTCTCTTTACATACAAACCCGAGAATATCTCGCACTAAAATTTAACATTAAAATATTTTGTTAGTTTAACGCGCATTGCACATGTGATATTAGTTTCATTGTTGTCACTTTCGTTTGCGGACTGTGGGATGTGTGCAATTTTGCCTACAGTAAACCGGAGGTGACACACAATATTTTGCTCTGAAATTCTGCTTTCGCCCCAACAAATCTTCAGTTCAGTAACGTTACAGGAATCCTATGGAAAGTGTATTTCTCACTGTAGCATTGATCGAAGATAGTTTAAAATGTTTAAAGAGTGGAGG